>CAWUFW010000945.1:0-1242500 GCA_963921515.1 Calotriton arnoldi
CTTCCGTTCAGTTGCATTACTCCTAAACCCTGAAACACCACCCCTCAGCAAGACACCCTACACTGCCCGAACACCACTGCACTGCCCTAAACCCTGAAACACCATCCCCAGCACGACCCCCTACACTGCCAGAACACCACTGCACTGCCCTAAACCCTGAAACACCACCCCCTGCACGACCTCCTACACTGCCGGAACACCACTGCACTGCCCTAAACCCTGAAACACCACCCCCAGCACGACCCCCTACACTGCCCGAACACCACTGCACTGCCCTAAACCCTGAAACATCAACCCCAGAAAGACCCCCTACACTGCCTGAACACCACTGCCCTAAACCCTGAAACACCACCCCTACACTGCACGAACACCACTGCACTGCCCTAAACCCTGAAACACCACCTCCAGCAAAACCCCCTACACTGCCTGAACACCATTGCTCTGCCCTAAATCCTGAAACACTAGCCCCAGCATGACCCCCTACACTGCCCAAACACCACTGCACTGCCCTAAACCCTGAAACACCACCCCCAGCACGACCCCCTAAACTGCCCGAACACCACTGCACTGCACTAAACCCTGAAACACCAGCCCCAGCAAGACCCCTACACTGCCCGAACACCACTGCACTGCCCTAGACTCTGAAACACCAGCCCCAGCAAGACCCCTACACTGCCCGAACACCACTGCACTGCCCTAAACCCTGAAACACCAGCCCCAGCATGACCCCCTACACTGCCTGAACACCACTGCACTGCCCTAAACCCTGAAACACCAGCCCCAGCACGACCACCTACACTGCCCGAACACCACTGCACTGCCCTAAACCCTCAAACACCAGCCACAGCACAACCCCTACACTGCCCAAACACCACTGCACTGCCCTAAACCCTGAAACACCAGCCCCAGCATGACCCCCTACACTGCCCGAACACCACTGTACTGCCCTAAACCCTGAAACACCAGCCCCAGCACGACCCCCTACACTGCCCGAACACCACTGCACTGCCCTAAACCCTGAAACACCACCCCCTGCATGACCCCCTACACTGCCCGAACACCACTGCACTGCCCTAAACCCTGAAGCAGCACCCCCTACACTGCCCGGACACCACTGCACTGCCCTAAACCCTGAAACACCACCCCCTGCACCGCCCCCTACACTGCCCGAACACCACTGCACTGCCCTAAACCCTGAAACACCACCCCCAGCACGACCCCCTTTACTGCTCGAACACCACTGCACTGCCCCAAACCCTGAAACACCACCCCCAGCACAACCCCCTACACTGCCCGAACACCACTGCCCTAAACCCTGAAACACCACCCCCTGCACGACCCCCTACACTGCCCGAACACCACTGCACTGCCCTAAACCCTGAAACACCACCCCCTACACTGCCCGAACACCACTGCACTGCCCTAAACCCTGAAACACCACCCCCAGCACGACCCCCTACACTGCCCGAACACCACTGCACTGCCCTAAACCCTAAAACACCACCCCCAGCATTACCCCCTACACTGCCCAAACACCACTGTACTGCCCTAAACCCTAGAACACTACCCCAGCACGACCCCCTACACTACCCGAACACCACTGCACTACCCTAAACCCTAAAATACTACCCCCAGCACAACCCCCTACACTACCCGAACACGACTGCACTGCCCTAAACCCTCAAACACTCCCCCAGCACGACCCCCTACACTACCCGAACACCACTGCACTGCCCTAAACCCTAAAACACTCCCCCAGCACGACCCCCTACACTACCCGAACACCACTGCACTGCCCTAAACCCTAAAACACTCCCCCCAGCACGACCCCCTACACTACCCAAACACCACTGCACTGCCCTAAACCCTAAAACACTACCCCCGCATGACCCCCTACACTACCCAAACACCAATGCACTACCCTAATCCCTAAAACACTACCCCCCGCATGACCCCCTACACTACCCTAAACCCTAAAACACTACCCCCGCATGACTCCCTACACTACCTAAAGACCACTGCACTACCCTAAACCCTAAAACACGACCTCCTACACTACACAAACACCACTGCACTACCCTAAACCCTAAAACACTACCCCCTACACTACACAAACACCACTGCACTACCCTAAACCCTAAAACACTACCCCCAGCAGTACCCCTACACTACCCAATCACCACTGCACTAACCTAAACCCTAAAACACTACCCCCAGCAGTACCCCCTACACTACCCAAACACCACTGCACTACCCTAAACCCTAAAACACTCCCCCCAGCACGACTCCCTACACTACCCAAACACCACTGCACTACCCTAAACCCTAAATCTACCCCCAGCATGACCCCCTACACTACCCAAACACCACTGCACTACCCTAAACCCTAAAACACTACCCCCAGCACGACCCTCTTCACTACCTAAACACAACTGCACAATTTGTTACAGGCGTTGCAACGCAGGCCTGTGGTGCTTACTGGAAGTACCTAGTGGACTAGTTGGGCCCCAGGGACCCTCAGGATTCAAGGTGACCTAATCCCCCAACTTAAAACGCACCATTGGGCTCGTTTGCACAGTAGTAAAGGGAGGGGGCGGGGCCTCAGTTTACATGTGCGCAAACACGCCCTGTGGTGCGTTTTAAGTTGGGGAATTAATTCCCTTTGAATCCTGAGGGACCCTGGGGGCCAACTAGCCCACCAGGTGCCTTCAGTAAGCACAACAGAGTTGCGTTGCAGAGAGGTGAAAAAAGGTGCGTGGCCTCGGAACGCCTCTCTGCAACTCAGCTCTGTGGTCCTAACTGTAGGTACCTGGGGGGCTAGTTGGGCCCCAGGGACCCTCAGAATTCAAGGGGACTTAATCCCGCAACTTAAAACGCGCCACGGGGTGCGTTTGCACACATGTCACCTCAGGCCCCCCTCCCTTCACCACTGTGCAAACGCGCCCTGTAGCGCATTTTAAGAGGTAGTTTTAATCCCCCTGCCCTATTATGTACTAGGGACTTGCAGAGGAGGTCATGCTAATCACAGGGGTACCCCAACGCATAGTGTTCCCTAGTGTATGTAGGTGTTTTCACTGTATTCTAAGTGTCTTTTAGCATAGCACTGGCTCTGGTTAGTCAGAGTCAGTTACCACCAGTACCCGTCTGAAAAAGTTGTGGGCACAGGATGATTTTGCAACAAGGCCTCTTTCTGCTCCTCTGTTGGTTCTTTCTGCACATCTTTTGCTTCTTTCTGTGCGTTTTTTCTTCTTTCTTCACATGTCCTACCTCTGTAGGCATAGTTAGAAACTAGCATTTAAAAAAACCTTTGAAATTCACTTAAAAAATCATAGGTTTCAGGCACGTTATAGTTAGAAATTAGCATTTAAAAAACCTTTGAAATTCACTGAAAAAACCATAGGTTTCAGACACGTTATAGTTAGAAATTAGCATTTAAAAAACCTTTGAAATTCACTGAAAAAACCATAGGTTTTAGGGACAGTTATAGTTAGTTGGACATTTCACTCGTACAAAACCATAGAAATTCCCCCGTTATAGTTAGTTCAGCTAACTATAACTCGCGCCCAGCAATGCACTGCTGATGATGTCACATATTACATCACTCATGACATGGTCAGTGACATCACTGATGACATCACTCATGACATCTCAAATGACATCACTGATGACATCATCCATGTGATAATTTCATGCATCTTCTCACACCCTAATATAACTTTTGATACACCCACTCTAAATTACAGACTGCCATTCTCAAAACCATAGACACTCCAACACCAAAAACTACATACCCACTCCCTGATTCTTAGGTCTACACACACATCCACTCACTCACCCGTACAGTCACTCATACTTAGTCACTCAGTACAGGACTATCATATGCACTCATACACCTATATAAACACTCACACACCGCCACTCATCCATAGAGGTACTCACACACCTAGTCAGTCATGCAAAAAACTTAATCACACACCCATTTACTCACCTATACAGTTATACACCAGCTCACTTACTCATACAAATACTAGCACATTCTTACACTCTTATACAATCACTGATACAAGTACACACTCATCCATACAGCCACTCTCACAATCACACACTCTCACTTATAGCCATTTATATACTCCAACACACATATATACTGCCTTTCACATATGTAGTTACTCACACATGTACCACTGAGATATACATTCAATCACTAACACACCCATACACACACTCACCCACCCATACAGTCCATCACAGATGCACTCTTGAAACCATGCACCCAGTGAATCACCAACTCACACATCTATGCACAGAGTCACACACACCCCACCCACACAAACACTCAGGCACCCATACAGATACTCAGACAATCAATCAATAACCCATGTAGACACTCATGTAGCTATTCAGAAAGCCCATGCAGCCGCTTACAAACCAACAGACAGACGGATACAGACATTCACACAGTTTAGTCACTAACCCATGCATTCAGTAAGATACATTTAATCACTCACTTGTAGAGTCAGTCACTCACGTACTAAATCATCCATTCAGACACTTATACACCCACTCATTCTTCAATACGCCTTTCCCTATATATATTAAACATATTTAAACTTTACAGAAACACACAGTCACTGGATGATGTCATCAGTGATGTCATTTGAGATGTCATCAGTGATGTCATCAGTGATGTCACTGACCATGTCATGAGTGATGTAATATGTGACGTCATCAGCAGTGCATTGTGGGGCGCGAGTTATAGTTAGCTGAACTAACTATAACGGGGAATTTCTATGGTTTTGTACGAGTGAAATGTCCAACTAACTATAACTGTCCCTAAAACCTATGGTTTTTTCAGTGAATTTCAAAGGTTTTTTAAATGCTAATTTCTAACTATAACGTGTCTGAAACCTATGGTTTTTTAGTGAATATATAAATATGTATATATATATATATATATATATATATATATATATATATATGTATATATTATCTACTGGCGGTCGCCAGTAGATAGTTATAGTTAGGACCTATTTTCCATAGGAAATCCGCGACGTTCTATTTGAAATAACTCTTGCGTCGGTTGACGAATCTTCGCGAAATTTTCAAACTTTATGGCCCGCTCCGGTCCGCTCCTACCCTGAAAGTCTCAGGGTGATTCGTCAAGCGGGGGCCGAGAAAAAGGGGGTCCCAAAACGTGTTTTCCCCATTCATTTTCCCATAGGAAACTTTAGACACGGCTACAGCTCGAACTGCTGAACGGAATTACACCAAATTTGGCAAAGAGGTAGTTCTTGGTTCAGAAAGAACCCTTTTGTTAAATGGTGTAAATCCGTTCAGCAGTTGCGGAGAAATTAAAAAAATAAGAGTCAAAAAATCAATTTCCCATAGGAAACTTTAGACACGGCTACAGCCCGAACTGCTGAACGGAATTACACCAAATTTGGCAAAGAGGTAGTTCTTGGTTCAGAAAGAACCCTTTTGTTAAATGGTGTAAATCCGTTCAGTAGTTGCTGAGAAAATCAAAAGTAAATGTACATATATATCTATTGCCGCATCGGATTCGCGCACCCTCCCGATCACGAGCTGTCTGCTAATTGGCTGTCAACACTCCAAACCAGGAAGTGTTGGCAGCCATCTTGTTCCTCGGTAGAACCGAGGAACAAGAAAGCAGTAAAAAGTGCACAAAACGCACAAAGGGGGCAGGGTAGAAACACCCTGACCCCTAGGTCTGCTCAGGGGTCCCACAAGGACCCCTGGGCAGAAAAAGCATTTTTTTTTTTAAATCGGCAGGATGCGCTCAGGGAGTGCGAATCCTGACGAAAAAAAAATCGAAGGGCGGTCTCCGCGCTTCGATTGTATTTTGCCCCCAAGTGGCCCAAGTCCCGGGGGCATGGTGGGGGGTTACATTTATGTATGGGGGCCTCAAAGGGCCCCCAAGCCCCGGGGACTGCCACCCCCGGGGCTTTCTTTTAAAATGGTGCGGGAGGGCTTCTTTTTTTTTTTTTTTTTCCTGTGTGGGGGCTCAAGCCCCCACATGCCCCGGGGACCGCCACCTCCCCGGGGCACTAACAAATTAAAATGGGGGTCCGTTTTGGACCCCCGAAGCCCCGGGGACCACCACCTCCCTGGGTCTTTGCTGATGTGGGGAGGGGGCCGCGTGGCCCCCCTCCTGGAGCCTGTGGTGGCCCTGGGGACCGCCACCCCCCAGGGCCGGCTCCTGCAGTGTCCCGGGGTGCCTACCCCCGGGACACTGCTGTTTGCAATGACAGGACGGGAGCCTCGCGGCTCCCGTCCTGTCAATGCAAACTGCTTTGGATATTGGAAGAGAGAGTAGGGAAACCTGCTCTCGCTTCCAATATCCAAAGACAATTGCTTTCCACACGGGGAGCAGCATGTTAGCTGCTCCCCATGTGTAAAGCAATGCCGGCTCCCGTAGGACACGGGGAGCCGGCGGGACTGTGGGGGTTTGGGGACCCCCCACAGTCCCCAACCAGAGGCCAGGCCCTGGGGGATGGGGTCCCCGGGGCAAGTAGTGGCTCGGGAGGGGGCCACGCAGCCCCCTCCCCAGAAATAATTTAAAAAAAAAAAAAAAGGGGCTAAAGCCCTGGGGGATGGGGTCCCCAGGGCCCAAAAATAAGGAAAAGGAAGGGGGGCCACACAGCCCCCCTTCAGGAAAAAAAAAAAAAACCGATCGGCCCGCAGGCCCCGCCCCTTCCTTCACCACTCTGAAAACGCGCCCCTGGCGCGTTTGCAGATGGGGAAGTAATTCCCCTTGAATACTGGGGGTCCCTGGGAGCCAACTAGCCCACCAGGAACCTCCAGTATGCGCCAGGGGCTGCGTTGCAGAGAGGTGTACAGAGGCCACGCCCCTTTATACACCTCTCTGCAACGCAGCTCTGTGGCGCTTTTGGAGGTACATGGTGGGCTAGTTGGCCCCCAGGAACCCTCAGGATTCAAGGGGACTTAATCCCCAACTTAAAATGCCCCACGGGCGCGTTTGCACAGTGGTGAAGGGAGGGCGGGGCTTCAGGTGACATGTGTGCAAACAGGCCCCGTGGCGCGTTTTAAGATGGGGAATTAAATCCCCTTCAATCCTGAGGGTCCCTGGGGCCAACTAGCCCAACAGGTACATCCAGAAAGCGCCACAGAGCTGCGTTGCAGAGAGGTGTAAAAAGGGGTGTGGCCTCTCTACACGTCTCTGCAACGCAGCCCCTGGCGCATACTGGAGGTTCCTGGTGGGCTAGTTGGCCCCTAGGGACCCTCATGATTCAAGGGGACTTAATCCCCCAACTTAAAACGCGCCACGGGGCGCGTTTGCACAGATGTCACCTCAGGCCCCGCCCCTACCTTCACCATTGTGCAAATATTCCTCTAAAATCTGCCGAACTACGAATTCGGATTTACTCACCTGTTATCAGGAGAGACCTCAGTGCTGCATCTTTCAGCCCAGTACTAATCCTGAAAAGTAATTTTAACCGTACTTACCAGTAACTTGAATTTCCTTCCATAGGATATCATTGCCTGCTTTTTGCTGAAAAAGTTTCTAAGTGTTGATTTTTGAAACATACAAATATTCCTCTAAAATCAGCCGAAATACGAATTCCGATTTACTCACCTGTTATCAGGAGAGACCTCAGTGCTGTATCTTTCAGCCCAGTACTGGTCCTGAAAAGTAATTTTAACCGTACTTACCAGTAACTTGAATTTCCTTCCATAGGCTAACATTGACTGGTTTCACTTGGAAATTCTTCTAAGTGTGTTTTTTTGGAACTTTAAAATATTCCTCTAAAATCAGCCGAAATACAAATTCCGATTTACTCACCTGTTATCAGGAGAGACCTCAGTGCTGCATCTTTCAGCCCAGTACTGATCCTCAAAAGTAATTTTAACCGTACTTACCAGTAACTTGAATTTCCTTCCATAGGATATAATTGTCTGCTTTTTGCTGAAAAAGTTTCTAAGTGTTGATTTTTGAAACATACAAATATTCCTCTAAAATCAGCCGAAATACAAATTCCGATTTACTCACCTGTTATCAGGAGAGACCTCAGTGCTGTATCTTTCAGCCCAGTACTGGTCCTGAAAAGTAATTTTAACCGTACTTACCAGTAACTTGAATTTCCTTCCATAGGCTAACATTGACTGGTTTCACTTGGAAATTCTTCTAAGTGTGGAGTTTTGGAACTTTAAAATATTCCTCTAAAATCAGCCGAAATACGAATTCCGATTTACTCACCTGTTATCAGGAGAGACCTCAGTGCCTCATCTTTTAGCCAGGCACTGACCCTGAAAAGTAATTTTAACCGTACTTACCAGTAACTTATATTTTCTTCCATAGGAATCCATTGTCTGGTTTTCAGCTGAAAAGTTTCAAAGTGTCGAGTTTCACAAACTACAAATATTCCTTAAAAATCGCCTGTATGACTTAAACGCATTCTTTCAACTGTTTACAGGAGATGCACCAGTGCTGGATCCAGGATCCAACACTGAGTAAGAAAAAGTAACGATAACAGTTTTTACCTGCTAAGTGAATTTCCTTCCATAGGATAACATTGGTGATTCTATGAGAAAAAGTTTCTAAGTGTCAGCTTTTAAAATACAATAATATTCCTTTAAAATCACTACTGTAACCAAAACGCTTTTACTCAACTGTTTACAGGAGATGTCCCAGGACTGAATCTAGGATCCAGTCCTGTGGTTAGAAAAGTAATCCATAAAGTAACTAATTGCATTTAACTAGAAATTCACATTGAGCTGAATGTTGCATTGTGTTTGAAAATGTGTTGCCCATTACAACAACTGTAACTACTGTACTTAAAAGTCTATTGCCTATGTGCAAAGTATTTAAACTAAAGTAATTCATTCTGAGAAAGTATTTTTTGTAATGTATAATGTAATTACAATGTAATTTAAAAAATAAAATATGTAAAAAAAAAAAAAATGTAGTAAATCAGTATGAAAAAAATAAATATAACAATTAATACATTTAAAAATTGTTATTTACAAAACCTTTGAAATTCACTAAAAAAAACGTAGGTTTCAGACTTGTTATAGTTAGGAATTAGCATTTAAAAAACCTTTGAAATTCACTGAAAAAACCATAGGTTTCAGACACGTTATAGTTAGAAATTAGCATTTAAAAAACCTTTGAAATTCACTGAAAAAACCATAGGTTTCAGGCACGTTATAGTTAGAAATTTGCATTTAAAAAACCTTAGAAATTCACTGAAAAAACCATAAGGTTTTAGGGACAGTTATAGTTAGTTGGACATTGCACTCGTACAAAACCCGTGAAATTCCCCCGTTATAGTTAGTTCAGGTAACTATAACTCGCGCCCCCGCAATGCACTGCTGATGACGTCACATATTACATCACTCATGACATGGTCAGTGACATCACTGATGACATCACTGATGACACTGTTTACAGGCTTTACATCGCTTGATTTTTCGTTGTAGCTTGTTATCATTCTTATTATGCCCACATTTTCTTTTTCTTTTACCATTTTAGGACATTTTGCTACTACTAAATCCCTTCTATTGATCTTATCAACCCTACTTTCTGCTAAATTCAGGTCTGCATTTCCATAGCCTCTTAGCCTAAAGCGGTCTAAAGCCTGATCTTTGGCTTCCTTGTAACTCTGCTCCGTAGTACAGTTCCGTTTAAGCCGCAATAGTTCTCCAAATGGTATGTTTTTTATGAGGCTTTTAGGATGATGGCTACCTGCATGTAAAACTACATTACCCGCTGTAGGTTTTCTATACAAGCGGGTTAACAAGGTAGAATTTTCAGTATAGACTTCAACATCTAGGTAGGTAACCGACTTATCACTTATACAGCTTGTAAATTTCAAATTTAGTTCATCATTATCTAGTGAAGCAACATACTCCTCAGCCGAGGAGCGGCTGCCCCGCCAAATAATAAAAAGGTCGTCGATATATCTAACCCATAAAAAAAAAAAATATATATATATATATATATATATATATATATATATATATATATATGTATACACACATATATTACCTACTGGCGGTTATCAGTAGGTGGTTATAGTTATGACCATGTTTCCATAGTAAAAGCTTTGCTTGACTTGCATATAACTTTGGTGTCATTTGACTAATCTTCATTAACTTTTCCCCACAAAATGTCAAAGTAAGTTCTGTGTGTCATGGAAAGTTTATGAGTGATCCATGCAGTGGGTACCGAGAAATAGGGGTGCAAATAAAGGGTGGGTTTGTAATGTTAATTCCCATAAGAATATATTGTCGAACCTACAGCCCGAACCACTGGATAGAATTACACCACATTTGGCAGAAAATGGTAGATGTTGTTATGCAGATTGTGATTTTTGTTATTTGGTGCAAATCCGTCTAGCAGGTTTTGAGAAATTTAAGCTGAAAATTAAGGATATATCTCTAGCCATGGATATTTTGCAGCAGTTTCATGATATATTGCGAATTAGCGTGCCTTCGGGAATGCTGTGATTGGCTGTACGCGACCTGAATAGAAAGTTGAAACTGCCATTTTATCGTTCAGGAACAGTTCCCAGGGCTAAAAATTTGTGTGAAACCTAAAATAAGGTGTCAGGGTGGAGATTATCTGAACCCATGTTTGAGAAATGGGTGTGTTAGTGACACAAGTAATGTGTCCAAAATAGATTTAATCGCACGCCATATTCGTGATGATGCCACGGCCTCCAGCGCGGCCCCCTGTGTACCGTCGCGGGGACATCGTGAATATCGATACATCATTGCGAATATTGGTGAAAATATAAAAAAATATGTAAGTGAATCATTAATACACATTGTATTATATTGAGATTCTGATAAATGTTTTTATAGAGTTATTTAGATAGTGATTTATCTAGTGTGATGTTTAGAATTAAATATATAGTTATCATTTACGAGAGTGGTGGTGGCTATTGAAGTCCTGCTTTTCTTTTCCACTTCCATGCCGTATCTGTTGAGATTGCGATCACCTACGTCATTGCGATCTCTAGCCTCACTGTGAAAACAGAAAATAGGTTTTAGAGATGGTTGTTCTAGAAATACACTAGAAAAACATGAGTTGGAAGTATACTGTAATAAACCCCTAGTGTGTAAAATACTGTAATATGTGTGCTATATGTGTTTTTCACTTTATGGAAAAGGTGTGATTGCAGTGGTTAACGGCGTCACTGCGACTCCCTGAATAACCACAAAAATGGAAATAGGTCTTAAAGATGGATTTTAAAGAAGCTTGGTACCAAAACATGTTTTTAAAGAAGTATGTATATAGTCATATGTGTAGATCAATGTTCAAAATTGATGTTTTTACGTATTATTTTTGGATGTGCTGGTGGCTGTTGAATGTCTGCTTTTGTTTTCCATTGTCGTGACTTATTTGTGACCATCATGACATCGCTGCGAAGATTCCCAATAACTGAAAAGAGGATCTCTATGAAAAAACAATGTTTCAGGTACTAGGGTGGCTCTGACAAGAGCCTTTGTGTTGATTGTGTGTATATGACAGCTACACATAAAACCGGAAGCAGAGTTTCAGGTTATTTAGAAACACCCTGTTGCCTTCGTCTGTAGAGTGCACTCCATCATTTCTATAAATTCCATGCATGTCAAAACATAGATTGTTGTTATAGATGGAGCCCATGTGATAGTCTCTGTGGAATTCAGAAACTGTTTTATTAACATGTTTTCTGGCTTTCTCAATCTGGGGACAGAATTGATTTGACCACTTACATTTCTTTCTTTAGCATATATTAGAGTACACCAAGACAGTGTGAGGGAGAAGCGAAATCAATTCTGCAAAGTTATGTTTTATTAAGATTTCCAGCCCTACACCAGTCAATGTGCCTAGGTCATTGCCACCAGAGTGCAAAATTTTGAGGTGAGGAGCTCGGCAATCCACAATGGACTTAGCCAAAGCCAGCAACCGATGAAACTTTAACCCTCTCTGGCCAAACCAAGTAATCTCCCATTTGACAAACCCAAGTCCCTGTCAATACCTTTGTTTTTTGCAGCCTCTTTAGCCCAGTAGACATAACTGTGGCCCACAATACACACTCTAAGCATTTTGAATTTAAGGAGCAATAGCAGTCAGGAGAAGGCTGGAGCTGAATGAGGTAGTTTTCCAAATGAAAAGCAGTTAAAATGGAGGTGTTTTAAAAAAAAATATATATATATTTCATTAGATGCTGTCAGCATGAAAGTGAATAAAATTGTGGATGTCTTAGCAAGAGCTCCTAATATTGGCTGTTGTTCAAAAAAAGAAATGTAATATAGACATGGATATGCTTTTGAATCTGAGGAGTAAACCACACCTGCTGGAAATAAAGGAATGTCATTGGATAATTCACTTTTCAACTAAAACAATAAGAAGAACATGCCCATTTATCTATCTTGAACATTTTTTAAGAGGAGTTCATAGGGATCAGATTTTTGCAATGCACAATATGTCATAAGACATTGTCATGGGGTACACATAATAAATATTCTTGCAGGACTACATCCATGCTTTACCATCTAAAAGCATACCAAAGCAATAGTGTAAAAGCACCAAGAAAGCAATGCAAGGCTGAAGGATCCTCAACTTCAATAGCAGCAACAACAACACAGAGGCAGAGAGTCCATTCAGGGTTCCAAACTCAACTTCATGATTTGGCTTCACAGTTTTACCGGATGGCATCATACTGCATGGATTGTGGAGTTGTAGTGAGTGCTGGAGAGCAGTCCTTAACGGCCCTTTGCAATACTGCAAAGAATAATAAATGTTGACTTTTTTTTATTTTTGGCCCTTCATAGTTTTTCTACATTAGCAGGCATTTTATTATCCTACAAAATGAGTATCTAATATCTATGTGCTGTTCATTTTATTGTCTTCTAATTTATTGTAATACTACTCACATATAACTTGCCGTATAGACAAGTCAAAGCGTTCCTCTACAAATAAATACACAGCTAACTTTTGCCAGTTATCATTATTCACTTTTACACTTTTTAAATATGTAAGCAGTCTGTGTTTAAATCTTCTAGTGGGTGCATCAACAACATACAGAAACTTACTCTGGTTTTTAGACCACACTGTGTTACATTTTGTACTCTCTTCTTCAAAACTATCAACTGTATTATCTGTGTCCTGCTCTGCAACGCCTCCTCTTAACAACTCTTCATTTTCCCTAGAATCCTGCTCATGACCAAAGTAACGAAACTGCACATCACCACAGAACTTTTCTGCATCAGCCACAGTAACTGTTCTCTATTCATTTCTACTAAACATAAAGCAGGAGTTTTCATGTAGTACATCCTCCTAATTAAAGTTTGAATTGCTGAGTGGTGTACAGCTAACATCCTTTTTTTTTAAGTTTAATAAGCTTTATTTGATAAAAAAATACAACATACAGCATAGGGCAAAACCCGTAACAATATTAAGAATAATCAATATATGAGGTAGAAAATATGCCATAAAACAAAGTAGAAAGCCATTTACTATTTTTAGAATTGTAAGGAAAAGAGGGGGAAAGGGAGATAAAGGGGTTGAAATCAAATATACTCTACAGCTGAGGACCAAATATCAATAAACACACATCAGGATCAAATGGAATATAGATAATATGTTCATATAATATTACAATAATGAATATTTTTAAAGAGAAAAAAGGCAAAGAAGTAGAAAAAGAAAACAATAGAGGCTGGAAATGTTCAGAACTATTACATGATGACTGAGCAATAGCAATCTTATTTAAATAAACAGTTAGTGGTAGCCAAAATGTATTCCTGTTTCTCTGTGGATTATGACAGGATGCGAAAGCAATATCCAACCTATGATAATGGCATAGAGTGTTCCACCAAGATTTGACTGAGAGTTTGCTTGAGCATTTCCAATTAAGTGTAATCTGTTGAAAGGCTAAGGCTAACATGAGGTCAAACAACCCTCGTCCATGAGACAGTAACCCAAGTGATTCTGATAAACTTCCTGTGAAGAGAAGAATATTTGATAAAGGAGTATGAAGATTTAAAATAATCGAAATCCTAGACCAAATTTTTGACCAAAAAGAGGCTACGTGAGGACATGAAAAAAGGAGGTGACATAGCTCAGCCAATGGGCGGTCACAAGACCAGCAAGACTTGTTATCAGAGTGTGTAAAATTGGCAATGGAGAAGGGAGTAAAAAACAATCTGTGATATAGGAAAAACATAGATTGAGTAGTAGATGCAGATCTAGAAATTTTTAACGATCTGGTCCAGCTCTTGCTCCAGAAATTAGAGCTCCATTCACAACCCAAATCCATTTCCCATGTAAGTTCCACCTTAGTCTTGACTCGTTCCGGATCAACGAAGTTGAAAAATTTATAAATGAGAGAGGCCTTTGGAGACAGCGACAAAATTTTGATAAGCGGGTCTTGCATAGACAAGGAGTCTTCAGGGGGAAGAGAATAAAAAATTTCCAAAATTGTTTCCATCAGTAACAAGAATTTACGCAAAAACGAACGTGGACACTGAAAAGTCGTTTGGAACTGGGGAAAAGAACAAGGAGAAAGACCATCAAACATGTCTTGAACCCAGATGATACCCTTAGATTTAAGAGCTCCAAAACAAGCGTCTGTTGTTGTTGATGAGAAGGCGATTGTGCCAAAGAGGAGAACGTAAGAATGCGTTCCAAGAGAATATCTTTGGTTGACAATGAAGTCTTAACAATGAGCAGGTTTGTTTAAATAGTGGAAGAGACGTGAGACTAGTTTTGGCAGTAAAAGCGAGAATCTCTGGGAAAGAGAAAGGGGAGAAAAGGCAGCGTTCAATATTAACCCATAAATGAGTAAAAGAGGAGACGCCTGTATGAAGCCAGTAAGAAGCCTGCTTAAGACAAAAAGCTTTATGATACAATCTAAAGTTTGGGAAATTCACACCTCCAGTAGATTTTAACTTTCTGAGATGAGATAAAGAAATTCTGGATTTTTTACTATTCCATAGAAATTTAGAGAGAAGAGAGTCCAGTCTTTTTAAGTAAAAAGAGGGGATATGAACTGGGAGCATTGAAAGAACACATAACAATATAGGAGTGACCATCATCTTGATAGAATCCAGGAGTCCCCACCAGGAAAGGAAGAGGGGGTTCCAGGAGGAAAGTAGTTTGGAAACCCGATCAAGGATTTCTTTCATATTTATTGTGGTTGAGTCCGAAATAGAGTTGGTAAAACATAAGCCTAGGTATTTAATTTTAGAATTATTCCAACGGAAACCCGTTAGGTCATAATGATGTATAGATCAAAATTTGGTTATGGGGAGGATTTCTGTTTTGTCAGAATTAATTTTGTATCCTGATACCGCCGAGAAGTCTGCAATTTCTTGTAATAATGGGGGGAGAGAAGATTCCGGATTGGATATAAAAAGTAACATATCATCTGCATATGCAGAAAGCTTCAAGTGTTGATCTCCATATAGAAAACCAGAAATGGAAGAGTTGTGACGAATGTGAGACAAAAAAGGTTCAAGGGATAAAATAAAAAGAAGAGGAGATAAGGGACAACCCTGTCGGACACCACGATGAAGCGAAAAACGATTTGAAACAAGACCATTGACTATAGTAGAGGCAGTAGGTGTAGTATAAAGTAATGATACCAGGGAAATTAATTTAGGTCCAAAACCATACCAACGGAGTGATTTAATCAGTCAAAAAAAAATCTTTATTCGGCTCAATGACAGCCATGAAAGAACAGATAAAACATTACCAATAATACACATAATAACATTTTGACCGATTCAAATGTTACCCATGAATTCATTTCCCAACAATTTTACGAAGTCGAACTGCAGCAGAAATCTACTTATAAACCATGAGCCAGGTGAATTCATTGTTTAAAAGAAGTAAATGACATAATGCTGATTGACACTTTCTAATATTTAAAAATCTTAACAATGGTTTTAAAAAAATGCTTCTAGGCTTAAAATACAATTTACAGAAAAACATAAAGTGCAAGGTGCTTTGTGCAGAAATTGAGTTACATGGGCACAGATCTAATTTAGCGTCACAATATGCATTGCGTGGGTATGAGACCAATAAATGAGCTATACCCATCCTGAACCTGATCAGATAAAACATCTTTGCTTGGTTAAAATAAAAAGAAAGATAGGATTCAATTTGTGGGGAGCTGATTAACAATGAATGCTCAACAACTCTTTTTTTACCAGCTCTCGGCTATCTCTTTCGTGCTTCAAAAGTAAAAGAAAATCACTTTTAAGCTTAGCCTTGGGAATTGCTGATATATTTCCCGGGCGTTTGAAACAATCCTGCAATCCCAGCTTCACCAGTTGATCCTGCAAATTAGAGAGCCATGGGATTTTTTTGACATGGTCCAATTTCAAACAATCTAAAATTATGTCACGATTCAGGGCTAGTTCTTCTTTTGCCCAGATGCTACGCCAAAGCATCAATGGGGCTAATTGCATACGAAAAGATAATGGAATAATGCCTAATTCATTGTGACACATAGTGGCGGGGGTGCTTTTAGGTAATGACAGCACTCGTTTTAGTGTTAAGTTCTCTACTCTTTGGAGGCCCGGTATGTTTGAACAGCCCCAAACTCCAGCGCCATATAATGTAACGGCGCAGGTTCGTGCCTTATAAATATCAACAATTACTTTTATGGGGCGAGTACCTAATTTTTTGGTGAACCTAAAGATGGCCTCCATATTTTTATTAAAACCCCCAATCCTGGCATTGACTAAATGGGACCATGTATTTTTTTCATTAAAAAGAATACCCAAATAAGAAAAAGTTGGCACCTGATGTAGTATATCGTTCTTTATGTAAAAGGTTTTCATCCTAGAGGGAGCCTTTCCTGCTACCAACACATGTGATTTCCCAACGTTTGTTTTTAGCCCAAGATCGCTCATAAATTCATTAAAACTGGTTAAAAGTAAGCCTGGGCGTAGTTCGCGAAGTAGCGCTACGCAAAGCTACGCAAAGTGCAGTTCGCACTACGCGAGCTACGCGTAGCACTACGCGAGCTACGCGTAGCACTACGCGAACTGCGTAGTGCACTGTTCGCAAATATTGCACAGTGCCGGATGCTTGTCCGCACTGTGCAATCATTGAAAACGGCATCTTGCACAGTGCGAGCTGTCTTTTACTGCCGCTCGAGTAGATTTTTACTCGAGTGGCAGCTTTCTCAACGCGGACTGGTAGTTTCTCATCGCGAGCGGTCGCGAGCATACGCGACCACTCGCAATGAGAAACCTGACCTCCCCGCGTTGAGAATCTCGCCGGGATGTCATTTTGCTTGCTCGCGGTCGCCAACTTGACGTTGAGGACCGCGAGCAAGCAAAAAATGACCGCTGCACTACGCTACGCGTGTTTGCACTGTGCTACGTGCAATTCGCGTTGTGCGAAGTAGCGCAAACTTCGCAAACTACGCGAGCGTAGCGTAGTGCTTTGCCCAGGGTTAGTTAAAAGCCTTTGTAAACCCACCCCAGTTCTTGACATTAGCACACAATCATCCGCATATAACAGGGCTGGTAGAATCCTCTGACCTATTGAGGGGGCGTCAACATTTCCACTACTGATATAACTTTCTAGATCATTTATATATAAGCAGAATAGGAAGGGAGCGAGTACGCATCCCTGTCGGACCCCACAATCCATCTTTATAGGTCCAGTGAGCTCGCCAGTTGCTCCATAGCGTACTCTCCCTGTGACACCCTGATGCATTGCAGCTAAAAAATGGACGATTGAAGGGTTAATGCCCATAAGGAGCATTTTTTCCCACAATTTCCCCCTCTGCACCCAGTCAAAGGTGGATGTCAGGTCCATAAATCCCATATATAGGGTCCCTGACTTCGCCATAGTGTATTTACCAATGACCAGGTGCAGGTTAAGGCACTGTTCTACAGTGCCCAGGCCTTTCCTAAATCCATACTGCACAGCGGAGAACTTCCCATTTTCTGTGACCCAAGTCTCCAGTCTCTCCAGTATTACTCGACCCATAATCTTGCAGGTACTGTCGATTAAAGAAATTGGTCGATAGCATTTTGGGTCAGATCTATCGCCCTTTTTAAATATGGGAACTATTGTAACTGATCTCCATGACTCTGGTGGGCCCTGAGCTGCATAACATCGTAATATATTTGTTAATAGCGGGAGCCAGAGGGGGATATTTGCTAGAAATAGGTCGGCGGGTATGCCGTCCGGCCCAGGGGCCTTATTCTTTACAGTCTGAGAAAGTGCCCTATTTACCTCATCTAGATTTGGGGGTTCTAAAGGACATGCCTCATATTGGGAGTTGGCAGCACAATATCTTTCAATGCTGTTGCTATAGAGGCCGGAAAAATGTTTTACCCACATTTCGGGCATTATTGTTGCTTCAACATTACCATTTTTTGTATCACCAAAGTACTCATCATTAACAGTTTTCCAAAATAGTTTGGAATCTTTACTCTGGGATGCCACATATAAATTGCCCCATGCCTCTTGCCTAATTTCCTTCTTACGTTTTTCCAATACGCGTTTATAATCCGTGCGTGCCTGTCTCACCCCCATCCCGTCTCGTGGTTTGATTTTTAAGATCTTAATTAATTTACTATGAAATTGGGAACATTCCCTGTCAAACCACCTTTTATATTTCTGTGAGATATTTGATTGATCTTTGGTTAAAAGTGCCTTTATCGTCTCAGTTATTACATTAAACGCTCTAATCATGGACGTAGCACTTAAATTTTCATCCAAACAGTCCAGCACTTGCACAAAATGACTCTCTATAATCTTTCCCAGAATGCTATCTGGATTAACATTGGACCACTTCCGAGTTAACCCCTTGTTTTTGGTATAGGATAAGGGAACTACCTTGACTGGTATGGTGGGAGAATCTACTAAAATCGATAGTTGCAATGTTAGTGGGTAGTGGTCACTAAAGTGATTTTTAGATATGTTAAAAACCATAGTTTCAGACTTAAAATAATCGGACAAAATAATGAAGTCAATCAACGTACACATACCTCTTCCAACATACGTTACCACATCGGAGTTTAAAAACTCCATGAGATCTAAGGTCACAAAAAGTGAGAATTTTGACAGTAGAGAATTAAAAGTGTTCCCACAAGGAATGTGCTTAAAGTGGCAACCGCCCTTCATATCCCTCGTTAAATAATGACAGGCCTCGCATTTAGACAGTGAGCACAGTTTACAATTGAAATCACCCCCCCAAAGGATTAGATAGTCCGTTTTTAACTCCTCAATGTGTATCGTGAGTGCAGTTTCGAGTTCCCGAGCAATAGTGATATTTGCACTGTTAAAATTATTATGATAAAAGTTAATAACCACAAGGGTTAAGTTTCTCTTCAATATAATATTTATAATCTGGAAGTGCGGAGAATCCAGCTGCAGTTTCCTAACTCTGCCATTTAACGTTGTAGAAATCAGAGTTAGTAGGCCGCCTTTATCATGTCCACCCTCAGATGGTCTAGCCGATGTATAAACAGAATAAAAACCATTTATATGCGCTGATTCACGCATCCAGGTTTCCTGTAAACAAATTATGCTGAATTTAGTAACAAACTCTACCCAGTCATTAATACTTAATTTGTTTAACAAGCCCGCCACATTCCAGAAGAGACTACCATATATAGATGTACTAACATGTGAAGTATCTTTATTCTCGACACGGCCGGTATCTATTGAGCACCCTTCTACTGTCATCACCTTGGTTATTGCAGTAGGGTTCACAACTTCTAATGCACCAATCAACTCTAACGAAAGCCTTTTTCATCGTCAATAGATATCGCAGCTAAGGGATAGGATAGAGTAGACGCTTTGTTTAGGACATTAAAGAATAGCTGGGAATTATCAGAAGTTAGTCTGCCTTTGACAAAGCCACACTCCTCTGGACCAATTAAATGAGGTAAGAATGATTCAAGACGTAGTGCTAACAATTTTGCGAACATCTTATAATCCACATTTATCAAGGATATAGGACGATAATTTTTATAGAATTTCTGATCCTTACCTTCTTTATGAATGATACAGATAGAGACTTCCAGGAAAGTACCACTTGCTGCACCAGTAGTGCAGAAATAGTGAAAGAGATTAAAGAGTTTTGGAAGTAAGAGATTAGAAAAATGTAAATGAAATTCTACGGAAAAACCATCTGGGCCGGGGGATTTATTTTTCTTTAATGAACCTAGAGAACTGGTAATCTCCTGGTGCGAAATATCCAAATCCAGGGAATCAAAATTCAGATCTGAAGATGGAGAGGGAGAGACACTGCTAAGATAAGAGTCGATAAGAGGGACCGATGCTGGTGACTCCGGTGTATATAAGTTTTCATAAAAAGATGCAAATTTATCCAGAATGTCATGGTCTTAAAAAAGATGTTTCCCATCTGCTGACTAGATAGAATCGATCAGAGTCCTCTCTTTTCTGGACTTAAGGTAGTTAGCTAAAAGCGATCCAACTTTATTACGGCCTCCATAGTACCGGGCGCTGCTACGAAGTAGAATAGAAGAAGCATTATCTGTAGAAATCTTATTAAACTGAAGCTTTCCACGAACAAGCTTCTGCAGAGTTGAATCTGACGAGGAAGTATAAAATTGATGGCCAAGTGTTTGATATTATCCAGTAGGGCTTTTTGTTGAGTAAGGGTATATTTCTTTTTCCCAGATACAAAATCAATGATGAAGCCCAGGGCAGCAGATTTAAAAGAGTCCCACACCACGGTAGGAGAAATAGATGGACCCTCATTAAAAGAAAAGAATTCTTCCACAAAAGAATCAAAGACAGAGGAAAAAACTGGATCCTGTAAAAGGAAGTTGTTAAATCTACATCTAGAGGATATGGGTTGCGAAGGGAGCAAATCAAAATCAGAAATCACCGGAGCATGATCAAAAATCAAAATAGGTTCAATCGAAGATGAAATGAGATTTTGAGCCAAAGGTTTGGACAGGAAAAGATAATCTAATCGTGTTAAGGAGCCATGTGGAGGGGAGAAAAAAGAAAATATGTTTGGTCTGGGTTACATAGTCTCCAAGCATCTACGAGATGTGCTTGTGTGATGGTACTATGAAATTGCTTGCGTGCTTTGTGAGGGATAAAGCGTACTTGGGACTTTCGATCAATAAAGGGGTCCATGATCTGGTTACAATCACCAACGAGGATAAAAAATTCATCTTTGTGATGCAAGCATTTATTGGTAATAGTAGGCCAGAAGGCGTAATCTGGTTGAGTTGGACCATAAATATTGAAGACAGTTAGAGAGATCTTATAATCAATAAGAAGTTTAACTAAAATCCATCTACCATCTGTGTCAGTTTCTTGTGAAACAACAGAACATTTCAACTTTTTATGGCATAAAATAATGACACCATTCTTTTTTGTGGTAGCGGGAGAAACAAGAACAGAACCAACCCAATTGCGTTTGAGTTTAAGAGCCTCAGCCTCTGACAGGTGAGTATCCTGTAATAAAACTAAATCAGGGTTGTAGGAGGCTAAATGTGATAAAATTATTTGCCTTTTTATAGGGTTAATAAATCCTTTTACATTCCAAGTAACAACTCTGAATGGAAGAAAATGTCAATAAATATGGAACAAGAGAACCAACCACAATGAAAAGGTGTAGAAAAAGTAGGTAGAGTAAGAGAGAGAGAAAAGATAGAGAAAAAGCCATAAAGAAAAGAAGAGGGAAAAGGGGAAGGAAAAAAGAAGTATGAGTAAGAAGAGATAGTACATGTCAAATGATGGCTGCAATACGTACCTTCACAGGGAAACACAAGGAAAAAAATGAGAAGCGTCAACGGACAACAGGGAAGGCACACCCAACAAAGGGCAACGAACCACACCAGGACGTCAATGAAAACATATATCTGAGCGGAAACATGAGGTAGGTACAAAAAATGGGATCCAAAGAACCTGTAAGTAAAAAATCGAAAGGTTATGCATACGAAAACGGAGTAGTAAAGCTAAATAACCTGTTACAGTGAAAACAGAATCAATATAGACATTACAGAGGAACCATTAAAGTCAAGTATTAGGAAGAGGACCAGCGATCTCCATCAAGGATACAGAATGAGAATGAATTAATTTTCTGAGTTTCACAGGATCTTCAAATGTAGAAGTTTTATTCAAAAAGGTGACCTTAAATAAGCACAGGTGAAACAAACCATATCGAGCACCCATAGAACGAAGAGTAGGGCGAAGGTCCAAGAATTCCTTTCAACGTTTGGCGGTAGCTGAGGAGACGTCTTGAGAAATAAACAGTCTTGTGCCCTGCCAACTAAGTTGTTTCTTGGATTTAGCTGCATTGAGGACCTGTAGCAAATCTGTGAATTGTAGAAATAAGAAGATTACACCACGAGTTTTGGAGGGGGCAGAGGAGGGAGGCAAGCATGGACCCAGTCTATGTGCTCGGTGGATATTTAATTTGGTTGAAGTAGGAAGGTCCAAGAGCTTTGGAAGAAATGTGGTGAAGAACGTAACCGGATAATCACCATCAAGACCTTCAGGAAGACCATATAAGCGGAGGTTGTTACGACGATTTCTGTTTTCAAGATCCTCATCCGATCTCCTTAGTTGTAGAACCTCTTTTTCCAACAAAGAAAGTCTGGAGGAAGAGTCTTGTACATTGCTAATTTGTTGTTCCACCACCGAAAGGCGGTTATCTACGGACGACCACTTGTTATCCAGAGTCTGGAAACAAGAGTTTGTTTCCTCAACAAATGGTCTAAGAGCGCGAATTTCCTCCAGACCAATGTCCAAAGAGACCGGAGATAAAGATTTTGGAGGAGAAGGAGGGTCATGTTTAATTCTCTTAATGGTAGTTGAAGGCACTTGTGGTTTAGAAGCCATAGTCGACAGAGCTATGGGGTGAGAGTACGCCGCTTGTGGTAAATCCTCAGAAGGCTGAGAGGAATTATTGGGGGCTGAAGAGTATACAGGACAAGACACCAATTTGCTGGATTTGAATTTTTTGGAGGAGTGCAGTAACTTTTTACTCCTTCCCATGGAATAGTATATCCAGGAATCAAGAAAAAAGGTCTGTCCAATGACGTACCAACAGTTTGACAAGAATCTCTCCACAGAAGAGCAAAAATAAGGTAAACACCTGGACCTCCCAATATATGAAAACACTTCAGCTGAAGACAATGCAGTATGAGAAACAAAAAAGTGCAGAAAGAGGCAATTCCAAATGTATTATAATGGAGTTTTGAGGAGAAATCAGGAACAAACGAAATTCAAAATTGCGGCCGCTAAATGGCTGGTAAAATCACCTGAAAAGAACTGGTCTTAGTCCTGAAGCATGGTGAAACAAAAAGTTATCCTCCTGCAGAGAAAGCCTTCCGATTCAAGAAACTGCCTGTATCATGTTGAGAGCGGTGAAAAAAATGCTGTAATTAGAGCCGCGATGTCCGGTGCGGCGAGGAGCTCCGATGCTAGGCAGCCACCTTAGGTCGCAGTGCGCGCGACTCTCCCTACAGCTAACATCTTGAAATGATGAAAGATGCTTTGGCACACTTTGTTTGATAAACAAGCTAGTGAGTGTCCCTGCAAATTTGTATGTTTTCTTATCTTGCAAGGATCTAATCCTTGTAAAGTACTTATTTTCTGTTTTAACCTTCACCTTGGAAAGATATGTAGAAATGTCCTTAATATATCAATGGATTGCTGTTGAATACTACAAACACTACTACAATTCCATTTCTATACAGGTGCCTGACTCCACCTTCCATGTACCTGTTCTCCAATAACTTGTTCTACATTTGTAGGTAACATCACCACTTTCGCTATAGGAATGCCATTCTTCATTACATAACATCGTCCTCTGTAATCAATAGCATGAACTAGTCTATCATCCTGGACATATGTTTCTTCTCTAAAGAAAGACTCTGTACTAGAAGTATGCATGCATTCTCCTCTAAAACTGTACAAAAGTTACTTCTATTCACTAATCTTTTTTTCTGGTTTTGTCTCCTCATGCACAACACAATTTTGTCAAGAGTCTTCATTCTATTTATAATCAAAGTGAAAAGATTCACATTCAACGCCAAATTCTTATCAACTACTCTCTCAATTTATTCTTTCTGTTTCAGTGCCTCTCTCCTTTTTCTATACTTTTTCATAGTTCTCAGTAGATTTATAACTACTCTACTATGAAACATCCTAGCTCTGATTTCCTTAAACTGCTTCTATCTCCGGTTTACAGTGTGTCCATCCTTGTTACATTATTTCCTGTTCTTGTTATATAGATCCACTGTTATTCTTTCTCATAGTCTGAATTTTATTTTCATTATTTTGCAATCTTTGGAAATGTCCACTTATATTTTTAAGAAAGGACTATGTCCTCTTACCAGTATCTCTTTTTTCTTTCACTACGTTCTCTTCATTTTGCCCCTTTTGTGTTTCAGTTCTACATAGATACTATAGTTGCTTCTGTTCCTTTTTCCTCTGAGCTTTGCTAGGCATTCTGTTTGTAGTTATGCAGATATTGTTCTGTAAAAAAAATTAAGTATATTTTAATTTTTATTCTAGCCAATGTACCAATTACTTTACTACTGGCTGACACACAATACAAAAACAGTTTTTATCTTATGTTGTAGTTTTAAATGTACAGATGTACCTAGCTACATAACTACAAGCCCTTACTTCAATCTACCATACCCAGACCAAAACACAAAACTTAATTTATTAGTTACCTTTTAATATCCTAGCACTCTCTTCTACAACACAGCTGCACCATATCTCAGTTCTTACTTGCACACAGTAAAAGACCACTGTATGCCTTTTGTAGTAAATGTTAAAATAAACATCAACCAAAGTTTAAAAGTACCTACAGTGTCTCAATACTCTAAATCCAAAAACACAACATAAGAGCTATTTATGTGCCTCTCTACCACTGTGTCACTGGTAGATTTAATGATTCAGTACTTTTCTACTTAGATGTGTCAGATTTATATTTTGAGAAACACTGAATATAAAAATCTGCACATTAATCTGTATCACAGCATATAGCTCTCTAATTCTTCTGAGTACATGCAAACAGTGTGTGACAGGTTACATGTATAATTCACCTTATGGTTCTAAAAGAGTACATATTCCTCACTAAAACTTGTAAAAACATGTGTTTGTGGTTGGGTACAATAATACTCCCTGGATGATTGGATGAGTGCATAATTTCCTCAGAGTATAGGTAGTGCCTGCATGATTCCCTGAGTATGTACAAACCACATTGGTGCTGCCATATCTGCATAGTTAGTGCCTGTGCATTCACATAACTATATTGCAACTATCTGGGTGCTTGTATAAACGCAGGGGTGTTGCCTGTGTAATTCAATGAGTACATAATTAATACCTGCGTGATTGGAAGAGTGCATGTGTAGTGCCTGGGTGACTGAATAAGTCTAGATATCATACTTGATATATAATTGCACACATGGTTCTCTAATAGTATACATTGCTCTGTTACTCAGCGTCCACATGTATCACAGCCCAAAACCTATTCCTAATGGCATATCTACATTATTTACAAATATTTCATCTGTATTTAAACCATATATTCATAATTTCTCAAGAAAAGTTAAATTTCAAGTGAAGCTAGCACAAAAACTCTCAAAAGACATTCTTCACTATTACCCCTCCCCAATTTTAAACAGTGCATGTTGAAAGAAATGCACCACCCTCACTTTATATATGAACTTTTCAACAGCCTTGAAGAACATAGACCATCATGTAAACATAAAAGATATCCACCTTCAGGCCCTCATTCCAAAAATATATAGTTCTCAGCATCTTTAAGTAAACTCAACAGTCTCATCATACATATAACTATCTGCAACTAGAAAACCATATCTCACCATCTAAACATATGCAAACGATCATATAAATTAAAAATCACATTGACAAACACTTCCTAATACGTACCTAACAAGAATTACTACTTTATAATTTATATACAGGCACAGCACATTTGTTTATGTTTTATTCATGACTACAGTACTCCCGTTTAATAATGTGACTAAAACTACCTCAACTCCCAAAATGCAAATTATATAGATGTATCTATTCTGCACATAATGCATAGACATTTAAAACATTGTCATTTTTAAAGGCATTGCTCATGGTGATTTTCAACAGTACTTACACCTTAAACACATACCCTCTGCCATATACAGTTCATCTGATATATATTTCTTCGCATCACTGTGATACTGTTTTTAATCAAACTCCCATATAGATTCAAAAGCATAT
This sequence comes from Calotriton arnoldi, assembly GCA_963921515.1. Classification (NCBI taxonomy): domain Eukaryota; kingdom Metazoa; phylum Chordata; class Amphibia; order Caudata; family Salamandridae; genus Calotriton; species Calotriton arnoldi. Next base: position 26,225 of record CAWUFW010000945.1, read on the forward strand.
CCATGTCTGTATTACATTTCTTTTTTTAAACACCAGCCGATAATAAGACTTCTTGCTAAGGCAACCAACACACTACCTACTTTTATTTACTTTCATGCTGACAGCATCCAATGAAATATATCTTTAAAAAAAAACACCTCCATTCTAACTGCTTTTCCTTTGGAAAACTACCACATTGAGCTCCAGCCTTCTCCTGTCTACTATTGCTCCTTTACTTCAAAATGCTTAGAGTATGGATTGTGGGCCACAGATATATCTATTGGGCTAAAGAGGCTGCAAAAAAGAGAGGTATTGACAAATGTGCAGATTACTTGGTTTGGTCAGAGAGGGTTAACGTTTCATCATTTGCTGGCTTTGGTTAAATCCATTGTGGATTCCCAAGCTCCTCACCTCATGATTGTGCACTGTGGTAGCAATGACGTAGGCACATTGACTGGCTGTAGTAGGGCTGGAAATCCTAATGAAATATACCTTTGCAGAACCGATGTCTCTTTCCACTCACACTGTCTTGGTGTATATATATATGCCAACGACAAAATGGAAGTGGTCAAATCAATTCTGTCCACAGATTGACAAAGCCAAGAAACATGTTAATAAAACTGTTTCTGCATTCCTTAGAGGCCATGGCATGGGCTGTATCTATAAAAACAACCTGCGTTTTGACATGCATGGAATTTATAGAAAGGATGGAGTGCACTTTACAGACAAAGGCAACAGAGTGTTTCTAAGTAACCTGAAACTCTGCATCCAGTCTTATGTGTAGCAGCCCTATACATACAACCAACACAACATCTCTTGTCAGAGCCACCCTAGTACCCAAAATATTGTGAAGTGTTTTACTAAAGGTTTTTTTTCTCTTTAGTTTTTGGGGATCTTCGCGCCGACGTTGCGATCCCCAAGGACACGTCGCGAAAACGGAAAACAAAAGTAGGCACTCGATGGCCACCAACACATACAAAAATAATATGTAAAAGAAACCATTCTGAACATTGCCCCAAACACATTACTATATACATACTTCTTTCAAAGCATGTTTAAACTCATATTATTGTACTAAGTTTCTTTAAAAACCATCTTTCAGACCTATTTTTCGTTTTCTTGGTTATTCGTGACATCGCGATGACGTCGTTACCTGGGCCGGTCGCGCCTTTCCCATAAAGTGAAAACAATTTTATGCACAGACATTACAGTATTCTACACACTAAATGTTTATCACTGTACACTTCAAACTCATGTTTTTCTAGCGTATTTCTAGAACTACCGTCTCCAAAACCTATTTTCCTTTTCGCGATCCCCATGGGTACCTCGCGAAGGCGGATAGAAAAAAGCAGGATTTCAATAGCCACCACTACTTTCAAACATTATAACTAAATAAGTAATTCTAACCATCACAGTAGATAACTCACTATATAAATAACTCTATAAAAACATTCATCAGAATCTAAATATCTATATAGGAATGTGCATTAATGATTCATTAATATTTGCGACAACGTTGATAGTCATGATGTCCCCACGATGGTACACGGGGGGCCATGCTGGCAGTCGCGGCGTCGTCGCAAATATCGCACGCAAATAAAAAAATCTATTTTGGATATATAACTTGTGTCATTAACACCTCCATTTCTCAACCATGGGGTCAGTGTATCTCCACCCTGACCCCTTATGTGGGCTTTCACACACATTTTCAGCCCCTGGAACCGTTCCAGATAGATAAAACGGGGGCCGCAACTTTCTATTCAGGTTGCAACCAGCCAATCAGAGCATTCCAATTGGCGCGTGCATTTGCGAATCATCACAAAGCCTTTGCAAAATATCCACAACCAGAGATATCACTATAATTTTAAACTTACATTTCTCAAAAACTACTGAACGGATTTACACCAAATAAGCAAAAGGCACTTCCTTGAACCAACATATATCTCCCTGCCAAACTTGGTGTAAGTCCGTTCAGCGGTTCGGGCTGTAAAGGTGGCTAAACGTTCCTATGAAAATTAAGATTCTAACGCAACCTTATTTTGTGCCTCTAATTCTCGGTCCCCACTGCACGGATAACCCCCAAACTTTCCCAATCAATAGTACCCACCATGACACTTTTTGGGCAAAAAAATGCTTTTCCTATGGAAACTAGGTCCTAACTATAACAGTAGGTAATATTTATATTAATTGAAAAAAACTGAGGTTACAGAGATGTTATAGTTAGGCTGTCATTTCACTTGTACACACTAGCGAAATTCATATAACTATAACTCATGCCCCCACAATGCACTACTAATGACCTCACATATTATATCTCTCATGACATGGTCAGTGACATAACTCATGACATCACTGATGACATCTCAAATGACATCACTGATTACATCATCAGGTGACTGTGAGTGTTTCTGAAAAGTGTATGAGTATTAAATATATATATACACCAAGGTGTATCGATCAATCAGTGGGTGTATGATTGCCTGTATGGATGATTTAGTGGGTGTGTGACTGACTGTATAAGTGAGTGATTATACATTTCTCATTGAATGAATGGGTGAGTGACTAGGTTTTGAGAATGTCTGTATCAGTCTGTAAGATGGTATCTAAGTGGCTGTACGGGTTGGTGAGTGGGTATGTTAGTAGATGTATGGGTGATTGATTGGGTGTCTCAGTACCTGTATGGGTGTCTGTGAGGCTGGGTGAGAGGGTGCATGACTACCTGCATGGATGAGTGAGTGGGAGAGTCAGTGGCTGTATGGGTTAGTGAGTGTGTAAGTGAGCAGCTATATAGGTGACTGAGTGTGTATGTGGGTGTGTCAGTGAGTGAATGAATGTGTCAGAGGTATATGGGTGAGTAACTGGATATGTGAAAGTCAGTAAAGGTGAGTGTTGGAATATATGAGTGACTGTATGTGTGAGTGAGGGATTGTGATAGTGGCTGTATGGGTGAGTGTGTGCTTGTGTCAGTGACTGTATAGGTGAGTGAATATATGTTAGTATCTGCATGAATAAGAGAGTCAGTGTGTATAACTGTAAAGGTGAGTAAATGGCTGTTGGAGTGACTTTCTAGGTGAGTGAGTAGGTGTGTGAGTACCTTTATGAGTGACTGACAGTGTGTGAGTGTCTGGATGGGTGTATAAGTGGATACATCAGTGGCTGTATTAGTGAGTCGATATGTGTGTAGACGTATGAATCAGAGAGTGGGAGTATAAGTACAGGTATGGGTGTGTCAATGGTTTTGAGAATGGTAGTGTGGAAGTTGGAGTAGGTGTATGAAAGGTTATATGGGGCGTGAGTGAGTGGGTCAGAGATTCTTTAGATGATGCCATCAGTGATGTTATTTGAGATGTCATCAGTGATGTCATCAGTGATGTCACTGACCATGTCATGAGTGATGTAATATGTGAGATCATAAGCAATGCATTGCGGGGCACGAGTTATAGTTAGCTCTGCTAACTATAACTGCTGATTTTCTCTGGACGTATACAAGTGAAATGTCAGCCTAACTATGATGTCACTGTAACCTTTGTTTTTTTCAGTGAATTTTTAAGTTTGTTTATGCTAATTGTTAACTATAACGTTCCTGTATCCATTTTTTTTCAGTTTTTAAGGTATTTTAAAATTCCATTTCTTAATTGTAATATCCATTTTTTTGTAAGTGACCTTTTAGATTTTGATACTTTGTTTCCATAGTTGGATATTGTGTATTATATTTATATAATACACCTCTCTTTTTTTATTTCATATGTCTTCATCAGAAAATACATTAATAACTGGTTTTATTTTTAACAATTTTGTAAGTTGGCACAACATTGTTGCATTTACAGTGGAGATTCTATCATCAGTAAATGTATTTCACCTACTCAAAAATCAGGCCTGGGCGTAGTTTCTGGAGTTTTGCTACGCGTATTCTCCGCGAAGTTACAAAAAATTCTGCGAAGGTCCGCGAGTGGCGGAGTGCAGTGTGAACTGCAGTTTGTGCTGGGATTCCTGCTGCTCAAGTAGAAATTCTACCCAAGCGGCAGCTCACGATCGCGAACTTACCGTTCGCGATCGCGAACTTACCGTTCGCGATCGCGAGCGGGGATAAACTCCACTGCACATTGCGAAGCGGAGTTTTCTGCACTCCGCGAGCTCCGCGGAGTGCAGAAAACTCCGCAAACTCCTCGAACGGAGCGAAGTTCACCGCCCAGGCCTATCAAAAGTACTCTTGAAGACATTTTTTAAATAATGTTTAACTCTAAATATTTAGCAAAATATTGTTTTAACTTTTCTTTCTGTGATCAATTTAGAAGAAAGCCACCTTTACAAAAATAAAATTATATTCGTGACTTCCAAGGACATCGCAGTGATGTCAGTAGTCACAAAGAGAGCATGGTTTATACAAAGAGTAAAACATAAATATAGATATATTCTACAGTATATTTCACAGTAGAGCTTTATTAGTGTACTTTTCAAACTCATATTTTTCTAGTGAGTTTCCAGATTAATCGCCTTCAATTACTTTTTCTTGTTTCCGCGTAGACAGAGGAAGTTGCGATGATGTCGGTAGTCATGGATTAGGCGCGTGTTTCAACAACTCTGAAACACATACATAGAGGTACTGTGAAAAAGTTTAGTATATCTGTTCACTCTTATAATATTGAAAGTTCTGCTTTTCTTTTAATTTTTAAACAAAACTACTATTTCTGTTTCACCGTTGTAACCGCGACTATTTCGATCACCGCAAATTTCACATGCCCGGGAAAGCAAGGAAAATGATTGGATAATATACTTTTTGCAAAATTAATAGGAAGTACACACCCACTCCTCCTTCTTGAATCTTCTTTTATGGAACTTCATTCTGAGCAGGTGGATTAATTTTGCTCTGGAAACTTTTTGCTGTTTTTTTCTATCAGAAATGGCAACACAGCAAGGAGATTTTTACAATTCCATCAGGTGAATCAAAAACAGCTGCCAAACTTGTGCAGTGCACAATTTGCAAGAGACCCTCTCTAGAGGTACCAACAAGAAGTATTCATGTGGGACAATGTCCATACTGTACCATCTAAAAACCCATCATAAAAAACCTATCCAACTGGCTATCATGCAGAGGGAAGCTGGAGGACCATCTACTTCAGTGGCAGCAGCAACAATTCCTGGTCAAAAACTACCTTCTGAGGTGCAGAGTACTGCAACATATATGGCTCCAGAGATGTCAAGAATGGCCATGTACTGCGTCGACTGTAGTGTTGTCATAAGTGCTGGTGATCAGTTTCTTACGGCTATTCACAATGCTGCAATACAGCATACATGCTAATATTTTTCCTCTTTTATATGTTTTGCACATTTTTCGGTGCACGTTTTTTTCCATTCCTGCTGTCCTAGTTGCCATTTTTGTTATTATAAAAAACAACACAAAATATTTTAAACTTTACAAAAGCCTTAAAAAAAGGTTCCTGTTGGAACTGCCTTTTACAGTCAAAAAAGGTCAAGTATGTATATATGTTGGAATGAGTGTTTGACTGGTGTATGGATAATGAATGAGTGAACAACTGGTGCATGAATGTTACAATGAGTGCAGCAGTGTAAATCTATGAGTAAATATGTAGTGCGTGAGTGATTGGATGAGTGCAAATGTAGTGACTGGGTGATTGCATTAGTGTATGGGTAGTGTGTGCCTGAATGGATGAGTGCATATGTAGTGCCTGAGTGAATGGAAGAGTGGAACGGTAGTGCCTGAGTGAATGGATGAGTGCAAGGATAATGGCTGGGTGAATGAATCAGTGCATGGGTAGAGCCTAGGTGAATGGATGAGTGCATGGGTTGTGCCTGAGTGGATGAATGAGTGCATGTGTAGTACCTGAGTGAACAGATGAGTGCAAGGGTAGTGCCTGAGTGATTGGATGTGTCAATGGGTAGTGCCTGGGTGAATGGATGAAGTTGTGGGTAGTGCCTGAGTAAATAGGTGAGTACAAGGGTAGTGCCTGAGTGATTTGATATGTGCATGGTTAGTGCCTGAGTAAATGCATGAGTGCATGAGTGAATTGATCAGTGCAAGTGTAGTGCCTGGGTCATTAGTTGAGTGTTTGGATAGTGCCTGAGTGAATGGATGAGTGGAGGGGTAGTGCCTGGGTGATTGGATATGTGCATGTGTAGTACCTGGGTGAATGAGTGAGTGCATCGATAATGCCAGAGTGAATGAATGAGTGCTTGGGTAGTGCCTGGATCATTTGATGAGTGTACGGGTAGTGCCTGAGTGAACGGATGAGTGCAACTGTAGTGCCTGGGTGATTGGAAGAATATATGAGTGCCTGGTTTATAAGATGAGTGCATCAGTACTGCTGGGTGATTGGATGAGTGCATGAGTTATGACTGGGTGAGTAAATGAGTGCATGGGTAATGCCTCAGTGAATGAATGAGTGCAAGAGTAGGGCTTGGGTTATTGGAATAGTGCATGGATAGTGCCTAGGTGATTCGGAGAGTGCATAGATAGTGCAAAAACAACAGTTGATGGACAGAATGCAGAACAATGTCATACATTCACCCCAGTACAGAGATCTGGGCCTAAATCCATCGTTTTTTTGCTCACCATGCCATTCCAGTTTGAACCCAGCCATATGCAAATCAGTCTTGACCCTGTGCCTCATGGGAACAGTCCAGACCGAACTGCCAAGCCAGGTCCTCCCTGGACTGGAAACAAGCATCCTAGGACCGGTTTCGGGGTTTCACCCCTCTTCAGCCAGGATAGCTTGATTCCAGTGGCATGGAGAGCACGGGACCCACGTCTGGGCATACCAGTCCCACTCGGGGTGACAAATGCAAAAACAACAGTTGATGGACAGAATGCAGAATAATGTCATACATTCACCCCAGTACAGAGATCTGGGCCTAAATCCATCGTTTTTCGCTCACCATGCCATTCCAGTTTGAACCCAGCCATATGCAAATCAGTCTTGATGAGGGCTGAAAGCCCGAAACCGGTCCTAGGATGCTTGATTCCGGTCCAGGGAAGACATGGCTTGGCAGTTCGGTCTGGACTGTTCCCATGAGGCACAGGGTCAAGACTGATTTGCATATGGCTATGTCTGAACTGGGGTGGCGTGGTGAAGCAAAATAACGATGGATTAAACCCAGATCTGTGACTGGGGGTGAATGTTTGCCAATGTGCAACATTCCGTCCATCATCTTGTGTGTTTTGCATTTCGCCCCAAGTGGGAAGGGTATGCCCAGACGTGGGTCCCGTGCTCACTACGCCACTGGAGTCAAGCTATCCTGGCTGATGAAGGCTGAAAGCCCGAAGCCGGTCCTAGGATGCTTGATTCCGGTCCAGGGAAGACATGGCTTGGCAGTTCGGTCTGGACTGTTCCCATGAGGCACAGGTTCAAGACTGATTTGCACATGGCTATGTCTGAACTGGGGTGGCGTGGTGAAGCAAAATAACGATGGATTAAACCCAGATCTGTGACTGGGGGTGAATGTTTGCCAATGTGCAACATTCCGTCCATCATCTTGTGTGTAGTGCATAGATAGTGCCTGAGAGAATGGATGAGTTCATGGGTACTGTTTGGGTGATTTGATGAGTGCATGAATAGTGCCTCGGTGAATGGATGAGTGCATGCATAGTGCCTCAGTGAAATAATGAGTGCAAGGGTAGTGCCTGGGTGATTGGATATGTGCATGGGTAGTGTCTGAGAGGATGGATAAGTGCAAAGGTAGTGCCTGGGTGATTGGATATGTGTATTGTTAGTACATGGGTTAATCGATGAGTGCATGGGTAGTGCATGAGTGAATGGATCAGTGCAAGGGTACTGCCTGAGTAAATTAATGAGTGGAAGTGTAACACCTGAGTGATTGAATGAGGGCAAGGTAGTGCATGGGTAATTGCATGAGTGCATGGATTGTGCCTGGGTGATTGGGTGAATGAATGCATAGTGTCTGCATGATTGCATGAGTACATGGATAGTGCCTGGGGGATTGGTTGAGTGCATGGGTACTGCCTGGGTGATTGGATGAGTACATGAGCAGTACCTGGATACATGGATGAGTGCATGGATAATGCATGGGTGAATGAATGACTGTATGGGTAGTACCTGGGTGAATGGATGCATGTATGGGTAGTGGCTGAGTGAATTAAGGAGTGCATAGATAGTGGCTGGATGAATTGATGAGTGCACGGATAGTGCCTGGGTGAATGGATGAGTAGAAGGGTAGTACAACAGTGATTCAATATGTGCATGGTTAGTACCTAGGTGAATAGACGAGTGCATAGGTAGTTCACATGTGAATGGATCAGTGCAATGGTAGTAACTGAGTAAATTAATGAGTGCAAGGATAACGCCTGAATGATTAGATGAGTGCAATGTAGTGCCTCACTAATTGCATTGGTGCAATGGTAGTCCCAGATGGATTGGGTGAGCGCATAGATAATGGCTGGGTCATTGGGTGAATAAATGCATAGTGCCTGTATGATTGGTTGACGACATGGATAGTGTTTGGGGAATTGGATGAGTGCATGGGTAGTGCCTGAGTTAATGTATGAGTGCAAGGGTAGTGCCTGAGTAAATGGATGAGTGCATGGATAATGGCTGGGTGAATGAATCAGTACATGGGTCTTGCCTGGGAGAATGGATGAGTGCATGGGTCGCGCCTGAGTGAATGGATGAGCACATGCATAGTACCTAAGTGAACAGATGAGTGCAATGTTAGTTCCTGAGTGAATGGATGTTTCCATGGGTAGTGACTGGGTGAAGGGATGAGTGCATGGGTACTGGCTGAGTGACTCAATATGTGCATGGTTAGTGCCTGGGTGAATGGATGAGTGCATGAGTGAATGGATGAGTGCAAGTGTAGTGCCTGGGTCATTAGACAAGTGTTTTGATAGTGCCTGAATGAATGGCTGAACGCATGCATAGTGCCTGAGTGAATGGATGAGTGGAAAGGTACTGCCTGGGTAATTCGATGTGTGCATGGATAATGCCAGAGTGAATAAATGAGTGCATGGGTAGTGTCTGCATCTTTTGATGAGTGTACGGGGAGTGCCTGAGTAAATGGATGGCGCATGCATACTGACTGAGTGAATGGATGAGTACAAGGGTAGTGCCTGGGTGATTGGAAGAATGTATGAGTAGTACCTGGTTTGTTGCATGAGTGCATCAGTACTGCCTGAGTGAATGGATGAATGCATGAATAATGTCTGGGTGAATGAATGAGTGTATGGGTAGTGCCTGGGTGATTAGATGAGTGCATGGATTGTGGCTGGGTGAATAGATGAGTGTACGGGTAGTGCCTGGGTGAATAGATTAGTTGATGGGTAGTGCCTGGGTGATTCAATATATGCATGGTTAGTACCTGGGTGAATAGATGAGTGCAGAGGTAGTGCACAAGTGAATGGATCAGTGCAACAGTAGTACCTGAGTAAATGAATGAGTGGAAGGGTAAGGCCTGAGTGATTGGATGAGTGCAAGGTAGTGCCTCAGTAATTGAATTAGTGCAAGGGTAGTGGCTGCGTGATTGGGTGAGTGCATAGATAGTGCCTGGGTGATTGGGTAAATGAATGCATAGTGCCTGCATGATTAGGTGAGTACATAGATAGTGCATGGGTGATTGGATGAGTGCATGGGTAGTGCCTTAGTAAATGGATGAGTGCAAGCTTAGTACCTCAGTGAATGCATGAGTGTAAGAGTAGGGCCTGGGTGAATGGATGAGTAGAAGTGTAGTGCCTGGGTGAATGAAGGAGTGCCTGGGTAGTGCATCAGTGAATGGATGAGTACAAGGGTAGTGCCTGAGTGAATGGATAAGTGCATGGATAATGGCTGGGTGAATGAATTAGTGTATGGGTAGTGACTGAGTGAATGGATGAGTGCATGGGTGGTACCTCAGTGAATGGGTGTGTGAAAGGGTAGTGTCTGGGTGATTATATGAGTGCATGGATAGTGCATTGGGGATTGTGCGAGTGCATAGATAGTGCATGAGTGTATGGATGAGTGCATGGGTACTGCTTGGGTCATTGGATAAGTTCATGGGTAGTGCCTGGTTGATTGTATGAGTGTGTGAGTAGCGCATATGTGACTAGATGTCTGTAAGAGTAGCACCTGTGTGATGACTGCAAGGGTAGTCCCTGGGTCATTGTATGAGTACAAGGGTAGTGGTTTTGTGATTGAGTGAGTACACAGATAGGGTCTGGGTGATTGGGGGAATGCATGGAAAATGTCTGTGTGATTGGGTGAGTGCATGGATAGAGCATTGGGTGATTGCATGACTGCATGGGTACTGCCTGGGTGATTGGATGAGTCCATGAGTAGTGCCTGGGTGAGTGGATGAGTACATGGGCAGTGCCACAGTGAATGGATGAGTGCATACGTAGGGGCATATTTACAAGCCCCTTGTGCCACTTTTGCGCCGCCGTTGCGTCACTCATGTGACGCAGCGGCGACGCAAACCATGCGCCACGTTGCGCAATATTTACAACGTGACGCATCTAGGGAGATGCGTCACGATGTAAACCCTTGCGCCACATGAAACCTGCGTCAGGTTTCATGTGGGCGTTCCAGCGCAGGATGGGCGTTCCCTCGCAGGTACGCCATGTAAAAGTGACGCAGTGAAATCTACAAGATTTCACTGAGTCACTTTTACGCCCATGCTGCGTCAAAACCCTGCGCCTGCTTGAAGCAGGCGTAAGGATTGACGCACCATGTTAGGGATAGGGCACCCCCGAGCATTGCTGGAGCTGCGTCGCGACGTGACTCCAGCAATGCGCCGCCTTTCCGTCGGGGGATGCGACACGCATCTGCCATTCTGTGCGCCACGGCGCGCCGCATTGTAAATGCGGCGCATCGGCGGTGGCGCAAGGGCAAACTTGCGTGTTGCATCTTCCCTGGCGCATCCCTGCTGATTTGCAGGGATGCGCCAGGGAACGTAAATATGCCCCATAGTGTCTGGGTGTTTGCATAGTACATGGGTATTACCGGGGTGATTGGACGAGTGCCTGAGTAGTGGCTGGGAGATTAGATGAATTCAAGAGCAGTACCTGAGTGATTGGATGACTGCTTAGATAGTGGCTGGATGATTGGACTAGTGCAACTGTTGTGCATGGGAGATGGGATGAGTACATGAGTAGTAACTCAATAAATCGATTACTAGGTTAGTGATTTGATACACATAATATATCTCGACCTCCAACCACTGTGAAGAAAACCAAAACATTAATTCAACATAGACAAATGTTTTACTGTTTTTTCCTGTTTTCAGCTTTCATACTTTCAGCAGTGCTTTGTATGAAGACTCATCATAAAACAGTAGGAAACAGTAGGAAAAAAACAATCGGTGGATTGTAAAAAAAAAACAAATGTGCACAGTAGATCATTATAACTATGTCATACTGTTCACTGCACTCACTACAAGCTTTTTAATACTGGCTTTCTGATAGCTTACTACCTTAGTGAAAACAACTATATATGGTAAAATTGTTTCTGATATTATTATATCTGGTACAAAATGTCCAACAATTATGAAGCAGTCTTAATTTTTGCATATCCTTTTGTAAACATCATCCCTGTTAGGCCAAATGATGTCTAAACTGCTCTTAGTCCATGTATGAAAAACATAACTCATAGTACAATGTAGAAGTTGCTGTAACAGAAACAAAAGGGGACTTTTTTTTAGTTGTGAAGGGACTTTTCACATGCAACTTAAGGCTACTGGTATTATAGTACCTCCATTTACATTTTATCTGTAGTAACACAATGTAGCCCTCAAATATTTAGAGATTCCTTTCCCGCAGTTAAAAAGAGTCCTTCATTTTTAACAGCTTGCTGTAGACAATACCCCCATTTGGCTGAATATTGTCTCAGAAACACATAGTCCATAGATATATCAACACAATACCACATTTTGTTATCTAAGATTCTCCTTAGAACTTCGGTTGTAGAAACTGCAGATATGAGTTTGGTAACTTTTTGGGTAGTCTTGCTTTGAATGTCACTTGTATGTCATTGCACTCTGTCCATCCTGTTTCACATCTTAAATATATTGTGTAGTGTCCAGAGGTTATATTAACTCCTTCATGAAATATGATTGCTATAGTTGTGAAAGTTCTTTTTGAGATCGAAATTTGTAGGAATTTCAGTTCCTAACTTAGTACCCTACACTCTTCATCGTTGTAGCATGACTATGATGTATTTTCCATACCTCTGTAAAAACAACACTTGACCTAAGTTCTGATCTGCAGTTTTGACAGGTCATATCGTGATGGGTGTTTGTAGTTCAATCTTCAAATGGCACAGCTTCACAATCTGGTAATGTCAAGTAGAGGAATCATTCTGAATTGATTTCAGTACTAGACGTGAAATTACAATCTTCACAGTTATGAGTCCATTCATAAGTTAAACTGAAAAATCCATTGATATTCACATCTTCTTCATCTAATAGTCCTAGCATTACCATTAGAAATTCTTGAGCATCCTGCAGAAGATTTTGAGAGTACACTACTGATCCAATACAGTCATCAGTGAGTTTTCATATTCCAGCAGCAGAATGTATAATACTTCTATCACTTCTTAATTCTTCAAGTAAACTACACATTTTGAAGACATTCTTTTATCTACCTTTTCATTAATAGAATTTATAAAAGGAGGCAAATGATATAGTTCATCTAACACTACATTTGCATAACAGTTCACTCCAGATTTATTATCAAAGTGATAGCCTTGTATTTCCTCATTGTGCTCTAGTTTTCTTTTCTTTCCTCGTTGTTGATTTTCTTTTTGTTCATCTTTCTGTTCAACTGTAATAGACTGTTTAGATATTTTCCGCTTTGCACACAGTATTGATTTTTGAACCACAGGATACTGTCTAAATGAGGTGCATATTGATCTCTTAACCAATTATACTCCACTACACAGCTCACATCAGTACTTACTTTCTTCTCATCAAAATCAATCAGAAATAAACCAGACAATTTTCTACTTCAAGACAAAGCAGCATATGACATTCCTTCTTTGAATACACTTCTACCAATATTAACAAGACCTGTATCTTCACTTAAACCTTGCTATTCATGAATAGTTACTGCATGTATTAAAGACACTGGGAACTGCTTTCGCTGGACATACACATCTTTCACAAGTAGGAAATGTACAACACATCTACCAATCTGCTTAACTTCAGCAATATCATCATATTTTATAGCTACGTATTCCACATCATTTCTGTTTGGATAATTAACAAATTTCATAACTTTACCCATTGCACCATTCACTAGCCCTTCTTTTTCATTTAAATCACGTCGTAAGAATAGACAACAATTTTTACAGTTACGTAACTGTTTTTCTAATCCTGCAGTTTTTAAGTCGACTTTTTAAACTATCCAATTTCGATTGCAGTATTTCTGTTAGTAGGACTGTAACTCCTTGATGTTCAATTTTATCATTTGCTCTAATTTCTACCATATCTTCTTTTTCCAGTTGCAATAATTGTTCATTGAATTTACTACACTCCTCAAGAGTTGGCATCAAACAAACAATAGACTTCTCTTCCTCAATAAAATTGTACATTACTTTAGCAGCTGAAACATTACTTGGAAACACATTTTTGATTAGACAGGTTTGTAGTACTGTCTTTCCCTCTTTTGTGAGGACTACCACTCTTATATCCTTTAGTATATCTGCATAATTTCTAACTGATATTTTGGATAAACTCTTTGAATTGAAAGTTTTCCCAAATGTTTACATTTCCAATACTGCCTAGCGAATTTCTTGTTTCATTATGTAGTAGTGTCTTGATTTCAGCCTGCCCTTTTACAGGAGTTAGCTAAAGCAGGTCTCCAAAGACAATTAACTGTTTTCCACCAAAAAGTACATCATAGTCAGTTTTTAACTTTTGCTACATTCTTAAATGTATAAAAGCTAGCATTAGGGTAGACACCATACTGACTTCGTCAATAATAGTAGCTTTAATTTCTTTAATACTCTTCCTACTTCATGACAAGCATCACCAGATAATGTGTTGTATTGTAATCTGTAGTCATGTTCAACAGGCAGCATTAACAATAGATGACGGGTAACTCCTTTAACATAATGAGCAGCTAAGCCTGTTGGTGCAGTGACTACACATGACAAATTGGACTCTGTTCTCTTCTGTAGGTAACTTGTCAGTACTTTAATCAATAAGCTTTTTCCAGTTCCAGCTTGACCACTTATGTACAATAGAACTGGTTTATATGTAGAAAATTCACACTTTTCATTCTCATGGAGAAACCCATGTTCTACTTTACCTTTTGCCTCTTCAAAAATATTTTTCTGATCTGCATTCATTTGCTGTATTAATAGTTCTAGATCCACAGTTTCATGTCTTACTTGCTGCATTGCATTCTCCACCTTATATATAGCTATTGCAGCTTCATTTTCAATGATTGGCTATCCAAGAGGTTCTGGACTTTCAGGTGTTGAACTTTGACTGCTCTGAGAACTCTCTCTTGCTATCTCAGCAGCAACAATCTCATCTCTCAACATTGGAAGATACACTGAAAACACAGATCACTCAATGCTGTCTTTCACAGCATTGAAAGAGTCTTCATAACAGTCAAATTCTCCAAGTAGCTCACTTTCAGTTCACCATGGCTTAAACAACTGTAACAAGGCTAAATAGAAAAACTCTCTTTTCTCTGGAGTTTAGCAACTTAGCTTTCAATGGCTGATTACATTTCCTTTGTTATGTCTCACCAAACATCCTTCACATCCAGCCACAGCAAATTCAACTTCATCTATGTTTTCACTGACATTACTTCTGAAAGTATAATGTTGAAGTATTTCATAAAGACATATCCTTTCCAGATGATGACTTCTTCTTGGTTAGTACATATCTAGCATATTACTCTTCAGAATATCTGTACTGTGTGGTTCAAATTCTGTAAGATATTGAATTTCAGGAAATGACTTCAGTACTCTGTCACGAGTATTAGCAAGCCCTAAACTCACCCATAGAACTCCTCTAGATTTAGAAAACAAACTAGCTGAGCTTAACTGGTCTACACATTCATAGGAGCCTGTCTCTCTGTGAGAAAGCATTTTCAAACTAAAACTGTAAAATTATCTTAGTAAGTCTCATTTCTGCTGAAATCTCCTCCCACATCTCTTTCATCTCAGTTTTCTATGACTTTGTTATGTAAGATGTAACATACCTGGCAACAGCAATTGATTTGTTGGCAACAAACTGTGCATCCATGTTTCCATTCCACATCTTCAGAATCACAGGGTTGTAGTCATTATTTTTCTTGCAGGCTCTGTTCTTTTTAAGTTGTATGCATTTTTCTGTGATTTCCTTGTAAGTGTATTTCTGACTGTACACAAAAAGCTGTTGATTCTTCCTTGTGAGATGACAGGTCGTGGAAACCAACATGACACCTTGTATAACATTTCCCTTTTGCTCTGTATCTTTGCTAACAGTATTTTCCACATCTATGATTTTGGAATCGTAGAACTTGTCTTAAAATGTTGTCACTATGCTCCTTTGGGGATGGAGCAAGTTGCATAGTGCTCAATAAAAGACAACACAGACTCATCACTGTCTGTTCCAAACTTTGGGGCATCTTTAACCCACAACAGCATGTGAATATGGGGAGCATCTCTGGCTTGGAATTCTTTAAGCCAAAATAAATCAATCACTTCACCAAGAGGAGGTTTTGTTTTGTTCAAGATGAAAGCCATCATTGCTTGAAATCTGTGTATAAAATATCTGCAAACATTTGCAGGGTCTAGTGAGCACATTTCTCCTGGTGTCTTCAGATAAATGTCTTTTATCAAATATATACAAATAGAGAGGCAACTTCCAACAGAAAAACATGTGTCAGCTTATTGCTATATTCAACGCAAACAGATGATACAAGAGGTTTTTTCTTTTGCTTGTATTAGCTCTTTTATTGAAAGTCTTCTTGTTTATGCCCAACAGTTCAGCACAGCCAATGAGTTTCTCCCATCATACAGGCTTCACCAGGGCCAGAAATAGATAGAGTATGTTGTTTCCAGAAATCCATTAGCGTCTTCAACAAGAATCTACATCCATGTAAAATCGTCTTTCCAATTCAACGTTTTGCCATCAAAATCTCCAAATACGTAAAACGAGTACGATGACCAAAGTCACAATTCCTTATTACTAAGGTACACATGCCCGTGTTGTGGACGTGTAGCCATGCAAGTAAACATAGTATTTCAAAATTTGTACAAATTTGTTTTTCTGTTGGAAGTTGCCTCTCTATTTGTATATATTTGCTGAAATATGAAAGGCTATCATTGGTAGCTAGCTTTTTGAGATGGGCAATTACTAGCAGACTATTGAACCTTCTATCTTTATTGAAAATATCCAACACACGTAGTGGTGCGGTATCTAGGATCCCTTGCTGCCAATACTTGTTTAGTCTTAAATGTATTTTATATTTGAATTTTCCTTCTGCAAGAATTCTAGCAGGTCCTCTCAAGCATATTCAGCACAACTCAGCGTGAGGAACTAAGCAAGTGCTCCAAGGTTCCTCAACATGCACTTGAGTTCACCATGAAGCCAATACCAATATTCATTAGTCCCACAGTGACATTGTATTCCAAGTGCTCATCTTTTTCTTGAACTTTTTCCCAAAGTTCTCTTGCTGATATATTATGGAAATTAACTCCTGTTTTTAGAATATGATTGACAGCATGTGAGAGGCCAGACAAGTCGCTCTCAAATAATAGGTGAAATATATACAGAATACACTGATGAAATCTAGGGTCTTCTGAATAAAGTCTACTACATCTATACTTAGCTGCAGGTATTTGCACAGGCCGCTCGTCATACCTGCCATCTACTCCAGTAGGAAAAAGATGTGGAAAACACTGAGCTTCTAAAATATTTTCCCACACGTTTAATGGAGCTCCTTTTGCTTCCTTCATTTAAAACAGCTCAATGGCATCGCAAATAACCTCTTTAGAATGCAAAGGGTGTATGCTATAATGTTCATAAATTTATTTTGTCCTGGACTGATCCACCTTCTCAATCTGACCTGTTGATGGAAATGTCTGATCCTCCATATGTGTGATATCTTGCAGGCTTTCCTCATTTCTATAGTATACATTGTTTTGTACCAGATGCAAAATTGCTTTTTTAACATTGGTAATATCTACTAACTCCTGCCATTTACGCCATTTACAAGAATTAATAGTCCTTCCTCAAAATATCTAAATACCCTTAACATTTCAATGTTTTTCTTGACATCTAATGGCAAATACACTACTCTACCTTTTATACATTTGAGCTGCTCTGTTGGGGGTAACTTGCCTGTCCTTGGCTCCATATGTACTTTATCCTGAAATGGATGCATAGTTTGGATAAGAATGGACTCATAAATATTTAAACCTTGAAGCGCTTCTAGAATGGGAACCAGTTCTAACTTGTTATGCCCAGTTCTAGTAGGCATTTTATTATCCTCTGATTTTTTGTAGCAGTTCTTACATATAACTTGTTGTGTGGACAAGTAAAATCTTTCTTCGACAAATAAGTACCGTGCAAACTTTTGCCAGTTATCATTATTCTTTATTTCACTTTTTAAATATAAGTCAACAGTCCGCATTTGATTCTTGTAGTGAGTGTGTCGACAGCATATTCAAACATACTCTGGATTTTCAGCACACACTGTCTTACATTTTGTAATCTCTTTTTCAAAACTATCAACTGTAGTACCTGTGTCCTGTTCTACAACTCCTCCTGTTATCAACTCTTCAATTTCCCTAAAGTCCTGTTCTGGACCAAAGACACAAAATTGCACATCATCCCAAACCTTTTCTACCTCTGCCACAGTACAATGCAAAAGTGCCCTATTCATTTCTCCTAAACATAAAGTAGGAGTTTTCACATAATACAGCCTCCTAACTAAACTGTGTATTGTTGAGTGGTGTACAGCTAATATCCTAAAATGATGAAAGGTGCTTTGGCACAATTTCTTTGATAAACAAGCTATTGCGTGTCCCTGCAAATTTGTATGCTTTCTCAGCTTGCAAGGATCCAAATCTTGTAAAGTACTTATTTTGTGTATCAAACTTCAACTTGGAAATATACGTAGAAATGTCCTTAATATATCAATGGATTGGTGTCTAATACTACAAATACTACTACAATTCCATTTGTATACAGGGGCCTGACCATGCCTCCCTTGTACCTCTTCTGCAATAACTTCTTCTACATTTCTAGGTACAATCACCTCTTTTCCTATAGTACTGCCATTCTTCATTTCATAACATCACCCGCTTTCATCAATAGCATGCCCTCATCTCTTATCCAGGAGATAGCTTTCTTCATTAAAGAAAGGCTCTGTACTAGAAGTATGCATCCATTCTCCACTAAAAACTGCACAAAGTTTACTTCTATTCACTAATCTTTTCTTCTGGTTTATCTCTTTATGCACAACACTATTTTGTCAAGAGTCTTCATTCTATTTAGGATCAAAATGAAAAGCTTCCTCTTCAAAGCAAAGGCCTTATCGACTGCTCTCTCAACTCGTTGTCTCTGTTTCAGTGCCTCTCTCCTTCTTCTATACTTCTTCATAGTTCCCTGTAGATTTATAACCACTCTACTATGAAACATTCTGGCTCTGACTTCCTTAAACTGCTCCTATCTCCTAGTTAAGGGGTATCCATATCTTTTACAATCTTTTCTGTTCTTGCAATGTACAGTTTGTCCACTCTTATTATTTCTCATGGTCATAATTTCATTTTCTTTATATTGCATTTTTTGTAATTAAGTGCATATACTTTTAAGAAATGACTTTCTCCTCTTACCAGTAGCTATTTTTTCTTTCACCACTTTTTCTGCATTTTGCCCCTTTTGTAACTCATTTCTTCACACATACTGTAGCTGCTTCTGTCTCTTTTTGGTCCGAGCTTTTGTAGGCATTGTAACTGAGTGTAGTTATGTAGATACTGTTTTGTAAATCAAAACAAGCATATTTACATTTTTACTCTAGCCAAACTACCAACTACTTTACTACTAACTTACACATAATAGTAAAACAGTTTTCATGTTATGTTGCAGGTTTAAATCTACAGATGAACCTAGAAATATTACTACATGCACTTACTTCAATACAACAAACACAGGGCAAAACACAAAACTTTATTTATTAGTTACCTTTTAACATTTTAGCACCCTCTTGTACAACTCAGCTACAGCATGGTGAAAGAACAGTTTATCTCTTCTGTAGTAAATTTTAAGAAGGCATAATTACAATTAAATTGTATTCTCACTCCTCTACTTTGTTCTGTCTCTTTAACGCCCTTCCCCCAATACACTCTTACCTCAGTGTACCTAGCAACCCAGTGAAACCAGTGGGTCACAAGTTCATAACACATTCTAGAAGGAACATGGTGCTTCCAAATAGGATACAGCAGGTGTGCTTTACTCCACAAATTCAAAAGCATATCAATGTATGTATTACATTTATTTTCTTAAACAACAGCCAATAATAAGACTTCTTGGTAAGGCATCCAACACACTACCTAATTTTATTCACTTTCATGCTGACAGCATCCAATGAAATATATCTTTAAAAAAACACCTCCATTACTTTAACTTCTTTTTATTTGGAAAACTACCTTATTAAGATCCAGCCTTCTCCTGACTGCTATTGCTCCTTCACTTCAAAATGCTTAGAGTATGGATTGTGGGCCACAGCTATATCCATTGGGCTAAAGAGGCTGAAAAAAAGAGAGGAATTGACAGAGACGTGGGTTTGCCAAATGTGCAGATTACTTGGTTTGGCCATAGAGGGTTAAAGTTTCATCAGTTGCTGGCTTTGGTTAAATCCTTTGTGGATTCCCAAGCTCCTCACCTCATGATTGTGCACTGTGGTGGCAATGACCTAGGCACATTGACTGAGGTAGGGCTGGAAATCCTAATGAAAGAAACCTTTACAGAACTGATTTCACTTTTCCCTCACACTGTCTTGTTGTACTCTAATATATTCCAAAGACAGAAATGGGAGTGGTCAAATCAATTCCGTCCATATATTGACAAAGCTAGGTAACATGTTAGTGGAACTGTTTCTGCATTCCTCAGAGACCATCACATGGGCTGTATCTATAACAACAATTTGCATTTTGACATGCATGGAATTTCTAGAAATGATGGAGTGTACTTTACAGAGTGTTTCTAAGTAACCTCAAACTGTGCAAACAGTCCTATGGATAGCAGCCAAATAAACACAACCAACGCAACGGATCTTGTAAGAGCCACCCTAGCACCCGAAATATTGTGAAGTTTTTTTCTGAAGGGTGTTTTTTCATTTTTGCGGATCTTCGTGACAACGTCACAAACCCCGTGGACACGTCGCAAAAATGGAAAACAAAATCAGACATTCAATGGCCACCAACAAATCCAAAATAATATAATTTTAAAAAATCCATCCCGAACATTGCACTGCACATATTACTATATACATACTTCTTTCAAAGCATGTTTAAACCCATATTTTTGTACTAAGTTTCTTTAAAAATCATCTTTCAGACTTATTTTCCATACTTGGGGTTATTAGGGACGTCGCAATGATGTCATTAACAGCAAAGTGCATTTTCCATAAAGTGAAAACTCACATTACAGTATTTTACACACTAGAGGTTTATTTCTGTACACTTCAAACTTATGTTTTTCTAGTGTATTTCTAGAACAACCATCTCTAAAACCTATTTTTCATTTTTGCTCTGAGGCCGGATATCGCAATGACATCTGTCATTGCGATACCCGCGGATACGTCACGAAAGCGGAAAGCAAAAGCAGGATTTCAATAGCCACCATCACATTAAAAAATGATAACTATATAATTGATTCTAACCATCACAGTAGATAACTCACTATATAAATAACTCTATAAAAACATTAATCAATATCTCTATAACAATGCATACTAATGATTCATTGATACATTTTTAAAATATTTTCACCAATATTTGTGACAACGTTGATAGTCGCGACATCCCCACAACGGTACATGGGAGCGGCCACGCTGGCGTTTAGAGTGTTGTCGCTAATATCGCACGCGAATATCACATGCGATTAAAAAAATAAATTTTGGACACATAACTTATGTCACTGACACCTCCCTTTCCACCCTGACCCCTTATGTGGGCTTTTGCACACATTTTCAGCCCTGGGAACCGTTCCCCATAGATAAAATGGAAACCACAACTTTCTATTCAGGTTTCGACCAGCCAATCAGAGCACTCCCATTGGCGCGTGAATCCGCGTTTCATCACGAACACACCGCAAAATATCCACGGCCAGAGATATCACTATAATTTGAACCTTAAATTTCTCAAAAACTTCTAAATCTAAACGGATTTACACCAAATAAGCAAAAAGGCACTTCCTTGAACCAACATCTACCTCCCTGCCAAATCAGGTGTAAGTCCGTTTAGTGGCTTGGGCTGTAGAGGTGGCTAAAGGTTCCTATGGTGAATTAACATTACAAACGCAACTTTATTTCATGCCCCAAGTTCTCAGTCCCCACTGCACGGATCATCCCCAGACTTTCCTAATCAATAGCACCCACTGTGACACTTTTTGGGCAAAATTTCATGCAGATTGGTCAAATAACACAAAGTTATAGTTGAGTCAAAAAATGTTTTTCCTATGGAAACTAGGTTCTAAAAATTGAGTACTTACTGGGGACCACCAGTAGGTTATACACACACACATATATATATATATATATATATATATATATATATACACACACACACACATATATATATATGTGTGTGTGTGTGTATATATATATACTCACGGAAAAACCATAGGTTTCAGGGACGTTATAGTTAGAAATTAGCATTTAAAAAATCTTAGAAATTCACTGAAAAAACCATAGGTTTCAGGGACGTTAGAGTTAGAAATTAGCATTTAAAAAACCTTTGAAATTCACTGAAAAAACCACAGGTTTCAGGGACGTTATAGTTTGTTGGACATTTCACTCGTACAAAACCAGAGAAATTCGGTCTTTATAGTTAGTTGAGCTGTCATCAGTGATGTCATCAGTGATGTCACTGACCATGTCATGAATGATGTAATATGTGACGTCATCAGCAGTACATTGCGGGGGCGCAAGTTATAGTTAGCTCAACTAACTATAAAAACCGAATTTCTCTGATTTTGTACGAGTGACATGTCCAACTAACTATAATGTCCCTGAAACCTGTTGTTTTTTCAGTGAATTTCAAAGTTTTTTAAATGCTAATTTTTAACTTTAACGTCCCTGAAACCTATGTTTTTTCAGTGAATTTCTAAGGTTTTTAAATGCTAATTCCTAACTATAATGTCCCTGAAACCTATGGTTTTTTCAGTGAATTTCAAATGGTTTATAAATGCTAAATTCTAATTGTACTGTCCAAAAAATGCTTTTTCAAAATTTTTTAACTTTTATAAAAATTATGTGATGTTTTCTCCTTTTAAACTATGCATTTACCTTTTTTTTTTTTTTTTTAAAGTAGATTCGCGTACCGATTGTGTACCAGTCACGGTGGGTGCGCGAATCCAAGAATATTGCCGCCATATTGGTTAAGTCGTGTACGATGCGCATATGGTATGCAAAGAGTGCGTGGTTCCCGGCCCTGCATAACGTCACGTACGTGTTTCCAGGAGTCGCACCGGGTGCGCGAATCCATTGCAAATCTTTAAGTTTTAAAAGTATATGTATATAACTTTATTATATATATTATTCCAAGAGATTACTTAATATAACTGTAAATATCATATATTTTATTGTAATAAAGATATATCATAGTTAGGCTTTCCTGTTTTCAGTTTCTTTTTTTGGTAAATTCTGGTGGGGTTTTTTCAGTGCTTTCAATACCTTAAAAAAACAGTGGTTATCAGTGGTTACACATTTTCACACCATTAAAATCAACAGAAACAGTGTTTTTCTGGTGTTTAAGAAATGTTTTGCTTTTATTATTGCTTGCTTTCTGCAGTGCATGTGTATAAATAGTGTGCGTACCGGATATGTCAGGTCCAAATACATTTTTGCAAATCCAACTTATTGTAGTACACCATACAATACTTCTTTAGTGAGTCTTGGGTCATGCATGCTCGCTCTACCTTTCCATGTAAACGTTTATCTGTGAAAAGGCCCTCACAACATTAGCACTTGAGACGGGCAAAGCCAAAACAGCCAGTGCACAATTTGCTAACTCTTGTCACTGACATAGCTTTCCATGCCAATACTGGTGCACCTGAAGATTGCGATTCTCTGGGACAGGTTCTGCAACATATGCGTTGAACTGGGTGCATATGCCCTCAGTTATTGATGCGGTCAAAAATGAAGAAGTACTTTTCTAAGTCTGGAGAGATTTCACTTTACGGAAGGGATCTAGAACTTGTGCAAAGTACCTCAGTGAGGCTTCCGTGACTTCAAATGCCATGGTTGGTGAAGGGACGTTTCTATGCATCATTGCAAATAATTTCTCATGCACTGTAAAATAAAATTTCCTGAATTGCTCCTCAACATTTCTTTGCTTAGCAAGTGGCAAGAATTTTAACATGGAACATGTTGCAGTGCCAAAGTCACTAAAAGTGTCACCTAGCCTACTCTTAAGGAGATGTTTCACATCTACACCTATTACGCTGAACACTTGGTAGACAAGGGTGTTTTCAGATTCTAGTTTTTTTATTATGTCCATTACAGCAATCATGTTTTACAGTAAAATTCTCAGAATGCAGTAGAGTGTACTTTTTTTTACATGACTATCAACTTGCGACCAAAGATCCTCACATTTCTTGCCTTTGGCATCATCACTAAGCATAAATTCTGTAAGCCGTTGCCACATGGATAATATAGTATTCACATCCTCTAGGACTTAGAACCACAGGCTAAATGACACAGTTGGGATGACTCTTTTTTTGATGCCACACAAAGCACAAAATGAGAAATATTTACGTTTTACTTCCCACGCATAACGAAACAGTGCACCAGAATGGACTACAAAGTCAATAACATTCTTCATTAACTCTGAAGATTGTAAAGATGCTTTCAGCATACCATCTAACAAGTGGCAAGGATCTCTTACAGGGAAGTACTACAGCTCAGGTATCGATTTTGACAGGTCATCATACAACTTTTTCATATATGTAGCTGAATTACTGCAAATACAAACAATATCATGCAAATCTTTGTTGAATTTGGAAAAAACTTTAAGACAGCTAAGAAAATAATTAAATAAGACCTAAAACATGCATCTTTAGACCAAAGACCACAAAACTGAAAAAAGCAAAACGAAGAAGAAACAATATTTTAGTTACATCCCTAAACAACAAACCTCAAGCAGGATAATGTTAGCTCAGTCTTTCTTGCTGCTGCCTTGTGTAACTAAGTTACATTGTATTGGCCCCTTCAGGAAGAAATAAAAATGACTCTTTCACTCACCTTTTCCTTTCTTTGAATGGCATTTAGTTTGTGTTTGCGAAGGTGTTTTTTCCAGTGTTTATCTGTTTACACTGGCGAGGGCTATTTTCCTTTCGGTGGGGTTTTATCAGTTATTATAGGTTTAAACCTAAAACAGGATAGCCTAATTATAGTTAAATATATTTTCCGGAAATCGCGTCGGGTGCGCGCTGGTTGTGCGCCGGGTGCGTGAATCTTATGTGACTTCAAAAGAAACTATTTCATTGGTTTAGAAGTTTTCTATTCTAGAACTTGAAGGGACCCACCCATTTTTTTCATTCTTTCAAGAGCATCTCAGAGGACACACCTGTTGTCTTTTGCTCCTCTTCTTTCTAGCTTTTTGGTGGTTTTTTTTGTTTCATAAAAAAATGGCAGCTGGAAATTCCCCACAGCAGCTTCCACCTGAAGAGGAATAAAATTTGGAAGAACCTGTCAAAGTCCGGTATGAGAGCATCGTGTGGGCATTTTTCTCCATACCACCTGGGGAGAAAAAGGTGAATGCCCATAAGGTGACATGCACCGTTTGTCAAAAGGTCCTCTCACGAGGGTCAGAAAAAAAATATTCTTGCGGGACATCATCTATGCTGAAGCATTTATTTTTTTCGTTTATGCAATGACTTTTAATTGCATAATTTGTTCAATGTTTTTCTTGTTGGTTCTGTTTATTTTTTCATTCTTTTTTACAAAAAAAGCACGAAAAAGTTAAAAAAAGAGTTAAAACCCCCCCCAAAAATATAAAACAAAAAAAGAATAAAAAAATGATTCTTTTCAGAACCCCCTATTTGGGTAAAAATAGACAAATTTGTAAGTGTTGTATGAATTGTGCAAAGTTGCCTATATGGAGAAGTGTATGGGCAGTGCATGTGTGATTGGAGAAGTGCATGTGTACTACCTGAGGTATTGCATGAATACATGTCTAATGCTTCAGTGACTGTAAGAGTGCATGAGTAATGTGTAGGTGCATCAAGGAGTGTATCAGTAGTGCTTGTGTGATTGCATAAGTGCATAGATAGTGCATGGATGATTTTATAAGTGCATGGGTACTGCCTGAGTGATTAAAGGAGTGCATGTATAATCCCTGGGTGATTGCATAAGTGCAGGTTTAATGTCTGCGTGATTAGAGGAGTGCATGGGAACTGCCTGAGTGATTGAATGAGTGCATGGATAATGCCTGTGTGATTGCATGAGTGCAGGGGTAATGTCTGGGTGATTGAAGGAGTGCATGAGTAATGCCTGGGTGCATGGAGGAGTGCATGGGTAATGTCAGGGTGATTGTATGAGTGCAGGGGTAATAGCTGGGTGTTTGGAGGAGTGCATGGGTAATGCCTGGGTGCATGGAAGAGTGCATGGATAGTGCCTGGGTGCATAGGACAGCATGGGTAGTTCCTGTTTGATTGGAGGAGTGCATAAGTAGTGCTTGGGTGATTGCATGAGTGCCACAGAAGTCCCTGAGGGCCTGTATGAGTGCATGGGTATTGCCTGGAAGATTGCATAAGTGCAGGGGTAATGTCTGAGTGATTGGAGTAGTACATGGGCACTACCTGAGTGATTGAAGGAGTGCATGGGTAATGCCTGGGTGATTGCATGAATGCAGGGGTAATGTCTGGGTGAATGGAGGAGTGCATGGGTAGTGCTTGGGTGATTAGGCAAGTGTATAGGTAGAGCCTGGGTGATTTTATAAGTGCTTGGGTAGTGGCTGGGTAATTGGAGGAGTATATGGATAGCGCCTGGATGACTGGAGGAGTGCAAGGGTAGTGCCTGGGTTATTCCATGAGTGCATAGGTAGTGCCTGGGTGATTGCATGACTGCAGGGGTAGTACCTGAGTGACTGAAGTAGTGCATGGGTAATGCCTGTGTGATTGCATGAGTACAGGAGTAATGCCTGGGTGATTGAAGGAGTGCATGGATAATGCCTGGGAGCATGGAAGAGTGCATGAGTAGTGCCTGGATGATTGAGGAGTGCATGGGTACTGCCTGACTAATTGAAGGAGTGCATGGGTAATGCCTGGGTGATTGCATGAGTGCAGAGGTAGTGCCTGGATAATTGGAAAACTACGTGGGTAGTGCTTGGGTGATTGCATGAGTGCTGCAGAAGTGCCTGCGTGCATGTATGACTGCATGGGTAGTGCCTGACTCATTGCATGAGTGCATGGGTAGTAGCTTGGTGACTGGAGGAGTGCAAGGGTAGTGTCTGGGGTATTGCATGAGTGCACAGGTAGAGCCTGGGTGATTCGATGCGAGCAGGTGTAGTGCCTGTTTTATTGGAGGAGTACATATGTACTGCCTGAGTGATTAAAGGAGTGCATGAGTAATGCATGGGTGATTATATGAGTGCATGGGTAGTGCCTGGGTGATTGCATAAGTGCAGCGGTAATGTGTGTGTCATTGGAGGAGTGGATAGGTAATGCCTAAGTGATTGCATGAGTGCAGGGGTAATCTCTGGGTCATTGAAAGTGTGGAAAGGTAATGCCTAAGTGATTGCATGACTGCAGGAGTAATGTGTAGGTAATTGAAGGAGTGCATGACAAATGTGAGACTGATTGCATGAGTGTAAGAGCAATGTCTGTGTCATTGCATGACTGTATAAGTAGTGCCTGGGTGATTTTTTAAGTGCATTAGTACTGGCTGGATAATTGGAGCAGTGCATGGGTAATGCCTAGGTACATCGAGGAGTGCATCAGTAGTGCCTGTGTTATTGCATGAGTGCATAGGTAGTGCCTGTATGTTTTTATAAGTGTATGAGTACTGCCTGGGCAATTATATGGCTACAGCGGTAGTGCCTTGATTATTGCAAGACTGCAAGGATAGTGACTGGGTGATTAAAGGAGTACATGGAAAGTGCATGGCTGATTGGAGGCGTGTATGGGTAATGCCTAGGTGCATCGAGGAGTGCATCAGTGGTGCCTGTGTGATTGCATGAGTGCATAGGTAGTGTCTGTATGTTTTCATAAGTGTATGAGTACTGCCTGGGTAATTATATGAGTACAGCGCTACTGCCTGGGTTATTGGAAGCCTGCAACGGTAGTAACTGGGTGATTGAAGGAGTACATAGATAGTGCATTGCTGATTAGAGGAGTGCATGGATAATGCCTAGATGCATTCAGGAGTGCATCAGTAGTGCCTGTGTGATTGAATGAGTGCATACGTAGTGTCTGTATGTTTTTATAAGTGTATGAGTACTGCCTGGGTAATTATATGAGTACACCGGTACTGCCTAGGTTGTTGGAAGACTGTAAGGGTAGTGACTGGGTGATTGAAGGAGTACATGGATACTGCATGACTGATTGGAGAAGTGCATGGGTAATGCCTAGGTACATTAAAGAGTGCATTAGTAGTGCCTGTGTGATTGCATGAGTGCATAGGTAGTGCCGGGACGATTTTATAAATGCACAGGTATTGCCTGAGTGATTGAAGGAGTGCATGGGTAATGCGTGGTTGATTGCATGAGTGCAGTGGTATTGTCAGGGTCATTGGAGGAGTGCATGTCTAATACCTAAGTGATTGCATGAGTGCACGGGTAATGTCTGTGGCATTCCAGGAGTGCATGGCTAATACCTAAGTGATTGCATGAGTGCAGGCATAATGTCTGGGGATTAGAGGAATGCATATTTAATACCTCGTTAATTGCATGACTGTAGGGGTAATGTATTGCTGATTGCAAGAGTGTACGGGTAGGGCCTGGGTGATTGGAGGAGTGCATGGGTAGTGCCTGAGTGATTTTAAAACTTGAAGGGTTCTGGCTGGGTGATTGGAGGAGTACAGGAGTAGTACCTGGGTGATTGGAGTTCTGTATAAATAGACCTTGGGTGATTTTATAAGTGTATGTGTACTGACTGAATGAATAGAGCATTGTATAGATACTGCCTGGATGATTGAAAGAGTGCAAGGGTAGTGTCTGGGTGATTGCATCAGTGCAGGGATAATGTTTAGGAGATTAGAGAAGTGTGTAGGTACTACCTGGGTGATTGGAAGAGTGTACGGGTAATGTCTAGCTGATTGGACAGTACATAGGTAGTGTCTGGATGATATTATAACTGTATGGATACAGGCTAGGTGATTGGAGAAATGCATAGATAGTGCATGGGTGATGTCAGGAGTGTGAGAATAGTGCCTAACTGTATAGATCAGTGCATGGGTAGTGTTTCAAAAAATGGATGAGTGCAATGAAAGTGACTGTAAACATTACTTCATATTTTTATGCTTATTACATTATTTCATCTTACCTTCTTTATTAAAGTAGATATAAAACTCAGTGAAACTGTTTTACAGTACTTTTATTGTAAACTGAATTTAAAATCTTTTCAATCCTTAGTATTACTTTCTGTAATAAAAAAGAAAAACTGTTATTGCATATAATATAGTTTTAAGAACACAACACAATTTTAGAATTTAATAACATATTCAGTTTCCCTTTTTTGCTGTTCTCAGATTCTATTGAATTTCACCATACACAGTGATTTCAATGTAGATCATCATATAACAGCGGGGAAAAAAGTACAATCAATTAGATTGTAAAAAAAAAGAAAATCTGCGCTGACAATATTTACAACAAGTTCTACTTTCTGTTTACCTATCTACAGTTTCTAAATTACATTCTTCAACTACATTAAATCATTTATTTCTCTGAAGTACATTTTCTAAAATATACACTCTCATTTACATTGTGTATAATATGAAGATCAAATATATAAACTACTTCTTTGAAACACAATTTTGCAAATGCAATAAGAATTAGCACAAACACTAATCCAAACAGTAATCTTCCCAATAGGCCGAATAATGTTTCCAATTCCATTTGCATTGAAAATATCCAAAATAAACTCATAAATTCGTGTTCACATCTTGCCAATAGGCCGAATGATGTTTTTAAAACTTTGGCATTAAAAATATCAGATATGAATCTAGTAATTCCAAAGGCAACCTACATTTGAATTCTAAATGGGCATCTTTGCAATGTGTCCAGCCTTTATTTCACTTTAAATAAACAGTATAGTGTCCAGATGTTGTTGTAGGTCCACCATGGAAAATAATAGCCACAGCTTTAAAAGTTCTTCCTGAAATTGATAGTTGACTTGCCACAAAAGCTTTACGTTTGGTTTCCAATTTTCCTCCATTTGCTCTACAACGTTGTAGTATTAAAATGACATATTTTCCAAATCTTTCTATATATAATGTTGACAACATTTCTGATATGCAATGTGAGCATTTCATATCTTAATTAGCTGTTTTTACTAATTTGTTAAAAGACACTGATTTTCAATCTGGTATGGTCAAATATATGAATCGTTCAGTGTCTATTTCAGTGGTAGAAGAAAATGAACACTCTTCACATTTATGATCCCCTCAGTAACTTAGTCCAAACAAATTTTCAATTTCTATTCCTTCATCTTCCAAAACTGCAAGCATAAACATAAGATATTCTTGTGCATCTTGTTGTATATTGAGTGTAAATTGAGAAGAACCAGTACATATATCCAAAAGATGCCGAATGCCAGAAGCAGTATGGATTTTAGTTCTATCAGTTACCAACTTTTCAAAAATGTAATGTAATAAAGAACAGAATCTTTTTTCTCGATTTTTCATAATTTCTTGATGAAGATCTTCTAGATAAAAGACAACATTGACAATTAGATTAGCATAGCAGTTGATACCTGAACTATGTTCTAACTGGTATCCTATAATACCATCAACAGTGTCCATTTTCATTTTCTTTGCAGCTTCATCATTCTTTTGAATTGTTTTCTTTTTTTAATCACACTAGAATGTTTCTCATATTTCTGTTTTGGACATGCTACACGTTTCTCATATATGAGATATTCACCTAAATTAGGAGCATATGTATCAAGTCCATTTCTCATTCGCAAACGGGCCGATTCTCAGAATCGGCCCGTTTGCGAACGGGAAATAGCCTTTTGGGATGTATCATCCCAAAAGTCCCTTGCAAAATAGGGAATCGCAAAATTTTTGATTCCCGATTTTGCGAATGTATTTAAGGATTCGCAAATTGCGATTCCTTAAATGCAATGCAGGAATGCACCCAAGTTGTGCGATTTTGGCTTCAGTAATCGCAAATTACCACCAACTTCAAGTTGGTGGTAATATGCGATTTCTTTGAAAAATGCACATTTTTGCATTTTTTAAAGTGCCATGTGGCGCACATACGTACCTAATGGGTACTCGCAAATTGCGATTGTCTTCCCATTCATGCCTATGGGCCTCTAGGCCCATAGGAATGAATGGGAAGGTATTCCTTAATTGCGATTTGCAATTTGCGAGTCGCAATTAAGGAACATGTAGGAATCGCAATTATTATTGCGATTCCTACAAACATTGTATTTTGCGAGTCCTTAATAGCGGTTCGCCAAAAATTGCTATTAAGGACTTGCAAAACAATGTTTTAATACATATGCCCCATAAAGTCTTCTTAACTGATTATTCTCTCTTACACAATTTGCATCAGTGCTAATCTCATTCTCGTCAAAATTAATCAAATACAAACCAGATAATGTTCTTAATCGAGACAATGCAACGTATGCTATGCCCTCTTTAAACACTGTACATCCTATATTTACCAAAGCACTGTCTACACTAAAACCTTGAGATTTATGAATGGTCACAGCATATGCTACAGAAAGAGGAAACTGTTTTCTACATACATACAAGTCTTTTACAAGCAAAAAACGAACAGTACAATGTCCAATCTGTTTTACCTCTTCAATCTGATCAAATTTAATCTTTAAAAATTCAATTCCATCTCTGTTCTGATAATGAACAAAATCAACAACTTTTCACATTGCTCCATTTACTAAACCTTTTTCTACATCCAAATTACGCAGTAAAACTACCCGACAGTTCATACATACATATAAAGTCTTTTCTAAACCAGCAGTCTTAGATACAGACTTCTCCAAAGAATCCAATTTTGACTGTAATTTCCCTGAGAGAAGAAAACTAACTCCTTCGTGTTCCATGTTATTAATGGCTTCCATTTTCACTATTGGTTGTTTTTCCAGTTTCAAAAGTTCTTTATTAAATGTAGAACACTCTTGCAGTGTTGGCATTAGGCAAACTATAGACTTGTTTTCTCCAATTTGTTTGTTCATTATTTCAGGTGTAATGTTTTCATTTGGAAACAAGTTTGTTAGTAGCCGACTTTGTAAAGCTTCTTTACCATGTTTTGTCAAAACACCAATTCTTATATCTTGAAGAATGTTTCCATAATGTTCATCACTTGCTTGTCCCATATTCTTAATAAGTTCTTTATATTCAAAATGAGACCAAATGTTTACATTTCCAATTCTTCCCAAAGATTTCCTAGTATCTTCATGGACAAGTGTTTTAAAAACTGATTGCCCTTTCACAGGAGTAAGTTGTAGAAGATTGCCAAATACAAATACATGTTTTCCTCCAAATAAAATATCATAATCTGTTTTTAAAATCTGTTGCATTCTTAAATGTACAAAGGCAAGCATTAAGTTTGAGACCATGCTCGCCTCATCAATGATTAGGAGTTTCATTTACTTTAGTACTCTTGAGACTTCATAACAAGCTTCTCCAGATAGCTTGTGATATTCCAACTTATTTTCATGTTGAACTGGTAGCATGAGTAATCGATGTCATGTAATCCCTTTAATGTTGTGTGCTGCTAACCCAATTGGAGCTGTTACAACACAAGATAAATGTGATTCAGTGGTTTTGTGTAGATAACTGGTCAAAACTTTAATTAAGAAACTTTTTACTGTTCCAGCTTGACCACTGATATACATTTGAATAGGTTTAAATGATGTGCATTTGCATTCTTTATTTTCATGCAGTAAACCATGCTGTATCTGTTGTGTCACTTGCTGATATATTTCTTTTTGTTCAATATTTAGTTGTTCTTCCACGTTTCCCAACTCAATAATATCCTGTTGTGCTTGTTGCATTGCCGTTTCTACTTCATTCATGGCTATTGCTGCTTCATTTTCAAGAATTGGTTGTCCTAATGGATCTTGACTTAGTGGAGAAGAACTTTGACTATCTTGAGAACTGTCTCTAGCTATTTCAGCTGAAATAGTAGTTTCTTGTTCAATCTCTTCACTTAACATTTGTAGATAATTTGGAAAAATTGTGCATTGAATGCTATCTTTACATGCAATAAAAGACTCTTCATAGCAGTCAAAATATCCAAGTAATTCCTTTCACTACTCCAAGGCTTGAAAAGTTGCAGAAGTGCAAAATAGAAAAATTCCCTTTTATCTTGAGTTTCGCAACTGAGTTTCCTGTGGTTAATAAGATTTCCTTTGGCATGTTTTACCAAACATCCTTCACATCCAATGATTGCATATTTTTCTTCATTTATATTTTCTGTAACATTTCTCTTAAAAGTGTATTGTTGCAGAACTTCATACAGACATATGTTTTCCAGATGTGGACTTCTTTTAGGATAGTACGTATCCAACATATTAGTTTCAACAATATCTGTACTCTCTGGTTCATTCAATGCTAAGTATTCAATTTCTTGTACAGATTTCAATACTCGATTTCGAGTTGCAGCAAGACCTAGACTTACAAAAATGATTCCTCTTGACTTTGAATATAAACTTGCAGAGGTCAACCGATCCGAACATTCATAGGATCCAATCTCTCGATGGGAAAGCATCTTCAAACTAAAGCTGTACAATTTGTTACTAAGAGTCTTCTCTTGTGAAATTCCTTCTCACATTTCTTTCAACTACGTCTTCTCAGATTTGGTTATATGTGACGTAACATAGCGAGCAACAGCAATTGAATTATCTGCAACATACTGGATATCCATGTTTGCATTCCACATTGTCAAAATCACTGGATTGTAGTCATTAATATACTTTGAATCTTCAGTTCTTTTTATGTGGTAAGTATTCTTCAGAGATTTTTGAGTTATAGTATGCCTTACTGCAGACATAAAACTGTTGACTCTTCATTTTGAAATTACTGGACGTGGGAATCCAAAACGACATTTTGTATAACATTTTCCCTTTGACTTGTATTTCCATCAACAATATTTTCCACATAGATGACTTTGAACCCGTAAAACTTGTTGTCACAAGTTGTTTTCTCCTCCTTCTTTTGGAATGGCACAGGTAACATACTCTTCAATAAAAGGCAAAACACTTTCAACAGTATCAGTGCCAAATGTTGGTGCATTCTTGATCCATAACAGCATGTGTATATGAGGTGCACCTCTGGATTGGTACTCCTTTATCCAAAAGAAATCAATAACTTCTCCAAGAGGTGAATTATATTTATTGCAGATAAAACACATCATAGCTTGAAACCTATGATTAAAATATCTGCACACATTTACAGGATCCAATGAACACAGTTCTCCAGCTGTCTTGAATTCATTGTTTTTAATATTTGAATTTGCTTCTCGTAGAAATTCAAGTAAATTGTCCCATGCATATTCAGCACAGCTAAGCGTAACAAACCACATAGGGGTTGCTAAGTTTCTTAACATACATTTAAGTTCTCCGTGACGATGATACCAATACTCATTAGTACCACGTTGACACGTCATCAAATTAATTACCTGAGATTCAAAATGATCGTCTCTTTGTTGAACTTTGTCCAAAAATTCCTTTGCAGAAACATGTGTAAGATGAACTCCCATTTTTAATATGTGGTTCACGGCATATGAAAGTCCAGACAAGTCACTTTCAAACAGAAGATGAAATAAATACGGAACACACTGTCGAAATCTTGGATCTTCTGAGTACAATATTGTCGTATGATATTCTGAAGCTGGAATCTGTACTGGTCGTTCATCATATCGTCCACCTTTTCCAGTGGGGAAGAGCTGTGGAAAACAACGAGCTTCTAAACTTTTTTCCCAAACACTCATTGGAGTTCCCTTCGCTTTCTTCATTTGGAATAATTGAATAGTGTTTACAATCACTTCTTTTGAATGTAGAGGATTTATTCTGTAGTGTTCGTAAATTTCTTCACTCCTGGAGTTGTCCACTTTTTCGATTAGGCCAGTCGAAATTTCTCTATCATCTTCTAAAGATATTTCTTCTTCTTCCACATATACATTTTTGTAATAAATATTGCTTTGTACAAGATATAATGTCGCCTTTTGAAGTTTAGTGACATCTATTAACTCTTGCCATATTTTCAGACTCTTTGTTGGTACACCATTAACTAGAATACCTACACGTTCACTTTCCTCTCTCTCTACACCAACAGTTTCAATATTTTTCTTAAAATCTAAAGGTAAATACACAACTCTTCCTTTTAAACCTCTTTGTAAATCTGTTGGAGGCAGCTTACCTGTTTTAGGCTTCATACGAACTATGGCCTGAAACGGGTGCACAGATTGAATAAGAATAGACTCATATGTATTTAAATCTACCAGTTCCGAAGGAATAGCTACCAACTCTAGGTTATTATGTACTGCTCTAGCTGGCATTTTGTTCTCTTCTAATTTGGTGTAACAATATTTACAAATACGTTGATCCCTACCCAACTCAAAACACCCTTCCACCAACAAATAAGCACCAAATTGCACCCCCTTATCATTGTTTTCCTTTTTACTTTTTAAATACACATCAACATTCCTAGTTTGACTTCTATAGTGAGTAGTACGTCGACAACAAATACAAACATTGTTTTGTTTTTCACAAGAAAGTACCTTATACTTTGTAATTTCTTCTGCAAACTTCTCAGTAGTACTATCTTCTACCTCTTCTTCAACACCTACACTTATCAAACTCTCACTTTCTCTACACTCCTCTTCAGGACCAAAGAAAGGAAACTGTATATCATCAGAAACATCCAATACTGAACCATGCAAAAGAGCAGTGTTTATTTCACTTAAAGATAATGCAGGACTTTTTACATAGTACAATATTCTTACTAACTTCCACATTTCTGAGTGATGTACTGATAACATTCTTAAATGATGAAAAGTACTTCGACACACTTTTCTAGAAAGACAAGCCAGAGAATGACCCTGCAAGTTAGTACATTTTCTCACTTTACAAGGATCTAGTCCTTGCAACATCTTAATCTTCTGTTTAACACTTTTTTTACCATAATCTCGTAAGACATTTCTTAATATATCAATAGATTCCTGTCGTATACTACAAATACTGCTACAATCCCACTTATACACTGGAGCTTGTGTACGTCTCCCTAGAACTTCTTCAGCTATTACTTCTTCCACATTTCTAGGAACCATCTTTTATTTTTCAATTGGACAACCGCTTTTAACCTCATAACAACGACCCCTGGTATAAACTGCATGAACTAATGTATTTTGTTGAAAATAGCTTTCTTCATTAAAAAAAGGTTCAGTACTAGAAGTGTGCTTCCATTCACCAGAAAAAAATTAGCAAAGGTTAGTTCTATTAACCAGTTTTTTCTTTTACTTTTTCCTTCATAAAGTGCATTGTTTTATTTAATGTTTTAATTCTCTTCAATACTAATATAACAATTTTCTTTTCAATTCAAAAGCCTGTTTAACTACACTTTGAATCTGTTTTTTCTTCTTGTAAAATGCTGATCTTCTTTTATATTTTTTGCAATCTTTCAATAAATTTTGTAGTACTCTACTTTTATACATTCTCTTCCTAATGTCTTTATATTCTTTCATCCTTTTTTCAACATGGATTGTTTTCCTATAACCTGATTTTGCATTAATTTCTCCTTTTTTCTTTTCCTTCTGATTGCTTGTAGTACTTTTCTTTCTCTTTTCTCCATTTTGAAAATCGATTACATTTTTAAAAGACTTTTAACAAATTCTTTTGTTCTCTAACCAGAAGACTTTTTCTTCAACGTCACATGTTGTACTCCATCTAATTTCGGCTTTTCTCTCTCCTTTAAATAGTACTGTTTTCTTTGTTGTCTTTTCTTTTCAACTTTTCTTGTCATACTGAATGTTTCTTAATAATTATGGAGAATAAAAAAATTTAAAAAACGTAATTATCTTTCTAAAAAATATTTATTATTATTAAAATAATTATATACAAATATTGTCATCTATAAATAAAAAAATACATTGAGTAGTGCCTAGGTGAATAGATAAGTGCAACAGTAGGACCTGGATAATTCTACAACTGCAAGGGTAGCACATAACTAGTGCCAGGGTGATTGCGTGACTAAATGGGTAATATCTGGAGAATTACTGGAGTACATAGCAAATCAGTGGGTGATTTTGTAACTACATTACTGCTTGGGTGATTGCAGGAGTACGGAGCGAATGCCTGAGTGATTGGAGGAGTGCAAAGGTAGTGCCTGGGTGATTTTATAAGTGCTTGAGTACTGGCCAAGTGATTACATAAGTACAAGAGTAGTACCTGCATGATTGAAGGAGTGCAAAAGTAGTTCCATAGAGATTATATAAGTTCATGGGTAGTGGCTGGATCATTGAAGGAGTGCATGGGTAAGTGCCAGGTGATTTCATGAGTGCAGAGGTAATAAGCTGGGTAATTGCAGCAGTGTATATGTAGTGCCTGGATCATTGGAAGACTGCATGGGTAGTACTTGTTTTTTTTATAACTGCATAAGTGTTGGGCCTAGCCAAATATAAAGCAGCAGACTATTACATGTCTCAACCATAAGTCTCTCTATATTGTTAAAAATATGCATACATACGTCTCTACCTTTTCAAATCATCATCATATCTAAAAGAAATATGTATACAATATTTCTGAAATATAGTGAAACCTAGAAACTGAAACAGGTAATAGATCTGCCTGAGTGATTGCATAACTCCATCCGTAGTGCTTCGATGATTGTATGACTCCAAAGATAGTCGATAGGTAATTACAGGACAATATGAATAGTGACTGGCTAATTCATCAGTGCACACATACAGGTTAAGTGCGTGGATAAGTGTATTAATAGCACCTGAAGGCATATATGAGTAATGGAGTAGTGCCTAGGTGAATAGATGAGTTCAACAGTGGGATCTGGATGATTCTATGACTGCAAGGGTAGTGTATGGGTTATTACACGACTGCATAGGTAGACACTGCATGATTCTATGACTGCAAAGGTACTACATAAGTACTGCCTGGGTGATTCCATAACTACAGGGGTAATATCTGGGGGAATACTGGAGTACATACCAAGTGACTCAGTGGTTTTATAAGTGCATGAGTACTGCTTCAGTGATTGCAGTAGTAATGAGATAGTGCCTGAGTGAATAAAGGAGTGCAAAGTTAGTGCCTGGGTGATTTCATAACAGCATGACTACTGGCTGAATGATTACATAAGTGAAAGGGTAGTGTCTACATGATTGAAGGTGTGCAACGTTAGTGCGTGACTGATTATATAAGTGCATGAGCAGTGGCTACATGATTCAAAGACTGCATGTTTAATACCTTGGTGATTGCATGAGTGTATAGGACGTGCCTGGGTGTTTGCATGAGTGCAGGACTAATGCCTGAGTGATTACAGCAGTGTATATGTAGTGACTGGATCATTGGAAGACTGCATGGGTAGTACTTGGGTGT
This sequence comes from Calotriton arnoldi, assembly GCA_963921515.1. Classification (NCBI taxonomy): domain Eukaryota; kingdom Metazoa; phylum Chordata; class Amphibia; order Caudata; family Salamandridae; genus Calotriton; species Calotriton arnoldi. Next base: position 64,109 of record CAWUFW010000945.1, read on the forward strand.
TTTTATAACTGCATGAGTGTTGCGCCTAGCCAAATATAAAGCAAATGACTATTACATGACTCAACTATAAGTCTCTCCATATTGTTAAAAGCATGCATACATATGTCCCTACATTTTCAAATCATCATCATATCTAAAAGAAATATGTATTCAATATTTCTGGAATATAGTGAAACTTACAACTGAAACATGCAATAGATCTAGCTGAGTGATGGCATAACTTCATAGGTACTGCTTGGCTGATTATATGTGTACAAGGGTAGTCACTGGGTATTTGTAGGAGAAGATGGATAGTGACTGGCTAATTGCATGAGTGTACACATAAACATTGAGTGCATGGATAAGTGTATGAATTGCACCTAAAGGTACAGATGACTCATTGAGTACTGCCTAGGTGAATAGATGAGTGCAACAGTAGGACCTGGATGATTCTCCAACTGCAAGGGTAGCGCCTGGGTTATTACATGACTGCATAGGTACATCCTGCATGATTGCATGACTGCAGGAGTAGTACATAAGTAGTGCCTGGGTGATTGCATGACTGCAGGGGTAATATCTGTGGGATTACTGGAGTACATAGGAAGTGACTGGGTGATTTTATAAGTTCATGAGTACTGCCTGGGTGATTACAGGACTGCAAAGGTAGTGCCAGGGTGATTTTATAAGTACATGAGTATTGCCTGAGTGATTACATAAGTACAAGAGCAGTGCCTCCGTGATTCAAAGAATTCAAGGATAGTACCTGGGTGATTAAAGCACTGTACAGCTAATGCATTGGTGATTGCATGAGTACAGAGGTAATGTCTGGGGGATTAAAGGAGCACATAGGTAACGCTTGGGTGACTGCATGACTACAGGAGTAATATCTGGTGATTTACATGACTACATAGAAAGTGACTGGGTAATTTTATAACTGCATGGGTACTTCTTGGGTGATTTCAGGACTATTGAGGTAACGCATGAGTGAATAAATTAGTGCAAAGGTAGTGCCTGGGTGATTTCATAACACCATCAGTACAGGCTGAGTGATTACATACGTACAAGGCTAGTACCTCTGTGATTGAAAGAGTACAACGTTAGTGCCTGCGTGTATATATAAGTGCATGAGTAGTGGCTACATGATTCAAAGAGTGCATGGGTAATACCATGGTGATTGCATGAGTGTGTACGTAGTGCCTGGATGTTTGCATGAGTGCAGGACTAATGCCTGAGTGATTACAGCAGTGTATATGTAGTGACTGGATCATTGGAAGACTGCATGGGTAGTACTTGGGTGTTTTTATAACTGGATGAGTGTTGCACCTAGCCAAATATAAAGCAGAAGACTATTACATCACTCAACTATAAGTATCTCCATATTGTTAAAAGCATGCATACATATATCCCTACATTTTCAAATCATCATCATATCTAAAAGAAATATGCATACAATATTTCTGGAATATAGTGAAACTTACAACTGAAACATGTACTAGATATAGCTGAGTGATTGCATAACTTCATGGATACTGCTTGGCTGATTATATGCGTGTAAGAGTAGTCACTAGGTAATTGTAGGATAAGATGGATAGTGACTGGCTAATTGCATGAGTGCACACATAAACATTGAGTGCATGGATAAGAGTATGAATATCACCTACAGGTACAGATGACTCATTGAGTACTGCCTAGGTGAATAGATCAGTGCAAAAGTAAGACCTGGATGATTCTACAACTGCAAAGGTAGTGCCTGGGTTATTACATGAGTGCATAGGTACAGCCTGCATGATTGCATGACTGCAGGAGTAGTACATAAGTAGTGCCTGGGTGATTGCATGACTGCATGGGGTAATATCCGCAGGATTACTGGAGTACATAGGAAGTGAATGGGTGATTTTATAAGTGCATGAGAAATGGCTACATGATTCAAAGAGTGCATGGGTAATACCTTGGTGATTGCATGAGTGCATGGGGTAGTGCCTGAATGCTTGCATGAGTGCAGGAGTAATGTCTGAGTGATTACAGCAGTGTATATGTAGTGACTGGATCATTGGAATATTGCATGGGTAGTACTTGGGTGATTTTATAACTGCATGAGTGTTGGGCATAGCCAAATATAAAGTAGAATACTATTACATGACTCAACTATAAGTCTCTCCATATTGTTAAAAGCATGCATACATATGTCCCTGCATTTTCAAATCCTCATCATATCTAAAAGAAATATGTATACAATATTTCTGGAATATAGTGAAACGTACAGCTGAAACATGTAATAGATCTAGCTGAGTGATTGCATAACTTCATGGATAGTGCTTGGGTGATTATATGCGTACAAGGGTAGTCACTGGATAATTGTAGGAGAAGATGGATAGTAACTGGCTAATTGCATGAGTGCACACATAAACATTGAGTGAATGGATAAGAGTATGAATAGCAACTAAAGGTACAGATGATTCATTAAGTACTGCCTAGGTGAATAGATGAGTGCAACAGTAGGACCTGGATGATTATACAACTGCAAGGGTAGTGCCTGGGTTATTTCATGAGTGCATACATACAGCCTGCATGATTGCATGACTGCAGGAATAGTACATAAGTAGTGCCTAGGTGATTGCATGACTGCAGGGGTAATATCTGCGGGATTACTGGAGTACATAGGAAGTGACTGGGTGATTTTATAAGTCATTGAATACTGCCTGGGTGATTACAGAAGTACTAACGTACTGCCTGAGTGATTACAAGACTGCAAAGGTAGTGCCAGGGTGATTTTATAAGTACATGAGTATTGCCTGAGTGATTACATAAGTACAAGAGTAGTGCCTCCGTGATTCAAAGAGTGCAAGGATAGTACCTGGGTGATTGAAGCACTCTATAGCTAATGCATTGGTGATTGCATGAGTACAGAGGTAACGTCTGGGGGATTAAAGGAGTACATAGGTGACGCCTGGGAGCAAGAGAAGATGGATAGTGACTGGCTTATTGCATGAATGCACACATAAAGGTTGAGTACATGGTTAAGTGTATAAATAGCACCTGAAGGCATAGATGAGTCATTAAGAAGTGCCTAGCTGAATAGATGAGTGCAATAGTAGGGCCTGGCCGATTCTATAACTGCAAGGGTAGTGCCTGGGTTATTAGATGACTGCATAGGTAGACACTGCATGATTCTATGACTGCAGGAGTAGTACATAACTAGTCCCTGGGTAATATCATGACGTCAGGGGTAATATTCGGGGGGATTACTGCAGTACATAGCAAGTGAGTGGATGATTGTATAACTGCATGAGTACTGCTTGGGTGATTGCAGGAGTACTGAGGGAATGCCTGAGTGCCTAGATGAGTTCAAAGATAGTGCCTGGATGATTTCATAAGTGCATGAGCACAGGCTAAGTGATTGGAGGAGTGCGTTGATCCTGACAGGGTGATTGGAGGAGTGCAAACGTATTGCCTGGGTAATTGAACCAGTGTATAGCTAATGCATTGGTTATTGCATAACCGCAGAGGTAATGTCTGGGGGATTAGAGGAGTACATAGGTAATGTCTGGGTGATTGCATTAGTTAATGGATAATATCTGGGGGATTATAATGAGTACATAGGAAGTACCTGGGTGACTTTATAACTGCATCAACAGTGGCGGCTGGTGACATTTGAAAGTGGTGCGCATAAAATTATTGCTGTACTGCACTGCGGCGAGCGAGCGTAGCGAACAAGCCTGAACAACCTACGGGGGTTCTGGCGGGTACTCCCCCGAGAAAATTTTGAAAAAGAGTGGACAAATGGTGCATTTTTAAGCAAATTTGAGGAAGCAGGAAGGTTAATAAAGCAATACGATTTAATTATTTATCATTTAAGAAATTGCCAATTTTGATGAGCTATAGAGGACAATCTTTGTGTATGCTGATGTTATCATTTACCCGTATTAACTTTTGAACACACTGATACACTTGTAATGGTTTTAACTATACAATAAATACATTCATTGACTGTGCAGTGCTGTACATCAATATGATGACACTATTTCCTTAAATACATTTTATGTTTTCATGCAAGAAACGCCATTTAAAAAAAAAAGTGCTGAAAATATGAATGCATTTCAAGTAGTACTCTGTGTAAAAAATGCCTGAATGTAACAGCAAAGTCTTCCCATGTTATCGTTTCCCAAAATTCTCAGTAGAAAAGCCACCTCATGTCGTCAATAGAGGCTCCCAAGTTATCAGGTATGAGCAGATTAACAAACCCTGATAAACGGAAGTGGCTGCCAGGGCGTTCATGCAATGGATTCGCCTGCACTAATGGACTACGTGGATCTGCGCAGTACCGCCCACTGGAAAGATGGCAGGAAGATACGGGACAGCTCTAGTGACCAGGTCGGCTTTCACTTCATCATGATCATTAGCTGCAGCAGCTACCAGGGACCAAGTTAAACCAGATCTGATATGCCAAGAGGTGCCTTGGGATGGACTTCAAGCCACTAGGCTGGTTCTTGCATTATATACACCTACTGCAGTGGGCACCAGCAAGAAGCCATTAAATACAACAGATCTCATGCGCTGCGATGACCAGGCTCTTAACATCATGCATATTTGCAGCAGAAAAAAACAGGGATCAGTAATACGTTAAACCAAACCTCATACACCGAGAGGATATATAAGACAGACTTCTGGTCACTAGAGTGACTTTCAGCATCATTTACAACAGCATGGAGCAATAATGGGTTAAACCAGGCCTCATGCCATGCAAGACTTGAGGGGAGGTGATGGGTTCAGTCAGCAAGGCCGGTTCTAGACATCATGCACAGCACACTTCCTAGAACAGGCACCAGGGGGCAAGGATGAGTTAAAGTACTAGACCTAATGTGCTGTGAGGACCTTTTAAGAGGGTTTCAGGGTGCTAGGCTGGCACACATCATCATGCACAGCAGCGTGTACCAAGGAGCAACGGTGGCTTAAAGCAGATATAATGTGCTCCCAAGACTGTAAAATGGCCTTCAGGTCCCTGGATTGGCAGACAGCAGCGGGCACCAGGGACCCACAATGGGTTAAACCAGGTCTGACGACGTGCTGCAAGACGCTTTACAGAGGACTTCAAGGTGTCATGCTGGCGCTTAGCATCATGCACACACAGCAGCAAAGCGTTAAACAACACCTGATGGTCTGTTCTTGCCCTGACTAATCCGCTCACCATACTCTGAAGCTGGAGGGCCCTGGGGGAGGGAGAATAGAGTGGGGCTGGAGGGGTCTCTTTTCACAGTAGCATGGACTTGAGTGGCTCTCAGGGTGACAAATGAGGTCGGACCCCTACATTTTTGATTAATTTGCTGCGGAGTCAGACTTGTATTTGGAGTTTTGTGTTTTTGTTTGTGAACAGGCTTCTTTGAGGAAAAGTGGTTACAACCACTACGCTCCATACGCGTACGTAACACACGTGTATCATATGAAACCGAAACCATTACATTTCTTTTATAGTGCCTTCCTACCCTTGAATGTGCCTGTACCATCAGGGCACCAAAGATGAATAAGAGACTGCTTAGTGCTGCAAACCACAGAAAATAAAAGCAGGTTATGAACCACACTATCCGGATCAAATCACATTTCAAAATGAACACCGTTTGAAAACGAGAATTGCATCATCACAGCACAGTGTTAACAAATACAACCTCCTCAAGACCTCTTGAGGGTGTCAGTTCCCTGAGCCACATGGGTTGCAGATCTATGAACAAACATACTTTGGCCTTGACAGTCGTGGCCGGCATGACGGGCGGGTGGAAATGGGGTCGTCGTGGGGGGGTGGGGGAGGCGGAGGGGTTCGTTTAATTAAAAAAATATATAAAATAAAACTTAACTTACCGTCCTGCGCTGCTGCCACCTCAGCTTCTGGATGGGTCCGACTCCTGCCGTCCTGCCTTTTCCAATTCCTGTATCTTCATGTGGTGAGGTGGTCGTTGCACGGCAGGGCCGTGAACTGAGGCCGCGCAGCAGGGATTGCCTGGAGGTGGACTGCTGCAGGATGTCTTCTGGGAACCGTGCAAAGTGCTGCTCAAGGGCCACAGATGGCCATGATTGCAGGGTGCTGACGGGCAGTATGTGCATCCTGCTACACGCGCGTTTGATGAGGCCGCCGACTGGTAGTGCACTTATTGCAGCACGAGGAATGGGCGCGCTTCCCAACCTGCTGGTAACCTTGCTTGGAAATGGCTGCCTGGAACTCGGTGCCACGCCTGGGGGAGCTTATGCATAGCCTAGGGACTCCCACCATGTGTGTCGGCGCTGCTGCTCTCCCTCTCTCACTGACGTTAGGAGCGGTGATGAGTGCTTCTACCGCTGCTCACGCTGATCCGCCGGTGCTGTGCTGGGGGCAGTTTGTAATGTCGTATACTGCCCCTGCAATATAATACACCGGAGCTAGCAAGGTGTGTAGATAACTCTTTATTGGAGAGAGGGAGAGCCGGCACAAAAGTTGAACCAGTCCTCCTAGAGTCGGTCCTGGCATTCCACGTCACTCCACGCTCGTAACACTCAGCGGACGTGACCTGGTGCAAGAACAACTTGAATGCGACACCACACTTCATGGCAGGCTCCCTCCCTCCCTCTCCTCCGCCAATCACAATGCTGCAATGGCACCGTGTGATTGGTGAGGCGCATCGGAGAGCGCCTCAGCCGGGCCATTTTCTCTATGTAGGCTGCTGCATAGCAGCCTACATAGAGAAAAAGGGAGAGTGGGCGGTCCTGCTTGAGGGCAGGGGAGTGGCTTGCCCACTGTTGTGCATACTGACTGTTTGGTCGGCCCCAGGGCTGACCAAACAGTCAGTATGCACAACAGTGGGCTAGCCACTCCCCTGCCCTCGAGCAGGACCGCCCACCCCCAACCAGACACTTCTGCTTTCTCGCAGTGCGAGAAGCAGAAACATAAAATGGTAGTTATTACAATTTATGTTTCTGCCTTCTCGCACTGCGAGAAAGCAGTGGGGCAGCGCCCAAACACCCCTATGGAGGAGCCGCCCCTGTGCATCGATACTGCCTAGCTGATTACAGTACTATTGTGGTAGTGCCTCAGGGATTGGAGGAGTGTAAAGGTAGTGCCTGGGTGATTTTATAAGTGCATGTGTACTGGCTAAGTGATTGGAGGAGTGCATAGATCCATTGAAAGGTAATTAGAAGAGTGCAAGGGTATCCCTGGGTGATTGAACCAGTGTATAGCTAATGCATTGGTGATTGCATAAGTTCAGAGGTAATATCTGGGGGACTACAGGAGTGCATACAAAGTGCTTGTGTGATTTTATAAGTGCATCAGTACTGCCTGGGGGATTAGAGTAATACTGTGATAGTGCCTCAGTGTTTGCAAACGTGTAAAGGTAGTGCCTGGGTGATTTTATAAGTGCATAGGCACTGGCTAACTGATTGGAGAAGTGCATAGATCCTGACAGGGTGATTGTAGGAGTGCAAGGGTAGTGCCTGCATGATTAAACCAGTGTGTAGCTAACACATTGGTGATTGCATGATTGCAGGAGTTATGTCTGGGGGATTAGAGAAGTACATAGGTAATGCCTGGTGATTCCATGATTGCAGGAGTAATATCTGGGAGATTACAGGAGTACATAGAAAGTGCCTGGGTGATTTCATAAGTGCATGTGTACTGCCTGGGTGATTGGAGTAGTACTGAAGTAGTACTTGAGTGATTGGAGGAGTGCAACATCCTGAGTATTAGCAGAATACTGAAACTGCAGCACAAAAGTCAGGTCTATGGCATGGTGTACACTTTTGTGCTGCAGCTTCAAAATTCTATAACTACTCAGGGTGTTGGGCGTACTCAAAACAAAGCATAAAAGCTAAACATGAGTCTTTTATAAATCTCACCATATTCCTGAAACTACACATGCATATATGTCTACCTTTTGCAATCATCATCATATATAACAGAAATAAACAAGTAGACTGAACTTTACATTTCAAAGACACACCTACATTTCTGCAGTGTATTTCAAGTGTACCTTTCCTCAGACTCATAGAAAGTAGCCTAATCAGTAATCCCCTCTGCTAACATGTCTTAAAACTCACTTTTGTGCTGCAGCTTCACCATTCTACGAATATTGGGCCTAGTCAAACATAAAACAGCAACCTATCACATGTCTCTACCATAACTCTAACCATATTCCTAAAAGCATGCATGCTTCTATCTTTACCTATTGCCAAAAACATTACACATATTAGAATACATGTGCAAGTAGAAACATAACCACACTCACAAGACCATAATGGCCTTAAAACTTGACAGACTACACTTAACATTTAAAACACACCTAGATTTATGTGGCAAATTTCAAGTGAACTTTTACACAGACTCTTATAAAGTACCATAATCAATAATTCCTCTCCCAACATATCTTAAACATCACTTTCCTACTACTACTGCTTCACTATTCTAGTACTAATCAGGTATTGAGCATAGCTAACAGCAAAGCAACACTTCACTTATCTTTCATGAAAGTCTCCCCATATTTCTAAAACCATGTATGCATATTTCTGCACCTTTTCCTAGCAGCATCATATATAAAAGTAATACACAGATAAATGTATACCTGTGTTTTATACATCTCTCATCTTCAGACGCATAACACATACCATAATATATGTGCAAGTAGACACATATCTAAGTCACAACACCATCCACAGCTCAAAACTTCACAGACTACACTTCAATTTTCAAACAGAAACTGAAAATGATGTGGTATATATAAAATATAACTTTCCACGCATCATACAAATTACTCTAATAAATAACATCCCTACAAACATCTCAAACTTCACTTTTGGGCTGCGCCTTTACCATTCTACAACTACTTATAATGTTACACCTACCCAAATACAAAGCAGGAACCCTTCACAAGTCTTTACTAAAAATCTCACCATATTCCTAAAAGCAAACATGAATACGTCTGTACCATAACACTATCCAAACCTTAAAAATTCACAGAACAAACTTCCAATTTCAAGCAAATACCAAAAATGATGTGGCATATTTCAACTGTACCTCTCTAGAAACTTTAAAAAAGAAGCCTAATCAATAATACCTTATCTCAACATCTTTTAAACCACACTATTATGCAGCATCTCCACCATTCCATTACTACTCACAGTCTTGAGCCTACCACATAAAAAGCAATAACACCTCTTTATTATACATCATGCACCTTCAAATGTATAAGACATATGAAAATACATAAACAAGTATAGACACACTTGAAACAGAAGTCCATGCACACTTTAAAACTTGACAGACTCCACCTCCAATTTTAAAGCAACACCTAAAATTGCAGCATACTACAAATGTACATCTGCACACACTAAAACAAACTACCATAATCACTAATCCATCTTCCAATACACACATATTTCTATACAAAATCTATTCCAAACAACATTTAACTACAATAAATCAAACTACAATACATATCTCTACATTTAATAATATATATCAAACCACACACTTCATCAATAATTTTTAAAGATTAAAAATAAACCTAATACATAATACACCTCAAAAATGTATAACTCACCTTCCAAATTGATTTGTAGAATTTAAAATATCACAAACTCATAAAATATTTTCTTATGCAGACAATCAATGGAATGCACCACTCTCAGCAAGGTAAAACCAGTAATGGCAAACTTTCCCTCTCTTTCTCCACACAAATACATGTAAGTAACAAATTACATTGCTTCCTACATTATTTCAAATTATAAAACACATTTCTATTGGTTAGACATATTAACCCTTGCCAACTGACTTCTAAAAGTGCCCAAACTGGTTCTGGAACTTATTGGAGTCGCGACTCCACCGTGCACCAACGCGATGGAGCCGTGAATCCATACGGGAGGTCAAAAATATATTACAAATAGAAATACCATCATTTTTTAAGAACACACCACTTCTAACGATAGTACTGACTTAGGAAATCTTACTTTAATAAGATATCACATATATAAATTACAATTTCTCATTTTAAGTCCACAGTTAAGTTTCAACCCTTCCCCCATACTGCTTAATGCCAGTTTCCATAGTAACAGTTCATGGACCATTCAACTGAACTGACAGGTCACAAGTTCACCATATTTTCAAGGTTACAAATGCAAACTGTAGGTGTGGTTGACGTCTGCAAAATATGACCTTATCCTATCTACTGTACCTTTCAAACATTTTTTACTAACCAATGAGAAACATGCTTTTTAAAGAAAATAACATGCACTGTGTTAGACCTGGCATATCTTGGCGTGATTACCCCTGACTTTTTGCCTCTACCTCCTTTGCTTTTAGATGCTTTGGGTACTTTGCCACTGCTGATCAGTGTCAAAGCACAAGTGTTCCCTGTGTAAAGTGTAATGGTAATTGGTTGGCCATGATTGGTATGTTGCCTTACTAGTAAAGTCCCTAGTGATGTGCACTGTGTGTGTCATGGCTAGTAATGCAAAGGTGCGTGGAGAAGGGAACTCAGGCCTGCAGTGTAGGGCCTGCGCGCAGTTTGCTAAGTTAGCATGTTGTCCTGACAAGTGCAACCACTTGTCAGGCCTTACTTTCCCTTTTGCGTACACCGTGGGCACCCCTGTGGTAGGTCCCTGGTAACCCCTGGGCAGGGTGCAGTGTAAGTAAAAGGCAGGACATATACTGAGGTGTGTGTTATGTCCTGACAGTGAAAAACACTCCATTTCGTTTTTCACTGGTGAAAGGCCATCCTGCCCATAGGACAGAATGGGGGAGGCTGGGTATTGTATTTGCTAGCCTAGTTTCCCATAAGTTTTAAATGGAGAGGTGAAGTTTAGTATGTATGAACTCACAGCGTCATAGCACATCTTTCTATGAAAGTGGTTTTGTCACTGTGTGTTCAGAAGCCACTCTTTTAGAAAGTGGCTGAGTTTTGTGCTTTAAGCATTTCTGTGTGTCTCTGCTGAATGTGGATTGACTGTCTGGATCTGAGAGGGGAGAGGAGCTCGGGGAGGTCTTGACCCAGGGAGGGGTTGAGACGGCACCAGGCTGACCTGCATCTGGAGAGTAGGTGAGGAAAAGCACCGGGAGGTGAAGAGGCCTGGGTTGCAGCTATAAAACAGTTGACCCATCTCCTGCTGAGTGATTAAGGATCCAGACCACCAGTATCAAAGGAAGAAAGGTGACACTGGGAGGGAGACACCCAGAACTGATTTAGGCAGGGTCAGGGACCCCCTGAGCACAACGAACTTCAAAGACATTTAGGGGTATAACTATGAGAGCTGAGACCCCTGAACGGGGGAATAGAAATGGATTGAGACTGAAAAGGCTTGGACCCATTTCATGGTCAAGAGGAACCTCTGCTAAGGAAGGAACAACTGAAGAGACTGCTGGGAAGGACCAACCCTTGCTTCGCGATCTGGGGCTGGTCTGCAGTTTGCTGTTTTAACCAAGGAAGAGGCTGTTTGGACTGTGCTTTGTGCCCTGGTTCCCCCTGCTTGAAGAAGACTGTGCGTTGTGCTGTGTCTTGTTACCCCAAGGGCCGGAGGTAAGCTGGCTCCCTGAAACACGGGAACATAAAAGTTTCCAGAGAAGTTTCAAGTGACGTAGTGGGCGCGTGTTGTGGCAGCTTAAGACCCTCGGAAGGTGTGCCCTGTGATCTTGGACACACGGAGGAGAAGTGAGACTCGGACGTGCTGGGTGCGTGTCGTGGTGCACAGGAGGCGTTGGTGAAGAGCGCCTTTTCAACGTGTGCACCGAAGGTGAAGTGAGCCTTGGGCGCGCTGGGTGCATGTCGTGGTGCACAGCAGGTATTGGTGAAGAGCGCCTGGTCAGCGTGTGCATCAGAGGTAACGTGAGACTCAGACGCGCAGGGTGCTTGTCGTGGTACACCGCAGGCGCTGGTGAAGAGCACCTGGTCAGCGGGTGCATCGGAGGTGAAGGGAGTCTCGGACGCGCAGGGTGCGTGTCATGGTGCACAGGAGGCGTTGGTGAGGAGCGCCTGGCCAACGTGTGCATCAGAAGTGGAGTGAGTCTCGGACACGCAGGGTGCGTGTCGAGGTGCACCGGAGGCGCTGGTGAAGAGCGCCTGGTCATCGGGTGCACCGGAGGAGAAGTGAAGCTCGGACACGGTGAGCGTGTCGGGGTGCGGCCGAAGGCATTGGTGAAGAGCGCCTGGATATCGGGGCACTGGAGTTGGAGTAAGTCTCAGTGAAGCAGTGTGTGTGCTTTGGTGCAACCTGGGACTGTGGAGGTGATCGGCTGATCATCGTGTGCACCAGAAGAAAGTGAGTCTCTGAAGCGTGGTGTGCGTGTCTTGGTGCCAACTGAGACCGCAGGAAGGAGTGCCTGGTGAATGTGCACTCGGAGTCGACGTGAAGTTCCATCAGTGTGTGGCTTCGTGCCAGAGGAGACCCGGAGGGTGCTGTGGTGAACGTGCACCCGGAGTAACATAATCTCAGGGGCGCGGTGTACGTGTGCCCTGCGGCCGCCTGAGACCTTCCTAACAGTCGCGGCCCGGACTGGCAGCCCCGGAGGAGCTGAGCTGCCAGGCCGAGCCGCGGAGGCCCATTGATAAAGTTCTACACGGTAGGCCCAGTTCACTGAAGGAGGAGAGGAGAGGAGAGTGGGGGCGCGCTCCCAGGTAACGTGAATCACTGCCTGGGCAGGGCGCGGGCTCGGAGGGACACTCTCTCTGCCTCTCAGTCCTTCTGGCGACGTGAGCCTTTGCTTCGGCTCAGTTTGGGGGCCCATACTGCGTTCAGGAGTGGCAGTACTGGGGCCAGAGTGAGAAGCTATACTTTATGTCATTGTTGATACGTGTGGGGGGGCAACTGTTATCGAAGAGGTTGACTGTCATAATACACATTGCTAATATTGCTGCTAACGAAGTGCCGGACTGTCTTATGACGCCTGACATTATTCCTGCATAACGAAGTACACGATTGTAGCGCTACGCATTGCATTATTTCTCCATTGCAAAGTACAGGATTGTAGTGGCCCGCATTACATTATTTCTTCATTGCAAAGTACATGATTGTAGCTACACATTGCATTATTCCTTCATTGCAAAGTACATGATTGTAGCGGCGCGCATGGCATTATTTCTTCTTTGCAAAGTACGTGATTGGGGTGTGACGCATTGCATTATTCCTTCATTGTGCAGTACATGATTGTAGCGGTACGCATTGCATTATTTCTCCCATTGCAAGGTACCGGGGTGTATTGTTACGCATTGTATTATTTCTCCTTTGCCCAGCACAGGATTCTATCGTTACGCAGCATACTATTGATTGTCCATTGCAACGTGTGTGATTCTAGCATTGCGATCAGCATAGCATTTTGAAAGCAGTGGTTGGGATTTTAACCTACCAACCAGCCAGAACGAATATTACCCTTTATTACATGTTGGCTTATGTATCGTGTGGTCTGATCGTATACCTTTTTACATAAAGTTTATACTCGTTTTATCAAACTCGTGTGGAGTCCATTTGTGGCGTCACCAGTGGTTTGTTGTGAGTGTGATTGCACATACTGTACACTCGTGCCTTGGAGATAGGCCTGGCTGCTCGTGCCAAGCTACTAAGGGGCTGAGCAGGGATATCTCAAACGGTGTCCTTACTTGGCCTAACGTTGAGTGAGGAGTCCCGGGTCTCACATTTGGTGACAGTGGTGCGGGACGGGGACTCCGGCTTACAACATTTGGCGGCAGAGCGGTGGGATACGATCCTAACGTAATTGAAATGCGTGTGTGCAAAACCACTCACAGTAATTGGTGTACATCATAAATTGATCGCAGACCACTACGCAACAACATATTGTTTTGAATTGTTAGTTCTATTGTTGAGTAACCTTTAAACCACACATCATGTCTCAGGAGGGGAGCCAGATAGCCAGGGAGGCTGCGGCTGCAGAATTAGAGTTTAACATTGAGGCATTGTTTACCTACAAGGTTGATCAGTTGAGGAAATTCTGCAGAGCATTGGGATGTCCCATGAAGGGTAGTGGCAAGAAGGAGGAGCTTCAAGTGGCCTTGAGGGCCTGGTGGGAAGCCAAAGAGGCTCAGGAGACGGGTGATGTTGAGGTGGATGAGGATGACCCAGGGAATGGATTTGGTCCACAGGATTTGCCAGTGGAGGGACCAGCCACAGGGGCTGGTAGTAGCCATTGAGGGAGGAGTTTTCCACCACAGGAGTTGGAGAAAAACCAAAGGATCAGACTGCATGAGTTGGAGGTATTAAAACTTAAAACTCAAGCAGAGGAGAGCAGGAACGTCGCGTGTTGGAAGAGAAACGGATTATTTTCGCTCATGTGTTAAGCATGAGGGAACTGGACATTAAGGGTAGACATGCAGATCCCATTTTGAATGGTGGCAGCGCCCCACCAGTGCCAGTAGGGAAGATGTACATTCCCAAGTATTTAGTGTGAGATTACCAGAGGGGTGATGACGTTTATGCGTGGTTCACGGCATATGAGATCGCACTAAGGATGAATGGGGTGCCTGAAAAGCATTGGGGGGCGGGCCTATGGAAACACTTTGAGGCTTCGGGGAGGGATGTTCTATCACCTTTAGAGACGACGGGAACCCTGACCTACGCCAACATGAGGGAGGGGCTCACTCCTGAACAATACCGGCAGAAGTTCAGGACCTCCGAGAAACTAGAATCCCGTACTTGGGTAGAATGTGTGAATGAGTACACACGGGCACTGGGTGGTTGGATGCTGGGCAGCAAGGTCAATGATTTTAAAGGCTTATGCAACTAAATCAGTTGGGAGCACTTGAGTAGTCTGTGTGTTCCAGAGCTGCACCAGCATCTATTGGATAGTAAGCTGACTGATCCCAGTAAGCTTGCTGAGGAGGTGGACCGCTGGACTAGTACCCGGGTCCACAAGGGGATTGGGAGTACCACTGCCAAGAGTATGCAGGGTCCCCCTCTGAAGGTGGGGGAGGACAAGGGTAACCACAAGAGTCCTCTAAAGGCCCCCAAGGTAGTTCCCCCAAGAAAGGGTCCCAGTCCCCCAAGGCCAAGAAGGAGCCCTGTGGTCCTCCTACGTGTTACTTCTATAAAGAAGTGGGTCATATTTCCCCTAAATGCCCCAAAAAGTCATCTGCACCCACTGGTGCTCCAACACCTAGTTTAGTGAGTGTAGTGTTGGGGGAGGAATTGAGTCCTTGGATTGGGGAGGAGCAAGCAGTTATGACCCTGGTCTCCTTAGGAGATCGAGGGATGGTCCAGGAAATCCCTCTGCCTGAGAACACTAAAAAGTACAGGCAGTGGGTGACCATCAATGGACGAAGGGAGGAGGCTATGAGAGACACCGGAGCCAGTTTGACATCTGTCAGGTGTCAGTGGGTGTCTGAAGAGCAAGTAATTCCCGATGTGCTTCACCCTGTAATGTCAGCAGACAATTCAGTGCGCCTCTGCAAGGTGGCGCTGGTTCCCTTTGAATGGGGAGGGGTCTCAGGTTCCTTGAAGGTTGTTGCAAGTCCGTCCATGCCTGTAGACTGTCTGCTAGGGAATGACCTGGAGAGTTCCCCCTGGAAGGAGGTGGAGCGCCAGGCGCATTTGGAGATGTTGGGTCTACCTGAGTGGGCGTGTGTGACCACTCTGTCTATGGTAGCCAGTAAAGGTATTCAAGTGAACCTGGGGCCTGAAACAGTGGCCCAGGTGCCTGCCAGGAAGAGAAGAGGCAGGGGGCGCCGGAAACCGGCCCCAACAGTTCCCACGGTCCAGGAGGAGGCACCCTTCGAGGGGGATGCCCTGGAGCCTACGGGGGAACAAGTGTCTGAACTGGTGGACCTACCCGGGCTGACTGAATGGCAGCAGGAAGGGGGGCCCTCCAGGGAGGAATTCTGTGAGGAAGAGAAGAAGTCCCCTTCTCTTGTTGGTTTGCGGCAGCAGGCAGCAAACCAGGCAGCATGTGATCAGTCGGGATCACACTTGATTTACTGGGAGAACGATCTCCTGTATAGGGAGCCAAAGGTGGCTGAGCCCAGGTCAGCCCGGGTGCTGATGGTACCCCAGCGCTTCAGAGCCTTCCTACTGGGGTTGGCTCATGATGTACCTTTGGCGGGACATTTGGGGCAGGACAAGACCTTTGAGCGGCTTGTCACCCACTTCTACTGGCCCCAGATACGCAAGAGTTCTGATACTCATTGCAGGACCTGTCAGACTTGTCAAGCGAGTAGTAAGAGTGGAAGGAAGCGAAAGGCTCCCCTCCAACCTTTCCCTGTAGTTAGCACACCCTTTGAGAGGGTGGGTATTGACATTGTGGGGCCTCTGGATCCCAAGACGGCCATCGGCAACGGGTTCATCCTGGTCTTGGGGGACCATGCCACCCGGTACCCGGAAGCCATCCCTCTCCGGACAGTGACAGCCCCCGTGGTGGGCCGTGCACTGATGGGGATTTTCTCCTGTGTGGGGTTCCCCAGAGAGGTGGTGTCCGACAGGGGTACTAATTTCATATCGAGGTATATGAAATCTCTGTGGAAGGAGTGCGGTGTAACTTATAAGTTCACCACACCTTACCACCCCCAGGGTAATGGTCTGGTTGAAAGGTTTAACCGGACCTTGAAGGGCATGATTTTGGGTCTGGAGGAACCCATGAGGCGTAAGAGGGATGTCCTCTTGCCATGCCTGCTGTTTGCATATAGAGAGGTGCCACAGAAGTCATTGGGGTTCAGTCCCTTTGAGCTCCTGTATGGGGACCCGGTCAGAGAACCCTTGAGTTTGGTGAAGGAGGGCTGGGAGAAGGCTCTTAGTAAACCCCCCCAGGATGTATACAGCTACATGCTGGCCTTCAGGAACCAAACTAGGCATTTCAGGCAGCTCGCTCAGGCGACCCTGGAAGCCAGCCAGGAGGATATGAAATGGTGGTCCAACCAGAATGCCACTCTGGTCGAGTTTCAACCTGGGCAGAAAGTGTGGGTGATGGTGCCAGTGGAGCCTTGTGTGCTCCAGGACAAGTGGAGTGGGCCTTATGAGGTGGTGGAGCGCAGGAGCGAAGTGACCTACCTGGTGGACTTACGGTCTCCTAGGAATTCTTTGAGGGTTCTCCATGTGAACCGCCTCAAACCACACTTTGAGAGGTCTGAGGTGACTATGCTCTTGGCTATAGATGACGGGGCGGAAGAGGAGAGTGAACCTCTTCCTGACCTCCTGTCAGCCAAGGAGAAGGATGGGTCAGTGGATGGGGTGTACCTCTCGCCTACCCTGTTCGCAATTGCGGAGGGACTGTCACCAGGTATTGGGTCAGTTCGCCTCCCTGTTCTCCCTGACCCCAGGAGTCACCCATTGGTGCGTCCATGATGTGGACACTGGAGACAGTCTGCCTGTAAAACAAAAATTTTACAGGGTAGCCGATAATGTCAGGGCCAGCATCAAGGAGGAGGTTTCCAAGATGCTGGCGCTAGGGGTGATTGAGCCATCCAGCAGCCCCTGGGCCAGCCCAGTGGTCCTTGCACCAAAAGCTGCTGCGCCGTGTGCCACTCCCGAACTTTGGTTCTGTGTGGATTACCGTGGACTCAATGCGGTCACTAAGACTGACGCGCAAACCCATCCCCAGAGCTGATGAGCTCGTGGATCGGCTGGGAGCTGCACGGTACCTCAGTACATTTGATTTGACATCTGGGTACTGGCAGATTGCCTTGACCGAGGGGGCCAAGGAGAGGTCAGCGTTCTCAACGCCAAAGGGACACTACCAGTTCAGGGTTATGCCCTTTGGGTTGAAGAACGCCCCTGCCACCTTCCAGAGACTGGTTAACCATGTGCTGAGTGGGCTGGAGGAATTCAGTGCCGCTTACCTGGACGACATTGCAGTGTTCAGGTCCGGTTGGGAGGAACATTTGCAACACCTCTGTGAAGTATTGAATGCCTTGCAGAGGGTGGGCCTAACTATCAAGGCAAGTAAGTGCCAGATAGGGCAGGGTTCCGTGGTGTACTTAGGACACCTGGTGGGGAGCGGCCAGGTGGTGCCCCTACAGGCAATGATTGATACCATCATGGCTTGGGAACCCCCCAAAACCCAGACAGGAGTGAGGGCCTTTCTAGGACTCACTGGGTATTAGAGACGGTTCGTGAAGGGGTATGGCACACTCGTTGCCCCCTTGACAGAACTGACGTCCAAGAAACAGCCCAAGAAGGTGGTCTGGACTGATGCCTGCCAGACCGCCTTTGATGCCCTGAAAACTGCTGTGTGCACCACACCCGTGTTACGGGCACCGGATTTCTCCAGAGAGTTTATAGTGCAGATAGACGCTTCAAAGCATGGGGTGGGAGCAGTACTCTCACATCAAGGGCTTGGACCAACCCGTAGCTTTCATTAGCAGAAGGCTACTTCCCAGGGAACAGAGGTGGAGTGCAATTGAAAGGGAGGCTTTTGCTGTGGTCTGGGTGCTGAAGAAGCTGAGGCCCTACTTGTTTGGGACCCACTTCTTGGTTCAGACCGACCACCGGCCCCTCAGATGGTTGATGCAGATGAGGGGTGAGAACCAAAAGCTGTTGAGGTGGTCTATCTCCCTACAGGGGATGGACTTCATGGTGGAACACCGTCTGGGAACAGAACACGCCAATGCTGATGGTCTGTCCATATTTTTCCACCTTAGTGATGAGAAATCCCATGAGGGTGGGTAGTTCCCCCCACTTTTCGGCTGGAGGGGACGCGTGTTAGACCTGGCATATCTTGGCGTGATTACCCCTGACTTTTTGCCTCTACCTCCTTTGCTTTTAGATGCTTTGGGTACTTTGCCACTGCTGATCAGTGTCAAAGTACTAATGTTCCCTGTGTAAAGTGTAATGGTAATTGGTTGGCCATGATTGGTATGTTGCCTTACTAGTAAAGTCCCTAGTGATGTGCACTGTGTGTGCCATGGCTAGTAATGCAAAGGTGCGCGGAGAAGGGAACTCAGGCCTGCAGTGTAGGGCCTGCGTGCAGTTTGCTAAGTTAGCATGTTGTCCCGACAAGTGCAACCACTTTTAAGGCCTTACTTTCCCTTTTGCGTATACCGTGGGCACCCCTGTGGTAGGTCCCAGATAACCCCTGGGCAGGGTGCAGTGTAAGTAAAAGGCAGGACATATACTGAGGTGTGTGTTATGTCCTGACAGTGAAAACACTCCATTTCGTTTTTCACTGGTGAAAGGCCATCCTGCCCATAGGACAGAATGGGCGAGGCTGGGTATTGTGTTTGCTAGCCTAGTTTCCCATAAGTTTAAAATGGAGAGGTGAAGTTTAGTATGTATGAACTCACAGCGTCATAACACATCTTTCTATGAAAGTGGTTTTGTCACTGTGTGTTCAGAAGCCACTCTTTTAGAAAGTGGCTGAGTTTTGTGCTTTAAGCATTCCTGTGTGTCTCTGCTGAATGTGGATTGACTGTCTGGATCTGAGAGGGGAGAGGAGCTGGGGGAGGTCTTGACCCAGGGAGGGGTTGAGACGGCACCAGGCTGACCTGCATCTGGAGAGTAGGCGAGGAAAAGCACCTGGAGGTGAAGAGACCTGGGTTGCAGCTATAAAACAATTGACCCATCTCCTGCTGAGTGATTAAGGATCCAGACCCCCAGTGTCAAAGGGAGAAAGGTGACACTTGGAGGGAGACACCCAGAACTGACTTAGGCAGGGGTCAGGGACCCTGAGCACAACGAACTTCAAAGACATTTAGGGGTATAACTATGAGAGGTGAGACCCCTGAACGGGGGAATAGAAATGGATTGAGACTGAAAAGGCTTGGACTCATTTCGTGGTCAAGAGGAACCTCTGCTAAGGAAGGAACAACTGAAGAGAGTGCTGGGAAGGACCAACTCTTGCTTCGTGATCTGGGGCTGGTCTACAGTTTGCTGTTTGAACCAAGGAAGAGGCTGTTGGGACTGTGCTTTGTGCGCTGGGTCCCCCTGCTTGAAGAAGACTGTGCTTTGTGCTGTGTCTTGTTACCCCAAGGGCCCGAGGTGAGCTGGCTCCCTGTTTGGAAACACAGGAACATAAAAGTTTCCGGAGAAGTTTTAAGCAACGCTGTGGGTGCGTGTTGTGGCAGCTTGAGACCCTCGGCAGGTGTGCCCTGTGATCTCGGACACACGGAGGAGAAGTGAGACTCGGACGTGCTGGGTGTGTGTCGTGGTGCACAGGAGGTGTTGGTGAAGAGCGCCTTGTCAACGTGTGCACCAAAGGTGAAGTGAGTCTCGAACGCGCTGGGTGCATGTCGTGGTGCATAGCAGGCGTTGGTGAAGAGCGCCTGGTCAGCATGTGCACTGAAGGTGAAGTGAGTCTCGGATGCGCTGGGTGCGTGTCGTGGTGCACAGGAGGCATTGGTGAAGAGCGCCTGGTCAACGTGTGCACTGAAGGTGAAGTGAGTCTCGGACGCGCTGGGTGCGTGTCGTGGTGCATAGCAGGTGTTGGTGAAGTGCGCCTGGTCAGCATGTGCATCGGAGGTGACGTGAGACTCGGACGCACATGGTGCTTGTCGTGGTGCACCGCATGTGCTGGTGAAGAGCACCTGGTCAGCGGGTGCATTGGAGGTCAAGGGAGTCTCGGACGCGCAGGGTGCGTGTCGTGGTGCACAGGAGGCATTGGTGAGGAGCGCCTGGCCAACGTGTGCATCGGAAGTGGAGTGAGTCTCGGACGCGCAGGGTGCATGCCGGGGTGCACCGGAGGTGCTGGTGAAGAGCGCCTGGTCATCAGGTGCACCGGAGGAGAAGTGAGGCTCGGACATGGTGAGCGTGTCGGGGTGCGGCCGAAGGCGTTGGTGAAGAGTGCCTGGATATCGGGGCACCGGAGTTGGAGTAAGTCTCAGTGAAGCAGTGTGCGTGCTTTGGTGCAACCTGGGACTGTGGAGGTGATCGGCTGATCATCATGTGCACCGGAAGAAAGTGAGTCTCTGCAGCGCAGTGTGCGTGTCTTGGTGCCAACTGAGACCGCAGGAAGGAGTGCCTGGTGAACGTGCACTCGGAGTCGACGTGAAGTCCCATCAGCGTTGTGTGTGTGGCTCCGTGCCAGAGGAGACCCAGAGGGTGCTGTGGTGAACGTGCACCCGGAGTAACGTAATCTCAGGGGCGCGGGGTACGTGTGCCCTGTGGCCGCCTGAGACCTTCCTAACAGTTGCGGCCCGGACCAGCAGCCCCGGAGGAGCTGAGCTGCCAGGCTGAGCCACGGAGGCCCATTGAGAAAGTTCTACACGGAAGGCCCAGTTCGCTGAAGGAGGAGAGGAGAGTGGGGTCGCACTCCCAGGTAACGTGGATCACTGCCTGGGCAGGGCGCGGGCTTGGAGGGACACTCTCTCGGCCTCTCAGTCCTTCTGGCGATGTGAGCCTTTGCTTTGGCTCAGATTGGGGGCCCGTACTGCGTTCAGGAGTGGCAGTACTGGGGCCAGAGTGAGAAGCTGTACTTTTAGTCATCGTTGATACGTGTGGGGGGGCAACTGTTATCGAAGAGGCAGACTGTCGTAATACACATTGCCAATATTGATGCTAACGAACTGCCGGACTGTCTTATGACGCCTGACATTATTCCTGCATAACGAAGTACACAATTGTAGCGCTACGCATTGCATTATTTCTCCATTGCAAAGTACAGGATTATAGTGGCCCGCATTGCATTATTTCTTCATTGCAAAGTACATGATTGTAGCTACGCATTGCATTATTCCTTCATTGCAAAGTACATGATTGTAGCGGTGCGCATGGCATTATTTCTTCATTGCAAAGTACGTGATTGGGGTGTGACGCATTGCATTATTCCTTCATTGCGCAGTACATGATTGTAGCGGTACGCATTGCATTATTTCTCCCATTGCAAGGTACAGGGGTGTATCATTACGCATTGTATTATTTCTCCTTTGCCCAGCACAGGATTGTATCGTTACGCAGTGCACTATTGTTTGTCCATTGCAACGTGTGTGATTCTAGCATTGCAACCAGCATAGCGTTTTGTAAGCGGTGGTTGGGATTTGAACCTACCAACCAGCCGGAAAGAATATTACCCTTTATTACATGTTGGTTTATCTATCATGTGGTCTGATCGTATATCTTTTTACATAAAGTTTATACTCGTTTTATCAAACTTGTGTGGAGTCCATTTGTGGCGTCACCAGTGGGTGTGGCTGCACATACTGTACACTCGTGCCTTGGAGATAGGCCTGGCTGCTAGTGCCAAGCTACTAAGGGGGTGAGCAGGGCTATCTCAAACGGTGTCCTTACTTAGCCTAACGTTGAGTGAGGAGTCCCGGGTCTCGCATTTGGTGACAGTGGTGCGGGACGGAGACTCCGGCTTCCAACACACCCTATTTTTGAATGTACAATGTTCTTAAACAGCCAATCAATTCTCTACTTTATAAAAAACAGCATATTGTCCACCATTTTAGATACCTCTCATTCTACCAACTGACTAACTGAGCTGCAGACATATTTTCATTACTTCTAGACATCCCTTCAAGATGCTTACAGTATGGATTGTTGGGCACAGCTATGTTTTCTGGTGCAAAAGGTATGCTGAACGCAGAGGTATTGACAAAGACCTAGCTTTGCAAAATGTGGATATTAAATGGATTGCACAGAGAGGATTAAAGTGGCAACAAATTAATGCCTTTGGTTAAAACCTTTTTACATTTCCAACCCCCTGACCTCATGATTGTGCACTGTGGTGGCAATGACCTAGGCACATTGACTGGGGTAGGTCTGGAAATGCTAATGAAGGACACCTTTGCACAATTGATGTTGCTTTTACCTTGGTCAAATCAATTCTGTCCACAGATTGAGAAAGCTAGAAAGAATGTCAATAAAGCTGTTTCTGCTTACCTCAGAGACCATAGGATGGGCTCCATCTATAAAGACAATCTATGTTTTGATATGGATGACATCTACAGAAGGGATGGAGTACACTTAACATATCAAGGAAACAGAGTCTTTCTCAACAACCTAAGCTGTGCATCCGCACTTACATGTAGCTACAAGAAACTCATAATGGAAAAAAGGGCTCTTTTTAGAGCCACCCTATAACATAGTAGTGAATATAATTTTTTTTTACGCAAACATATTTTTGTAAAAAATTATGGATTCGCGCACCCAACGCGAATCTGCAAAAGCAGGAATTCAATGTACTACAACACAATTCACTTTTCAAGTATAACTATTAATTTTTAATTTTATTTATGTTCAACAACTCTATACATTGTAATCCCAGTCACTCTTTAAAACAACTTCACAACTAAAACACTACCTTCTAAATGATATACTATTTATTTATTTATTTATTTAAGGTGAATTCGCGAATCCAACCCGACGTTACACGGGGGGCCGTGCTGAGAGCTGCGTTGGGGTCGCGACTCCAAACTCAAAAGAAAAAAAAACAGCAGTTATTATTTTTAAAAAATAGGGAGGGGGACTGCGTGGCCCCCCTCCTCAGGCAAATAATGGCCCTGGGGACCCCATCCCCCGGGGCCTGGCCTCTTTGGTGGGGACCGTGGGGGGAGTCCCAATGCCCCCACAGTCCCTGCCGGCTCCCCGCCTCCTGCAGGAGCCGGCATTGCTTTTGGGCAAGGGGAGCTGCTAACATGCAGCTCCCCTTGCCCAAAAGCAATTCTGCTTTGCTTCGTTAAAGCGAGAGGAAGCAAAGCAGTGTTTGCTATGGCAGGGTGGTAGCCGTGCTCCCGCCCTGCCATAGCAAACAGCAATGTCCCGGGGTGGGCACCCCATGGACATTGCAGGAGCTGGCCCTGGGGGGTGGCAGTCCCCAGGGCCATCGAGGGCTCGAGGAAGGGGGCCGCATGGCCCCCCTCACTTTGTGAACATAGCCCCGGGGAGGTGGTGGTCCCCGGGGCCGGGGGTCTGCAACGGACCCCCGTATTTACAAATTCAATGCCCCGGGGAGGTGGTGGTCCCCGGGGCAGTGTGGGGGGGCTCGAGCCCCCCACACTAATTATTTATCAAAGCCCCCCCACCCTATTTTAATAAAGCCCCGAGGAGGTGGAGGGCCCTGGGGCTTGGGGGTCTCTGTGAGGCCCCCCACCCTTATAAAAATAAAGCCCCGGGGAGGTGGTGATCCCCGGTGCTGCGGGGGGGATGAGTGCCCCCCTGCACATTATTGATAAAGCCCCGGGGAGGTGGCAGTCCCCGGGCCCCTGCTATATTATAACACATTGCCCCCGGGACCTGGCCCTTCCGGGGGCTAAAGGAAAACAAAGGATGTGAGACCGCACTTTTTTTTTTTTTTTTTTTTTTCTGGGCAGGATTCGGGCACTCAGCGTGACTTCTGCCAAAAAAACAAAAACAAAAATGCTTTTTTTGGCCATGGGGGTCCCTGTGGGACCCCCTGACCAGCCCTAGGGGGTCAGGGTGTTTCTACCCTGACCCCTTTCCTACATTTACAACATTTTTCTACCTTTTGGATTCTACCAAGTCAGAAAATGGCTGCCAACACATTCTGGTTTGGAGTGGCAGCCAATCAGAATGAAGCTCATGCTCGGGAGGGTTTGCAACTCCTCCTCGGTGCTCATATATATAAATTATTATTTTTGGAATTTCTCAGTAACTACTGAATGAATTTACACCATTTAAAAAAAAGGTCGCTTTCTGAACCAAGAGCTACCTTTTTGCCAAGTTTGGTGTAATTCTGTTCAGCAGTTCAGGCTGTAGCCTGTTCCAAAAATTCCTATGGAAATTAACATGGGGAAAATGCGTTTTGGGACCCCCTTTTTTCTCGGCCCCCACTTGACGAATCATCCCAAAATTTTTAAGACAGGAGCTGACCTGAGTGAACCATTAGTTTTGAAAAGTTTGCGAAGATTCGTCAAACGGCGCCAAAGATATTGGCAAAGGAAAAAATGCTTTTTAAATAGAAACAAGGTCCTAACTATAACTACCTACTGGCGACTGCCAGTAGGTAATATATATATATATATATATATATATATATATATATATATATATATATATATATATATATATATATATATATATATATATATATATATATATCACGAAGAAATCCCAATGTCACGACAGACACTCCAGCGCAACACACGGGCACATACTCCAAAAGCTGGTGTGGAAAAGATGAAAGTTTATTCACACATCAAAAAAGGTCCAACATGACGCGTTTCGGCTGCCAGACATGCAGCCTTGATCACATCATATCTATATAGATATATATTATCTACTGACGGTCGCCAGTAGATAGTTATAGTTAGGACCTATTTTCCATAGGAAATCCTCAACATTCTATTTGAAATAACTCTTGCGTCTGTTGACGAATCTTCGTGAAATTTTCAAACTTTATGGCCCGCTCCGGTCCGCTCCTACGCTGAAAGTTTCGGGGTGATTCGTCAAGCGGGGGCCGAGAAAAAAGGGGGGTCCCAAAACGTGTTTTCCCCATTCATTTTCCCATAGGAACCTTTAGCCACGGCTACAGCCCGAACTGCTGAACAGAATTACACAAAATTTGGCAAAGAGGTAGTTCTTGGTTCAGAAAGAACCCTTTTTGTTAAATAGTGTAAATCCGTTCAGTAGTTGCTGAGAAATTAAAAAAATAAGAGTCAAAAAATCAATTTCCCATAGAAAACTTTATGCAAGGCTACAACCCGAACTGCTGAACGGAATTACACCAAATTTGGCAAAGAGGTAGTTCTTGGTTCAGAAAGAACCCTTTTTGTTAAATGGTGTAAATCCGTTCAGTAGTTGCTGAGAAAATCAAAAGTAAAAACACATATATATCTGGGCGGAGCCTAACCACACATGTCATCGTGAGATCTGATTGGCTGTCAGCACTTCATCCTGGAATTGCTGGCAGCCATCTTGGGACCAATATAAATGATAGTACCCCATTGAAATGCATTGTAGTGAATCGAAGATTTTGAGGGTTACCAAAAGGAGAACTATAAAGGGTGATAACAGACTTTAGTTACATTAGAATTCATTTGTTGATGGTACCATACTAATTTCAGGAATTGTGGTGTGTTCTAAGGTGATTTTACCCTGTGAAAAACCTTCTGCTGGGATATCATGAATCATGTTTGAGAGAAAACTATTTTCACATGCTTGTCCCATACAGTTTTGGAAGGTGCTCCAGAAGCTAAAATGAGAGCATATTTTCTGTAAATTCACATTATCTTTCTCAGTCATGTGAGAATGAAGTCTGACATTCTCAGTAAAACATGTACATCCAACAATGGCAGAGACTGTCAGTTGATTCCTTTGTGTTCTACTGCAGCTTCCCAGAGTGTTCTAAAGAACAACTAGAGTGCTAACAGCCTTACTTATGACAAAAGTATGGCACACCTGAAGCCATCTTGATTGGAATAAACTGGTAACACTTAAAACATTTAATTTAAAAAGGAACAAAATGATGGGGTTCATTTTGTCATAGAAATTATGGTTAGTGCTGTAGAAAGAAAAATTAGGACATGTATCAAGCGTGATCTCAAATATCTTCCTGTTATATTTCAACAGGAGCAGCCTGTCAGTTGATGCCTTTGTGTTCTACTGCAGCTTCCCAGAGTGTTCTAAAGAACAACTAGAGGGCTAACAGTCTTACTTATGACAAAAGTATGGCACACCTGAAGCCATCTTGATTGGAATAAACTGGTAACACTTAAAACATTTAATTTAAAAAGGAACAAAATGAGGGGGTTCATTTTGCCATAGAAATTATGGTTAGTGCTGTAGAAAGAAAAATTAGGACATGTTTTAAGTGAGATCTCAAATATCTTCCTGTTATATTTCAACAGGAGCAGCCTGTCAGTTGATGCCTTTGTGTTCTACTGCAGCTTCCCAGAGTGTTCTAAAGAACAACTAGAGTGCTAACAGCCTTACTTATGACAAAAGTTTGGCACACCTGAAGCCATCTTGATTGGAATAAACTGGTAACACTTAAAACATTTAATTTAAAAAGGAACAAAATGAGGGGGTTCATTTTGCCATAGAAATTATGGTTAGTGCTGCAAAAGAAAATTTAGGGCATGTTTTAAGTGAGATCTCAAATCCTCTTCTATTTCATTAGAAAATTCTGACATGCAGACTGAAACAATCACTTTCAATACCAGCAGTAGACTTCCAGTTAACTCCTTGGTGAGCAGTAGCTTTACTACAGTGATCTAATGAACAACTAGAGTGCTAACATTCTGAATTTATGGCAAATGTGTGACACATCTGAATGCCTTCTTGATGGAATCAAAGTAAAAAACTGAAAGCATTTCCTACTGAGGAGACTGTAGTAAATGAGGAAATTAGGAAACTTCATAACAAATAAGTCTCCCAAGATGGCCACCAGAGAAAAAAGAGCCCAAATGTAGCACAAATATCACCCAGAGGTAGCCCACGTATAGCCCAATGACAGAAGTGTGCAAAACAATTTTTATTTTTTGTTTTTTTGCAGTTTTATATAGTGCAGACTGGTCAGGTATTGGAGTGCTTTACATGAGCATTGGTTACATCACACAAGGACAAATTCATGTTGATTGACCCCTACACTACCCAAACACCACTGCACTACCCTAAACCCTAAAACACTACCCCCAGCACGACCCCCTTCACTACCCAAACACAACTGCACTACCCTAAACTCAAAAACACTACCCCCAGCACGACCCCCTACACTACCCAAACACCACTGCACTACCCTAAACCCTAAATCTACCCCCTAGACTACACAAATACCACTGCACTACCCTAAACCCTAAAACACTAGAACCCAGCACGACCCCCTACAGTACACAAACACCACTGCACTACCCTAAACCCTAAAACACTACCCCCTACACTACACAAACACCATTGCACTACCCTAAACCCTAAAACACTACCCCCAGCATGACCCCCTACACTACACAAAAACCACTGCACTACCCTAAACCCTAAAACACTACCCCAGCACGACCCCCTACACTACCCAAAGACCACTGCACTACCCTAAACCCTAAAACACTACCCCCAGCACGACCCTACACTACACAAACACCACTGGACTACCCTAAACCCTAAAACACTACCCACAGCACGACTCCCTACACTACCTAAACACCACTGCACTACACTAAACCCTAAATCTACCCCCAGCATGACCTCCCACACTACACAAACACCACTGCACTACCCTAAACCCTAAAACACTACCCCCAGCACGACCCCCTACACTACCCAAACACCACTGCACTACCCTAAACCGTAAAACACTAACCCCAGCATGACCCCCTACACTACCCAAACACCACTGCACTACCCTATACCCTAAAACACGACCCCGTACACTACACAAACACAACTGCACTACCCTAAACCCTAAAACACTACCCACAGCATGACCCCCTACACTACACAAAGACCACTGCACTACCCTAAACCCTAAAACACTACCCCCTACACTACACAAACACCACTGCCCTACCCTAAACCCTAAAACACAACCCCCAGCATGACCCCCTACACTACACAAACACCACTGCACTACCCTAAACCCCCTACACTATACAAACACCACTGCATTACTCTAAACCCTAAAACACTACCCCCAGCACGACCCCCTCACAACACAAACACCACTGCACTACCCTAAACCCTAAATCGACCCCCAGCACGACCCCCTACACTACCCAAACACCACTGCCATACCCTAAACCCTAAAACACTACACCCAGCATGAACCCCTATACTACCCAAACACCACTGCACTACCCTAAACCTTAAAACACTACTCCCAGCACTACCCCCTACACTACACAAACACCACTGCACTACCCTAAACTCAAAAACACTACCCCCAGCACGACCCCCTACACTACCCAAACACCACTGCACTACCCTAAACCCTAAATCTACCCCCTACACTACACAAATACCACTGCACTACCCTAAACCCTAAAACACTAGAACACAGCACGACCCCCTACAGTACACAAACACCACTGCACTACCCTAAACCCTAAAACACTACCCCCTACACCACCCAAACACCACTGCACTACCCTAAACCCTAAAACACTACCCCCAGCACGACTCCCTACACTACACAAACACCACTGGACTACCCTAAACCCTAAAACACTACCCCCAGCACGACTCCCTACACTACTTAAACACCACTGCACTACACTAAACCCTAAATCTACCCACAGCATGACCTCCCACACTACACAAACACCACTGCACTACCCTAAACCCTAAAACACTACCCCCAGCATGACCCCCTACTCTACCCAAACACCACTGCACTACCCTAAACTGTAAAACACTAACCCCAGCATGACCCCCTACACTACCCAAACACCACTGCACTACCCTATACCCTAAAACACGACCCCGTACACTACACAAACACAACTGCACTACCCTAAACCCTAAAACACTACCCACAGCATGACCCCCTACACTACACAAACACCACTGCACTACCCTAAACCCTAAAACACTACCCCCTGCACTACACAAACACCACTGCCCTACCCTAAACCCTAAAACACAACCCCCAGCCTGACCCCCTACACTACACAAACACCACTGCACTACCCTAAACCCCCTACACTATACAAACACCACTGCATTACTCTAAACCCTAAAACACTACCCCCAGCACGACCCCCTCACAACACAAACACCACTGCACTACCCTAAACCCTAAATCGACCCCCAGCACGACCCCCTACACTACCCAAACACCACTGCCATACCCTAAACCCTAAAACACTACCCCCAGCATGAACCCCTACACTACCCAAACACCACTGCACTACCCTAAACCTTAAAACACTACCCCCAGCACTACCCCCTACACTACACAAACACCACTGCACTACCCTAAACCCTAAAACACTACCCCAGCACTACCCCCTACACTACCCAAACACCACTGCACTAACATAAACCCTAAAACACTACCCCCAGCACAACCCCTACAACACAAACACCACTGCACTACCCTAAACCCTAAAACACTACCCCCAGCACGACTCCCTACACTACCCAAACACCACTGCACTACCCTAAACCCTAAATCTACCCCGAGCACGACCCCCTACACTACCCAAACACCACTGCCATACCCTAAACCCTAAAACACTACCCCCAGCATGAACCCCTACACTACCCAAACACCACTGCACTACCCTAAACCTTAAAACACTACCCCCAGCACTACCCCCTACACTAAACAAACACCACTGCACTACCCTAAACCCTAAAACACTACCCCAGCACTACCCCTACACTACCCAAACACCACTGCACTAACATAAACCCTAAAACACTACCCCCAGCACAACCCCCTACAACACAAACACCACTGCACTACCCTAAACCCTAAAATACTACCACCAGCATGACCCCCTACACTACTCAAACACCACTGCACTACCATAAACCCTAAAACACTAACCCAGCACGACCCCCTACACTACCTATACACCACTGCACTACCCTAAAGCCTAAAACACTACCCCCAGCACGACCCCTACCCTACTGCCCTACCCTAAACCCTAAAACACTACCCCCAGCACGACCCCCTATACTACCCAAACACCACTGCACTACCCTAAACCCTAAAACACTACCCCCAGCACGACCCCCTACCCCACCCAAACACCACTGCACTACCCTAAACCCTAGAAAAGAAACCCCCACCCCATGCGCAATCCCCCTTACCTCTCACTCCTCGTGGTTCCTCTCTCCTCGTGGTTCCTGCTTCACATCGTCTCTGTGGGGCGGTGCACGTCGTTGTGAGGAAACGGAACAGCCTCTGTTTCCTTACAACGACATGGATCATCTACATGTTTTTAGTACGCATGGTCATTTACCATACATACCTTTACAACAAAATTTGTTGTAAAGGCATGCGTGGTAAATGACCATGCGTTCTAAAAAATGCGTAGTAATGACTTCGTGATGTACAACGCATGCGTGGTAATGCATGCGTTGTAATGGTATCGCAAAGTAAAAGTTGTTGTAACGGCTGTTTACCGATCGAAGCTGGCCCCTGTTCTTCAGTGAGACGTTTATTTGATTAATTAGAAGGAAGGAATGTGTTTTTTTACCGAAAAGTGCATTCCCGGCTGTTGTATTGTGAAAGTGTCCGCGTGGCCTGGTTTCACTTCCGGTGAGAGAGTGGAAGAGTCTGTTTGGATCTAAAGGAGTTCTGTTGTTGGACGGGGCCGGCGCGACATGTCATCAGAAAACATAGCTAATGGAAAGCGTCCTCCCTGAAGTGTGGAGCAGTGCCATGAGAGGTCAACGAGTGTGTATCCCACCGCAGTATGACCGTACCGCGTGACCCATGTGCCACCTCCAGGGTACGGGAGGCAGAAGCGGCATCGCAGGTCCTCTTGAAGACCGTTGTAGCACTAATTCTACATTTTGGTACTAGGGCATTTTAACTTCGTTGTTCCTGCCAGATACAAAGAGAAGATCCTGTGTTATTCAGTGCCCTCGTTACCTTTTTTGTGGGTTGTGGTGCTTGTCACTTCGCTGCCCCACCGGTGCACACTGTAGGAAGGTGGAATCTGACTATATGGTTGCCCCCACTTTTTTTATGGTGTTTTGCTGGTTTATGACTTAGTTGGACTGGGATCCTGCTATTCAGGGCCCCAGTCTATCTGCTTTCTCTGTAAAAAGTTTTCCATGTGCCTTAGGCACATCTCTGATTGGAATCTGGAGTGCCCTTATAAGTCCCTAGTATATGGTATACTATGTACCAAGGGCATAGGTACCTCAGAGGCCTACCAGGGGCTGCAGCATATATTATGCCACCCCTGGAAGGCCATCCAAACTGACACCACAGGTCTGCTACTGCAGCCTGGGTAGGGTGGTGCATGCACCCCTTACTGTGATATAGGTTACCTATATCACTAAATACATACACACATATAAACCTATAAGTCACTCCTAAGGCAGGCCTTATCAATCCTAAAGGCAGAGTGCATGGTTCCTATGTGAGAGGGTGCCCCTGCATGAGCAGGGCCCCTCTGCAGCGTTCGGAGACCATCTCTGATGCTGTTTGTAGTGCAGCCTGACCATATACTCTTAAGCGCATTATATCCTTGCGGTAAAATGCTAACTTTGGAATGGCTGCACCTAAACATGTCGTGTTTGGTGTCAAACATCTTGGAATACTACCCCCCCGCCAAACCTGGCGGCGGGGGTAGCATTCCACCCTTCTAGAGGGAAAGACATGTTAACTCTGGCTTACCCGGTAACTTCTTTCTGAAGCCCTGGCATCACAAAATGGATGCTGCTGCCACAGACACAAGTCTGGCCTCCTGCTGCTGGACGAAACTCCGGCAGGGGAGGCCTGGACAATAGGTTTCCTGTTGCAGGGAGGTGTGACCACCTCCCCAGACAGGATAATGTGTATTGGGGCTGGGTGGGTGCACTCTTAGAGTGCTTTGAAGTCCTGCACTGGGGGAGCAAAAGGCTCCTCTGTGCATATGCCAGTTCAAACCAGCTCAGGGACTACCTGCCCCTGCTCTGGCGTGAAACTGGACAAAGGGAAGTGGGTGTAGCCACCCCCTCCCTTGACCCTCCCATAGGTGGGGTCATAGAGCTAGTCCATCCCCTCTTTTTAGGATAAGAGGGGGAACCTTGCCATTGCAAGGCAGATTATACCTGGACGAAACTCTGACACTGAATCCTGGACCTTCGACGCTCTACGACAAGATTAGAGGACTGAAGAATCTCCCTTGGGGTCAAGGAGTGACTCCCCTGCTTGGCAGGCACCAAAGAAGCATCTGTCCGGTTCCCATCACTGAAGCTCCCGTCGGACGCCGAAGTCATCGCATCACCAGAGGTGGATTCTCAGACTTCCCCGAGGCTACCCTGAGTCCCCAGCAAAGCTGAGGCCCGTGGCTATCGTGGGTGACTTGAGACCGTGACCCCGAGCACACTTGCAAGTTCACCATCTTCTGGGTCTCCCAAGAAGTCGTGCTTTGGGCTCCGAGTAGCCCTAGCCTCTAGCACCACCTGCACCGAAGATCACTGGCCCCCACTCCACGAGTGTCCTGTAAGCCAGCTCCACGTGCGGCGTCACGAGGCTCCTTCGTGGTCGCTAGCCCGTTGGCTAGTAGCCCTTGACGAAGGCCAATCTTTTCTTTACTTGGCATCCTGGTTGCTCCAGGCCTGCCCTCATTTACCCTCGCTGGGTGAGTTCCCCAGACCTTGCTGGTCTGCATCATCGATGATCTACATCTTACTCGAGACTTGCCGTTGCCAAGGCTTGTTGGGTCCAATCCGGTCGCCGACACCTCAGCACTCGACAGACATCGAGCACCAGCCCGAATCCTGCTCCTGGTTGCCGACAACGCCTCCCGGACCTCGTGGCTGAAGAGTCAAGACGACCGTCACCGCACCTGAAGCACTCGACATCGGTGGGCATCTGTCCATCGCCTTCCTGGTCACTGGCTAGTGACCCAGACTCTGTCCCCTCTGCTTTCAGGTTCTTCAGAACTCCAATCCACTCTTGGATCCACCCGGACACTTTTCTCCTGGTCGCCAGCAGCACTTTGCAGCAGATCGCCATACGAAACGACGACGAAACCCGACCCCGAAAGGCACCTATGCACCCGGCTTCCTGGGTGAGGTAACACGAGTACTCCGGTGCTCCCGTGGGTAGAGACTCTTCAAAGTCCTAGATCTCAAAGGGTTTTGTCCTAGACCTATTTTAAGTGTCCCTTTCCTCTATTTTCCCGATCCCGACTTTCTCCATAGAAGTTAACGGCGTATCGCGGTTGTGTATTTACACTGCACGCGTCTCCCGTGGGTCCCCTGTGTCACTACCTTGGGTGGTTCCTTGTGGTCCAAGCACTTCTAGAGGCTCTAGGCCTAGTGTCTAGTTCAGTCGTGGTTCGCATACCACTTTATTGGTATATGGTTTGGTACGCCCTTAGGGCCCAAACGTGTATTTGTGCTATTACTGTGATTTAAGATCTTATAACCTATGTATTTCGAACTCTAGCCTCATAAAGAGACTAGAGGGGTGTGTTTAGTAATAAATACATATATTTTGAATATATACCTGGTGTGGTGCTCTTTCATTTGGTCACTCAAGAGATTATAGACTGGTAAAACAAGCTGCTTTACATTCCTTCAAGACTTAGCCTGAAGGCTGCTCTCCATAGCTACCACTAGGATAGCTTTCAATAAGGTTGTCTTTAACCTACCTACCATAAGAGTCGATTTGGACTGGTGCAAGGTGCCCACTATAATTAGTGACAGCATATGCCAGGCCAACTTCTCACACACACGACTGGGCACCCCATCTCGTGTGCCATCTGCAGGGCCTCTGCCCTCGGATCACTGGTTTTGGTTTCTGGAGTGGCAACATAAACAGTTGCTCCCAAAGGACTAGCCTGAACACGTAGGTGAATATCCCCTGCACCAGCATTCCACGGAAATTCTTTCCTAGCTCTCCCACGTCAACGAGGACGTCATAATAGCACGGCTCCGCTCGCGACACCGTATGACGTCATCGGAGCCATAAGAGAA
The DNA here is from genome assembly GCA_963921515.1 of Calotriton arnoldi. Lineage (NCBI taxonomy): Eukaryota > Metazoa > Chordata > Amphibia > Caudata > Salamandridae > Calotriton > Calotriton arnoldi. Next base: position 98,510 of record CAWUFW010000945.1, read on the forward strand.
CCTCGTCGGCGTGCTGACGTCAGTTCCACCCATTTTTTCCGTGCCACCGAGGCAAACAGGGGACCGAGACATTTTCACATGTATACATAGTATAATAAATATATATATATTCACTGAAAAAACCATAGGTTTCAGGCACGTTATAGTTAGAAATTAGCATTTAAAAAACCTTAGAAATTCACTGAAAAAACCATAGGTTTCAGGCACGTTATACTTAGAAATTAGCATTTAAAAAACCTTAGAAATTCACTGAAAAAACCATAGGTTTCAGGGGCGTTATAGTTAGTTGGACATTTCACTCGTACAAAACCATAGAAATTCCCCCGTTATAGTTAGTTCAGCTAACTATAACTCGCGCGCCCGCAATGCACTGCTGATGACATCACATATTACATCACTCATGACATGGTCAGTGACATCACTCATGACCACTGATGACATCTCAAATGACATCACTCATGACATCACTGATGACATCATCCTTGTGATAGAGTGGCAGACCTCCTCTCACCCTAATATAACCTTTGATACACACACTCAAAAATACAAACTAACATTTTCAAAACAATGGACATACCAATACCAGTTACAACACACCTATTCAGTAATTCCAAGATCTACACACACATCCACTCATTCACCAACAGTCCCTATACAGTCACTCATACATGTACTCACTCATCATATGTACTCATACACCTATACATCCTGTTACACACCGCCACTCATCCATAGAGTTACTCACACACATAGTCACACATGCAAACAAAGTATCAAACATCCATTTACTTGCATATACAGTTAAACACACACTACCACACTTACTTCTACAGAAACTTACACATACTTACTCTCTTAAACAATCACTTATAGAAACTCCTACTTATTTGTACAGGAACTCTTCCAATCTCTCACTCTCACATATACTCACTTATATACACCAATACTCACATATACTAGTTTAAAACATATGTAGTTACTCATAAAGACACTATTGAGACAGTCATTCACTCACTAACACACCCATATACATACTCATCCACCTATACAGTCCTGCACACATGCTGTCTTCAACACATACAAACAGTGAGTCACTCATTCATGCATCTATGCACTAAGTAATACCCCCACCGAACCATACAGACACTCAGACACTCATACTGATACTCAAAAACCAACTAATAACCCATATAGACACTCATGTAGCTACTCACCAACCCATGCAGCCACTTATACACAAAGTGAGAGACTGATACAGATATTTTCATATTTAAACATTACTCACTAACCCATGTATTCACTAAGATACACTTAGTCAGTTATACAATCAATTTTACAAAACAAAATCATCCATTTAGACACTTATATACCCATTTATTCTTCCATCGACCTTGAGATATACATATATAAAACATATTTAATTTTCAGAAAAACACACATTCACTGGATGATCTCATCAGTGATGTCATCAGTGATGTCATTTGAGATGTCATCAGTGATGTCATGAGTGATGTCACTGACCATGTCATGAGTGATGTAATATGTGACGTCATCAGCAGTGCATTGCGGGCGCGCGAGTTATAGTTAGCTGAACTAACTATAACATGGGAATTTCTATGGTTTTGTACGAGTAAAATGTCCAACTAACTATAACGCCCCTGAAACCTATGGTTTTTTCAGTGAATACATATATATATATATATATATATATATATATATATATATATATATATATATATATATATATATATATATATCTACTGGCGGTCGCCAGTAGATAGTTATAGTTAGGACCTATTTTCCATAGGAAATCCGCGACATTCTATTTGAAATAACTCTTGCGTCGGTTGACGAATCTTCGCAAAATTTTCAAACTTTATGGCCCGTTCCGGTCCGCTCCTACCCTGAAAGTCTCAGGGTGATTCGTCAAGTGGGGCCGAGAAAAAGGGGGGTCCCAAAACATGTTTTCCCCATTCATTTTCCCATAGGAAACTTTAGACACGGTTACAGCCCGAATCTGCTGAACGGAATTACACCAAATTTGGCAAAGAGGTAGTTCTTGGTTCAGAAAGAACTCTTTTTGTTAAATGGTGTAAATCCGTTCAGTAGTTCCTGAGAAAATCAAAAGTTAAGTCACATATATATCTATGGCCGAGTAGGGTCCGCGTACCCTCCCGACCACGAACTGCATGCTAATTGGCTGTCAAGTTATTGTTATTGTTAGTTTCAACTTGTATAGCGCCTAATACGAACAGGTCTCTAAGCGCTTCAAGAAGGTCAGCGTCAGTTCCAGGTGGGGTGGTAGTATAGTTAGGCCCAGGCTTCTGTGAACAGGAGAGTTTTAATTTTATTTCTAAATGGAAGGAGGCGTCCTTCCGCACGGAGCTGACTAGGCAGCTTGTTCCATAGTGGTGGTATCAGGACAGAGAAGGCACGTCCTCCTTTGGTCTTGTAGTGAAAGCGTGGGCATTTTAGGAGGCCCTCTGTAGAGGACCTAAGTGAGCGGCCAGGGACATATCTCTCCAGGCGTTCTTTGATGTAATGGGGTGCCTATCCGAAGAGGGCTTTGTGCGTGATACAAAGGCCTTTGAATTTGGCCCTTTGTTTGATGGGCAGCCAATGAAGTTGTTGCAGGAGGGGAGATGCCCGTGTGCGTCTAGGTAGTTTGAAAATTAGCTTCGCGGCATCATTCATCACCACCTGAAGTTTGCCCAACAGTGAATCTGGTAATCCAATATAGAGTGAGTTCCCATAATCCAGCCTGGCCAGGATCAGGGCGGCCACCACTGTCTTCATAGTAGAGAGGGAGAGAATGGAAGAAAGTCTCCTCAGCCGCCTAAGGAGGCCGACGCAGGTGCCGAACACGGTAGAAACTTGATCAGCCAATGAAAGTTTGGCATCAATTTTGATTCCTAAACTTTTACCACCGTCGCTGGGACTGGATAATCACCCAGTTCGAGTGGCCAGTAAAGGGAGTTCCAAGGATTGCTCTCATTGGTGACGGCCAAAACCTCCGTCTTTTCAGGGTTAATCTTCAGGGAGTTGGCCGTCATCCACTTAACCGTGAATCGCAGTATGTCTTTTGCCCGGGAGTGGGCTTGTGGGGTGTCTTCTATTTGGAGAATAATTTGCATGTCATCCGCATAATTGAAAACCTGACAGTCCATTAAGGCGAGGGCCTTGATCAGAGGTCTGAGGTAAATGTTAAACAAGAGGGGGGAGAGTGCTGACCCCTGTGGCACACCGCAGGGGAGAGCTCCCCTCTCTGAGACCCAGTCACCCATCTGGATTTTTTGAGTGCGGTCAGTCAGGAAAGAAGTAATCCACTGGAGAATTGGGCCACCAATCCCAATGTCTTGTATTCTTTCCAGAAGTTGGGAGTGGTGACCGTGTCGAACGCTGCCGACAGGTCTAAAAGGACTAGAGCACATGGCTTCTTACTATCAGCTTTGTTCCTGATGTCGTCAAGTATTGATAGCATCACCAGCTCAGTGCTATGATGAGCACGGAAACCGGCCTGTCTATCTCCCAGGAGGTGGTGGTCCTCTATAAAGCTAGATAAGGTTTGCAAGACATACTGTTCTAAGATTTTGGCCAGGAATGGGAGCTGAGATATGGGCCTAAAGTTTTTCATATTGGAGCTATCTGCTCCAGCCTTCTTGAGTAATGGAATTACTCTGGCTTCTTTGAAGAGATTGGGAACATTCCCGATTTCCAGCGAGCGGTTCAGCAGGGCTACAATGTCTCCCTCAATCTCTGGGAGTGCTAGTTTAAAGATCCTGGGGGGGCAAGGATCAGCAGGTGATCCAGATTTAATTTTTGATGCAATGCGTCAACACTCCAAATCAGGAAGTGTTGGCAGCCATTTTGTCCCTCGGTAGAACCGAGGGACAGAAACAAGTGCGCAAAGCGCAAAAAGGGGGCAGGGTAGAAACACCCTGACCCCTAGGTCTGCTCAGGGCACAAGGACCCCTGGGCAGAAAAAGCATTTTTTTTTTTTAAATCAGCAGGATGCGCTCAGGGTGCGCGGATCCTGCCGATTGGAAAAACCCAGAAGAAACAAGTGCGCAAAACGCACAAAGGGGGCAGGGCAGAGACACCCTAACCCCTAGGTCTGCTCAGGGGGTCCCACAAGGACCCCTGGGCAGAAAAAAGCATTTAAAAAAAAAAATAATCGGCGGGATGCGCTCAGGGTGCGCGAATCCCGCCGTAAAAAAAAAAATCGAAGCGCGGTCTTCCGCGCTTTGATGTTATTTTGCCCCCGGGTGGCCCAAGTCCCGGGGGCATGCGGGGGTGGGTTTATAGTTAATGGGGGCCTCTAAGGCCCCCAAGCCCCGGGGACCGCCACCCCCGGGGCTTTCTAATAAAAATGTTGCAGGAGGGCACTCGGCCCTTCCGCAGCCCCGGGGACCACCACCTCCCCGGGCTTCTTTTAAAAAAAAAACAGTTCCTGTGTGGGGGGCTCGAGCCCCCCACACGCCCCGGGACCGCCACCTCCCGGGGCACTAATGTAAATGCGGGGGTCCGTAACGGACTCCGAGCCCCGGGGATCACCACCTCCCCGGGGCTTTAAAGACATGGGAGGGGGCCGCGCGGCCCCCTCCTGGAGCCTGTGGTGGCCCTGGGGACCGCCACCCCGCAGGGCCGGTTCCTGCAGTGTCCCGGGGTGCCTACCCCGGGACACTGTAGTTGCAATGGCAGGGACGGGAGCCTTGCGGCTCCCGTCCTGCCATTGCAAACTGCTTTGCTTCATTGAAGGGAGAGCAGGAAACCTGCTCTCGCTTCAATGAAGCAAGCAGATTGCTTTCCACATGGGGAGCTGCATGTCAGCAGCTCCCCATGTGGAAAAGCAATGCCGGGACGGTGGGGGATTGGGGATCCCCCCATGGTCCCCAACGGAGAGGGCCAGCCCCGGGGGATGGGGCCCCCGGGGCAAGTAGTGGCCCGGGAGGGGGGCCACACAGCCCCCCTTCGAGGAAATTTTTTTTTTTTAAATGATCGTGCCGCAGGCCCCGCCCCCTTCCTTTACCACTCTGCAAACGTGCCCTCTGGCGCGTTTGCAGAGGGGGAACGAATTCCCCTTGAATACTGGGGGTCCCTGGGGGCCAACTAGCCCACCAGGAACCTCCAGTATGCGCCAGGGGGCTGCATTGCAGAGAGGTGTACAGAGGCCACGCCCCTTTTTACACCTCTCTGCAACTCAGCTCTGTGGCTCTTACTGAAGGTACCTGGTGGGATAGTTGGACCCCAGGCACCCTCAGGATTCAAGGGGACTTAATCCCCCAACTTAAAACGCGCCACAGGGAGCGTTTGCACAGTGGTGAAGGGAGGGGCGGGGCTTCAGGTGACATGTGTGCAAACAGGCCCCATGGCGCGTTTTAAGATGGGGAATTAAATCCCCTTCAATCCTGAGGGTCCCTGGGGGCCAACTAGCCCACCAGGTACCTCCAGTAAGCGCCACGGAGCTGCGTTGCAGAGTGTTGTAAAAAGGGCGTGGCCTCTGAACACCTCTCTGCAACGCAGCTCTCTGGCGCATACTGGAGGTATCTGGTGGGCCAGTTGGCCCCTAGGGACCCTCGGGATTGAGGAGGAATTAATTCTCCAACTTAAAATGCGCCACAGTGCGTGTTTGCAGACATGTCACCTCAGGCCCCACCCCTTCCTTCACCATTGTGCAAATATTCCTCTAAAATCAGCAGAACTACACATTCCGATTTACTCACCTGTTATCAGGAGAAACCTCAGTGCTGCATCTTTGAGCCCAGTACTGATCCTGAAAAGTAATTTTAACCGTACTTACCAGTAACTTGAATTTCCTTCCATACGCTAACATTGACTGGTTTCACTTGGAAATTCTTCTAAGTGTGCAGTTTTGGAACTTTATAATATTCCTCTAAAATCAGCCAAAATACGAATTCCGATTTACTCACCTGTTATCAGGAGAGAACCCAGTGCTGCATCTTTTAGCCCAGCACTGACCCTGAAAAGTAATTCTAACCGTACTTACCAGTAACTTATATTTCCTTCCATAGGGATCCATTGTCTGGTTTTCAGCAGAAAAGTTTCAAAGTGTCAATTTTCACAAACTACAAATATTCCTTAAAAATCGCCTGTATGACTTAAACGCATTCTTTCAACTGTTAACAGGAGATGCACCAGTGCTGGATCCAGGATCCACCACTGAGTAAGAAAAGGTAACAATAACACTACTTACCTGCTAAGTGAATTTCCTCCCATAGGATAACATTGGTGAATCTATGTGAAAAAGTTTGCGTCAACTTTTAAAATACAATAATATCCCTTAAAAATCACTACTGTAACCAAAACGCTTTTACTCAACTGTTTACAGGAGATGTCCCAGGACAGAATCTAGGATCCAGTCCTGTGGTTAGAAAAGTAATCCATAAAGTAACTAATTGCATTTAACTAGAAATTCACATTGAGCTCAATGTTGCATTGTGTTTGAAATTGTGTTGCCCATTGCAACAACTGTAACTACTGTACTTAAAAGTTTATTGCCTATTTGCAAAGTATTTAAACTAAAGTAATTCATTCTGAGAAAGTATATTTGTAATGTAATGTATAATGTAATTACAATGTAATTTAAAAAATAAAATATCTAAAAATAAATAGTTTTAAAAAATGTAGTAAATAAGTATCAAAAAAATAAATATAACAATTAATACATTTAAAAATTGTCATTTACAAAACCTTTGAAATTCACTGAAAAAACCATAGGTTTTAGGGCGTTATAGTTAGAAATTAGCATTTAAAAACCTTTGAAATTCACTGAAAAAACCATAGGTTTCAGGCACGTTATAGTTAGAAATTAGCATTTAAAAAACCTTGGGATTGCTAAGAGGTTTTCAGAGGCCATGCCCCCCTTTCTCCACCACGTTGCAAATGATCCTCTCGGCGCACTACTGGTTGGGGAATGAAGTCCACTCTACTCCTGAGTGACCTTGGGGGCCAGGAAGCCACCCTCCTGGTACCTCCTGTAAGTCCTACGAAGCAGAATTCCTGAGCGCTGGTTGTATGCCCAGCCCCTTTCTCCACCACTCTGCGAATGCAACTGCTAGTTAAAAAAAACATAGAAATTGACTGGAAAAAACACAGGTTTCAGGGACATTATAGTTCGAAATTAGCATTTTAACAAAATTCAGTGAAAAAACCACAGGTTTCAGGGACGTTAGAGTTAGAAATTAGCTTCTAAAAAACCTAAGAAATTCACTGAAAAAACAGAGGTTTCAGGGACGCTATAGATAGAAAGTAGCATTCAAAAAACCTTAGAAATTCACTGAAAAAAACAATGGTTATAGGGACGTTATAGTTAGTCTGACATTTCACTCGTACAAAACCAGAGAAATTCAGTTGTTATAGTTAGAAGAGCTAACTATAACTCGCGCCCCCGCAATGCACTGCTTATGACCTCACATATTATATCACTCATGACATGGTCAGTGACATCACTCATGATATCACTGATGACATCTCAAATGACATAACTGATGACATCAGTGATGACATCATCCACAGCATATCTGACGCACCCACTCACACCCTATAGAATCTTTTTATACACCCACTGCTACTCCCACACAACCATTCACAAACCCATTCACGGAGCCATACCAGTACTTACACATCCACTCACTGAATCATTGGTCTGTACACACATCTACCTGCTCACCCATACTGCCACTCATAGACCCACTCACTCACTAATACAGCCATTGACATATCCACTCATACAGGCACTCACATACTGAGTGATTCACCCATAGAACTACTCACACAGACGCTCATCCATACAGTCAATCATACAGCCACTTACTCACCCAAACAGTTACACAACCACCCACTTACTTACTCATACAAATAGTAACACATACTCATTCAGCTATACAGTCACTGACAGAAGCATGCACTCATCTATATAGCCACTCTCACATTCACTCACTCATGCATACAGTCACTCATATACTCCATCACTCATGTACACTGCCTTTCACATACTCAGTTGCTCACCCATACTGACACATGCACTCAATCACCCACACAACCATACAGACACTCACTCACCCATACAACTTCTCACACATGCAACAGTACCCCAGACAGCCACTGACTCACCTACACACTGAGCCATACAGGCAATTACACACCTCCTCGCCCACAAACACAGACAACCATAGACATAGTCAGACAATGAATCAATCACCCATATAGCATTCATGTACCCACTAACACACCCATACACCCACTTAGATATCAACGGACAGACAGATACACACATTCACACAACCAGTCACTCACCCATATATTCACTGAGACACCTAATCACTCACTTATACAGTCAGTCACACACCCACTGAGTCATCCATACAGTCACTCATACACCCACTGATTCACCAATACACCTTGGTATATATATTTAACACTCATAAACTTTGAAAAAACACTCAAAGTTACTGTATGATGTCATCACTGCTTTCATCAGTGATGTCATTTGAGATGTTATCAGTGATGTCATCAGTGATGTCACTGACCATGTCATGAGTGATGAAATATATGAGATCATAAGCAGTGCATTGTGAGGGCACAAGTAATAGTTAGCCCAGCTAACTATAACGTCTGAATTTCTCTGGCTTGGTACGAGTGAAATGTCAGACTAACTATAACGTACCTCTAACTTTTGTTTTTTTCCTTGAATTTCTAAGGTTTTTTAAATGCTAATTTCTAACTATAACGTCCCTGATACCTGGGTTTTTTCCAGTGAATATATATATAGTTGGGACCAAAGTTTCCATAGGGAATTAATTTTTTGGTTCGCCAATAACTTTGTCACCGCTTGTCGAAGCTCCACAAAATGTTCCCAAAACGCCCCCTTTTTGGCTGAGTTTGTGTAGAAGGTTTCTGGGTGATCCCTCAAAAATGAGCTGAGAAAAAAGGAGGTCCCAAACATGTTTTCCCCATATTATGTCTATAGGGATTTTTCAGTTTTTGAACATGACTACAGCCCAAACTGCTTTACGAAATTACACCACGTTTGGCAGAAAGCTAGATGTTGGTCCAGAATGTGTGCTTTTGTGATTTGGTGTAAATCCATTCAGAAGTTTCAGAGAAATTAAAGTTTAAAAAAAATATATATATATGGGGACATGAATCATTGCGGTAGACTCGCGGATCCTACTAAAATTTGATTGGCTGCCAACAATTCAACCAGAAAGTGTTGGCAACCGTCTTGACTCTGCTTTAAGCCAAGTCCCAGAAAAAAAGTAAACAAATAAAGAAAAGGGGGCAGGATAAGAATACCAGCATTGTAAAAATAAGGGAAGGGGTGCATGGTGCAACCTCAGGGGTAAATAAAACCCCAGGTACAACCACCTCCCCTGATTTTGTTAATCATTTATGCAGAGGTGCTCACACGGCCCCCTCTGCACCCTGTGGACCACCACCTCCCTCTGGCTAGTTTCTTTAATTAATGGAGGGAACCTCTTGGAACCCCTCCCAGCCCCAGGAACTCCCACTGCTTTGCACATAATAACTCAGGGAAGCCGCGCAGACCCCCACCACAGCCCCCAGAGGCTGCCACCTCCCCAGGGCTTTACCTTTTTATCAGTTTTGGGGTGCATGGACCCACCCAAGCCAGGGTACCACCACCGCCCTGGGGCTTTTTTTAAAGAGTGCGGACCTCCCCACAGCCTTGGTGAGCACCACCTCCCGGAGGCAAATTAGAATATGGGAGGGGAGCAGCAAGGCCACCCTCCAGGAGCCCTAGATGGCCCTGGAGACAGCCACCCCCCAGGGCCGACTACTGCAATGTACTGGGTTGCCCAGCCTCGGGTCATTGCAGTTTGCTATGGCTTTGCGGTAGTGCTCCCTCCAAGTCTTAGCAAACACTCTGCTTTCTGCAAACGAGAGCAAAAATGTTCTTGCTTGCCCAAAACAGAACATGTCTGTTTCTCTACCCACTGTCAAGCAAGCAGGGAAACAGACATTGCTTTGGGATCCAGGGAGCTGCATGTAAGCAGCTCCCTGGGTCTCAAAGCAATGCTGGCTCCTGCAGGAGGTGGGCAGGTGTCAGAGACAGCAGGGACCTAGAGGCTCCCCCCGTGGTCTCCAAAGTTCCAAAAGCGGGTGCCCTGGGTGGGACCTGGGCACTAACACTGCAGGCTGGGCCCCAGGGGGTGGGGTCTCCAGAGCAGAAATCACCCCAGGAGTGGGCCTGCGCGGCCCATCTCCCTTTTTAAAAAAAAGAAATATAAAAAAAGAAATGCCAGGACCTGCGGAATGGGGTCCACGGGGCCGAAATTGGCTCGAGGAGGCAGCCCCATCCCCATTCTTAACATACCTGGCCCCGGGAGATGGGGTCCCCGGGGCCAAAATAGCCCCAGGGAAGGGGGGCTACATAGCAAACAACAGTTACTTGCGTTCTAATTATTTGCTTTTTTCTTGTGCTCATGAGCTCGAATTTGCTTTGGACTGCGGCGTAACTACACAATTAGTGTTATTACATAATTTTAGGTATTTCACTTCACAAGGGCAACGAGAAAGCGTCAAATTACATGAATTCCTGTATCTGCGACCTTGTTCCTTGAAATAAGGATGAGGATTACTGATCAGAAAATACAAGCAGGGCATGTACTATCTGAATTATTATAATTTTATTTGATTTTAATTTATATATTTGTAAAGCACAAGCAAATACCCGGAGGTGTCTTGGCACTATGTGACACAGTTATTGAGCAGATTGCAGATAATATTGGCTGACAAGCCAGGAAGTTACATTTTATGAGCAAATGAACATTTATTAGTTAAAGCGCCAGGTTTTCAAAGCTTTTCAGAACAAAAGCAAGTATGGAGCTGATTTCAATCCTGAAGAGAGGCAGTTCCACTTACGTGCAGTGCAAATAACCAAACTCCTGTCTCCCAAAGGTGAAAGCTTGTAGAAGGGGACGGCCACATTATTGGCTGAGCTTGAAGAGTCATGTTTTGCACATACCAACTGAGGTTTTCTCTGAGATACTCTGGACCTGAGCTATAAAGAGCTTTGTTTGCGATGAACAGGGCCTTAACAATTATACGCTTCCTCACAGGCAACCAATGTAGACTATTGATAGGCTGTGAGGTAGAATGAAATCTGGGAACATTCGACAACATTCGAGCAGCTAAATTTTGAAGAATCTGTAATTTTTGCAATGAGCTTTCGGAATGTTATGGTATAATCCATTACAGTAATCAATTCTAGCTAGTACAAGGGCTATCAGGACTGATTTCCATAGGTCAAAAGGTAGAAGATGCTTGTTTTTCTAATAACACGCAAGGTCTAAAAGGAGGTAGAGATCACTTTGCTGACTTTCTCCCTATATGTGAGTCTGTCATCCATTAAAACTCAAAGATTTCTCACTTTTTTACCGGGGTTGGAAGAGGGCCTTGTTTATCTGGTCACCAAGAAGGAGACCAAATATAGACATTGTTGGCAAACAGGATGACTTCAGTTTTTGATTAATTTAATTTAAGACAATTGTTGTCCATCCATTAGCTCACAGCACTCATGCAATTTTACAAATCCAGGGGCACCAAGCAGGGAGATCCAAGGGTGATGCAACACTAAAATGGGATTTATCAAGCAGCGCAAGGCCATGTTGTCTGGCACTGAGTGTCTTGATACATTTATATTGAGACAAGGCAGCACAAATCGCTGCCTTGCATTACTCTGTGGCAGGGAGGCGTGCCATGGGTGGAGGGTGGGTGTTCCCATGCATCCACCCATGAATTCTGACACTTTCCCAGATTTACCAACATTAGTATACATGGGAATACATCAGAATTGCAGAGGTGCAACGAGGAGAAATATCTTTAATTTTCCATGTTGATTCCTCCTTCTACATGTGCTGCATTCTGAAGCACACTTAGAAAGAGGAAAATGCCTCTGAGGATTGTTTGTTCCTGCACAAAAACAATCCTGCCTGCAACGCATGCACCCTTGCAAGATGACCCAATGCCACAAAATGCAACAATACTTGTAAAGGACAAGAATGAGCTGCTTAATATTAACTACAGCGTATTAATGCCCTTTCCCTTTCACACAGCGCAACAAGATGGTTTGCTGCATTGCGTTGAGTGATTTTTTGATACTTATGGCCCCCATTGTTTACTGATTAGTGAATGGATTTTACCTCTTCTGCTGTCCAACACTATAAGGCATGACAATTTCAGGTTACTGAATCAAATGCTAATATGTCACCCTCATTTTCTCTGTGGCTATTTTCAAAAACTAGAGGAATGCAGTTTGAAAAGAAATTTAGGACTGTGAATTTTGCAGACAGCATGTTTTTAAACTCAGTATTTACTCTGTAGAAATAAAATTATTCAAATGTGAGCGATGTTGCAGCAGGTTCACTGACAGAATATCGAACAAAAAATATCGTGTGGACAGAATATCGTGTCCAAAATATCGAGGACAAGAATATCGAGTAGGTAAGTGCAAATAGATAGGTATAAATTTACTATTCTTAACTCCAGATCTACGTACCTTGAAGATATATATATCGTCAAAGTACATATATGTGGAGTTATATATAGTAAAACTTTACTTACCCATAAGCAATGACCTTCACGATATTCTTGTCCTCGATATTTTTGACACGATATTGTGTCCGACGATATTTGTGCTTTCGATATTTTGTCCACCCACCGTTGCAGCACCTGTCTTTGCCACTGCAGTAAGTACATGCTGTGCTAGTCCCACGTACAATCTTCCAACCATCCACAAATACTTATTATCAAAGCCAATTTTAGTAGTTCCCTATGCGAGGCAAGCATCAGCACTTATCGCTTTTTGGGTTAGAAATATGCATATATGAGTGTGTATAGCAGTAGGGACTGTCAAATTGAATTGTTGTTAAGTATAGTTCAGCTTGACAAACACGAGAAAATAAAAAAAATAAAAAAACAAATGGATGTTTCGACTCTTGCAAATGTAGAAAATGTAGTGCTTGATATTTCTGTTTCCATCGCAACTGTTCACTTTTTCCCTACTTACAAGGAATTGTTTAAACGGCTCAAACTAATGCATTTAAAAAAACGCGGTTTATTTTTGCTTCTTCTTAGTACATTTGAATACATCTGCACAATGCTTGTTTTAACTTGTATAATGCAAAAGGCTAGTGGCATATCAGGGAGCTTCAGACATAATGCTTGCTATAAGTATCCCAACTTCTATGTATTGTTTCTTTTCTCTAGTTTTTTTTTCTTCTTTTTGTGCTAATTTATCATTATTGAACTGGACCATGAACACAGGATAGTTAGTAGGAATCCTCAAAATTAAGTAAGGATCTACATGTGGTTAAAAACTGCTAGCTGAGTTATGAAAGGAGGTATATTTGGCTTTAGTCTAAAATACTTTCTCAAAAGTCGGCCATGCTCATTCTTTTATCCTCAGACCAAGTTACAAGAATTTTGAAGGTTGTTCTCTGCATGCCCTAGGGAGAACCCTGTTGAGCTCAATGCCAGAACTCCACAAACTAAAAGAAAATATAAGACTCCACATGGATTTATAATTACACCTCCTCCTTGCTGCTTGTCGGCTAACCGAGACCAGTGCTCCCATCCAACATGGATTTCTTCGCTATTTTCTTTAATCTGAAATAGCTATGCCTTTTCAAAAACCTAGTCAAAGTGCTTGCCCTGTGTCGTAAGCAGGTCGGTGAGGAGGAGCAAGACCTGGAGCCCAGCCGCTAGCTGCTGCTAAAGCAGAAGTTTCTAAAGTTTCTAAATTACCTGTGGCAGCAAGTACTGTGGGTGTAGAAGTGGGAATAAAAGAGGAAACAGCAGAGGCAGCTGAATCACCTGCAGTGCCATGAACTGATGTTCTCTACCTACCTCATGCATGCCCGCGGTCACCATGCCCAGCAAGACTAAAGAAGCTGCATGCCCATGCCCTGCTGTGGTTGGTGATGGGCAAAGAGGAAGCTCAACCAGGCCAAGGGAGATGAATTTCATGAGGATCCCATTAGCCTCAGACACCAGTAGATGTTGTAGAATGATCTGCAGGAAGTGTAGGATCAGAGCAGGAGGTGCTGCTCAGCACTTGGGATCATCTCTGGGAGGAGGAAAGAGACCACTGGGAGTGGCTGTGAACTGAGAAGGCTGATATACAGTAGGACCAGTTGGTGGATGCCAAGTGCCTGGCTGGGGACCTTAGGCTCTGGAAGCATTGAAATGTGTGCAAGTAGGAGAACAGATGAGCAAAGGTGTTTAGAAGGTTTGTGAAATCAGATGCGATTGTTGAGGTATGCTGGGACAGAGTTATGTAGTGTTTTAAAAGTGTGGATGAGGAGATTGAGTTGTGCACGTTTGTGTCAGGGAAGCCATTGTAGCTCCTTCAGGTATGGTGTGATGTGAGTGCAGGCTGGGAGGTTGAGAGTTTTGAATGCTCTGCAGCCTTCTGTTGAGTTTTTTCATTGGTCTTCGCATAGAGAGTGTTCACATAGTCTGGTTTGCCTATGACAAGGGCATGTGTGGCAGTTTTCCTGGTGCTGATTGGGAGCCATTTGAAAATCTTCCTCAGCATCTTCAGGGTATGGAAGCATGAGGCATTGATGGCATTGACTTGGAAGGTCATGCCAAGTTTGCTGTTGATGACAATACCGAGGCTCTTGATGTGGGTGACGGACCTAGCTCTACAGTTATGTCCTCTTCCTGAAGATCAAATTTTCAGTCCTGTTTATGATCAGCTTCAGACAGTTAGGGGCAGACTTATCATAGTGTTGCATTGCCCTTGCATTACACAAGGTAATACAAGGGCAATGCAATACTAAAGTCAGATTTACCGAGCAACGCAAGACCACCATGCATGGCCTTGAGGTGCTTGTAAATCTGGAGTATTTCAAGACAGTTCAAGTCAATTTCAATTTCAATTCATCTTTATTCAGTTAAAAAAAATACAACTATAAAAGCATTTTAAAAGGAAAACATTCTCCACATAATTCATCAAATTGTCAGTACATTAAAACACGTAAAACATAAAAGAAGCTTTAAAAGTATTCTGAAGGTGGATCAACATAATGCATCAATTAATCAGGCGATAGATAAATAATACATGGGATAATTTACACATAAGACTCTAGGTAAAAGTTATTATTTAGGTATGCAAATATTAATGTAAGAATAAATTTGATTGTATCCCAAAAGTTTTTTAAAAAGGGTGTAACGTTCCTAAGAGACACCAATAATATATATCCTGTGTTTCTTTATAAACTAGAGCCTCAAGGTGTAAATTAATCTTTAATCTTTTGATTGCCAATAGAGTATAGACAACCACTGCATTACATACTTTCTTATTTTCTAGGCTACAGTTAAAATCAAAAGAAGATTTATAAAAATACAATTTTCTGTTGAGAAATAAGGGTAGTAAAATACTCTTCCTAATATCTCGATAAAAGTTATAAAAAAGGATAAAATGTGAGGTTGACTGATGCTATTTTTCGTCACAAGGGCAACTTGCGAGATTTCGATTCCATTTGCCCATAGTTGGGAAGCTATTAGAAAATGAAGAGTACCCATTCTCAACCTTGTAAGGTAGAATCTACCTTTGTTACCCGAAGTAAATATTGCTGAATGCCTAACGCAATTGTCCCTTCACAATAAGTCTTGATCATCTGCTTTGAGTTTGCATCAATTTCACTTAGCAATTGTTTTGCTTCTATAAGCCCAGTTTTCAAATCCATTTTGCTGTAACCAAGGAATTATGTGGGGTCATTAAAATCAACATTCTCAATGCACTCATTTGAAAGATTATTGATATGTCAACCATGGGATTTTTTTGCTACGCTCAAGGGCAAGGCAGTCCTTTATAATTTCCTGAGTAAATTTAGTTCCATCTTTACTCCAGATCCTGTACCAAGCAGTGAGAGCTGCTACACTAATATAGTCATCAATATAGGGAGATGCTAATTCTTTATGTACAAAGTTGAGTTAGGGACTGCTAGTAATCTTCTTAAGAAAATATTTCCTGGATCAAGTCACTGCCTTGCATTACTTCTGAAAGGCATTCCATGGGTGGAGCATGGGTATTCCCATGCATCCACCTATGATTTTGGTTCATTCCCACATTTACCATTAGTAACTATCTGGGAATGTGTCAAAATGCTGGGCCTTCCCATTGGAGATGTAACAAGAAGAAATATGTTTTTTTCTCCTTGTTTTTCATCTCTCTATGTAAGCTGCATTCTGCAGCACACATAGAAAGAGGAAACCAACTCAAAGCATTGTTTTGTGCAGGAAGATGACCTTTCCTGCACAGAACAATCCTGCCTATAATGCAGTCACCCCTCCACCACACACAAAGGTACCTGCATTGGCAAAAGACAACACATTGTGAAGTAGTACAAGGAGAGGACAGGAATGAGGAATATAATGTTAAATATTGCACATTCCTGCCTTGCAGCAAGGTGTCTTGCTGTGTTGCATTCTGTGAAAGTTTGATAAATCTGGTCCTCATTCAGTAGACAATTACAGTCATACAGATATTGAACTTGATCTGGGTATTGTGTCATTGGCTTAGGAGTAGATGTTGATGTTGTGAGAGCAGATGATGCTGGCTAAAGGAATTTTGTGTGTGCTGAAGAGGGACAGACTCAAGGGGATCCTTGCAGGAGCACAGATGAGGTCTCAGGCATCTGACATGTATGATGCCAAGCTGACGGAGTGGGTCTTTCAAGTAAATGTGGGAGGGGCAAGGTGAAGGGCAATAATTACTACTAAATATTAGAGGATTAGTGACATTAAGGAGGGGTTTTTGGAGACCATTTTAACATAAACCAAACACTCACATATAAGTACAATAATTAGAATTCACAAAATACACATTTAAATCTACTAGAGGCCAAATAATGACAAAACAGGATTAAATGTACTCCAGCTCAGTAACTCAAGCATCACACATAGGTTTGTCACCACTTCTACTGCAATACACTCCCATGGAGTTGAGGCAGGCTGTAACACTAACACCCCACAGGAAATAATGTACCATACATTTAATTAATTCTGTATTAAAATATATATAAGTTTTTTTAATTTATTTTTAAAAGTCTAATAATTCCTAAAATATTACTCCCTTAATACATAGAAGTTAGAAATATAGCAAGTTAGTTACAAATTTAAAAAAGAGAAAAAGAAAAAAGTGAGAATGGGTGATTTTATTTTAAAATAAAATGTAAGAATTCCATGATATACTTTAAATTAATATATGTGTATTAATTTACAAATTAATACAAATTGATACCAAATTATTTTAGGAATTTTAGGAGTTAGTCTGTTGAATCATTTGTTTTTAATTGATCCTAGGCCATCATTAGTTTTTTACCAATTTAAAATGTATATTTCACATCAAAATTAAGTTTTTAAATTAAACTAAACTCTATTCCAGTTGTGTATATTGTCTTACATGGCATTTCTTTCCCTGGTGGTGGAGATCTTTATAACTGGTGAAAAGTTATTAATAGTAAAGTTACACTCATAAATTGTTTAATAGGAGTCTATAACAAAGGGGTAAGACTCCAGTCACAAATGGTGAACAGCAAAAAAGTGGAGGCTAACACCCAGGTGTAGAAGCAGATTTACATGTGGCTAAATCTACATATGTGATTTGCTCTCTTATACTGTAGAACAGTAAAAAATGAATGTTAAGCAAAAACACATCCTGTGTTAAAGGTCTAAAGAGATGATGTAGCCAGGGCATGGTGTCAGCTCGCAGTAGAGGAGCAGAAACATGGTGATCTGACTAGGGTGTATCAGTAGTGAAATTTTAGTCAGCTTATTGACTACGGATATGCTATTTAGAGGTCTGTCCTGATTTTTTAGTTTGTGATAAATGGTTTTACACCATTTTTACACCATTCAAAAAGTGTAACTTGTTCAAATATAAAATGTGTATAATGAATAAATTAAGTAGCTTATCCTAACAGTGCATTCATTAATCTGTACATTTGTATATTATGCACAGGCTGGGTATTTACGCCAGTCACAAACTACATATTGGAGATACATTTTAGGTGGAGTTTTGTCAGTAAAGTGTTTATTGTGTCAGTAAAGTGTTTATTGTGTGATATTGTGTACATGGCTCATTATAAGCTGGAATCTAGAGCAGCACCAGGATACCTATGAGCAGTTTAAATTATCAGTTCATAAAGATGCATAGGGAGGCAACAGCTTCTAAGAAAATACTTCAGAATGGAATACAAACAAATCATATATTTCACAATAAATTGAATATTTCATTGGGTCTGACGCATACTAGCTAGCTCCCAAATGTTTATGAAAAGGAAATGCAAAAAAACATTAAAAGGAAAGAAATACATGTACAGTTAAAATCCGTGGGTTCCTACGGACAACAATTCAGCAAAAACCGCACACAGGCTCTCGGTTTACAGAAACTAAAAGTTTATTATCAGGCAATTCTCCATAAACACAGCAATCCTGAAGTTCCAGAAATCTTCTCTTTTGCACACCAGATAGTAAGAATCGTACAAAGTACCAATCATCAATTTATGATGCTAAAATAAACTGCACTCTCCTCCAAAGGACAAAAGAATCTTGTGAATAAACTCTAGGGCACTGGTCCTATTTCACCTCAATTTTCAAAAAGTTTACATGGCAGTGCAGTTTATATTCTTAAACTTTATAGAATAGAAAACCAAGCAGCTAGACTCTGCCTCGAACTGAAGAGATATGAACATATCAGCCCTAACCCTAACAGAATTTCATTGGTTTTCATTAGTTAAAATTTTTTCAAACTCATCGTTCACAATCTTCCAAATTTGGAGGAATTGGATCTAACCTACTTAAAATAACTAGCTCCACCATATAAACCCATTTGTGAAACAGATCAAGCAAAGTAAACCAGATTGCCAAACCAGATTCAACCGAAAATCTCAAGGATAAACAATCAGAAAAAAAGCAAGCTTAGCACCTTTTGAAAGAAATCTGAAATCGTTTTTTTTAGAAGAATTTCTAGTATTATTAGAGTCCACCCCTCTTCTTGGTGGTCAGTGCTTTACATACAAACTCCTTTTTGCCTGTAAAGCAGACCTCTATTCCAGGACATATTTACTCTCTGCAACTGTTTATCAAATCTACTACTTTTGAGTATGCAAGAAGTGACTCTCTGACATAAGCCAGCACTATAGAAACAATGTAATGAAAATAAAATAAATTACATTAATTGACAATTCAGCAACAAGAACATCACAATGTATCAATGATACCATTCAAACAAAATGATCAGAAATGAAGAATGCAGCACTCATTAAATTGCTGCAGCGGCTTTAAACAGATGCTATGGGGTACCCAAGACTCAGCAAATGTCTCCTTGGAGAACACAGAGTCTCCAGGTGTGGAAGAACTGAGGTTTTCACCCAGGCGATTGCTAGAAAAAACAGTACACTCTGGGAATCAAATGAGTGACTCCATGTGGCCAGAGGTAGTCAGTGACTGCACAGGACGTACTTTCAAGTACTAAGACCACACGTAGGACCCAAGGGCGAGTGACATAGAACATATCCCTCCCAGTCTAATCTCGAAACTCACTAAAGATATGTTCTACCCCTATAAAAAATTATAGTGTGCGATTAGGAACTACTGTCAGTGGGAAATAGATATCCTTTACGGACAAGAACCCTCACTCACCCAAGGGTGACATGCTTCATCATTGGGCTACCTCCGCACATTGGGGCCAGCCGGTCTCCAATGTGGGCTACAACTTCCCACCTAATGTCGTGGTGTGGGGAGGAGCTGAGGTGTTTTAAGGCAAAGGGATGCCACAAAAATGATGATGGTGAGTGAGGGACAGAGTGCTGTGAAAAAGTATAGGAATGTAAAACTTCCTCAAGGGCTCAAATAACTTTATTCGGTAGAGTCCTCGGAAAGGGTTAAAAAGCAGAGGAACAGGGGTTTTATTAAAAAATCCCCCTTCTAAGGTCAACATGTTTCTGCCTTTCGTTTGGCTCTTTACAGAGTCCTTAGGCATTCATCAGGACCAACTCATTTAAGTCACTCTGTAAATGTGTCAATGTGTATGCCACAATGTTTTAATTAATAATAATTGGCTATCATGGCCGTTTCCAAAGGTTTAATTCCTTTATTCTTCACCTCCATCTGCAAAAAAGGGGGGGGAGAGAAAGAACAAAATAGACTTCACCTTTCTCTACAAGGGAAACGGTTACACACCCACAAACACTAGTACAATACATTTATCGCTCAGATCATGTTAAGCACTGGGAATTGGTTGAAAACCAACCCCACAAAAAAGCAATAAGTGAATAAGAGCAAAGGATTACCTGTGGGAGGGAACTATCATGGACTCTCTACAACCACTAGGTACCCATTCATAGATTCTGGCACACTGTGGTAAAAGCAAAGGAAAGTGACAAGTGACAACAAACATTATGGCAGCAGTGGACCAAGTCAGCAACTTCTATTGTCGACCACAGGCATTTCAACATTTTAAATTATACTTAAATGACATACATCGGACAGTCATTTTGTAATCAGCCGATCTCAAGACTAGAGAGTTATGTCTCTTATTCCAGGCTGAGAAAGAATCTCAAAAACGTCCTCGTAGCTATTCATTACAAAAACCCAAAAAGAATAGACAACATCATGTGTCATATTCATAAGGGTCCTCATATTCCCTTTTTAAACCATTTAAAAAAAAAACATTGCTTTCATTGTTATGGATTTGGGAGTTACCATAAGGGGCTTATCATATGCATGAAAGGAAGACAACCGATGTCTTATTATATATCTTTCTGTACTCTAGATGTTCGTGAAGGACCTTCGGATAGAGGATTCCAATGGTGTGACTATCGTATAGTGATGTCACGTCCTTTGCATCCCTGCTCTAAAAATGCAGCGGGCAGGCTATTTTCATACTGCATAAGACACTTAAAATCTTAATTACTGGAGTGTTACAGTTACAGTTGGTTTCTTCTTGGACAGTCATTGACAGGCCCAGATATGTCAGAGAGATGGGTACTCATGAAACAGTCTTGTTCCGGAGGGAACAAAAATGGATATACAGGCTTAGGTGTGATACTCAGGGTTTGAACGATGACATACCCTGGCATACCCTAGGCAGATGAATTAGGGGATGATTATCCTCATCATTCGCACCCTAAGCCTAGTATTAGGTCCTAATTATGCCCTATCCCTCTGTTTCATTCTTTTGTCCTTTCGTTTTTCTGCCACTTATTGTTTTAGTGCTCCTTGACTATAATTGTTTTTCTTTGGGCTAAAAAGCTACCTTCAATATACATTGCAATTATTATGCCCCCTAAATGCATTATTATGTTCTGTGAGAGGGAAACTATTAATTGAAAAAAGAACTTCCCTCACTTCAGGGAATAGGAATGTTTTGAATGTATCCTTCCCAATACTCTAGTGAAGAAAATATTCCTGTAAAATATCCACACATTTAGTGGACTTTTTTGCTACTTAACACCTATCTCAAACAATTATTAATGATTGCGGTTAGTATAATTTTTGCACATAGCCGCTTTGCAGATGCAAACTATGGGGTCCATTACGATGGCGGGCGGACAAAGTCTGCCCGCCATCGCAACGGAGAAAGGGACCGCCCGCCACATGTGTGGCGGTCCTCTATTCGATTAGGATGCGCCCGCCACACTGGCGGGCGCATCCCCCATACTCAGCATTGTGGCGGGCGGTGCTCACAGCACCGCCTGCCACAATGCTGGCACGTATGTTGTGCATTTGCATGCACAGGGTGACAGGCACCGCGCGGTGCCTGCCACCTTGTGCATTCAAATGCAGGGGGGTACCATAGGTACCCCCCATGTGCACCCCCCCCCAACACCCTGGGGGCCCGCAACAGGCCCCCAATTGCAATTACCGTATGCCTTTCCATGGCGGCAACGCCGCCATGGAAAGGCACACCTCCGCCAGCATCGTAATATGGATGGCGGTGTCTTGCAGACACCGCCACCATATAATGCCCCTTTTCCGCCGGTCGACGAGTCCGCCGGGGTCCCCCCGCCATAGTAATATGGCGGGGGTAAATGTGTGGTGGGGGAAGGGAAATAGCGGGCGGATCGCCACCGCCATACGGGCGGTGGCGATCCTCCCGCTATTGTAATGACCCCCTATGTTCTCTATCTGCGCATGAAGTAAGGCGAGGATTTGACATCTGGTTGCCTTCGGGCTCCGGTGTTGTAGATAGTTCCCGGGATTGAAGGACTTCATTTCCCGTCATTCCTTTGGTTTCCGGTTTAGAAACACAACCGGGTCACATGTTGTTGAACGTACAGCGTTTCTATAGAAAAAAGCACTCTCCATGCGGGTTTCTTGCTCTCGCCAGGACCCCTCCAACATGGAGACTTTAGACAAGACTTTGGTGAGTACATATGTATATACTCTACTCCTTTGGAAGCGCGTAAATAACAAACGAGTTATCGCTATGCGGCACTCGTATTATTTCCCTAAGTAACACTCCGGTAATTAAGATTTTAAGTGTCTTATGCAGTATGAAAATAGCCTGCCCGCTGCATTTTTAGAGCAGGGATGCAAAGGACATGACATCGCTATACGATAGTCACACCATTGGAATCCTCTATCCGAAGGTCCTTCACGAACATCTAGAGTACAGAACGATATATAATAAGACATCAGGTGTCTTCCTTTCGTGCATATGATAAGCCCCTTATGGTAACTCCCAAATCCATAACATTGAAAGCAATGTTTTTTTTTTTTAAATGGTTTAAAAAGGGAATATGAGGACCCTTATGAATAACACACATGATGTTGTCTATTCTTTTGGGGTTTTTGTAATGAATGACTATGAGGACGTTTTTGAGATTCTTTCTCAGCCTGGAATAAGAGACTCATCTCTCTAGTCTTGCGATGGGCTGATTACAAGATTACTGTCCGATGTATGTCATTTAAGTTTAATTTAAAATGTTGAAATGCCTGTGGTCGACAATTGAAGTTGCTGACTTGGTCCACTGCTGCCATAATGTTTGTTGTCACTTGTCACTTTCCTTTGTTTTTAGCTCAGTGTGCCAGAATCAATGAATGGGTACCTAATGGTTGTAGAGAGTCCATGATAGTTCCCTCCCACAGGTAATCCTTTGCTCTTATTCACTTATTGCTTTTTTGTGGGGTTGGCTTTCAACCAATTCCCAGGGCTTAACATGATCTGAGCGATAAATGTATTGTACTAGTGTTTGTGGGTGTGTAACCGTTTCCCTTGAAAATAAAAGCGAAGTGTATTTTGTTCTTTCTCTCCTCCCCCTTTTTTCAGATGGAGGTGAAGAATAAAGGAATTGCACCTTTGGAAACTGCCAGTATAGCCAATTTTTATTAATTAAAACATTGTGGCATACACAGTGACTTAAATGAGTTGGTCCTGATGAATGCCTAAGGACTCTGTAAAGAGCCAAAAGAAAGGCAGAAACATGCTGACCTTAGAAGGCGGATATTTGTAATAAAACCCCTGTTCCTCTGCTTTTTTAACCCTTTCCGAGGACTCTACAGAATAAAGTTATGTGAGCCTTGAGGAAGCTTTACATTCCCTACACTTTTTCACAGCACTCTGTCCCTCACTCAAAATCATCATTTTTGTGGCATCCCTTTGCCTTAAAACTCTTCAGCTCCTCCCCACACCATGACATTAGGTAGGGAGTTGTAGCCCACATTGGAGACCGGCTGGCCCCAATGTGCGGAGGGAGCCCAATGATGAAGCATGTCACCCTTGGGTGAGTGAGGGTTCTTGCCCGTAAAGGATATCTCTTTCCCACTGACACTAGTTCCTAACCATACTTTCAAGTACCCTAGGACATAGTGACACAGACCTATAGCATTCACCCCTAATGAAAACCAAGCTGAAGCAATGAGGATTACTAAGTCAGGAAATGGGAGATAAATGGGCACTGCAGTCATCATCATCATAGAAAGAGAACTGATTCACATCGCAGATTGTAGCCATATTTATATGGGATCCAGTGTATTTTTAATGCATATGGAAAGTGCCGACCCCGAGAATAAGGTTCAAGATCTACATTTGGTTCTGAGGGCTGTCATTAAGACATAGATTGCTTGTTACTATTTTTCCTTGGAAATACATACGCTGAAGGGGTGCCTAGAGCTAATGATAACAGCCTTAAATGCCTCAAATGACCCTTATACATCGACCCTTCACCCCAATACCATGAGCAAGGTTGTGGAGCCCCAGCCATTATTTGAAGAGACTGCACAGTTTAGAGAAATACCCACAGTTTTGCATTACTTCCTCTGCCTGCTTCAACTGTTCCAGGGGGACCAAGGGTTGATAAGTTTTGATTTGCTCCCTGATGCCTGGCATCTTGCAAATAGATAATGACTAGAATGCTGGCTTTTTTTAGGTACTAGAATTTTAAAAGAGATTCACACCCCAGTTTGTTGGTTACCATTGGGTTACTCTGAAACTAATGTGCAGAGTACTTGTCAATAAATTCCCTTACTGTTAGACATTTATGCCTTAGTATGGTCTTCCCCCAAACATTTTGCTTTCACCCCTCCAATTTTTCTGAATTCGTTTTTCTTGGCCTTAGGTCATTGTCTGCTTTACTACTAATAACCAGTGCTAAAATGCTTGTTCTTACTCCCTAAAACATGGTAAAATTGGCCAACACCTGATTGGCATATTTCGTTTACTTAGTCCCTAGTAAAGTGGTATACCCTATATCGAGGGCCTGTAAATTAAATGCTACTAGTCAGCCTGCAGTACCTATTGTGCCACCCACTGAAGTGTCTCTTTAAACATGTCCCATGCCTGCCATTGCAGTCTGCCAGCATTTTTAAACTGCTGATTCAATTTGGCAAAATAAACCCTTTGCCAAGCCTAAAACTCCATTTTGAATACATATACATCACCCCTGAGGTAGGTCCTTAACAGTGAATAGGGCAGGGAGCAGTGTATTTAAAAAGTTGGACATGTGCTTCCAAGTTGTATATACTCTGGTATCGAAAAACTCACAAATATATTTTTCACTACTATGAGGCTTACCTCTCCTGTAGGATAACATTGGGTTACCAGTTTGCATTTGAGAAGTGATAACATTTGATTAGGAGCCAGTAGGAAAGTCAGGCAGGGTTGGATTCTGATGAATTGTAATTTAAAATCCTCTTTAATGGTAAAGTTGGGTTTTAAGTCCCAATTCTAAAAATGCCACTTTTAGAAACATGGCATTTTTCTACCCAAACCATTTGGTGGCTGTAAACTGTTCATCTGTCACATGACTAGATGTGAATGGCAGTTGGTCTTTGTATTTTCCTCCAAGGCAGACACACAATTGAGGGACAAGGTTTGCCTGACTGGGCCAGCTCAGGCAGGATGGGAAGGCAGAGGTGGGAGCAGCTCCCCTTGCACTTCAATGGGCTGTCCTGTGCTCTCACACAGAGAACTTCACATTAGGCTTTTGTGCCTGTAGAAAGGCTAGAGCCAGGGCAGGGAGCCAGGAAATTCTAAGCACCTCTGTGGCGAGCCTCTAGAAGTTTTTTCCTACTTCATAGTTAGCACCAGGTACAAAAACTGGGATCCTCAGATGCTCTCTTAAGTTTACTTTCTGGACCTGTAGAAGGTCTCTTGCAGAAATGCCTGCTGCTGTAGCCTGTTGTGTACTTCAGAGGACTGCTTTGCTGCATCAAGAAAGACTGCTTGGCTACCTAAAGACTGAACTGAGCCCTAAGAGGTCTGCCCTGCTGCTTGTGCCCTGCACTTCATCTTGAACCCAGGATTTCCAGAGTGACTCCAAAGGCTAATTGGCTAGCTTCCTGATTGGAGCCCTAGGGACAGAAAAGGCTCCAACCATCTTGAACCCACTTTTGGGCCCTGCCTGAGTGAGTCCTGATGCTCCAAGTGGTGGTTCTCCAGTTCTGTATCCCTGGAAGTGCTGCTTAAAGTGTCTACATAGCACAAATCCAAAATTTGGGACTTAAAAATGTTCTGACAAAAGGTGCTCTGAGAAGCAAGAGGAGGCCTAGACCTACGTGCTTGTCGATCCGCTGTCCATCAGTCGGCCTGACTTTGGGGCACCTCCTGCTACGTTCTTCCCTGCAGCAGCGAATACTGTTTAGTGGCTCCTCGCTGAAGGGTTATTGAGCCTTGTGGAGCCCTTGTCATCTACAGTCTGCAACTTTGTCCCACTGGAGAGGTTCGACTTCCAAAAAGGAGACTAAGTTGAAATGTACATATCTTCACTGCAACTTCGTCTAGCGGCTCCCCGACGACAACAACTCCTCTTCAGACACTGCTGGCTGCCTTGCCTCACTGAAATTTACATTCTGAAACATTTTCCTTGCAATGTCTTCCAAGTGCAAAGGTAAGCAGAGACCGGCCACAATTAACTTTCGATTTTGCCTCGGTCTCGCACAACTAGATGTCTGTGGTTGGTGCTTTGATCTTTTAGGTGCTAGTTTTGACTTTAAACTTTAAGAATTCATAATTCCATATACTAATTGGATTTTTGTTGGTTTGGTGTAAATTTATTACAATTTACTCTATTTGTCTAAATCGGTGTGGTATTTGTCTTGTGTTGTGTTTTCACTTTATTGCTTCTAAGTTAAGTCTGACTGCATTTGTACCAAGCTACCAGCACAGGTTAATTTAGTAACTTTTGTGCTTTACCCTGACAGGGATTGTGGATGTTGCTTGAGAAGGGTTCACACCCCTCTCAACCAGAAACCCAAATTTATCATGCTTCTCAATACTGTAAACCAGTTGTGACTAGTAGCAGGAGACCCAGCCCCTAGGCAGCTCAGCTTCTGACACTTTCATGTTGAAATCAGCTCACCAGCTCTTATTTTCTAAAAAAGTGACAGGAAGAACAGTACAATATGATGCTGCACATAGTACTGCACACTATACTTTCAGACCTTTAGACTCTTCAAAAGAAGAAAACTTCTCAAAAACATAAATGGAGTTTGTGTCGATAGAGGCAGGCCTTTCAGCCTTCAACTCACGATTAACAGAGTGCAGAGTTCCTGATGTCCACCTTCCCAGGTTCCAAGCAGAGTTTTTTTTGTTTGTGTGCTCCAGATTTGTTTTGGCACTCAGTTGTGAGTGCCATGATAATCTCTGGCTGCTAGAAAGCTTGTGCGATACTTCGTACTTGCTTGCACAGTTTCCAGCTGCGACAGCGCCAAGATAGTGCTGAGTGAAAATGCACCGCTTGAGCAGATTTTGTGCTCGAGAAGCAGCTGAGAGGCTTTTCAAGTAGATTTTCTTCTCCAATGGGTTGTTGGAGTAGTTTATTTGTGCGGAAAGCAGTTTTTTTAAAAACATTTTTTTTTCCAAAAGGAAGGAAGTTCCCCAGAGACTCCAACTGCCTGTTCCTGGCCAGCAAGCTCCTCCCAGTGCTTTGTTAATCTCCTGGCCACTTTTCTCCTTATTTGCTGCATATATTCCATTGCATTTAAGGACTTTCTATTTGAGATTTCACAAGTGAGTTAAAAAACTGTTGTATTAGGGTGCCGTTTGTTTTATTGGGTTCATGCACCAGGATGTACTTGTACTTTTGTTTGATTTATACATTTTTGTTGTGGTGGGTGGCCTAGTTTTTTTTTTTGCTTGTACTTTTTCTTATTTTATAAAAAAAAGTTGCACAGTTTAGTACATTTTCTCCATGTTTTTTAATAAATTTGCAATTTTCATTTGAGGCACTATGTGGCCTAGTCTGCCAATGGGCCTTCCAGCCTGTAGGCCCAGTGCTAGTTATGGGTGCATGAAACAACTGTTTCTGTGGTGTCTGTTGAAAAACATTATTTAGCCATAGATGGCATTGACTTAAATTACAAAATGTGTTTTTTTTAAGTATAGCACTTTTTTCTGCAAACAGTGGGGTAATATATTGATGCCTTTGGATGATGTGTGTTGTTGTAAAACATTTTAGCCCAGCCAATTATTGTTTTTGACATTGCTGATTAATGCTGTTTTATCCTGTGAGACCAATTACCATGCCTCCTTTCATTGTCTGGCTAGCGTGTGAGTGCGTTTGCCATAGGCCGCCATTTGTCTTTGATCCCCATGCCATGTGGCCGGGGGCCATTTTTTTTATTAGTCAGTGTCCATAGGCCTGTATGTGTTCATTGTTTTCCATACCTCCAGCTTGTTGTTTGACCATGTGGCTGGTGGCCATTTTGTGTAGCCAGCCAGTGTGCTTTTGCCATAGACCTGCATGAATTCTTTGTTGTAGCCATGCCTCCTTGCTAGTTGTTGGTTTTGTTGTGACCATTGTGAGAAGTTGGCCTGGCATATGCTGTCCACTAATTATAGTGGGCACCTTGCACCAGTCCAAATCGACTCTTATGGTAGATAGGTTAAAGACAACCTTATTGAAAGCTATCCTAGTGGTAGCTATGGAGAGCAGCCTTCAGGCTAAGTCTTGAAGGAATGTAAAGCAGCTTGTTTTACCAGTCTATAATCTCTTGAGTGACCAAATGAAAGAGCACCACACCAGGTATATATTCAAAATATATGTATTTATTACTAAACACACCCCTCTAGTCTCTTTATGAGGCTAGAGTTCGAAGTACATAGGTTATAAGATCTTAAATCACAGTAATAGCACAAATACACGTTTGGGCCCTAGGGGCGTACCAAACCATATACCAATAAAGTGGTATAAGAACCACGACTGAACTAGACACTAGGCCTAGAGCCTCTAGAAGTGCTTGGACCACAAGGAACCACCCAAGGTAGTGACACAGGGGACCCACGGGGGACGCGTGCAGTGTAAATACACCACCGCGATACGCCGTTTACTTCTATGGAGAAAGTCGCGGTCAGGAAATTAAAGGAAAGGGACACTTAGAGGAGGACTAGGAACAAACCCTTTGAGATCTAGGACTTTGAAGAGTCTCTACCCACGGGAGCACCGGAGTACTCGTGTTACCTCACCCAGGGAAGCCGGGTGCATAGGTGCCGTTCGGGGTCGGGTTTCGCTGTCGATTCCTATGAAGATCTGCTGCAAAGTGCTGCTGGCGACCAGGAGGAAAGTGTCCGGGTGGATCCAAGAGTGGATCGAGGATCTGAAGTACCTGAAAGCAGAGAGGACAGAGTCTGGGTCACTAGCCAGTGACCAGGAAGGCGATGAGCAGATGCCCACCGATGTCGGGTGCTTCAGGTGCGTCGTCGGTCGTCTTGACTCCGCAGTCACGAGGTTCAGGAGGCGTTGTCGGCGTCCAGGAGCAGGATTCGGACTGTACCACGACGTCTGCTGCTTGCTGAGGTGTCGGCGACCGGATTGGACCCAACAAGCCTTTACAACAGCAAATCTCGTGAAAGTGAAGAAAAGTCGATGGCGCAGACCAGCAAGGTCTGGGGAACTCACCCAGCGAGGGTAAGTCAGGGCAGGCCTGGAGCAACCAGGGGAGCCCTTTGGTTTCTTTAGAAAGTCTTCTGGGGACCCACAAGCCAGCGGGCAAGGGATCGCGAAGACACCTCGGTCGGAATCACTCAACAGGGACCCACGGTCACTCGGGACGGTGTAGGCCTCTGATCTTCGGAGGGATTCCTGCTGGAAGTCGGGACCACACGTGGTCCAAAGCACAGGTTCGTAGAACGTTGGGAAGGGGTTGCACTCGACAATAGTGCACGGTACCCAGGGGTCACAGTTCCTCATTACTCGTGGGGTCCACTTGCCTCAGCTTCGCTCGGGACTCACGATGGCCTGGGAGAGGTCAGGAAATCTACCTCCTGGGCTGCAGGGACTTCGGACTCCGGCGGGAGCGGCGTAGTTTGCGACCGTCGTTGTCGTTTTTGGTGCCTGCCAAGCAGGGGAGTCACTCCTTGACTCCAAGGGAGATTCTTCTGTCTTCCAAAGGTAGTGGAACGTTGAAGGGCCAGGATTCTTCTGTAGAGCGTCGTCCAGGGGTTATCTGCTTTGCAATGGCAAGGTTCCCCCTCTTATACTAAAAAGAGGGGATGGACTAGCTCTATGACCCCACCTATGGGAGGGTCAAGGGAGGGGGTGGCTACACCCACTTCCCTTTGTCCAGTTTCGCGCCAGAGCAGGGGCAGGTAGCCCCTGAGCTGGTTTGAACTGGCATATGCACAGAGGAGCCTTTTGCTCCCCCAGTGCAGGACTTCAAAGCACTCTAAGAGTGCACCCACCCAGCCCCAATACACATTATCCTGTCTGGGGAGGTGGTCACACCTCCCTGCAACAGGAAACCTATTGTCCAGGCCTCCCCTGCTGGAGTTTCGTCCAGCAGCAGGAGGCCAGACTTGTGTCTGTGGCAGCAGCATCCATTTTGTGATGCCAGGGCTTCAGAAAGAAGTTACCGGGTAAGCCAGAGTTAACATGTCTTTCCCTCTAGAAGGGTGGAATGCTACCCCCGCCGCCAGGATTGGCGGGGGGTAGTATTCCAAGATGTTTGACACCAAACACGACATGTTTAGGTGCAGCCATTCCAAAGTTAGCATTTTACCGCAAGGATATAATGCGCTTAAGAGTATATGGTCAGGCTGCACTACAAACAGCATCAGAGATGGTCTCCGAACGCTGCAGAGGGGCCCTGCTCATGCAGGGGCACCCTCTCACATAGGAACCATGCACTCTGCCTTTAGGATTGATAAGGCCTGCCTTAGGAGTGACTTATAGGTTTATATGTGTGTATGTATTTAGTGATATAGGTAACCTATATCACAGTAAGGGGTGCATGCACCACCCTACCCAGGCTGCAGTAGCAGACCTGTGGTGTCAGTTTGGATGGCCTTCCAGGGGTGGCATAATACATGCTGCAGCCCCTGGTAGGCCTCTGAGGTACCTATGCCCTTGGTACATAGTATACCATATACTAGGGACTTATAAGGGCACTCCAGATTCCAATCAGAGATGTGCCTAAGGCACATGGAAACCTTTTACAGAGAAAGCAGATAGACTGGGGCCCTGAATAGCAGGATCCCAGTCCAACTAAGTCATAAACCAGCAAAACACCATAAAAAAAGTGGGGGCAACCATATAGTCAGATTCCACCTTCCTACATAACCCCCCCAAACGAAAGGAGATAAGGCTAACCTTGGCCAGTTGAGCCTTCATTGACTAAGTGGTCATATAAGGAAGCACCTGCACTAGCATGGTTGCCCCCTGTCTTATGGTCCACTAAGCAATCCCTCACCCTAAGGGTATGAGAGGGTCTCCACCATGGGGAATCACTACCTGTGGTGTGCTTAGGTAAAGTACAAGGCTGGTGAGGTGTCTGAGTAGGGAAGTGAGGCCCTAGGAATGTTGGCCTCAGCTTCCTCAGATCACTGGTCACCATGTATGCCTGTCTTTCCATGACTGAGTTGCACTTTGCTCTAAGGGTCAACCTTTGGCTGCCTACAGCTGGGGGTTGGGTCCCTTTGGATGGACTACTGGAGGGACATGGCAGGTTTGGAACCTTCTGGTCCCAGGTTTGCCCTTGCCTACCAGAGTCCTTCTGGGGAGGTCCCTACATAAAGGTATGGGGGATCCCTCAGTGTGTAGAGGAATTTTCACCTGGCTAGGGCTACTAGACTGGGTGCCCCTAATCT
Source organism: Calotriton arnoldi (assembly GCA_963921515.1). Classification (NCBI taxonomy): domain Eukaryota; kingdom Metazoa; phylum Chordata; class Amphibia; order Caudata; family Salamandridae; genus Calotriton; species Calotriton arnoldi. The sequence goes on from CAWUFW010000945.1 coordinate 130,086, forward strand.
GCTGATGGGGGGCTTCCTCTGGACAGGGGGCCCTGGGGGGTCCACTGACCTCCCTGACCTCTGCAGCCCTGGGCTGACTGAGGCAGGGTAGAGAGGGGCAGGTTACCTGCTCCAGACGGGGTACCACCTTGGAAGGGTCCTCTGCCATCAGGGGTGTGGCCAGGCCAGGCCTGACTACCTCTGTGGCAGTTCCTTCACTAGGGGTAGGGTCAGTTCCCTGAGGAGGCTGACCCTTACCTACTGTCTGGGGGGAAGAAGACTTTTCTTCAACCCTTGTGCTCTCTTTGGGGGAGAGTGGGCCATTCTTTCAGGCTCCATCTCTCCAAATTCTTGGGCTGGGGCTGTGGCCATCACAGCCCCACTAACCTTTACAGGGACGCCCAACATCCTAAGATGGGTTTGGTGTTCCACTTCAGCCCAGGCTGAAATTTCCAGATCATTGCCCATCAGGCAATCTACAGGTAGGGTTGGGGACACTGCCACTCTTTTTGGGCCTGTGACCCCCTCCCAGCTGAGATTGACTATGGCCATGGGGTGATCTGTTCTGACACCATCAATGTTGGTCACCTGGTATTTAAACTCAGGTAAAAGCTGGTGAGGGGGGACTAGTTTCCCTGCCACCATGGTGACACTAGCCCCTGTGTCCCTAAATGCCACAGCTTTCTGACCATTAATTATTGGCTCCAATCTGTACCTGCCCAATGCTATGGGACCCATGGTAAAGGTGGCAAATCCTATACCACCATCAGAGTCAGAGGAGTCTGTTGAGGGGTCCCTGTCTAAACTAGGGCCCACCTCTGTTCCTCTTGCAAAAGCACCTAACTTTTTGGGTGCACTACTCCCAACTGGAGGATTACTACTGGTAGTACCAGGAGGGGTGGTAGTAGTTGTGGGAGGAACATTTTCTTTATTGCCAATCCTGGGGCAACTGGGATCAGTTTTCCAATGCCCAGGCTTTTTACAGACATGGCAATAGGGTTTCTTTTCAGGAGAGGAAGGAGTTTGGGACCCACCCCCAGAAGAGGAATTTTGGGGCCCTGTAGGGGACTTATCCTTAGATTTATCCCCACCTTTCTCTTGGGACTTAGTAGAATCTTTCTTCTGGTCACCACCCTGATTTCTAGTTTTTACTCTGGTTCTGACCCACTTGTCTGCCTTCTTTCCCAATTCTTGGGGAGAGGTCAGATCAGAGTCCACCAGATACTGGTGCAAAAGCTGGTTTTGACAATTATTAAGGATCTGCTCCCTCATAATCAAATTGTACAATCCTAAAAAGTCCTGCACTTTGTTGCCATGTATCCAACCTTCCAGAGCCTTTGTAGCACAATCTACAAAATCAACCCAGTCTTGAGTCTGAGCTTTTTGGGTGTCTCTGAACTTCAACCTATACTGTTCAGTGGTTAGGCCAAACCCATCTATCAGAGCACTCTTCAAGACTGTGTAATTGTCAGCATCCTCTTCTCTTACAGTGAGGAGCTTGTCTCTACCTTTGTCTGCAAAGGAGAGCCACAAGATTGCTGCCCACTGCCTCTGGGGAACCTTCTGAACTTTACAGGCCCTCTCCAGTGCAGTTATCCATTTGTGGATGTCATCCCCACTCTGGTAGGGAGGGACAATCTTGTTTAGGTTTCTATGGTCATAAGACCTGTCCCTATCTCTAGGGATATTGCTGCCACCATGGGACTCTAGTCCCAACTTTCTTCTCTCTCTAAGGAGATCTAGGGATTCTCTATCTAAAGCCAATTGCTTCTTCCTGATCTCTAGTTGAGTTTCCTCATACTGGACCAGTCTCTTTCTTCTCTCATGAGAGGATTCCCTCCTGCGAGAAGAAACAGAGCTCCCTATGGAGGTGCCAGAGTGGTTAGACTCCTGAGAAGGAGACCTAGACTTTCTGAGCACACTCATAATCCTTCCTGGGGGGACAAAGGTGTGGTTCTCTAGATCCTCATCTTCATCTTCCCCAGAAGGGATTGGGTTTTCCAGGTCAGGGTCATTGTCACCCTCCTGTTCAGTTTCAGAGGGGGGGCTGGGGGTAGTGGTACCCCTGGGCCCTTCCTCATCTGCTGGCCCACCCTCTGCTCCTACCCCTTCAGTCTCTGAGGACTTACTAAGATCATAAGCCACCAACAACTCCTTGAGGTGTTGGGTGGTGGGACTTTGGCCTGTCCTTAATTTCCTCACGTTACATAAAGCTCTCAATTCCAAGAATTGGAGTGTATCATACTTGGAGGGTGGAAGCTCAATGGCTTCCTGCAAGGAATCTTTGGATCCTGCTTTTAAAGACATTACTAGTGTGGTGTGGTGTATGCACTACCTACTCTAGTGTGGCCTACTAAACTCTCTTGAGTTGTAGAAAGGGTTGTGCTATCCCTTAACACACAACTCTAAGTTCAGTAGAACTTACTGTTATTCTAAGCTTAAATTATATGTACCTTAGGTACCTTTAGTGGTTTTCAGTTGATCAATTCAATTGAGATTATCTGGTAAAACAATAGCAAGCTGGAATCCCACACGCTGCACACCAATGTGAGAAGTTGGCCTGGCATATGCTGTCCACTAATTATAGTGGGCACCTTGCACCAGTCCAAATCGACTCTTATGGTAGATAGGTTAAAGACAACCTTATTGAAAGCTATCCTAGTGGTAGCTATGGAGAGCAGCCTTCAGGCTAAGTCTTGAAGGAATGTAAAGCAGCTTGTTTTACCAGTCTATAATCTCTTGAGTGACCAAATGAAAGAGCACCACACCAGGTATATATTCAAAATATATGTATTTATTACTAAACACACCCCTCTAGTCTCTTTATGAGGCTAGAGTTCGAAGTACATAGGTTATAAGATCTTAAATCACAGTAATAGCACAAATACACGTTTGGGCCCTAGGGGCGTACCAAACCATATACCAATAAAGTGGTATAAGAACCACGACTGAACTAGACACTAGGCCTAGAGCCTCTAGAAGTGCTTGGACCACAAGGAACCACCCAAGGTAGTGACACAGGGGACCCACGGGGGACGCGTGCAGTGTAAATACACCACCGCGATACGCCGTTTACTTCTATGGAGAAAGTCGCGGTCAGGAAATTAAAGGAAAGGGACACTTAGAGGAGGACTAGGAACAAACCCTTTGAGATCTAGGACTTTGAAGAGTCTCTACCCACGGGAGCACCGGAGTACTCGTGTTACCTCACCCAGGGAAGCCGGGTGCATAGGTGCCGTTCGGGGTCGGGTTTCGCTGTCGATTCCTATGAAGATCTGCTGCAAAGTGCTGCTGGCGACCAGGAGGAAAGTGTCCGGGTGGATCCAAGAGTGGATCAAGGATCTGAAGTACCTGAAAGCAGAGGGGACAGAGTCTGGGTCACTAGCCAGTGACCAGGAAGGCGATGAGCAGATGCCCACCGATGTCGGGTGCTTCAGGTGCGTCGTCGGTCGTCTTGACTCCGCAGTCACGAGGTCCAGGAGGCGTTGTCGGCGTCCAGGAGCAGGATTCGGACTGTACCACGACGTCTGCTGCTTGCTGAGGTGTCGGCGACCGGATTGGACCCAACAAGCCTTGGCAACAGCAAATCTCGTGGAAGTGAAGAAAAGTCGATGGCGCAGACCAGCAAGGTCTGGGGAACTCACCCAGCGAGGGTAAGTCAGGGCAGGCCTGGAGCAACCAGGGGAGCCCTTTGGTTTCTTTAGAAAGTCTTCTGGGGACCCACAAGCCAGCGGGCAAGGGATCGCGAAGACACCTCGGGCGGAATCACTCAACAGGGGCCCACGGTCACTCGGGACGGTGTAGGCCTCTGATCTTCGGAGGAATTCCTGCTGGAGGTCGGGACCACACGTGGTCCAAAGCACAGGTTCGTAGAACGTTGTGAAGGGGTTGCACTTGACAATAGTGCACGGTACCCAGGGGTCGCGGTTCCTCATTACTCGTGGGGTCCACTTGCCTCAGCTTCGCTGGGGACTCACGATGGCCTGGGAGAGGTCAGGAAATCCACTTCCTGGGCTGCAGGGACTTCGGACTCCGGCGGGAGCGGCGTAGTTTGCGACCGTCGTTGTCGTTTTTGGTGCCTGCCAAGCAGGGGAGTCACTCCTTGACTCCAAGGGAGATTCTTCTGTCTTCCAAAGGTAGTGGAACGTCGAAGGGCCAGGATTCTTCTGTAGAGCGTCGTCCAGGGGTTATCTGCTTTGCAATGGCAAGGTTCCCCCTCTTATACTAAAAAGAGGGGATGGACTAGCTCTATGACCCCACCTATGGGAGGGTCAAGGGAGGGGGTGGCTACACCCACTTCCCTTTGTCCAGTTTCGCGCCAGAGCAGGGGCAGGTAGCCCCTGAGCTGGTTTGAACTGGCATATGCACAGAGGAGCCTTTTGCTCCCCCAGTGCAGGACTTCAAAGCACTCTAAGAGTGCACCCACCCAGCCCCAATACACATTATCCTGTCTGGGGAGGTGGTCACACCTCCCTGCAACAGGAAACCTATTGTCCAGGCCTCCCCTGCCGGAGTTTCGTCCAGCAGCAGGAGGCCAGACTTGTGTCTGTGGCAGCAGCATCCATTTTGTGATGCCAGGGCTTCAGAAAGAAGTTACCGGGTAAGCCAGAGTTAACATGTCTTTCCCTCTAGAAGGGTGGAATGCTACCCCCGCCGCCAGGATTGGCGGGGGGGTAGTATTCCAAGATGTTTGACACCAAACACGACATGTTTAGGTGCAGCCATTCCAAAGTTAGCATTTTACCGCGAGGATATAATGCGCTTAAGAGTATATGGTCAGGCTGCACTACAAACAGCATCAGAGATGGTCTCCGAACGCTGCAGAGGGGCCCTGCTCATGCAGGGGCACCCTCTCACATAGGAACCATGCACTCTGCCTTTAGGATTGATAAGGCCTGCCTTAGGAGTGACTTATAGGTTTATATGTGTGTATGTATTTAGTGATATAGGTAACCTATATCACAGTAAGGGGTGCATGCACCACCCTACCCAGGCTGCAGTAGCAGACCTGTGGTGTCAGTTTGGATGGCCTTCCAGGGGTGGCATAATACATGCTGCAGCCCCTGGTAGGCCTCTGAGGTACCTATGCCCTTGGTACATAGTATACCATATACTAGGGACTTATAAGGGCACTCCAGATTCCAATCAGAGATGTGCCTAAGGCACATGGAAACCTTTTACAGAGAAAGCAGATAGACTGGGGCCCTGAATAGCAGGATCCCAGTCCAACTAAGTCATAAACCAGCAAAACACCATAAAAAAAGTGGGGGCAACCATATAGTCAGATTCCACCTTCCTACATAACCCCCCCCAAACGAAAGGAGATAAGGCTAACCTTGGCCAGTTGAGCCTTCATTGACTAAGTGGTCATATAAGGAAGCACCTGCACTAGCATGGTTGCCCCCTGTCTTATGGTCCACTAAGCAATCCCTCACCCTAAGGGTATGAGAGGGTCTCCACCATGGGGAATCACTACCTGTGGTGTGCTTAGGTAAAGTACAAGGCTGGTGAGGTGTCTGAGTAGGGAAGTGAGGCCCTAGGAATGTTGGCCTCAGCTTCCTCAGATCACTGGTCACCATGTATGCCTGTCTTTCCATGACTGAGTTGCACTTTGCTCTAAGGGTCAACCTTTGGCTGCCTACAGCTGGGGGTTGGGTCCCTTTGGATGGACTACTGGAGGGACATGGCAGGTTTGGAACCTTCTGGTCCCAGGTTTGCCCTTGCCTACCAGAGTCCTTCTGGGGGAGGTCCCTACATAAAGGTATGGGGGATCCCTCAGTGTGTAGAGGAATTTTCACCTGGCTAGGGCTACTAGACTGGGTGCCCCTAATCTGCTGATGGGGGCTTCCTCTGGACAGGGGGCCCTGGGGGGTCCACTGACCTCCCTGACCTCTGCAGCCCTGGGCTGACTGAGGCAGGGTAGAGAGGGGCAGGTTACCTGCTCCAGACGGGGTACCACCTTGGAAGGGTCCTCTGCCATCAGGGGTGTGGCCAGGCCAGGCCTGACTACCTCTGTGGCAGTTCCTTCACTAGGGGTAGGGTCAGTTCCCTGAGGAGGCTGACCCTTACCTACTGTCTGGGGGGAAGAAGACTTTTCTTCAACCCTTGTGCTCTCTTTTGGGGGAGAGTGGGCCATTCTTTCAGGCTCCATCTCTCCAAATTCTTGGGCTGGGGCTGTGGCCATCACAGCCCCACTAACCTTTACAGGGACGCCCAACATCCTAAGATGGGTTTGGTGTTCCACTTCAGCCCAGGCTGAAATTTCCAGATCATTGCCCATCAGGCAATCTACAGGTAGGGTTGGGGACACTGCCACTCTTTTTGGGCCTGTGACCCCCTCCCAGCTGAGATTGACTATGGCCATGGGGTGATCTGTTCTGACACCATCAATGTTGGTCACCTGGTATTTAAACTCAGGTAAAAGCTGGTGAGGGGGGACTAGTTTCCCTGCCACCATGGTGACACTAGCCCCTGTGTCCCTAAATGCCACAGCTTTCTGACCATTAATTATTGGCTCCAATCTGTACCTGCCCAATGCTATGGGACCCATGGTAAAGGTGGCAAATCCTATACCACCATCAGAGTCAGAGGAGTCTGTTGAGGGGTCCCTGTCTAAACTAGGGCCCACCTCTGTTCCTCTTGCAAAAGCACCTAACTTTTGGGTGCACTACTCCCAACTGGAGGATTACTACTGGTAGTACCAGGAGGGGTGGTAGTAGTTGTGGGAGGAACATTTTCTTTATTGCCAATCCTGGGGCAACTGGGATCAGTTTTCCAATGCCCAGGCTTTTTACAGACATGGCAATAGGGTTTCTTTTCAGGAGAGGAAGGAGTTTGGGACCCACCCCCAGAAGAGGAATTTTGGGGCCCTGTAGGGGACTTATCCTTAGATTTATCCCCACCTTTCTCTTGGGACTTAGTAGAATCTTTCTTCTGGTCACCACCCTGATTTCTAGTTTTTACTCTGGTTCTGACCCACTTGTCTGCCTTCTTTCCCAATTCTTGGGGAGAGGTCAGATCAGAGTCCACCAGATACTGGTGCAAAAGCTGGTTTTGACAATTATTAAGGATCTGCTCCCTCATAATCAAATTGTACAATCCTAAAAAGTCCTGCACTTTGTTGCCATGTATCCAACCTTCCAGAGCCTTTGTAGCACAATCTACAAAATCAACCCAGTCTTGAGTCTGAGCTTTTTGGGTGTCTCTGAACTTCAACCTATACTGTTCAGTGGTTAGGCCAAACCCATCTATCAGAGCACTCTTCAAGACTGTGTAATTGTCAGCATCCTCTTCTCTTACAGTGAGGAGCTTGTCTCTACCTTTGTCTGCAAAGGAGAGCCACAAGATTGCTGCCCACTGCCTCTGGGGAACCTTCTGAACTTTACAGGCCCTCTCCAGTGCAGTTATCCATTTGTGGATGTCATCCCCACTCTGGTAGGGAGGGACAATCTTGTTTAGGTTTCTATGGTCATAAGACCTGTCCCTATCTCTAGGGATATTGCTGCCACCATGGGACTCTAGTCCCAACTTTCTTCTCTCTCTAAGGAGATCTAGGGATTCTCTATCTAAAGCCAATTGCTTCTTCCTGATCTCTAGTTGAGTTTCCTCATACTGGACCAGTCTCTTTCTTCTCTCATGAGAGGATTCCCTCCTGCGAGAAGAAACAGAGCTCCCTATGGAGGTGCCAGAGTGGTTAGACTCCTGAGAAGGAGACCTAGACTTTCTGAGCACACTCATAATCCTTCCTGGGGGACAAAGGTGTGGTTCTCTAGATCCTCATCTTCATCTTCCCCAGAAGGGATTGGGTTTTCCAGGTCAGGGTCATTGTCACCCTCCTGTTCAGTTTCAGAGGGGGGCTGGGGGTAGTGGTACCCCTGGGCCCTTCCTCATCTGCTGGCCCACCCTCTGCTCCTACCCCTTCAGTCTCTGAGGACTTACTAAGATCATAAGCCACCAACAACTCCTTGAGGTGTTGGGTGGTGGGACTTTGGCCTGTCCTTAATTTCCTCACGTTACATAAAGCTCTCAATTCCAAGAATTGGAGTGTATCATACTTGGAGGGTGGAAGCTCAATGGCTTCCTGCAAGGAATCTTTGGATCCTGCTTTTAAAGACATTACTAGTGTGGTGTGGTGTATGCACTACCTACTCTAGTGTGGCCTACTAAACTCTCTTGAGTTGTAGAAAGGGTTGTGCTATCCCTTAACACACAACTCTAAGTTCAGTAGAACTTACTGTTATTCTAAGCTTAAATTATATGTACCTTAGGTACCTTTAGTGGTTTTCAGTTGATCAATTCAATTGAGATTATCTGGTAAAACAATAGCAAGCTGGAATCCCACACGCTGCACACCAATGTGAGAAGTTGGCCTGGCATATGCTGTCCACTAATTATAGTGGGCACCTTGCACCAGTCCAAATCGACTCTTATGGTAGATAGGTTAAAGACAACCTTATTGAAAGCTATCCTAGTGGTAGCTATGGAGAGCAGCCTTCAGGCTAAGTCTTGAAGGAATGTAAAGCAGCTTGTTTTACCAGTCTATAATCTCTTGAGTGACCAAATGAAAGAGCACCACACCAGGTATATATTCAAAATATATGTATTTATTACTAAACACACCCCTCTAGTCTCTTTATGAGGCTAGAGTTCGAAGTACATAGGTTATAAGATCTTAAATCACAGTAATAGCACAAATACACGTTTGGGCCCTAGGGGCGTACCAAACCATATACCAATAAAGTGGTATAAGAACCACGACTGAACTAGACACTAGGCCTAGAGCCTCTAGAAGTGCTTGGACCACAAGGAACCACCCAAGGTAGTGACACAGGGGACCCACGGGGGACGCGTGCAGTGTAAATACACCACCGCGATACACCGTTTACTTCTATGGAGAAAGTCGCGGTCAGGAAATTAAAGGAAAGGGACACTTAGAGGAGGACTAGGAACAAACCCTTTGAGATCTAGGACTTTGAAGAGTCTCTACCCACGGGAGCACCGGAGTACTCGTGTTACCTCACCCAGGGAAGCCGGGTGCATAGGTGCCGTTCGGGGTCGGGTTTCGCTGTCGATTCCTATGAAGATCTGCTGCAAAGTGCTGCTGGCGACCAGGAGGAAAGTGTCCGGGTGGATCCAAGAGTGGATCAAGGATCTGAAGTACCTGAAAGCAGAGAGGACAGAGTCTGGGTCACTAGCCAGTGACCAGGAAGGCGATGAGCAGATGCCCACCGATGTTGGGTGCTTCAGGTGCGTCATTGGTCGTCTTGACTCCGCAGTCACGAGGTTCAGGAGGCGTTGTCGGCATCCAGGAGCAGGATTCGGACTGTACCACGACGTCTGCTGCTTGCTGAGGTGTCGGCGACCGGATTGGACCCAAAAAGCCTTGGCAATAGCAAATCTTGTGGAAGTGAAGAAAAGTCGATGGCGCAGACCAGCAAGGTCTGGGGAACTCACCCAGCGAAGGTAAGTCAGGGCAGGCCTGGAGCAACCAGGGGAGCCCTTTGGTTTCTTTAGAAAGTCTTCTGGGGACCCACAAGCCAGCGGGCAAGGGATCGCGAAGACACCTCGGGCGGAATCACTCAACAGGGGCCCACGGTCATTTGGGACGGTGTAGGCCTCTGATCTTTAGAGGAATTCCTGCTGGAGGTCGGGACCACACGTGGTCCAAAGCACAGGTTCGTAGAACGTTGTGAAGGGGTTGCACTCGACAATAGTGCACGGTACCCAGGGTTCGCGGTTCCTCATTACTCGTGGGGTCCACTTGCCTCAGCTTCGCTGGGGACTCATGATGGCCTGGGAGAGGTCAGGAAATCTACTTCCTGGGCTGCAGGGACTTCGGACTCCGGCGGGAGCGGCGTAGTTTGCGACCGTCGTTGTTGTTTTTGGTGCCTGCCAAGCAGGGGAGTCACTCCTTGACTCCAAGGGAGATTCTTCTGTCTTCCAAAGGTAGTGGAACGTCGAAGGGCCAGGATTCTTCTGTAGAGCGTCGTCCAGGGGTTATCTGCTTTGCAATGGCAAGGTTCCCCCTCTTATACTAAAAAGAGGGGATGGACTAGCTCTATGACCCCACCTATGGGAGGGTCAAGGGAGGGGTGGCTACACCCACTTCCCTTTGTCCAGTTTCGCGCCAGAGCAGGGGCAGGTAGCCCCTGAGCTGGTTTGAACTGGCATATGCACAGAGGAGCCTTTTGCTCCCCCAGTGCAGGACTTCAAAGCACTCTAAGAGTGCACCCACCCAGCCCCAATACACATTATCCTGTCTGGGGAGGTGGTCACACCTCCCTGCAACAGGAAACCTATTGTCCAGGCCTCCCCTGCCGGAGTTTCGTCCAGCAGCAGGAGGCCAGACTTGTGTCTGTGGCAGCAGCATCCATTTTGTGATGCCAGGGCTTCAGAAAGAAGTTACCGGGTAAGCCAGAGTTAACATGTCTTTCCCTCTAGAAGGGTGGAATGCTACCCCCGCCGCCAGGATTGGCGGGGGGTAGTATTCCAAGATGTTTGACACCAAACACGACATGTTTAGGTGCAGCCATTCCAAAGTTAGCATTTTACCGCGAGGATATAATGCGCTTAAGAGTATATGGTCAGGCTGCACTACAAACAGCATCAGAGATGGTCTCCGAACGCTGCAGAGGGGCCCTGCTCATGCAGGGGCACCCTCTCACATAGGAACCATGCACTCTGCCTTTAGGATTGATAAGGCCTGCCTTAGGAGTGACTTATAGGTTTATATGTGTGTATGTATTTAGTGATATAGGTAACCTATATCACAGTAAGGGGTGCATGCACCACCCTACCCAGGCTGCAGTAGCAGACCTGTGGTGTCAGTTTGGATGGCCTTCCAGGGGTGGCATAATACATGCTGCAGCCCCTGGTAGGCCTCTGAGGTACCTATGCCCTTGGTACATAGTATACCATATACTAGGGACTTATAAGGGCACTCCAGATTCCAATCAGAGATGTGCCTAAGGCACATGGAAACCTTTTTTACAGAGAAAGCAGATAGACTGGGGCCCTGAATAGCAGGATCCCAGTCCAACTAAGTCATAAACCAGCAAAACACCATAAAAAAAGTGGGGGCAACCATATAGTCAGATTCCACCTTCCTACAACCATATGGCTGGATGCCATTTTGTACAGCCAGACAATGTGCTTTTGCCATAGGCCTTCATGTCTTCTTTGTTCCCCATGCCTTCTTGCTCACTGTAGTTGTTGACCATGTAGCACTGACTGGCAGCCATTTTGCGTATCCAGCCAGTGTGCCGTTTCCATAGGCTTGCATGGATGGATGAGATATCAGTTTAATAATATGTTTGAGGATAGTTTCACTTATTTTACTTTTTTTATTTAAAGCTTTTTAATTTTGTTTCCATCCATCCATCCATCGAGTCGTTCACCATAGGCATACAGCTGAGCAAAAGCATTCAGTTTTTTTAGGTATATAATTCTATTTCCTCCTCTACTTCCTGGCTGAAGTACACTTTTGAGTAGACATATTCGCATCATTAATTTGTGTAATGATGATGATTATTCCATTCCCACCTGGACCACATTGCCTGCCCTAGGCACATGCTAACCTTCATTTGTTAAAAGATTACTATTCCATTTACCCATTCAGTTCCTTGAGTGCTACAGGTGTCTCCTTTAGAATATATGGACATAAATGAAAAAGCTCTATTTTTCTGTATATTGTGTGTTATTCTGATGGATAAGTATGGTATGGTGGCGTGGTTTGACTTTAAAGTGGTTACCTCAGTAAACAAAACAAGCACACTAATTTTACCTTTGTCTTTACTAATTCAAACTGCAAGAAATGCCTTGTTTCCTACTAAGGGGATGAATACAATGTCGATGGGACCTCCACCAACAGGCCGTCGGTGGCGGTCCCACCGAGAGACAGCCCTTGGGTCTGACTGCTGCATTACAATGCAGGCAGTCGGACCATTGTCAGATGGGGGACTCACCACCACCTCCGACAGGATCTACTGATCCTGATGGGGCGGAGGTCAGAATCATGATTAACACTGGGCATAGTTCGTGTAGTCGCGCTACGCGAAGCTATGCGAAGACGTCGAAGCGCTACGCGTAGCTACGCGAGCGTGCGTAGTTGCTTGTCTCGCCAGTTTGCAATGCGTTTTTGCGTTTTTCTTCTTCGGGAACGCGTTGTGCATTTTCGGGACGCTGTTTGCGTGCTCGGGGGATAGTATCTCGCGAACTTACCCATGCGGTCGCCTATGGGTGCGCCCATCTTGTTTTTCACTTGTCCCGCCTGTTCGCGATCCCTTATTTCCTGTTCCGGGTCGCGTATAGCGTGCTCGCGATGCGCATTTCATGTTCGGGAATGCGTCTTACGTGTTCGCAATGCTTTTTGCGTGCTTGGGGATAAATATCGCGTAATCTTACCCACACGGTCGCGAAGGGCGCGGCCATCTTGTTTTTCACTCTATGCTATGGTTCTGGGCCTGCTTATCTATCCTCCCTCAATCTTTGCAATACTTAGTTTTTTACACTGTTTTTCAATTTTTCTTTATTTCTTATCTATCTCTATCTGTGCCTAAGTCTATATTTTGCATTTATTTCTACTTTTTACTGTGTTTTTTTTACTTTTCTACTGTTTTATATAACTTTCTTCTTTAAGCTCCTACTTCTTCCCCTAACTTTATTTTTCCCTTCTAACTTTTCTTTTCCGCCTCCTCCCACACACCCCAGAACCATGGCGAAGGGTAGCAGCAGCAGTAACGGCTCGAAGGGCAAGGCGCGTGCGCCCAAGAGCAACCTGCCTTGCGGCAGACTGCGCCCTGCAGGGGTGCAAGCCCGGCAGCTTTTTAGTGAGGCGGAGGTGGCCGCCCTTGTTTTTTTTGTTCAACGCCACCTCCCCTTGACCTTGGCAGCAGGCGGCAGGCCAGGCTCCGGGTACCCTACCCAGGAGCATCACCGCCGGTGGGCGAAGGTGCGCCGGGCAGTGTTTCGCTGCTCGGGGGTCCGGCGCACCCATAACCAGCTGGCACACCGGTGGTCAGACATCCTGGACCGGGAGCAGGACCTGTTGGACCTGCTGGACCTGCTAGGTGTCGAGGTCGTGGGTCTTGGTGAGTAGCTAATATATATAGTAGTATAAGTATTGTATTGTGTATACATTTTTTACGAATAACAAGAATACTGCTGCTTACATTGCAGGTAAATTACGTTTCAAAATCTTCTGTGATTGTAGGACACAGGTGCTGGGCGCTACTCTTACTTGTTTGCAACTTTGCGCTCGCTTGTCCTTATTATTATGTAAGAGTTTACTTTAGAGAACTTAAGTTAGGTAATGCTATTGCTAGAGAGACTCTAGTCCTTCCTTTGTCCTCCTGTCAAATAGTGGTGGATGGATTGATACTAGGTTTAGTTACTATTAGTTGATAATTTTTGAGCGGTCTGCGTGACGCATCCTCTGTCACTGAGTGCTGCTTACCCCAGTCCTTAGTAGAACCTTTTGTAGTTTGTTTAGTGAGTGGTAGGCTTAGCAGTGTCAGTCAGTAACAGAACATCAGACGCAACCAACCAACAATTTGGTGTATGCACAAATTTATGCATGTGTCCTCCTTCTCATCTATGCATTTTTGAGGGCTAAAAAAAATGGAAATGCAGACTTAGTGAACAATTGGCCCGTCTGGAATAGGTGGGCTAGGTCAGGTGGTACTTAGGCTTAGTTAGTGTTCTGGATTTTATTTGAATCAATCAGAATGGAACACTGAATTAGTGTTCCTAAATAAGTAGACGGTCCGTGAATCCCGCAAGCCAGTAGTCGATCGGATTAGATAGGTCAATTTTATTGCAATTTTTGTTTCCTAAAACGTTTTTTGAGCGTTTTTTTAGATAATTTATTTGTTTCACAGCAATCATTAATGTTTGTGTCTTTCTTTATTATATCTTACATGATCACTGATCTGCAGCACCCAGGGGCAAGAAGACGGGGTCCGAGTCGGCGGGACAACCACCAGAGGACCGCTCCTCTACCGAGGGCCCTGCTGCTGGCCCCAGTAAGTCCTCCAGTGGTTAATATTAACAATTATATTGCCCTAACTTTTACTGCACCTTATTTTTTCCGAACTATTAATTCTGGTTCCACTTCCTAATTCTATTTTTTACAAAAGCTTCTTTGATCTTGACTTGACTATCTGTTTCTAAATTCTGGTTATCCCTGCCTCTAAGTTCTAACTGCCTCTGCTATGAATGTCTGTACTACTACTATTAGTCTGTCGCTAAGCTTGCCCAGTTTGCCACTCTTTATTTTACGGTTTTGAATAAAACTCAGATTGACCAATAGCTCTAGCCACTGAGTCCAGTCCTTTGGGTTGTCCTCTTCTAGTCTTCTTAATCTTGAGGCTTTGACAATTACCACAAACAAAATGCCCAACCAGATATTTGACTATTTTTGATAGGATATAGTACATACTACTACTGATGTGGGGATTCTGCACAGCCACATACAGAACTATGCACAAGAAAATAGGATGTTGGTGATGGGAGGTTGGACCTTCCTCACACCTCAGTCAGAAGTGAACCCACAATCCCCTGAACGACTAGCTATAGTGTCTCATTAGGTCCCCGAACCCCCACCCGAAGATACCCAATGATTACACAACCCAGAACAGATAACACCCTTTCGCTCACTCACTCGTGTAAGTCCACCACCACCACCACACCAAATACCACAGAGTCTATGTGTAAGTTCAAAAGGTTTATTTTCAACTAACAAGCTCTGTATGTTGTTCTATAAAATTCAGTGTACTCCAGCCAGCTCCAACAGCAAAATGCATAAGATTAAAACAATAAACATTGTTACAAGTGCATGATAGAAGACAAAAGATCTGTGCGAATTCTGGGAGACTCCTCACCGTAGAACGTAGAATTACTGGTTACATGCATCATTCATAAGCTCTGCAAATCTCTGGTTCGTAGAAGGGAATCTTCTGCCTGTTATGAGAAAAATGGTGTGCGTTAGATAGTATAATGCAAGCATTTCTCAGTCATGCCAAAAAGTGTAACATGTTACTTATGGCTAAGCAATACGGACTAACCGAACTCCATAACAAAGTGGCTTGTTTTTCGACCTCTTGTACGCAACGCTCAGACAGTAGCTGTATGAGCTCATGTGGGCTCAAAAAGGCGTCTTACTGTTACTGCACAACAAGCTGCGAGGTAACATGCGCAAAAGACATGAAGCGAAAAATGGTTGCATGGCTCAGGCTAACTTTGCAAAGAGTAGAGTATACTATAATAATGACCCTAGGGACCATAACACTACTAGTGTCTACTGACTCTACTCTAGTACCCGATTTGGACTAGTGATGTATATGTATGTATTAACTTTTTTTTCAATCTTGCTAGTGAAAACGAATAAATAGGGGGAGGTGTACAGGCATCTAAAAATGTGTCATGTTTTTTTCTAGGCGTACTAGCGACCACCAGTGCCAGCGGGGCCAGCGGCGATGCGACCATTCCGGAGGGGGCAGGAGATGCGGCACCTGCAGGAGCTACAGGGGTGAGCCAGCAGCAGTGGCGGGCGGTGGTAAGTTATATTCATTACTTATTGACATTGCACTAGCTGGAAGGGTGTTCACTTCACTCACTGTACTGTTGTTGATGACTTATTAGGTATGAAGTTGTAGTGAACATTATACAACGGTTGAAGAAGACACCCTTTACTTAGCATTAGCAATGCAGTAGCAATAGCATTAGCAGCGTGACTTGATTAACCAATGGCCTCTTCTATCTGACTCCAACTCAGCTGTGAAAGTTTTATGGAGAAGACTAAAAGTCAGATCAGATGACCTTGATGGATGTGTTGAACAAAAAGGGAAAGAAGGGTGGAAGGAGGAAGGACGGGCGAGATTTAATATGACTGGCAGAGAAGGATACGTTGGAAGCATGGATAGGTGGCTGATAGGAATCAGATGCATGTGTTGTTGAAGGATGGGTGGAAGGTGAAAGAAGAATGGATGCCTGCCTGGGTGGGGCGACACAGTATGGGTGGATACTGTGGATAGCAAGAATCATCAGCGGTGTTTGGGTGAAACTCAAAGCCAAGGCAAGCAAGGAAGGAGTGGACGCATGGGTTGTTGTTGGTGAAACAAAGTAAGGTTTGTGGAGAGATTAAGAAGAATGATAGACATTTACTTAGAATGGATGGATGCCTGTATGTATTCATCATAGACAGCATAGGTGGAGACTGTCACGGGATGCAGAGTCTTAGTTTTAAGGGAATGTAAAAGAAACCGCGCCAGAGTAGCAAAGCCGAGGGGAATACAAGTTGTATTTTCAGAATACAGTTGACTCACAATAGTTTGCAAGCACATCATATATATTGTGTATAGTTAGTTATCAAGCGCCTTCCTTCGACTCCGAGGACCACTCCCTACCTATGTTAATTTATTTTCGAATGTGTCAGCCAGCCTGCAAAGGGTGGCCTATCTGTTGGTTACACAGTCAATCAAAACAAAGTACCTTATGCAGTAGCGGTCGGTGGTGGGAGTGCTGCCGGGCGCTGATGTGGGGAGGGGCAGGGTGGGGGGTAGTAAACAATGTATTACGCGGCCAAATACAGGTAACTTTACTGTAAACATAAAAATAAATAAAGCGAATTTCATTGTGCGCACTGCACCGCCAAATGCGATGCAGTGCGCGCAACGAAATTAGTTTTATTTATTTATATGTTTACTTACCTGTAATTGGCCGTAATCCATAGTTTACTACCCCCCACCCTGCTCCTCCCCACGTCACCGCCCGGCAGCACTCCCACCACCGACCGCTACTGACCTTATGTCGTCGTCCCATATATAAGCAATGATCATTGGATCAGATATATAATCTGCCTTTTTGTAGTAGCCAGGGCACTGTGAAAGTGAAATTGACCAATTGCCCTTCATGTAACAGAGAGAGTATGGCCAGTGCCAACCGTAATAGAAAAATACGAGCTTCTCCACCTGCAGACAGTAGTAAATAAAACTAACGTGAGTCTGCGTCATGACTCGTATGTTTGTCTTGGGTGCAAGCATAGATGACTGAGCTGGCATGCCGGCTACAACCAGGTTATGTAATTTCGCTAAACTAGAGATAAGAAGAAGACTGGTGTACTGTGTACTGGAGTCCATAGTGCTAGTATAATGCCTGAAACTCCCACAAATGTTAGAGGCCGAGGAAGTGGGAGGATAGATAGATTATTACCACAAATGTTATGTACTGTGCTTCTTGCTAGTGCTACTGTGCCACTATGTGTTGAATTAATTTTGTGTTACTGTTTTGCTAAGAGTACTGGTTACAACAATATTCTTTTTCTTTCTTGATATAGATAGTACTCCTTCCCAAGAAAAACCATCCCGGAAGGAGTTGGCAGCCAGGGCCCGGCGCCGGAAACTGGAGGCCATCTGTGAGGAGTACCGGCGGCTGGTGGCTAAGGCGGAGGAGGAGGAGGAGGCGGCAGCAGCTGCAGCCTCCTCCGATGCCCCGGGCCCCAGCCAGGCCCCACCTCCAGTGGTACGGCGCTGCGGTCTGGCAGCCGCCCGCCGCCGCAATTCTCTATCAGCCAGCACTGCTGTCCCCCACCCTGGATGCCACTGCAGGGCATTTCGCCGCCAGATGCTCCTCCGGATGTCACGGCTAGAGGAGCAACTAGAGGAGCGTGTCAAAATACTGGTGGACAAACACCTAAAAGCCCGCCGAATATAAGAAGAACTATAGGACCCTGTTGGATTGCCCCTTTTTTATTCCTTTTGTTGGTGGGTGGGAATTGGGCGTTGGGGTTTCTGGACATTCTTTGGACTTTTTTCGTTTTGGACATTGGTTGGGGTTAGGGAGAGGGGTGGGTCAGGTGTGGGATAGTTTATTTTTGTTAGGGTAATAAATTATATTTATACTTAAACATACAATGTTAATGTTTTGTGGGGGGTTACTGTTTTACGAATTTACGTCACATGGTTTCCTTGCTGCTGCAGGGCCGCAGCCAGTGTTTGATTTAAATAATCTGCCGATGATGTAACACAAACAGATAGATGCGGTACCCCTCACTGAGTTATTTGTCCTACTAGTACTGTCAGTCTCTCCTCCTAGTCCATTATACCTCCCACCAAACTTATCTTACCTGTGATTGATGATGATTAAGTTCGGCACAGCGATGGCTGCATGGTTTCCCAAGAGAATGGAGAAGATGCCATGGTTGTGGTGGTAGTAGTAGACACTGGCAGTAGCATTTGCAAAAAAAATAAAAAAGAGACAGTCACTTGCCTGAGAGCGACTGTGGGAGGAGTAGTAGAACGAAGTAAAGTACAGTACAGAAGAAGACTGCCAAACAAACAATATTGCATTTGCAACTGCTAAAGTCAAATAAAACATAATGGTGGCGGGGACAGCCTAGTACAAGAAGTTACAAACTGTAGTTGTGTCGAGTGAGTCACTTAACTTAACACAATCGTAATTCGTAACCTTTACTGCTGTGTGGTAGGATGTTGATGATGAATCCAATCAATGCCGGCAATTAATTATGATGTATTAGGTGACGGTCCCTTTGGAAAAAAAATTGGCTTGCACATAGACTGAGCATGGGTGGGCAAGCAGAAGAAGCTCCTCGCCCTGCCTTGAAATTGAATTAGTGTTGCTTTCACCACATCTGCCCCAGCAAGCGTGTGATCAATTGGTGTACATTTTATGTAGTCACATCACACCTCAATATAAATCACAGCCCGGGGGAAGAGGGTTAGGGTTTGATGAATGGATGGGAAGGGGGTTTGGGGAAAGGTTTGACAAAGAAAAACAGTACGCATGGACACAACAAAAGCAAAGCGCAATCTTGGCAGACGACCATGATCTTATCCAATAAATCTATAAAGGGAGAAAAAGGAAATGCATGCATGATGATGAAGATAACTTGATGGTTAATGAGTAGTACTTACTAACTACTACTAGACAATTAGACAGTACAGGGCAGCAGTATATTCTATGCAATTTGCCTTGCCTGTAATATGCCCTCAGAGACCCAAATTCCATGTTGTACCGGGCTTACTTTTAAAGATAGCAAAGAAAATTAAAAAATAGTTGTAGGGATCAATTAGCAAACAAACAACAACACAACACACAGTCGTAATGATTGAAGAGAAAAAAGGATTCAAATTAATTAAAAGACGAATGATGAATGATACTAAAGTTACTGTATTATCCTGGTCAAATTGTGGAGTTGAATCTCGTCCTTCCTCTTGGTCCTATCTTCCATGGACGCTCCGCACATCAATCTTGGGTGCCACTGCCTGCCTGATGCGGATTGGTAAGGTAAGTGTGAGTTGTGTCTCCCAGTATAGCACAGGGTAAAGGCCGGCCTGTAAGTGTAGATGGAAAAACAAAAGGGGTATTGAAAAATCAATGAATAAAAAAAAGCATCAATTACGGTGGAGTCCAAGAAGAGAAGAGAGAACACTTTCAGACTGAGGCGGCTTGGATATATCGTGTATATTCTGTTTACAGCATTAAGCTACAACAACAACAGGACAGAACAGGCCCACCACAGCACCAGCCCGTGACCCAACCTCCATTTACCTTAATTTTTGACAGAGCCAGACAAAAGGCATATACAGCAACCTAGCATTTTCAAAATTAAGTGACAAAATCAATGCGCCGCTGTCAGTCATATGACTACACTCGACTCCACCACTACATGGACATGTAGGTCTGCTGTGTTTACTTTCTTGTTGAATTGTTGTGTTTATGTTTACCTTTTATGCCACTTCATGAAACGCAGTTATTCCTTCAATCATCTCCGATCCAACTGACTGACTGCGTGCAAAGATAGTATGGTCATCATCATGGTGTGGTACGTGTTGTCCAACTCCAACTCAGTCTGTAGTGACTCCGATTAAGTCCATATTCCATATTAAAAAATTGCAACAGATATTGGCCTGCACCTGCAGTAGTAGGAGTACAATTTGGTTATTAAACAACAAGAAGGGAAACATTGACTGTCACTTGAGTCACTTTCACTTTGTAGATTAACTAGTAGAGTAGAGTTCGACTTCATGCACAACATCAACACAACAAACAACAGCAATCGCTCAGAGTCAGCAAGCATCCAATGCATGCCATCATTACCTGTCTTGCTCTTCTCTTTGGCTGTCAGATCATCAGATGCCTAGTTCTGACAGGTGTGTGTTTTTTTTTAACGGGGCAGTGGCCTCATCATTACTCCACATTCATTTTGAGTGTTAGTCGCTGTTTCGGTTTTCGTCTTATTCATCTGTGGCACTTTGTCACAGTTTAAGTTGCTTCACATGGTCAGCACTGTGATGATGGGCCGCGGCCTGGGTAGCGCTCATTGCTGGTCAATTGAGTTTGCACAAATGTCAGCAAGTTTCTTCGAAGAGTCTTGTCTTTCTCTGCCAAGTACCTTCTGTCCTGACAGTGAGGAGCTTTGGATGCCTGCCGAGGCTGTAGCCTTCGGACAGTGATGAGTTTACTTTTGGATGCCTGCCCAAGTTCTGACAGTGAAGAGTTGTGGATGCCTGCAGAGGCGGTAGCCTTCGGACACTGATGAGTTTCGGCTCGGAAACAAAACGGAGGATAGCTATAGTCACGTTTCACTTCTTATGGAGGGACTGTTAAAGGCAACATTTCTTGTACTCCAATGTCTGGCTTGATGGAAATGTACTAATTAGGGCGAGACAGGAAGATGAAGCAGGACTCTGAAGAGTGGACAGTTAAATGCACAGACGTGCAACTCCAATAGGGAAATAAAAAGAGAAGACGGTGGTGATGGATTTGTTGTGATTTGATTTGAACCAGAAAGACAGATACACAGACAAATAAAGGAAGGAAAGAAAGTAACAATTTGAAAGCCTAGTTGTCAGGGAAGAGGAGCTCGTCCTCAAACTCTGGTGGTTCGGACAGAAGTAGGTCCTGTAACCCACTACTTACGTCATCCAAGTCGCTCTCCTCTTCCTGCTGTGATTCACGTATTTTGTAATCCGGTGGTATAAAGTGCTGATTCATTTTGATCATGGTTAACCTCTCCACGCTTTTGGGCGAGAGACTGGTCCTTTTCAAAGTTACAATGGCACCAGCAGCACTGAAAACACGCTCAGAAGAGACACTTGCGACAGGGGAAGCCAGATACTTTATCGCCAGCCTGCTGAGCACTGTCCATTGGCTTCTTTTCCCATACCAATACACCAATGGGTTTCGATCCATGAAGACCTCTGTTGGGTCATCCAGATAGGCCTGGACCGTCCGCTCAATGTTCAGGGGTGCTCCGATGTGCTCGGCCTGTTTTGCCTTTGCATCAGCACTGGACTTACCATACCCCTGCCGTAGAAACCAATCAGTTGCCGATTGTACTGTGGATGATCCTGTTCTTGCTGTTGTTGATGTTATTGTTGGTGTCGGTGACTGCTGGGAGGCAAACGCACTGCCCTCAGGCTCCGAAGTAGAACTTGACTCTGGATGCCCTGTAGTACTTGTTATGGCCTGGGGTGGGGGGCCTGTAATTAACAGCCGTTCGTTTTCGAAAATAGTGGCTTCCTCAGCTATCAAAGTTTTGTAGTTGGCAACATCCACTTCCGAAAAAGGAATTACTGCCTTACTGTTCAGAAATACTTTGTACCGTGGATCCAAAATTGTGGCACTAATGTAATGTTGTTGTGACACAATGTTATTTTTAATCCTTGTATTTACAGATAAGCGAGCGGCTAAGGACTCCGCCAAATGATATGCGTCTTGTTTGTCATCCACACCTGCGTACGTTTCAGACACCTCCTTCAGCTGTTGCTCTAGCATGTGCAACAATGGGATAGCTTGGCCCATAGTACAGTCCTCCCTGCTGACTTCACGTGTGAAGATCTCAAAAGGAAGTAGCATCTCAGTCAGGCATTTAATGAGGTCCCATTGACCCATCTCAACGGTCATGCCTCTCACAGTAGGTTCCCCTAATCTTTGCATGACATAAGCATTGAGTGGTATGTACAGGTCAAACAGACGATCAAGCATGTAATAAGTTGAGTTCCAACGTGTTGGCACCTCCTGGATGAGTGCTTTGACTGGCATTTTATGCTCACGTTGAATGACCCTCAGCTGCTTCCGGGCTTTAAAAGAATGGCTGAAATGTGTGCATATTCTTCTGCAGGTGGCCAGTAAGTTGCTGACTTTGGATTCATTTTTCAAAAAGTCTTGAACAACAATGTTAATGCAGTGTGCCAAACACGGGACCCTGAAATAGCCACCATCGCCCATGGCCTTAACTACATTACTGCCATTGTCCGTGGCAACAAAACCAATCTTAAGCCCTCTTGGGCGCAGCCACTCAAAGACCTTGGTGTTAAACTCTTCCAAAATGTTTGCAGCAGTATGAGATTTCTCCATGGCAAACATGGCTACAGTTGCATGTTTGCGAGTGGCATGAAAAATCTCAGCAGCGTCAACACCAGCAGATATCTGTTCTCTAACCCCCGCAAAAGAGATCCAGTGTGCAGTGATGCACATGTAATCTGTGGCTTGGCAACTGGTCCACATGTCTGTTGTCAGGTGGATACTGTGAACAGCACTCTGCTTCAAGGCTTTTCCAAGCAATTCCAGCACGTCGTGATGTAGTGCTGGAACAGCAACTCTGGCAAAATAGTAGCGGCTGGGAACATGCCATTTTGGGCAGATGGTTGACACAAATTCCAGAAAACCCACCCCTTCAACAAAAGAAAAAGGGAGAAGGTCCAGTGCTAACATTTTAGCCAGCTTCGCATTGTACAAACGTGCTATTGGGTGGTTGCGTTCGTACTGCCCCTCCCCCCCAAACATGCTGATAATGGTAGGCTGCATGGTTTTCCTTTCTCTTAGGCTCAACAACGCACTTTTTTTCATTGCGGTACTCCTTGGTGTCTCAGGCTGACTCTTACTCTTGTGCCACTGAGATGTTGCTGAAGATGTGGGCGACGTTAACACTGCACTGCTGGGGACAGGGAGACTTTGTGTACCACTACCAGAGAGAATGTCTCCCTGTCCTTCCTCTTCCACCGTGATCGGATCTTCTACTCCTTTATCCCCACCAACACCAATGGTTGCAGTTTTTATGCCGCGAAGGTGGTCCTCCCAGCTGATCAAGTGGTGTTTTTTCAGATGGGTCATTTGGCCTCCGGTACCATAGTTTGTACCAAGCTTACCACGACTAACAGAGGTATTACAAATGGAGCATATAGCAATGTTCTCCTCCTTTTCGCTAACCGTAAAGAAGTCCCAAACTGGGGAGCTTAACTTTTGCCTCCTGCTGGAGGTGCCACTTCCAATGCCGGATGAACTGGAGGGTGTGTGTTGAATTTGACTCTGTGCTGTACCACTACCTACTTCTACTGAGGTGGTGGTTGTGCTGGATGTAGGTCGCTGCCGGGCCTTTGCTAATGCAAATATGGAAGCTGTAGGTCGTGTTGGTGTTACCTGTGGAGGTATGCGTGCTACATCCCTCGCAGCGATTTTGGATAGGGTAATAATGTTGGTCTCCATCTCCTCGGGGCCGGGAGTGATGTTCGTGATGACTGGCTCATCATCATCATCATCCTGCTGTTCTACATCGACCTCCATAAGTGTAAGGCTTTCTGGAACCTTCCTTTTCCCTAGCTTGGTCTTGGGACGTGTCTCCCTCTCAGACTCAGTTTGTGGCTTCCAAGTGGCATCTAGATCATCAGAAGGGGGCTTGGCGAAGAACTTGATGGACTACCCCTCCTTTTCCTTGCTGGAGATTTGGAAGACAATGGATCTTCTGAATGAGTGGCTTCTTCTTCTACCTCTGCATGAGGCTCAATTGCCTGAACTGCCCCTACTTCGGGAGGAACAACAACTACTATTCCGGGCGGTGGTTGCGGCTGTTGTTGTTGTTGACCACTTATCTGCTGTGTTTCCTCCTGCGTTGATTGGGTACTACTTTGAGATAGCGATAAGTTTATCTCAGGCTCAGCATCACTGCTTTCCACCATTAGGCTGGCTACCTCTTCCACACTCATGTGCTTGGGCCTGGGTTGGTGGGCTGGGCCCACTGATGCGGAGGTGCTGCTCCCAGCTTGCCCCCTGGACACCGCTGCTGCAGGCGTAATTTTTTTCTCCCAAAAAAGGTATTGGGCGGCACACCAGACTTAAGTGTCACTTCCTTCTTCTGTTCCTTCTTCTCAATAGCAACTTTCTTGGTACTGGAGGACCTGGTACCTGCTTTCTTTGGGCCCATCTTCTTCAGATGTCAGCAGCACTCAGTTGCAGAGATGTCTGGTCAGGTCACACGTCACGTTGTGTACAGCAGCAGGATGTCTGTCTGGCAGTGCAACGGGCAATGATGACACACCTCCTCCTCAGTCTTTGTGCACCTAAAAGCAAAAAAGCCAGAAGAACATCAGTCAAACGATAGCACAAATCAAACTAATATAATATAGAACTTAGTGTGTGGTTGCCTCAATTATTAAATTTTAGAAACTCAGTGAACAACAACAGTGTAGCCATTTATGAGACTTTGACAACAAGGCCAGGGCTTTCCTGGTGTACTGTGTAGTGTGTACACTCTGGAAGAATAAGAATAGCAAAGAACAAAAACTAAAATGTAGTGGACCATGTTTGGCCTAAATTTGTGCATCACGTGGGATGTATGCAGCATCAGGGAGCTGCAGCTGGCAATGGGGATGGATTTGGAAGCAGTAAGACAAGAGGAACAATGGAAAGACACGCAGGCCTATGTGGCAAAAACAGCACACTACTAACTACCACCACAAAATGGCCCCCAGCAACATGGTGACTCACAGGCACAAGGCACGGCAAACAATGAACTCAAGCAGGCCTATATATGGCCAGACAAAGGATGCCTGATAAAACACACACAGCTTTAATGCAAAAACTAAAATCCACATGGCTAAAAACAGTTTGGAAAGTTAGACAACCACTACAACAACACTATACACACGCAAAAAAGGCATTTATTTAACACACCCAAAAAGTGAAATAGACCCCCCAAAAAACACACACATTTTGCAATTCAATCCAATGCCATCCATGGCCTAAATGATGTCAAAATTCCACAGACAACACAGAAACAGTTTTTATGCACCCATGATGACTACCTCTGGGCCTACTGGCAGACTAGGCCGCAAGCTTGGAGGCCTATGGCAAAAGCACAGTGGCTGGTCCCACAAAATGGCCGCCACCACATGGCCAGGCCACCCAACAACTTCCTTCCTATTGGAACAAATTGTAAAAAAACAAAAAGTGACTCCTTGCTCACAAAACTACATCTAAATGACAACCTGAGGAGTTTTTTGTGCAAAATGAACTAAATCATCATTTTCAAGAAGGTTTTATGCTGCTTGAGAGATATTCTACGCCAGATTGTAAATTCTGCGTGTTCGGCATCGCGATCGTCACAAAAAGTCGTTAACGCGCGCGCGAAAACGTATATTGAGCGCGCGAAGAAGATAAAAAGTGTAAGTCCGCGTTGTCGCGCAGTGCGGAGTTGCCCAAAGTCCGCGAGCTGAACGCCCAGGGTTACCTACTGGCTGAAAAGGCCTATTTATTTAACACACACCCAAAAACTGAAATACCACCCGAAAACCCACATTTTGCAATTCAATCCAATGCCATCCATGGCCTAAATGATGTTACAATTCAACAGACAACACAGAAACAGTTTTTATGCACCCATGATGACTACCTCTGGGACTACTGGCAGACTAGGCCGCAAGCTTGGAGGCCTATGGCAAAAGCACAGTGGCTGGTCCCACAAAATGGCCACCACCACATGGCCAGGCCACCCACAACAACAAGCATAAGCCAA
The DNA here is from genome assembly GCA_963921515.1 of Calotriton arnoldi. NCBI lineage: Eukaryota > Metazoa > Chordata > Amphibia > Caudata > Salamandridae > Calotriton > Calotriton arnoldi. The sequence goes on from CAWUFW010000945.1 coordinate 155,875, forward strand.
GGGGAACAAAGAAAAGACATGCAGGCCTATATGGAAAAAGCAGCACACTACTAAACTACCACCACAAAATGGCCCCAAGCCATGTGGTCACTCACAGTCACAACAGGCCATGGAAAACAATGAACTCAAGCAGGCCTATAATATGACCAGACAAAGGAGGCCTGCTAAACAACACAGCTTTAATACAAAAATGCAAAAACGAAAATCCACAGGGCTACGAAAGGTTGGAAAGTTACACAACAAGCACACACACACATCCAACAAAGGTATATATTACACCCAAAAAGTGAAATACACCCCAAAAACCACATTTACCAATTCAATCCAATGCCATCAATGCATGCACTACATGATGTTTAAATTCAACAGACACCACAGAAACATGCACCCATGGGTACCTCTGGCTCTGGGCCTACTGGCTGAAATTCCAATCAAAGAAAAACAACTAGGCCCCTACTGAAACTACAGGCCACAACAATTAATTTTAAAAACGATGAAAATCCCAAAAAATGTAGGTACAAACAAGCCCCAATCAAACAAACAAGTACACCAATTCTCCAACTTACTTGTAAAATTTCAAATCCAAAAGTCCTCAAATCCAATCCAATGATATGATGCAGCAGACAGACACAAAAAGTGATCCTTCCAGCTCCAAATCCAAATGAAAGTGAACAGCACATGGACAAAGCACTGGGAGGAGCCTGCTGGACAGGAACAGGAAGTTTGAGAATCAGGGGCACTTCCTTCCTCTTGGAAAAAAAAGTAAAAAAGAAAAAGGACTCCTTGCACAAAAAACTACAGCCAAATCACAATCTGAGGAGTTTTTTGGAGCAAAATCATCATTTTCGAGAAGGTTTTATGATGCTCGAGAGATATTCTTTGCCAGATTGTAGTTTCTTTGTGTTCGGGATCGCGATCTTACCAACACTGCCGCCGGAAGTCAGATCGCGCGTCCGAATGACGTGTTCGCGTTCGCACACTCTTGCGGGATCGTGCGGCCGGATTCCAAATCTCGTGGCGCCCGCGAACGGATAGGAAGTCACGTCGGTGAACGCAGAATCACGGTAGGTCGTTACCGCGCGCGCGAGAACGTATATATTGAGCGCACGAAGAAGAAAAACAGCTACGTTATGCCGCAAATTGCGTAGTGCTCGGTAACTTTGCGCTCTACAGGAATCGCGAAGTTACCGAAACTCTGCAAACTACGCGAGCGTAGCGTAGTTCACCGCCCAGGGTTAATCATGATCCTGAATGGAGGCTGTTCCGAGGCAGGCACTGCTGTCGGGATTATGATGTCCCTTTCCGACAGCCTTTTCATGCTGTCCGACCGCCATGGAAAGGCAGTCAGAAACAGGGCCCCCGTCCTCTATGGGGCACTGCAAAGTGGCCCTGAGGGCACATGTAGTGCCCCCACACACATCCATGCACCGTGTGTTAGGCATGGTGCATGGATGTGCAGATAGTGCACTTTAACACTGCAGAGTACAGGATACAACAGGAGAGGCAAGAGAAAATAAAAGTTCCTGAAAGACTTAGACTTATGAAAAGGGATGATGAAGAGCATGACAATGATGAGGCAGTCATTGTAGAAGGTGACACAGAGTTGAGTAAAATTGCTATTTACCTGCGCAGAGGGATGAGGCACAGGTAGCACCGCCAGCTCCCATATTTGCAAAGCCCCAGCTGAGACATGTACCAACCTCTACCTCAGGAGAAGCAGAGAGGAAATCGACAACACTCCCACCTACCTCCAGTTCTTCTTCAGACATTGGCAGTGGCACAGTAAAAAAGTACTTCTCTCCAGTGTGGGACTTTTTTACAGTTAGCAAAGATGGGTAGCAAATTGAAGTATGCAGTATTTGCCACATAAATGTTCATCAAGGTAACCCTAGTGCAAATGATGGTACAGGAGGCCAAATCAGCCATATTAAAAAACACCACAAAATCAAGTGGGAGAAGCACCTTACAAGAAATTGCTGAACGCGGTTGTGGTGGTGAGGAGAGCCAGGGAACATCAACTACAAGTCCAATCATGGTGGGAGGTGATGACGAGGAAGATGAGCGTAACATCTTCACACAAAGCAGCCTTGTACCCAGCAGTGTACCAGCAGAATCACCCACCTCAGCGACTTCACAATGGCCAAGACTCAGAGTGAGATGGACCCACCACAGTATACAATGACTGCCCTACCACAATGCACATTGAGTCTACCACAACCTACTTCTCAACAGTCGCCTGAGTCAATGGCCCAGGAAAATAAGAAAATCCAGGCTACTATTACGGGTATGTTTAGGCAGGAGGGGCCATATAGTTGCAACCACCCAACCACGACATTTTGTACAATGGGAAGCTGGCAAAAATGTTAGTGCTGGACCTCCTCATCTTATTTTTTGGAAGGAGTGGGATTCTTAGAAAGTGTGGCAGCCTTCTGCCTGAAATGGAAGGTTCCAATTCTGACCTATTTTGCCAGAGTAGCTGTTCCAGCGCTGTATCACGATGTGTTGCAGTTGTGTCATGTAGTTCCTATAAATCTATATAGGATCTGCGCGTTTGGACAACATAAACTAAGGTATTGGTGTCCAGACTGATTTTGTTAGCCTGTAGACCAGCTAGCTCACAGTGTCACTATAATCCCCAACCTTACCAAGGAGCAAATAGTTTCTGGCAACTATCGGACATGACAACCCTGACCCCTCAGGGATCGTGAAAACAGTACAGTACTTTTTGCTCAGTCACTCGTGGTCACTTTTTCTTAGAGAGATATACAGAAAAAACTCAGGGGACGTTTTCAATAACCATTTATTGAACCAGCATCATTCTAGTATAAAATATGTGTGCTGCGACAACCATTGGACAGAAGCAGATATATACGATTACAAGCACGAACAGCGTAAATAAAAGGTAGAATTCTACCATGGTGCTAAAACAGTGAAGATATGCAGGCATATAGATACATGGCACTAATCATGCCTGCCTGGAAAAGGCGAACCCTAGCTAAGTGTACCTAAGTGTACCTAGCATGTATGTAGGTGTAAAGCCATGAATCCCCCATGAAATAGCCAATACCATTACCTGATGGGAGAGAACGATGGACCCCGTCTTGGTCTTGATTTGGACACCCCGCAAGGGATATCAGACCACTGCGTGCTGGAGTTTCTGCGTCTTGTGTCAGCATGGTAGTTTCTCCTCTGGTTTGCCCAGTGAAGATATGGTGCTTCTATACCCGAAGGTTACCCTAAGGGGTTCAACCTAGATGTGTCATGGTACTGTGGGCCTGTCGTCCAAGGATGACGATAATGGTGACTTTTGCACAAAGTTATTATACAGAAAATGGCAATTCTGCTGTGTGATACTAAGAATCCTCATGCATAATAAATGAGGCTAGTTTTCTAAGAAAACCTCCCGACATTTATTCAGCACCTAGCTAGGTAAAAGGTCTGCGCCAGAGCCGTTATGTAGAGCAAGATAGGACAAATGTAGATAAAAGGTCGTGCAGCTATCTGGGCCTATATTGGCGTACATTGGAGCTCATAACAGTTGGTTGGACAAGTTTTGCAGAAATGTGTTGCCAGACTAGCCACCTTATGAGAGACATGTGGACCAGTTGTCAGGTGACTTATTATATGTACATCACTGCACACTAGATCTCTTTTGCAGGGGTAGAGCAAAACATATCTACAGGTCTTGGCCCTGAATAAAGTTTTTAAAGTGTTCGGTGGCATGCAACAGTGGCTATGTTTGCCATGGAAAAAACTGATTTAGCTTTAAACATCTTAGACAAATTTAACAGCAAGGTGTATGAATGGCTGCAACCCAGAGGTCTCAGAATTGGTCATGGACAATGGTAGTAACATAGTCAAGGCCATATCAGACAGTGGCTATTTCAGGGTCTTGTGTTTAGCCCATTGCATCAAACTGGTGGTACAAGACTTTCTAAAAAAAGAAGACATAGTCAGCAACATACTGCCCACCTGCAATAGAATCTGCATTCATTTCAGCCGATATTTTAAAGCTCAGAAGCAGTTGTGGATTATTCAATGTATTAATAGAGCACCAGTTAAAGCCCTGATACAGGAGGTGTCAACATATTGGAACTAGACCTATTACATGTGGCAACATCTGTTTGAGCAGTACAAACAGATCAATGACTATGTCATTCTATGAGGAGGGGAAAAGCTATGACCATGGATGCTCAAAGATGCCTGACACAGATGCTACTGCCTTTTGAGGTTTTCACTCAGGAAGTTAGCAAGGAGGACAGTACGATAGGCCAAGCTATCCTGTTGTTGCATCTGCTACAGGACCAGGTTAAGAAGGTGTATGAAAGGTTCTCCCCGGAGGTGTGAATGAAAACACAGAAGCACATGACTTGGTTGAGAGCTTAATCCTTCGCCTAGCCTGTAATACAAGGCAGCAACATTACGTCATCACGTCCAAAGAGTACATCTGTGCCACACTACTTGATCACTGGTACAAAAAAATTCTGCCCCTTGTCATTCCTTTTTCTGAAGGGGATGCTTCAAAATCCAAGAGGTGGCTTATTGAGCAAGCCAGAGATCTGGAAGAAGAAGGGCTGGAACTTAGAGTCCCACCAACAGTTCTAGGGTGCCACCTTTAACTTCCAGAGAGGGCAGTCTTGTAACACAGCAGCCATCAATACCAACAAACAGAACACTGGAAACAACAGCAAAAGAAGGACCGGACCCAACCTCTGAATTGTATTGGTTTCAGTCGTCAGGGCTTAAGTCCAGTGCGGAGTTGATAGCAAAGGAGACTGAGCAAGTAGCAGCACCAATGACCACACACAGGATGTTACAGGAGTATTTGGATGATCCAAAAGAGGTCTATGTGGATCAAAACCTATTGATATATTGGTATGGGAAGACGCGCCAGTGGCCAGAGCTCAGCAGGCTGGCAATTAAGTATCTGGCTTGTCCTGTTGCCAGTGTGTCTGCTGAGTGTGAGTTCAGTATAGCCGGTGCAGTTGTAACAGTGAGAAGGACCAGTCTCTCACCTCAAAATGTGGAGAGATTAACTATGATTAAAATGAACCAACATTTAAAACCACACAATTACCCCATTACTTAAACAACACAGGAGGAGGAGGAGGATGATTGGTCAAATCAAGTGTGTTAACTGACCAACTTCTAGGTTATTCTAAACAAAGATTGAGAGAGAGAGGATGGAACAAAAAGACTTGTTTGTCTCCCCAAAATCCTACGAATGAAAATCGAATATGAGCTAACTATGGTCTCGAACGACCAACCTCTCATAGCTCATGGAAGCTGTCTCCCCTAAAGAAAACCCATTAGGTTTTTAAAAGAACCCTCACCCACCAACCTAGTTGGTGGCATGCTTCATCATTGGGTTCCCACCTAGTGTTATGTTCCATATAGGTACCACAATATAGGCTCAGGTAGTCACCTAACCTTTCACCTATATTCTCCCCTACCATTACACTACATAACAGTTCTTAGTACTGACCTTTTACCTAGTTACGGTCATGTCCAAAGATGACATGGGGTTTTCTCTGAAAAGCTTAAGCCTCATTCATTATGCATAAGGATTCTTGGAATCACAGCTGGACAGCAGGCCTACCATCTCCTGCATAATAGCTATGTATAAGGGCCATTCCTTCCGTCATCCTAGTCCGACATGACACAGCAAGGTATATTCCCAGGGGGTACTACTTTGGGTATATATACACCATATATTGCTGAGGTAGTCAGAAAAGGACTTCCATGCCGACACACTGTTGTGAGACGCTGAGGTTCCTGCACGCAGACACTCCAGGTAACAGTGGTCTGACATTCCTTGCAGGGTGTCCATCTCGAGGCCAAGACAGGGTCCCACAGTCTCTCACTTCAGGTAATGGGGTTGACTTTATCCTAGAGGGATTCTTGTCTTTACACCCACATACCTGCTAGATACAACTAGGTACATCTTGTTAGGGTCGCATCATAGGAGTACACATTTTACTGTCATGTATTTTATATACTTGCCTGTATTAATTGTTTTAGCACAACAGTAGAAATCTACCATCCTTTTACTCTGTTAGTGCTTACATTCATTTATAGCTGTTACTGTCTAGTGGTTGTTTCAGCACACCTATTTTAGATTAGAATGACGCTGTCTCAATAAATGCTTATTGAAAAACGTCCCCATCGTTTATTCTGTGTATCTCTCTGAGTCAAAGTGAGCACGACTGACTGAGCAAAAAGTAGTACACTGTTCCCACGATCCCTGATAGGACAGGGTTGTTATGTTCGATAGTTGCCAAGAATTATTCTCTCCTTGGTAAGAGGGGTTTCTAGTGGCACTGTGAGCTAGCTGGTATACAGGCTAACATACCCAGTAGGGGTGTCTAGAATCAGTCTGACACCAATCCTATAGTGTATGTTGTCTAAATGCGCAGATCTTATATATGTTTATAGGAACTACACGACATGGCGCTGCCAACGTTGGTTTGGTACTTATTTAACAGTCAAATCTGAGTAGTTCAGTCGTGCTATTCTCAGAGACCCCTACTCATATTTCCCCAGAGACGTCTGGAGTGGGAAGGGAATTATCTGTCACAGCTGAGTAGGCATATCCTATGTATTGGCTGTAGGTTTATCAAGCTTGAAGGACAAATTGTTCCTATTGTGCATAAAACCTGTATCTCAATTTCCTTGAAACTTTTTCCTTCTTCAAAACAATGGCTGACGAAGATGCCGCTGTGCGAGCACAGCCTGCTGTAGTCAGGGAAGAAGAAGAGGAAGGTGAAATTAACATTTCAGAAAATGTTAGAAATGCCCTTATTCAAAAGCTAACCGAATACGGAGTCACAACTAGGGGTGGGACAGTAACATTCGTGATTGAGGCTCACGAGTCATATAGAACAGAGGTATTCTATTCTTGGGTTAAATTCAAAAAGCAGATGCACAATAAAATACATTTCATTCTTACACTGAAGATGAAACACCAGATTAATACTATCCGTATGAGGGCACTTAATTTCTGCTCACCTACCAGAAGCACATAAACTGGTTTGAAAGCGCCCTCCCCCACACAAAAGACAAAGTAAGACTAGGTCCACTCGGAAGAGATGGAGCCCATTGGCCAGTCTTAGCCATTCTTAGCGGCTTACACTCCACACCCAGACATAGACCCAAACGCTATACGCAGTTATGGGTAAAATACCCACTAAACGTGAGCAAATGCCATTCTGGATAGCTCAGAAAATAACACAGATAGAGGCAGTATTTCCACACACAAGCCCACAAGAAAAACACAGAATGCAAAAAATCTGCTTGCCAATGGGGATAGCTCCCCAGATAGAGGATTGTACCACTTGAGGTACAGTTTTTTATGCCATATATACCAGAACTCATGGTATCCCTTCATTAGCAGTAATACCAGATGTATTTAGACAAATACAAACTGAGTATGGATCAGAACCAGCTCTGAACTTAGGGATGACATTATTAGGTAATATTGCCCAGGTATCAGCTGTATTATTAGCAAATATAAAAGGAGAGGCAGCAGCAGTGGCAATACGCCAACGCCTGAGGGATTTCACTCCTTTACAACAGGAACGTGAATTACCTAAAATTATCACAGACACCTATGCTGAATTAGGTAGAGATACTTTGGGAGCTAGAGTAACAAAACCTCAACTCATGGGTGGTCCTGGAAAGGATAAAAACAAGCAAGCACCTGATTCTTCCAAGAAGAAATGGGATAATAACAATAAAACCCAAACGATTATAGAAAATAGATCCCTATCTAGGAGTGGGTCTCCGAAAACAGGAGTCCTCCGAAAGGAGATACAACCTTAGGAATAAAGATAACATTAAAAAAACCTGGCAGGTATCAGGATACTGATACACGTCCCTCTTGTTCCTTTCAGGGTTCACCGAGAAGCTCCGAGAGAGAGAAGGACAGTCAGAACACAGACAAGAAGAGCGTACGAAGTCCAGAGACACGCAACGCGCTTCAGACTACACTTCTAAAAAAGAAGACAAGCCAAAATCTAAACCTCAATTTAAGAAGAAGAAGGTAGCAGGTCTCAAAGTTAGACATGCCCAGAATTCTGAGGCCTCAACTTCTGAACGGGGAATGGGCTCTTACGATGCTAGATATCACAGCAGAAGTAAGAGTAGCTCCCCAGAACCTGATTGAATTTCTGGTGTCAGCAGTGTTGAATGAGCATATCATGGTGGAAACACCTGATACGAGGGTAAGTGTCCTGCATAGGTTACATGAGATAACACTCCAAATGGAGGGGACAAACCCATAAAAGTAAAAGGTCTCTTTTGAGAGAACCTGACTTATGGCTATGGCATACTTTTAGCTGAAAAAGATTGGCCGCCTGAAATTGTTATGGATTGCCCAAAGGGAGATACGGTAATTTTACCAGCTTTTTCCAACCACGTTCCAGTTTACTTCAAACACACGTACGCGCTGGAGTGGGCGGTAGCCCTTGCTCCGGCCCTATATCGCAACCATGTTGGGTGGGATGCTGAGTCACCACACCATGTAATCCCAGTAAAAACTAGTCCAACTCCCCAGAGACAGTACCCAATAAAACAAGAAGCAAAAAAACAAATTAGGGAGATCTTAGATCAACTTGAATACCAGGGTGTCATAGAAACTTGCACCTCTCCAATAAATTATCCTTTGTTTCCCATAATGAAATCCAATAATTCATATTGTCTAAACTTAGACTACCAACATCTGAACACATGCACAAAAACATTTGCAGTACAGAATGCACACAGTGTCGCATTAATGAATAACATTGTGCGGAAAAAATACAAAACAACACTAGATATCTCACATGGATTCTTCTGCCAAAATATAGCGCCTGAAAGCAGGTATCTAACCGCATTTTTTTTGTGCTAGGCTCTCAGCGTCAATTTTGTCGACTACCCCAAGAGTATAAGAATAGCCCCGGGTGGTTCAGAGCTAGGGTAACAGAATTACTTCAGAATTTGGATGAAGAGGCATTGTCCTATGTAGATGATATTTATCTGACAGATGATGATTTTCAGGATCTCTTGACCAGGGTGAGCACCATATTTTGGGGTATGCCTCTGAGGGCTACAAATTCAACTTTAAAAAAATCAAAAATAGCCCACCTCAATCTCCTATTTATAGGATACGAGTTATCAAGTGAAGGAAGCCTTACATCCAAGATGGATACAATGGGCTAATTCTCTCACTGCAATGGATGTAGAATACAGATATGACCCAAGGTTAAAAACACAAGCATTCCTGCAATATGAAATTATGCCTCTAGATCAGTATGAATACATTACTTACACTGACGCATCTGCTCAGCTGGCCATAGGAAGTAAACAGCAATACAGGGCCGCTTGTGCGATTGTAATAGGTCATATGCGGGAAGGCAAGTTCCATTCCAGCGATACGAAGAAACAGTCTCTAGAAGACTGCATGGCTCAGCTGGCAGAATTAAAAGCCCTATTACTGGCACTAATAAATACGGATCGGGAATTCCCCACACTGAGCATGTGCGATTCTTTTTATTGAGTCCAGTCATACATCGAATATCTCCACTACTGGGGTCAGAATGGGTTTAAAGACTCAAAAGGTGGCACAATTAAGCATAAAATGCTTAGGGAACAGGTAGAAGAGTTGAAAAACGAACTACCAAGAGCTCACGTGAGACACACGCTGATTCATCAATGTGATGGCGTTCACTTTGAAGGGAATTCATTGGCCAATGAAGCCGCAAAGGGGGCAGTACAAACTGCTGCCGTAGCTGCAATCACTTGTTCAAAAATGAGAATAGACGGACAGATAATGGTAGCTGTCATTGCTTCACGTAAAAACAGCCCAGCCTTACCGAAAGGTTTTCAACTCAAATACTCCTACAAGTTAGATGTAAACAACATTCTGTATGTTCAAATTCCAGGAGTGGGGGATAGCGTAATACCAAACATGGATCGCAGATTAGGCTTAATACTAGCTGCACACGAGGGTCTAGGTTCTGCACACGCAGGGATTACCGCAACGGTTTCTTTACTGAAACAACGCTATTGGTGGCCTGGTTTAACAAAACAGATGAAGAATTTTGTCTTAAATTGCGACATCTGCCAGCAGATGAAGGGTTCCACTGTAGCGCGTCCAAGACAGACACCATTACTAATATCACACAGACCACTTGCTTGTGTCTAATTGGACCACTGCGCCCCCCTACAATCGGATGGGGCTTACAAGTATATCATGGTGGCAGTGGATTCATGCTCCAGATTCCTATGGGTATGGCCTCAGCGCTCGGCTGATGCTCGAACTGTTATAAAAGATTTGCAAGTCTTTATAGGGACATACACAGTTGGCACATTACATTCTGACCGTGGCCCAGCATTTAGCTCTAGGGCTTACAAAGAAGCCATGGAAGGTTTGGGTGTAGCATTGCGGTACTCCTCTCTGTACCATCCTGAGGGAAATTCAGTCGTGGAGAGGAAAAACCGGGACTTAAAGCAATCTTTAACAGCTAGAGTATTAGGTTCGGGTAGTAGTTGAGTCAATCACTTATATGGGGTACAGCGAGCCCTTAATAATTTGTCAAGAAGTCCTCTAGGGGGATCACTCCTTACAAAGTCCTATTTGGGACAAGAATGTGGGTACCTGATCTTGATTATGAAAGCACAGTGGCGGATGAAAAACCATTTGACATCAATAAACGTTTGGCTCTTTTGCATGATCTGAATGAAGCCAGAGCACTACTAAGCAACGTGCAAGTGAAACGCACCGCCACTGGGGAAGTCAAATCAGTCACGGCAAGACCTGTCTGGATCCCAAAAGTCGGGGCTCTGGTCAGAGAAAAGATCAAGGACAAGAAATAATTTGGGCCATCATATGGAAAGCCTGTACCTGTCCTGGCTGTCGAAGGTACAAGAACAGTACTTCTTCTGCCTCTTGCCGGAAAAAAAGAAAATAGATTTGACTCCATTGATCTGGTCAAACCACACTATGTGGCCGATACTGAATAGTAGGCCTCATGGGCTCCTGTGTAGCCGACGCTCTCCTCTCGCTACCATACAGGAAGTTCAGACAGAAAGACTCATAACATTCAAAGAGTCACCAATACAAAATGATGGAATTTCCAACTATGAAATGGAACTCGTTCCTCTGGAAACAGAACTTCAAAGCACAAATAAAAGACAAATATCAATTCGGCCTAACACTGATGTCTACATCAATATGCCTCGACAAGAGACACCTGCCGGTTCAACACAACCTGCAGAGCTACCAAAGATTGATCGGACTGCATCTGGCTACTTCATCGATTTTGATACCTTCTCTCTTGATCCCCATGAACCTGAGACACTGCCAGCTCCAGTTTCCCGTAAGCAACAAATTCGTGAATTTGACACTTTTCTGAAAAAGACCTACTTAGTTTCACCTTGGCTCCAGCTCTGGATAATATCTGGAATTTAGTTTTTTCTGTTCTGGATTGACTGTCTTTTGCTTACTCATAAATGGAAAATATCTCCCAGAATGCTCTGCAGTATCAACTGTGAACTTGGTCTTGAAATCTCATACATCATCTCATTGTGAACAAAGAGACTTATTTTCCGTGAACATTACAGCTGTTCCAATTTCTGATGGTATAGTCTGGGACAAAGTTGATTATGATGTATTTGGCCCCACTGAACTTTTGAAAATACCACATGTATTTAAAATTTCTCTCAATGATATCATTACCTCCAGTACATTTTCTGATGATTGGGATTTTGAAACTGCAAATAATATGTTGTCTGATTTAGAAAAATCTGCGGCATTTTCAAACAATGAAATGTTTGAGGACACATCTGAATTTGATAGCATGTACTGTTAACACCATTATGGTCATCACTTTTTACACAAATCCAGTATCCCACGAAATTTTTTCACATACCACCAATGGGAACATTGCCCGACACCACCAAAAGGTAGTTTGAAAACGTTTGCACAGAAATATTCATATTTTTCAGGATTTAACACTTCTGAGCCGACCTCATATTACTATAAGGTTGCACCTATACCTGCAAAGAAAAATATGCTGACTAACACCAAACAGATTTATTCTGCATTCTTTATTTCCCAACTGGCTGAACAGGGTTTCAACTTATGGAAGGACACTAAAGGCACAAAATCAGTCTGGGGTTCTAAAGAATGGCAAGTTCAAGGAACAGAAGCACTATTTAGAGCATGCCTCATTCCGCAACAGATAATATTTCTGAATGAAACAGTGCAACATACTTCCTGACTTGAACTAGCCAAGAACAAGGATTTGAACACACCAAGGTTTCCTACACCTTCACAAAACAATTTTACATCACGTGGAGGGGATACAATAGATGACATCATGCAGTACAATACTTCAGACCCAAATTGGAAAGGATGGTTAGTTTGGCCCACAGACACAAACAGATGTCAATCAAGATTTAAGGGTACAACTGAAGGGTTTAGTATCCATAGGCCAGACCAACGCTATGTTTAAAGAGAATATCCGGGGGTGGTGACATCATGCAGTGTCGGGAAGTTGTGCCTCGATTGGCTAGAAACCTCAACACTGTCCCAGGTGAAACAGCACTTATCCTTACTCTCAGATGAGGTGGATCTAAGGGATTTTTTACTAGGTCCCCGAAAGCCACGTCAGAAACATTTCTATTATGCTGTCTATAATGAAATCTGGAAAATCTCTCAACAAGAGGCTGAGGAGAGGCTTCGTGAAATAAATAAAATTAACCTAGAAAAGGCGTTAGCTGTAGTTGACAATGGTATGACTACATTAACATCCAGGATTTATTCACTGTGCAACATTGTATCTTCTGCTATAGATATACTAGAACAGGACTTGTCCATACTACAACACGGACAATTTCAATTACGTTCTATTATGTTATTAAGCAATCATTGCACGCTGGTTATGTGCCTTGGTGATTTATCAACAGTTCGTCACTCTTTTCTGCATATAATCTAACCGAAAAAAAGATAACAATGGCACAAAGGAGAGCAAAATATACAATGCTGCATATTGAAAAACTGGGCAAATTACCTTTTACTGTGGCAGAGTCACCATCCACAAAATGGTTAATCCATGGCCATATAACACTACCGGTCACAACTTTCCAGTTTCAGTATTGCCTAGAACAACAACAGGCAGGCAGATATGAAGCGATGGGTAGGGAATTCATCAAGGAATCTTGGGAATTACCATACAGATTTTGATGTAGGAATGGGTACATGGAAGTGTTCCTTAGCTGTACCAACTGCGAGAATTCCTTAAGTGGATCTCTCATATGCCCGGATATAATGCTTCATGGGGCCTGTAATGGTTCAGTTGCTAACTTATCCTGTCACTTGAAAGGATCCCCAGCTGCCGTGATTAATCCGGTGTTCAAGTTGCTTTCGAATGGGAGTTACTTGATGCTGAATGATCAAGGTTGTTGTGGGATGCTCCCGGGCATCGCATATCTTGTCACTGTGAACTCCAGGGTTACTTGCTGTATGCAAGTATTGTTTCCACCGACCCATACAGTCAGGGAGGGGCCGTTATGGCATTCACTGAATGTTTCCTTTATACGGTTTGATACTCTGAGTCGAATGAAAGCCATGCTTCTTCAGCAAACCGTGCCCTTAACCTCCGCCCGAGAAACTTATGATCGCAAGGTTGCAAGGTCCTCGACTGAGATACAGGCACTGATATGAACAAACTGCCCTTTCCAATTCATAGAAATGGTACAACGTATCTTTAACATGTCTGATACGACGGGTATTGTCCACCTATTTAAGACCATCGGTTCTGGACTGATAAGAACCTTTCAGACAATCCTCGGAGTTGTTCCCAACTTCATACACTCCGTATTCAGAGGCATTTTTGGAGGGTTTCCGCTGATCCTGTTTCTAAAAGCAGGTATCCTGATTGTCATTTTTTCTGCTACGCAATGGATGTCCCAGTCACCAAGGAGATGGAAAAAACGCTCTTGGAGCGCCGATAACGTGATCGCATTGTAATCCATTTGGGCACACTTCGTCTTCGAGAACTGAGCGAGTCTTGGTTCTTGTCATTTAGACCAGTCTGGACTGACTGTATTCTGCCTGTCCTCCGATGCCTGTTCTGCGGACAAGAATGCGTGTTGGATCTCTGTCTAACACTTCCAACAATTGTGCCACCATACGTTGATGCTTTACTGGACCCGATAACGGCCCATGTTCTGCAGTGTCCTCAGCGTATTCCAATGTTGATGTCTGAATTCTTAGAGCCTCCACAGGATGCTTCAGCTCCTGTAGGGAAGGATACCGGCTCCTCAACAAATACTCAGGCCTTGGATGACACTCATACATTCCCAGCAGCAGCTGTGGTGAATACGGAGGAACATCTGTACTCGATTGACCTGATCTGCGAGGTGTTGCAGGGACCGTCGTCTGCAATTGCAGGCAACAGTGATGTTGCGTCTCCCAGCCAGGACATATAAACATTTGGCCCATCGTGTGCTGGGAAAATTCTGCCTTTTTTCAAAAACAACCAAATTTAGAATTTTAAACAAAAACACTTTTTCTAAACTGCATGGCTTTTAGTCTCTCATTGTTCGGACTATATATACAAACTTATTTAGTTTTTCTTTTCTAGCATTCATTTGAAATTTCACATGCGTACCACGTTTAGCCGTACGTAGAATTTTTAGTATGTCATCCAGTCAGATGAGGAGTGGGTGTTATGTTCCATATAGGTACCCCAATTTAGGCTCAGGTAGTCACCTAATCTTTCACCTATATTCTCCCCTACCATTATACTACATAACGGTTCTTAGTACTGACCTTTTACCTAGTTACGGTAATATCCAAAAATCACATGGGGTTTTCTCCGAAAAGCTTAAGCCTCATTCATTATGCATAAGGATTCTTGGAATCACAGCATGACAGCAGGCCTACCATCTCCTGCATAGAAACTATGTATAAGGGTCATTGCTTCTGTCATCCTAGTCCGACATGACATAGCAAGGTATATCCCCAGGGGGTACTACTTTGGGTATATATACACCATATCTTGCTGAGGTAGTCACAGGAGAAAAGGACTTCCATGCCGACACACTGACTCAAGACGCTGAGGTTCCTGCATGCAGACACTCCAGCTTACAGTGGTCTGACATCCCTTGCGGGGTGTCCATCTCGAGACCAAGACAGGGTCCCACAGTCTCTCATTTCAGGTAATGGGGTTGACTTTATCCTAGAGGGATTCTTGGCTTTACACCCACATACATGCTAGGTACACTTAGGTACATCTAGTTAGGGTCGCATCGTAGGAGTACGCATTTTAACTGTCATGTATTTTAAATACTTGCCTGTATTCATTGTTTTAGCATGATGGTAGGAATCTACCATCCTTTTACTCTGTTAGTGCTTACAATCATTTATATCTGTTACTGTCTAGTGGTTGTTTCAGCACACCTATTTTACACTAGAATGAGCTGGCTCAAAAAATGCTTATTGAAAAACGTCCCCATTGTTTATTCTGTGTATCTCTCTGAGACAAAGTGAGCACGAGTGACTGAGGGAAAAGTAGTACAATGTTTCAATTATCCCTGATGGGACATGGTTGTCATGTTCGATAGTTGCCAAGAACTATTCTCTCCTTGGTAAGAGGGGTTTCTAGTGGCACTGTGAGCTACCTGGTATACAGGCTAACATACCCAGTAGGGGTGTCTAGAATCAGTCTGACACCAATCCTATAGTGTATGTTGTCTAAACGCGCATATTTCATATATGTTTATAGGAACTACACGACCCTAGGAGGCCGAGTGCCTCTTAGTTGTGCTTCGAAGCCTGATTACAGCGGAGCAGGATTTTTTTGGATGGATAGGTGAATATCGTGCAGACCTTAAAACTACCTCCAAGATAATAAATCAGATTGCAAGAGAATATTTTATTGGAGAGTTTCTGGGAAGGGTTAAAATCAGTGGTGGACGTGAAAATGGAGAAATGATCTCACACATTCCAACAAAGTGAAGTAGTCTACATGTTTCAGCCAAATCATCCAATGTCAATTGGCTTTCTTAAGGACCAGTGCTGCTCGGACCTGAATGTACCCTGAGCAGGTATTGTGCACGCATACACCCTAAGGTGTGCATAGGTGCAAAGTGGTTTTGTAACTTACGATTTCCACCAATAACGAAAGTTTTTTTTTGTTATGGTAATTTAGCATAATATGGATGCCTGCAGTCACACTTTCTTCAAGGCCTGCCACCTGCCGGTTACCTGTATTTTGTCCAGAGCGGGATCCCTGAGTGTGCCAGTGCCCCTTTATAACTTTTTAATTATTTCTCGTTGAACTTCTATCTTTGCAAAAATAAAAAATGAGCTAGTGAAACATTATTCTTTTTGTATCAGATTTATGCTGCCCCACCATTTTTTAGTCACATATATTGCTGAATAGCAGTTGGTCAGACCAGTGTGCATTAAAGAAGCCTCCACAATTTCATCATGACATTGGCAATAATGCCTGCCCTCTCACATGCCTATCCTTTTCTGCATCACTTAGCACTAGCAGGACTTCCCCATTTGTTGATTTACAAGAGTGCCAATACCAAATTCCAATGTGTTATATGAGTCAAAGATGAATACCTACTACCTAACTTACCCGTGCTTGGATTGGAAGAGGTAACCAAAACTATTGCCATGGTGACTGAATGATTCTGTGAGTGAAAATGCTTGATCATTAATGTGGAGGCAGACAGTGAGGGAGGGTTTTGTTGAACTGTGATTTGGGAACTTGCTTGACATGATTGGGGCCTGAGTGATGGCCAATAATTTTTTCCCTGAAGGTGATTTTCCTTTACAAACTTATTTAGCAAAAATAAATTAACCTGTATGGTCCACTCCTATCTTCCTTCAGTTTTTTTATCACCTAGGAGGGCAGCCCCAGACGATCATTTGATTTACAAGACTGCCAAATTCCAACCTGTTGTTTGTATCAAAGGGGAGGTAGTGTACCTTCCACCATGCTTGGATTGGAGTAGATAACCCTTGCAACGAGTGATCTGATTATCGATAGGGGTGGGTGTAGAATTTCACTCCGCCGGCAGAGTATGCAGAGTTTTGCCGTTCGGCAAATCTCTGCACATTGATACGGAGCAGAGTCTTTTTTAATCACACACAGCTCCCCAACCTGAAGTTTGGGAGTGCTTGTGAGAAACAATTGCACGGTGGACCTCCTCCTGGTGAGACTTCTCAACACGTCGGTCACGGCAGGTCGCGACCGCTCACATTGAGAAATCGTTCACTCATGTTGAGGAAGCTGCTGCTCAAGTAGAATGCCTACTTGAGTGGCTGAAAGCAGCAGTGCCCTCTGGCACAATGCAGAGTGCATTTACGCTGATTTTACAGCAAAGGACAAAGTCCTAAGACTCCTAGGACTGGCGCAGCGAAGGCAGGTGAAAGGTCCGTGGGTGTCGAGAGGTGAAGATAGCTTGCAGTTGTTGTTCTTGCCGACATTGAGTGTGTAGAGAGCTGAGGTGCAGTAGTGTTGGTGGGTCGGAGTACCAGGGTTCCTGGCACTGACCGCCGGCAGGTCGCGGACGGGTGCAGACAAGCGTGCCACCATTAAGTAGGGGTCGGGGAGGGTGGGACAGCTGGGAGGCAGGAGCGGGTGGGGCCTTGGGGGCAGCAGCCGCAGGAAAAACGGCAGAAGGGGCTGGGAGGGGGGAGGGAAAGGAAAGCAAGCAAGGGAGGGAGAAAAGAGAAAAGAAATAAAATAAAATAAGTAAGAGATAAAGAAATTAAGACAGAATTAAGAAAGAAATAACGCAATAAGTAGGAAATAGGAAAAGAATGACAGGCAAGAGTGACTGGTAGGAACAGGAGCAGTCCGAAGGCGAGGCACAGGGCTTCGAACAGCAGTCTGCGGTGGTAAAAAGGCAGTGGCACTGCTGGGAGCGCTGTGGTGGAGCTGTGCGCTGGGAGAGCAGAACCCAACAGGTCTTGCTCATCTCAGCATGTAGCGGCCGCCATTAAGTAGAGGTCGGGGTAGGGCAGGACAGCTGGGAGGTGGTAGGGGCCGTGGGGGGCCGTGGGGGCAGCAGCGGCGGGAAAACGGCAGAAGGGGCTGGGCGCGGGGAGAGAAAGGAAAGCAAAAAAGGGAGGGGGGAAAAGAGAAAAGAAATAAAATAACTGACGGATAAAGAAATTAAGACAGAATTAAAGAAAGAAATAAGGCAATAAGTAGGAAATAGGAAAAGAATGACAGACAAGAGTGACCAGCAGGAACAGGAGCAGTCCGAGGGCGAGGCACAGGGCCTCGAACTGTGGTCTGCGGCAGTGAAAGGCAGAGGCACTGCCTGGGAGCACTGTGGTGGAGCTGTGCGCTAGGAGAGCAGAACCCTTGCTTGCAGGGTCCTCTCCTTTTTTCTGGCTCTTCAAAGACCACATCAGTCACTTTAGTTAACAAACAAAAACCTATGCAAAATACTGCAATTCTATTTCTCTACTTGTTCTTCCACAACAGTGCACTACACGTCTATCTTGCTCAGGTCATGGGACGGAGTTACTCAGAGTGAGGAAAAACTCAGGGCGGGAGCCGCAGAACTACCTCATCAACAGGTAGAAGCAAGAAGTTATTGACTTCAAAGGGAAACCATGAGTCTGAGGCCTAGTACTCAGTTATGTGGAATGTAGAGAGGTGTGTTGATTTGTGAAATGCAGTTTGTGTGTGTGTATGTGTGTGTGTGTGTGTGTGTGTGTGTGTATGTGTTGCCTTGGTGGCAAAAGTGAAACTCGGAGTCCCCCTCTTGGTTTTTTTGTTCTGCCTCTGAGTCTTCTCGATACACTCCTCATGAAACTTACCTTCTTTCTATCCTTCTAATTGACTCTAAAATACAGTTTCTGTTTAACAATCTGCAGGCCATCTAGTCTCCTGCATGAATGAAAGGAAAAAGCTGAACTCAACGCTCCTGCTTACATACCTGGCCAGTCCAGTCAGGCACCCAAGAGTGATGGACATTCCCGAGGAGAATGCAGATGCACCACCTAATTTTGCAATACAGTATAACTTTTCTTTTAACAATCATATTTGGAGAACTGGATGGGTGGGTTCACTCTCAACCTAGAAAACAGAACATATAGATATCTCGGGGGCAGAAGGGCTGTTTGCATAGCATTTAACTGTACTCTGTCATACTCATTCCTTCCTTTCCTTCCACAACAGATTGATGATAAATGATGTGCGTCCCAGTGCCTAGATGAATGTTGTCCTTGTGTAGTGTTTGTCTTTTTCAAACCTTTCCCCATATCCCCTTTCCCATTTTTTCACCAACTCCCATTGGCTCACACACATGGTGGGATGGATGTGGTGAAAGCAACACAAAATAACTGTAGGATCTTCTAAGCAATAGCCCACACTAGCCCCATTTACCACCTGCGCATAAAAGTGATCCATATTTCAGATATAGAACAAAGAACATAAGTCATCATCATCATCATTCATTCCTGGTTTCGCAGTACCATAAATGCCTAACCTAAGCTTGTCCACCATTTTATATCACTTGAGGATTTTGTAACTACTAGTTTAGTAGCTCCCCATTGCTCAAGTTACTACTATTGCTGTCTTTTGTTGTTTTATCAATATCAGGAGCTCTTGATGTGTCATCATGTAGTAGTGTTGTCTCAATTCTTTGTAAAGCTTTGATATATATCCCACTAACTCAGTGCTTTTATTTCCATGTAGTTGACTACAATAGTTAATCCTTCCAATTACTCATACAGTTGGAGCTCATCTGGGTGGAAGTGGGACCTCGCTTATGAATTTGTGATGGCTTCTCTGTTATTGCCTTATCTATATTCAGGTAAGACAACTATGGAGTGGCATGAATTAGCTAAAGTAGGAAGTAAGTAACTAACTAATACTGCAATTAATCGTTTTTCTAGGTTGTTGTAGACAATATAGGTCATGGCAGCATCCCTCTAATGGCCAAGATAGTTAGAGAGGTATAACTCTAAAACTAAGTGCTACACTCTGCACTCTTACAAGCACATAAACAGGCATAAAAACTAAAAACAGCTGCGCAAAGTAAAAGTAAAACAAACTCCTTCAGGCATCAATTTCTCAAAAATATAAGTTTCCCCTTTATTTATTTTTACAAACAAACCCACCCTCTCCACCCACAACATGTCCACTCCTCTCCCCAAACAAACTGACCCAACCACCAATGTCCAAAAATCTGAAATGTCCAATGAATAAAAAATCTCAATCCCAACTCCCTTTCCAACCTCTCCACCCACAACAAGTCTCTCCCACCAAAACAAAAAATTTAAAAAGGACTAGAAGAGGGCATTCTGTATTTGGATCCAGAGCTGGTCCAGGCTCTGCACCATTGTGGTGAGCCGGCCCTTTATAGTGCGCAGCCGCTTCAGGATGTGCTATAGTAATGGCCTGCTGTTGTCAAAGTGGGAGGTGGCAGCAGCAGTTGCTGTCAGCTGGTGGCAGCAGCGGCGATAGGATGGCCGGGAATCAGGAGGCTAAGGGGGACCAGCTGCACTTGGGCCTGGAAGAGAGGGAAGAATTTACGCCTCATCTTCTTCCAGGACCACCAGCCGCCGGTATTCCTGCAGGATATGGTCCAGTCTCTGCTGCCACAGAAAGGTCGCTATCTCCTGCTTGTTGGGTGCTATGGGTAGACAAGCAGGATAAAAGCAAAAAGAAAAACGACGAATTGTAAATAATGATCTGTGCAAACAATTGTTTGAAATTAGTGGGTGGGACAGAAGCAGTACATTGCTGGCCCTCTAGGGCAATTGGAATTTGATCTGAATATGATTAGGAGAGTCACAAGGACAATTTTACATTTTACCCACACATGCCTCTTATAAAATCTTTAAAAGCACTGACTGTGTGGCAGAAAAGTATTAGGCAGAATAAGAATAACACCGGATTAACAAACACAGTGATTGATTTATTCTAAAGGCTTTTCAAGTAACTAACACTTTGAGCTGAAGAATAAATTACCTCTCATTAATGAGTAAGCAGTTATGCACTATGGAGTAAGGGCTGTGTGTTGTGCTAAATTAATCAAGCCATGCTCCTTGCTAGTCAGCATGTCGGGTATTTTGCTACTGTCTGTAGCTGGGGCAGCTGTAGTTGACAATTATCTATTTTTTTTTAATTCCAATGCTCTTCTCCAAATGCCTTTCTATTTCTACCCTGACTCCAAAGAGGCAGATGAATAATAAATAAGATTCTACGCCACACACCTTATATATGAAATGCAGATATTATCCCGTCTGCTGTAAGTAGATGTATAGGAAAATGATGCACTGCACTATAGGGAAAGGAACAGGCTATATATATTGTATTTGGCAAATTCATTTCAGTGTATCCCATACCCCAAACTTGACATCAAATCATGCACTTACTCCTGCTTTACTCACTGACCTCGCCCACCACCACATATTATTTCTAGCATATTCATTTGCTTGGCAGTAAGGAAAGGAAACGTAACTTACACTACTGCAGGGTAGGGTAGAGGGATTAGGCTGGTAGGGTAAAGCTTTTGATATAGAATAGAGAAGTAACTACACTGATCATTGATTTGTCATATTTGGCTTATTCGGTCAGTGTACTAGTCGATGGAAATCGAAAAGGAAAAATATGAACAGGCGTAAAATAAATCTGTTATGGAAAACCATGAAATATATTTTGCAATCACTTCATAAATCTATAAAATCAAATGTGGCACATGCTAAGAATGGATTTTTCAATTATTTGGTTGGTTAGGGTGGAAGAAATTAGGAAAAAATAAAGGAGTGAAGTACAAAGAGGTGACTGAGTAGGCTAAGGGAATCACACTTTGTGTGTTCAGTTTGCAATGCATTGAAAACTTTGTAAATGCTGAATTAACTGAAGCAGATGCATATTGCACCGCCAACTATGAGCTCCTGAATTGAACCATACTGCACTTCAGTTATATATGGCAAAATGCCATGGGTAGGGAGAGGGGTGATGAATGATGGGTGGAATACATCTGACTCATTTAACAAATACAGTGAGTCAAGGGATTAGAACAAAAATTTAAAAAATACCCGCCACTTTGAAACATAGATTTGATAACCTTACATAAACAAAGTAAGTGAAGTAGGTGAGCAGCATGCTCCTCTCCCTGAGAAGAGCTTTCTTGCTTATTCATCCAAGCAATCTAAATATTAATTCATCATTCCATTCTAATTCACCCATAGCCACCATTATTAAGCTTTACTTTCCCTCATCCAGTCTTTAATCAAAATTTCCAATCCATGATCCATCCATTCAATATCTACCCATTCTTCCAACCATCCTTTCGCCCATCCATCCCTTTAGAGGAAAACGATATATCAGTAGTCCTTTAAATGTATAATTTTTTCATAAGTTCTAATTGACTCAGGGTTGGTAGATACTGTTGAAATAGATTCATAAAGTTGATTGCGATATATAATCGCCAGGCTGCCTCCCTGCTTGCCTGCTCTATCTGCTCTAAAGATGGAAAATCCTGCTGAAATAGCCAGAGCCATGTTGGGCCGGAAGTAGAATCAGCCCAGGTTTCTGTCACAAGCAAGATGTCAGGCTGATGGGTATCTATAAATTTGGCCAAATCGATTTTGTACGTTAATGGTGATCTGGCGTTCAGCAGAGTGGAAACAAATGCATCAGAAGAAGACGAAATTGCTTGGACTTAGCCTAATTGGACAATTTAAGTGAATGGCATGATTCATAAGTGTGAGGTGTAAGGTTACATACCGTGCATTTTAAAGTGTCACTGATAATGTGTGGCTCATAAGTGTCACATGAAGGATTCCTCCTGACAAATGAATTTGTACAAGCACTCCATGATTGACCAAATGCACAGTTGCTGGTACCTAACCTCTCCTTTCTAAACCCCAGCTAATCTTTGTAGGAAACAGTAGTGTCTTTCTGAGTTTTGCATATGGCCTCTAGTGTACAAACATTGAATGACGGAAGTAGTGAATCAAAAATGTCATATAACATGGATATCATGCGAAAAATATTGTCTCTTCAAAAATATTTATTGACAAAATAAAGTGACCATGATTGCACCCCCACCATGCACAGTTTTGTGATGAATGATGTCACTTCAGATGCTGCTGTTATTTTATCCATGATGTCATACAACATGTCATGAATGGTGTAATATGAGAGGTACGTAACAGTGTATGGTGAGCAAGTTATAATTACTTTAGGGCATGAGTTATAGTTACGTGAGAACACTGGTGAATTTTAAAGGGTTTATTTGTTTAAAAAAGTATGTTTTAACTGGCATTTTCACCTAAGTTTAACATCCCTCTAAGCTTTACTTTTCTTAGTGAATTTCTAATGTTTTTTTAATAAGTAGTAAGATATTATCGCAATGCTTAACTATAACGTCACTTTAAATTTCGTTTTTGTCAGAAAATTGCTATCATTTTTTAATGCAAAGTAAGATGTTCATTGCCTGCAGACAGGTCCTGCAACCAACCCCGCCACAGATGCCTAATCCCCAGCTATTCACAGTCTCTAACCTGGTCATTTAACTGTGTCATTTTAAGTAAGGCAGACCTACCGGCTTTGTCAAAGGGTCAATCTCCAAAATATAAAAAGTAGGGGCTCTATTGGCTCTATCAATGGGTCAGCACATCAACATATACAAAGCAAACCTTTTGGCTTTATCAATACTATCTATTATCAAATGTTTGTTTTTATAAATTCACACATTACAAAGTTTAATAGTGATTGTCATAACTTGTTTTCAGTAAAGCATTATTTAAAAACATATACATTAGAGTCTTTATTAACATTTTCCAGGTCACCTAATGCAGCCATAGAAACAACCACAAGGGGTTCCTGCACTCCAGCTTAAAAACATATAGCTCCAGCTTGGAGTGCTTTTAACAAATTATGTGAGCTCTCCTTGGAAAATGGATTTAATGGGCCAGTAGACTTGCTGTTTGTTTATGTTGCTGGGGGGCAGTAGCACTCCTAGAAGCACTCCACAACACAAAAAATGATTGGTGATACCCCTGCCCCTTTTAGGGACACCATCAGTATTCAATAAAATATGACTCAAAATCCTTTGTAGGGCATTATGGAGCACTTCTTGCTGTAGCAGGAAATAAGATATGAGCGGCTCTATTATTTATTTTTTCCTGTTATTTTTGTGTTTAAGTATCCACCAGAGTACCCAAATGTTTCACACTAGGGGGCCTGCAGCATTCAGTGTGCCAACTACTGAAGTAGCACTGCAAAATACATCTTGGGCCTGCCATTGCAGCCTTTAGTGCAGTTTTAAATTGCCATTGACACCAGGCAAAATAAACCTTTTTCCAGGCCTAACTTTCCATTATAAAACATATAAGTCGCCCCTGATGTAGGCCCTAGAGGCTGAGAGGACAGGGTACACTTTATTTAAAAGGTAGGACTTGTGGGCCTACATTTTACATAATTTTCATTACTATAAGGCCCATCTCTAACACTGAGTCACCTTATTACATTTAATAAGTGCTAACTTTGAATTGGGAGCAGGTAGAGATGTCATGTTTAATCAGAAATGGAATGTAATTTATAATCTTGTTTGATGCTAAAGTTGGATTTTAAGTCGCAGCTCTTGAAATGTCAATTTTAGAAAGTTGGCATTATCTTTTCATGTTTTAACCATTTGTGCCTTCTGTCAATGTGCTGGGGCACATGACTGTGAATGGCTCTCCTTTTGGAGTTTGTATATTCCTCCCATAAATTGACAAGGGGACAAGTTACGTGGCTGGGGTTGGAGCTGTTCCCTGCCTCACTTACACATCAAAGGGCTTGCCTTTAGTATACACAAAGGGCCCTGGGCCAAGGGCCTGTATGTTAAATCCCACCAGTGAACTGCTGTACATTTTAAAGTGGTAATGCAAAGTAAGTCTTCAGGCTGACCTTGCAGGCTAAGGGGCATATTCACGAGGAGCTATCGCCGAATTAACGGCACTTTATCGCTGCCAAAGTCGTGATAAATATACCTCCCCATTCACAAGCTGGTGTAAACAGCCCACAGCACCAGTGTACCCGCGATAGCAGTCGCAAAAAACATCGCCACAGAGGACCCACGCAACTATCGCTAACGAGATGCAGAGTGGGCGTTCCCGTGCCAAAAGGCGCGACAACATCACACCTCAACATTCTCAATGACCAGCCACATCGGCGATAAAAACACAAAACAGGCTATACACCAGCTTGTGAATGGGGAGGTATATTTATCACGACTTTGGCAGCGATAAAGTGCTGTTAATTCGGCGATAGCTCCTCGTGAATATGCCCCTTAGCCTGCAAGGTCAGCCTGAAGACTTACTTTGCATTACCACTTTAAAATGTACAGCAGTTCACTGGTGGGATTTAACATACAGGCCCTTGGCCCAGGGCCCTTTGTGTATACTAAAGGCAAGCCCTTTGATGTGTAAGTGAGGCAGGGAACAGCTCCAACCCCAGCCACGTAACTTGTCCCCTTGTCAATTTATGGGAGGAATATACAAACTCCAAAAGGAGAGCCATTCACAGTCATGTGCCCCAGCACATTGACAGAAGGCACAAATGGTTAAAACATGAAAAGATAATGCCAACTTTCTAAAATTGACATTTCAAGAGCTGCGACTTAAAATCCAACTTTAGCATCAAACAAGATTATAAATTACATTCCATTTCTGATTAAACATGACATCTCTACCTGCTCCCAATTCAAAGTTAGCACTTATTAAATGTAATAAGGTGACTCAGTGTTAGAGATGGGCCTTATAGTAATGAAAATTATGTAAAATGTAGGCCCACAAGTCCTACCTTTTAAATAAAGTGCATCCGCACGCCTGATCCTCGATGTACCACGCCACAGCCACATCACCCCCCACCTGAGGAACCTGCACTGGCTCCCCGTCGACAGGAGAATCTCCTTCAAACTCCTCATCCACGCACACAAGGCACTCCACAAGACTGGCCCAGCCTACCTCAACAGACGACTCCTCTTCTACGTCCCCAACCGCCAACTCCGCTCCGCCGACCTCTCCCTCGCCACCGTCCCTCGCATTCAAAGAACTACCACCGGCGGCAGATCCTTCTCCCACCTCGCCGCCAAGACCTGGAACACCCTTCCACTAAGCCTACGACAGACCCAAGACCTGCTGACCTTCAGGAGGCTACTCAAGACCTGGTTGTTCGACCAGTAGCAGCACCCCCTTTTTTTCCCTAGCGCCTTGAGACCCTCGCGGGTAAGTAGTGCGCTTTACAAATTCTGTGATTGATTGATTGATAAGGAGGGTTAGCACCAGGAAATCTACACCTGCTCTGACCTGGTGTAAAGTCGGATGGCAACCAGCACCACAAAAGGGAGCACAGCCCAGGGCCACATCTGAAGGGCAACAGATGCCATGGAGCCACTCATCATGCGGCCTGGACACCCAAGAGGGCCACAACACCCACTGCCACCACCCCCAGGACCACCCCTCCCTGGCACCCCCCGACCAAAGACATGCCACATCAGCCACACCTAAACATGTACAAAATATTCCGCTTGATGTCGCACAATCACAACTGGTGACATGCATGTGTCGTCACAGAAATGAGCAGCACACATTCACTTTCGAAGCAACAAATGAAACTTTATTGAAATGAACACCGAAATGAAATGAAGACACATGGCCGCTCCCCTCGGGACAATACGTAGGTCACAGCCTGTAAGACAAAAAACATGATGAGAAGGTGTGTCCTGCGCACATCAGAGGACAGAGAGAGAGTGAAGGAGAGAGAGAGGAAGAGAGGGAGGGAGAGAGAGAGAAGAGGAGAGAGAGAGAGAGAGAGAGAGGGAGAGAGAGAACGTGCCGCCCCTGCGCACCCAGGCCACACTGCTCACCTGCTGCCACCGGTGTGTCTCCAACCACGTGCCGGTATGTATAGCATGACACCAGGTCACACATCTGAGTCAGAGCCGTCAGCTGAAACAGAGTCCAGATACATGACTGGCACAGTACATACACTTGCACAAGACAACATCGCCTGCCCACCCATGCACACCCAGGCAGAGGCACCACAACCCCTCCCGCTGCCCATCGGAGCATGCCTGCCCATGCACACCCAGGCCTCAATGCTCACCTTCTGCCACCGGCGCATAGACAGGAGGTCCCACAACGTGCCGCTGCAAGCCACGAGCCCAGGGCCAGCGGACATGGCACCCTCCACACCATGCAGCCACGCTCCGCAGGCCACCAGGTCCCACGTTTGGTGCTGGGTCTTGATTACTCCATGGCATGGGACATACCAGTGCACCCGGCACCATCGCAGGCTGCACAGCCACTCAGCCCAATGGGCGCCACTAACTCTGGGATCCCAGAAGCGACGCCATGGGGCGATAGGCCCGCGCTGCCCGTTGGCTCTGGCCTACACTGCGGTCCAGTAGGGCACACATAACCTGAGTTGTCCGGACCCCCGCGACGGGGCATCATCGCAGGCTGCACACCCGCTCAGCAGCTCAAATTGCCACTGACTCAGTGCACCCAAAGTCACCGTCCCATGGCGGGGTGCCTGTGCCGTCCACAAGGCCTCGGATGCCACTAACCCTGTGCAACCCCAGTCTGTGCCACGTGGTGGTATGCCCATGCCGTACTCAAGGCCTCGGATGCCACTAACCCTGTGCGCAACAACTCATGGGCCCTATATGAGTGAGAACCGTGGAGCGTCCGTCATCCAGTCACCACCGGAAGAGGAGAATGTGACGTCGTCGGCCCCTTATGTTGGCGGAGTCACATGGCCTGAGACACCTGTGCCGGATGGGTGTGGTGTGTGAAAAAACCTGCCCTCAGGGAGTGGCTGTGACATGCTGACAACTAGACCAGTGACCTGCACACCACCAGCGAATACAGCTGCGACGGGTAGCAATGAGGGCCCCCCCTCCGGGCATTAGCGGAGTGGTCTGGCCTGCCGTACGCCGGACCAGTGCAGGGCTTGCAACAATGACTTGTGGGCTCTGGGCGTGGTCCTGTCCATGTCCGGACAAGGAAGTGACTGATGCATGTGTCCCTGTTGTAGTGTTCACGGGACCCGGTACACAAAATGCAATGTCGCACCCTCTGACTTGCATCCCACAGGATGAACATCATTGACGCAAGCGAAGGCACTGTCCCCACATTCTTCCACACATCCATACATGAATGACGTAAGACATTACACAGCAGTGCGTCACTGGATGTTTATTTGCACATCCAGTGCAGTCATGCAGCTGGAGCGGTAAAGGGCAATGCCAAGCACACTACACAATATGGGCCCGTGGAGGGCCAGCCAGTGTCCATCCGGGGATAACCTGTATTGCGGAAGAGGAAGGGTACAGTCCGCAGTCTGTCCGCCATGTCATTGGTCGTCAAACAGGATGTGGCAGTCCATGTTGCTGTCCAAAGGTGAGTGCATCGGAGTGTATCGGGGGTCAGTGGTAGGTCTTGAGGCCATGTGTGGCACCAAGCAGAAACAGGCAAGGTGGCGGAAATGAATGCTAGTGCCTCCTTCTGATCTCAATCCCATCCACGTCCTTGTCCCCGGATGTGTGCTCTGCCCCACCTGTGACACATCAGCGGCCAGAGGAGGATTGTCGGCCGCACTGTGTGGCAGTGACACATCAGGTGCCAGAGTGGATACGCCTGCCACACTGGGAGGCACTGAGACACCAGGGGGCAGAGATGTGGATGGTGTGGGGGCAGCAGCATTCATCATCGCCACGCCTTGTGGCAGCAATGCCATGATGAGGACATGCAGGGCATGGTAGATCCCAGCTACATTTCGCTGATGTGCAGCGGTGGCTGCCATCCTTTCCGCCTCCATCCGCACCATGTCCTCCATGAGCCTCCGCATGTGTGCCAGCTCATGGCTGAGATTGCTGGAGCCACTCTGAGCGGACAGGAAATTCTTCCCTCCGCGTCATGACTCCAGCGATGTCAGTCATGGCTCGTTGGAGACCATGGGGCGGACATAGACACCCAAGGATGGCGTCCAGTTCGGTAGCCATGAGGTCGAACCTCACCTACACCTGCTCGGCCGTCTCCCTCTGGCCCTCCAGCACACGGCGTTGGAAGGCCATTTGTTGTTCCTGGGGGACTTGGGAAGGTGCCGGGGCTGTGGGTGCCTCCTGCTGGGTGGTTTGGGTGGTGGGTGGGGTCTCATTGATGTAGCTGGGCTGCCCTGCTCCTGGAGGTGAGTGGCGGATGAGGTCAATGATGTCTTGAATCGTTTGGGTGTCGATGCTGGTGTTGTCCTCCTCGTCATCAGTGAAGAGTGGCTGGGACTGCTCTGCAGGAGGTGTTGACGATTCCCCTGCGATGTGAAGGGGAGATGGTGTATTACAATGTGTCCACATGTATGTAGCCGCATGGTACAGGTTGACATTCAGACAGCATGGCATTGTACATTGTGACAGTCTGTGGGTCTGGGCGAGGACCCAGGGTCATTGTTGGTGTGCACTGTGCCCTGCTTGCTTGTGCATGTGTGCCATTGTGGCCATCTCCACCCATCCTCCCAGTACCTGGTGGTCACTCACCCTGTTGTGGTTGTGTTGTGTCCTGTCGAGCAGTGTCCGGTCCCCCGACTCCAGCCACAGTCTCCACACTGATGACTGTCGACACCAGCTCCTCCATGTCATCCAGCTCCAGATGTGGTGCTGGGCCCCCACCTCCAGTCTGCGTTGCTGCCTTCTGGTTGGCGGTGAGTTTCTCTTTGGTCTTCCACTTGATGTCATTCCATTGCCTCTTGACCTCGTCCATTGTCCACTTGTGCTCTCCGACGGCATTCACCTTGTCGACGATGTCCCGCCATATTCCATTTTTGGTGCCCAATGACACGTTGGAGGTGACGAAGAGTTGTTGATAGTGTTCCATCACCTCCGTGACTATGGTCCTGTTCGCCTGCGGACTGAACTTGGTCTTCCTCGTCTTCTTGTCCTTACCCTTCCCTGTCCCCGAGGTCCCAGGCTGGTCGTCCGGGGTGCTTGTGGGGTTGCGCTCATCATCTGTGCCTGCTCCGGCTGCCTCCATGGTGCTTGGGTGTTGGTCAGTTTGTGTGTGGGTGTTTTTTCTACTTTTATGGTGATTTTTGATGCCTGCCAGGTGTGTGTTGCAGGCCTGGCGCTGCTTGTCGCTGATTTCCTCATCGCGCTTTGGCCCATCGCGTGTTTTTTGGTGTTGTGGTTTGTGTTTTTATCTCCATCGTGGTGGTTGTATCGCGGACATTGTCCGCGGTTTCGGCAGACTATCGCTTTCTACCACCTTGTTGTGAATTCCACGTTGACACGGGGTTATTTTCCCGCGATAGGCTGCGATATTGTAAGTTGCGTTACGCTACTCTTGCGGTAGTTATCGCACGTTATTGTGAATATACCCCTTAGTGTGCAGTTTTAAAACTGCCAATTTTGGTGGGCATAATAAACCTTTTGCCAGGCCTAAACCTTTGTTTTTAATACTTTTAAATCACCCCTAAATGCCCAGAGGGCAGAGTGAATGATATTTAAAAGTAGGACATGTGTAAAATCTCCATTGATTCTGGGCTACAATATAACACCTTATAATGCATAATTTCAGTTTGGGAAAAGCTAGAACCATGATTCAAGGAATAAAATTAATAGGAATATTTTAAACTCAGTCTCACTATATTGAAAATGCCACTTTTATAAAGTTGAAGCAGAAAACTAAATGAGAGAATGCACTCCTTTCCTTATGTTTGTACGTAATATTTCATAACTCTGAGTTATTTTGCGTGCTAACAGTAACGTGAGCTGTCCCAAAACTCACTCGTTTATTGATAATAAATGTCCAAAGAGGCACGTGATTTACGACCCCATCTGTCAAACTGCTGTTTGAAGAATTATATTCACCATAGTAAACATGAGCAGTTTACTATGATGAAGATAATTCTTCAAACAGCAGTGCGACAGATGGGG
This sequence comes from Calotriton arnoldi, assembly GCA_963921515.1. Taxonomy (NCBI): domain Eukaryota; kingdom Metazoa; phylum Chordata; class Amphibia; order Caudata; family Salamandridae; genus Calotriton; species Calotriton arnoldi. Next base: position 186,823 of record CAWUFW010000945.1, read on the forward strand.
TCGTAAATCACGTGCCTCTTTTGGACTTTTATAAAGTTGGCATTTCCTGCCTAAAGCCTCTGGTAGCCTTTTCAGAGTTAATCTCTAACTATCACCAGGCAGACTGCTGGGAGGTGTGAATGCCTCCCAGGAAAGGAAACAAAAAGGCCTTTGCTGGGAGGACCTCCTCTGGCAGGAATGCCTGGAGGATGAGCACACCATCTGGACAAGCTTCAAAGGGTGATCCACTGTCAGAGGGAGATGTCACTCACACCTAAGTCTGTCCCTGCTACTGTCCAAGTAGCCAATAAGGCATCAATTCCAGTGAGGAAAACCTGTTGCAGAACTGGTTTACTGGGGGAGCTCCTCATTACCCCAGTCAAACTTCACGGTTAACCTCAGAGTTTTAGATTTTAGCAGAGCAGGGCACTGCAGGATTGTTTATGGGTAAACCCCTAAGAAATGATGTCCAAGTGGGTAGGTTTGCCCTGGGAACTTTTTTCTCAATTGGTAATGGGGTTTCCCTCACCCATAACCTAGTGGCAGGCAAAGAGGTGGCACCCTGGATACCCTCTAAAGAACACAGCTTGACCTGGGTACTACAGAAGAGGGACTGCACCTGCTGAACCCCTTTTGGACTTACTTCATATAGAGGTGTTGAACCCAAGGCAAACGAGAAAACTCTGAGAACTAGTTGGATATACTCACAACAACTGCAAAAAAGCCCACCTTCCCGAATGGGCCAGCTGGCCAGTTCCACCTGGACTTGCTATGGACTCTGCTTGTGGCTTTCCCTGGAGTGAGTCCTACCCGTACATGGTGTCCCTAAGGTGCTAGGGCCCTTGGATAAAGTTTTAGAATCTACTCCTCCTGCCTAACCCTAAAAGATGGTACTTTTTCAACACTTTTAGCCAAAAGAACAAGAGGTTACCACCTGACAGATACCGATCAGCAGGCACCAGTGCTCAAATCTTCACCAGGCAAAGGCGTCAAAGTATCCTGCTGGCAAAGGACCTTCCTTGAGTATGAATTTTGGATTTCTTCTGCGCTGAGCTTTCCTGCCAAAGGTCAATGGTTTCCCTGTGACATTGTCCAAAGGCTATCTGGACTCATGGAACTCATTTCGGCCACAACCTGCTGCATTGTCCGCTGGGAATTTTCAACTTCAATTCCATAAACGGAGTCAGAAGGTAAAAGTTTCCACTGCAATGAACCTGGTACCTGTATCCCTGAATGTGTTTCATCATAGTCAGCCTGTATTTTTGACTTTGATCCAGTCTAGAGTGACCAGTGGTTGTCGATTTGCACTTTTTGGCACAAAAACACCTACGCTTTTGAAATATCGTATCTCTAGTTCCCTATATATGATTTATGTTGTGTTGGTGTTTATTTACTCAATAAAGCATTCTCTATTTTTATAAACTAGAGTGGGATTTTTATATTGTTGTGTTTTGTACTTTTTAACTGTGTTCCTACTGATACATTCTTTACACATGTCTCCTAAGTTAAGCCTGCCTGCTCTGTGCCACACCAATCAAAGGGTAAGCACAGGTTTATATTATTGAGACCTATTAAGGAATAGTTCCATTATTACTTGATGAGGACTACTATCCACTTTAACAAATAATCCCCTTTCTCACAGATGGGCTGCCTCAGTGCCTGCATGCAGTGGTCACTGTCAATTCACGCAGTTGAAGCAGCTGAAAACAATGTGTTCGGATCACCTCTCAATGTTGCTCTACCTAATGCTGTTACTGTATTGTGGTTGACAATTAAAACTTTTCTAAGTCTAATTTGTCATGATCCAAAATAGCATTTCTATCTGCTTCTCATATAACATTGGTATCATGTCCTGTTTTGAAACTGCTTCCCTTTTTCCCATTGATGAGGTCACTTGAGTATAGCCTGACTGCTGACCATATGGCCAAATCTCGTATTACTTTCACTGATGCACCTTTAGCATATTCTGATCTTGAATATTATATTGATGGTTCATATCTCAGAAATTATAAAGGAACATAGTTGATGGAGAGCCGCACGTTATGCTATTTCATAATGAGCAGCCCAGTCCAGCACTTGCAAATTATCCCCTGAGGTATGCCTGTAACAAGGCAAAGAGTAACAGGAACCCTCATTCAATTGGGCATATCATAGAGTATGGATTAGATGCGTTTTAGGTATGTGGAAGATATTGAGCCAGAGGATTAGCAGGACAGGAAAACTTTGGCAAGCTTGTATGGCAGTGGATGAGAATCAAGGCACTAGTTAAGCCCAGGAGTGTCCATTCAAATCACTGCATGTAACTGCAGGAGGGAATGAATCAAGGAGAAAGGGGAAACACAACAAAGGTGTAACTAAGGGAAAAAATGGAGGTTGAACTATGCTTGAGACATAATGCAACTAAGCAGTTGTGAGGGAAGTGGACACTGTCACTGCCTCTTCTTACTTACCCATGGAGGTGCCCATCTTTCCTCAGGCTTTGCTCTGATTGGTTCTTGTGTTAGTCAGACCTGGAAGGCTCACACAATCCCTCTGTGCCCAAGCCACCATTTTACAGTGCTTTAAATTCTCCATTCCTGTTTTGTCCTGCACTTTCTCTACCTCATCTCTATTAAATGCTTGTGGATTGTAGACTGAACTGGTTTCCTGTCAGCTCTGTTAATCACACAATGTTTGAAATCCTTCTTTGGATCACAAGTGACATAAGAATGCATGTTGTGTCTGTCTTCTGTTGTTTAGGACAGTGCAAAGCTTTAGGGATTAACTTAGGGAAAGGTTTAGATTTACAATGGGACCTTAAAAGCAAAATTCCTATGATTTGTGCCAAAATTGGGCTGAAGTTTCCAGACGCTCTACCTTTGACACGCGTGTCAACTTGAATCTTCCCTAGACAAAAGACCAAGTTAAGTGGTTTTCAGATTGTTTTAGATTTTCTTTTGTCATTTCATGCCACTCCTCCTGTGTCTCCAACTTTGCTTGCTTTACATTTAATTGATCATGTGAATCTAGAACACTAAAAGCAACTGATTTGGTGTCCTAAAAGGTTCCATTCTCAGATCAAAGCTGCCTTGCACACCAGTGTGATTGACTGCTGCCACAATCTACACCACAGAGATTGGATCCATGTGAAGAGCCACCAATGAACATCTGCACTTCTGCCCTGGTGGTGAGGCTCCTAAAAGCCTACTGTCTAATAACATGAAGTTCCAGGGTTGAATTCATGCAGCACACAGCAAGTGGCCCAGCAAAGCAATAGACACCGAACCTGTAATTTGGATCTCAATAAAACGTCCTACCCAAAGTGGTCCTGAACCTGTATTCGTAGCGCGTCTGCATCTGTAACCCAAAGTAACCTAGTCACAACTCAACCATGCCAGGGCACACTCTGGTGGTCAACATTATCAAGCAAGTATGGATTTACTCTCTGCTACATTTGTCCCCCCGCTGTGTACCCCATCTGGATCTTTTGAAGATCTTTGGGATACATCCTTTTTTTAAACAACCCGAGTCTAATAGGAATAGCCAGAACATTCTTTGAATCCTTCTACCACATTAACCAGCCTCAAAAATTCACTGTGACCTCACTAATGCATGCTCAATCTATTCATCATGGAAACCTAGATTCAAGAATACTCTGTGTCAGAAATATTGATGGCTGTCTCTCAAGGATATAACAATATAGAGAGAGGGGTCCTTCTCTACCAAAGGGATGGGACACCAGAAATAACACTATTTCAAAAAACAAACTCCCTTTGGGATTTTTTAAAAAAGCATACACATCCACACTCCTTTCATACCTGTTCATACAAATCACCAAAGGTTGAATAGAAACCAAACGATTACCATATAATATGTTTTTATTTGATCAAATCCTTTTAAAAAAATGTACAAAGAAAACACTTTTATATGCAATTGTTAAAAAAACATATCATAATATATATCAAATGTTAAAAACAATTCATCTAAAAAACATGGGAGAATTTCACAAATACAATATCCTAAACCAAATAGGTCAGAAGTCGCACAACAAGTGAAAAGAGACAGATGTTAAAGTCACTGATTTAATACTCTAAACACTTCTTTTGCTCCCGATGGAGCCGGTATCACTTGGGCGACTTCTGAAATACAGAGCGACGCGTTTCGGTGGTATAATGTAGTAAACCACCTTCTTCAGGCTTACAAATCTATTATGGTGTCTCCCAGCACAGTCATCTAAAAGATAGCATAAAACAATTTTTAGAGATTTCAGGCTCTTATCTCCATATTTTATACATACTTTTATTTTTGTATAACTTCTGCTACATCATATTAGTATTTAACAATACACAACAAAATCTGTTAAAAAACATTTATATTTGAATCATTGGCTCTATCCATGGTGATTCACATTCCAATCAAAATAACCTGTTCATACTACATCACACACAAACATACTCTTTATAATTATTGCACAATGGCCTTACCCACTATAATAAGTGGAATATCGGAGGAATCTAAGTTCTCCCCATTGGAGTCTTCTGTCACATAAGCCTCCAAATAGCAATCTGGGTTTTCAGACTCCCTGAAGGTAAATAATGACACAAAAGAGGGAAACACGCTATTTTGAGTATTCAGCCTCTATCTGATAATAATACTCTAATATGTATCGAGATAAAAATCTACCTTCCGCATATATTCTTCTGTTTTTCTTACAGAGGGATCAAAGCCATCTATTTGTAGGGATATGGGCCAATTTTCCCTATAATCCTGCAGGTGATAAAACAATACAAGAAAAACAACAAATAAACACCACATTGCATCCGGCATTATATGGTTTTCTATCTCTCTGCATCAATAGCTAAAGACGGTTTCTACCTTTTATTGGGGGCTTGTTTTCATACAGTCACTGGAGCTGTGGCCTCAAAATCCATAAATTCTTATTTTCAGCAATACCCCAGTCACTAGTTTCTCATTCGAGGTAGAAATACTTAAATGACCCTGTGGTTTGGCCTATGTGGGAAGAAGAATATATGTGGAAGGTAGATTTTTATCTCGATACATATTAGAGTATTATTATCAGATAGAGGCTGAATACTCAAAATAGCGTGTTTCCCTCTTTTGTGTCATTATTTACCTTCAGGGAGTCTGAAAACCCAGATTGCTATTTGGAGGCTTATGTGAGAGAAGACTCCAATGGGGAGAACTTAGATTCCTCCGATATTCCACTTATTATAGTGGGTAAGGCCATTGTGCAATAATGATAAAGAGTATGTTTGTGTGTGATGTAGTATGAACAGGTTATTTTGATTGGAATTTGAATCACCATGGATAGAGCCTTTGATTCAAATATAAATGTTTTTTAACAGATTTTGTTGTGTATTGTTAAATACTAATATGATGTAGCAGAAGTTATACAAAAATAAAAGTATATATAAAATATGGAGATAAGAGCCTGAAATCTCTAAAAATTGTTTTTATGCTATCTTTTAGATGACTGTGTTGGGAGACACCATAATAGATTTGTAAGCCTGAAGAAGGTGGTTTACTACATTATACCACCGAAACGCGTCGCTCTGTATTTCAGAAGTCGCCCAAGTGATACCGGCTCCATCTGGAGCAAAAGAAGTGTTTAGAGTATTAAATCAGTGACTTTAACATCTGTCTCTTTTCACTTGTTGTGCGACTTCTGACCTATTTGGTTTAGGATATTGTATTTGTGAAATTCTCCCATGTTTTTTAGATGAATTGTTTTTAACATTTGATATATATTATGATATGTTTTTTTAACAATTGCATATAAAAGTGTTTTCTTTGTAAAACATTTTTTAAAGGATTTGATCAAATAAAAACATATTATATGGTAATCGTTTGGTTTCTATTCAACCTTTGGTGATTTGTATGAACAGATATGAAAGGAGTGTGGATGTGTATGCTTTTTAAAAAATCCCAAAGGGAGTTTGTTTTTTGAAATAGTGTCTCTCAAGGATATCATATAATGCATATTGATAGGAAAGTGAAACAGGAGTGTTAGACCTGTCATCCTTGGTGTGGCACTCTCTCAGACGTTTTGCTGTCACTCCCCTATTTTTCCTAAACTTGTTTTTCTTGACTTTAGGACTCTGGAAACTCTAGCTATGCTAATCAAGGGTAATGTGCTTGCACACTCTCCCTTAAACATGATAAAATTGGCTTACACCTATTTGGTACATTTATTAACTTATACATCCCTAGTATATTGTATTACCTGTACCCAGAGCCTGCAAATTAACTGTTGCAAGTGAGCTGTAGCACTCATTCAGCCACATGATAAAGTAGCATTGAAAGACATATCTCAGGCCTGCAACTGCAGCCTGCAGTGCCTTTTGAAACTGCTGTTTTGATCTTGCAAAATAAACTTTTTGTCATGCCAAAACCTTCCTTTTTGAAACTTAAAAGTCCCTCCTATGCTAGGCTCTAAAGCACGGGTACTCATACTACGGCCCGCGGGCTGCCAGCGGCCCGGCAAGCCTTCCTTGGCAGCCCGTGGACCTTGCAGACATCGTACCTGTGTTTTTTTTGTTTTTTTTAAAGAGTGTCAACAAACACCGCCGGTTGCAGCAGCGCGGACTCTGAGAGACTCTGCTCTAAGGGGGCCGGGCGATTCTTTAAAAGACCATTCACTTGTTAATGAGGCTTTGTTGTATTTCACCTCTTCTTACGCCCCTGCATCTCCACTCTGACTGAGTGGAGATGCAGGGGCGCTAAGAAGAGGTGAAATACAACAAAGCCTCATTAACAAGTGAATGGTCTTTTAAAGACCTGTGAAGTACTCGGGTGCCGCTGTGTGTGTTACCGGGAAGCTGTCTCAGCCTGGGCTGACACACACGTGGGGTGAGGTGACAGAGGGTGACAGAGGACAGCAGGGTGTGAGAGCCGGGTGAGGTGACGGAGGGCAGCAGGGAGTGAAAGCAGCGGGTGAGGTGACGGAGGGCAGCAGGGAGTGAGAGCAGCGGGTGAGGTGACGGAGGGTAGCAGGGAGTGAGAGCCGGGTGAGGTGACGGAGGGCAGCAGGGAGTGAGAGCCGGGTGAGGTGACAGAGAGCAGCAGGGAGTGAGAGCTGGGTGAGGTGACAGAGGGCAGCAGGGAGTGAGAGCCGGGTGAGGTGACAGAGAGCAGCAGGGAGTGAGAGCCGGGTGAGGTGACAGAGGGCAGCAGGGAGTGAGAGCCGGGTGAGGTGACAGAGGGCAGCAGGGAGTGAGAGCCGGGTGAGGTGACGGAGGGCAGCAGGGAGCGAGAGCAGCGGGTGAGGTGGCAGAGGGTAGCAGGGAGTGAGAGCCGGGTGAGGTGACAGAGGGCACAGAGACAGATAGAGACAGAAACAGACAGAGACAGAGATAGACAGAGACAGACAGCGACAGTGACAGACTGACAGATAGAGACAGAGCCAGATAGAGGCCGAGATAGATAGAGGTAGACAGAGGCAGAGCCAGATAGAGGCCGAGATAGATAGAGGTAGACAGAGGCAGAGACAGGGACAGACTGACAGAGGCAGAGACAGATAGAGGTAGAGACAGACAGAGACAGACAGCGATAGAGACAGAGAGATAGAGAGAGACAGAGAGAGAGAGAGAGACAGAGATAGAGGCAGGGACAGATAGAGGCAGAGACAGATAGAGGCAAAGACAGATAGAAGCAGAGACAGACAGAGATAGAGACAGAGACAGACAGAGATAGAGACAGAGACAGACAGAGACAGGGAAAGACAGAGACAGAGACAGAGAGGCAGAGAGACAGAGAGATGGAAAGGGAGATGGAGAGGGAGACGGAGGGAGAGAGAGGGAGGGAGAGGGAGGGAGAGGGAGGGAGAAGGAGGGTGGGAGACAGGGAGGGAGACAGAGGGTGACAGAGGGAGGGAGAGGGAGGGAGACAGAGAGAGAGGGAGACAGAGGGAGACAGAGAGAGGGAGACAGAGGGAGACAGAGAGAGAGGGAGACAGAGGGAGGGAGACAGAGGGAGGGAGTCAGGGGGAGATAGAGGGAGGGAGAGGGAGACAGACAGAGGGAGACAGACAGAGGGAGGGAGACAAAGACAGACAGAGGGAGGGAGACAGAGAGATGGAGACAGAGAGAGAGGGAGGGAGACAGAGGGAGACAGAGAGAGGGAGACAGACAGAGGGAGACAGAGGGAGGGAGATAGAGGGAGGGAGACAGAGAGGGAGACAGAGAGAGAGGGAGACAGAGAGGGAGACAGAGGGAGGGAGACAGAGAGAGGGAGACAGACAGAGGGAGACAGACAGAGGGAGACAGAGAGAGAGGGAGAGAGAGGGAGACAGAGGGAGGGAGACAGAGAGAGGGAAACAGAGGGAGACAGAGAGAGGGAGACAGAGGGCAACAGACAGAGGGAGACAGACAGAGGGAGGGAGACAAACAGAGGGAGACAGATAGAGGGAGGAGGGCGACAGACAGAGGGAGACAGACAGACGGAGTAGGGCGACAGACAGAGGGAGGGAGACAGATAGAGGGAGACAGAGGGAGGGAAACAGACAGAGGGAGACAGACAGAGGGAGACAGAGGAAGGGAGACAGAGGGAGGGAGACAGAGGGAGAGAGGGGGGGAGACAGAGAGAGAGGGAGGGAGACAGAGAGAGAGGGAGGAAGACAGAGAGAGAGAGGGAGACAGACAGAGGGAGACAGAGAGAGGGAGGAGCGCGACAGACAGAGGGAGACAGACAAAGGGAGGAGGGAGACAGATAGAGGGAGACAGAGGGAGGGAGATAGACAGACGGAGACAGACAGAGGGAGACAGAGGGAGGGAGACAGAGGGAGGGAGACAGAGGGAGAGAGAGGGAGGGAGACAGAGAGAGGGAGACAGAGAGAGAGAGGGAGGGAGACAGAGAGAGAGAGGGAGGGAGACAGAGAGAGAGAGGGAGACAAACAGAGGGAGTGAGACAGAGGGAGACAGAGGGAGACAGAGAGCGAGAGAGAGGGAGAGAGGGGAGGGAGAGAGAGGGAGAGAGAGAGAGAGAGAGAGATAGAGAGAGGGAGGGAGATGGAGAGAGAGAGGGAGGAAGAGATAGAGAGAGGGAGGGAGAGATAGAGAGATGGAGTGAGACAGAGCGAGAGAGAGAGAGAGAGAGAGAGAGAGATAGAGAGAGAGAGAGAGAGAGAGAGAGAGATGTGTGTATGCCGGGACGAAGGCGTCCACTGCAGGGGCCTGTGTTCAACCTCATGGTCATAGTTTTTTTTTGCTATAGCCCCGTCCCTCCCCCACTGACCCCGCCCCCACCGGTGCGGCCCTCGGCCACAAACCACACTGTAAATTTGGCCCCGAGATAAAGTTTGTGAGTACCCATGCTCTAAAGGCTCATAGGACAGGATGCATGATATTTAAAATGTAGGACATGTGCATTTAACTTTTATATATCTTTACAGTAAAAATTTCCCAAAGTAAGTTTTCACTGTAGCAAAGCTATCTCTCCTATAGACTAACACTGATTTACCTTATTACACTTAATATGTGATAACTTCAGTTTGGGATTAGATAAAAAAGTGCTTCTTTCACTCATTTTAATTGTAATTTATAAACCTCTTCAATGGTAAAGTCAGATTTTAAGTTACTATTCAGAAAATACCACTTTTGAAATGCTGGCAGTTTTCATGCTCAAACCAAATGTGCCTTTTTGTCACTTTACAGGGTAACATGACTGTAAATGGCTCTTCTATGGTGTGGTGTGTATTATTTCTAGGCATGGTTACAAAAGAGGGCTAGGTGTAGAGAGAGTTGGTCTTCCTGACAAAAGGGCTAGGGGAAGAAGTTGTGCCCTACCCTGATTACCCTTTAAAGTACTCTGTCTGCCGCACACACAAAGGAACCTGACACTTGGCCTGCCTTTGTCTTTGTCACCGCAGACAGTTTGCAGCCAACCCCGGGGAAAGAGGAATAACTGACCAAAAGTAGGCCATGGATTGCCACTCACACAAAGGCTGGCGCTAGTTATAAGTATGGCAATTTCAGAACCTTTCATCAGAACACTCCTGGATCTGTGGTAGACTCAGAAGAAGGAGTGCATTGCTGTCTGAAGGAGGTCTAGACAATCTTCCATTGAACACAGGATCCCCAGAGGTGATTCCAATGGTCGATTGGCTGATGTTGTATTTGAGGGATGCAACAAGCTGAACCTTGATACTTGCCTCTGCTGGATTGCGTTCTGATCCCAAAGATATGCCTTCCAGGTACTGGCCCTTAGCTGGCATCAGAGTGCATTTCCCCTACCTCAAAACTCAACTCCAGGTGAAAATCCAAAAGTTTGTGTCCCTTCATGTCTGCTAGCAGACTTCTCACATCAGCAATGGTAGCTATGTCTGACATCAATGCAAAGTTCTGGTGGCGACCTGCTCTTCCCGCCAAACAGTGACCACCAATGATAAGCTCTAACGAGGACTGCTCCTTGCTTTAACAAAAATCTCTCTGCTGCCCCCACTAATGCAAACCTCCAGCAAAGGCTCCTTGGATGGATTTGGACTTTGAGAAGGCAAACTCTTCACTGGGACAAAACTGGACTTTTGCTCCATCGCGGTCAACCTGAACTTGTGAATCTGAGGAAGTCCAGCACGGCCAGATAACCACAAGTGGTGCTTTGTGGTTTTGGTGCTATTTTCACATGAAGCTTTATTGTTCTGAACTCTGGTTCCACTGAATGTGTTTTTATCATTTTGGTGTAATTTTATATCACACCAATTGCACTATTCTTCCAAATTGTATTGGAAATTTACCTGTGTTGTGTTTTTGCTTTATTGCTGTTTGATTTTTCGAATTTTGCATACATACTTTATGCATTGTCTCTAAGTTAAGCCTGGCTGCTTTTGTGCCAAGCTACCAGAGGGTTAAGTACATGTTTATTTATTTATTTGGTAACTTTCATGGTCCACCCTGACAAGGATTGTGTTTCTTATTTGAGTGGAGCTTCCACCCCTCTCAAACAATAACCCAATTTCTTACAGGGTGTGGGGTGCATTGCTTGCATATTTAAAGATAACTTTATAGTTACTATGTTTCATATTTTAACTATTAGACGAGTAGAAAATCTAGCTGTTAGTTTATCTATTTCCTTTCAGTGATCAGTTAAATGCCTAGTTGCATACTGCTCACCTGGACCTGCCACTGAGTTTATTCCTTCCTATTTTGAAGCAGTTACTGCTTGTCTACTAAATACCACCAAACAAATCTTATTAAGTGACTTCAATATTCATGTGGATAACAGGCTAGACAAAGAAGGTAACATTTTCATCTACTGGTTGAAGTCATGATTCTAGAAATGCTTTATATAGGACCCACTCACCAGGCAGGGCATTCTTTGGACTTAATTGGACAACATTTTAAGTACTAGTCCTTGTATGTCATTTAGGAAGGTCATCTTTTTGACATGATCAAATCATAGATGGTGGTCTTTGGACGTCAAAGTGGGAACAATTTGAAGCCCATAGCTTGGGCCTCCTTTTTGGAAGGCTGCCGCCATGACTTAAGTGTTAGTCAACCCGTCACTCTCTGTTAAGGAATGAGTTCTTGGATCCTAAACTCACCAGATACCCTGATGCCATAGAAAACACAATAACCGAAGAGAGCACATCCCTCATGCAAAGTGTCTGAAAGAAAATGGAGGAAGAACTATGCGGATTATACATATCTCTCTACAAGAGCAAACTACAAGCCTATTTCTGAGCAGTCAAGATTTCTAAAGGTGAATTTCCCCAAGAAAGAATCCTGAGCTTTGATATTCTATTAGAGAAGCTTTTAAGCTGTACACAAGTATGGCTGATTTCCAACTTGAGACCAGTAGTCTAAGTTTAGACCTGAAGTCTAAGTTTAGACTTCAGGTCTGAAGTTAGACTTTAGGTCTAAACTTAGACTTCAGGTCCAAGTTTACATTTGTGCATCGGGCCCACAATGATCAGCCCATCACAGGAGCTGTGTGATAGAATTTTGGACTTCTTTCACAATAAGGGTGTTAATTGTAGGAAAATGCCTCTTTCACTCCCAATATTTCTGTACTGATTCTGCTTGTTTCTTTTTACTTTGTGTCATGGGGCACCAGTGCATGTACTCTGATCCCTAAAACATGTTGAAATTGGCTACACTCTATAAACAGTTCTTGTGTGCTGTTTTACCAATTCATCACAAATGCCAAATCAACTCGTGAATCCAATGTTATTCATTAATGAAGGGCAGTCCTTAGTCAAGAATGCAATAGCCCTCATCCACCTATGTGGCATGGTTCATCCTCGGGCAAGCTCCTCGCTGGGTGGATACTGCAATAAACAGTAGGCTCCCAGGAAATGGGGCTGTTTCACATAGATCTTTTCTCGTCCTGGCCTGGTATTTGCCAGAGCTCAGGTCACTGCCCTATTTTAGTGGGCTATAGAGGAGGAGGTAGACCGGGTGAAGGTATAGTTAAAATTGGCTATGGACCCTCCCTTGACAATATCTCCTGGGTAATGCCATGCCAAAATTAAAAACAGGGCTGAGCCAATCAGGCATAGTGATCAGCCCTTGGTGTTACAGTGTGGTCAACAAGGTGTATGCGTTTTTCACCAAGAAGAGTCATAGGAATTTCATCAGGACCAAAGTACTAATCTACTGAGTTAGGTTTTATTTAAAACATAAAATACCTCATATCACAAAGAGTGTGTTCACATTTTCTTAGATTAAGTGAAAAGAAATTAAAGTGTAGAAAAAATAATAATGTTATCAATGCCCGATGACCTGTAAAAAGAGAAGAATGGAGACACAGAACATTATATTTCAATAAAGCTGTATTTCCTTATTTCAAGAAAACTGTGTGATACTATTGTGATTTTCCCATTGCACGTGACAAACATGATTAAGGCACACAGTGGAGTGTTCAAAGAAAACACAAGGTTTTTCACACAAATATGCTTCAGTAATGCATATATATCAAAATAAATCTACCCGTACCGACTTGGTGTATTTTAGGGGACCTTTAGTGTAAACTCAGAGCTGAGGCCCCTCAACCAACCGCATGAAAGATCTTATTTGGGTGTGTAGGGGGTGCGGTGGATGCCCTACCCTGCTTCCAAGATCCCTGAATGGTAACTTCCGAATGTCAGGAGAGCATTTTAAACCTGGCTTTAATGTGAGGGCTGGAGCTAAACCTTCGTCCCCTCCCTCATCATAACCAGCCTGTATCCAAACTCAGTGGGAGGGAGAGCTACTGCAAAACTGGATTGAAGTGATCACAAGCTAGAGTTTTCCTGTTATCATAGCTACAGCTCTGGGTGGGCACAGAGAGCTCTGACTAGGGTAAGAAAGGTTCTGCTGTGCTAATTTGATGTAGAGGGGGGCATAATTTACAGTAAAACACACAGGAAGTGCTGCAAAAGTTGGTAGGTCCACCCATGGGAACTTTTATCTCATTGGTTAGGGATTGACTAGGAATTTCTCCTACCCACAGGTCAGCACTGGGCATAAATGTTGCACCCCCAGTACCCTCTTCAGATGATCTGTGGAAGACAGAAGAAGGACTGCACCTGCTGTTGTGACCTATGAAGAGACCCGCAAAACTGAACGTGCTCCCACCTGCACCCAGTACGGAGAAGTATACTCCTTGGGTCAGTTGACTAACCTCCTGTTAAGCTCTAGGTACAACAAAGCTGGGTGAAGACCACTTTCCTGATGAGCCCAGCTGAACAGTTCCAACTGGTCCTTCCCTGGAACCTGCTATTGGTTTCTACTGGACTGAGTTCTGACGAATAATTGGTGTTCCTAAGTTCCTGGGGGCCTTTGATAAGAGTCAGAAGGTAATCCTCTTGACCTTAAAAGCTTTGACTTAGAACATTTTCAAGGATTTATGGTTAGAGAATCAACATAAGACCCAGACCTACCTGCCAAGTCAATCTGATGATGGTGAATTGCCACTGGACCAACGATTGGGTTTGCTCTGAGCTTTTCAGCAGCAGCAAATCCATTTTCTGTGGTGAAGTACCCAGCCTCATGGAGCTCTGTTCAGCTACAGCTTGCAGCCTTGCCATGATGAAGGAATCTGAGCTCCAAAAAGTGACTAAGTCCGTAGGTAGAAATCTTTACCAGACAAAGGATCCAAAAGTATCCGGCTGGTGAGAAATCTTCCTTGGTGCTTTCTTGCTAAAAGTCAACAACTTCACCAGGACTTGGTTCGATGTGTATCTGGCCTCATGGAGCCCTTGTTCAGCAAATGACTGTTGACTTCCATTTCAGAGGCTAAGTCAGAAGGTAAAACATCTAATTGGGACAAGCCTGCTCAGTATTTAGACGAAATATAGGAAACACAAATATCCTGGGACAGAATAGTATGTCAAAAATATTGAGGACAAGAATGTTGTGTAGGTGATTTTCCTTGGATAAGTAAAGTTTTACTATATATAACTCCAAATATATGTACCTTGATGATATATATATACATATAGATCTGGAGTTAAAAATAGTGAATGTATACTTACCTATTTGCACTTACCTTCTCAATATTGTTGTCCTCGATATTTTTGGCACGATATTCTGTCCACATGATATTTGTGTTTCTGATTTTCTGTCACGGATCCACCTGCTCTATACCCAACCCATGCTCCATCTCAATCTCCCTTAAATCTTACCCATGTCTAGCTCTAGCAAATTCGTTCCCCTCAATTTTGAAGTTACATTAACTATTTATTATTGTTTTTGTTCTGCCGGCCTAGAGTGTGACTTTATGCACCGCCTCCCTCCGGGATCTATGACACGAAAAATTCTCGTGAACAAAGTAGGTGCCTCCGCATTTCTGGCATTGTCATAACCTTGATAATATAACATAGCGCATATCACGGCGATAAACAATAAAATACAATACAGCCAGACCCGTAGTTTTACTTTTGCCTTGATCTATACCACGTTCAAAAACTGATTACGCATGGCTTGCAATCACAAAAGAGTCACTGCATGATTGTATACCTTACGAATACCTTTGCGATCTATGAGTATTGCATGTAAAAACCACTTCATGCATGGACAATTAGCCAATTTTGCAGCAATTGATGATACATGCATGAATGTTAGGTCCACATCAATATGGACCTGATGTTGTTTTTGATTTACGCTGTGTCTCCTTTACCTTTCTCTTCACAGGTACAGAAACTATGACGGTAAATAACCATAAGTGATATTCCTATGCACACCTTAGCGTGTGTGCATAGTTCAACGTGAGCTCAGGTTTCACTCTGAGCCGTGGGTCCTGAAGAAGCCATTTTAATTAATACATATGGCTGAAACATGTAGGCCACCTCACAAAAAAATCACTTTTGCACATTAATTGTCGAGACGTGCGAGACCAGTGTTTCACTCACGCCCACCAAAAATTGTAATTTTTAACCCTACCCCAGGAACCATATATTAAAGGACTAGGTATCCTGTAGGTAGTTTTAATCTATCACTATCACAGCATCCACTTTGCCTAAGAAACGCCGAAGCACACCTGGGAGGCAGTCGGCCTTCCGGGTGGGAACCTGATGCTGAAGCATGCCACCAACTATGTTCGTGGGTGAGGGTTCTTCTAAAAAACCAAATGGTTTCCTTGTCAGGGAGACTTAAATGCAAAAAAAAACATTCAGGCAATGCAATAATCTAATTCTAACCCCAAATTTGGATTTTGTAGAGCATAGCTTTAGGCTTGTTCTCTTTGTTTAGCTATCTATACCCAGGGAAGACGAACAAGCTCTCTATTTTCATTTATTTTTTGATATTTCCAGCACAACCAGTGGGCCATGGTTGGCACGTTCCACTTTTTATTATTATTATTATTATCTCAAACTTCAACAATTCATATCTCTGTTCCCCTTGTAGGATTTATGTTGTTTCTGTCTCGTTTTCTTTATTACATTATTTTCTATGTTTATAAATTGAAGTGGGATTTTTATTGTATTGTGTTTTTGGATTTCTAACTATTTTGGTACTAAATGGTTTACTTGTTTTTTTCAGTTGAGTCTGTCTTCTCTGTGTCATGTTTACCAGGGGTTTTGCTCAGGTTTAGGTTTCATTTACCAAAACTTTTACTCAAACTAACAAAGATAGTGCCATTATCACTTCTGGTGGAATACAATCCACGCAATCTATTAATGCACTTTCTCACATTAATCTTGTAGGAAAATTCTCCCATAGCATCAATGGTTCTCACTCTATAGGTGAGTCACCTCCTAGGGATTTCTGGTCTTTATCCACTACTTTGACCTCAGAAGACAAAACTCATGCTCTAACATCTATGATCTCCTCTTCCCTGACAGATATTGGGCCTATTCAAAAACTCAAGAAGATATCAGAGATGATTATTCCATCTCTAAAAATCCTATGCATTTCTACCTTCTTTGATACCTTAGTGAATAAGCAATCAACCAGTTTTGTGGAATTCAATCAGTTCTTACAAAAGGTACAATCAGGCTTTCGGAAAAGCCTGTGTACAGAAACTGTATAGAAACTGTTATGACTAAAGTAACAGATGATATTAGGAAGACTATGGATCAATGTGGAGTGATTCCCTGATATTAATAGACTCATCAGCGGTCTTTGTTAAGATCTCACACGCCATCCTGCTTAGGCAGATGTCAGAAGCTGACATTGCAGGGAACATTTTGGAACAACATTTTACACAAACAGTGAGGCTGGCAAAGTACTGCTCTTTCCTGAAGCTATTGACTTTGAGAGCACCACAAGGCCCAGTTTTAAATCTCAGTCATCTTTAACCTGAACATAGCACTCCTCAACTCATTGATCAAGTTATTCAACATCTATTTTTGCTCTTATCCCAATAACACCCAACTAATAGTCAGACTTAAGGAGATACAACCAAGGCAGGTTCGCACCCTTGGAAATTGTCTTTAAGAAGTGGTCAGCTGGATGGACATAAGCTCGCTATCTCTAAATAGAGGAAATAATAGGGAAAAAACTCATGTCATTGTTTTTGGACCATCTACATCATGGGCCACTGATTGGTGGCTGGAAAATCTATACATGCTGCTGTGCTACTCACCCCATGCAAGGAATAAAGGGGTAATCATTAATAAAGAGCTACGTTTTCAAAACATCTGAAGACCATCTGTATGAAGAGCTTCAGGTTGTTACATATAATTAGGAAAATCCTACATTTCATTCCCCCTTCTACCACAAAGGGTCCTTGCTCAAGCAATGAATTATAGCAACTCTTTATTGGTTGGTGCACCTATATATCTTATCCAAAGTCTTCAGCTTCTGCAGAATGCTATGCTGGTAGGCTGATTTTGGATCTCAGGAGAGATGCATCTATTTCTCAGAATTTGTCTCTCAATACACATGAGATACTTGTTCATAGCCTTATGTATGTGCCACCAAATTGTTTATAATACAAGCTAGGTCACCTATATGACATCACTTTTTTCCTAGTATCTAGAGCTGGTTTTTGCTTAGGCGCTGCACAGATGGGGTCCCCAGGTGAGGAGAAGGGTCCCCCATGGGTTAGCCTAGTGGGCCCTGAGAGTATAGAGAGAGAGATCCAACTGGGTTCAGGAAGGCCTAGAACAGGAATAGACCCCTGCTGTTCGGGCCAGGTTCCGTGTTCTATCGCCCCAAGCAGGGAATCCCATTGAGGTATCGATTGGTCAACCCTGGCTTTAGGCTGGAAGCGAGTTGTGTTGGAAATGTCCCTTTTTGCAGGGTTATCCCCAAACTTTTTGCTTCTCCCTCCTACTTTTTCCTGACCGGTGGATGTTGGCGTTAGGACTCTGGGCCCTTTACCACTGCTGATCAGTGCTAAAGTGCATATGCTCTCTGTGTAAATTGTTATTGTGATTGGTTATCCATGATTGGTATATTTGATTTACTGGTAGGACCCTAGTAAAGTGCACTAAGTGTGCCAGGACTGGTAAAGCAAATGCTACTAGTGGTCTTGCAGCACTGGTTGTGCCACCCACATGAGTAGCCCTGAAAAGTTGTCTCAGGCCTGCCACTGCAGTGCCTGCGCGCAGTTTGTTAACTGCCATTTTGACCTGGCCAGTGTACCCACTTGCCAGGCCTTACCCTTCCCTTTTCTTACACATAGGACACCCCTATGGTAGGCCCAAGGTACCCCCCTGGGCAGGGTGCAGTGTATGTAAAAGGTAGGACATGTACTGGTGTGTGTACCATGTCCTGATAGTGAAATACTGCCAATTTCGTTTTTCACTATTGAGAGGCTATCTTGCCCATAGGACAGAATGGGGAATGCTATGTAACATTTTACCTGCATATGTTCCCATAGGAGTGAGATAGAAAATTGGAGTCTGGTATCCCTGAACTCAGAATTTAATAACACATCTTTTAGTAAGGATGGTTTTTAAATTCTATGTTTGAAAATAGCACTTTTAGAAAGTGGCTATTTTCTTGTTCAATCTTTCTGTGTGCCTCTGCCTGGTTGTGGATTAACTGTCTGGCTTTGGAGTGATAGGGGCTGGGGTGGCTCCAGGAGGCTGGGTGAGTCAGCCTGGGCTGAATAGGCCATTCTGCATTTGGAGTGGTGTGAGGAGTAGTACCTGTCCCTGACTAGGGCTGTGCCTGCCTTCCACAAAAGACTGGCTCCACCTCCTGCGGTGCGTCTGAAGACCCTGGCCCACATTCACAAAGGAAGAAGTTGTGCACTGGCAGAGTGCACCCAGAACTGGTTTGGACTGGGTCCAGAACCCCTTACACATAGAGAACAAAGACTTTTGGGGTATAAAAATGAGAGCTGAAACCTCTGTAATTTAGACTACTTCGTGATCAAGAGGAACCTTCTGCCAAAGAGGACAGCTGAAGAGACTGAGGAGAAGCCCTGCCCTTGCTGTGTGTCTGGGGTGGGCCTGCAGTTTGCTGTTTCTGCTGAGGAGAGGACCAAAGGGACTTTGCTTTGTCCCCCTCCTGCTTGCAAAAGGACTTTGCTGTGTGCTGTGTCCTGAAGGGAAAGTCTCCATGGGCCTGAGAAGAGCTGGCCTACTGTTGTGGAAACTCAGGGACACCAAAGTTTCCAAGATCATCCTGGAACCAAGAAGAAACCTTTGCCAAGGAGAAGAGCGCCAGAAACTGAGAAGGACTGCCCTTGCTGTGTGTTCTGGGGCTGACATGCAGTGGCTATTCTGCCAAGGAAAGGGGAAGGACTTTGCTGTGTGATGTGTCCTCCACTTGAAAAGGAAATCTCCAAGGGCCTGAGGAGAGCTGGCCTCCTGTTGTGGAAACTCAGGATCATCAAAATTTCCAAAGCCACTTGTCAGCCGCTGTGTGTGTGTGTGTGGGCACAGCTGACCCCCCTCGTGAGGCTCGCATTGCTGAGGGGTACTTCGTTTGCAAGAATCACCTCTGAGCCGCTGTGTGCGTGTGTCTGGACACAGCTGGCGCCCTTCGTGAGGCTGAGGACTCCTTCGTCTGTAAGAAGCACCTCCACCGCAGCGTGCGTGTGTCCGTGCCCAGGGTACTGAAGCCGTGATCGACTGTGAGACCGTGATCATCCCCGTATGGTGTGAAGGGAACGTCACCGCCGCTGGCCCGAGCTAATTGCCAAGATCAAAGAAGGAGAGAGAGAGCGCGTAAGCCGATCGGCTACAGCGCATCGCCTGGCAACCAAAGTTTCCCCTCAGTGAGGAAAGGGCTGCTGCTGTCGGAGCCACTCCGCAGGATGTCCGGCGCGAGGGAGGAAGATAGCAACACAGCCTCCCCAGGTAACGCTCAGACTCCAGTCCCGAGCCGCCACGTGTGTCACCCCCTGGGGGCTGGGTGTGAGTAGTGGAATTGCTCCGGTTCTCCCCGCAGAGTTAAGCCTCCGCTGCGAGCAGTCCTGATGGCCCATACCGGCACATCAGACGAGCTGCGGTATCGGGGCCCGCTCCTCGGAGCCTGTTTGTTTCAAAGCATTTGGGGGGCACATTTTTGGCAATTACTGCTCGCGGAGCCCGCAGCCAGTCGGGGAGAGTCTGTTACTGACAACAGGACTGTGCAGGTGCTAAAGGGAACAGTGCTAGCGATATTTTATTTGATTGCTAAAGGAAATACAGTCTCTGCACGTATCTTATTTTTAACCCTGAAACTGATCTGTTGATCCCACTATATTTGTCTAAAGAAATACAGAATCTACAATTTTGTCTGCAACAAGAACCTTGCCAAGAACATTGCAAAGAATATCTCTATTTGTATATGTTGGAGTTTGTCGTTTTGGTCTTGCATAATTTAGATAAAGATAACTTTATTTTTCTAACCCTGTGTGGTGTCCATTTATGGTGTTTCACTGGGTTACTGTGAGTGTTGGTACAAATACTTTACACATTGCCTTTGGGATAAGCCTGTCTGCTCGTGCCAAGCTACCAAGGGGGTGAGCAGGGGTTATCTACAGTGTGTTTCCCCCTTACCCTGACTACAAGCAAAAAACCCTATTTGGTCAAAGGTACCTACCTCTGCCAACTAGAGACCCCCATTTCTAACACTCATCCTTAATGAGGGTCTGTGAGGGTGTAAGGAAATGTCTCTTCTTGCATGATCTCACCCAGGTATCAGAGTGCTGCTGCTGTTTCTTTTACTCTAAAGGTGCACCAAGTCCTGCTAAACAGACCTCAGTGCCAGTGCTCTGACACTTTAAAGGTATATGTCTGATTGGGTCACCCACAATTGGTGTAAGATGACTTATTTATAAGTCCCTAGTATATCGTACCAGGGGTACCCAAGGCCTGTGATTTAAAGCTTCTCTTGTGGACTTCAGCACTTATTGTGCCACCACAAGTGTGACAAAGCAAAGCATGTCTCACAGCCTGCCACTGCAGACTGGAAGGGAGATTGTAAACTGCTAAATTGACTTTGTGATTGAAAGTAATGGCAAAGCCTTCCTTTTTATTATATATGTCACCTCTGAGGCAGGCCTAATTAACACTAAGGCAGGGTGTTTATATAAAAAAGTAGGACATGTCTCCGCATATCCTGACAGTAAAAACCCTGCTTTGTCCTTTTTATTGCGGAAAGGCTAGTATCCCCATTGGTGAGTACAGGGTTACACGCTGATAACTCAGCAGAGCTAACTACTGAAAGGGACTACTATATATGATACTTCAGTGTATCAAAAGTATTGTTGCATTAAACCTGCCCTGATGCTCAAGTCAAATTTAATGTAACTTTAGTAAGTAGCCACTTTGATGCCCAAAGATTTCCAGTGACCATTTATGGTTGCTAGCCATGAGACAGCCTTCTGCTTTTCTGGGTGGAGTTGTGAACAACTCTCAGAAAGGAACACAAAGAGCCTGCCATTAGAAGAAGTGTGACCTCTTCCTGGCAGGAAGTCCAAATGGTGTTAGCCCAATAGGCAAGCTTCAAAAGAAAAGTCGTCTTGAAGGGCAAATGTGTGACACACACAAAAGGGGCTGGTCTTTTGTTCTGGCAGACAGATTGGCATCAAGGAAAGAGAAGGGCAAGCCGTTCTCAAGCAGGTTTTTGCTGTGGGCATGTAGACCCCATTTAGCTACACCTCAAGGGTGGACTAGGAATCCCCATATACCAAGAGAAGGGTTCTGTCATCTCGGGAGTGGGCTGAATGATGCATTCTGTGCTTTCTTGGTGCCACACTTTATAGGAAATTGTCACTAGGTGGAGGGGACCTGGTAGCCATTCGGCTAGCAGTCACCTCATCCCCAAGGGCACAAACTGGGCATAAAAGTAGCATCCCTGTCACCCAGACCTCAGATCACATCTGTACTGAAGAGGAAACTGAATTAGGACTGCCCTGCTGTTCAATGGACCCAGCAAAGAGAGACTGCACCAATACTAGAGTATAAATGCTGCTTCTTGTGCTAGCATAGAAGAGAGGAATATACCTGTGGATCCTGCTCATGAAAAAGTCATGCTGGAACTTTAGACAAAAGAAATTACTCCAGGAGTTAGTTGTATGACGTCTTGTTAGTGCTACCGGGCCACAAAAGCTAAAGTGAAGAAGTCTGCCTTGGCGAGTAGGTAACCACGAACGCCTGATTACCACTGATCGCCAATGCGCTGCCCGGAAGACCAAAACTGGACCTTCAGTCTGCTGGACCTAGGAGAGTCAGTGGAGTGCAGTTTGTTTGGGCAAGACAAAGTTTTCACCAGTTAAAGCAAACTGTTGGTTTTGCTGTAAGCAGAGTCCAGTAGACCAGTGGCAACAGTTTTTTGGCTGTATTTCACCCAAACTTTGAAGGACATCAACTATTGTTGCCAAAGTCACTACAATGTGTCCATGGACTTACAGGTAGCCCCCATAAGCCCCCTGTCATCTGATCAGCATCCTCAGCATCCTTCAGTATCTTCAGCATCCTTTATACCTTGCATCAGGACCACTCCGTTGAGGTCTATGGGTTTTACCCATAGAGCCTGGAACTGGACTGGAGACTGCTCTGACTGTGGGGTAACTGTTCGACCAAGATACTTTGACCTTGGTGACTCGCTCCCTAGCAAAGCTGGTCACCCAAAGTGAACCAGAGTAATAGTTTTCAACTTTTTATCTTTATAAAAGTTTTTCAAAGTTTGAAAAAAGTGACCGCAAGAAAGGTCCAGAATGATTTTTACACTGAATGAAAAAGCAGTAATGTCATATCTCCAGAACCCTTTGGTGGATTTTTGTATATTTAAACATAAAAATACAACTTATTTTTATAAATTGGTGTTGGATTTTTATTGAGTCTTGTTTATTTCCTATTCAACTGTTTCGGTACTTCTTAGCGCTTTACAATAGTTCCTTTGATAAAGCCAGACTGCTCAGAGCCACAACTGCCCAGGGATGAGCTAAGGTTTTTTAAACTAATTTGACTGGATCCAGTAGAGGTAGTGAGTTCATTACACAGTGAGGTCTAACAACCATGCAATACATTAAACTACTTTCCTCACTGAGAGTGATGACTGGTTTACTTAGGTTCCTCTTTCAGCATCAAGACTCTTCCACGGAAGTAGCTGTTTGTGCTTTATAAGCGGCCTCAATCAATCAATCAATCAAGCATGCAGAAATGATTCTTCATCTGTTCCTGCAAACCACAGCTCTTTTGACCCTGCAACCTACAGTGCCCATATTTGTAGTGGCCACCTCCCTCAAGGTCATTACGGATATTGTTTCCAGACCAGGATTTTCGTGCCATAGCCTACTCATTTTGTAGTCTTATGTTGTTTCCATTGAACTAGTTAGCCAACATAAATGAAGGATTTGTAGGTGAAAGGTTCAGGATGTGAGTCACTATCCAAATGAACTAGAGTGAGGTGAGCACAGCAGACCTACTCCTGCAGTGCACTGAAGTCATTTCATTGGGATGCAGCCCCTTTTGCTGCCCATGGCTACATTCTGTGGCCCTAGAAGTGGGAAACCGCCCAGCGTCCTTTAATGGGTCTGCTTTGTTCTCTGCAAACCTGTTTGGTTGACTGCCTCACATCATATTGAACTGCCGGTCTCTTAAATTCACAGCAATCAAGTGCAGACAATGCAAAACCCCCTTCTATTTGAGTACAAGGCTTTCCTTTCAATTGTACCTGTCCCAAGTAGAGGAAACACAAACAATGACAGCATTCAAATGTGACAACACTCCTTAATCTGATATTTCTCACCATTAGATAATTACTTACTTTGGTCTTAGTCCTTGATTGTTTCTGTCCTACGTCATCCTCAAATTAGACATTAGTACAGAACAAGTTTGGCTTCCACTTTGTGAAAAACCAGGGCTTTTTGCAGTCCCCCCACTTTTTGCCCCCCAATTTGGACTAGAAAATACTGGTTTTCTGACTCTAATTGTGCCCTGGGCTCTGCTAACCAGACCCAGGACCTGTGCTCTGATTTAAAGTGCATGTTAATTATGTATGATTGAAATTGGTACTGACAACCCACCAGTAAGTCCCTAGTATGTGGTAGGGCATGTAGGTTTAGAGGCCCAGTAGATTTAATGGATTTAAGTGTGCACTGCTCTGATGCCTGCTGTCATTTTAAAGGCAACCCTGTTTTGCAGGCTGCTTTTAAAATAATATTATATGCAAATTTGACTCTGGAATTAAAGGTACTTCCAATGTCTTAAACCACCTCATGTTTTCGTATAAGTCACCTCTGAGGTCTACAATGTACCCATCCAACAATTTATGTAACTATCTGACATCCTAGCTACGCAGGGGCGTTATAAAAGATTCTGTATATGCGCTGGAGAGGGGAAAACTGCCAATTTCATTTTCCCCACTGTAGCCCATTGGCTCCATAGGGTAACATGGGACTACATTACTACATTATAACTATTTACAGGAGTGAAAAAAATATATACTTCAAAGTATTAAAGTCATAGAAGAAAGACAACAACATGCCAAGGTTGGATTTACTATAACTATTACAGAAAAATGTTATAGAACTTGCTTTTCTGATGTCCCAAAATTCAGCTTCCAGCAGCCTCTCCTGATTTGGCCAGCCTTTGATAGGCTGAGCCAAACTGCTCTAATGAAGTGTGAAGTAGCCTCAATAGAAACAAAGGACATCTGGTTGGAGGAGTTCTGCAGCTGCAGAGCAAAAGGCAAGATGAGGGTGGAGTAGCCAAACTGGTCTTTAAAGAGTGAATGACAGTTACGACAGTACACAGGTTCACCCCCACTTTCTGCACCCCCAGCCAGAGAGGAGCCCCATTAATTGAATTTTAAAAAGGGCTGGAAGTGGAGTGTTATGGAAAGTTAGTCACACCGGTGGGTTGGCTTGGCCAGATCTTAACCTCCAGGAGAGATGTTATCAATTTTGGATTTTGAAGTACACTGCCTTCTGGGACAAAAAATATGTCACACTGTGGAGAAAGCTGTCATACTTCTGGATAGCACCCTGTACCCCATTGAACAGTCGTGTCCCCTTGCTTGTCAAACATGAACACTGGATAAATATGGCAGAGCTGCCCAGCAACTCAGATCCCTGCCTTGAAATTACAAGAAAAGGAAGACTGCCCTGCTGGACTCTTGAACTGCAAAAGAGAGGTCTGAACACATAAGGACTGCATGTGCTGCACACTTTGGTCTTCAGCGCAAAAAGGACTTTGCCTTGCTCTGAAAGTTGAAGGAGTGGATTCCCTAAAATCAACAGGTTGAAAGAGCTCCACCTTAATCATCTCCAACAAGAAGAACCGAATATTTAACAATACATATCTCTGTTTCCCTACATTGGATTTTTGTAGCTTTGGTGTCATTTTGATCATAAAAATATTTCCTATGTTTCAAATATTATTGTAGGATTTTTATTGTGTGCTGTGTCTTATTTACAGTATTGGTGATTTTAAATCCTTTACACACCTGTGTCCTAAGTTAAGACAATTAGCTCGCAGCCAAGCTACCAAGGGTTGAGCAAGGATACATTTATTGAGAATTTTACTGAACATTATTTGTGAATGTGGTGCTATTACTAATTTTAGGTACCTACCTGCACCTACTAATAAACCATCTTCCAGCACCCATGTATCTAATGAATATTCACGTTCGTAAATTTCATGAGTCTTGTATGTACAGCAGGGTTTGGAGAAAATCATTGTTTGCTTTTAAGTGATGTTTGCAGTAGGTCATTTTTCAGATCTCTCTGTAAATCCATTTGGGCTACCAAATGGCTCCCAGAACAACACTCCATGCCTTGCTAGTAAATTAAGTGTCAACATTTTTGATCATTACCTAGGGGCAGTTAAGTTGTGCGCTGATGTTGTGTTAGCTTAGCACCTTTCATTTTTAACTGGAGCACTGGCTTCACATCTTTTAAAATGCTCTTTCAATACAAAACGACTGCCGCATTTCCACATCAATCTCGGAGCCTTTCCAATTATAGTAAAAGCATGTCATCTGTGAAGAGGCATACTTCATTTCCCAACGTGTGAGTGTAAATCAGCTGAGTTGTTTCGAATTCCAAATGTGATTGGCGCCTAAGGAAAACCACAGGGAAGAACAGTATGCTTATCTGAGCCTCTAATTGTGAAGTAAAGGGTATGCAATTTTCTGTATGCTGCCATACACTGAGAGGGGGTTTCAATCTTCTATTTAAATCGTTGTATTTCTGTTTCCATTACCAAAAGGTTATTCAGTTTTTGTTCTTTTACGCTCTATAAAAAACGAGATGTGCAATAAAATGTGTGTCAACCATGTCGCATAGTGAACGAATGAAGCAAATATGTATGCCACGTTCTACGGGATTGTGATATTTTAATGTGGTTAGGCGCTCACACAAAAGCTTTAGAGAAAATGAGAGGTTTATGGAAAATTATACATATTCAGCAGATAGCTATCCATGTATTCTGGACCTGCAAGCTATGCATTAAAAGTTCTGTCGTAGAGGTCAGTGTGCTTGTCATTTTTGCTCACAAGGTATGGTTCTGGCTGGAAGCATCGGCAGAAGAGGATGTTAGTGCAAGAGTATCTGTCAGGGGCATTTACAAATGAAGATTTTAGACCCCGCAACACAAATGTAAAATGTGTAGGATACTGCTAAATTCTGACTTCTTTCTTGTAAGAGTTGCTGGTTTAAAACAATTCTGATGTGAACTTACAGGTGAAACTACATTTTAGCATTTAACTAATAGCACATTTAAAGAATAGATAAATGTGACATCTCAGAAATATTGGCACAATGTACCCATCCAATAATGTGTTTAAATATCTGACATTCTTTATGTTATAGGTATTTGTCTATTGATAGTATGGAACCCTGATAAAGTATTGTGTAAATGCCCTTTATAAAAATAAGAGCAATTACTGCTTTAACCTTATTTTAGTATATTGAACTTTTAGTGAGTTTCGTTCTTTGCTGCTAACAACAAATAAAATATGAACTAAAACAATTAAGCAAGTATAATATTAGGTAGATCAATCTGGAGACGGATCTTCATCACCTAAAAACCGAACATATCAGCAGATGATGTTCATTTTCTATTTTTTTTATTTTGTGTTGGGTGATGCCTTCAGGCTCAGTCCGACATCTTCACTGCAGGTGTTGGCGGGAAGGTTGTTGAAATTACTGTTAACACTTTTGCGTGCTCTCCTTCGTAGATACTGCCAGTTCTGAGGGTGTAGTCTGTTCATTCTATGGGTTTGAATAGAGATGAACGAGAATGTAAAATATATTTCTGTGACAGGAAAGAGGTCAATGTTTTGTCACTAATGATGCTGCTGGCAAGTAAAATGTTCAGTGCTCTGAGTCTATACAGGTTGTTTCTTTTTTTGTGTTTAATGAGCTTTATTAAGTAAGTAACAATTACATAAGAATAGGCCATGAAAAACAATATATCTGTAGTATAATAGAAATGGAAAGACAGACAATAAAGCAGAGTAAAAGGCTGTTTTCATTTTAGCAATAATAAAGGAAAATGGGGAAGGGAAGAAAGGAAAAGAGGGTGTATATAATACAATTTTATAATTGAAGATCATGAGAGTAAATTATAGACTTATTAAACCTATTAAACTTATTAAACTTATTAAACTTATCAAAGAGGCAGGCAAACACTCAAAACATAAGAAATGCAATATAAGAAAAGGGAAAAGTAGTGTAGGGGAGAAAACAGGGATTATAATGATCTATGGAGGCTGGAAATTCTCAGAACGATTACGTGATACATGAATTGAAATCTTAGTTAAATTATTGGTTAATGATGACCAAAATAAATCCCTATTTACATATGGTTTAACAGAGGAGGCAAATGCAATATCTAATCTATGGTAATGACAAACGTTGTTCCACCATGATTTCACTGAAAGTTTGGTTGAACATTTCCAATTAAGTGAGATTTGCTGGAAAGCTAAGGCCAACATCAAATCAAATAAACCCTTCTCATGTAAAGACAATCCCAATGAATCTGATAAACTATCTATAAAGAGATTAGTGTATGATAGAGGAGTCTGCAGGTTAAAAATAATTGAGAGGTGCTTCCAAACATCCTTCCAAAAGGAAGAGACAGCGGGGCAAGAAAAAAGAAGGTGCATCAGATCAGCCAAAGGAGACTGACAGGTCCAGCAAGCCTCATCATTAGAATGTGTAAACTTAGCTATGGATGAGGGTGTAAAGTATAATCTGTGATAAAGAAAGAACATGGATTGAGTAGTGGAGGCAGATCTAGAGATCTTCAAAGACCTACTTCATAGTTTGTTCCAAAAATCTATGCTCCAATCACAGCCCAAATCCGCCTCCCAGGCAGCCTCTATTTTAGATTTAGAGCGAACAAGATCAGGGGAAAGAAGAAGTTTATAGATCAAGGAAGCTTTGGGAAATGCAGTTAATACTTTGACTAGTGGATCTGCTATGGGAATGGGTTCAGTAGAGGGTAGATAATAAAAAACATCTAGGAATATTGCCATAAGAGTAGAAGATTTGTGGCAGAACGAGCGCGGGCATTTAAAGGTATTTTGGAATTGAGGGAAGGAGCATGGAGATAAGCCATCAAACATATCCTGAACCCATATAATCCCCTTAAACCTCCAGGATTTCCAAAATAGAGGTCTATTATTGATGGTAATGAGATGATTGTACCAAAGGAGAGAGTGAAGGAAAGTATTCCTAGAGAGAATTTCCAATTGATAATGAGGTTTTAATAATGAACAAGTTGTTTAAATTACGGAAGAGAGGTAATATTGACCTTTGTTGAGAAAGCAAGGACTTCCTTAATAGAAAAGGGTGCAAGTAAGGATCGTTCAATTGTGACCCATAAAGGTGTAAAGGGGGAGACTTCGGAAAGGAGCCCTTTAGAAGCTAATCTAAGACAAAAGGCCTTATGATACAGCCAAAAATCGGGAAAATTCACTCCTCCCATAGATTTAGGTTTACGAAGATGTGACAAGGAAAGTCTAGATTTTTTATTGTTCCCTAAAAATTTAGAGAGGAGGGAGTCAATTTTTTTAAAATAGATATTTGGGATGTGAATGGGAATCATAGAAAAAATATATATAATAAAATAGGAGTAATCATCATTTTAATAGAATCAAGCCATCCCCACCAAAAAAGAAAGAGAGGGTTCCAGGAGGAGAGAAGTTTAGAGATACGATCTAGCACATCCTTCATGTTAATTTTAACTGAATCTAATATGGAGTTGTTAAACCAAATGCCTAAGTATTTGATTTTAGACCTTTTCCAACGGAAACCAGTGATGTTTAAAACTAAATTTAGTGATGGGGAGAATTTCTGTCTTGTCAGAGTTAATTTTATAACCTGAAACAAGGGAGAAATCTGAAATTTATTGCAAAAGAGGAGGGATAGAAGTTTTGGGATGAGATATAAAGAGTAAGATATCATCCACATAGGCAGATAATTTCAAATGTTGATCACCATAAATAGAACCAGAAATGGACGAATTCTGGCGGATATGCGATAAAAAGGGTTCAAGTGATAAAATAAAAAGGAGGGGCGAAAGGGGGCAACCTTGACGTACACCGCGTTGTAAGTTAAAAGATTGAGAGCCAAGACCATTAACTGCTACGGAAGCTTTAGGAGCTGAATGTAGCAAAGATATCAAAGAAATGAATTTAGGACCAAAACCGTGCCAATGAAGGGCTTTAAATAAAAAGGACCAGTTAACTCTGTCAAAAGCCTTTTCTGCATCAATAGAGACTGCAGCAAGAGGATATGAAAGAGATGAGGCCTTATTTAAAACATTAAATAATAAACTAGAGTTGTCAGAAACCACATTGCTCTAAACCAATTAGTTTCGGTAAAAGAGGCTCAATATGTAACGCGAGCAATTTGGCAAAGATTTTATAATCTACATTTACAAGGGAAATAGGACAATAAGTTTTACACTGTTTGGGGTCGCGGCCATCTGTATGGATTAAACAGATTGTAGCATCAAAGAAAGTGCTCTGTGCCTTACCATTAGTGTGAAAAAATTGAAAAAGTTGTAGAAGTTTTGGAAAAAGAAGATGTGAGAAATGTAGAAAAAATTCTACTGTAAAGCCATCTGGATCTGGTGTTTTATTTTTCTTAAGAAGATTTAAGGATTGATATATTTCTTGTATAGATAGATCAGACTCTAGAGGAATAAGGTCAAGGTCCACATGAGATGAAGGTGGAACATGATTAAGATATGAATCAATAGAAGAGGGAAGTGAAGAGGATTCTGGGGTAAATAAAGTTTTGTAAAATTCCATGAATTCATTTAAGATGTCTTGGTCTATGAAAAGGGTTTTCCCAACCGATGAATGAAAAGAATCTATCAAAACACGTTCATTCCAAGATTTAAGATAATTTGCCAACTTTATTATGTCCGCCATAATACCGAGCACTCATTCGGAGTAGAACAGATGAGGCATTATCAGTAGTTGTTTTATTAAAATCAAGTTTAGCACGAACAAGCTCCTGTAAGGAAGAATCAGATGAGGATGTATAGAAATGATGCTCTAGGCGATTAATATTGGCTAGCAACATTTTTTGCTGATCAAGTAAGTGTTTCTTTTTCTTGGATACGTAATCTATAATAAAGCCACGAGCTGTAGCTTTAAAAGTATCCCAAAGCAGTGAAGAAGAAGTATCAGGAGATGTATTTAAAGAAAAAAAATCTTCTGTAAAGGAAATGAAAGAGGAAGAGAAAAGTGGATCCTGCAAAAGGGAATTATTAAACCTCCAACTAGAAGATTTAGGGTGTGAGCGGAGCAAGTCGAAATCAGCAACAACCGGGGCATGATCAGAAATGACAATGGGTTCAATTGAAGAGGAAATAAGGTTCTGTGCTAAGGCAGAAGAAAGAAAAATATAGTCCAATCGTGTCAGAGTGCCATGTGGGGGAGAGAAAAAAGAGAATTCTGAGTTGTCAGGGTTACAGAGTCTCCAAGCATCTACAAGATGAGTCTGAGATATTGTGTTTTGAAATTGTTTGTGGGTCTTGTGGGGAATGAAACGGACATGGAATTGTTGATCAATGAAAGGGTCCATAACTTGGTTACAATTACCACCCAAATTAAAAAAGTCGTCTTTATGTTGAATGCATTTTTGGTGATACTAGGCCAAAAGGAAGAATCCGGTTGAGTTGGACCATAAAAATTAGAAACTGTAAAAGAAATATTGTTAATGAGCAACTTAACTAATAACCATCTACCTTCTGAATCAGTTTCCTTAGAAATAACAGAACATTTCAAACGTTTATGAACTAGAATAATTACCCCATTTTTCTTAGTGGTCGTAGGAGATCCTAAGACTAAACCCACCCACTGCCTTTTAAGTTTGTAGCTAAATGGGATAGTACTCTGCCTCTTTATGGGATTAATAAAACCTTTTACATTCCATGAGATAACTTTGAAGGTAAATAGAACAAATTAAATATAAAATCACACGATCAACATTGATGCAAAGAAAGAGGAAGAAAATTGAAAAAAGAAGGTTATAGAATAAAGTCTCCAATGAAAACAATAAGAGAAAGGGAAGAATAGAAGAGAAGAGAAGGGAAGAAGAAGAAGGAGTAAGAACGATAATAAGAGAAGACAGTACATATCATACAAAAATTGACGACTAGTACATACCTGAAGGGGAAACAGCAAAAAACTAGGACTGGCGGCAGACGACAAAGACGTCACAACCAACAATGGAGACGAACCACGTCGGGAGATCGAAAAAGGAGACAAGGTTATGGAAATGGGTATGAGGGAGTTCAAACGATCTGTGATAATGATAAAGAACAAAAAGTTACAAACTAAACAATTATAAACAGATAAACTACCAAAACATAACCTGCAAAGGAAATGATTAATGAGGGTTAGAATGAACTTTACAAGAGTCTTTCAAAAAATCAGAGAGACTTTCATATAGGAGTCATGTTATTGAAGGAGGACCACCAGCTGTATCCATGGTGGATGTAGAATGTAGGTGAAGAAACTTCCGAAGGTCTGCAGGGTCTTCAAAAGTAGAGGTGTTGTTTTGAAAAGTTATTTTGAACATGCATGGATGGAACAAACCGTAACTGGCACCCATGGAATGCAAGGCTGGTCTGAGATCCAAAAATTATTTCCGTCGTTTAGCTGTTGCTGTGGAGACATCCTGGGATAAGAACACCTTAGAACCTGACCATGATAGTTGTTTCTTAAGTTTGGCTGCATTTAGGACTTGCAAATGTTTCATGAATTGTAAGAAAAGAAGAATCACGCCACGGGATCTTGAGGGAGTGGATGCAGAAGAGAGGTGAGGGCTATTCAGAGAGGTTGAAGCATGAAGGTCCAAGAGCTTCGGAAGAAAGGAAGTTAAAAAGGTCACAGGGTCATCTCCCTCGATACCTTCAGGAAGACCATACAGATGAAGATTATTGCGCCTGTTTCTGTTCTCCAAATCCTCAGCAGATTTCTTCAAGAGGGTCACCCCCTTCTCCAGAGTTGAAATTTTTGTAGAAGAATCTTGAAGGTCGCTGATGTGCTGTTCCACTGTGGATAGCCTGTAATCAAGCGTAAACCATTTAGTGTCAAATACCTGTAGGCGTGTATTGGTTTCCTCTATAAATGGGCATAATGCACGTATTTCCTCTCGAACAGTGTCTAAAGTTACAGGTGAAGCAGGTTTCGGTGGAGAAGTAGGATCTTGTTTGAGTCTTTTATTAGTAGATGAGGGCGAGTTTAATTTTGAAGGCACAATGGATGAAGAAGCTGCCCTGGAGGAATTAGTGTGAGCTATACTGACAGAGTTGTGTAAGTTATCCATAGGGGGTGCCACGGAAGCTGAGTACTTCACAGGCAGACCAGTAGTAGACTTTTTTGTAGAGTGTAACAGATGTTTGGATCTGCCCATGAAATAAGAAGATGCAGTGAATCCAGCGCGAGAGATAAATAAATAAGTTTGTTCTTTCTTTAATAAAGATAAAAAATAAAAAGACCCGTGGCAAGAAAAATGCCCCTTAAAAACAGCTGGAGCAAGATGCTGTAGATTAAAGATGTAAGACCCAAAAGCAAATGTGTAAGAAGAGTACCTTATGCAATGAGCGGAGCTGAGAGGAAAAAATCCAGTCAGGAGAAGAGGAAAAATTTTGGCCGGAAAGCAGGAAAAGGTGTCCCACGATGTCTCATATCACCAGCATTAGGGAAAGGGGTCCAAAACACAGCCTCATAATCAGGGGATGTTCCGCTTCAGAGAACTCCCCATATAATCCAAAAAGCGTCACTGGAACCGCCAAAAAACCCTGGAGATCTCCCGATGTAGCGCGGAGCTCCGAGCTCAGGCGGCCATCTTGAATGGCGCCGCGCGCGAGTCCCCCAATATATAGGTTGTTTCTTGTCACCGAGATTTGCACTGAATGGACATGGATACTTGAAAAGTCAGTACATAGATGGAACACACACAGATTGGAAAATGTAAGTTGCTTATTCAGACACATCCAGTCTGGGGGGGTGGGATCCTTCCTGCAACTGCCACTGCATACGATCCAGATAGTAACTTTCAACCTCCATCTTCCAATTAAATCTGGATGCAACACACCCCCTGCTCCCCAAACAAAAAGAACAATCTTAATAACCAATTGATTAAAAATACCTATGAACGTACTTATGCCAATGTGAATGACATAAATTTACTGCAATATTGTAAAAAGGAAATACATACGTACTGTTAGACCTGATAGCCTTAGGGTGATCTTCCCCCAACTTTTTGCCTGCCGCCCTCCGTTTTTCTGACTTTGTTTTTGCAGGCTTTAGGAGTCAGTGCACTTTACCACTGCTAACCAGTGCTAAAGTGGTTGTGCTCTCTCCCCTAAACATGGTAACATTGGCTTATGCCCAATTGGCATATTCAATTTACATATAAGTCCCTAGCTAAGTGCACTACATGTGCCCATGGCCTCTAAATTAAATGCTAATAGTGGACCTGTAGCAATTTCTTAGCACCCCACTTTAGTATCCCTCTAACCATGGCTCAGGCCTGCCACTGCAGAGCCTGTATGTGCAGTTTTCTCTGCCACTTTGACCTGGCAAGATAAACCTCTTGTTAGGCTTAAACTTTAACTTATTATACATATAAGCTACATATAAGCCACATCTAAGGTAATTCCAGTGTGACCCACAGGGTAAGGTGCAATGAATTTAAAAGGCAGGACATATACTTTAAGTTTGACATGTCTTGATAGTGAAAAACTCCCATAGGGTAACATTTGGATTACTTTATTACATCTTTAAAGTGCAATTCCCAATTATGAAACGATAGACCTTTCAAGTTTGGTGTCACTGGACTCACAATTTAAAATCACAATTCATGGTACAATTGGATTTTAAATGACAGTTTAGCAAATGCCACTTTTAGAAAGATGGCATTTACTTACTTTAGCCATTTGGTGCCTGCTGCCTGTCTCTGTTCAGTCTGGGTTGGGTGACAGCTGGGCTTTGTGTATTCCATCCAGACAGCCACACACAAAGGGAGCTGAGGTGTGTCTTGATTGGCCTTCCTGAGAGATGGGAGGGAGGAGCTGGGCACAGACTTACACTTACACCTGAATCGACTGTGTCCTGTCCACACACAAAGGGCTGCATACCCTCGCAGTAAGTTGGGATCAAGAGCAGGAAGGGAGGATCTCTGTCCACTTCAAAACTTTCTTGAAGTCTCCCCCACTTCAAAGGCACAACTGGGTACTGAACCTCTGAAACCATGACTTTAATACACTTCTGGACCCGTGACTACTGTGCTAGGAAGAAGAACTGCTATGCTGCTGAAAGGACTGCCACCCTGCTGGACTGGTGTTTTGCTGGACTTTTGTCTTGCTGTGCTCTTGCCTTGCTGAGATTCCTTGCTGCCTGCTGTTCTGCTGTCTGGGTGAGAAGGACTTAATCTGCATCACTTGCACCCAGAGTGACTCCTAGGGCTTTCTGGCTTGCCTCCTGTTCTAAGGGGCATATTTACTAGAAAATAATGCAGTGCAGTGTTGCAAGCCATCTTGCTGTGCTGAGTCAGGCCAGTAGCAAAGTGCCAGGATGCATCGTATTTACAGTAATACAATGCATTCCTGTGCTTTCCTCTGCACTGGTGCACAGATGGCTCCCCAGCACCAATGCAGACACCCTTGCACAAGGGTGCCTGCATTGCAGGGATGATTTGTTTTTGTGCAGGAAGGATCATCATCCTGAACAAAAACAATAATTGATGGGGTTTTCCTCCTTCTATGTGTGCTGCATTCCCCAGCACACATAGAAAGAGCGAAAAACAAGGAGAAATCAATACATTTCGCCTCGTTGCACCACTTTAACGCCTCCCCAGGAGAGGCGTTAGAATCTGATGCATTCCCAGGTTTACAAAACCTTGTAAATCTGGGAATGCATCAGAATCCTTGGGTGTTGCGTGGGAACACCCACAGCAACACCCATGGAACACCCCTTTCACGCAGAGTAATGCCTGAAGGGGGCCATATTTACAAGGCTGTGAAAAGACATGCAGGAAGGCTTTGTGTTGCCGTGCAAATATGGCTCAGCATTGTGCACCACTGGAGCATCAAATAAAGTGATGATCCGGAGGCGCTGGGGCCGTGTAAAAATTCTCCTAAGTTTCAGGGATATCAAAGACTTAAGCTACCTGTATGATCATCTGTACTCTACAAGCTGTGAGTCTGCCCTGTCATTTATGCCACCCCAGTCCTCGACCCTTGGAAGTGAGTGAGCTGCTTCTACCTCCAGAATGCACGCATCCGTATCGGAACTAGTGCATCTTCGCCTTTGCATGAGTTGGATCCAGCGCATCATCATCGGTGAGTGGAGTGGACCGGGTGCATCACATTCGGAACCAGCGCATCACCTTTGGAGTCGTTGTGTCGCCTACTGTGGGAGCAGGAGCCGCGCATCACATTTTTAGCCAATGCTTTGCACTCAGAACAGATGCATCATTTCAGTTTCATGGAGAAAATCAACACATCTCGTCTACTATGTGACTCAACACCGACACATCGCTTTGGCTGAACCTCACATCTTTGTCGACAATGACGCATGCCAGATCAAGGTACTTTGGTTCAGCGGCCCCAAGTGGTTGCCTGTATCTGGCCCAAACTCCATCTTGATCAGCCTAAACTTTTTGACTTTGTTCCGGTAACCCATTTAAGTGTTTATTGCTTCTTAGCGTAATTTTACATTTATTCCTTGAAACTTCATATCTCATCTTCTATTTGTTGAATTAATGTCATTTTGGTCTTGATTTAGTTATACAATTGAGCCCTGTTTTGCTATCCTGGTGTGGAGTCATTGTGTGGTGTTTTTACTTTGTTACTGTTTGAAGTGTTGCACATGCTTTTTCATGTTTTGTATGTTTAGAATGATAATGATAAATCCTTTTTACTGTTGATATTTGATTTAATATTACTTTTTTAGAGATAACACTTTTAGAAAGTGGACATTTGTCTGCACTTACTGCTCTGTGTGCCTGACAGCCATGTCCGGGGTGGGTGACAGCTACACTTTGTGCATTCCCTCTAGACAGCCACAACACAGGAAGGATAAGTGTGGCTGAGTACCGATCTACATACATCTGCATTCTGATGGCCTTGCCAGGGCAGGATGGAAGGGAAGAGCTAACACTTCATTGAATTGGCTGGATCCCATCCCCACACAAAGGACTGATTATTCCCCACAGGTAACCTGGCAGACAGGACTGGGTTGAAAGGGATCTTTGTGCAATTCAAAAGCGCTGCTTTGAAGTCACCCCCTCCCACATCAAAGGCACTTTTGGGTATAAGTACCAAGTCTCTGACCCCCAAAAATCAGACACTTCTGTATGTTGAACTGAACCTCTGTCAGAAGGACTGCTGTGATACTTAAAGCACTCATCTTTAGACTGCAGACTTGGAAGACCTTTTTTTCTCTTGATCAGGATGGTTCTGGTCAAGTTGCATAAACAGATCTCTTTGTTGTGGCCACCCCAATAAGCAAGCCCCTTCTTTGGCAAATATACCTTAGAGGGAACATCCACCCCATGAAATTTTAATCGGGCCTCAATAAATCCCAACAGTTCTATGAGTTTATTGCCATACACCACCAGTTTCACATCTGGAGGATTAAGGATATGATTGGCGAATCTGCTTACTCTTCTCCCAATGAGTGTATACCTGGCACATTCACCATCACTTTGCATTTTCTGCATATCTGCCCTATAGCAGGACAGCAGGCATCTGTTACCAAATGGCCCTTTAATCCACATTTGTAGCAGGTCACGCTACTTCTATCCCCAACTTTGGTTGGATCCCCAAAGCGTCCTTTCTCTTAAACTTTAGAAACTCTGTTTGAACAGTTTCAATCTTTTCCTTGGACGCCAACTCCTTCAAGCTTTCACTTGTAGACTCAGTTATCTTCATTATATCCACTGCCACCTTCAATATTAAACCGTCTGTGTTTAATTTTTCCTGCACCTTTATGTCATTAGGTTTCAACACCAATTGGTCTCTAAGCATTTCATCAAGGAAATCTTTGTAGTTACAAGTGGTCGCAAGTGATCGTAAACTGGCAACATTGTTTTCCACAGATTCACCCGGAAATTGGCTCCTTCAAAGGAGTTTGAATCTCTCCACCACTTCATTCCTCTTTTTTCATAAATTCAAACTCAATTGAAGCAATTCCTTGTCATATTCAACTATTTCATAATTCTCTTCTTCATCATCTACGAGAGGTGAAAGATACTTTAATAGGCGTCTCCCCTCAGCACGAGACAGTCTTTTACCATGGCCATGGTTACGGTTAATATGTCACCCCCTACAGTCTGAACATAAGCTTCAAAACCCTCCTTATAGTAATTCTAATGTACAACTGGTTCACAAGGCCCATTAAAAAATATGTTGGAGCAGAAATCCTTACATAATCCGAGAAACAAACAAGCAAATGTTCCACTAGAACACAGTAATGTCCCTTTAATTTCTACATATACCTTCTTAAGAAACAGGTAATGACATGTACGGGCACGTGATGCAGCACAACTGTATCCCCATA
This sequence comes from Calotriton arnoldi, assembly GCA_963921515.1. Taxonomy (NCBI): domain Eukaryota; kingdom Metazoa; phylum Chordata; class Amphibia; order Caudata; family Salamandridae; genus Calotriton; species Calotriton arnoldi. The sequence goes on from CAWUFW010000945.1 coordinate 224,640, forward strand.
CATGAATGTAGATGACTTCCTGCAATGAAAGGTTGTCTGGCAGTATAAATGGCGCATGCTCACGTCACGTGTCGTGAGCAGCAGCTTGCGGGGAACCTAGAGTGGCTCTCAGCAGTGGAAAATGATAAAGCTACTGAAGTAATAAATTATCCCCAAATCCTGGTTAGATTAAAGTATTTGGCTTACCCCCCAATCAGGGGAACAACAGACGAGCTGCAGCGGGTTCACAACACCGCATGCCACTTGGTACTCCAGTTCAGTGCAGTGGATTCACACCACTGCATGCCTCTCGCAGCTCCAGTCAAGTGCGGTTAAAACAGCATCACCTCTTGCAGGGTTTTTTGGCGACCCTCCTCCTGTTGAAAATCAGTTCATTCCTTATCGCCAATGAAAAGCCCATACACAGGAGGAATACATGGAGATTAGAATAAGGTAAACTCTTTATTCAGATACACCCTGATTAGGAGGGAGCATTCCTGCAACTGTCACTCCACACGTTCCAGATCGGAATGCTCCAACATCCACCTTTCCATTAACTTTGGATACAACACTACTCTTAGTTGTGGAGCCTGCTTTCTGGTACTTGTCGGATCCTACAGTACATTTAAAACTGGCCCCTTGATAAACCTCTGTCAAAAACAAATTTTGTTCAGATATTTTCATTTTTGATTTGTGTTTGAGAAGTAATTTTGCTTGGATAGACATTGCTGATCCAGGCCGAATTTTTCTGGATGACATTTTTAAAAATTGCGGTTGTGTTGCAGTGATGATGTAATATTTCAGAAACTATGAGGCCTATATACTTTATTTTGATGTAAAAAATTAGGTTTTGGGGATCAAGTAGTCTTATAGAGACAGAAAATAACTCCTCAGAGCAACCCTTCCGCCATTTTCCAAAGTGGTGTCTATATTAGAGGAAGAAGAGACATATATAGAAATGAAACAAATAATAATGTTTTTTTGTCCTTTTATGTGTACACCAAACAATGTTTATGACCTGAATATGAAAAACAAATAATGTTTATCACTCCTGTTTTAGACACATTTTCATAGTTCACTTTATTTACTTGTTTTCGGCAATCGCTTGTGGTACATTTGCAGAATGTTGAACATATGAGAAGAGTATATCAACAGGGACATCTTTTTGCAGCACAGGATTTGCAAATACATGTGCGTGTAAGTTCTGTGGGTAGAGGCTTTAGAAATTTCGTAGGTTTAAGCACCCCATCAATATCTTCCTAACTAAATTCACACAGATCTTTCTCTACATATGCATGATCGAAAACATTTACACATCTTCTGATTAGGCCTGAGTGGAGTTCACCGAGTTCTGTGTAAAATTCCATCGTGCTATGCGGAGTTCCGCAAGTGGCGAAGAGCGTTAGGTCACAATGTTTGCAATGATTTTTAGCAGCAGGTGTTTGTCCCACGCTGGACCGCACCATGCGCAGTGCTAGAGGGGGCAGCTTCTTTCTGCCACTCGAATAGATGTTCTACTCCAGTGGCAGCTTCGAGTGGCAGCTTCATCAATGCAAAAGGAAGGTTTCTCAACGTGAGTGGCAGCCGGCATCCACGACTGCCTGCGTTGAGAAATCTCACCGGGAGGTGGTCTCGAGTAAGATTTTCTTTGCTTGTGCTCACCAACTTAACGCTGGCAAGCACAAGCGACAAAAAAACTCTGCTCCGTGGAGTGGGAAAAACTATGCAAACTCCGCGAGCAGAGCAGAATTTCATTCCCAGCCCTACTTCTGATCAAGTAGAACCCTCTTTTGATGTGTCCATGCACAGAATATGATGTCAGTGGAAGGTTACTTAGTGGGACTGATCTCTTGAACTCACAGTATCAAAGATTGTCAAATGTGTGACAGTCAGAACTCGTTTTCCACACACACACAAGGGATTTTTCTATGTCTTCAAAGTCACATTCTTCTTCTGTATCAAAAACTCCTTTTAAAAACATCACGGGTTCAGCATTTAAAGCTCCAAGCTTTGTTCCAATTTTTCTCATAGTGTCCTCACCCATAGAAATATTTGCCTTGATAAGAACACTGGGCATCTCTGGGTCAAGTTTCTTGTACAGACTATGAAGCAGAATTAAGTGTATTTTCTCGCATGTTCCATAATGTATCCATTGCTCTGACAATTCTTGACTTATGAACATTGCAACAAATCAAAGTAGCACAATAATAACATCTGTGTCATTTAGCAGTACAATAACTCAATTGGAACCAATTCGAACTGCCACTCAACATGTGGCACAACACGAAGGTCAGCTTCCTCCAATTTGCTGTTAAGTTTTTGAACAATATGGCCCGTACCTTTTGAATATATCTCTACAGGCACCTACTCCTCATTGACAATCATTACACATGCAATAGTTGGAAATTCAGTGTTCACTGAAGCATCAGCAATATTTGGGCAAAATAACATCTCTATGCTGAAGACCAGAATTTATGAAGTTTCATACATATAGGTCTCTAAGTTTGATGCAGGCAAGGTCAATTGTTCCATTTGTAGACATTAATCTGATTCTCTCACATTCTTAGACAAATAGTTCAAGATAACTCTCAAAGACAATGTGCAATTCTTACAAGGTGTACACTGACTTTGATATCTGTAGAACAGTCTGAACGACCTGCATGGATGAAATCTTGACCATTCCCAATTGGGACATATAGTTCACAACAACAGGAGTTTTCAATGAGGACACCTTTCCGAATTGAAATTCTTCAGGTGTTTTTTTTTCAAGCTCTTGAATGAGTTTGTGCTTCAGTGGTTTGGTTGCAGCATCTCCAACAAATAAGGATACACATCTGGTTACTCTGCTTCAGGATGAATTAACAAAGAATGCATATGCTTATTGTAGCCTTGCTTGCATTGTGAAAATGTGGTGTTTGTAAGCTTTCTGCTGTTGGGTGGGTTTGAAGAAGGTAGAGCTATGGTTACTCAACTTTGTGGAGTTAAATGTGAGTGGAACACTTGCCTATGTGGCTTCACGGATACTGGGAAAGACAAATTATTTTTTACTAGCGGATTGCCACACAGTGCACAAAATTATATTTTATTAGCAGACAGCTACCACTCCAGTACTTGCTTCCTAAAGATCACTGAAGTAACGTTTGGACAATCATGATGGTGAACATTTCTTCTCAACTCTTTCAGTCAAAAAGTGGTGACAGCATTAGTAGAAGCTCCCAACCATAAGAGACCAGGAGAATGGAAAAGACTGCTCTCCTCCACGAAGGGGCCTGATCTTTCCCAAAAAGCAATTGAAAAATGGGAAAAGTATGAAGGGTTGGAATTAAAGAAAAAGATGTGGGAGGAAAATTAATATATTCAATTTTAAGGTTTTAAGAGGAGCCAATTGACGCAGAATTGTATTTCATGAAGGCCGGCCACTGAACCACAGCCCCCAGACTGCCCAGCTCACCTGCTCGCCAGCATTAGGAGGCGCATAAAAGCAGTAACAGGGCCCCGCTGCGCGGGACCCGATTTTCACGGAGGCCAGGCACAGAACCACAGCCCCCAGACTGCCCCGCTCACCTGCTCACCAGCACCAGGAGGCGCAGAAAAGCAGTCACAGGGCTCTGCTGCGTGGGACCTGATTTTTACAGAGGCCGGGCATGGAAGCACAGCCCCCAGACTGCCCGCTCACCTGCTCACCAGCACCAGGAGGCACATAAACGCAGTCACAGGGCCCCGCTGTGTGGGACTTGATTTTCACAGAGGCAGAGCACGGAACCACAGCCCCAAGACTGCCCCACTCACCACCGCCAGCGCCAGGAGGCACATAAAAGCAGTCACAGGGCCCTGCTGCATGGGACGTTCGTGGACCGCCCCTGGGAAAGCCCGGGCCAAGGTCGGGCCCACCCGTGCCCAGCACAGCCCCAGAGGAGGCTGGGCCATCCCCTTTGGTCCTTTTAGTGTGGTAAGACTACACGGAAACAAAGCAATTCTAGTTATGTAACAGTGAGTCACCTTACATATTGTTTCTCCTTGTGCCTGGTCCCCCCATTTTGCTCAGCGAATGCCTTGTTCTGCTGCGCCTAATATCTCCAGTGCTGTTGTGTTCCAGTGACTTACCAATTTTTTTTATTTTTATTTTAAATTGGTACAGTGGTACAGTGGCCCCCCTGCTGTACAAATTCAGGATCAAGGACCTGCTCTTTTCACCTAAAAAACTAGGAGAGAAGTATACCTGCTGTTGACTGGTCTACTGAGGGCTACAGTGTGGCTATAGCCGTCCGAATTGATTGGTTGTATTTTCACCCATTCGTATCTCTGCTTCCCAGTGAGTTTAAGGGAAGCTATGGGGAAAAGAAAATCCAGTGTATGTGGGGGAGGGAATAGGAGTGTGGGGGGGTTCAGCCAAGGACCCTCAATGCTAAGCAGGTCCACAAGTCTATAGCGAACAACTGCATTTTAGACCGCATTGATGATCTTTTAATTGAATGCGGGAAATTCTTGCACCATTGGCCCACCCGACCTCGTCTGAATCCCCTACCCTTCCTAATATGATCGATCCTTCAACTACCACAAAAGTCAAAACGCAAAAACACATTCCCCAGATGTTTAGCAAAACTGCTACACGTAGTTCACGCAGCTTCACCAATTCCTCTCGCAGCCATCTTTCACTGTCCTCTATTGTCGATGAAACTGAGCCAAGGTCCATCATATTGTCCACTACTAGACCAGGGCTTTATTGATATTATTGACTCCGACCTTGTCTTATCCAACATATTTTTACCACTCCAGAAAACAAGTTGTGCCCAAAAGGGAGGGGTGGGGACGTGGGGGGCAAAAGGGTGATATGGTAGAGGGGCTGGTGGGAGAGGCAGTAGTAGAGATAGAGGCAGGAGCAGAGGATGAAGTAGGAGGTTCAACAAGTGGAGAGGCCTCCTTAGAGGCGTTGTCCTCGAATTAAAATGAGACCCTTAGGATCATGAACGATCTGAGTAGGGAAGTCAACTTACTAAAGTCGGCTGTTCTAACCCTTACTGAACAGGTTAGACTCCTAACAGCTTGAGGAGCCCCACCAGGTCAACCCCAAAAAGACTGCTGTTGAGTAACCAAATCTGCCCCAAGTTGCAAATTGCCCAATCCTTTCTATGCCATCGAACTGCCACTAGCTCTTAAATACTGCCATAAAGGAACACCCCCGGCCATTTGATACCTGTATAGCTGCCAGGGGGACCCGTGAAGCATGGCCGCAAGCTGGAACTAGCTGTCATAAACTTCATGGGCCGTGTATGAGCCATGAACCCTCCCCTCAACCTCCGAACTCAGCTATTTCCCTGACCACCTGCAAACAACTGTACAGGCAGACTCAACTGCCCCCTAAGTGTATCTTCATGACCAATGTCCCCAAAGTTGCTTCCCATGCCAAAAACGAAGGCGAAGAATCCCTAACTAACAAAATCACACATTGGATTCGCCATGTGAGGGGATGTCGTTCAGTAATAAGGGAAGACATTTTGGGTGCTAAAAGGATAACCTGCCCCAATACCCAGCTAGACTATATAGAATTTATCTTGCAGATGGGAATATGGCCCACAATTTGATAGCTCTTGAAGCTAGAACTAGCTCTCCCACTCCCTCGGGCATTCAACTTAAGTATAGACCTCAGCTCCCATCATTAATTACTCCCCTGCACTTGGGTTCTAACTTGGGCTTAGATTCACCTCTTGCAAATATTGATTGACTCGCACACTTTGTTATCTTTGACTCCATGGATACACTTACAGCGAATTCAAGTAGTCAGTATTCCACTGATGCGATCAAAGATCGCACCTGTGCAGTAAAGTCTCTAGTAACTGCTACGCCAATTGGCCTTGAGAGGACCATCATGCCCTCGAGCCAAATAGCTGGGCCTAAGGAGGCAGTACTTTCTGTGGGAACATCTCACCCAGAAGCACACAGAGATAAAAGTGTAGTGGATACACAACTAACACCGACTCCCGGCCAAAAACAAACTAACAGGCTTAATTTGGTGTCATGGAATGTGGCAGAGGTGAGATCGAAATTGGCTCTCCTACACTGGGTCCAATTTACAGAATCTATTGATATATGCATTCTCCAGGAAACCTGGAGCACCACCCCTGTTCACATACCTAGTTACCTCACTTTCCATCGCCCAGCTAGCTCCAATGAACCAGGCAGGCCCGCAGGAGGGTTGCTGATCTGGGTAAAAAGTGCGTTAGCATGTACTACCCTCGAGCTCCATTCTAATAGCCCTGACATCTTAGTGGTCCAAATTAGGGGTAGGAAGTGTACAGAGCTAGACATTTATAATATCTATGCCCGAGTATGCAATGCAGTTTACTCTTCAAGAGCTGGAAGATCTACTTGACATTAGGGACACCCAGCCCCTATTAATCGTAGCGGGAGACTTCAATGTCGCCTTTGAGTCACTAGCTAAGGAGGATATATATGGGACCAGGGAGGAGGATGAGCTGTGGCATGTTCCCCCTCTTGAACTACCTCCCATCAAAAAATGGTCAGAAGTAGTACTACAGCTTAACACTCTAACTCTTGATTATGGATTGAGGGCTACCAACGGCCACACCAGGTCTGATATAATGGGGGCCAACACTTTCAATAGAACCACCAATATAAGCTGTATTGACTACTTTTTGTTAGATCTACAACTGTGGCCTATGATGGATGATATGGTTGTGGGGACCACCACAGATAGCGATCACAATCCTCTAGAGCTCTCCTTGGTATCGCCCTGGGACAGGTGTATGAACTCAACCCACTCTGTTGTCACGATGAGGGAGGTATGCCCATCCAATCATGGCAGAAAATACAAAAAATACAAAAAATAATGCGGCGGAATAGATAAAAAAACAGATAATTTTTTTAAGGAAAATTAAATTAGTCCCTCACATGGAAATTTACATCCACAAGGTTCTTGTTATTCAAAAACACCACCAGAACGAGGTCCAAAGTAGTATTTATATCTATATATATTTTTTGAATAGGACAATACGCACAAATATATACAATACAAATTCTATATACAATCAACAACACATGTATCTGTACAACATCAATCCTTCAACAACAATCCTTGTTACCCTATTTACTATTACAGATGCGAAAACAATCCAGAAACCATAATTATCACTTGCAATCCGTATGAAACGAAAGAAGATAGCCCTTGTGAGAAGCACAACCGAGGGGAAATTTTTAAGCCCTCTTTCAAAATTGGACTGTGCAGTAATTTCTTTCCAATAATTCAAATTTTTTGAGGGCTTCTCCATAATGTGGAGTTGACGCGTTTCAGCCCGAATGGTTTGGGCCTCATCAGGACTTGGGCAAAAAGGAAACCTGTTGACAAGCATTTAGTTTTTCCTCCAAAAGGTGTGTCTTATTCTTAAGCTTTTCATGTTCATCTCTTAAGTTGCATTGATTTATAATTGCATCTTGAAGACCTTTGGTCACTTTTTGAAGTTTGCCACAATCTGAAAAGCAACAAAAAATAAATGCCTCTATAATACTGGATTCCTTTGTTTCACTTATCTTTAATAGCCTGGTTGATTTTTCCAGCTGAATTTCAAGAAGGTTATTTTTGCCATTAATTTCAGCTATCTTTGTAAGACAGACCAGACAAGGCCACAGACGTCGTGTTCAGAGGTGAAGGATTCCTTCACCTCTGAACACGACTTCTGTGGCCTTGTCCGGGCTATCTTCTTTCGTTTCATACGGATTGCGAGTGATAATTATTGTTTCTGGATTGTTTTCGCATCCGTAATAGTAAATAGGGTAACAAGGATTGATGTTGAAGGATTGATGTTGTTGTACAGATACATGTGTTGTTGTTTGTATATAGAATTTGTGTTGTATATATTTGTGCGTATTGTCCTATTAAAAAAATATATATAGATATAAATACTACTTTGAACCTCGTTCTGGTGTTGTTTTTGAATAACAAGAGCTTTGTGGATGTAAATTTCCATGTGAGGGACTAATTTAATTTTCCTTCAAAAAATAATCTGTTTTTTTTATCTATTCCGCCGCATTATTTTTGGGATTTCCAGTGTTTTCTTGCCCAGATGCAGTCGGAGTATTAGGGCAAACCCCCTTCATATGAATAATAGCATCCAATGATGGCAGACGGCTTAATTGGGCCCGGGTATCTCTCGACGCGGAGAAACTTGAAGTAATTAAATCTAATGTCCTAGACAGCATTACCAAGATATCTAGTTTTAAACAGGGGAAGCTGGGTGAGGTTACGACTTGTCACAGCCACCTCTTAAGTCTGCATCACTACTCTCTTTAGAGAACCGTCACGCCCCCAGGACCCTAGCAGAAAGACCAGGTCACAGTTCACCTGGTTTAACCAGGAGTGCAGGAGCCTTAGACGCCAACTAGCTGTCTCTATTAGGGCAAACAGCGTGGTGGAGCTGAGAGAAGTGCTTATAAGGCAGCCCAGGCCACAGCAAAGAGGGAATGGGAGGAGAACTGATGGGCGTTATTCAGGGAGGCTTATATTAGGCATGAGTCAAAGAAATTCTGGCTTTTAGTTACTAAGGGGGGCGCCACTAGGCCCCCACCTCTGACTAACAACATTTCTATTACAGCCTGGCAAGATAATTTTTCCACATTATACTCTGAGCCTCATATCCTTGATAATTTAACCTGTACCCTTGACTACCCCCACTCATACACTGCTGATTTTTTTATAAAAGCTGAAATCAGGTCCAGTATTAATTCCATCACAAGGGCCAAGGCTGAAGGACATGATGGCATTCCTGGTGATGTTTTTCTTAAAGATGTTAAGAATTGGACTACCTACATCTTGGCACTTGCAAATGGCATCACAGCGAGTGCCCCCATTCCACCCTCTTGGAAGGGAGCTGAGGTAATTCCAGTCTACAAGAAGGGTGACCGAGCATCACCTTTTAACTACACAGGCCTATCAGTTTGATAGACTGTGTCCAGAAGTGTTCACTCGTGCTCTCCTTATGAAAATACAGGCCTGGAGCAGTGACTTCAATATTCCAAGATGGGTTCAGTCAAAAGACTGGTACTATTGACCAGGTATTTCGCTTCCTCTTATTGACATGGAAGACATTGGTCATAGGCCAGGGAAACCTTTATGTTGCATTTAATTGATCTTAGGTCTGACTTTGACTGGGTCCTAAAAATAAGCTCTGGTCTGTTTTAAATGAGATGGCACTTCCACCTGATGTCTTATCACTAGTTATTTATCTCAAAGAGTCTAACTATGCAAGAGTTTGCAGGGGTAGCCAAGGACAGTTAACAGACTCGATCCAAGTTAACAAAGGCGTTCAGCAGGGCTGTGTACTTGCCCTTACACTTTTCTCGCTTTTTGTCAATGGTGTCGTCCAGTATCTTTCTGATATTCCAGTGGACACTCCTACCTTGGGTCTTACAAAAGTGGTAACACTTTTGTTCGCCGATGATACACTGTTGGTGTCCAAAACCCTGAGTGGCCTTCAGTTGCTCCTGGCTCATTTTGAGGCCTTCTGTACCTTGCGTGGGTTGGAGATTAACACCTCGAAAATGTAACTTTTAATGTTGAATCCCCACAAAACATTTAATGGCAAGCTCACATTGGGTGGGGTACCCCTTGAGAGAGTGAATACCTTCAAGTGCTTGGGTATCACCCTTTCTGATGATCAGTCATGGAAGTCCCATACAGAGAAGCGGACCCTCCAACACAGGCAGATTACCGGGGCCATGATTAAGGAGCAGAGGACCGCTTCGAGCAGACCTGTGGCAGCTCTGCTTCACATTTATGATTGCAAGGCAGTGGGCTCAGCACTTTATGGTGCCGAACTGGGCAGGTTTGAAAACCTGGATGGCCTCTTAATTATGGAGAAAAAATTCCTGAGATCCTTGGTCTCACTCCCACAGAGCACCCTCCTCCACCCTCTCAGGTTGTACATGGGCAGAACCTCTATCATCGAGAAGGCTAAGTTACGCCCCCTTTTGTTCTGGTTGCGCCTTAGGACTACTCCTGAGCTGCTCCCATATGCTGCTCTTCTATCTGAGGTAATTGCCCTTGATCGCTTTAAGAAAATTGGTTGGCTACACAAACTGAAACCTCTGCTCACCGCAATAGGACTAGTGGGACTATGGGATGCTAGGGATCCTGCACTGCTCCCTAGCTCTAATTAAGAAACAATACTGGAATTGGGTGGCCCAGTCTTCTTTAACTTACTAGTGATGGGGCTGTCTCACATTGGGCTTTCTGGAGTTCAAACTGACAAGAGAATTTGAGCAATACCTGGAGGCCCTAACGGTTCTGCTGGAGAGGAAGCTTTACATGCAATTTAGATTTGGCTCCATTCCGGTGAATTCTCTGACAGCCTCCTGGCGAAAGTCTGTTACTCTATCTGGGTTTTGCCCAGGGTGTCCCAAAGCTGTTGAGCCAATAGGCCACATACTTTTTGCTCGTCCACTCTATCGATCCCCGAGATCGAGATGGTTAGCCCCTCTTTGTAAGCGCCTCGGCACCCAACGTCATCAAGAAGCACTGCGCATCTTAAAATCTGACACTAGTTTACTGATAGTCTGCGCAGTTGCTAAGTTCCTCTGCAAGATGTGGGCCATCAGAAATCCCCTGCTGAAAATTGTAAACTGATTATCATCTTTTGGATGTTCTAAGAGAACTTTTTACTTACTGCCTAGCTCCAACTCCTTACAGTTACTTTTTTTAGAACTTTTAACGTATCATTGTAAGCACCTTATCTCTTTTGTACTGTATGCATTTGCACTTTTAGGATCTGCGGACCAGGGAAAAAATTATGGGGCTAATGATATTTTCACTTGCTTATTCCTTTCATACTGCTTTAATGTGCATTTTAAAATAGAGCTATGTTATCCTTGAGAGATATCTATGAGCACTAGGCAGCACTGATTCAATTAGAACATCCTCTAGGCGGCTGGTTCTCCTTTCTTTATAGCAAAATTATAACTGTAATACTGGTGAATACATGTATTTTATATTCCCAAGTTTTTAATTCACAGACATATTGTCTTTTTACGTAGTGCAGGGATATATCAGGTGTCCCCTTTTTGCATTGCAGCATGTGCTGCAGGCAGCTGCACCCACCGCAATGCAAAAGATATGCATTGCGACCTCCGTGGCGGCAGTTGCATCGTAAAGCCTCTGTTGGGACCACCGACAGCCTGTCGGGTGGTCCTGTGTCTGATAGGGTATCGAGCAGACATTAGTCTGCCCGCCATCCTAATCAGCCCCTAAATTAGCCCCTAGTATTTGCTTGATAGTTTTTGGGATATGACCCCGCTATTCGATTAGCTCCCAAATTTATAAGATTACTATTTGTTGCAATGGCAATAGGCAGATCCTTATTACTTCAAATATGGCGAACACAGTTGATCCCCAGAATGGAGGAATGGGTGGTAAAAATGAAGCAAAAAAAGAAATAAGGTATGGCTGCACGCGCTGCACTGTGGGGGCCCAAGGAAATGTGGTAAGTTATGGGGGCAGTTTATGGAAGGAGCCTCGGGGTAGGTTGAAGAGGTAGAATGCTTAACTAGGAAAGGGATCTGTCTAGAATTGTTCTACGTATTAATGAAATCTTGAGTTTTTAACGCAGTTTTGTTTATGGATTTATTCTGTGGTGAAATGTAATTTAAATTGTTGGTGTATAAACATCATGATTTGATGTTTTTATCGGATCTTTTGATCTAAAAAAAAAAAGGGCTGTGGTGTACTTTTTCACATTTTACACTGAACATAAATTGAAAACTTCTCAAAATGAGCACCTCTGATTTGAAGGTGAAACCATGCATGTCCTGTCCCCTATTATGTAATAGCAATATATAAAATGTCTAAGTCTAACAGTGGGCATTTATAACCAGTTGGGTTTCAGAAAACACAAAAACCAGTAGTCTCCCTATCGTCTTTTGAAAATAATGAGCTAGTCGAAAGCAAAATATGGTCAATAGGTAGAGATTTGTATCTGAAAAATATATTTTTGAGAGTTATGCAACTGAATCTGAGATTTTAGGTGCAGCCGAGCATAACATGAAACAAACCACAGCAGTCTTCATGCATGGGAGTCGATTATACAAAACATCCAGGAGCATATGTATCAAGGGTTTTGCTACCCTTGTGCCACGCAAGGGGGTGCAGGGTGATGAAAAACCCATAATGAGATTCACCAAGCCACGCAAGGCCACCTTGCCTGGCCCTGCGTGGCTTGGTAAATCTGGAGTAATGGAAAGCAGTGCAAGTCACTGCCTTATGTTACTCTGCCCCTGGGAAGAGTTGCATAGGTGGAGTGTGGGTGTTTCCACGCATCCACCCATGGATTCTGAAGCATTCCCAGATTTAGCAATACTGGTAGACCTGGGAATGCTACAGAATGCTACACCTTCCCAGGAAAGGCGTAACGAAGAGAAATATCTTTATTTCGTCTTGTTTTTCCTCTTTCTACGGGAGCTGCATTCTGCAACACCCATAGAAAGAGAAAAAGGCCTCAGAGAATTGTTTTTGTGCAGGAAGGTGTCCCCCGACTGCCCATCAACAATTCTGCCTGTAAGCGTGCCTGCATTGGCGCTAGGTAGCAGTTTGTGCCCCAGCGCAGTGAGAGAAATATCTTGATAGATATGGCACATTCATGCCATCTCCCTTTCATGCAACGCAGCGAGGCGTGCCCTGAAATATTGCTAGATATGACCCTCAATGTCAGTGAGAATGGAGTCAAGAGAAACTACTTTTTAAAGGTTCTGCTTACATCTCTACCCTCTTGCTATACATTTTGCAGATTTTGTGAAGACAGTCAAGATTTCTGTCTATTATTTGCAAAGTACAGATGTTTCGTTCATTGTGTTAAGGTCTACGATAAATACACAGGACAATACATCAGCTCATCAAAAGCAATCAATAAAAAGAGAGGCTTCCAGAGATTTGGGACATCACTAGCTGTGAGTTAAAGGTGAAATTGCAACTAAGAGACAGAACAGTACATAAGCAGAAAAAGAACCCGGTCTTACGTGCTCCCATTCTATTGATTAATTCAACAAAAACATATTCAGCGGCGCTAGCAGCAACAACTATGTACGTGCTCTACGGAAACTAATGTAGACCAATCTCACACTTAGCTACACTTTAAACGTGTGTCCCCTCTGCTGGCTTTATTCACTAGAGATGGTACATCAATAACAAGACATGGAGAGGTTGACAGGCAAAGATTATAGAACACATCGTTTAAAAGACAAAAGGGACCAGCAGACTTACAAGTTTGAAATATAGCAAGATAAAAGTGTGTCTTATTAAAATTTAGAAATGTTGTCAGGGTAAAGCGGGTAGTTGTTTTTAATCATCCAGATATGCATTTTCTTGCTACTGCTGTATCTGGTTGTCTCACAAAGAATACCAAGTTACCTCAAATTGTTTTGTGAGTTGTAGTTGGACTTGTCCCTTTTTGCAGTGTCATCCCAGAACTTTTTGCCTTCCTCTTGTATTTTTTCTGACCTGTTGGCGGTTTTAGGGCTCTGGGCACTTTATCACTACTGATCAGTGCTAAAGTGCATGTGCTCTCTATGGTATACTTGGTAAGTATGGTCTACACCTGTTTGGCCTATTTAATTTACTTATCAGTCCCTTGTACAGTGGTATCTCTTATACCCAGGGCCAGTAAATTAAATGCTAATGGTGGGCATGCAGCGCTGCTTGCGCCACCCACAAAAGTAGCCTTTCAAACCTGTCTCAGGCCTCTGCCACTGCAGGGCCTGCGTGCGCAGTTTACTGCCGCTGTAACGTGACACATAGAGTGGTTCCCATGTCTGTGACTCCCCTTTTACTACATATCAGTCACCCCTAAGGTAGGCCCTAGCTAGCCCTATGGGCAGGGTGCGGTGTAGGTAAAAGGACATGTGCCTTAACTGTGTGGCATGTCCTGGTAGTGACAAACAGCCTATTTGGTTGCTCACTGCTGTGAGGCTGCCCTCTCATAGGGATGCATTGGGGATTCCCTGTTATGTGCTTCAGTGGTAATTCCTAACATGAAAGGAGTAGCGTGATCAAGTTTGGTATGTTTGGAATAGGGGTGATAAATGCTGGGTAGTAGTGTTCGCGGATTTATTATCACTATTTGTGTCTTTGTGCCTGCCTGTTGTGTTTTGACTGTCTGGCCTTGGAGTGACAGGGGCTGGGGAGGTGCAGTGGCTACAGAGAGTCTGGATGAGTCAGCGCTAGGTTGAATAGGCCTGGTCTGCATTTGGAGTGGTGGGAGCAGTAGCACCTGTATTTGAATAGGGCTGTGCCTGCCTTCCACAATGTTGGCTCCGCCCCCTGTGGTGTTTTTTAGGGCCAGGACATGCACTAACAATGAAGGTGGTTGTACACTTGAAAAGGTATTCTTAAGTGCCCCCCAGAACTGGTTTGGACTGGCTCAGAGACCTGGGCCAGGGGAGAACAAAGACACTTGGTAATATAAATATTGGGGCTGTGACCCCATGTTGGTGGTGCTTATTTGGAACTTGTGGCCGGCGGGCTGCTGGACTGCCAGGGTGAACCGCCTAGGGACTGGATTACTGTGGGGGGCTGAGGGAAGGACTGCCACAGTGTTTCGGAGGACCCTTTGTGCTGGCCTGCCTGGCTGCGCCCTGCTGGCATGTCCCCAGCACTGAGCACTTTTATGTTTACGGGGTTCTTGACCCTGGAACTGGGCTGGGGGCACGCTGAAATTACTGGCCTGAGCCTCTGGTGTGGGCTCACCCTGCAGTCATGCGTGTGGAGAGCTTCTGCTGCACTGCGCCCTCCCACGCTGTGTCTGCCCACCAGGAGGATGCAAGAGCAGCCGCACTGCAAACCGGAAGTCAGGCAAAGAAATCCTGACAGTGGGCTGAGCTCCCCCCGGGAAGGAGGAAGCTGACAGGCGCTCGACAGGAGGGAGCAGCATCTCCTGGCCCCCGAGACAGCGAGGGAGGACCTGCAGCACAGAGTGCGCCGCCGAGAAGAGAGCGATACCAAAGGGGATGATGGACGGAGAGCTTGAGCAAATCAAACACTCACCCCCAGTCAATGATGACGGCTGTAAGCCAGAAACCGGTCCCAGGATGCTTGTTTCCGGTCCAGGGAAGACATGGCTTGGCAGTTCGGGCAGGACTGTTCCCATGAGGCACAGGGTCAGACTGATTTGCATATGGCCATGTCTGTACTGGGGTGGCGGAGTGAGCTAAAGAATGATGATGGATTAAACCCAGATCAGTTGACTGGGGGTGAGTGCTTGCAATGGTCAACACTCTGTCCATCATCCCCTTTGGTTTTGCTATGTTCGCCCTAGGTTGACAGGGTATGCCTAGACGTGGGTCCCTTGCTCACTTTGCCACTGGATTCAAGATAGCCTGGCTGATGACGGCTGTAAGCCAGAAACCGGGCCCAGGATGCTTGTTACTGGTCCAGGGAAGACATGGCTTGGCAGTTCGGGCAGGACTGTTCCCATGAGGCACAGGGTCAGACTGATTTGCATATGGCCATATCTGTACTGGGGTGGCGGAGTGAGCTAAAGAATGATGATGGATTAAACCCAGATCAGTTGACTGGGGGTGAGTGCTTGCAATGTTCAACACTCCGTCCATCATCCCCTTTGGTTTTGCTATGTTCACCCTAGGTTGGCAGGGTATGGCCAGACGTGGGTCCCTTGCTCACTTTGCCACTGGATTCAAGATAGCCTGGCTGATGACGGCTGTAAGCCAGAAACCGGTCCCAGGATGCTTGTTTCAGGTCCAGGGAAGACATGGCTTGGCAGTTCGGGCTGGACTGTTCCCATGAGGCACAGGGTCAGACTGATTTGCATATGGCCATGTCTGAACTGAGGTGGCGGAGTGAGCTAAAGAATGATGATGGATTAAACCCAGATCAGTTGACTGGCGGTGAGTGCTTGCAATGTTCAACACTCCGACCATCATCCCCTTTGGTTTTGCTATGTTCGCCCTAGGTTGGCAGGGTATGCCCAGACGTGGGTCCCTTGCTCACTTTGCCACTGGATTCAAGATAGCCTGGCTGATGACGGCTGTAAGCTGTAAGCCACAAACCGGTCCCAGGATGCTTGTTTCCGGTCCAGGGAAGACATGGCTTGGCAGTTCGGGCTGGACTGTTCCCATGAGGCACAGGGTCAGACTGATTTACATATGGCCATGTCTGAACTGGGGTGGCGGAGTGAGGTAAAGAATGATGATGGATTAAACCCAGATCAGTTGACTGGGGGTGAGTGCTTGCAATGTTCAACACTCCATCCATCATCCCCTTTGGTTTTGCTATGTTTGCCCTAGGTTGGCAGGGTATGCCCAGACGTGGGTCCCTTGCTCACTTTGCCACTGGATTCAAGATAGCCTGGCTGATGATGGCTGTAAGCCAGAAACCAGTCCCAGGATGCTTGTTTCCGGTCCAGGAAAGACATGGCTTGGCAGTTCGGGCTGGACTGTTCCCATGAGGCACAGGGTCAGACTGATTTGCATCTGGCCATGTCTGAACTGGGGTGGTGGAGTGAGCTAAAGAATGATGATGGATTAAACCCATATCAGTTGACTGGGGGTGAGTGCTTGCAATGTTCAACACTCCGTCCATCATCCCCTTTGGTTTTGCTATGTTCGCCAAAGGTTGGCAGGGTATGCCCAGACGTGGGTCCCTTGCTCACTTTGTCACTGGATTCAAGATAGCCTGGCTTATGACGGCTGTAAGCCAGAAACCGGTCCCAGGATGCTTGTTTCCGGTCCAGGGAAGAAATGGCTTGGCAGTTCGGGCTGGACTGTTCCCATGAGGCATAGGGTCAGACTGATTTGCATATGGCCATGTCTGAACTGGGGTGGCGGAGTGAGCTAAAGAATGATGATGGATTAAACCCAGATCAGTTGACTGGGGGTGAGTGCTTGCAATGTTCAACACTCCGTCCATCACCCCCTTTGGTTTTGCTATGTTCGCCCTAGGTTGGCAGGGTATGCCCAGACGTGGGTCCCTTGCTCACTTTGCCACTGGATTCAAGATAGCCTGGCTGATGACGGCTGTAAGCCAGAAACCGGTCCAAGGATGCTTGTTTCCGGTCCGGGGAAGACATGGCATGGCAGTTCGGGCTGGACGGTTCCCATGAGGCACAGGGTCAGACTGATTTGCATATGGCCATGTCTGAACTGGGGTGGCGGAGTGAGCTAAAGAATGATGATGGATTAAACCCAGATCAGTTGACTGGGGGTGAGTGCTTGCAATGTTCAACACTCCGTCCATCATCCCCTTTGGTTTTGCTATGTTCGCCCTAGGTTGGCAAGGTGTGCCCAGACGTGGGTCCCTTGCTCACTTTGCCACTGGATTCAAGATAGCCTGGCTGATGACGGCTGTAAGCCAGAAACCGGTCCCAGGATGCTTGTTTCCGGTCCAGGGAAGACATGGCTTGGCAGTTCGGGCTGGACTGTTCCCACGAGGCACAGGGTCAGACTGATTTGCATATGGTCATGTCTGAACTGGGGTGGAGGAGTGAGCTAAAGAATGATGATGGATTAAACCCAGATCAGTTGACTGGGGGTGAGTGCTTGCAATGTTCAACACTCCATCCATCATCCCCTTTGGTTTTGCTATGTTCGCCTTAGGTTGGCAGGGTATGCCCAGACGTGGGTCCCTTGCTCACTTTGCCACTGGATTCAAGATAGCCTGGCTGATGACGGCTGTAAGCCAGAAAGCGGTCCCAGGATGCTTGTTTCCGGTCCAGGGAAGACATGGCTTGGCAGTTCGGGCTGGACTGTTCCCATGAGGCACAGGGTCAGACTGATTTGCATATGGCCATGTCTAAACTGGGGTGGCGGAGTGAGCTAAAGAATGATGAAGGATTAAACCCAGATCAGTTGACTGGGGGTGAGTGCTTGCAATGTTCAACACCTTGTCCATCATCCCCTTTGGTTTTGCTATGTTTGCCCTAGGTTGGCAGGGTACGCCCAGACGTGGGTCCCTTGCTCACTTTGCCACTGGATTCAAGATAGCCTGGCTGATGACGGCTGTAAGCCAGAAACCGGTCCCAGGATGCTTGTTTCCGGTCCAGGGAAGAAATGGCTTGGCAGTTCGGGCTGGACTGTTCTCACGAGGCACAGGGTCAGACTGATTTGCATATGGCCATGTCTGAACTGGGGTGGCGGAGTGAGCTAAAGAATGATGATGGATTAAACCCAGATGAGTTGACTGGGGGTGAGTGCTTGCAATGTTCAACAATCCGTCCATCATCCCCTTTGGTTTTGCTATGTTCGCCCTAGGTTGGCAGGGTATGCCCAGACGTGGGTCCCTTGCTCACTTTGCCTCTGGATTCAAGATAGCCTGGTTGATGACGGCTGTAAGCCAGAAACCGGTCCCAGGATGCTTGTTTCTGGTCCAGGGAAGACATGGCTTGGCAGTTCGGGCTGGACTGTTCCCATGAGGCACAGGGTCAGACTGATTTGCCTATGGCCATGTCTGAACTGGGGTGGCAGAGTGAGCTAAAGAATGATGATGGATTAAACCCAGATCAGTTGACTGGGGGTGAGTGCTTGCAATGTTCAACACTCCGTCCATCAACCCCTTTGGTTTTGCTATGTTTTCCATAGGTTGGCAGGGTATGCCCGGACGTGGGTCCCTTGCTCACTTTGCCACTGGATTCAAGATAGCCTGGCTGATGATGGCTGTAAGCCAGAAACCGGTCCCATGATGCTTGTTTCCGGTCCAGGGAAGACATGGCTTGGCAGTTCGGGCTGGACTGTTCCCATGAGGCACAGGGTCAGACTGATTTGCATATGGCCATGTCTGAACTGGGGTGGCGGAGTGAGCTAAAGAATGATGATGGATTAAACCCAGATCAGTTGACTGGGCGTGAGTGCTTGCAATGTTCAAAACTCCGTCCATCATCCCCTTTGGTTTTGCTATGTTCGCCCTAGGTTGGCAAGTTGTGCCCAGACGTGGGTCCCTTGCTCACTTTGCCACTGGATTCAAGATAGCCTGGCTGATGACGGCTGTAAGCCAGAAACCGGTCCCAGGATGCTTGTTTCCGGTCCAGGGAAGACATGGCTTGGCAGTTCGGGCTGGACTGTTCCCATGAGGCACAGGGTCAGACTGATTTGCATATGGCCATGTCTGAACTGGGGTGGAGGAGTGAGCTAAAGAATGATGATGGATTAAACCCAGATCAGTTGACTGGGGGTGAGTGCTTGCAATGTTCAACACTCCGTCCATCATCCCCTTTGGTTTTGCTATGTTCGCCCTAGGTGGGCAGGGTATGCCCAGACGTGGGTCCCTTGCTCACTTTGCCACTGGATTCAAGATAGCCGGGCTGATGACGGCTGTAATCCAGAAACCGGTCCCAGGATGCTTGTTTCCGGTCCAGGAAAGACATGGCTTGGCAGTTCGGGCTGGACTGTTCCCATGAGGCACATGGTCAGACTGATTTGCATATGGCCATGTCTGAACTGGGGTGGCGGAGTGAGCTAAAGAATGATGATGGATTAAACCCAGATCAGTTGACTGGGGGTGAGTGCTTGCAATGTTCAACACTCCGTCCATCATCCCCTTTGGTTTTGCTATGTTCGCCCTAGGTTGGCAGGGTATGCCCAGACGTGGGTCCCTTGCTCACTTTGCCACTGGATTCAAGATAGCCTGGCTGATGACGGCTGTAAGCCAGAAACCAGTCCCAGGATGCTTGTTTCCGGTCCAGGGAAGACATGCCTTGGCAGTTCGGGCTGGACTGTTCCCATGAGGCACAGGGTCAGACTGATTTGCATATGGCCATGTCTGAACTGGGGTGGCGGAGTGAGCTAAAGAATGATGATGGATTACACCCAGATCAGTTGACTGGGGGTGAGTGCTTGCAATGTTCAACACTCCGTCCATCATCCCCTTTGGTTTTGCCGGGAAGAGAGCCACAACGGAGCCCGTCCGGGCCTGGTTGCCCCACGAGGAAGTCGCTTGGGTGGCCGTACTAAGAGTAGGTGCCTCAGGCAAGTGAGGCATTGCGGGGACCAGCCTTTGGGGAGAGGAGGGCTCCTGTCATGCAGGAGCAGTGGTGGTGCCTATCTCCTTTGCTCTCATATACTGGGGGCACCGAGAAGGATAGTTGAGGGATGGAGAAGAACCTCGACGGAGGTCTCCGATTCCCCATATGAATCCAACACCCTTCTTGCCCTATCCTAGCTGCACTCACTGCACGGTTGCGGGCAGCAGCATGCAACCCTGCTATCGGGGATTACTGCCTTTTATGGTATAGGCGGGCATGTAGCCTAAGGGGCCCGCAAGAGGTGTGCCGCTCTCCCGGTCTGAGTGAGATATGATAGCGGATGCACTGATACTTCGCATATTTTATGCCCTGATGTAATGTTGCCTAAGGAAGGGATATTCCCAGCGAGGATGCATTTCTAAGGTGTGCAACTTAGCAGTGTTGTGTGCAATAATGATGGTTGTGCCTGATGCTCTGTGCTAATTGTACCCTTACCAGTAGTTACTGGTTGTCCTCACTAACTGTGAATTGTGATAATTATGACAGTGGCCCAATTGGCCTGGTGATTCACGTACTACTGTAAATACATGACAAGTGCCTGGTGGCATAGTGTATATATGTGATATGTTCTAATGTGTTTTATGGATAATACAAAGGCTATTTTTATATAACCTTGGGTGGAGTTACTTTTTTGGTGTGCCTAGTGTGTCGCTGATGTGTGAGAGTGTTGCCTCTGGGATAAGCCTGACTGCTCTGCCAAGCTACCAAGGGGGTGAGCAGGGGTTATCTTCAGTGTGTAACTCCCTTGCCCTGACTAGAGTGGTGGTTTCTGCCTGGCCTAGGCGCATGCCCTAGCCAACAAGAAATCCGATTTCTAACAGTTTTATATACATCCTTCCCTATATTTGCAAACATAATTGGAAACCTACATATAAAAAACTGGAAGTTATTGCAAGAAATGCATCTCCGGTCCTAAGTATTTGTATTAGGAAACTGATGGAAAATCTAAATTTGTGTTATGCTGTTTTCCCAAAATTCTTCGAGTGCCCTTCATCTTAGCACGGTAAAAAACAGGCTTTCATGAGAGAGAGCGCCGTCCCATCTTCCAGTTAACTTTTACACCTCTTAACCATGCACTTTAGAGACTTTAACCCATCGGAGGTGCCCCCTCTGGGCTATCAACCTACACTTGGTGCCATAAACAAATCATACACTGGGCATCTGCAAATGTTCTTTCATTGTATTATCAGAATTCTTTTTTTCCGTGAATATAGTCCTTACTTGACTTAGCGACCGCCAAATTCACGCATATAGCTGGCCACCCTAAGAGGCTATGCATAATACAAATCCTGGTGACCCGCAGTTTATATTGTCATTGTGTTAACTTGCCCCTATTTCTTTCTTTCACTGGGTCAAGTGAGAGCTTCACAATCATTTTCCTGTAGGTGTGTGGGTTTTGATGTAGATGATGTTCCTGCCAGAAACAAGGCTTTAAAGCCTACAGATATTTTTCGGATAAATACACATAGCAATTGTTGATTTTTGGCGCATCACTAAAGCTGCTGTGGGACAATGCATGTGAAAGCAATGCATTATAAATGCATGTGATTCCTTGCCGTTTCCGAAATGTAATAGGACTTACAGAGAGTACGGCTCAGCAAGAACTCCTGCCACGTCACTTTTAAAATGTGTGCAAAAGTAGTGTACCTAATACAAACTATAGATAACTGCAGACCTTTCTTAGCCTTTCTTCGTTCTGACTTTTCTATCTCTAGTGCTACAACCATTCACACTCCTAAACATTAGGGGGCTTATTTATGAGCCCTTGCGTCACTTTTACGCTGCCGGTGCGTCACTTTTTGTGACGCACCAGCAGTGTAAAAAATGCACCATGGTTCGTCATATTTACAAAGTGACGCATCTAGGTAGATGCGTCACTTTGTAAACCGCTGCGCCACATTATACCTGCGCCAGGTATAATGTATGCAGAGGGTGTTCCGACGCAAGAAAGGGTCGTAGAAGTGACGCAGTGAAATCTATAAGATTTCACTGCGCCATTTCTTTGACCCTAATGCGTCAGAATCTTACGCCTGCCTCATGGCAGGCGTAAGACTGACGCAGGCCCTTTCACATGGGGCTTGCCCCATGTGAAAGGACACATTGTTGGAGTTGCGTCACTTTGTGACACACTCCAGCAATGCGTCATTTTGCGCCTACAGATACGTCAGAAATACTGACGTATCTGTAACTCCTTGCAACATGATGCGTCATACTGTAAATATGACGCATCATTGGTGTCGCAAGGAGGGCGCAATGAAAAGTGACGCATCGCTGTTTTCATGCAGCGACGCGTCACTTTTCATAAATAAGCCCCCAGGAATCTACACTGAACCACACCCCTGCAATTTCGTCATCTTTTATGAACCTCCAATTATGCCCTACAACTGGCTGCTCACTGTCCTATCCTATACCCCACCCTTCCTGGCCTCTACAACATATCACCCTTCATGCCATGCCTACTCTATCTCTTCCTTAAACATTTTCCTCCTAACCCCCTCTTTCTTTCTCCTTCACTTCTTAACCTGCTTGGATCGAAGAATGCCACCTTCCACCACGTCTACAAGCCTGCTGGGCAGAATAAGAATCAGATCAGTCTGCACCATGGAGACAGATACCTTACGCAATGTGTATAACACCCTGTTGAACACAAATGAAGATGGCCCCTGCCTCCTGATATTGATGGACCGCTCAACTGCCTTCAACACAGTCAACCATCCACCCTCATCCGCACTCTGGAGTTTTGAATGGAGTTCACTGGTAATGTCCTTCACTTGTTATTTTCCTGCCTTTCCAAAAAGTACCAGCTTGTTCACATGGGTACCGCTAGGTCCTAATAGTTCCCTATCATCTGTGAAGTCCTCCAGGGTTACATTTCGCACTGTTATGTACAAACTCAATGTGCGGTCCCTGGAGCTCTACTCAGAGATAACAGCAACAAACTTCACATAAATGCTGGTGTCACACAGCTCTAAACATCTAGGGGCAGATTTACAAGCCCCTTGCGCCACTTTTGGTCATTTTTAACATGGTAAAAATGACGCAAAAGTGGGGCAAGGGGCTTGTAAATCTGCCCCCTAATGCCTCAAACAATGCCCAGAACTCATCCAGACTTGGATGTCCAGCACCTACCAGAATCTCAATTTCACTAAGACAGTATTCATGTCATTTGCCAAGAACAGCTAGCAGGAAACAATACAAACCTGGTTGACTTACGTGACCCTTGGTAACACCAATCTCACCCTCAAAGAGCAAAATTACCAACATTCGAATACTGCCTCGTACTAGCTCTCTTTTTTAAATAAGTTGAAAAAGATTCTTTCATAAAGCCCATTTCAAAACTGTTGTTCAAGCCCTTGTGCTCTTGCATATGGATGTAGGTAATGTACTGCTTCAAAGTCTCTCAGACTCCACACTGGTCTCCCTTTACGGCATCCTACATGGCACAGCACATCTCATCTAGGGTCTGAAGAAATATGATCACATTATCCCATCCTGATGGAACTCCATTGGCTTCTCTTCTGGCCCACACCATCTTCAAAACCAAATATGTTATTTACAAAGCCACCACAACCAGCACCCTCACTGACCTTGCATTCAAGTTCACCATCTCTCGTGGCTCTTGGCACACTCGCAGCCAGACACCTTGACTAAAATATGTAAAAAAGAAAAATATAAGGCAGCAGGCCTTTTCTATCTATGCACCCAGGTGTTGGACAACATCACTTTATCCATCAGGGCCATGTGATAGCTGCTCCAATTTAGTAAAGATTTGAAGATACACCTGTTTCAAAAACACTAATTCACAGCGCAGCAACAGTACAGGTCTGTTACTAGGAGCCAGCTACCCCCCTATCACTAAGTGACAGCGTGCTTGACTATGAAACTGTGCAGAGCACTGTTGCCTTTTAGCTAAGTTTGTGCAATGCAAATACCATATACATACGCACATACATGTAAGAAATTGGGGTGTTGTTTTACTGGGGTGCTAGCCCTGGTCAAGCAGCAACCAAATTCCTTGAAAGGGTGACGCACAAGCAAACCCCAAATTAACCTGTGCTCAGTCCCCTTGTACCTTGACACAGAGCAGTCAGGCTTACATTAGAAGCAATGTATAAAGTATCTGTGCAACAGTGAAAACAAACCACAAAAGGAGCCCACCACAGAGTTAGAAAAATAGAGTCATCTTTAATAAATTGACAAGACCAAAAACCATAAAAATCCGATCAGTAGAACCAGAGATATTGAGTTTTAAAGTTTTAAAGAAAATATTGCCGAAAAATGTAAAGTGCCAACTCTGGCTATCTGGTTGTGCCAGACTGGGACAAAGTCAAAAATTCAGGCCGACCGCGTTGGAGCATGGGGCCGCTACAGAAAACCAGTTAGGCAAGCTGAACAAAAGTCCATTCAATTATGGTTTGTGAAGTGTTGCGTGGATCCACGCTGAAGATGTGTCACACAGCTGAGGCAATGCATTGGTTCTGAGATATTGACATCGAGGATCCCGCCAACAGGGCGTGCAGTGCGAAGTCGGGGTCAGGGATGAGATGCAAAGACAGGGTGATGCGTCTGTTCTGAAGAGCTATGAGGCTGCGATGTGGAGTCTGGCATCCTCCTCAAGGCTGCAGTCGATGGGAGATGCAAGGGCCTGCACCGTGGATCTATCATGCTGTGGGGGTTCCAAAGGCATTGTAGACTGTGGTGGTGATGTGAGTCTTTGCCTTGGTTCCAGTCCACGCAACAGTGGTGATGTGTCGGTTCTGCTTGGGTTTGCACCGCACAGCAGAGGAGATGCATTGGTTCCACTGGATCCACAGGCTGGCAGAGCACGTTATGCCCCCTTCCAAGGGTCTAGGAGTGGGGTGGCACCATTTGAGAAGGTAGACTTACAGATGGTAAGGTACAGATGCAAGGTTGTTGGAAGCAAAGATATGGTTCCAGACGGTTCAAGTTCAGGGATTCCTGGTCACAAGGGAGCTAATGAGGGTAGGGAGAAGACGATTAACGGCCAATGTCGTATGGTGGAGTCCACCGATTGCTTGGCCCCAATCCAAGGTAAAATACTGACCTAGGTCATTGTGGTTACGTAGCGGATTAGCGTTGATGGCCGGGAGTCAAGGTGAGCCCAGATGAAGGGAAGCAATGCAAAACCCAGTAGATAATTGCAATCGGTGGAAAAATAGGCGGTGATGGATGCAGGACCCCAGTCAGACCAAATAGAGATCTGAGTCGCGGCGTCATGACACTTGTAGCATTTAATTTAGAGGCTCCGGGCACAGGTAGTGCTACTTTACTGGGTGCTTATAAGTAAATTAAATATGCCAGTTGAGGATAGGCCAATATTACCATGTTTATTGTACACTTTAGCACTGGTTAGCAGTAGTAAAGTGTGAGAAAAAGTAGAGGAGGCAGGAAAATATTTTGAGGGAAGCACACACTTAGGATGACAGGTCTAACAGTGGAGATATGCATACGTACATACAAAACAAAAGACCTTGAAAGATACATGGAGAATAATACAAAAAAAGCCTAGAATAAATTTGTCCTCAGACTCTTATTTACTTCCACAACACAATTATATAATGTACAACCATCGATACAGGCTTCACATAAACAAATAAACAAAGGATTGCAGTGACTCAGGAACCCCAGCTGTTGATTGCATGACACAGTTTTTAAAGAATTCCCACATTAATAACGCTGCTTGCATCCTGATCAGGGCCATTATCAACTACTCATTGACAACTGGCATTTTGAAAGAAAATTTAAAAACAACATACATCAAGCAAATTATGAAAAAAAACGGCTCGGACCCAACAATATAACCCAATTTACAACTGCTCCTTTTCTAGGGAAACTGATTGAAAGAGCGTTGTACTATCAATAATTTGCCTACGTTTAGAGAATTAATTACTTTCTGACATCCACACAGCCAGGGAGAGGCACGGAATATGCGTTAATGGCAACTTGGAATTACCTTAACACTAGAGTTGATTAGAATGGAGTAGCATCACTGCTGTTCCTAGAGTGTGCTTCTACCTTCAATACAGCACACTATCCAACCCTACTGAGGAGAATGAAACTGGCATGAATCAAGGCATTGTCCCCAACAAGTGTGAATCGTGTTTACTCATTCTATCCATACCTATATATGCCTCACAGCACTTTCTCCCTAAAATACTGGAGTTTTTAATCATTGTTTACCTCAGACTGCTCCCTGACCTGATTGCTTCTTCCAGACCCTATAACTATGCAGAGATCATCCCAAAACTTCGAAGCTTGTCTGTCCTGGGCTCTTGTACTATGAGTCAATGTCTCATAGCCATAGGCAACTGATGTGAAGTAATTGCTTTAAATTAAACAATGGGCATGCTAGTATGCGAAGAATGGAAAACCTCCCACCCCTACAACTTCTGGGCAACAGAAGCAGGACTTATCCATAATCTTTATATCAAAGTTAGAAACCTCAGAATGACCTTAGGTTCAAACCTCTCCATGATCCTACAATGAAACCAAGTTAAAAACGTATGCTTTCATATGTTGAGATGTCAATGTTGAACCATATCTTGCTTTGAAATCCATCAAAAATTGCAAGCAGTTGTCCGTGTAGTACTATGACATCTGTGCTACACCAATGACATCTCTCTAAGTGCATAGGACCAAATGGACAAGAAACTTAAACAAGACCAAAATGCAGTTTCAAAACAACTCCTCAACCTTAATAGCAGATAGGTGATCTCTCCCTGGCTCCAGTCTCTAGTCTGACTTCCTGGAGATAGGCATATCTCCTTCCAAGCAATGTGCATAGCCCATCATGTTATTCATTTTCACAGGACCAGGAAAACAACAGACCTACAAACAGGTAGGAAGCCTCTGATCCAGACTAGCTCACCACCAATTTGTACAGGCCATCAAAAACAATCTTACAAGTAAAACTCCTTCTCAGATCAAACTACAAAAATAGGGAAATACCTCCCAGCAAAAAAAGGAGTCATCAATATCCATCTTGAATTCTGAAGACCACTAAAACCTTGTTTTTCCAACATTTCTAACTCCATTGTTATAATTAATCACACCTTTCTATAATATTCCATCCGAAAAATGTCTCCAAATCCCATACAACTTACCCGATCCTCCAAGATATAAATCAAAAATCTTTGCACATGAAGTGCTATATAAAAATACAGTACAATACAATACAATCAACCATTGACTTTCATGGACTAGTCTGTTTTAGTCATTGGTTTGAGATTTTTTTTAATTAAGTGTACTCCCAGTGGAGTGTTCTCTCATGGAATTGGCAAATGGGTGTATCCTTCCAACTGCAATGCAGAGCAAAGCGTGAGGGTTAATTTCACAACTACTGGCTTCTTTCTGTCGGTTCCACATTGCTCATTCTAGCCCCTTCCACTTTCCACTTGTGTGTCTGCTCCTCTTTGCTCGGCCGGGTGCAGAGGTGCTGAGGTCTTGGAAGCTGGCACTATCATAATGAATATGACCATGTTTCCCAATGCAGTTTGATCCCAGCGCTACTAATTCTGATGTAGATACGACTTTGTCACAAGGGTAATCACAACATGTACTATTGAACTACTAGTCCCAGAAGTCACTGGGAAGTAGTAGTCACATGGTCAAGGTTTAAAACAGATTGAGCAGTAGTGCCCCCTACCGTGAGAAAGGCCTTTTGGCCGAAACGCGTCGGTGTGACAGACTGGGTCTGTGAAATAAAACTTTCCTTATTCTGAATTCCAGAGTGCGGCGTCCTTTGTCAAAATTGAATTTGAAATTGGCCATTGGTTCGGCCCCACGCTTGCACCCGCTGCTGTGCGCTCCGGCAGGAACCACATTGCTGCAAAAAAAAAAAAAAAATATATATATATATATATATATATATATGTATATATATGTATATAAATATATATATATCCCAACAACGTTCCATCAGGCGGTCGAACACTCGGCGGGTGCTTCCGTGTGACGGGTGAGGTCGTTTGTTGCACAACAACTACGGTAAGAAATCGGAGCACTCACGGGGTCTTCAGAATGATTTATTGAGCAGACGCGTTTCGGTATAGTACCTTCCTCAGTGCCACAAATCATTTGAAATTTACTGCACAGCTTGTAATGCTTTTAAACAACTAATCACTCCATTGGTGGGGCTATCGCCAATCAGGAAATGACCTCATTTTTTCAGCATCGGCATGTTTCACACATAAAGAGAAAGGAGCCTCAATGTCCCATAAAGCAACATCCATTCATGGAAAATATTTTGTTGCAGCCACTTCTCTTTAATGTCCTTCCCTGATTGGTAGTCACTTGATATCCGTTTTTCAGGCTGGGCATCTCTCCCTCGCCTGCCGCTGGTCTCATTTCGCACAGCTCCTGCTGGTGTCCCTCATATGGTCGGTCCACCACAGACTTGAATAGTCCGCTCCCCTCACGGTCGGCAGGCTCTGGTAGCGGTGGTTCAGACACGCCAATTTCATCCTAACAACGTTCCACCAGGCAGTCGAACACTCGGCGGGTGCTTCCGTGTGACGGGTGAGGTCGTTTGTTGCACAACAACTACGGTAAGAAATCGGAGCACTCACGGGGTCTTCAGAATGATTTTTGAGCAGACGCGTTTCGGTATAGTACCTTCCTCAGTGCCACAAATCATTTGAAATTTACTGCACAGCTTGTAATGCTTTTAAACAACTAATCACTGCATTGGTGGGGCTATCGCCAATCAGGAAATGACCTCATTTTTTCTGCATCGGCATGTTTCACACATAAAGAGAAAGGAGCCTCAATGTCCCATAATGCAACATCCATTCATGGAAAATATGTTGTTGCAGCCACTTCTCTTTAATGTCCTTCCCTGATTGGTAGTCACTTGATATCCGTTTTTCAGGCTGGGCATCTCTCCTTCGCCTGCCGCTGGTCTCATTTCGCACAGCTCCTGCTGGTGTGCCTCATATGGTCGGTCCACCACAGACTTGAATAGTCCGCTCCCCTCATGGTCGGCAGGCTCTGGTAGCGGCGGTTCAGACACGCCAATTTCATCCCAACAACGTTCCACCAGACGGTCGAACACTCGGCGGGTGCTTCCGTGCGACGGGTGAGGTCGTTTGTTGCACAACAACTACGGTAAGAAATCGGAGCACTCACGGGGTCTTCAGAATGATTTATTGAGCAGACGCGTTTCGGTTTAGTACCTTCCTCAGTGCCACAAATCATTTGAAATTTACTGCACAGCTTGTAATGCTTTTAAACAACTAATCACTCCATTGGTGGGGCTATCGCCAATCAGGAAACAACCTCATTTTTTCTGCATCGGCATGTTTCAGACATAAAAAGAAAGGAGCCTCAATGTCCCATAATGCAACATCCATTCATGGAAATATATATATATATATATATATATATATATATATTCACTGAAAAACCATAGGTTTCAGACACGTTATAGTTACAAATTAGCATTTAAAAACCTTTGAAATTCACTGAAAAAACCATAGGTTTTAGGGACAGTTATAGTTACTTGGACATTGCACTCGTACAAAACCCGTGAAATTCCCCGTTATAGTTAGTTCAGCTAACTATAACTCGCGCCCCGCAATGCACTGCTGATGACATCACATATTACATCACTCATGACATGGTCAGTGACATCACTGATGACATCACTGATGACATCTCAAATGACATCACTGATGACATCATCCAGTGACTGTGTGTTTCTGTAAAGTTTAAATATTTTTAAAATATATAGGAAAAGACGTATTGAAGAATGAGTGGGTGTCTAAGTGTCTGTATGGATGATTTAGTAGGTGCGTGACTGACTCTATAAGTGAGTGATTTAACGTATCTTACTGAATGCATGGGTTAGTGACTAAACTGGGTGTTTGTCTGTATCCGTCTGTCTGTTGCTGTGTAAGTGGCTGCATGTGTTTGTGAATAGCTAAATGATTTTCTATATGAGTTATTGAATGCTTGTCTGAGTATCTGTATGGGTGCCTGAGTGTTTGTGTGGGAGGGGTGTGTGCAACTCTGTGCATAGATGTGTGAGTGGGTGATTCACTGGGTGGATGGTTTCAAGAGTGCATCTGTGATAGACTGTATGGGTGGGTAAGTGTGTGTAAGAGTGTGTTAGTGAGTGAATGTATGTCCCAGTGGTACATGTGTGAGTAACTACATATGTGAAAGGCAGTATATATGTGTGTTGGAGTATATAAATAGCTATAAGCAAGAGTGTGTGATTGTGAGAGTGACTGTATGGATGAGTGTGTGCTTGTATCAGTGATTGTATAAGAGCGTAAGAATGTGCTAGTATTTGTATGATTAAGTGAGCTGGTGTGTGTATAACTGTATAGGTGAGTAAATGGCAGTGTGTTTAATTATTTGCATGACTGACTAGGTGTGTGAGTATCTCTATGGATGAGTGGCGTTGTTTGAGTGTCTATATAGGAGTAAGAGTGCATATGATAGTCCTGTACTGAGTGACCGTAAGTATGAGTGACTGTACGGGTGAGTGAGTGGATGTGTGTGTGTAGACCTAAGAATCAGTGAGTGGGTATGTAGTTATTGGTGTTGGAGTGTCTATGGTTTTGCGAATGGCAGTCTGTAATTTAGAGTGGGTGTATCAAAGATTATATTAGGGTGTGAGGAGGTGCATCAGATTATCACGTGGATGATGTCATCAGTGATGTCATTTGAGATGTCATCAGTGATGTCATCAGTGATGTCACTGACCATGTCATGAGTGATGTAATATGTGACGTCATCAGCAGTGCATTGCGGGGGCGCGAGTTATAGTTAGCTGAACTAACTATAACGGGGGAATTTCACGGGTTTTGTACGAGTGCAATGTCCAAGTAACTATAACTGTCCCTAAAACCTATGGTTTTTTCAGTGAATTTCAAAGGTTTTTTAAATGCTAATTTGTAACTATAACGTGTCTGAAACCTATGGTTTTTTCAGTGAATTTCAAAGGTTTTTTAAATGCTAATTTGTAACTATAACGTGTCTGAAACCTATGGTTTTTTCAGTGAATTTCAAAGGTTTTTTAAATGCTAATTTCTAACTATAACGTGCCTGAAACCTACGGTTTTTTCAGTGAATTTCAAAGGTTTTGTAAATGACAATTTTTAAATGTATTAATTGTTATATTAATTTTTTTCATACTGATTTACTACATTTTTAGAAACAATTTTTTTACATATTTTATTTGTCAAATTACATTGTAATTACATTATACATTACATTACAAAAAATACTTTCTCAGAATGAATTACTTTAGTTTAAATACTTTGCAGATAGGCAATAGACTTTTAAGTACAGTAGTTACAGTTGTTGCAATGGGCAACACATTTTCAAACACAATGCAACATTCAGCTCAATGTGAATTTCTAGTTAAATGCAATTAGTTACTTTATGGATTACTTTTGTAACCACAGGACTGGATCCTAGATTCAGTCCTGGTACATCTCCTGTAAACAGTTGAGTAAAAGCGTTTTGGTTACAGTCGTGATTTTTAAGGAATATTATTGTATTTTAAAAGTTGACACTGAAACTTTTTCTCATAGAATCACCAATGTTATCCTATGGAAGGAAATTCACTTAGCAGGTAAAAACTGTTATCGTTACTTTTTCTTACTCAGTGTTGGATCCTGGATCCAGCACTGGTGCATCTCCTGTAAACAGTTGAAAGAAAGCGTTTAAGTCATACAGGCGATTTTTAAGGAATATTTGTAGTTTGTGAAAATCAACACTTTGAAACTTTTTTGCTGAAAACCAGTCAATGTTAGCCTATGAAGGAAATTCAAGTTACCGGTAAGTACGGTTAAAATTACTTTGAGGATCAGTACTGGGCTGAAACATGCAGCACTGAGGTCTCTCCTGATAACAGGTGAGTAAATCGGAATTCGTATTTCGGCTGATTTTAGAGGAATATTTTAAAGTTCCAAAACTCCACACTTAGAAGAATTTCCAAGTGAAACCAGTCAATGTTAGCCTATGGAAGGAAATTCAAGTTACTGGTAAGTACGGTTAAAATTACTTTTCAGGACCAGTACTGGGCTGAAATATGCAGCACTGAGGTCTCTCCTGATAACAGGTGAGTAAATCAGAATTCGGATTTCGGCTGATTTTAGAGGAATATTTGTATGTTTCAAAATCAACACTTAGAAGAATTTCCAAGTGAAACCAGTCAATGTTAGCCTAGGAAGGAAATTCAAGTTACCGGTAAGTACGGTTAAAATTACTTTTCAGGATCAGTACTGGGCTGAAAGATGCAGCACTGAGGTCTCTCCTGATAACAGGTGAGTAAATCGGAATTCGTATTTCGGCTGATTTTAGAGGAATATTTTAAAGTTCCAAAACTCCACACTTAGAAGAATTTCCAAGTGAAACCAGTCAATGTTAGCCTATGAAGGAAATTCAAGTTACCGGTAAGTACGGTTAAAATTACTTTTCAGGATCAGTACTGGGCTGAAAGATGCAGCACTGAGGTCTCTCCTGATAACAGGTGAGTAAATCGGAATTCGTATTTCTGCTGATTTTAGAGGAATATTTTAAAGTTCCAAAACTCCACACTTAGAAGAATTTCCAAGTGAAACCAGTCAATGTTAGCCTATGAAGAAAATTCAAGTTACCGGTAAGTACGGTTAAAATTACTTTTCAGGACCAGTACTGGGCTGAAAGATACAGCACTGAGGTCTCTCCTTATAACAGGTGAGTAAATCGGAATTCCTATTTCGGCTGATTTTAGAGGAATATTTGCACAATGGTGAAGGGAGGGGGCGGGGCCTGAGGTGACATCTTTGCAAACGCGCCCGTGGCGCGTTTTAAGTTGGGGGATTAAGTTCCCTTGAATCCTGAGGGTCCCTAGGGGCCAACTAGACCACCAGGAACCTCCAATATGCGCTAGGGGCTGCGTTGCAGAGACGTGTAGAGAGGCCACACCCCTTTACACCTCTCTGCAACGCAGCTCTGTGGCGCTTTCTGGATGTACCTGTTGGGCTAGTTGGCCCTCAGGGACCCTCAGGATTGAAGGGGATTTAATTCCCCATCTTAAAACGCGCCACGGGGCCTGTTTGCACACATGTCACCTCAAGCCCCGCCCCTCCCTTCACCACTGTGCAAACGCGCCCGTGGCGCGTTTTAAGTTGGGGGATTAAGTCCCCTTGAATCCTGAGGGTCCCCGGAGTCCAACTAGCCCACCATATACCTCCAAAAGCGCCATAGAGCTGCGTTGCAGAGAGGTGTAAAAAGGGCGTGGCCTCTGTACACCTCTCTGCAAGGCAGCCCCTGGCGCATACTGGAGGTTCCTGGTGGGCTAGTTGGCCCCCAGGGACCCCCAGTATTCAAGGGGAATTGTTCCTCTCTGCAAACGCGCCAGGGGCGCGTTTGCAGAGTGGTGAAGGAAGGGGGCGGGGCCTGCGGGCCCGATCGTTTTTTTTTTTTTTTTTTAAATGTTTTTTTTTTTGGGGAGGGGGGCCGCGTGGCCCCCACCCCGGGCCACTACTTGCCCCGGGGACCCCATCCCCCGGGGCTGGCCCTCTCGTTGGGGACTGTGGGGGGGTCCCCAAACCCCCCACAGTCCCGCCGGCTCCCCGTCTCCTACGGGAGCCGGCATTGCTGTTCCACATGGGGAGCAGCTAACATGCTGCTCCCCATGTGGAAAAGCAATCTGCTTTGGATATTGGAGAGAGAGCAGGTTTCCTGCTCTCTCTTCCAATATCCAAAGCAAGTTTGTAATGACAGGACGGGAGCCGCGAGGCTCCCGTCCTGTCATTGCAAACAGCAGTGTCCCGGGGTAGGCACCTCGGGACACTGCAGGAGCCGGCCCTGGGGGTGGTGGTCCCCAGGGCCATCAAGGGCTCCAGGAGGGGGGCCGCGCGGCCCCCTCCCATTCAGTGCACAGCCCCGGGGAGGTGGTGGTCCCTTGGGCTCTGGGGGTCCAAAACGGACCCCCATTGTAATTTTTCTTAGTGCCCCGGGGAGGTGGTGGTCCCGGGCGTGTGGGGGCTGGAGCCCCCACACAGGTTTTTAATAAAAAAAAAGAAGCCCCGGGGAGGTGGTGGTCTCGGGCTGCGGGAGGGCTCAGAGCCCTCCCGCACCATTGTACATAAAGCCCCGGGGGTGGTGGTCCTCGGGCTTGGGGGGCCCTTAGAGGCCCCCACACATAAAATTAACCCCCCCAGCATGCCCCCGGGACTTGGGCCACCCGGGAGCCAATTAACATCGAAGCGCGGAGACCGCGCTCGATTTTTTTTTTTCGGCAGGGTTCGCGCTCCCTAAGCGCATCCTGCCGATTTTTTTAAAAAAATTTTTTTTTTTTTTTGCCCAGGGGGTCCTTGTGGGACTTTTACTTTTTGATTTTCTCAGCAACTACTGAACGGATTTACACCATTTAACAAAAAGGGTTCTTTCTGAACCAAGAACTACCTCTTTGCCAAATTTGGTGTAATTCCGTTCAGCAGTTCGGGCTGTAGCCGTGTCTAAAGTTTCCTATGGGAAAATGCATGGGGAAAACGCGTTTTGGGACCCCCCTTTTTTCTCGGCCCCCGCTTGACGTATCACCCCGAGACTTTCAGGGTAGGAGCGGACCGGAGCGCCCCACGAAGTTTGAAAATTTCGCGAAGATACGTCAACCGGCAAGAGAGTTATTTCAAATAGAATGTCGCGGATTTCCTATGGATAATAGGTTGTAACTATAACTATCTACTGGCGACCGCCAGTAGATAATATATATATATATATATATATATATATATATATATATATATATATATATATATAATTAAAAGAAACAATGTAAAATTTGTGATACCATGCTAAATATTGCTGTCTCTTATACAAATCAAACCATAAAAATGTAAAAATAACAGATGCACATACATAGAAAATTGCACATATGTAAATTTAACAAAGAATGTGACTCAACTCATAATTAATATCACTCTTCACTCTTTCAAAAAAACTTTGCAAGACAGACAGATACACACACACACATTATCTGAGTCTGCAACATACCACAAGACAAGAACAGCTGGTCAGAGCCCAGGATATGGAATTTATGTGTTTCCAGTAGTTGCTTTTTATTGTCTTCTGATGTTTCTGGTCTCTCTATGCCTTAAAAATCATAGATCTAGCTAGCGCAGGCAGAGATATATGCCTATGATCTGTACAAAAACATGCTAGTTATGTACACATAATAATGCCTAGATAGATACTAGTATTGCTTTTACAGCTACATTTTGAATTGCATTTATTAAAAGTTCCTTTAAGCAAGAGGTCGGGGCAATGTACTTCTACTACTAAGTATAAATCTCCACCCGGAGTTAGTGAATTGTATCCATACAAAGATTTACACCTAGTCATAAATCTATGAGAGAGGGGATCTCTCCACGTAGATTTATTTTCATGTATTTGTCCAAGTGGTAAGCAGGAAAAAGCCAGGAGCAGTGCTAAAATTTAGGAGTAAGCAAGGAGCACTACAAGGGTAAGTCA
Organism: Calotriton arnoldi; assembly: GCA_963921515.1. Classification (NCBI taxonomy): domain Eukaryota; kingdom Metazoa; phylum Chordata; class Amphibia; order Caudata; family Salamandridae; genus Calotriton; species Calotriton arnoldi. The sequence continues at coordinate 260,138 of CAWUFW010000945.1, forward strand.
CATCTATTCAAAGCAAAATCTTTGTATTTAAGGGTCTTAAGTATTTAGCAGATTGTGTATGAATTCATTAAGGAATGCCACAGTTATTAGCAAGAGTAAGAAAACATTTCTGCCAAATGTTGTGCAAATTGCTGCACAGATTATAATATACTAATATACCAATCTGATAGAGACTTCTAGCTGCAGATTCCTTACCATTGAATTTCCCAGGCATCAGAATGGTTCTGAAACCATTTGTGTGAGCAGTACCCCTGCGCGCCTTCGGGTAGCTTAGTTCGGCTCCGTGTGGCATCATGGCGAGGTAGGATGTGATGTTGTGGTCACCTTTATAGCCACCACCCAGGCGCATGGACGTTGGTTCTTTTATTTCCGTGCCAGTTAGCGCTGAACCGTGGACCTCTCTGTCTCTTTTTGACAGACTTTTTTCAATGTTTTTTGAAGATTCTTTTCATTGAGTGTTGAGGGATAACCTCTAGAAAGACAGGATTTAAATTGTGTGACACTTCTCACTGTGCCATGTCAGTCACCGACCCGCACCTAGTGTGCTTATGATATCTCGAGTGTGACCATGACTCAAAGTTGTGCTCAGAGCGCCATGCCATGGTGCAGCAGGCTTTGAGAGAGAGGTCTCTAAAGCTGCTTGCGTTCCAGCAGTCGACGCCATCTAGAGCAACTCCTTGGAGGTCCCGATCAAGGGAGAGATGGTTGCGGGACCGCTCCAGGAGCTCCAAGTCTCCCTCTTTGCATTCGAGGTCTTGAGGATACTCAGGGAAGAGGAACAAGAAGAAGAAGAAGTCTAAGTGGGCTTCGACTTCACCTCGTTTGTTCAGAATTGATGAGGTAAGTGAGTAACATTGACATTCCAGGCACGGTTCTGCGGAGCCGGAGCCAGGTTCAACTCCACACCTCCCCTCGTTTCCAGGAGCCAGAGCAACCCCAGCTCAAGTAAAATAGTTTTATGAGCACATGCGCAGAGTATTTGAGTGGACCGACCCATCCGCTGCACCTTGGCACTCCACAGGAAGGGAGAAGGCAGCATCAGGTTCAGCACTACAGCTCCGGCCTCGGCGCTGGTGGGGTCTGATGAATCTGATCATAGATCCGGATCGGCGTTGGTTGTGCAAATGCGACCTTCTCTGGCACTTGTCCTGAAGTTGATGATCCCAGAGGTGCTACCGCCCTCCGGGGTGCGAGCCCCATTCTGATTCCTGATCGACATCAGTAAACTCCGACTCTGGAACCGATGGAGCCCAGAGGCTCTAGGTCATTGCCTGTACATTTTGAAGAGGTTTCAGGCATGGGAGAGTAGTGGGAGGGGCCTTCAGACCCTTTAGATCAACAGTTATACACTCCTGGTGAGGATTTGGACTGATATGAGGAACATGTGGAGGCCAGTCGTCTGGACACCTCTCCGGATACTGATTGGCTCTATTCACCTAGTCTGGTTACGGAGGACGGAGCTTCTCATGCTATGGTGGCAAAGAGGGCAGCAGTGGTCCTTCGCCTGGAACTGCGCTCTGTGCAAGTCAATACTAATCTATTAACTGAAGTGCTTCAGCCTGGGGCTTCCTCATCGGAATGACTTTTGCCCTTTAATGAGTCACTAATGGATGGCTTTCTAGATTTGTGGTCCAAGCCTAGCACAGGGGCTCCTGTGAACAGGACTATAGCACGCCACCACCGCCTTGCCCCGGATGATCCAAATTTCTGCAGCCGACATCCTAGCCCTTAGAGCTTGGTGGTCCAATTCTCCATGTCCCATGGCGTGTTCCCTTCTGCCCCCTCTGGACATGGAATCGAAGAGGCTAGACATACTTGGGAAGAAGATGTTTTCTTCTGCCAGCCAGGCATTGGGGTCGGTGAACCCTGAATGCCTTTTGGGCCATTTCTCACATGCCCTTTGGGAAACAGTTACGCAAGTGCTGCCACAGCTCCCAGGCTGTGCTCTCCCAGGCAGTGAAAGATTGGAGCGATGCTGCAAAGTTCATCATTAAGTGTGGTTTGAATACGATTGGCTCGCTGGTCATACCTGGCAAAGAACATCTGGCTTCTCAGGGGAAGTACAGGCCAAACTCATGGACATGCCTTTCGATGGGACTCATCTCTTCGGAGAAAAGGCAGACTCTGCCTTGGAGCACTTCAAGGATTTACAGACTATGACCGGTCCTTGGGCCTCTCAGGGACACCTCATCCTCAGTCTGCCTTTCACCCCTTTCGTGGCAATGGAAGGGGTTTTCAACAGTTTCAGCCATACCCCAGCCACTGCCCTGCACAAACATCCTAAGTTGTGTAAGGACGTGGATGGGGTGCATTCTGACCTTGTGGGAATGGTAGCCAGAAATTGTCCACCACTCACCCTCGGCAGCTGCAGGATTTAAGCCTTCCTAATTTGATCATGCAAGACCATGGGTGTTCCGTTGGTGGGGAATCCAATATCATCTCCTCTACTGGCAGTCCATAACATCAGACAAATGGGTCTTGCAGATCATTCTGGATGGCTACTCTCTCCCTTTTCCATCTTTTCGTGCTCCTTTACCTCCATGTCAGGAACGGCTGGCAGAGGATAATCTTGTCTTGCTCAGAGAGAAAGTTACAGCTCTCCGGGCCAATGGGGCTGTTAAGAGAGTTTTGATTTCAGAAGTAGGCAGTGGTTGTTATTCCCCCTACTTTCTAAAACCCAAAAAGAACAAAGGTCTTCACACTATTCTAGACCTTCAGACATCTATCTCTTCCTCAAACAGGAGAAATTCAAGATACTCACGTTGGCTCTGGTCTTGTCTGCCCCTAGACCAAGGACCTGGCTGGTAACTTGGACTTGCAGGATGCAATGTTCCACAACCCCATCCTGCCGGCCCACAGAAGTTACCTGTGGTTCAAAGTAGACCATGAGCACTTTCAGTTCACTGTGCTACCTTACGGCCTTACCAGCTCCCTTAGGGTGTTCACCAATGTGATGGCAGTGGTTGCCGCTCACCTGCGCAGGTTAGAGGCTCCAGTCTTCCCCTACCTCAACGACTGGCTGTTGAAGGCATCCTCGCCCCAGGCTATAATTTCCCACCTCCAGACTACAGCAGACCTTCGGCATTTGTTGGGGTTTAATATAAATGTGCCAAAGTCACACCTGACTCCTTCTCAGACGCTCCCTTTCATCGGAGTTGTACTGGACATAGTGCAGTGTCGTGCTTATCCTCCTGAGAAACGAGTCTAGGATATTCAAGTTATGATGCCGATGTTTCAGCCTCTATCCTGAATTTCAGTGAGAATGACTATGAGGCTGCTGGGACCCATGGCCTCCTGCATCCTGTTGGTAAATAATGCTAGATGGTGTATGCAGGCTCTGCAGTGGGATCTGAAGTTACAGTGGGTGTAGCATCAGGGGAATCTCTCTGACATGGTCCAGATCTCGGGGGAATTGCAAATGACCTGCAGTGGTGTCCAACAAACTATGATTGGGTCAGAGGCAGACCCCTCTCCCTTCCCCAACCATATCTCACAGTAGTGACAGATGCGTCCCTCCTGGGATGGGGCAGCCATCTGGGAGAGGTAGAGCTCAGAGAACTCTGGTCTCCAGCTGAGTTGGGGCTCCACATCAACTTGTTAGAGCTTTGGGCAATCTGATTGTCATTAAAAGCATTTCTTCTCTCTGTCAAGGGGAAGTTGTTGCACAGACAACACAAACACTATGTGGTACTGCAACAAGCAGGGCAATGTGGAGTCATTGACTCTTTGTAAAGAGGCCCTGCACCTCTTGACATGGCTGGAACAGCAGGACATATTCCTAGTGATTTTACACCTGGCAGGTTCTCTGAACACCACCGCAGACAAACTCTGCCGTCGATGCCTAGGTGGATCAAGAATGGTGTCTCCAGTCAGAGGTGTTGGAAGAACTCTTTCAAAAGTGGGGAGAGCCTTGGTTAGATCTGTTCGCCTCTTAGAAGAATATGCAATGTCATCAGTATTGCACATTGGATTTTCCAAGGCAACCAACTATTGCTCAGCAATGCTTTTAAATGCGAGTGGAGCTTAGGCCTCCTGCACGCCTTTCCTCCCACACAACTTCTACCAAGAGTTCTCAAAAATGACTGGGCATAAGTCATCCTTGTGGCTCAGGACCGGGCACGGAGAGTCTGGTATCCCGAGCTTCTTCGAATGAGCATTGATCCTCTGATTAGGCTGCCCCTTATGGAGAATCTTCTGTTGCAGCAGATTGGGAGGGTCCTCCACCAGAACCTGTCAGCGCTCTGCCTGGTTGCGTGGACATCAAGGGCAGACAGTTGATAGCTTTTGACCTTACTCCCAAAGTCTGTAAGATTATCTTGGTGGTCAGGCGGCCCTCCACCAAGACGGTATATGCCTTCTGTTGGCAAAAATTTGTGAAATATTGCACAGAAAGTTCTATTGACCTTCTTTCTGCCTCTCTTTCTGATATTCTTCTTTTTTTCTTACCCTTGCCCAGCAGAGCTCTGCTCTGGGCACTCTCAAAGGTTATCTTTCTGCTCTGTCTGCTTTTCTGCAGCTGCCTGACCAACCCTCCTTATTCAAGACCCCTATTGTAAATAGGTTTGTGAAAGGGCGTACATATGTTTCCCCATATGCCCTTCATTAAGCCTCAGAGGAATCTGAACCTAGTTCTCACGTACCTCATGTGCTCTCCCTTTGAGCTGTTACATAGTTGTCCCCTCAGATTGCTTACCACAAAATCAGGATTTTTGTGGCAATTTCATCTGCCCAGAGGGTGAGTGAGCTGCAGGCTTTATCATCCAAGCCTCCCTATCTCATGATATTTCAGGATAAGTTGGTGCTTCGCACCCAAAGCTCATTCCTTCCTAAGGTGGTGACCTAATTCCATCTGGGTCAGTCGGTCAAGCAGCCTACATGTTTTGCTCCTCCGCATCCCTTCAAGGATAAGGAGTGTCTCCATCGTCTGGACCCAAAAAGAGCATTGTCATTCAACCTTGACCGCACAAATGAGTTCCAGGTGGATGACCAACTCTTTGTGGGTTATATGGGAGCTAAAAAGGGTTGGGCAGTGCAGAAACAAATCATGTCATGCTAGGTCGTTATCTGTATCAAGATCTGCTATGTGCCCTGGTTGAAAATCCTCCTCCTGAGGGCTTACGAGCCCATTCCACCAGGGGCAAGGCTGCCACCATGACGCTGGCTTGTGTAGTGCCAATCCTGGACATCTGCCAGGCTGCAACATGGGCCTCATTGCAAACGTTGGCTAAACATTACTGCCTGGGCAGTCAGGTCCGCAGGGACAGGCATTTTTCCTGTTCGGTCCTGCAGGACTTTACGGTCTAGTAATTTTTCCGCAGCCCGCTGCCAGGAAGCATGGCTTGGGTATCTATTCAAAGGTAAGAAATCTGCAGCTAGAAGTCTCTATCAGATGAACAAGTTACTTACCTTCGATAACTCATTATCTGGTAGTGACAATATCTAGCAGCAGATTCCTTACAGATCTACTGATGACTCCCCGCTCTGTGAACTCATTTATGAGGCTAGTGTTGCTCCCTTTTCTGGGCCTTAGTCTGGGCCATGCACATTCACCCAACTCATAAATCCCTGTTGCACTGGCGGTCAAGTTTTAATGATGTGAAAAATTGTTTCCTTCATAGATTCATATTTATCATTTCTAAATACATAAATAGACCTGTATATCAACTCTCTTTCCTCTCGGTCGACGGACCAATTAGTTGAATAGTTGATGGTAATAATAGAACTAACTAACTATCTAATCAGTTAAATGATCACAGACTCTCAATAAGATTAATAAAGTTTATCTCAAATAAATGTAAATAATTAATGCTCATCGCATACAGGTTACAATGCAAACAAAGAATCTCACATAAGGAAGAGAAAATCAATCTACAATGCAAACAGTGTCATACTCATCATCAATAAATGATATGCACATGAAGGAGTGGATAGATGAAGAGACATAAGTTTCAGCAAAATAATGCGAAACACATATACATATGACGGAGTGGATAGATGAAGAGACATAAGTTTCAGAGACAAAAATACATTTGCAAGTACAGAAAGATAATACAAACCCAAAGGATCTGTGAATTACCACCCCCCTGGCCAAGGGAGTAGTGGGGGTCTCCTGAAATAGAGTCAGGAGACAAAGATTTCAGGAACTGGACAGGACAGGGACAGGAACGGCTAGGCCGCTCTGCAAACCGATGGACAGCGACAAAATCACCCCTCTCTCCTCTACATCCGATCTATGACTACCCTAACCACACCCCCAAAAGGACCCCCAGTTGTACCCTAAAACCTACATGTCCAACGCACATTAGTTGAAACAATTCACTGGATTCGACTTTCTATTGGTCAGTTTAGGAGGTGGTGTATCACACCACCAGGTTCCCATTCACAATTTCAGTACATTCATTGTTCTATATCCTCTCTCATTACATCATGTTTGACTCGTTCGTTTAATTCAATACTTGATACTTTCACATTAATTCACATGTATTTCTCTGCTACGTCCGCGGAAGAAGTCTTGGATCCCACGGCCAGGCTCATCCTTTGGCAGGCGAACAACGCTCTTTGAGCTGGTTAGCCTTGAACCTTTACACTTTCTCTGCAGCGCTCAATGCTTCAGTCTGTTTTGTCATGTCATTTTTGTTCACTCTCCAGCCCCTCATCTATCCGGTCAACTTAAGAGATTTCAGGCCCATTCGAGTCACTACGGCAAATAGAACATAAGCATTCATTTATTACATGGTAATGCACTTTTCACTGTTTACCACCCACTTTTGCTCTATCCCCTGTTCATATTTTTCTTAGCAGAAGCTTCATGCAAAGCAGCATTATTTATTATCGTTTAAAGCAAGATGCAAGATGCGAAATGTGGCCTAAACATGCATTAGCTTTGTTTCTTTTGAAACGCAATGTAAAATGAGGCCTTGTTCTTTCATGCATTTAGTTCACATTAGTGCACGCATGCGCAAAGCGGTTTCCCACGTGTTCATGTGATTTGCGTCGTTAATTTTTCACTGCACACTGTTAGTAAGTATTATGGGGGAGTTAATTTGAGCAAGTTTCTTTCTGAAAAACCTTGCTCCATCAATCCCCCCTCTGATGGCTTCCTGGAGCCATCATAAAATACCCACCATACCAAGTGCCATCTTTATTTATCTAATGATCAGTATTTTTTTCTCTTCTCATCAACTTCTTATCTATCTCCTTCATTTCGTCATAGTAATCTTCTTTCATAACTTCTAGTTCTATTTCATCTCTCTTTCTCTTTCTTGCTTTTCGTTTCTTATTTGATTCTGTCATCTCTTTTCTTCCACACTGACACTTACAACATTTATATATTGTTATTATTACTAAGGCTACTCCAGCTACTAAAATCATTTGCATTATTATTTTTCCTAACAAACTACTTCCAAAGGTAGAAAACCATTTACCTACAGAAGAGAAACTCTTACCAAGTCTCTCCCAGACACCGTCAACATCCAGTTGTGTCAAATCTTCATGTAATTTCGTAATATTCTTAATATATCCCTCAATACCTTTACTTTTGTCAGGGATATAAGTACAGCAGTGTTGAATGTTCAACATGCCACAGACTCCACCCTCTTTTGCCAATAAGATATCAAGGGTAAGTCGATTCTGCAAAACCATTGATCTGATTGCAACCATTTCGGTGTCAATCATCAAGAACCCACCAGCAGTATCTGTCGATAAATGATCAACCACTGTGGACAATTTTCGAATTTTATGCGAATTCAGAACGACTCCAACTGATGGTATCAGTGCACCAAAAATATCACCTACTATTTCAGAGAAACTAGCTCTCTTCTTACGTGATAGTCCTTGTTTTATTTCATCGATTCTATTATTACTTTTATCTACATGGTAGACCCTTGGGAAAACAATTGCAAAGTAACAACTACCATACCAATGTGCAGGCAACCTGTAATAGGCTTTCTTACCACACACATAATAAACTCCTGGGAAAAAAGGATCAGTTCCACCCTTCAATCCCTAACCTCCAGTAATTTGGAAAGTATGTTCACATTCACTAGAACCAATTAAATAATTATTATAGTTAGTTTTCAGTCTAAGTAAACATATGTTTCCCTTTTGATACCAGTCCAGGGACATTGCAGCATATATATCGCCTTTCTCATAATTTCCTTCTCTAAATGCCCAGAGTGGTACCTGTGACTTCTGTTCAGCAGCTTTTCTTTGGAAACTTTCTCTTCTATATTCTACCATATCTATGAACACTTTTTCTTCAACCTGCAAACTACATGTTAGATTGTTTTTGTAAGCATACCCTATATCTAGTGCTTTAGTAATATGGAAGAATTCTCCCATATAACTTGCATTTTTACTACTTAAAACCTTGCTCAGTTACTTTATAATAGGTATCTCTGAAAATACTAAATCTATATTGGAATAATGATACTCCAGCTTTCCCGTCACGTAAAATAGGCTGGTTAAAACACTGCAAGACACACCATATGTTAAAGGTAGGTGATGATAGGTCACCCCCTATGAGACAGACAAAGGTAATTGCATGCACACATAACAATCGCTCACATTCATTGTATTAACATACTCGTACACCAATTTTGTAAAAACATTTAACGAGAAATCACTAATTGATTTATCATGATGGAAAATACTTCCATCTATCTGTTCTAGGGGTTTCTTTAGTAACATCACTCACTCTTTCACTAATTACATTATTAGTATTGTTTCCATTATTAGTTACCATTAGAATAGGTACAACAACTGTTAATAATATCCACATAAATGTCAGTAAAAAGGCACTACATAAGCAAGCTTTAATACATCTACGTTTTAGGCTAGATTTTGGATGTTCAGTCACTTTTGCTTCGGCTATTTTTGTATTCTACTAAAAATAAAAAATAAATCTAAATCTATAAAAAAAACTAACTTTACTCAGAAATGTCTGAAAAATAGTGTAATCCTACACTTCAAGGATTTCTTCTTTTACCCCTTTCTTTTGTTTCTCTTCTCTAAGTCTTCTGAGTCTTTCCATTCAATTCGTCTGGCAAGGTTTCACCTTCATTTTTCACAGTTCTTTTAAGGTGGTTTCAATTTGCCTTCATCCACTTGCTCAGTGTCAGTACCGTCTTTTTCTTCACTTAGATCTGATCTTTCAATTTCTTCCAAGATAACGTACGTCCATTCCGTTGCTGTGTATTTCTTGCTTGGACCTCATTAAGTTGCTCTGGTCTTCTCTTTGACTTTCTCCTCGCAAGAGTGTATTTCAGTTTTTTCACTCCACTTGGCCAATTGTCACCTTTTCTCTGTCTTTTAGTTTGAACTATTTTTTCACCTTCTTCATCTGGTTCACAGGTTCTTTTATTTGGCCTTTCTTCTATTTGTTTTCCTTCTTGACTTTCAGTAACTTCCCTTTCTTCTGGTTCTAGAGCAGTTTCATGGGACCCAGTAACTGGTGCCCACTCTACTTGACTTGTGCTTGGCTGTTCGTCATCTGTTTGTTCTTCAGAATCTGTCACTTTAGATTCTTCAGCTTGACATACTTCAGCCTCTGGTCTTTGGCTTTGGTTTACCAGTTGCTGCCTTTCTTGTCTTTCAAGTGGACTTGAGACTCCAGTTGGGCAAACCACCACACTTCCCTGCTGTCGTCATCACCAGAATTACTTTGTAAGGTCCGTCCCACCTGGGTTCTAAACTCGATTTCCTCGCGTGTTTCTTCACGAGAACCCACTCCCCAGGACTCAGATCGTGAACTTGATTCTGCTGTGTTGTAGTGCCATTTTTTCCAACCTGGTGAGACACAGAATGCACCAGATCAGCCAATCCTCTGCAATAGTCAAGCACTAGATCATCAGATATATTCATTAGTTTGTTCGCTGGTATAAAGTCTCATTGCTCTTCCCATTAGGATCTCGTGAGGACTCAAACCCGTATTTTTGTCAGGAATGCTTCTAAGACTCATCAATACAAGGGATAAAGCGTCAGGCCATCTCAGTGTTGTGGATGCACACACCTTTCCTAGCCTAGATTGTATTGTGCCGTTTATCTGCTCAACCACTCCAGATGCTTCGGGTTAATAGGCACAATGCAGCTTCTGTTCAATTTGTAATGCTGCACAAACAATCCGAATTATCTCATTGTTGATATGGGTTCCTCTATCCGTTCCTAAAGTGACTGGAAATTCGAATCTAGGTATTAGCTCTCTTAGAAGTAGCTTGGCGACTGTTAGACTGTTATTTCTTCTCATTGGATAGGCTTCCACCCAGCAAGAAAACAAACAGACAACAACCAACACATATTTCAGCCCATTGCACGGGGGGAGCTCAATAAAATCCAACTGGAGTCAGGTGAATGGTCCTGCTGCCTTTCCAATTCGTCCCCAACTAACAACTGTCTTTCTGCCTGGATTTTGTTGCTGACAGGTGACGCACCTCTGGCAGAGACTCTCTGCAATGACCCTGAACTTTGGGTTATACCATGATTGCTTGAAGAGCCTGATCATTGCATCTCTTCCAACGTGTGCAATTCCATGGTATACCCTTGCCATTTGGGATAGTAAACTATCTGGCATGACTGGTCTTTCGTCTATATAGACCCACACTTTGTCTTCTGCTCTCTTTCTGCAGCCTGAATGTATCCAAATTCCCTTTTCCTCGTCACTTGCTTCTTCCTGTAGCTGTCTAATTTCATCCCAAGTTTCAAATGAAGAAGAGAACATAAGATGGCAATTGGTATTTTCTTTTTCTATCCCTCTGTTTAGGGCAATTAAATTTCATGCACAGAAACGTGCTACTTGGTCTGCATATCTGTTGCCCTTCGTCACATAGTCATCTTCTGACTTATGTGCGGAACATTTGACCACTGCAAACCTTCTGGGCAATTGTAAAGCATCCAATAAATCTTTTACAGTTTTGCTGTTCCTTATAGGGGAACCTGAAGAAGTCAGAAATCCCCTTTGCATCCATAGCTGCCTGAGGTCGTGGACTAACCCTGAAACCATATTGACTGTCAGTAAATATGGTTACCCTCAGGCTTTTGGCAATTTTGCACACTCTAATCAGAGCTATCAATTCAGCAATTTGGGCAGAGTTTACCCCTTTAAACAGGATGCTTCTAGAACTCCCGCTATGGTGCAAACAGCATAGGCAGAACACAATTCTCCTTTCTCATTTCTCAAACATGATCCATCAACAAACATCTCACAGTCGGATTCTTCTAATGGGAGGTCCTCAATATCGGGCCTCGGTTTTGTGCACAACTTTGTCACATCCAAACAATCATGATCCGCCTCCTCTCTCACTTCCTCACAATATGAGTTCGGCAACAGGGTTGCCGGATTTACGGTTGTGCACCTTACCACAGTCACATTTTCAGCACCCAAGATCACTCTTTCCTACTTAGTCAGCCGACTAGAGGTCATATACTGTGTCCTTGTGCACGTCAAAATGATCTCAACTGATTGTGGCACATACACCTTAACTGGATGTCCCATCACAATTGCTTCACTCTGTTCCAGACTCACACAAGTGGCAGCTACTGCTTTCAAACAGCCTGGTAACGCTGCGGCCACTGAATCCAAAGTAGCAGAAAAATATGCTACTGGACGTCGTGCCATTCCATGTTTTTGAGTTAAAACTGAAAATGCACACCCATCTCTTTCACAAAAATACAATGCAAAATCCTTTGCATAATCGGGCATTCCCAATGCAGGTGCTCGACAAAGACTATTTATCAGTTTAGTAAAAGCTTCCATACTTTCATCATCCAACACAATCGGATCTTTCACATCTTTTCGTGTCAATCTCTGTAGAGGTTTTGCAATCAGTGAGAAACCACTGATCCACTGCCTGCAGTATCCAACCATTCCCAAAAACATTTGAACCTCTCTCTGAGTTTTTAGTGGACTTATTTGTTTAATTACACTAATTCTTTCTGGTGTCACCTTTCTGACTCCTTTTTCTATTCTGTGTCCTTGGAACTGGACTGTAATTTTGCCGGTGACACTTTTTGTCCTTCTTCTGCCAAATGGTTCAGTAAGGCAATGGTATCTGTCACACATGCCTCTTGTGTCTTTGATGCCACTAGTAGGTCATCAATATATTGAACCAAAACTGAATTTCCTGGCATGACTAAAGTCTCCAAACATCTTTTCAGAATCTGATTACAAATTGAAGGACTCTCTGTGTACCCTTGAGGAACTCGGCACCATGCCAAAACACGGTCTCCGAACCAGAATGCAAACAAATACTGGCTTTCCGGATGTAAAGGAATCGAGAAAAATACTTGCCACAAATCAATCACTGTGTACCATTCAGAATCGCATGGGATTTGGTAAAGGATTACTGCTGGATTTGGTACTACTGGACAACAGGGTACTACGATTTTATTGATTTTTCTTAAATCCTGCACTATTCTATATTTTCCACTGGGCTTTTTAATTCCTATAATAGGCGAATTACAAGGACTACTCATTATTTCTTTCAGAATTCCCTGTTCAATCATTTGGTCAATCACAGGAGTGGCTCCTGCAATTACTTCCGGACTCATTTTGTACTGAGGAGTATTTGGATATATGGTACCCTCTTTCACTGTAATCTGAATCGGATCTACATTTGTCATTAGGCCAATCTCTTTTCCTGTAAAATCCCATACATCCGTCCTCACTGTACTTTTAAATTCTTCGGGCAAATTCTCTTCTGTGAGAAGTGAAAACAATTCATCCACTTCTGTCCCTTGCTTCGCTAACATCATCTTGAATTCAACATCCTCAACAGGTGTCTGAAACGCAATACCATCTGGTGTACAATAGATGGTACAATTCATCTTGCACAATAAATCTCTTCCCAAGAGATTTACTGGACTCGAGTCACATACCACGAAACAATGCATGTCTCTGAAACTCCCAATAGGAACTTCTATTGGATTTGTGATTGGTGTTCTAATTTGCTTATTTGAAACTCCTACAACTTGGATAGTTTCTCCCGAGAGGGGTAGGTTCGGAATTTCTGCTGCTCTCACAGTAGAACGGGTAGCACCAGTGACCACTAGGAATGTAATATTATTACCTTTCACCTTTCCATCAAGAAATGGACCTGACTGATCTACCGCTAAGGATGCGCCAAGTACACACTCTTCCTCCCCCCTCAGGCACCGTCATTGAGATGAGTCTGAATCACTCTCATTGCACTGCAACCAGTATTGCGGAACCATTTGCACATTTCGATTCTTACCAACTTGATCACCTCCGTGAAATCCAGTGTTCGCACTGTACCTCTGCACTTGAGCATTCACATTATTGGGCATAGGAGCTTGTGGCACCTGTAACTGTGGAGCAACTACCTGCTGCTGCTGTTGATTCACACCCACCTCATTCTGCATCTGTTGATTTAAATGTTGATTTACCCCATTATTCTTTTGAGCAGATCTACACTCGTTCTTCCAATGTCCATACTTTATGCACGCATGACAAGGAAATTTTTTCTTAGCCTCTTCTTTGCTCATTTTACCTTTCCCTCAACCTCCACTGGATACCTGTCCATTTTGATTCTGACCACTCATTTGATTACCTGTTTGAGAACTGTTGCTTACTTCTTGCTGCTCTGCTACCTTTACTTATGCTCACATCATTTTCTCCTTTAACTGTTTATGTCTAGATTCAATGTCATCCCTACAATATTTCGCATACCTCCTAATTTTCGTCAATTGTTTTGCTCTGCCAACAAATCAAATGGTGCTGAATCATATTACTAATTTTCGGTTTCAATTCAAACACAAAACGATACACAAAATGTCCCATAACTTTGTCTCCAATGTTCCGAAAACCGGCTGTACTGTTTAAACACCTGCAACAACCTTTCATAATAGGCATGTACTGACTCCTTTGGTTCTTGAGTTGTTCTGTCTATCTTAACCCAATCTGTTTCCTTAGGGGAAATTTTTCCTTTCAAAAAGGTGATCACCTGATTATACTTTTTCATCACCTCCTCAGATGGTGCACCTGTTTTAGGATCTCTAGGATATTCTTCTCTTGGCCAATCGACAGTAAATTTACATTCTGTCCACAAGTCACCTGGTACGACAATCTCAAACAAACCATCTAAATCTTTTAACAAAACCTTTGAAACTTTCACAAACCTCTCTACCCGTTTATACCACTTGACAGGTTTTTCCCTTAACCTGGGAAAGTCATTCGTAAAAGATAATATATCCTGTCTCGTCCAAGGAACATGAACATGTCCACCACCTGGAACTTCTCTCATTGGACACGCCCTTTCAACTTGTTTCATCTCTCTTAACGGGAACATCGATGCTCCTTTACCAGCTGCCTCTTCTTTCTTTTTCGCCCATCTACCTTTCCACCGTTCCACATCTGCCCATTTTTTCAGAATATTCATCCACTCTCTTATCTGTAATCTTTTTCCAGACGCATTCAAACTCTCCAAATCTTTTTCGGTAAAGACCAATCTGTATGATTTCTGCAGCACCTTTGACTTCTCTAAATCTATTCCATATTCACTAGCAGCCTCTGCTATTTTCTCATGAAGATTCCTCGCTCTCCATGTAATACTTTTACACAAAAACAACAGCTCTTCATCTCGGTAAGTCCCTAGTCTGTCTGGACTTATTGTACCAATAATCATCTCTTCCAAATCTACTTTCAATTGGCTCACATTTATACTCTGTGGTTGAGGTTTTTTCTTTTCCATTCCCTTTATCCAATCATTTAATTCCTCTGGTGAAGGACCTGCTGAACTCCCTGTCATTGGAATGACGCTTGTCCCTATTCTCCTTGGATCTATTTGTATACTTCTTCTAGGGGTTTCTGTTATCAGCTCACAAACCGGAAGATCTAACAATGTAGTAATTGTGTCAGCCTGTCCATCCTCATTCGCTACCGTCACCATTCCACTCCTGTCGCTAGGCCTTGGAACTGCCAATGTATGAACTTTCGATATATTCTGTTTTTCTCCATACAATGGAACTACAGGACCAATTGTTACCGGTACCGTCAATGCTTCCGCATTTAGACTTAACTGATTTATTTTCTGGATCTGCTCTACTCTTGTCTTATTTACTATGTCCAATTCTTTTTCTCGCACTACTCTAGCTATGTCCGTAATCTGTGGAGTTAATGAAGTTCCCATTAGTGGTGCACTCAGAGTCACCTCAACTGAATTTTCCTGATATGGCGGAGGTCTTTTTGTCTTATTGTCTTCTAACAACTCATCATCAGATTTGTTCGGGTCCTGTCTTAAACTTGAAGTTTCTATATTTTTCTTTTTTCTCTTTACATTTGCCTCCTGTCTGATCTTCAGCAACTAAAAGTGGGTACAAACCCTCAGTTACCACAGCTCTCCTCCACCTTTTCATCATATCTTCTCTTCTCTCAAAAGGATATCTAGTCATTAAATTTCTGTATCTCCTACTGCCTCGATATTTTTCTTTTTCAAATGCTTCTACTTCCCATTCCTCTAGCGCTTCATACTGGGTAGGTCTGGGTTTTGGCTCTAGTGAATTCATTCGATTTCTCAAATTCTGCAAAATCCTTATATCAAATGAACCATGCTGTGGAAAAGCTATAACACCATCATCCTTTGTGTATTCCACCCAATTCTCCAACCAAGTACACGTATGGTATCCTCGCTCCAACATCATATAGGAAGCAGGCGTTCCCGGTGGTGGAATAAGAATTCCCTGACTAGTCACTATTGGTTTATCCTTTTTAAAGAAATTCTTTATTTTCTTTAGCAACTTCATTTTTCTGACTCTTTATGCTAATGTACCTCAGCAAAACACACAAGGAAAACCTTTCCGTATTCTACCTATTCTATTTGCCGGTTCTCGTCCAATATCAGCGCGACTCACACCAACCGTCCAATCACGGCTCTCTACGTATCTGCTATTACAACCAATACCAGCGTGGCTCACACCAACCCGCCAATCAGAGTTTACTTCACGTTCGCTGCCTGACCAATGCCAGCGCGGCCTTTTTGTGACGTCATTATTACTCCTTCTACTGACCCTCCCTTTACAAAATAATACGGCGATATATTTCTAAGTTCTCTTTATCAAAATTCTTGTTAGTAACCACACAAAACAATGCTACCTTGTCTGCTCCTCTAAATAAAGAGATATTTTTTTTTCACTTCAAAACAAGACATTCTTTTACTTCAAGTAAAACAACGACCAGCGTTACTTTAAACCCAGACAAGCTACAGGTGGACTTGGTACTCCTCTAGGGATAAGGCCAAAGTTTTGCAAGAGGACTTTTTGGTGTAAAAGAGGTCTTGGTACTCCTCTGGGGTTAAGGTCAGAGTTTCGGAAGTGGACCCTTCGCTATTTCAGACACTCTACTCACATACGAAATTTTCCCTAAATATAACACCTACAGCCTTCCGCCATAACAGTATTATAACAACAGACACAGTACTTCTGCAGTGTGATTTCTTTATCCACACTCTTCTTCTGCCTACTTCAGGCTAAATCCCGTACCTGTACTTCTAGACAACATAGAATAGGACACTAACTTTCCATGTTAAGAATATAAAACCATTATTCAATAATTATTACCAAACTAATCAATAATTTAAACCGTCCTCTGCTACCAGAAAACTGATCCAGTGCTACACTTTATCAGGGATTGATACTCATCAATATTTTCATACAAATGGCCCATACACATTCACCCAACTCATAAATCCATCTTGCACTGGGGGTCAAGTTTTAATGACGTGAAAAATTGTTTCCTTCACAGATTCATGTTTATCATTTCTAAATACATAACTAGACCTGTATATCAACTCTCTTTCCTCTCGGTCGACGGACCAATTAGTTGAGTAGTTGATGGTAATAATAGAACTAACTAACTATCTAATCAGTTAAATGATCACAGACTCTCGATAAGATTAAAAAAGTTAATCTCAAATAAATGTAAATGATCAATGCTCATCGCATACAGTTTACAATACAAACAAAGAATCTCACATAAGGAAGAGAAAATCAATCTACAATGTAAACAGTGTCATACTCATCATCAATAAATGATATGCACATGAAGGAGTGGATAGATGAAGAGACAAGTTTCAGCAAAATAATGTGAAACAAAAATACATATGACGGAGTGGATAGATGAAGAGGCATAAGTTTCAGAGACAAAAATAAATTTGCAAGTAAATTATGCAAAGTACGAGTCAGAAAGATAATACAAACCCAAAGGATCTGTGAAATACCACCCCCCTGGCCAAGGGAGTAGTGGGGGTCTCCTGAAATAGAGTCAGGAGACAAAGGGGCATATTAACAATGGACGGGGATAAATAACGCAAATCGCGCTTAGCGCTTTGTTATTTATCGCCGTCTATCTCTGGAATTTATCGCCCTGGTAGCGCGTTATTAACAACACGTTTCTCCAGGGCGATGAAAATTCCAGAGATAGCGGAATGGTTTTCCAGCGATGTTTCCTGCAAAACGGCGATAAACTTGCTGATACGACCCTGTGGTCGTATCAGCATAATCCACCCCCTATTTTAAGCATAGGTAAGTCAGGATTTTAGCATGCGATTATGCATGTTAGCACCCTCTTGTAAATAGGGAGATAAAGCCCTTGTTAATATGCCCCAAAGATTTCAGGAACTGGACAGGACAGAGACAGGAACGGCTAGGCCTCTCTGCAAACTGACGGACAGCGACAAAATCACCCCTCTCTCCTCTGCATCCGACCTATGACTAACCTAACCACACCCCCAAACGTACCCCTAGTTATACCCTAAATCCTACATGTCCAACCCACATTAGTTGAAACAAATCACTGGATTCAACTTTCTATTGGTCAGTTTAGGAGGTGGTGTATCACACCACCAAGTTCCCATTCACAATTTCAGTACATTCATTGTTCTATATCCTCTCTCAGTACATCATGTTTGACTCGTTCGTTTAATTCAATACTTGACACTTTCACATTAATTCACATGTATTTCTCTGCTACGTCTGCGGAAGAAGTCTTGGATCCCACGGCCAGGCTCATCCTTTGGCAGGCGAACAATGCTCTTTGAGCTGGTTAGTTTTGAACCTTTACACTTTCTCTGCAGCGCTCGACGCTTCAGTCTGCTTTGTCATGTCATTTTTGTTCACTCTCCAGCCCCTCATCTATCCGGTCAACTTAAGAGATTTCAGGCCCATTCGACTCACTACGGCAAATAGAACATAAGCATTCATTAATTACATGGTAATGCACTTTTCACTGTTTACCACCCACTTTTGCACTATCCCCTGTTAATAATTTTCTTAGCATTAGCTTCATGCAAAGCAGCATTATTTATTATCGTTTAAAGCAAGATCCAAGATGCGAAATGCGGCCTAAACATGCATTAGCTTTGTTTCTTTTGAAACGCAATGTAAAATGAGGCCTTGTTCTTTCATGCATTTAGTTCACATCAGTGCACGCATGCGGAAAGCGTTTTCCCACGTGTTCATGTGATTTGCATTGTTAATGTTTTACTGCACACTGTTAGTAAGTATTATGGGGGAGTTAATTCAAGCAAGTTTCTTTCTGCAAAACCTTGCTCCATCACTAGTCAGTTCTCTTCATTGCTCTGCGATCTGGTGTGGAAAATTTGAAAAGTATCAATCAGTCAGGAGTTTGTTAAAGCGCGACTACTCACCCGTAAGGGTCTCAAGGCGCTAGGGGTGGGGGGGGGTGCAGGTTCCATTCCATCTGTCGAAGAGCCAAGTTTTGAGGTTTCTTGCGAAGATGGGGAGCGATGTTGTCTGTCTGAGGTGGAGCGGAAGGGCGTTCCATGCTTTGGCCGCGAGGAAGGAGAAGGAGCAACCTCCCGATCTGGTCTTTCTGGTGCGGGGACCCACGGCGTAGGAGAGCTGGGCTGATCATAGGGTCCTTTGGGGTGCGTGGAATTTGAGTCGGCTGTTCAGGTATGCTGGTCCGGTGCCGTGGAGGGCCTTGTGTGCGTGGGTGAGCATCTTAAAGGTGATTCTCGCTTCGACGGGGAGCCAGTGGAGTGTGCGCAGGTGCTGGGAGATGTGGCAGTGTTTTGGCAGGTTGAGGACCAGTCTTGCGGTGGCATTCTGGATGTTCTGTAGCTTGCGGATGAGGTTTTTGTTTATTCCGGCGTAGAGTGCGTTGCCATAGTCGAGTCTGCTGGTGACCAGGGCGTGAGTGACTGTCTTTCGGTGTTCGAGGGGGATCCATTTGAAGGTCTTACGAAGGAGGCGGAGGGTGTGGAAGCAGGAAGACGAGACAGAGTTGATCTGGCGGTCCATTTTGAGCTCGGAGTCCAGGATGATTCCCAGGTTGCGTGCGTGGTCTGTGGGGGTTGGCGGGTTTCCGAGGGCGGGGGCCACCAGGTGTCGCTCCAGGCGTCGGGGTTTGGGCCCATGATGAGTACTTCTGTTTTGTTGGTGTTTAGTTGTAGGCAGCTGTTTTTCATCCATTTGGCGACGGCTTCCATGCCTTCTCGAAAGTTGCGTCTGGCGGTGTTGGGCTCGTTGGATAGGGAGAGGATGAGCTGGGTGTCATCTGCGTATGACACGATGTTGAGTCCGTAGGTTCTGACGATGGGGTCAAGTGGAGCCATGTAGACGTTTAAGAGCGTCGGGCTGAGGGAGGAGCCCTGGGGGACTCCGCAGGTGGTAGGTGTGGGGTCCGAGAGGAAAGGGGGGAGTCTGACCCGCTGCGTCCTGCCGGAGAGGAAGGAGCAGATCCAGTCGAGGGCCTTGTCCTGGATTCCTGCGTCGTAGAGTCTGCGTATTAGGGTGCGGTGGGAGACTGTGTCGAACGCCGCTGATAGGTCGAGGAGGATGAGGGCTACTGTTTCTCCTTTGTCCAGTAGGATGCGGATGTCGTCTGTTGCGGCGAGGAGGGCGGTTTCCGTACTGTGGTTTTTTCTGAAGCCGGATTGGGAGGAGTCGAGGATGTTGTGTTCTTCAATGAATGTGGCGAGTTGGCTGTTGATGACTTTCTCGATGACTTTCGCTGGGAACGGGAGCAGGGAGATGGGTCTGTAGTTTTTGTTGTCGGTGGGGTCCGCTGAGGGTTTCTTTAGGAGGGGGTTGACCTCGGCGTGTTTCCAGTCGTCGGGGTACGAGGCGGTCGCCAGGGAGCGGTTGATGGTGTGGCGGAGCATGGGTACGATGGTGTCGGCAGCTCTGTTGAAGATGTGGTGGGGGCAGGGGTCCGTGGGGGCCCCTGAGTGGATTGACTTCATTGTCTTCAGTGTGTCTTCGGTGGTGAGGGCTGTCCAGTCATCAATCGCTGGTTTCCGGGTGTCGGGGGTGGTTGGTGAGGGTTCAGTGTGTTGGTTGTCTTCGTCAAATTTGTCGTAGATGCTCTTGATTTTGTGGTGGCAAAAGGTGCTGAGTTTGTCGCAGAGGTCTTGTGAGGGAGGGATGTCGGTAGACTCGCTGGTGGGTTGGGCGAACTCCTTGATGATGCTGAAGTGTTCCTTGCTGTTGTGCGCGTGGGTGGAGATTCTGTCTTCAATCGCTTTGACATCCACATGCCTGGGTGGCGCCTGTATAGGTGACTGCAATGTCACATCTGGTGCTATGCGGAGTCGAACAGAGCCACCTGACGGTGAGCAGTGGTACTACTCAAGCGAATGTTTCCGGATACAGTCTGGCGCTTGAGAAATTCTAAGATAAGAAATCTGCTGCTAGATATTGTCTCTACCAGAAAATGTGTTACCGAAGGTAAGTACTTTGTACTTTATTGCCATTGTTTAGCGCAGGAACGGGGCATAATTCACGAGAATCAAAATCTCAAACTGGTCATGATGCCCAACCGTTCTCTCAACATCTGTATCATCTACATCAATATATATATAATATATATTTATTTATATATATATATATATATATAGATAGATAGATAGATAGATAGATAGATAGATAGATAGATATACGATACAAGGAGGTGACAGGGAAAGAAAGTTGAGGCAACTGGAGTCGAGATATATTATTGAAATGAGCAATAAAACCCCGGGGGGTCTTAATATTGAAAAAGATTAGCATATGCACCTAGAATTAGCATCATTTCATTGAATTGAGAGCTATAGTTTCTCCTCCTGAAACATACAGAGTTTTTACGTTTTTAAAGTGCAAGGATTATTATGTTAGTGTTTCACTAGGTTAGGGGAATGATTATTAGGGTGATACAGACTAGAATGTAGTATATATATTGAGTTGTTGACAAACATATCCTAGATATAGCAAGCTGCTCGATTGTTAGCTTATGCCCACTTGGGCTTAATTCCAACTTTTTGTACCTGTATATATATATATATATATATATATATATATATGCAGTAAAAATCGTCTCTCTACCAAGGTAGGAATCTGTTGAACAGACGAAGCGAACCCAAATGATGGTGCAAATAGGTGTTTATTACATGCCCAACACCACCGCCGCCATAACGCGTTTCAGCCCTCGTGGGGCCTTGATCACATGACACAGTTGAGGGAGCGGTTACAACATTTAAAGTGCAAGTGTGTGACGTCTTTCCTATGCATCAGCTGTGATACTAAAACATAGACATGGAAAACATACTAATATATAAAAACATATATATATATTATCAAAGTGACTGTTCTCACATAAGAGACAGACTCCAGCACAGCACGCTCGGGATAGCTAAAAGGGATTTATTTTCGAGCCACGGTGATCCAGGTAACGCGTTTCGACTGCACAAGCAGTCTTTGTCAAACCTTTTTCGCCGCCATTTTTTTGACTATTTATAGCATTCAAATATTAAAGTGACAGTGCATAAAAGTGAATAAAGTTTGAACAAGGATAAAAAAAAGTGACAATGCAACCCTTTACAAACAATGACATTGATATATATACATGCATGTAAAAAAAAGTCTTCTTCGTGGGTTATATGGGAGCTATAAAGGATCTTGCAGTGCAGAAATTAAACATTTCGCGCTAGGTCGTTATCTGTATCAAGATCTGCTATGCCCTGGTGGAAAATCATCCTCCTGAGGGCTCACAAGCCCATCCCACCAGGGGGAAGGCTGCCACCATGATGCTGGCTCGTGTAGTGCCAATCCTGGACACCTGCCAGGCTGCAACATGGGCTTCATTACAAATGTTTGCTAGACACTACTGCCTGTAAAAAAAAAGTTGGAAATAAGCCCAAGTGTGCAAAAGCTAACAATCTATCAGCTTGTTATATCTAGGATATGTTCGTCAACAATTCAATATATATGTATAGGTAGTCATAGTTAGAACCTTGTTTCTGTTCAAAAAGCGTTTTTTCTTTTGCCAATATCTTTGGCGCCGTTTGACGAATCTTAGCGAAATTTTCAAAACTAATGGGGCGCTCCGGTCAGCTCCTTTCGGGGGGTGATTCGTCAAGCTGGGGCTGAGAAAAAGGTGGGGTCCCAAAACTTATTTTCTCCATGTTAATTTCCATAGGAAACTTTAGACAATGCTACAGCCCGAACTGCTGAATGGAATTACACCAAATTGGCAAAAAGGTAGCTCTGGTTCAGAAAGCGACCTTATTGTTAAATTGTGTAAATCCGATCAGTAGTTTTTGAGAAATTGAAACATTTTCAGATATCAATATTTCAGAATTGTGAGATCTGATTGGCTGAACCCTCTGATCTCGAGCCTGAGATCTGATTGGCTGCCAACACTTCAAACCAGGAAGTGTTGGCAGCCATCTTGTGACTCGGCTGAACCGAGTCACAAGCTAAAAGGTAAAAAAACATAAAAAAACAAGAAAAGGGGGCAGGGAAGAAACACCCTGAACCCCTAGACCTGGTCAGGGGGTAGGGGGTCCCACAGGGACCCACAGGGCCAAAAAAAGCATTTTTTGAAAATATTTTCAGCGTAATTAACGTAGGGTGCGAGAATCCCGCCAAATTCTTTTTTAAAAACGAAGCGCAGTCTTCCGCGCTTTGTTTAATTTAGCCCACTGGTGGGCCAGGTCCTGGGGACCCCAACCAAGAGCGAGCAAGGAGGCGCGTTTGCAGAGTGGTGGAGAAAGGGGGCATGGCATGTGTCCACCTCACAGCAATCCCACTGTGTGGGGCTTACTGGAGGTAACAGGTAGGCTAGTTGGCCCCTAAGGACCCCCAGCAGCGAAGGGGACTTCAATCCCCATCCAAGAGCGCGCCAGAGAGCGTATTTGCAGAGTGGTGGGCAAAGGGGGCATGGCCTGCAATGAGAACTTAGCAATTCTGCTGTGTGGGACTTACTGGAGGTAATAGGAGGGGTAGTTTGCCCCAAGCATGTCCTTGGGGGCCAACTGCCCCTCCTGTTACCTCCAGTAAGTCCAATACAGTGGAATTGCTGAGAAGTCTTCGGAGGCCACGCCCCCCTTGCTCCACCACTCTGCAAACGCACCTCCTGGCACACTACTGGTTGGGGGATGAAGTCCACCTTACTCCTAAAGGCACTTTTGGTGGACAAGAAGCCTTCCTGGTACCTCCTGTAAGTCCTACACAGCAGAATACCTGAGCGCTGGTTGGAGGCCCAGCCTCCTTTCTCCACCACTCTGCAAACGTGACTACTAGTTAAAAAAGCATTTGCAATGTACTAGGTCTCGCATTTGCAAAAGTTAGGGCTATTGGTATTGTAAATGTAACAGTTTTTTACTAATGTTTTTTGGAGTGGAGTGGATGTGCGTTGTGTGTAGTGCAGTTATGTGATATGTTGTGCAGTGAAATTATGTGGATAGAAAGTATGTGGTATTTAGTGTATAGGAATTATGTAGAGTGGGATTATGTGCTATGGAGAGTAATTATGTGGTATGGTAGTCTGTGTTTTGGAGTGGTAACCTCAGATTTAATCTTCCTCGTTTCCATAGAAGCTAAACTATAAACTCAAAGAGACAAAAAAAGAAGGATCCACTGAGGAGCACTTCTGGACATAGTCAGAGGTATGAGCAGGGCCACGGGAATTATACTACTGTTCGACTGCACCGATTTTCACAAAATTAAACATTTTCCGCATTTGCAGCATGATCCATCATCTGCTGCATAATATGCAGATTTGAACAAAAAAAACTTGTTTCTAGCTCAAACGGCTCAAACATTACCAAAAATGCAGCGACAAGTGTTACAGCATGGTGGAAGGCCCTTTGCAAACCTGGAGTGCTCTCCTGTTACTTATTGCTAGATGTGGGTGTTAAATTGGTAGTTATGGTGTGAAAACCACTCTTGCTTCTTTCTGCACCTCCCTTGCCTCTTTCTGCATTTCTCTTGCTTCTTTGTGTACCTTTCTTCCTTTTTCTGCACTTCTCTTGCCTCTTTCTGCCCATCTGTTCCGCTTTCTGTACCTCCCTTCTTTCTGCACCTCTCTTGCTTCTTTCTGCACCTGTCTTGCTTCTTTCTTCTGCACCTCCCTTGCCTCTTTCTGCACCTTTGTTGCTTCTTTCTGCATTTCTCTCACCTCTTTCTGCACCCTATTCCCTCTTTCTGCACCTCTCTTGCCTGTTTCTGCATCTCTCTTGCCTGTTTCTGCACTTCTCTTGCCTTTTTCTGCACCTAACTTTTTTTTTTTTTGATTTTGAAATACCTTTATTGGTACCAAGTAACTCCACACACAGCCTTATGCCTACATCCCAGTCGGGCCGGCACTGCGAGTTTGCACATTTTAGCAGATGGGGGGCGGGGAGTAGTGTACACAGCATGCCGCCTACAACCACTATGGGCCGGCCGCGTCAGGTGGGCAGTTAGAATAAAGCAGATTCTTTAGAAAGGAGTTACGACTAGTTGCGAACCAAAATAAACTAAAACATAGTAACAGTGCCACTGTCCGTCCTAGGTAGCGCAGTTGCGTGTGTGTCTGCCTGCGTCGTGTCTCACGGTCATGTACAGACATGGTTCGCCCAGTTGCCCAGAATTCCCTTGTGGTGTCCACAGGACCGACCGTGTGGTGGCTCTCAGGTTTCAGTTCCCGTCTCTGTCGTATGTGTTGCCCCTGTCATCGTGGGAGTTAGTACCCGTGTCGTCTGATAAGGCATGTTCCAGGAGGTAGTTCTGGAGTGGGCCCCAGATGTCACGTGGGCGTGAGGAGGGCGGCAACAGGTCAGCGTACGTATGTAATTGCTCTTGACAGTATATGAGGTCGTGTAGCCACTCCTTGAATTTGGGGGCTCTGCCTCTGCCCCACTTACATGCGATACGCCGTTTAGCTAGGAGGAGTGCTAGTGAGACATATCGCCGTGTCGTGACGGGTATTGGTTCAGTGTATCCTAGGAGTACTGTGAGGGAGTCGTCCGGGATGTGTGATCCTGTCATATGGTTCAAAGCAAGTAGAACGTCTCCCCAGTAGCGGCGCACAGGTGCGCAATCCCAGGCCAAGTGTTTAAAGTCGGCTCCCTCAACTCCACAGCGATCGCATCGATCGTCGTCCCTAAGTGAAGGCGACGTAGTCGCGCAGGTGAGTAGTACTTTCGATGGAGGTATCTATAGTGTATTAGGCGCAGTCTGCTACTGGCGGAGACCTCTCCCGTTTGACGGCAGCAGAAGGTCCATTGTTTTTCATTAATGGGGTGTCCCAGTTCGTCCTCCCACTTGATCTTTGCTGGGGATGGAGTGTGTACGCCGCTATGTTGAGTGGTGCGGTATAATAGTGAGACCACATGTATGGGAGTCGTTTGTTGCAGGAGAGCGTGCAAGGGGGGCATGAGAGAAGGTTCGAGCAGGAAACTGGGGGTGAGAGACCGCATGTCTTGTCTGAGCCGAATATAATAAAATCGTTCTAGTGAGGTAGGCGAGGAAACTCCGAAAAACTCTTCGCTCGAGCAGAATTTCCCATTTGTGTAGAGTTGCCCCCAGGTAAGAATGGAGAGCCTGCGTAGTAAGCGGCGGCATCCTCCTTCCTGTGTAACCGGGAGATCAGGTCTCCCCTGCAGCGGGAGTAGGGGTGAATATATTAGGGAATGTTGAGTCCGGTAGGCTAGCTCGGTCCAGGCACTTGTCGTGCATTGTACAGTGGTAGACGCTCGCCGCCTGGGGATCCCCGGAGCGCTCAAATAGGCTGAGCATGGCGTGGGGGTCATGTATCCATCTTCTATTGCAAGATGAGGCATATAAGGGGGAGGATGTATCCAATAGGCCGCAAAGTGGGCCTGAGCGCAGAGAAAATAAAGTTCCAGATCGGGTATTTCGAACCCCCCGTCCTCAAAGGGAAGCGTGAGGGTATCCCACTTAATCCTAGCCTGCTTCCCGCCCCACACAAGCCGGAGCATCTGGGTTTTGATGTCCTTGAAAAAATGTCGGCTAGGGGCATAGGGGATGTTTGTGAAGAGGTAGAGCAGTTTAGGCAGTATCACCATCTTGATCAGGGAAGCCCTGCCTGCCATGGAAAGGGGCAACGCTATCCATTGGGTAACCTTTTCCGTTATCAGATCAAGTGTCTGCCTGTAGTTGGGCATCATCAGTGCGTCCCGGCTCCGCGAGACATCTATCCCAAGGTACTTGACTGTGTCCTCGCACCACGTGAGGGGATAGTCCGGTTCGAATCGTTTGGTAGCCTCAGTAATGGGAATGATCTGAGATTTCCCCCAGTTAATGTGAACTCCGGATAGCTGACCAAAATGGATAAAAAGCCGAAGAATGGGGTTGAGGCTCTCTTCCGGATTGCGCAGGTACAGGGTGATGTCATCAGCGTATAGGGAGATTAAAATCTGCCGCTCTGGGTATATCAGCGCATGATCTTGGAAATGCTGGCGAACTTTAGCCACCAAGGGTTCAATCGCAATAGCAAAGAGGAGAGGCGATAAAGGACATCCCTGGCGGGTGCCTCTGGTAATGTTGAAAGGGGGGGACCGGGCGCCATTAATTTGGACTCTAGCCTGCAGGCCTGTGTATAGTAAGTTTATCCAGTCCAGGAAGGGCGCAGGAAATCCCATACGTTGCAGAACAAAGGCAGGGTAGTCCCATTCTAATGA
Source organism: Calotriton arnoldi (assembly GCA_963921515.1). Taxonomy (NCBI): domain Eukaryota; kingdom Metazoa; phylum Chordata; class Amphibia; order Caudata; family Salamandridae; genus Calotriton; species Calotriton arnoldi. The sequence goes on from CAWUFW010000945.1 coordinate 287,050, forward strand.
ATCGAACGCTTTTGTAGCGTCGAGGAACACCGCCGCAGTGTTCAGGCTAGGCTCAATGTCTTGGAGGACCGCAAACAAGGTGCGCAGGTTGTGGGACGTGCCTCTGGTGGGTACAAAGCCCGATTGGTCTGGGAGTACCAGGGCAGTCATAAGGGGACTAATGCGATTGGCAATCAATTTTGCTAAGATTTTGGCATCAACGTTAATTAATGAGAGGGGTCTGTATGAGTCGCAGTGTAGGGACGATTTGCCAGGCTTAGGTAAAGAGATAATGCATGCCTCACGCATTGTCGGAGGTAATATGCCCGTTTCCCGGGCCTCCTCAAAAACATGTCTCAGCACCGGGATGAGTAGATGGCGGAACGACTTGTAAAATTGAGCCGGAAGGCCATCCGGTCCCGGGGCTTTCCCGGATTGCAGCTGCATTATCGCAGCAACAATTTCCTCGTCCTCATAGTGAGCTAGAAGAGATTCCTGCTGTCCGTTTCCCAGCCAGGCTATGGCAGTTTCCTCGAAAAAGGGGGTAAAGTCAATCGGGCGGGTTCTTTGGGTTTTATACAAGCTTCTATAGAATCTGTGAAAGGTATCCACTATGTCAGAAGTGTTTCTGTGCCTTTGTCCGTCTGCGTCTTCAACCTCCAGGACCGTATTAGCAAAGCGAGGAGGGCGGATTAGAGAAGCTAGTGTTTTTCCCGGTCTGTCCCCCTCCCCAAAGCGGCGCGCTGTGTGGTGTGATATTTTCCTCTAAATTTGCATTCTCGTTCAGCTGCTGTTTGATATTCAGTGATTAAGCTTCGCAGCTGAGCCTGCAGTGCCGGTTTGGGGGATGTGTGTATCGCGTTTTCCGTCCGTTTGAGGTCAGTTTCCAGTCTGTGGAGTGTGGAGCGCAGATCTCTGAGGACACCCCCACCCTTTGCAATGCATATCCCCCGGATGGTGACTTTAAAGGCTTCCCATATTGTGGAGTATTGGAATACCGAGTCTTCATTTCGTGGGAAAAAGTCAGTAATCTCCTGTTCCAGCTCCTGTTTGAATACCGGGTCCAGTAAGTGTTGCGGGTTAAGGCACCAGGAGAGGAACGGTGGTTCCAACAGGGGGGGGATAGTGTGACTAGTGCAGGGGAGTGGTCAGAGTGTGTGCGAGATAAATAGGATGTGCCTCGCAGCCAGGGGGCAAGACCTTTAGTGATTAGCCACCCATCTATTCTCGACCAAGAGGCGCGGGCAGTGCTGTAGCATGAGCCTTCTCGTCTCTGTGGGCATAGGTGGCGCCAAGCATCAAGCAGCTCATAGTCTTCTACAATTGCTTTTAGAGTGTGCTGTGCTTTTGTATAGTGGTGTGGTTGCGGGTGTGAACGGTCCAGAGCGGGGTCTAAGGTCACATTAAAGTCCCCCCCACATTAAATGTGTGGAACCAATGTCTAGAATCTTCCCCCAGAGTATCCGGAAGAATTCCGGGTCATCCGTGTTGGGGCCATAGCAAGAGACAAGAGTTATGGACTGAGCTGCCAGTCTTCCCCAGTTTATTACGTAGCAGCCTTGGGGGTCTACCTGAGAGCCTATATGCGTGTAGGGGAGAGATCGTTTTATCAGGATGGCAGTACCTCTGGCATAGGAGGAGTAGGAAGAGAAGTGTGCATGTGTTACCCATCGCAATGCAAACGAGATAGCGGAGGTGGGGCTAAAGTGTGTTTCCTGCAGGAACGCACAGTGAATATTGTGGCGGTCTAGGTATGCCAGGATGTGTCGGCGTTTGCGGGGGTCTCCCAGTCCGCGAACATTCCATGTTAGGAAGTTGTATGTGGCAGGGCTAGGGCGGTCTTCCATGTCGTAAATGTGAAGCATAGAATACAGGGTGCAGGTTTGGTGTGGTTAGACACCGTCGATAAGTCTGAGAACCATGTGTCAAGATATCGGTATGTGGCTTAACAATAACAACTCCAGGTCCAGATAAAGTCTGGAACCGGGTTCCCCCTCCCTCCTCCCACATCAGCAGCCCAAACCTGCCGTGGCCTATAACCCTCCCTCCCTCCCAATTATCCCCTTGCGCCCGATTCCCAACGGGGGAGACCGGACTAACTAATATCATGATTATTCAAAAGTCAATACAAAGGGTTCACCTGTCGGGTGGAATCTAGAGGGAGACCAGTCTCTCCTCGCAGCGGCGAGGGTGCTCGGGTACAGTTGTATAGCGTCATCTCACCACGGTACCTATCACAGTCCTGCAGCTGCTGGAAAGTATCTGATGACACAGGGCAGTGCATGATTGATGTTTCAGGCACTGGCATTAAGAGTCAAAAGCACTATGTAAAGAAGGTGTAGCGGAGGTAGGAGAGCAGTTCATGTCTTGCATCTGGCAGTGCTAAAGGTAGGAGAGAAGGGCCTGTAGGGTGATGTTACAAGTAGAGGTCAAGGAGTAGATCCCCCTCTGTCCCGATGTATGCAGACTATCGGATATCTGTCGATTCCGCCCTGGAGATTATGTAACGGGTATTACGAACCCAGCCAGTTCTGCAGTGTGGTCAGCGGTATCAGCACCCTAGACAGTTCCGCAGAGATCGTAGGGGTCTGAGGCATTGAGAAGTGGTGCGGGATCAAGTTTCCTGGCGTCAGGCCATTTCCCCGGAAGTTCATTCTATATCGGAGGCATTGCCCTCCGGGCGGAGCGTAGGGGACGACCGGCCCGGGGGCGGTTTAGGCAGAGTCTTGAGGAAATCTTGGGCATGTTGCGGGTTTGGGAAAAAAAGTAGTTTCCCTAGATATGTAACTTTGAGGCGAGCCGGGTACAGCATAGCGTAGGGCAGGCCGAGTTGTTGTAGTCTTTTCTTAACCTGAAGGAACTTTCGCCTTTGCTCCTGAACGGCCATGGTGAAATCGGGGTATATGGATATCTCCATTCCCTCGTGTCGGAGTTGACCTGTTTGTCTAGAGAGGCGGAGGGCAGTGTCCCGGTCCCGGTAATTGAGCAGATTGGCTATGATGGGGCGGGGCGAGGTGCCAGGCGCGGGTCGACTCACCAGCGAACGGTGCGTCCGCTCAACCACGAGGACCGGCGAGAAGGGCTCCCTCCCAAAGAGTGTTATGAGGAGGTGCTCGACATACTCTTCCATCTTCCCGGTGGCAGTTGATTCCGACACCCCAAAGAATGCGTAGGATTATTTCGCCTGGAGCGAGATTCTAATTCTTCGTTTTTGCAGCGATCACCTTCAGGACCTTTTCCATCTCATTGGTACGGTTGGTTGTGGCGCTGGAGGTGTCTTCCAGGTCTGATATGCGCCGTTCCGCCTCCGTCAAGCGCTGTCGTCGTGCTGTTCCACTCTGTGAGTGAGGCCGTCCAGCCTGGCGTTCATGGTGTCCATTTCGTTTCAATGGATGTTAGGCTCGACTGCATTATTAGTAAGAGATCTTTTAAATCTGTGGTAGATGGGGCCGGCGCGTCGGCTTGATCCTCATCAGGTTCCGGCTGGGATCTGGCGTTCTTGCATGCATCAAAGTTCAATTTTGGCTGACGGCCGTCCGTCTTCCCCATGGCGTCAGGACAAAGGGGTATGGCGGTGTAGTGGAATCTCGGGTGGGGGCAATCCGTGATGTCTCTAGGCACCTCCTGTTCCCCTGGGCTGGGATCACGATTCCCGGTGAGCAGTGGGATGCGCCAGACTCCCTTAGGTGAGTTCGGTTTTCGGTCTGCTCTCTCCAAGTGCCCGGCCGATGAGGGCGCAGCGTAGAGGTGTAAATCCTGGGAAACAAAGCCCGAGTTCTGACAGGGCAAGCCAGTGGGTAAGGAGTAAGGTGGAGAGTTATACCGGAGGTCGCAGAATGTCCGCCTCTGCTGGTGCTCTAGGTGACCCTCCCCCGGTCAATCCAGCGGTAAGTGCTGTTCAGGGACGTGCGTCCGGGTCCCTCGCAGATGCCAGTAGAGCAGGGGAAAAAGTTCCAGTGAGTGGAGAGGAGGTGCAGATTTTCAAGATGGATTATGTGGGCCCGTAGTCGCCCCGAGACGCCCCCGCTCAGGCCGGAGCGTAGTGCCGTCTGCGCCGGACCCGCCCGCCACCCGGCTATCCCCGGATCCAGCAAGAGTCAAGTTGGTGCGGTAGGGGGGGGCGGATCCCGGTGTCCCAGCCAAGCTGCAGCCATCCGAGTCTCCCGCTCCGCGCAGGGCCGCCGCGGTACATCCCCGCCATCCTCATGGAGCATGAAGCAGCCAGGCCTCGTGTCCCCGGCACCAGGGAGGGGGCACCACGCAGAGGCGCGCGTCGGAGGCGGATGGCCCGGTCCCGGCGACAGCCAAGGAAGGTCTCGGTGGTAGCGGGGGGGGTCAGCAACAACAGCTCGCACTCACCGCCCCATCCCGTCGTGGGCCTCCTGGAAGTCGCAGCGTCTTGGTGTCGGCGCCAATGCAGGCCCTGTAGCTCGGCAGCTCAGGGCGCCCCTCTAGGTGGCGATTCTCCCGGGCGCGTTGAAGGCGAGCGGTGAGTCCGCAATCCTCTGGAACCCCATGCAGGCCTCTCGACACGGTATCTGGAGCAGCAGCGACGAGGATGGGCAAGGCCAGCCCGCGGCAAGGGGTAGAGGCGTCCCAGCTCGCTAACCCAGTCAGCGCTGTCGCCATCTTGCGTGCCCCTTTAGGAGGAAAACAGCTCCTGTTTTCTCTGAATCCGGGCTTGTTAGTGGGTATCAATCGGGTTCTGTGGGTGCCCCAGCATTTCAGTGTGCAGGCGATAGCTTTTATCATGAGGATAGTCCAGAGATGAAGCAGATTGGTGTCGGATTTCCTCCCGAGCCGCAAGAGCCTCACATAAGTGCGGCCATTTGCTTGGCACCCTCTAGCGCCCCCTTTTCTGCACCTAACTTGCTTCCTTCTGCAGGTCCCTTGCTTCTTTCTGCACCTCTCTTGCTTCTTTCTGTACCCCTTTTGCCTCTTTCTGCACCCCTCGTGACTCTTTCTGCACCCCTCTCCCCTCTTTCTGTGTCCCCTTTTGCCTCATTCTGGACCTCTGTTGCTTCTTTCTGCACTTCTCTTGCTTCTTTTTGCACCTCTCTTGCTTCTTTCTGCACCCCTCGTGCCTCTTTCTGCACCCCTCTCCCCTCTTTCTGTGTCCCCTTTTGCCTCATTCTGGACCTCTGTTGCTTCTTTCTGCACTTCTCTTGTTTCTTTCTGCACCTCTCTTGGTTTTTTCTGCACCTCTCATGCCTCTTTCTCCACCCCTCTTCCCCCTTTCTGCATGTCTGTTGCTTCTTTCTGGACTTCTCTTGCATCTTTCTGCACCCGTCTTCCCTCTTTCTGCACCCCTCTTGCCTCGTTCTGCACCTCTGTTCCTTCTTTCTGCACTTCTTTTGTTTCTTTCTGCACCTCTCTTGCTTCTTTATGTACCCCTCTTGCCTCTTTCTCCACCCTTGTTCCCCATTTTTGCATCTCTGTTTCTTCTTTATGCACTTTTCTTGCCTCTTTCTCTTCCCATCATCCCTCTTTCTGCACCTCAGTTGCTTCTTTCTGGACCTCTCTTGCTACATTCTGCACCCCTCATGCCTCTTTCTACAGCCCTCTTCCCTCTTTCTGCAGCCCTCTTCCCTCTTTCTGCACTCCTATTGCATATTTATGCACCTCAGTTCCTTCTTTCTGCACTCCTTTTGTTTCTTTCTGCACCTCTCTTTCCTCTTTTTCCATCCCTCTTCCCCCTTTCTTCATCTCTGTTGCTTTTTTCTGTACTTCTATTGCCTCTTTCGGCACCCCTCATCCCTCTTTCTGCATCTGTGTTGCTTCTTCTGCACTTCTTTTGCTTCTTTCTGCACCTCTCTTGATTCTTTCTGCACCCCTCGTGCCTCTTTCTGTACCCTGCTTACCTCTTTCTGCACCCCTCTTGTCTCTTTCTGTACCTCTGTTCCTAATTTCTGCACTTATTTTGTTTCTTTCTGCACCTCTCTTGCTTCTTTCTGCACCTCTCTTACCACCACTCTCCCTTCTTTCTGCACCTCTGTTGATTCTTTCTGAACATCTCTTGCTTCTTTCTGCACCTCTCTTGCTTCTTTCTGCACCCCTTGTGCCTCTTTCTGCAGCCCTCTTCCCTCTTTATGCACCCCTCTTGCCTCTTTCTGCACCTCTGTTCCTTCTTTCTGTACTTCTTTTGTTTCTTTCTGCACCTCTCTTGCTTCTTTTTGCACCCCTCTTGCCTGTTTCTCCACCCCTCTTCCCCCTTTTTGCATCTCTGTTGCTTCTTTCTGCACTTCTCTTGCCTCTTTCTCTACCCCTCATCCCTCTTTATGCATCTGTGTTGCTTCTTCTGCACTTCTTTTGCTTCTTTCTGCACCTCTCTTGCTTCTTTCTGCACCCCTCGTCCCTCTTTCTGCACCCTGCTTCCCTCTTTCTGCACCCCTCTTGCCTCTTTCTGTACCTCTGTTTCTTAGTTCTGCACTTCTTTTGTTTCTTTCTGCACCTCTCTTGCTTCTTTCTGCACCCCTCTTGCCTTTTTCTCCACCCCTCTTCCCCCTTTCTGCATCACTTTTGCTTCTTTCTACACTTCTCTTGCCTCTTTCTGCACCCATCTTGCCTCTTTCTGCACCTCTCTTGCTTCTTTCTGCACTTCTTTTGTTTCTTTCTGCACCTCTCTTGCTTCTTTCTGTACCCCTCCTGCCTCTTTCGGTACCTCTGTTCCTTATTTCTGCACTTCTTTTGTGTATTTCTGCACCTCTATTGCTTCTTTCTGCACCCCTCTTGCCTCTTTCTCCATCTCTTTTCCCCCTTCCTGCATCTCTTTTGCTTCTTTCTACACTTCTCTTGCCTTTTTCTACACCTCTGTTCCTTCTTTCTGCGCTTCTTTTGTTTCTTTCTGCAACTCTCTTGCTTCTTTCTGCACCTCTTTTGCCTCTTTCTGCACCATTCTTTCCCTCCTTTTGCACCCCTCTTGCCTCTTTCTGCACCTCTGTTCCTTCTTTCTGCACTTCTTTTGTTTCTTTCTGCAGCTCTCTTACTTCTTTCTGCACTCCCTTGCCTCTTTCTCAATTCCTCTTCCCTCTTTCTGCACCCCTTTTGCCTCTTTCTGCACCTTTTTTCATTCTTTCTATACTTCTTTTATTTATTTCTGCACATCTCTTGCTTATTTCTACACCCCTCGTGCCTCTTTCTCCACCCTGTTACCCCTTTTTGCATCTCTGTTGCTTCTTTCTGCACTTCTCTTGACTCTTTCTCCACTCCTCATCCCTCTTTCGGCACCTATGTTGCTTCTATCTCCACTACTCGTGCTTCTTTCTGTATCCCTCGTACCTCTTTCTGCACCCCGTTTTCCTCTTTCTGTACTCTCTTGCCTCTTTCTACACCTCTGTTCCTTCTTTATGCACTTCTTTTGTTTCTTTCTGCAAATTTCTTGTTTCTTTCTGCACCCCTCGTGCCTCTTTCTGTACTCATCTTGCCTCTTTGCGTTCCTCTGTTCCTTCTTTCTGTACTTCTTTTGTTTCTTTCTGCCCTCTCTTGCTTCTTTCTGCACCCCTCTTGCCTCTTTCTCCACCCTGTTACCCCTTTTTGCATCTCTGTTGCTTCTTTCTGCACTTCTCTTGCCTTTTCTCCACCCCTCATACCTCTTTCTGCACATCTGTTGCTTCTTTCTGCACTTCTCTTGCTTCTTTCTGAACCCCTTGTGCCTCTTTCTTCAACTCTCTTCCCTCTGTCTGCACTCCTCCAGCCTCTTTCTGCACCTCTTTTCCTTCTTCCTGCACTTCCTTTGTTTCTTTCGGCACCTCTCTTGTTTCTTTCTCGCCCCTCTTCCCTCTTTCTTCACCTCTCTTGCTTCTTTCTGCACCCCTCGTGCCTCTTTCTGCACCGCTCTTCTGTTTTCTGTACCCCTCTTCCCTATTTCTGCACCCCTCTTGCCTCTCTCTGCACCTCTGTTACTTCCTTCTGCACTTCTTTTGTTTCTTTCTGCACCTTTCTTGCTTCTTTCTGCACCACTCATGCCTCTTTTTCCACCCCTCTTTCTTCTTTCTGCATCACTGTTGCTTCTTTCTGGACTTCTCTTGCCTCTTTCTGCACCCATCTTCCCTCTTTCTGCACCCCTCTTGCCTCTTTATGCACCTCTGCTGTTCCTTTCTTCACTTCTTTAGTTTCTTTCGGCCCCTCCATTGCTTCTTTCTCTACCCCTCTTGCCTCTTTCTCTACCCTGTTACCCCTTATTGCATCTCAGTTGCTTCTTTCTGTACCTCTCTTGCTTCTTTCTGTACCTCTCGTACCTCTTTCTGCATCCCTCTTTCCTCTTTCTACACTCCTCTTCCCTCTTTTTGCACCTCTGTTCTTTCTTTCTGCACTTCTTTTGTTTCTTTCTGCACCTCTCTTGCTTCTTTCTGCACCCCTTTTCCCTCTTTCTCCACCCTTCTCCCCCTTTCTTCAACTCTGTTGCTTCTTTCATTACTTCTCTTGCCTCTTTCTGCACCCCTCTTTCCTCTTTCTGCACCTTTGTTGCTTCTTTCTGCACCTCTCTTGCTTCTTTCTCCACCCCTCATGCCTCTTTCTGCACCCCTCTTCCCTCTCTTGGCACCCCTCTTCCCTCTTTCTGCACCCCTCTTGCCTCTCTCTGCACCTCTGTTACTTCCTTCTTTTGTTTCTTTCTGCACCTTTCTTGCTTGTTTTCTGCACCACTCTTGCCTCTTTCTCCACACGTCTTCCCCCTTTCTGCACCTCTGTTCCTTCTTTCTGCACTTCTTTTGTTTCTTTATGTACCTTTCTTGCTTTTTTCTGCACCCCTCTTGCCTCTTTCACCACCCATCATACCCCTTTCTGCATCTCTGTTGCTTCTTTCTGCACTTCTCTTGTCTCTTTCTCCACCCCTCTTCCCTCTTTCTGCACCCCTGTTGGTTCTTTCTGCACCTCTCTTGCTTCTTTATGCACCCCTCGTGCCTCTTTCACACACCTCTTCCCTCTTTCTGCACCCCTCTTGCCTCTTTCTGCACCTCCGTTCCTTCTTTCTGCACTTCTTTTCTTTCTTTCTGCAGCTCTCTTGCTTCTTTATGCACTCCCTTGCCTATTTCTCCATCCCTCTTCCCTCTTTCTGCACCAATGTTGCCTCTTTCTGCACCCCTCTTCCCCCTTTCTGCACCCCTCTTTCCTCTTTCTGCACCTCTGTTGCTTCTTTCTGCACTTCTCTTGTATCTTTCTGGACCTATCTTGCTTCCTTCTGCACCCCTCTTGCCACTTTCTCCAACCCTGTTCCCCTTTTTGCATCTCTGTAGCTTCTTTTTGCACTTCTCTTGTCTCTTTCTCCACCCCTCATACCTCATTCTGCACATCTGTTGCTTCTTTCTGCACCTCTCTTCCCTCTGTCTGAACCCCTTGTGCCTCTTTCTGCAACTCTCTTCCCTCTGTCTGCACTCCTCTAGCCTCTTTCTGTACCTCTTTTCCTTCTTTCTGCACTTCTTTTCTTTCTTTCTGCACCTCTGTTGCTTCTTCCTCGCCCCTCTTGTCTCTTTCTCCACCCCTCTTCCATCTTTCTGCACCTCTGTTGCTTCTTTCTGCACCTCTCTTTCTTCTTTCTGCACCCCTCGTGTCTCTTTCTGCACCACTCTTCCCTCTTTCTGCATCCCTCTTGCCTCTTTCTGCACCTCTGTTCCTTCTGTCTGCACTTCTTTTATTTATTTCTGGACCTCTCTTGCTTCTTTCTGCACTTCTCTTGCCGCTTTCTCCACCGCTCTTCCCTCTTTCTACACCTCTGTTGCTTCTTTCTGCACTTCTCTTGCTTCTTCCTGTATCCCTTGTTCCTCTTTCTGTACCCTGCTTACCTCTTTCTGCACATCTCTCCCTTCTTTCTGCACATCTTTAGATTCTTTCTGCACCTCTCTACCTTCTTTTTGCAATCCTTTTGCCTCTTTCTCCACACCTCTTCCCACTTTCTGCATCTCTGTTGCTTCTTTCTGCACTTCTCTTGCCTCTTTCTGCACCCATCTTGCATCTTTCTGCACATCTGTTCCTTCCTTCTGTACTTCTTTTGTTTCTTTCTGGACCTCTCTTGCTTCTTTTTGCACCCCTCTTGCCTCTTTCTCCACCCCTCTTCCCCCTTTCTGCATCTCTGTTGCTTCTTTCTGTACTTCTCTTACCTCTTTCTGCACCCATCTTGCTTCTTTCAGCACCCCTCGTACCTCTTTCTGCAACCCTCTTCCCTATTTCTAAACTCCTCTTGCCTCTTTCTGCACCTCTGTTGCTTCTTTATGCACTTCTCTTGTTTCTTTCTGCACCTCTCTTGCTTGTTTCTGCACACCTCTTACCTCTTTCTCCACCCATCTCCCCCCCTTTCTGTATCTCTGTTGCTTCCTTCTGGACTTTTCTTGCCTCTTTCTGCACCCATCTTCCTTCTTTCTTCACCCCTGTTTCCTTTTCCTGCACCTCTGTTCCTTCTTTCTGCACTTCTTTTGTTCCCTTCTGCACCTCTCTTGCCTCTTTCTGCATCCCTCTTGCCTCTTTCTCCACACCTGTTCCCCCTTTTTGTATCTCTGTTGCTTCTTTCTGTACTTCTCTTGCCTCTTTCTCCACCCGATCCCTCTTTCTGCACCTCTAGTGCTTCTTTCTGCACTTCTCTTGCTTCTTTCTGCACCTCTCTTGCTTATTTCTCCATCCCTCATGCCTCTTTGTGCACCCCTCTCCCCTCTTTCTGTACCCCTCTTCCCCCTTTCTGCATCTCTGTTGCTTCTTTTCTACACCCCTCGTACTTCTTTCTGCACCCCTCTTGCCTCTTTCTCCATTCCTCTTCCCCCTTTCTGTACCTCTGTTACTTCTTTCTGGACTTCTCCTGCCTCTTACTGAACACATCTTCCATCTTTCTGCACCACTCTTGCCTATTTCTGTACCTTTGTTCCTTCTTTCTGCACATCTTTGATTTCTTTCAGCACCTCTCTTGCTTCTTTTTGCACCCTCTTGCCTCTTTCTCCACCCCTTTTTCCCCTTTTTGCATCTCTGTTTCTTCTTTCTGTACTTCGCTTGCCTCTTTCTCCACCCCTCATCTCTCTTTCTGTACATCTCTTGCTTCTTTCTGCACCTCTCTTCCCTATTTCTGTACCCCTCTTGCCTCTTTCTGCACCTCTGTTCCTTCTTTATGCACTTCTTTTGTTTCTTTATGCAGCTCTTTTGCGTCTTTCTGCACCCCCTTGCATCTGTCTCCATCCCCCTTTTCCTCTCTTTCTGCACCCATGTTGCCTCTTTCTGCACCTCTGTTGTGTCTTTCTGCACATCTCTTGCTTCTTTCTGCACCCCTTGTACCTCTTTCTATACCCTTCTTCCATCTTTTTGCACCCCTCTTGCCTCTTCCTGTACCTCTGTTGCTTCTTTCTGCACTCCTGTTGCTTTTTCTGCATCTCTCTTGTCTCTTTCTCCACCCCTCATCCCTCTTTCTGCACCTCTGTTGCTTTTTTCTGCACTAATCTTGCTTCTTTCTGCACCTCTCATTTCTCTTTCTGCACCCCTCTTCCCTCTTTCTGCACCTCTCTTCCTTCTTTCTGCACATCTCTTTCTTCTTTCTGCACCTCTATTGCTTCTTTCTGAACCCCTCGTGCCTCTTTCTGCACCCCTCTTCCCTCTTTCTCTACCCCAATTGCTTCTTTCTGCACCTCTGTTGCTTCTTTCTGCACTTCTCTTGTTTCTTTCAGCACCTCGCTTGCTTTTTACTGCACCGCTCATGCCTCTTTCTCTACCCCTCTTCCCCCTTTCTGCATCTCTGTTACTTCTTTCTGGACTTCTCTTGCCTCTTTCTGAACCAACCTTCCCTCTTCCTGCACCCCTCTTGTCTCTTTCTTCACCTCTGTTCCTTCTTTCTGCATTCCTTTTGTTTCTTACTGCACCTCTTTTGCTACTTTCTGCACTCCTCTTGCCTCTCTTTCCACCCCTCATCCCTCTTTCTGTACCTCTCCTGCTTCTTTCTGCACCCCTCTTGCCTCTTTCTGCACCCCTCTTCCTGCACATCTCTTGCCTCTTTCTGCACCTCTCTTCCCCCTTTCTGCACCCCTATTACTCCTTTCTGCACCTCTGTTGCTTCTTTTTGCACTTCTCTTGCCTCTTTCTCCACCCCTCACACCTCTTTCTACACCTCTCTTCACTCTGTCTGCACTCCTCTAGCCTCTTTCTGTACCCCTTTTCCTTCTTTCTGCAACTCTCTTGCTTCTTTATGCACCTCTTTTGCCTCTTTCTGCACCATTATTTCCCTCCTTTTGCACCCCTCTTGCCTCTTTATGCACCTCTGTTCCTTCTTTCTGCACTTCTTTTCTTTCTTTCTGCAGCTCTCTTGCTTCTTTCTGCACTCCCTTGCCTCTTTCTCAATCCCTCTTCCCTCTTTCTGCCCCCTTTTTGCCTCTTTCTGCACCTTTTTTCATTCTTTCTATACTTCTTTTATTTATTTCTGCACATCTCTTGCTTATTTCTACACCCCTCGTGCCTCTTTCTGCATCCCTCTTGCCTCTTTTTGCACTCCTCTTGCCTCTTTCTGCATGTCTGTTGCTTCTTTTGCACCTCTTCTTCTTCTTTCTGCACCCTTCGTGTCTCTTTCTGCACCACTCTTCCCTCTTTCTGCACCCCTCTTGCCTCTTTCTGCACCTCTGTTCCTTCTTTCTGGATCTCTCTTGCTTCTTTCTGCACTTCTCTTGCCGCTTTCTCCACCCCCTCTTCCCTCTTTCTGCACCTCTGTTGTTTCTTTCTGCACTTCTCTTGCTTCTTTCTGTATCCCTCGTTCCTCTTTTGCACCCTTCTTCCTCTTTCTGCACCCCTCTTACCTCTTTCTGCACCTCTGTCCCTTCTTTCTGCACATCTTTAGATTGTTTCTGCACCTCTCGTCCTTCTTTTTGCACTCCTCTTGCCGCTTTCTCCACACCTCTTCCCCCTTTCTGCATCTCTGTTGCTTCTTTCTGCACTTCTCTTGCCTCTTTCTGCAACCATCTTGCATCTTTCTGCACATCTGTTCCTTCCTTCTGCACTTCTTTTGTTTCTTTCTGGACCTCTCTTGCTTCTTTTTGCACCCCTCTTGCCTCTTTCTCCACCCCTCTTCCCCCTTTCTGCATTTCTGTTGCTTCTTTCTGCACTTCTCTTACCTCTTTCTGCACCCATCTTGCTTCTTTCTGCACCCCTCTTACCCCTTTCTGCACCTCTGTTCCTTCTTTCTGCACTTCTTTTGTTTATTTCTGTGACTCTCTTGCTTATTTCTGTATCCCTCTTGCCTCTTTCTCTACCCAACTTCCCCCTTTCTGCATCTCTGTTTACTCTTTATGCACTTCTCTTACTTCTTTCTGCACCTCTCTTGCTTCTTTCTGGCCACCTCGTACCTCTTTCTCCACCCCTCTTCCCTATTTCTAAAGTCCTCTTGCCTCTTTCTGCACCTCTGTTGCTTCTTTATGCACTTCTCTTGTTTCTTTCTGCACCTCTCTTGCTTGTTTCTGCACACCTCTTGCCTCTTTCTCCACCCATCTCCCCCCTTTCTGTATCTCTGTTGCTTCTTTCTGGAGTTTTCTTGCCTCTTTCTGCACCCATCTTCCTTCTTTCTGCATCCCTGTTTCCTCTTCCTGCACCTTTGTTCCTTCTTTCTGCACTTCTTTTGTTCCTTTCTGCACCTCTCTTTCCTCTTTCTGCATCCCTCTTGCCTCTTTCTCCACACCTGTTCCCCCTTTTTGTATCTCTGTTGCTTCTTTCTGCACTTCTCTTGCCTCTTTCTCCACCCGATCCCTCTTTCTGCACCTCTAGTGCTTCTTTCTGCACTTCTCTTGCTTCTTTCTGCACCTCTCTTGCTTATTTCTCCATCCCTCATGCCTCTTTCTGTACCCCTCTCCCCTATTTCTGTACCCCTCTTCCCCCTTTCTGCATCTCTGTTGCTTCTTTTCTACACCCCTCGTACTTCTTTCTGCACCCCTCTTGCCTCTTTCTCCATTCCTCTTCCCCCTTTCTGTACCTCTGTTACTTCTTTCTGGACTTCTCCTGCCTCTTACTGAACACATCTTCCATCTTTCTGCACCACTCTTGCCTATTTCTGCACCTTTGTTCCTTCTTTCTGCACATCTTTGATTTCTTTCAGCACCTCTCTTGCTTCTTTTTGCACCCCTCTTGCCTCTTTCTCCACCCCTTTTTCCCCTTTTTGCATCTCTGTTTCTTCTTTCTGTACTTCGCTTGCCTCTTTCTCCACCCCTCATCTCTCTTTCTGTACATCTCTTGCTTCTTTCTGCACCTCTCTTCCCTATTTCTGTACCCCTCTTGCCTCTTTCTGCACCTCTGTTCCTTCTTTATGCACTTCTTTTGTTTCTTTATGCAGCTCTTTTGCGTCTTTCTGCACCCCCTTGCCTCTGTCTCCATCCCCCTTTTCCTCTCTTTCTGCACCCATGTTGCCTCTTTCTGCACCTCTGTTGTGTCTTTCTGCACATCTCTTGCTTCTTTCTGCACCCCTTGTACCTCTTTCTATACCCTTCTTCCCTCTTTTTGCACCCCTCTTGCCTCTTCCTGTACCTCTGTTGCTTCTTTCTGCAATCCTGTTGCTTTTTCTGCATCTCTCTTGTCTCTTTCTCCACCCCTCATCCCTCTTTCTGCACCTCTGTTGCTTTTTTCTGCACTAATCTTGCTTCTTTCTGCACCTCTCATTTCTCTTTCTGCACCCCTCTTCCCTCTTTCTGCACCTCTCTTCCTTCTTTCTGCACATCTCTTTCTTCTTTCTGCACCTCTATTGCTTCTTTCTGAACCGCTTGTGCCTCTTTCTGCACCCCTCTTCCCTCTTTCTCTACCCCAATTGCTTCTTTCTGCACCTCTGTTGCTTCTTTCTGCACTTCTCTTGTTTCTTTCTGCACCTCGCTTGCTTTTTACTGCACCGCTCTTGCCTTTTTCTCTACCCCTCTTCCCCCTTTCTGCATCTCTGTTACTTCTTTCTGGACTTCTCTTGCCTCTTTCTGAACCAACCTTCCCTCTTCCTGCACCCCTCTTGTCTCTTTCTTCACCTCTATTCCTTCTTTCTGCATTCCTTTTGTTTCTTGCTGCACCTCTTTTGCTACTTTCTGCACTCCTCTTGCCTCTCTTTCCACCCCTCATCCCTCTTTCTGTACCTCTCTCTGCTTCTTTCTGCACCCTCTTGCCTCTTTCTGCACCCCCTCTTCCCTCTTTCTGCACATCTCTTGCCTCTTTCTGCACCTCTCTTCCCCCTTTCTGCACCCCTATTACTCCTTTCTGCACCTCTGTTGCTTCTTTTGCACTTCTCTTGCCTCTTTCTCCACCACTCACACCTCTTTCTACACCTCTCTTCACTCTGTCTGCACTCCTCTAGCCTCTTTCTGTACCTCTTTTCCTTCTTTCTGCACCTCTGTTACTTCTTTATGCACTTCTCTTGTTTCTTTCTGCACCTCTCTTGCTTGTTTCTGCACACCTCTTACCTCTTTCTCCACCCATCTCCCCCCCTTTCTGTATCTCTGTTGCTTCCTTCTGGACTTTTCTTGCCTCTTTCTGCACCCATCTTCCTTCTTTCTGCACCCCTGTTTCCTTTTCCTGCACCTCTGTTCCTTCTTTCTGCACTTCTTTTGTTCCCTTCTGCACCTCTCTTGCCTCTTTCTGCATCCCTCTTGCCTCTTTCTCCACACCTGTTCCCCCTTTTTGCATCTCTGTTGCTTCTTTCTGTACTTCTCTTGCCTCTTTCTCCACCCGATCCCTCTTTCTGCACCTCTAGTGCTTCTTTCTGCACTTCTCTTGCTTCTTTCTGCACCTCTCTTGCTTATTTCTCCATCCCTCATGCCTCTTTCTGCACCCCTCTCCCCTCTTTCTGTACCCCTCTTCCCCCTTTCTGCATCTCTGTTGCTTCTTTTCTACACCCCTCGTACTTCTTTCTGCACCCCTCTTGCCTCTTTCTCCATTCCTCTTCCCCCTTTCTGTATCTCTGTTACTTCTTTCTGGACTTCTCCTGCCTCTTACTGAACACATCTTCCATCTTTCTGCACCACTCTTGCCTATTTCTGCACCTTTGTTCCTTCTTTCTGCACATCTTTGATTTCTTTCAGCACCTCTCTTGCTTCTTTTTGCACCCCTCTTGCCTCTTTCTCCACCCCTTTTTCCCCTTTTTGCATCTCTGTTTCTTCTTTCTGCACTTCGCTTGCCTCTTTCTCCACCCCTCATCTCTCTTTCTGTACATCTCTTGCTTCTTTCTGCACCTCTCTTCCCTAATTCTGTACCCCTCTTGCCTCTTTCTGCACCTCTGTTCCTTCTTTCTGCACTTCTTTTGTTTCTTTATGCAGCTCTTTTGCGTCTTTCTGCACCCCCTTGCCTCTGTCTCCATCCCTCTTTTCCTCTCTTTCTGCACCCATGTTGCCTCTTTCTGCACCTCTGTTGTGTCTTTCTGCACATCTCTTGCTTCTTTCTGCACCCCTTGTACCTCTTTCTATACCCTTCTTCCCTCTTTTGCACCCCTCTTGCCTCTTCCTGTACCTCTGTTGCTTCTTTCTGCACTCCTGTTGCTTTTTCTGTATCTCTCTTGTCTCTTTCTCCACCCCTCATCCCTCTTTCTGCACCTCTGTTGCTTTTTTCTGCACTAATCTTGCTTCTTTCTGCACCTCTCATTTCTCTTTCTGCACCCCTCTTCCCTCTTTCTGCACCTCTCTTCCTTCTTTCTGCACATCTCTTTCTTCTTTCTGCACCTCTATTGCTTCTTTCTGAACCGCTCGTGCCTCTTTCTGCACCCCTCTTCCCTCTTTCTCTACCCCAATTGCTTCTTTCTGCACCTCTGTTGCTTCTTTCTGCACTTCTCTTGTTTCTTTCTGCACCTCGCTTGCTTTTTACTGCACCGCTCTTGCCTTTTTCTCTACCCCTCTTCCCCCTTTCTGCATCTCTGTTACTTCTTTCTGGACTTCTCTTGCCTCTTTCTGAACCAACCTTCCCTCTTCCTGCACCCCTCTTGTCTCTTTCTTCACCTCTATTCCTTCTTTCTGCATTCCTTTTGTTTCTTGCTGCACCTCTTTTGCTACTTTCTGCACTCCTCTTGCCTCTCTTTCCACCCCTCATCCCTCTTTCTGTACCTCTCCTGCTTCTTTCTGCACCCCTCTTGCCTCTTTCTGCACCCCTCTTCCCTCTTTCTGCACATCTCTTGCCTCTTTCTGCACCTCTCTTCCCCCTTTCTGCACCCCTATTACTCCTTTCTGCACCTCTGTTGCTTCTTTTTGCACTTCTCTTGCCTCTTTCTCCACCCCTCACACCTCTTTCTACACCTCTCTTCACTCTGTCTGCACTCCTCTAGCCTCTTTCTGTACCTCTTTTCCTTCTTTCTGCACTTATTTTCTTTCTTTTTGCACCTCTCTTGCTTCTTTCTCGCCCCTCTTGCCTCTTTCTCCACCCCTCTTCCCTCTTTCTGCACCTCTGTTGCTTCTTTTTGCACCTCTCTTTCCTCTTTCAGTACTCCTCTTGCCTCATTCTACACCTATGTTCCTTCTTTATGCACTTCTTTTGTTTCTTTCTGTACCTTTCTTGCTTCTTTCTGCCCTCTCTTGCTTCTTTCTGCACCCCTCTTACCACTTTCTCCATCCTTGTTCCCCATTTTTGCACCTCTCTTGCTTCTTTCTGCACTTCTCTTGCCTCTTTCTCCACCCCTCATACCTCTTTCTGCACATTTGATGCTTCAATCAGCACCCATCGTGCCTCTTTCTGCACCACTCTTCCCTCTTTCTGCAACCCTCTTTCTGCACCACTCTTTCCTCTCTCTTTCCTCTGTTACTTCCTTCTGCACTTATTTTGTTTCTTTCTGCACCTTTCTTGCTTCTTTCTCCACCCCTCTTGCCCCTTTCTGTATCACTGTTGCTTCTTTCTGGACTTCTCTTGCCTCTTTCTGCACCCATATTCCTTCTTTCTGCACCCCTCTTGCCTCTTTCTGCACATCTGTTGTTTCTTTCTTCCCTTCTTTAGATTCTTTCTGCCCCACACTTGCTTCTTTTTCTACCGCATCTTGCCTCTTTCTCCACCCTGTTACCCCTATTTTCATCTCTGTTGCTTTTTTCTGCACTTCTCTTGACTCTTTCTCCACACCTCATCCCTCTTTCGGCACCTGTGTTGCTTCTTTATGCTCCTCTCTTGCTTCTTTCTGCACTCCTGTTGCCTCTTTCTGCACCTCTGTTCCTTCTTTCTGCACTTCTTTTGTTTCTTTCTGCACCTATCTTGCTTCTTTCTGCACCATTTATCTTCTTTCTCCACCCTTCTCCCCCTTTCTTCAAATCTGTTGCTTCTTTATGCACTTCTCTTGCCTCTTTCTGCACCCCTCTTTCCTCTTTCTGCACCTTTGCTGCTTCTTTCTGCACCCTTCTTCCTTCTTTTGGCACCCCTCTTGCCTCTCTCTGCACCTCTGTTCCTTATTTATACACTTCTTTTGTTTCTTTATGTACCTTTCTTGCTTTTTCTGCACCACTCTTGTCTTCTTTCTGCACTTCTTTTCTTTCTTTCTGCACCTCTCTTGCTTCTTTCTCGCCCCTCTTGCCTCTTTCTCCACCCCCTTCCCTCTTCCTGCACCTCTGTTGCTTCTTTCTGCACCTATCTTGCTTCTTTCTGCACCCCTCGTGCCGCTTTGTGCACCGCTCTTCCCTCTTTCTGCACCCCTCTTCCCTCTTTCTGCACCCCTCTTGCCTCTCTCTGCACCTCTGTTACTTCCTTCCGCACTTCTTTTGTTTCTTTCTGCACCTTTCTTGCTTGTTTTCTGCACCACTCTTGCCTCTTTCTCCACACGTCTTCCCCCTTTCTGCTTCACTGTTGCTTCTTTCTGGACTTCTCTAGCTCTTTCTGCACCCATCTTCCCTCTTTCTGCACCCATCTTGCCTCTTTCTGCACCTCTGTTGTTTCTTTCTTCACTTCATTAGTTTCTTTCTGCCCCTCTCTTGCTTCTTTCTCTACCCCTCTTGCCTCTTTCTCCACCCTGTTACCCCTTTTTGCATCTCTGTTGCTTCTTTCTGCACTTCTCTTGACTCTTTCTCCACATCTCATCCCTCTTTCAGCACCCCTCTTGCCTCTCTCTGCACCTCTGTTCCTTATTTCTACACTTCTTTTGTTTCTTTATGTACCTTTCTTGCTTTTTCTGCACCACTCTTGCCTTCTTTCTGCACTTCTTTTCTTTCCTTCTGCACCTCTCTTGCTTCTTTCTCGCCCCTCTTGCCTCTTTCTCCACCCCTCTTCCCTCTTTCTGCACCTCTGTTGCTTCTTTCTGCACCTCTCTTGCTTTCTGCACCCCTCGTGCCGCTTTCTGCACCACTCTTCCCTCTTTCTGCACCCCTCTTCCCTCTTTCTGCACCCCTCTTGCCTCTCTCTGCACCTCTGTTACTTCCTTCCGCACTTCTTTTGTTTCTTTCTGCACCTTTGTTGATTGTTTTCTGCACCACTCTTGCCTCTTTCTCCACACGTCTTCCCCCTTTCTGCTTCACTGTTGCTTCTTTCTGGACTTCTCTTGCCTCTTTCTGCACCCATCTTCCCTCTTTCTGCATTCCTCTTGCATCTTAATGCACCTCTGTTGTTTCTTTCTTCACTTCTTTAGTTTCTTTCTGCCCCTCTCTTGCTTCTTTCTCTACCCATCTTGCCTCTTTCTCCGCCCTGTTACCCCTTTTGCATCTCTGTTGCTTCTTTCTGCACTTCTCTTGACTCTTTCTCCACATCTCATCCCTCTTTCGGCACCTCTGTTGCTTCTATATGCACCTCTCTTGCTTCTTTCTGTATCCCTCGTACCTCTTTCTGCACCCCTCTTTCCTCTTTCTGTACTCCTCTTACCTCTTTCTACACCTCTGTTTCTTCTTTATGCACTTCTTTTGTTTCTTTCTGGACCTCTCTTACTTCTTTTTGCACCCCTCTTGCCTCTTTCTCCACCGCTCTTCCCCCTTTCTGCATCTCTGTTGCTTCTTTCTGCACCCCTCTTCCCACTTTCTTCATCCCTGTGCCCCCTTTTTGCATCTCTGTTGCTTCTTTCTGCACTTCTCTTGCCTCTTTCCCTCATACCTCTTTCTGCACATTTGATGCTTCTTTCAGCACTTCTCTTGCTTCTTTCTGCACTCCTCGTGCCTCTTTCTGCACCTCTCTTCCCTCTGTCTGCACTCATCTAGACTATTTCTTCACCTCTTTTCCTTCTTTCTTTACTTCTTTTGTTTCTTTCTGCACCTATCTTGCTTCTATCTCGCCCCTCTTGCCTCTTTCTCCACCCCTCTTCCCTCTTTCTGCACCTCTGTTGCTTCTTTCTGCACACGTCTTCCCACTTTCTGCTTCACTGTTGCTTCTTTCTGGACTTCTCTTGCCTCTTTCTGCACCCATCTTCCCTCTTTCTGCACCCCTCTTGCCTCTTTCTGCACTTCTTTTGTTTCTTTCTTCACTTCTTTAGTTTCTTTCTGCCCCTCTCTTGCTTCTTTCTCTACCCCTCTCTTGCCTCTTTCTCCACCCTGTTACCCCTTTTTGCATCTCTGTTGCTTCTTTCTGCACTTCTCTTGACTCTTTATCCACATCTCATCCCTCTTTCAACACCTATGTTGCTTCTATATGCACCTCTCTTGCTTCTTTCTGTACCCCTCGTACCTCTTTCTGCACCCCTCTTTCCTCTTTCTGTACTCCTCTTACCTCTTTCTACACCTCTGTTTCTTCTTTATGCACTTCTTTTGTTTCTTTCTGGACCTCTCTTGCTTCTTTTTGCACCCCTCTTGCCTCTTTCTCCACCCCTCTTCCCCCTTTCTGCATCTCTGTTGCTTCTTTCTGCACTTCTCTTGCCTCTTTCTGCACCCCTCATACCTCTTTCTGCACATTTGATGCTTCTTTCAGCACTTCTCTTGCCTCTTTCTGCACCCCTCGTACCTCTTTCTGTACCTCTCTTCCCTCTGTCTGCACTCATCTAGACTCTTTCTTCACCTCTTTTCCTTCTTTCTTTACTTCTTTTGTTTCTTTCTGCACCTATCTTGCTTCTATCTCGCCCCTCTTGGCTCTTTCTCCACCCCTCTTTCTGCACCTCTGTTGCTTCTTTCTGCACCTATCTTGCTTCTTTCTGCACCCCTCATGCCTCTTTCTGCACCGCTCTTCCCTCTTTCAGCAACCCTCTTTCTGCACCCCTCTTTCCTCTCTCTGCACCTCTGTTACTTCCTTGTGCACTTATTTTGTTTCTTTCTGCACCTTTCTTGCTTCTTTCTGCACCACTCTTGCATCTTTCTCCACCCCCCTTTCTGTATCACTGTTGCTTCTTTCTGGACTTCTCTTGCCTCTTTCTGCACCCATATTCCCTCTTTCTGCACCCTTCTTGCCTCTTTCTGCACATCTGTTGTTTCTTTCTTCACTTCTTTAGTTTCTTTCTGCCCCTCTCTTGCTTCTTTTTCTACCCAATCTTGCCTCTATCTCCACCCTGTTACCCCTATTTGCATCTCTGTTGCTTCTTTCTGCAATTCTCTTGACTCTTTCTCCACACCTCATCCCTCTTTCGGCACCTGTGTTGCTTCTTTATGCTCCTCTCTTGCTTCTTTCTGTACCCCTCGTACCTCTTTCTGCACCCTCTTTCCTCTTTCTGCACTCCTCTTGCCTCTTTCTGCACCTCTGTTCATTCTTTCTGCACTTCTTTTGTTTCTTTCTGCACATCTCTTGCTTCTTTCTGCACACTTTATCCTCTTTCTCCACCCTTCTCCCCCTTTCTTCAACTCTGTTGCTTCTTTATGCACTTCTTTTGCCTCTTTCTGCATCCCTCTTTCCTCTTTCTTCACCTTTGCTGCTTCTTTCTGCACCTCTCTTGCTTCTTTCTCCACCCCTCATGCCTCTTTCTGCACCCTTCTTCCTTCTTTCGGCACCCCTCTTGCCTCTCTCTGCACCTCTGTTCCTTATTTCTACACTTTTGTTTCTTTATGTACCTTTATTGCTTTTTCTGCACCACTCTTGCCTCTTTCACCACCCCTCTTACCCCTTTCTGCATCTCTGTTGCTTCTTTCTGCACCCCTCGTGACTCTTTCGCACCCCTCTTCCCTCTTTCTGCACCCCTCTTGCCTTTTTCTACACCTCTGTTCCTTCTTTCTGCGCTTCTTTTGTTTCTTTCTGCAACTCTCTTGCTTCTTTCTGCACCTCTTTTGCCTCTTTCTGCACCATTATTTCCCTCCTTTTGCACCCCTGTTGCCTCTTTATGCACCTCTGTTCCTTCTTTCTGCACTTCTTTTCTTTCTTTCTGCAGCTCTCTTGCTTCTTTCTGCACTCCCTTGCCTCTTTCTCAATCCCTCTTCCCTCTTTCTGCCCCCTTTTTGCCTCTTTCTGCACCTTTTTTCATTCTTTCTATACTTCTTTTATTTATTTCTGCACATCTCTTGCTTATTTCTACACCCCTCGTGCCTCTTTCTGCATCCCTCTTGCCTCTTTTTGCACTCCTCTTGCCTCTTTCTGCATGTCTGTTGCTTCTTTTTGCACCTCTTCTTCTTCTTTCTGCACCCTTCGTGTCTCTTTCTGCACCACTCTTCCCTCTTTCTGCACCCCTCTTGCCTCTTTCTGCACCTCTGTTCCTTCTTTCTGGATCTCTCTTGCTTCTTTCTGCACTTCTCTTGCCGCTTTCTCCACCCCTCTTCCCTCTTTCTGCACCTCTGTTGTTTCTTTCTGCACTTCTCTTGCTTCTTTCTGTATCCCTCGTTCCTCTTTTTGCACCCTTCTTCCCTCTTTCTGCACCCCTCTTACCTCTTTCTGCACCTCTGTCCCTTCTTTCTGCACATCTTTAGATTGTTTCTGCACCTCTCGTCCTTCTTTTTGCACTCCTCTTGCCGCTTTCTCCACACCTCTTCCCCCTTTCTGCATCTCTGTTGCTTCTTTCTGCACTTCTCTTGCCTCTTTCTGCAACCATCTTGCATCTTTCTGCACATCTGTTCCTTCCTTCTGCACTTCTTTTGTTTCTTTCTGGACCTCTCTTGCTTCTTTTTGCACCCCTCTTTGCCTCTTTCTCCACCCCTCTTCCCCCTTTCTGCATCTCTGTTGCTTCTTTCTGCACTTCTCTTACCTCTTTCTGCACCCATCTTGCTTCTTTCTGCACCCCTCTTACCCCTTTCTGCACCTCTGTTCCTTCTTTCTGCACTTCTTTTGTTTATTTCTGTGACTCTCTTGCTTATTTCTGTATCCCTCTTGCCTCTTTCTCTACCCAACTTCCCCCTTTCTGCATCTCTGTTTACTCTTTATGCACTTCTCTTACTTCTTTCTGCACCTCTCTTGCTTCTTTCTGCACACCTCGTACCTCTTTCTCCACCCCTCTTCCCTATTTCTAAACTCCTCTTGCCTCTTTCTGCACCTCTGTTGCTTCTTTATGCACTTCTCTTGTTTCTTTCTGCACCTCTCTTGCTTGTTTCTGCACACCTCTTGCCTCTTTCTCCACCCATCTCCCCCCTTTCTGTATCTCTGTTGCTTCTTTCTGGAGTTTTCTTGCCTCTTTCTGCACCCATCTTCCTTCTTTCTGCATCCCTGTTTCCTCTTCCTGCACCTTTGTTCCTTCTTTCTGCACTTCTTTTGTTCCTTTCTGCACCTCTCTTGCCTCTTTCTGCATCCCTCTTGCCTCTTTCTGCATCCCTCTTGCCTCTTTCTCCACACCTGTTCCCCCTTTTTGAATCTCTATTGCTTCTTTCTGCACTTCTCTTGCTTATTTCTCCACCACTCATGCCTCTTTCTCCACCCTTCTTCCCTCTTTCTGTACCCCACTTCCCCCTTTCTTCATCTCTGTTGCTTCTTTCTGCACCCCTCGTGCTTCTTTCTGCACCCCTCTTGCCTCTTTCTCCACCCCTCTTCCCCCTTTCTGTTTCTCTGTTGCTTCTTTCTGGATTTCTCTTGCCTCTTTCAGAACACATCTTCCATCTTTATGCACCCCTCTTCCCTATTTCTGCACCTTTGATCCTTCTTTCTGCACATCTTTGATTTCTTTCAGCACCTCTCTTGCTTCTTTTTGCACCCCTCTTGCCTCTTTCTCCACCCCTTTTTCCCCTTTTTACATCTCTGTTTCTTCTTTCTGCACTTCGCTTGCCTCTTTCTCCACCCCTCATCTCTCTTTCTGTACCTCTCTTGCTTCTTTCTGCACCTCTCTTCCCCTTTTCTGTACCCATCTTGCCTCTTTCTGCACCTCTGTTCCTTCTTTCTGCACTTCTTTTGTTTCTTTCTGCAGCTCTTTTGCATCTTTCTGCACCCCCTTGCCTCTGTCTCCATCCCCCTTTTTCCCACTTTCTGCATCCCTGTTGCCTCTTTCTGCACCTCTGTTCCTTTTTTCTGCACTTCTTTTGTTTCTTTCTGCACATCTCTTGCTTCTTTCTGCACCCCTTGTACCTCTTTCTACACCCCTCTTCTCTCTTTTTGTACCCTTCTTGCCTCTTCCTGTACCTCTGTTGCTTCTTTCTGCATTCCTGTTGCTTTTTCTGCACTTCTCTTGTCTCTTTCTCCACCCTTCAACCCTCTTTCTGCACCTCTGTTGATTTTTTCTGCACTTCTCTTGCTTCTTTCTGCACCTCTCGTTTCTCTTTCTGCACCCCTCTTCCCTCCTTCTGCACCTCTGTTCCTTCTTTCTGCACATCTCTTTCTTCTTTCTGTACCTCTATTGCTTCTTTCTGAACCCCTCCTGCCTCTTTCTGCACCCCTCATCCCTCTTTCTGTACCTCTCCTGCTTCTTTCTGCACCCCTCTTGCCTCTTTCTGCACCCCTCTTCCCTCTTTCTGCACCTCTCTTGCCTCTTTCTGCACCTCTCTTGCCTCCTTCTGCACTTCTCTTGTCTCTTTCTACACCTCACTTATCTCTTTCTGCACCTCTCTTGTCTCTTTCTGCTTATCTCTTTCCTCTTTCTGCACTTCTCCTGCCTCTTTCTACACTTCTTTTACCTCTTTCTGCATTTCTCTTGCCTCTTTCTACACTTCTTTTGCTTCTTTCTGCACTTCTCTTGTCTCTTTCTGCACATTTATTACTCTTTCTGCACCTCTCTTGTTTTTATCTGCAGTTCTCTTGCTCCTTTCTGTACTTCTCTCGCCTGTTTCTATATTCAAATGGAAGTGCAAGCTGTCAAGTTTAAAGGTCTGTGTGCTCTTGTGACTAAGGTATATGTCTACTTGGACATGTATTCTCACATGTATTATGCAACTGAAAATTGTAGCTTAAAAAGCAGGCAGCTTCTCTTATAGGTGGTCAAATCTTCTTACTTCTGCTCTGTAATTCGGTTGCACAGGCAGACATGTCTTATGTATATAGGTGTTATAGAGCCCATCAAATATACTATTGAATACCCATGTGCCCTGTATTATGAGCAGAAAGAAATACATACACCTTTTGTATACAAATTTACAGAGTATGCTGTTTGAAACACAGGTATTCACGTATTTGTATGTTTATTTTTATGTAACGTGTCACTAGGTAAAAGCACAGACACACACATGCATACCTTCACAAACTTGGTGAGACTTACAACAGTGATATGGTTAGAATTGCTGTTTTACATTAGGTAGGCCTAACATTCTGAGCAGTCGATGAATAGTGAACCTTCAAGGGAAGAGTGAGGTTTAAGACATCTTGGGAGAAGGATTAGTGATTAGGCTACTTTGTATGAGTCTGTGGAAAGGTACAGTCAAAGTAGGCCTCTTTCTGCATCTCTGTTGTTTCTTTCTGCACTTCTCTTGCTTTTTTCTCCACCTTTCTTCCTCTTTCAGGACTTCTGTTGCCTCTTTCTGCATTTTTCTTGCTTCTCTCTGCACCTTTCTTCCTCTTTCTGCACCTTTCTTCCTCTTTCTACATCTCTCGTCCCTCTTTCTGCACTTCTCTTGCTTCTTTCTGCACCTTTCTTCCTCTTTCTGTACACGTTGTACCTATGTAGTAGGCATACTTAGAAATTAGCATTTAAAAAACCTTGAAAATTCACCGCAAAAACCACAGGTTTCAGGGACGTTATTGTTAGGAATTAGCATTTAAAAAACCTTTGATATTTACTGAAAAAACCACAGGTTTCATGGACGTTATAGGTAGGCTGACATTTTACGCATACAAAACCAGAGAAATTCAGCTGTTTTAGTTAGCTGAGCTAACTATAACTCGCGCCCCCGAACGCACTGCTGATGACATCACATATTACATCACTCATGACATGGTCAGTGACATCACTGATGACATCTCAAATGACATCACTGATTACATCATCCACTTAATATCTGATGCACCTCCTCACACCCTAATATAACCTTTCATTCACCCACTCTAGAATAGAGACTACCATTTTTGAAACCATAGACACCAATACCAGTTAGTACTCACTGATTCATTGGTCTACACACACATCCACTCACTCACCTATACAGTTACTCATACACGCAGTCACTCATCAATACAGCCACTGATATATGCACTCATACACCCATACAGACACTCACACACCGCCACCCACCCATAGAGTTACTCACATACCTAGTCAGTCACCCAAAGAGTCAATCACACTGCCATTTACTCACCTATACATTTATAAACACACCACCTCACTTATTCATACAGATAGTAACACATACTTAGCTCTGTTCTACAATCACTGACACAAGCACGCACTCACCCATGTAGCCTCTCTCACACTCACTCACTCACTCACACATACAGTCACTTATATACTCCAACACTCACATATACTGCCTTTCACATATGCAGTTACTCACCCATATACCACCTAGACATCCATACACTCACCGACACAGCCATACGCACACTCACTCAACCATACCGTCCCTCGCAGATGCACTCATGAACCCATACACCCAGGGATTCACTAACTCATACATCCATGTAGGGAGTCCCACAGCCCCTCACCAACCCACACAGACACACAGGCACACATACAGGTACTCAGACAACTAATCAATAACTCATATAGACACTCATGTACCTACTCACCAACCCATGCAGATACTTACACACCAACTGACAGACTGATACACATGTTTACACAGATTAGTCACTCACCCATACATTCACTAAGCCATGTTTAATCACTCACTCATACAGTCAGTCAAGCACCAAACAAATCATCCATACAGACACTCATACACCCACTCATTCCTAAAATACACCTTGGTGTATGTATATATATATATATATATATATATATATATATATATATATATATATATATATACATATATATATATATATAACATTCTTAAACTTTTCAGAATCACTCACAGTCACTGGATGATGTCATCAGTGATGTTATTTGAGATGTCATCAGTGATGTCACTGACCATGTCATGAGTGATGTAATACTTGACGTCATCAGCAGTACATTGCGGGGGCGCGAGTTATAGTTAGCTCAGCAAACTATAACAGCTAAATTTCTCTGGTTTTGTACGAGTGAAATGTCAGCCTAACTATAACGTCCCTGAAACCTGTGTTTTTTTAGTGAATATATATATATATAAATACACACAAACACACACTTCTTCACAACCACGATCATGGTGATAAATTTTCTCGAAGAACACTGCAAAGAACAGTGGTGATCCATTGAGAATTTCCCAAGGTCTTGATGAAATGAAAGGAGCAAGATAGTACCAAATCTAGACTTGAGCGATGTGAAATGGCCCATCAAAATGTAAACCAGTGTAAATATGAGCAAAGCATAATACACTCAGCCTAACAGCAGCTGTGCCAGCACATGGAACTGTGCTCCATTAGTGTGAGACCAGGTATAGAACCATTGCTGTCAACTCAAATAGTCAATCAAAAATATGTGTAGAGTAATCTCCAGACCAAAAAAGTAAATTCATTTAAATTGTTTTTGAAGCAACAGCTTTAGCTGTGCACAGCTTGCCCCCTTAGTGTGCTGTGCAAAGAGTAAAATCATAAACACTCAGTTGGACCCTTATTAGTTGTGGGAGGGGCTTACCACCAATGATTAGAGTTGGCGTGGGAGGAGAGAGGGTGAGGCATAGGATATATGACACAATATGCACTTCATTATCCAGGTGCAGCAAGTGAGATATAGCAACATTAACATCTAGTCCAGTAATGGATACATAAAATTTAACAAAATCAATTTACAACAGATCAAGTGACATAATGTCAGAAGTCACACAAATCACTTTAAATATATTACTATGGAAACAACACTGTCTTATCAAACCTAAGCTACAGCGATTAGTTTTAGCATAACTCGAAAGTAATAATATAATATTGCCATGTTCCAAGAAACACACTTAAGAGCAGACAACTAGACCTCATTTGCATTAAAATGTGGAGCACTTAGAAACTACTCATCGTACAATTCATACTTGAGAAGAGTAGTGACACTGATACACAAGAGAATACCATTCAGGACCCATAAGTGTGCAGCAGACACCCAGGAAAAATATGCTATTGTGGCAGACAGAACTGGAGTGGGAATTATAACCCTAATCAATAGTTACAGCCCTAATATAGACATCCCAAATGCTATGTAAAAGTATTAGGGGACAGAAAAGACCCCTCAAGACTCTAGTACAATATGGATTTGTGATTGTAACACCGTACTAGAGGCCAGGTTTTCAAAAAAGACACAAAACGCAGTACAGCACCCAAAGAGCCTGCGCTGCGTTGCATGACAGGGAGGGATCAGGAGGTTGCCATGTCTATAGAGATATCACCCTCTCCTCCCCTCTTCCTAGCGCAGGCGCTGATTTCAGCTGCAGTGCGCCAGGCACACACCTTAGCGCCATAGCGCTAGGGTGTGTGCCTTAGTCTAGCATAGGTTTTGTACAGGAAGGGCACCCTTCCTGTACAAAATACTATGACTAGACGAGTTTAGACACTCTTCCTACTTTGTATGAGTGCTGCATAGTGCAGCACGCATGCATAGTCGGAAAAGAAAGGAGAAATAAAAACATTTCTTCTGTTAACGCCTCCTTTAATGTGGCGTTAAGTTTTAGCGCTAAACCCTGTCTACAAATGTTTGTAATTAGGGTTTTGCGTCGAAAGGCATGGGTGGTTGCATGGGAAAACCCATGTACCAACCATCTCATGCCCCCTTTGTGCTAAGTAACACAAAGCAGTGCTTCATGCTGCTTTGCGTTACTTTTAGGATACTTTCCAGCGCAAAACTTAAAAAAAAATAGGAAAAAAACATTTTGTGTTGGTTAGCGTTACACTAACCCAGCGCAAAATGTTTGTAAATCTACCTCTTGGTTTGGAGATAGATCTGGATGCATGCATAGGTCTCCCTCTAAATTCATTGTGTAAATACTGCAAACAAGGCAAAAGTACGACTTTCATGGCGTATGGAAAAGCAGCACTCCAGTGTCACGCTTTATACTTACAACTCCTCAGTACATTACTCAAGCTCATGTATAGATTTCTGACTAGTCATCGTAACCTGATAAACAGAGCATTAGTCATGAACAATATCTCCTGGACGCTATCTTGCCACTTTTCCATACAACTTTTACTTAAGAGCTTAGAAAAGCACACCAAGACAAAAATATGGAGAATCAGAGCAGAGTGCTCTGAGACGCGGCGTTCAAAATAGAAATATGGCAAGCAATCCACAAATACTTCAGCTTAAACGAAGGATCTGTCCAGGGTACTGCAACACTCTGGGAAGCTTTTAAAACATATACTCAAGGTATAAGAATAGCAAAATAAGCAGGAGTGTTAAAATCTATATGTGAGCATCCAGATAAATTAGAAAGGAAGTTGGCTAGACTGGAGACCTAATAAGAAAGCAGACACAACTCAGATACACTTAGGGAATTAAGGGATGCTCTAAGTGAAATTAAAGAAACAATGCAACAAGAAACACTGTGCCTTGGGAAATTTGCTTGCACAAAAATCTATGGTGAAGAAGATAGACCGGGATTGATAATAGTGCTGGTACTCAAAGGATCTAGAGCGCAAGAAAATATTGTTGCACTATGGAACACTAATGGGCAAATGCTAACACATTCACCTGACGTATTAGGAGTTCACACAATATTAAATCAGACTTCATTCAACCACAGCGTATCTAAAACCACCACCAATTACTGAATACCTAGACACAATAACATTAGCATTGATGCAGGGAATTTTAGGGAAGCACTCAGCAGAAGAATTAAAGAAGCTATTAAGAGCCTGCCAAGTGGGGAAGCTCCTGGCCACGATAGATTATCCACAGATTTTAACACAAAGCACTAAGAGGTACTAGCATCCCAATTGTTGAAGATATATAAGGACGTTCTAGAAAAAGTACACCTACCCCCAACTGTCCGGTAAGCGGAAGTGATCACACAGTTGAAATCTGATAGGGAACCTGAAAACTGTTCCTTATACAGGTCAAAGTCTCTCCTGAACACAGATAAGAAAATACTTGCACAACTTCTGGCGTTTAATGGTGTTCCCCGGTCAAGCCAAACAGGACAGATGGCAGTACATGGCATCAGAATAGTAAGATGGGCACATCATAGAAGTAGGCTCAGATTTACTAAACTTTGATGCAACACAACTCAATACAACAAGGGAAGTTGCTGTGCTGCACTGTATCAAAGGGAGAGGGCAGAAATGTGCCATATCTACTAAGATATGGTGCGGTTCACTCGCTCATAGGGCTGGCACACTTTGGGATGCCTAGTGCCAACACAGGTACCCTTGTGCCACGATGCAAAGGCGCCTGCATTGTGGAAGGGACTCCCTCCTGATATTCTGCTATTATGAGAGGCATATTCCTCTTTGTATGTGTGCAGTAGAATGCAGCACACAAATAAAACAGAAATAACAAGTTGAAATAAGGATATTTCTCCTCATTATGCCAGCCTCGGGTAGGTGCACCATTCTGACACAAACCTTTGTTTACTGACTATGGTAAATATGTGTTCATGTCAGAATACATGGGTATATGCATGGGAACTGCCATGTTTCACTCATGTAACGCCTCCCTGATGCAAGATAATGCAAGGCAGTGCTATGCGCTTCCCTGCTGTGACTTTTTTTTACAAAGTCACTGAAATCATGGTTTACATGGCTTAGTGGATGCCTCAATAGATTTTGAGTAGGGGTGTGTCAAAAAGTGATGCAAAGCAATGCAAAATCTTAGTAAATCTGGGCCACAATGTCATAGTTGTAAATGCTAAGAACACCCTTGTAACTCTCTGTGATACAAATAGTACAGCCATTCGATAGAGATGCTATGTATAGAAGTCTCAACAACATAATAATGTCGGAATGTAAAGCCACCTAGCGAGTTTATATCTGCATTACTTGTCAGTGTGTAATGAAACAGATATCATACGATAGAGGATGTATTGGCTTGTTAATGACTTATCTCTGACTGCAATGTGAATTGCTATATTAAATTAAAATAAAGGTTAATATAAGCACTAAAATAAACAGCATGACAAAAATCAGATCGGCAAATGGCATGCATACTGGTTTGGCAAACCGTGGATTGGAAATAACACATGCAAAAATAGCATGTTATTTCCCATTTTGACGTGGGGAAATTAAAATTGTCTTAAATTACTCTCTCAGTAAATGTTGGTATTTATTGGGTTCACCCTTCTGTCATCAGAAGTTGAAAAATGTATCTTATCCTGGCCCTCACCCAGACCCAGCACCAGCACTGTGAAATTATCGTGCTGTCACTAGTAAAGGATTATATTCCTCTTTTCCAATATGTAATATTAACCTGCTTTTGTTGCATCTTCACAAAGTACTGAGGCTGGATAAGTATGACTTTTCGCCACCTTTCACTTATTAATTTAAGTGCATAAAGGTATAATTACAAGCAAAGCGTAAACAAACACTGGACGCAATATAAATCGTTTAAGCTCATACACTGACTGCCTCTGACGAAAATGCTCCCATCTGCCACCTGACCAATGTAATCTCACTCTATTTCAGCTGCAGTATTAACATGATCAGTGGAGAGCAGAGGCTACAGACACTTTCAAATTTGTCATTTTTCTAATTTGCAAGACCTACAGTATATAATTTGTATGATTAATGGTTCAGGGAGGACACATGCATATTGCAACGCTCTCTGAACTCAAACAATTTGAAATGGTTTGTTTTATGTGTGCAAGTGAAAGGTAATAAAGAAACCTGTTTCAGCATTAGGCATTCATACACTGGTAAAGACTGTGTCATAGAAAATATCAACAAAGGCAATTCGGGTTTGGTTTTCTCTGTTAACATATATGCCCATTTACCTTTATCTTAAGTGTCTACAAGGCCATACTTTCATGATTGCACAAACATGATAGTGGAAAAATTACCTTCACACAAAGGGTATATTTAATTGTCCTGTAAAACCAATGCACATGGAGAAGAAACTGCACCTTTGGCATGGAGGTTAGCTGTCATATATGCAGTGGCCGCTGCAACCGGACAAACACTGGTGGGGCAGGTAGGGTCTAGTTGGGGGAAGGAATGAAAAAATAGGAGTCACTAACCTGGGTACCGTCGCCGCCTCTCCTCGTCTCTTCTGACTCAAGGTCCGAAGCAGGAAGCACACAGGCTCCGCTAAGCTTATCACGATGCTGCTGTCACAATGACAGCAGCGTCGTAGTTGGTGTGAGCGCCATGTTTCGGCACTAAGAGGGGGACTATGAGCCTGCACATGTTCTCCATCCAGGCTGTACAATACAGCCGGGTGGAGAACATGCAAAGTACACATGAATGTTTGGCCGGCCCAAGACGACCAGCCTAACCATCATGCGCACTTAAAGAGTGCCCACCACTCCTCCCCCTGCTCTGCACAGCCCAGCCACGCCCCACACCTAGAACTGAGTAAGTACAGAAAAATAAAAAGATAATTGCGTTATTATATATATGTTTTCTTTTTTAATTGCTCAGAGGGCAGTGGGGCGACGCTCCTTCGCCTTAGCGGATGAGCTTCACTGCATATATGTCTCCAGTGTGTACGTAAACAATGCCTATACACGCCTATAAACAATATATGCATGCCAGGAACACCACTGTGCTCTCCCTGGGATGTAGTTTAAATGCATGCAAGGACACATGGTAAAAAAATGGTCATTTGTCATGTATGAGAAGCCTATTTTTATAAAGCCATGTCATGCTTAAAGTGTGCAGGCACACTACACTACATGTTAGAGTCAGTATTTTCTCACAGTGAACTAAATCCCCAAGATACATAGGCCTTTCTGGACCTTTCCCTAAACAGGCCCAGAGGAGATTAAAATCGTTTATCTCCTTTTTCCACATGGGAAAATACTAGACAAATGCTTCTCAGACATTTCCTACTTAACTTTAATAGTCTGATCTAATAGCTAAATCAGATTTTGATAACTTAAGTGGAAAAGTAACATTATATACATGCACTTCGTAATGCATAAACCACGTAAAACCAGTTTTGCCACTCAGACCCTCAATAGCTGGAAAACACATCCTTTTCAGAAAGACGAATAGGAAGAGCTTCAAAAGGAGAAGCAGGGACTGGAAGAAAATACGCAGGAAATGGGTGGCAGAATTTTTTCAGTCACAAGCTAATCCACAGGGTAAATCAAGCACCTCAGCTATGTATCCTCAGAACATTTCTGAACCTGTAAAGAGTCCTCAAGAAAAATGCCCTGCTGGTATGAAAAATACTTCTGACTCATAGTAAAAAAAGAAGACTCACTGAAAGACTCAAGGATATATCTATCTATCTATCTATCTATCTATCTATCAATCAACATCCAGTTCCTCCTCCATAAAACAGGACTCGACACGCTAGGGTTGCATTCAGCGGTTTATTTCGGCAGCTGATAATGCGTTTCGACCGTCTATGTCTCTATATATATATTCACTGAAAAAAACAAAGGTTACAGGGCTGTTATAGTTAGGAATTAGCATTTAAAAAACCTTAGAAATTCACTGAAAAAAACAAAGGTTACATAGACAATAAATGTAGGCTCAAGTTTTTTTTTAAACAAAACCAGATTAATTCAGCCATTATAGTTATTGAGCTAACTATAACTTGTGCCCCGCAATGTACTCCTTATGATGTCACATATTACATCACTCATTACATAGTCATTGGCATCACCGATGACATCACTGATGACATCTCAAATGACATCACTGATGACATCATCCACAGAATCTCTGACGCACCCACTCACACTGCCGTACAACCTTTAATACACCAACTCCATCAACCACTCTACCATTCTCAAATCCATTCACACACACATATTGTGTTTTTTTAAGTTAGATATCTCAAAAACTACTGAACGGATTTACATCATATCACAATAAGCGCGCTTTCTGGACCATCATCTAGCTTTCTGCCAAATTTGGGGTAATTCTGTTCAGCAGTTTAGGCTGTAGTCATGTTCAAAAATGTAAAATCCTCATAGACATAATGTCGGGAAAGAGCATTTTGGGACCCTCTGTTTTTCTCGGCCCCTGCTTGACGGATCACCCTGAAACTCTCACCACAGCCGGCGAACCAAAAAGTAGAAGTATTGTGAAGATTTCGTGGAGATTCATCAAGTGGAGCCAAAGGTATTGGCAAAACAAAAACACTTTTCCTATGGAAACTGTGGTACTAACTATAATTACCTACCTAAACACAACTACCTACTTAGATTTCACTCTTACAAAACAATTGAAATAACTATATCTTATGCCTCACATATTATATCGCTTGTCACTCTTTTGTATGAATGAAATCTTAGCCTAACTATATCATCCCTGTAACCTTTGTTTTTTTTCACTGAATTTCAAAATGTTTTAAACCTTGATTCTCTAACTCTAACCTTTGAAAGTGGGTGTTTGAGTGGCTGTATAGGTAAGTGAATGGGTGTGTGAGTGGCTGTATGGGTCTGTGAGTGGGTGTGTGAGTGGGTTTCTGGGTGTATGAGTGGTGGTATGGGTTTATGAGTGGGTGTGCGAATGTTTGTATGGGTGTATACATAGCTGTGTGAGTGAGTGTAGGAGTGCTTGTGTGAATCTGTGAATGGGTGTGTTAGTGTCTGAGTGGGTCTGTGAGTGGGTGCATGAGTGTCTGCGTGGGTCTGTGACTGAATGCATGAGTGTCTGAGTGGGTCTGTGAGTGGGTGCATGAGTGTCTGAGTGGGTCTGTGAGTGAGTGTGTGAGTCGGTGCATGAGTGTCTGAGTGGGTCTTTGAGTGGCTGCATGCGTCTCTGAGTGGGTATTTGATTGGGTGCGTGAGTCTCTGAATGGGACTGTGAGTGGGTGTGTGAGTGTCCAAGTGGGACTGTGAGTGGGCGCATGAGTATCTGAATGGGTCTGTCAGTGGATGCAAGAGTGCCTGACTGAGTCTGTGAGTGAATGCATGAGTCTCTGTGTGGGTCTGCTTTTTTCTGATAATTATTTTGCCTCTTTCTGCTAGTTTCTGATCTCTATTGTTGCCTCTTTCTGCTAATTTCTGACCTCTTTTTTGCCTCTTTCCATCAATTGCAGACCTTTATTTTGCCTATTTCTGCTAGTTTCTGACCTTTATTCTGCCTCTTTGTACTTGTTTACTAATTGCTGACCGTTATTGTTAGATCTAGGGGTCTCTAGTTGGTAGTGGCTTGCACCCTGTCCAAGTAGGGACCATTCCTTCTAGTCAGGATAAGGGAATGACACACCTAGATACTCCCGGCTCACCAACTTGGTAGCTTGCCATGAGCAGACAGGATTATCTCATAGGCAATATGTAAAGTATTTGTACATAACACACAAAGTAACACAGTGAAAACACTGCAAATGGACACCACACCAGTTTAGAAAAATAAAGTATTTGTATCTAAGCCACACAAGACTGAACCAACAAAATCCACCATATATACCTGAAAATATGACTTTTAAAAGGTTCCCAGCAATTCTGCATGATTTTACACTAAGTACCTCAAATGCATCAAAATCCACAAGGCACAACAGCTGCAGAGGAGGGAAGCATCGGAATAAAAAGCACTGCATCCATTCTTGAGTCCTTGGGGAGGTAATGCAACAGTTCTGCTTCACGCAGGAGAAGTGATGCGTCAAATCTAACTGTAAGGGGAAGTGATGGATCAAATCCAAGATGGTTCTGGTCTGCGGGTCCTGTGTCGGGAAAACTTGGTGCAATGGCACGATGTGTGGACATCCAAGACATGCTGGAGATCAATGCAGTGACAGCAAATGGGTGCAGCGTCAATTTCTTCAGCCGTGGTCCCATGATGCTTCGCTTCTTTTAGCCACACAGCAGGGCCTGGATCAGAGTTGGTGTGGTGATCTTGGACTTCGGTGCACTGGACTCAGCGTGCACTGGTTCTTCGGGCTGCTGACAGGCAATGTGTCGGCTTCTTTGGCCGTACGGGGATGTGCGTTGGAATTTTCTCCTGTTGCTGAATTGGAAAATACAGCCGCAAGAAGGGCGAAGCATTGATTTTACAGGTTTTTTCAGTTCTTTGTAGTTCTTTGCAGCAGGAACTACCTCCAAGGGTCCAGAACTGGATTTGGCACCACAAGCCAAGTAAGAACTCCCAGCAGTGGAGTTCAAGGAAGCTGCAGGTGAAGTCTTTGTGTTCCTGAGACTTCTTAACAGGAGGCAAGCTCTACAGCAAGCCCTTGGAGAATATTCTTAAGCAGGATACCACAGCAAAGCAAAAGTCCAGTTTTTTCCACTGCCCACAGACAGAAGCAGCAACTGCATGCCAACCCAACAAAGCAACACACAGCAAAGGGGCAGTACTCCTCCTGGCAGCTCTGAAGATGTTCTTCCAGGCAGGGTCCTCTTAATCTAGAAGTAATCTAAAGTTCTGGGGTTTTAGGTCTAATACTTAGACCCCTTTTTCCCTTTGAAGTCTTAGTTCAACAAGTCACTTGCTCGGTAAAACCAGTTCTGCCCTCCCTGGTCCAGCCACAGTACAGGGGGTTGAGACAGCATTGTGTAGGGCAGCCACAGCCTATTCAGGTGCTAGTGACAACTCCTCCCACCACTCTAGCCCAGGATGACCCATCAGCATATCCAGGGCACAACTCAGCTCCCTTTCTGTGAGTGTATGGAGTGAATGCGCAAACAGCCACTGTCAGTCTAAAACCAGACAGTGAATCCACAAGCTGACAGAGGCACACAGAATGGTTATACATGAAAATTACCACTTTCTAAAAGTGGCATTTTCAAACACACAAACATACAATCAGCTTTACTAAAATTCCAGATAGCCCAAACTCCAAATCTCTAGCTGTTCCCAATTGAAAGTTACACTTGTAAAATGTCACAAGGTAGCTCCAATGATATCCTAGAGGAGAGCTAGTCTTTGCATTAGTGAAAAATGAATTACACAGTATTTCACTATCAGGACATGTACAACACACCAGTACATGTCCTACCTTTCACATACACACATACACTGCACCCTGCCCAGGGGGGTACCTTGGGCCTACCTTAGAAGAGCCTTACATGTAATAAAAGGGAAGGTTAGGGGGTGGCAAATGGGTGCACTTACCAGGTCGACATGTCAGTTAAAAACTATATTTGCAGACACTTCAGTGGCAGGTCTGAGACACATTTGAAAGGCTATCCATGTGGGTGGCACAATCAGTGCTGCAGGCCCACAAGTAGCATTTGATTTACAGGACCTGGACACACACAGTGTACTTTACTAGGAACTTGCCAGTAAATCAAATATGCCAATCTTGGATAACCAATCAGGATCACAATTTACACAGAGAGCATATGCACTTTAGCACTGATTAGCAGTGGTAAAGTGCCCAGAGTACTATAGCCAACAAAAACAGGATCAGAAAAATAGGGGACAAAAGGCAAAAAGTTTGGGGATAAACCTGTAAAAAGGGCCTAGGCAAGCAGTTATTCTGCCTTTCTCTGCTCATTCTGACCTTTATTCTGCCTCTTTCTGCTCGTTTCTCACCTTCATATTGCCTCTATCTGCTCATTGCTAACCTTTATTCTGTCTCATTCTGCTCATTTCTCACCTTTATTTTGCCTCTTCTGCTCTTTTCTACAGGACCGTGGGGGAGCCCAAGGCCCCCGAGGTCCCTGCCGGCTCCTCGCCTCCTGCAGGAGCCGGCATTGCTCTCACAGACAGTGTGCTGCTAAACGTGCAGCTCCCTGTCTCTGAGAACAATCGTTTCATCTGTTTGCCTGCCTGCATGCTTGACAGCAGGCAGGCACACAAACATAAGCTCCACTTCCAGGAAGCGAGGGCATTTTGTCAGCTCCTAGAAACAGAGGGTTTTCTCTGAATTGTGGTAGCTGTCAAAACTCCCACCAAGTCACAGCAGTGGGTCTCCTTTCACTTTCATGGGCCTTCCTCTGGGAGGTGGTGGTCCCTGGGGCCGAGAACAACCTGGGAAGAGGGCCACTTAGCCCCCCTGCCTTCTTTGAAAAAAAGAAAGTCCCAGGGAGGTGGTGGTCCCCGGGGGTCTGCGTTGGCCCCCGATCCATATTTAGGTTAGCGCTGGTGAGGTGGTGGTCCACGATGCTCGGTCAACGGTGTTCAGGGTGGTCTGCGCGACCCCCCCAAAGCAAGGAGGTGGTGGTCCCTGGGGCTCAGGGTGGACCGTGAGGCCCACCCAAGCATTTAATGTGTAGTCCCGGAGAGGTAGTGGCTAAAACTGAGTTTGAAGACAGCTGTCAACACTTCCTGGTTGAAGTGCTGGCAGCCAATAAAAGCTCTGCATTTCCCTCCATAAGTTTGTGGTTATTCACAAATTATCAGCAGCCACAGATATCCTTATTTGGATTTCCTTAACCCCTTCACTGCTAAGCCTTTTCCCCTCCTGTGCTAAGCCCTTTTTTGGCTATTTGGTGTAGTTCGTGCTTAGGCCCCTGTAACGTTTTGACCACATAAGGTATCCACACCAAATTTGCGTCCTTTTCTTCCAACATCATGGGAATTTTAAAGGTACCCAAGGTTTGTTGATTTCCTCGGAGGAGACCCAGAAATTATCCAAAATACAGTTACATTTTTTTTTTAGGAAAAATGGGAAAAAGTGCTCCAGAAGAAAGTGTCTGGTTTTTTCCCTGCAAATGGTATCAACAAAGAATTTGCAGTTATGAAATCACCGTCTTCCCAGCTTTCAGGGACTGACAGA
The DNA here is from genome assembly GCA_963921515.1 of Calotriton arnoldi. Lineage (NCBI taxonomy): Eukaryota > Metazoa > Chordata > Amphibia > Caudata > Salamandridae > Calotriton > Calotriton arnoldi. The sequence goes on from CAWUFW010000945.1 coordinate 325,970, forward strand.
ATTTTTTCAGAAATCTAAAATGTTTTACACAGTTTTGGCATTTTACTGGGACATAGCCTATTTTTGCTATTTTTTGTGCTTTTAACCTCCTTCCAGTTAATGGTAGAAATGGGTATGAAAGAAATAAAGGATCCTGGAAAGCTATACATTTCAGAAACGTAGACAAAATTCTGAATTCAGCAAGGGGTAATTTGTGTAGATCCTTCAAGGTTTTTTTATAGAAACTAACAACTGAAAATAGAAAAAATTGAAAATGAGTTAAAAAAACAGCCATTTGTGCCAACGTTTTCACCATTAAATACTTCTAAGTATGACAGAGTTTTGAAAGCAATATACCGTTACATCAGCTGGACCCTTCTAGTTGTGGGGATATATAGGACTTGTAGGTTCACCAAGAACGCGAGGAACCCAGAGCAAATAACTGAGCAGCATCTTGCAATGGTTTTTTATTGTGTATCGGATATGTAGCAATTCATTTGGGAAAATAAAAACAGTGAAAAAACGGTATGAAAGACTCCTATGTATTTCTGAAATGTAAACAAAATATAGAGTTTAGAAACAGTAGCTATTTGCACATCTCCGAAATTGTGGGTACCCATACTAGCATGTGAATAGTAGGACATTTTTCAATGACTTTTTTTTACACATTGTCCTACATTTGGAAGGCAGAAATGCATCAAAACTCAATAGGTAATAACAGTTGCTCTACAATTCTGTGTTCCCCTAAGTCTCCCAATAAAAATGGTACCTCACTTGTGTGGGTAAGCCTAGTGCCCGTGACAGGAAATGGCCCAAAACACAACATGGACACTTCACATTTTTACAGTGAAAACAGACCCTTTCTTTGCAAAGTGCCTAGCTGTGGATTTTGAACCCTAGTTCAGTCGGCACCTAGGGAAACCTAGCAAACCTATACATTTTTGAAAACTAGATACCCAGAGGAATCCAGGATGGGGTGACTTGAGTGGCTCTCACCAGGTTCTGTTACCCAGAATCCTTTGCAAACCTCAAACTTTGTAAAAAAAAACAAATTTTCTCACATTTCTGTGATAGAAAGTTCTGGAATCTGTGTGGATCCACAAAATTTCACCCACCCCGCATTCCCCAAAGTCATCCCAAAAAATGGTACCTCACTTGTGTGGGTAGGCCTAGTGCCCGCGACAGAAAACTGCCAAAAACGCAACGTGGACACACCACATTTTTAAAGTGGAAACTGACCTTTTTTTTCAAAGTGCCTAGCTGTGGATTTTGAACCCTAGCTCTGTCAGCACCTCAGGAAACCTAGCAAACCTATACATTTTAGAAAAATAGACACCCAAGGGAATCCAGGATACGGTGACTTGTGTGGCTCTCACCAGGTTCTGTTACCCAGAATCCCTTGCAAACTTCAAACTTTGATAAAAAAACACATTTTCTTCACATTTCTGTGATGGAAAGTTCTGGAATCTGTGTGGATCCACAAAATTCCACCCACCCCGCATTTCTCAAAGTCTTTCAATAAAAATGGAACCTCACTTGTGTGGGTAGGCCTAGTACCCTTGACAGGAAACTGCCAAAAACGCAACGTGGACACACCACATTTTTACAGTGAAAACGGACCCTTTTTTTTCAAAGTGCCTAGCTGTGGATTTTGAACCCTAGTTCAGCCGGCACCCAGTGAAACCTAGCAAAGCTATACATTTCTACAACCTAGACACCCAGAGGAATCTAGGATGGGGTGACTTGTGTGGCTCTCACCAGGGTTCTGTTACCCGGAATCCCTTGCAAACTTCAAACTTTGTCAAAAAAACATATTTTCCTCACACTTCTGTGATGGAAAGTTCTGGAATCTGCGTGAATCCGAAGAATTTCACGCACCCTGCATTCCCCATTCTCGATAAAAATGGTACCTCACTTGTGTGGGTAGGCCTAGTGCCCGCGACAGGAAATGGCCCAAAACGCAACGTGGACAGACCACATTTTTACAGTGAAAACTGACCGTTTTTTTGCAAAGTGCCTAGCTGTAGATTTTTAACCCTAGCTCTGCCAGCACCATGGGAAACCTAGCAAACCTATAAAATTTTGAAAACTAGACATCCAGGGGAATCCAGGTTGGGGTGACTTGTCTGGCTCTCACCAGGTTCTGTTTCCCAGAATCCCTTGCAAACCTCACACTTTGTTAAAAAAAAACATTTTCCTCAAATTTCTGTGATGGAAAGTTCTGAAATCTGCGTGGATCCACAAAATTCCACACACCCCGCATTCCCCAAAGCCTTCCGATGATAAAAATGGTACCTCACTTGTGTGGGCAGGCCTAGTGCTCGCAACAGGAAACGGCCCAAAAAGCAACGTGGACACACCACATTTTTTACAGTGAAAACTGACCCTTTCTTAAAAACTAGACACCCAGGGGAATTCAGGAAGGGTGACTTGTGTTGCTCTCACCAGGTTCTGTTATCCAGAATCCCTTGAAAACCTCAAACTTTGTAAAAAAAAAAAACATTTTCTCCACATTTCTGTGATGGAAAGTTCTGGAATCTGCGTTGGTCCACAAACTTCCTCCCACCCCGCATTCTCCAAAGTCTCCGGATAAATATGGTACCTCTCTCATGTGGCTGGGTCAAGTACCCGCGAAAGGCAAGGGCCCAAAACATATTGTGGAGACATCAAAATTTCCTATCACCAAGGGAGACCAAGGGGAATGCTAGGTGGTAGGACATTTGTGCCGGCACAGTGATCCCACACAAAAATGTGTGGAAAAAGTGATTTTTTTTCAGCTAAATGTGAGGTTTGCAGGGGATTCTGGGTGGGAAAATGTTGAGGGATCCACGCAAGCCATACCTCACTGGACTCCCCAGAATGTGTCTAGTTTTCAGAAATGTGTGGGTTTGGTAAATTTCCCTAGATGGCCACGAGCCCGGGGCCAAAAAAAACAGGTCCCCCCCTCAAAACCAGGTAGTTTTATGATAGGTAATTTTGAAGTCTCCACAGTAGGATTTGGGCCATTTTCTGTTGCAGCCACTATGCCTACCCACACACGTGAGGTACCATTTTTATTGGGAGTCCTGGGGGAATGCTAGGTGGGAGGAAATGTGTGTCAGCCACAACTTTCCCACACAGAAAAGTGAAGTAAATAAGATTTTTTTCAGCTAAATTTGAGGTTTGCAGGAGATTCTGGTTAGGGAAATGTTGGGGGTGCACGCAAGCCATACCTCACTGGACTCACCAGGGTGTCTAATTTTCAGAAATGTGAGGTTTGGTAGGTTTCCCTAGATGGCCGCTGAGCCAGGGCCATAAACCCAGGAGCCCCCCCCTTTCAAAAGCTGGTTGTTTTGTGATAGGTAATTTTGATGTCTTCACAAAAAGTTTTGGGCCCTTGCCTGTCGTGGGTACTTGACCCACACTAGTGAGGTACCATTTTTATCGGGACATTTTGGAGAATGCGGCGTAGGTGGAAGTTTGTGGACCCACGCAGATTCCAGAACTTTCCCTCACAGAAATGTTGGGAAAATGTGTTTTTTACAAAGTTTGAGGTTTGCAAGGGATTTTGGGTAACAGAACCTGGTGAGAGCCACACAAGTCACCCCATCTTGGATTTCCCTGGGTGTCTAGTTTTCAAAAATGTATAGGTTTGATAGGTGTCCCTAGGTGCCAGCAGAGCTAGGGTTCAAAATCCACAGCTAGGCACTTTGCAAAAAAAGGACCAGTTTTCACTATAAAAATGTTGTCTGTCCACGTTGCATTTTGGGCCGTTTTGGGCTGTTTCCTGTCACGGGAAGTAGGCCTGCCCAAACAAGTGAGATACCATTTTTATCAGGAGACTTTGGGGAATGGTGGGTGGGTGGCAGTTTGTGGAACTGTGCATATTCCAGAACTTTCCATCACAGAAATGCGAGGAAAGTTTATTTTTTTTACAAAGTTTGAAATTTGCAAGTGATTCTGGGTAACAGAACCTAGTCAGAGCCACAGAAGTCACCCCATCCTGGATTCCCCTGCGTGTCTAGTATTTAAAAATGTGTAGGTTTGCTAGGTTTCCTTGGGTGCCGGCTGCGCTAGGGTTCAAAATTCACAGGTAGGCACATTCCGAAAAAAAGTCAGTACCTAGTGGGCTTTCTGCAGCCCTGGGGAGGGAGGAATCAGGGGCTATTGCCCCAATATGCCCCCAAGGGGGGCCGAAAGACTGTGGCTATTTTTTTGGGGGTAGGGTCATTGGGATGCCCATTCTGGGCAGCCCCTACCCCTACATATAAAAAAGCCAGCATAATCGCTGGTGCCTTGTGGGCTCTCTGCCCCCCCGGGGTGCAGATCAGGAGCTAATTCCCCCATCTGCCTCCTGGGGGGGCAAAACAACTGTGGCATCTTTTTTGGGGGGTGGGCGCATTGGCATACCCATTCTGCGCAGCCCCCACCCCTGAATTTTGAAAAACATTTATCCCTGGTGCCTAGTGGGCTTTCTGCCCCCCAGAGGGGGTAGATAAGAGGCTATTGCTCCCATCTGCCACCAGGGGGCAGAAAGACTGTGGCAATTTTTTTGGGGTGGGGGCTGGCCAGAATGGGCATACCAATTCCCCCACCACAAAAAAATTGCCACAGTATTTCTGCCCCCCGGTGGCCCATGTATAAAAAAAAAATCCTGGTGCCTAGTGGGGTTTCTGCCCCCACAGGGGGGGGGAGATCAGGGGCTACTGCAAAGAGATACCAAAATAGGGACTGACACCTTCATTCAAACATGTACTGAGGAGCTGACACATAGGTGTTAGCCATGCAGACCACTTCCCCTTTCAATATGTCTCTGGCCTGCTACTGGACAGTTTGTGTGTGCAGTGTTACTGCTAGGCAGACTTGACATTTACAACATGTTTTCAAGTCTATAAAGCACTCTTCTGCTACATATAAGTCAGGCCTAAGGTAGGCGGTGAGAAGGCCATTGGTAGCGAGGTATGTCCTTAAAACATAAAACTTATAAGTTCAAGTTTCAGTGACTCACATCTGCACTTGCAGACCTATATGTCTGGGTATATATCCAGTTTGACAGCTGTACTTTAACTCATTTACCTATCTGGAAAAGGGGGTCAGGCACTAATGCACCCAGTCACACATTTAAAGAGGCACTTTAACATTCAGTCCCAGAAAAACACAGCTCTTATGTAAGTAGGCCTAATGAAGGCAGTTACACACAGATACATACCCCAATACTCTGTTACACACCCAATAACCAATCTATGCTGCTCCCTCCATACACATTTAGAAACCCATAGACTCAATAACAAGGCAGTCATATACCAACATACTTCCTTAATTATGCAAAGAGATACCGAAATAGGGACGGACACATTCATTCAGATATGTACTGAAGAACTAACACTTAGAAGTCAGCCATGCAGACCACTTCCCCTTTCAATATCTGCCAGGCCTGCTGCTGGACAGCCTGTGTGTGCAGCGTTACTGCTAGGCTCACTTGACATTTACAACATGTTTTCAATTCTAAAAAGCACTCTTCTGCTAAACATAATTCACCCTTAATGTAGGAAAGTGCCTCTTTTGGCATGGTTAGCCCCCAATTTTTGCCTGATGTGATTTCAAAGTGTAAGTACACTGGGTCCCTGATAACCAGGTTCCCAGTGCCAGATCTCTTTCCCAAAACACTGTACTGTGATTAGTACAACTTCAGGTGCCCCTGTAATTTCCTAGTAAATGGTACTCCTGGTAACTAGGGCATGGGTACTGAAGAGGGTCCACTGGGGCTGCAGCATGTATTGTGCCACTCCAGGGAAGGAAGGAAGATAAATGAAGCTTGTAATAAATCTAGGGCGATCTTTAAAATTGTGAAATTTTATCTCATACCGGATGTCATTTCTAGAGACGGCCACCAGAATGGTGCGAGGAGTTGGAACTATTCTTTCATGACAAGATCACTACCATTCAGGCAGATCTTCCTAAAAACATGCAACATGACTCTACCTTGCCTCAGCTAACTGAAGCTCCTACCTGTATTACGGGGAGTTCCGCTTTGTTCAGTTTCTGCTCTATATCCCTGGAGGTGTCCTTGTCAGCTATTCAGAGCCTGAAGTCAGGTTCTCCTTCTGACCCATGCTCCACAGATACACTGACTAAGGAAGGTCAGGTCAGGTCATCAATCTTACTGTTAACAGAATACTAAACACCTCTCTATCATCGGGCAAGGTTCCAGCACACTGGAAAAGTGCAAAAGTGCTACCTCCACACCTGATCCGAAACAGCCAGCAAGCTACAGGCCTATCTCCCTCCTTTCTGCTTTTTCCAAAATATTGGAAAAATTGGATAATGGACAACTGTTGCAATTCCTTGAGGAGAACAAGCTTTTACACTCTAGTCAATCAGGCTTTAGGTCTCACTTCTGTACACAAACAGCGCTCTTGGAAGTAGCTGAATATGTTAGAGGCACCCTGGACATGGGAGGCAAGACCATACTGATTATGCTGGATTTGTCTGTGGCCTTTGATACTGGTCCTCATCTAAGGCTGCTTGAACGTCTTTAGGCAATAGGGATTAGAAACACTGCCCTGGAGTGGCTTTCCTCTTTTTTGGACAACAGAAGCCATGACGTCTGGCTGCCTCCTTTCTCATCCAAAGCCCTCACACTGATGGTAGGCATTCCTCGGGGCTCAGCATTGAGCCTTACCCTGTCTAATGTCTATCTCACACCACTGGCGGCACTGGCAGAGTCGCTGGGTATGAAAGTAATATCTTATGTAGATGATACCAAGCTTCTCTTCTTCTGTGGAAAAGGAAAGGAGCTAGATGGGTAGTCTATCACAAACTGCCTCTCCTAGGGGCATATCTACAAGGGCAGGCGATACAATTATCGCCGCTTTAGCGTCCGTTTTTGGACGAAAAGCGGCGATAATTTTAACGCCTTATTAGCAAGGACACGCTAACGCGTGAATCCATGCTTTTCGCCCTTTCTCTTATCGCCCAGCTTTGCATCTCTAATGAGATGCAAAGTGGGCGTTACTGGGCGTACCCCAGATGGGCTACGTTGTAAATATCGCCGATGTGCACATCGCGATATTTACAAGGCAGCCCACAGGATGATAGCAGACGTTAGATTTTGGCGAAAACGGCCGTTTTCGCCAAATTCTAACGTCTGCTATTATCCCGACTTAGCCATCCCTAACATAGGGGTGGATTGTGCTGATATGACCACAGGGTCGTATCAGCAGAGTTATCGCTGCTTTGCAGGGAACATCGCTGGAAAACCAGCGATGTTCCCTGCAAAACGGCGATAACCTCGCTATCTCTGGATTTTATCGCCCTGGAGAAGCGTGTTGTTAATAACGCGCTACCAGGGCGATAATTTTCGGAGATAGCCAGCGATAAGTAATCTATCGCTAAGCACGGCCAGCGATAATTATCGCTGGCCGTTGATAATATGCCCCCAAGTTATTTCAAGGGCTGGCTTGGACTCAATTATAATGCAACCCAGACAAGACCAATATCATGATCTTCATTGCATCTTCCCCTAACCTTTGGAGATCTTGTTGGCTGAAGGAGGCCCCGCTTCTGGGCCCCCAAAGGAGTTCTGTAAGGAACCTAAGAATTAAATTTGAAAATTCCCTCTACTTTCAACCACAGATGCATGCTCTGACTAGTGCTTGCTTTGGAAAGCTTCGGATGCTGAAAAATGTTCTGCCCCTTTTCTCAGAATCGGCTCGGAAAATGGTTATCCGAGCGTTAATAACCTTAAGACTGGACTATGGTAATACCCTTTATCTTGGCCTCCCAGAGTTCTCTTCTGAACATCTGGCTAAAGTCCTGCATATTTGCCGGCTCAGAACAGGGGGCAGATCTTTCTTGTATCTAGGACCGCTTAACTGGAACATGCTCCCTAGGGAACTGCATCTAACACAGAACGTTCCCGTCTTCAAAAAGAAACTGACAACTTGGCTTTTCACACAATCTGTATAAGTCTCCTATGTAGGTGCAGTCTTGCCTTTAGTTTTGGGACACTCTTGTGAGTAGCTGTGCACTGTATAAATCTTCATAACATAACATATTGCCATTGCAGACTGAATGTCTTGGTTGCAGAGAAATCTGAAGAGTTGACATGGCACACAGCCCTGTGTGCCATTTCCTCCATACACGGCATAAGGTACCAGAAATGAGCAGGTATGCCCCTACAATGTCTCATGTCTATTCTGAGATATTGTAAGTGCACAGGGAACCCATAACGAGTAAATGGGATGGATATTTGTCAAAACGAGTTTCCAAGCTCTATGATAGTTTCACTGATTTCTATGGTGTTTGGTACCAAACATCTTGTATTAATAAATCCTCACTAATGACAGTGGTGGATTTTATTAATAAAGTCGCACAGGAGACCCTTTTAGATGGTCCCCTGAAAACCTACCAAGAAATGGTGTGGTCTCTGACTTGGTTTAGCCAGTCTGCCAACAGACATGTTTCTAAACTCATGGGATGAGAGCCAGCACTCTCAGAGGGCAGAGACAAAGCCTGCTTATTATGTATTGTAATGTTCCCCAATATAGGCCTGGGTAGTCACCTAACCTTTTACCTACATGTTCCCTGCCATTGTACTACATAACGGTTTTTGGTATTGACGTTTTACCTAGTTATTGTGCCACATAAATGTCGTTTGGTTTTCCCAGAAAACTAGCCTCATTTATTATGCATGAGGATTCTCAGAATCACAGCAGGATTACCATCTTCTGTATAATAACTATGTATAAGGGTCATCCCTTTCGTCATCCTCGGCTGACATGCCACAGCAAGGTAGAACCCCTGAGGGTACCTTTGGGTATATATACACCATATCTTTGCTGGGGCAGGCAGAGGGGAAAAGACTTCCATTATGACACACTGACGCGAGACGCTGAGGTATGTGCATGCAGACACTCCAGCTCGCAGTGGTCTGACATCCCACGCGCAGTGTCCATCTTGAGACCCCAAGACGGGGTCCCACAGTCTCTCACTTCAGGTAATGGAGTTGGCTTCATCCTAGGGGGATTCTTGGCTCTACACCTACATACATGCTAGGTACACTTAGGTACATCTAGTTAGGGTTGCATCTTAGGAGTACGCATTATTATTGTCATGTATTTTTATACCTGCCTATATATTTACTGTTTTAGCACTATGGTAGAAAATCTACCATCCATTTACTCTGATGGTGCTTATAATCATTTATATATGTTTCTGTCTTATGGTTGTTTCAGCACACCTATTTTACACTAGAATGACGCTGGTTCAATAAATGCTTATTGAAAACGTCCTCACCGTATATTCTGTGTATCTCTCTGAGACAAAGTGAGCACGAGTGACTGAGCGAAACGTACTATACTGTTTCCACGATCCCTGATGCTACAGGGTTGTCATGTTTGATAGTTGCCAAAAACTATTCTCTCCTTGGTAAGAGGAGTTCATAGTGGCACTGTGAGCTAGCTGGTATACAGGTGAACATACCCGGTGGGGGTGTCAGGAATCAGTCTGGACACCAATCCCGCAGTCTATGTTGTCTAAACGCACATATCCTCTATAGATTTATAGGAACTACACGACATGCTCTGGGAGGAGGTGCTTCACACCTCTCCAGGACAGGATGGCCTTCGTGGGTGGGAAGCTTAAAAGGTGATGCCACCTTTGAAATCCAAACCAGGAACCTCCAGTTAGCGGGGGAGGCCAAGCCACCTTTCCTGCTCCACTTTTGGTGATAGGAAAGACAGTAAAGTTAGTTAGATTAGGAAGAGAGTCCCACCTTTGCCTATACCACCCATAGAGAGGGGCAGGCAAGGTGAACTCCTCTCCTATCAGGGCTAGGGTACCCCTTCTCACAGGAAGTGGTCACTAGAGGGTGTAGACAGCTTAAAAGTACGTAGCCCACTGGCTACTACCTGTTTCCCCTTGTAATGCCCCTTAATTCAGTATTTAGGTGCCACTCCAATACCTGAACAACAGATTTGACAGACAAATGAAGACAAAAGTCAAATAAGAGCTGCTGCCTGAAGACTGACGCAGTTCTGCAGAAGAATTTGGGACCAAACCCTGCCTGCTGCATGGAAGACTCGTCAATTGTGGTGTACTGTCTCATCCTGTGAGGCCTCCAAGAACACCGGAGCACCTCCAGCCTTCAAGAAATCACCAAGTAGCTGCCTTGGAGTAAAGGTATCACTCCCCTGCACACAGAAGGCACCGATACAGTGAATTCTGGTTTGTCGACTTGCTGCTCCCTAACAACCTCGACACAGCACCAAAGCAAGAAAAGGTACAACAGCTCCAGATGGTCAGATCTGTCTCTTCACCAAGGTTAGAGAAACCAGGACCTACTGGAGCAGCAGTGTACCAATACCCGTGGTACTGACCCCCAGCAGCAAACACCAAGAAGAAGAGTCCACTCCGGACTCCAATGACTCCAGAAGTAGGCACCTGTTGAGGAACATTGAGACCCCTGAGACCATTCTTCCTGGGTGGCCCAGCTGGACCGAGATTGCCTCTCCAAGTTGCCTGCTCCTGACCACGAGGACCTCAAGACGCACGATGCACGGCTGACCTATCTACTCTGCACCCCACCCAACTGGACCCAGTAACTTTTCAAGCCGTGCTCCCATGGTCCTCAGGCATTTTCAACCTTCTCTCTCCAAGGAGACCCATCGGACTTACCTGTAAGTCCTCCTGTGCAGTGTGTTTTCAAGTCTCCCCTTCATCTTTGCGCACCAGCTTCCAAGACCCTCAGCATTCCAATATCAACCTGAAACATAAAGATGAATTTCGTGAAATCATTACTTGAATTTCCATGCATTTTTCTGCTTTTTCACGATTGTTTCCTATGGTGCGTAATTGCACATAAAAGTGATACATTTATCAAAATTTGCAAAATGTTATCTCTGAAAGTAGTTACCTTAGAACTATGTTTATGATCTTAAAAATTATATAAAAATTCACATTATTTTTACAAATTGGTCTCAGATTCATTCTTGAGTGTGTCTCATTTATTGCCTCTGTAAGTACAACAAACACTACCCTCTGATAAGCCTAGCTGCTTGCCCACACTACCACAAAAAGAGAGTTAGTATTATCTTTTAACTCTACCTGCCTTTTGGGGATTCCCCGCACTCTCTACATTGTATACTTCATTTTAGTACACTGTACGGAGAGGCTGTTTCCTACAAGGCACTCATGCACCCACTTACTGATGTACTCAGACACTCTCACACCCACTGACAAACCCACTGAGATATTGTCACACCCACTCATAGATCCACTCAGAAACTCATGCGCTCACTCACAGACTGACTCACACTCTCATTGAAGCACTCGCAAGGCCACTCAAACACTCTGACACTCACTCACAGACACACTCAGACACTCATGGACCCACTCAGACACTCAAGCACCCACTAATACTCCCATTGGGGTACGTATGCAGCCATTCTCAGACCCACTCACACACCTACTGACAGACACACTGAGACACTCTCACACCCATTCACAGACCAACTTTGACACTCATGCACTAACTCACACAATCACTCTCAGAGGTTCCAGGTTATAGTTCGGAAATAAAATGTTTAAAAACCTTAAAAATTCACTTAAAAAACCAAAGGTTACAGGGACATTATAGTTAGGAAATAACATTAAAAAATGTACAAATATACTAAAAAGACCAAAGGTTACAGAAACATTATAGTTTGGAAATAGAATTTTAAAAAACCTTAGAAATGGACAGAAAAAACAAAGGTTATTGGGAAATTATTGTTAGGAAATAGCATTTAAACAAATCTTGGAAATTCACTGAAAATCCAAAGGTTATAGGGACATTATAGTTTGGCTCAGATTTCTCTCATACAAAACCATTGAAATTCAGCAGTTATAGTTACATGAGCTAACTATAACGTACGCCCCCACAATGTACTGCTTATGACCTCACATATTACATCACTGAGGATATGGTTAGTGACATCACTGATGACATTCTGATGACATTTCAAATGACATCAATGATAACATGACTGATTATATCATCCACAGAACTACTCACACACCCACTCATATACCTATATAACCTCTTATGCATCTACTCACATACCCACACAACCACTCAAACAGCCACTAACACAACCACTCACTCACCCATACAGCTACTCATACAACCAGTCACTCACCTATGCAGCCACTCACACACCACACACTCACACATGGAGCCACTCAAATACCCACTTATTCACCTATACTTCCACTCACACACACACTCACTCACCAATACAGCCTCTTAACATAGTCACTCACACACCCACACAACCACTTACAAACCCATTCACACACTCATACAAACACTCCCACATCTGCTCACTCACCCAGACAGCCATTTACATAGAAAAACACTCTTCAACAAAGCCACTCACACACCAACTCATTTAACTAAACGCCCACTACAGCACTATTTACTAACCCATACAGCTACTTATACACCCAGTCACTCACTCATACAGCCATTCAGACACCCACTCACTGACCCATACAGTCACTCACACACCCATACAGCCACTCACAATGCTGTTCACTCACCCACGCAGCTACTCACACACCCACTTATATACCCATACAGCCATTCACACACCCATAGAGCCACTCATATACCCTCTGACACATGGATATAGACAATCACACAAACACTCAGGTCACATATGTTAGAAATAGTATCACTCTTTAGTGGTGCAGAAATAATAGTAATTTAACTTATGCAGTAGCTTAGTGTCTATCTTTAAGTCCAAAAAACGTTTACAAATACTTGAAGGAGTGAGCGGCTTGTGAGTACTTGTATGGGTCTGTGAATGGGTATATGAGTGGTTGTGTGGGTGTTTAAGTTGGTGTATGAGAGGCTGTATAGGGGTGGGGGTGGGTGTGAATGGTTCTGTGGGTGATTTCATCAGTACTGTCATTTGTTAGCATGTAGCTGGTTTTACTCAAAAACAAGATGCTTTTCAGCCATTGTTGGCTTTGATCACATGTAGCTGAGAAACCAATCACAGCGCCATACATTAATTTTCAAATAAACATAGAAAGTAGACTGAAAGATAGTTATACAATTTCGAAATGCTAAGATTCAAAAAATCATATCAGGATCGAGAAATAAATACATCAATGTATTGATACAATCAATAAGGTGCTGGTCATTGTGATCATACAAATCGTCATGCAAAATAACTTGGTATTGTGTGTATCACTACCAAGTTATTTTGCATGACCATTTATATTAATCATTGATGTATTCATTTCTAAAGGTTTATGTGTGTTGACCATATGTACTAGGGTACTACAAAGTTAAATTAGTATACTTTGTGTAATACTAATGGAGTGATACCATTTCTAGCATACATTATGTGAGTAGCTGGGTGACTGTGTGTATTCATGCATGAGTGAGTTTCTGACTGGCTGTATGGGTGAGGGAGTTGGTGTGTGAGTGGCTGTATGGGTGAAGAAGTAGGTGTGTGAGTAGCTGTATGTGTTAATAAGTGGATGTGTGAATAGCTGTAAGGGTGAGTAAGTGGCTGTGTGAATGCCTGTATTGGTGAGTGAGTAGATGTGTGAGTGGCCGTATGGGTGAGTGAGTGGATGTGTGAGTGGCTGTATGGGTGAGTGACTGGGGGCATATTTACAAGCCATTGCACGCTGGTGAGTCACTTTTGTTTGATGCACCGGTGGTGCAGTGTGCCTGATCATTTTTAAAAGGCCACATAAAGCCAACCTGCATGACTTTTTCATGGCCTTGTAAATATGCCCCCCTTTCATGCATTACTCTGCGTGACTGGAGCATTCCATGGGTGTTGCTGTAGGTGTTTGCACTCAAAATTCATGAAACCTGATGCAGTCCTAGATTTACAAGGTTTTATAATCCTGGGAATGTGTCAGATTCCAACGAGGAGAAATACCTTTATTCTTCCTTGTTTTTCCTTTTTCTATGTGGCCTGCATTTTGGCAGCCCATTGTGTGACAGCACAGGGGAATAGGACAGGAATGCACCATATCTTGTAGATATGGTGCATTCCTGCCCTTTTCTTTTGACGCACGGAAGCGCAGCAAGAAGGCTTGCTGTGCTGCTGTGTGTCAAAATATTGTAACTGAGGCCCTGGGTGTGTAAGTGGCTGTATGGGTGACTGAGTGGGTGTTTGGTTGACTGAATGAGTGTGTGAGTGCCTGTATTGGAGAGTGAGTGTCTGTGTGAGTGTCTTTCTGGGTGACTGAAAGGACATGCGAGCACTTGTATGGATGTGTGAGTGGGTGTTGGGTGTTGTGTGTTGTGTGGATGTGTGAGTGTGTATGTGCTGGGAGGTGGTTTATTAGTAGTTGTAAGTAGGTACTTGACACTAATAATAAGGCCATAATCACAATAAAAGGTCCAGTTAAAGTCTCTATAAATTATTCCCTTACTCAACCAGCAGGCAGGTTTAACTACGGAGAGGTGTGTAAAGCATTTAAAAGCACCAATACTTTAAATAAGTAAGACACACCACACAATAAAAATCCCAAACCAAATCATAAAAATAGGAAATATCTTTATGATTAGAATGACGCCAAAACAACAAAAATCCAATGTAGGGAACCAGAGATATGATTTTTTAAAGAATAAACACTTTCTAGTGTCTAAAAGCCAAAAGCACCACTTTGGAACATCTGGTCGTAATTGACCAGGACAAAGTCAAAGTTTAAAGCCAACCACAATGGAGTGCAGGTAAGATTCAATGAGCAGGAGGACTGGGTCAAGTTTTTACCTTAGTTTTTCTGGTGCCTTTTCTCTAGACATGGAGCAAGACTCCTCGTCAGGCCAGGTTTCGAGTTGACGATGGTTTTCTTGGGTTAGTGTGAGGCCTCAGTAAAATCGTGGAAGTCTTGAGCTCCAGAGCTTTCGGTGAGATGAACCTGAAATTCAGGCGGGGTCGCAGTTCGATGTCAGTCGCTTGATTCTCATCGATGGGTTGGTCACCTTGTAGAGCTTTTTACAAAAATGTCTCCAGTCTTCTCAAAACTTCTGGATCTCCTTCCAGAAGGTCCTCTTTGGGTCTCGAAGTGTCCACAACACAAACCAAAGGGTCTAGAATATCTAAGATCACCCTTGGGATGTTGGGTCTACATTTCCCAGAATGCATCTTGCCAAATCCTTAAAAGTCCCTGGACGCTGTCCAGCTGGGTTCTTCTTGGTGGAGATGATGCAGGTGGAGATTTGTTAACCTGTTGCTTTCAGGGAGTCCACTCCTTCACTTCTTGAAGCAGGGCAAATTATTTAGGGCTGTTGTTCCACAGTGTGCAGCAGGTGCAGTCATTCAGAGGGCAATACTTTAGGGTGCAGACCATGGTTCCAGCAGTGCAGTCCTTCTTCTCCTTGTAGTTTCAGGCAGGGATCTGAGTTGCTGGGCATCTCTCCCATTCAATCCAATGTTCCTGGATGACAAGCAGGGGGCACCCCTGACCAATGTGGTGCAGGGTGCAACCCTCAGGTATGACCACTTCCTCCCAAGTGTGGCATATTCTTGACAGAAATCACTATTTTCCAAAATCCAAAATGGAGAAACTCTCTCCTGAAGGTTACGATGTGGCTTAGCCATCCCATTCACTAGCATGGCTAAGTTTCCCTAACACTCCCCTTCCAGCTCCTCTGCTAATCTAATTACTGGGGCTCCTGCCTGACTGGGGTGGCAAAATGTGGGGATTAGCCTGTGTCCTGTCCTAACTGTCATTCTATCTTTGATGACCCATTTGGCAACTCTACCCCTATCCTGCCTTCTGCTCTGAAGCCAAAATCGGTTTAGAGACACACACTCGAGTCCAAAAGATTTAGGTGCACATGCATCAAAGTTCGAGATTGCGATTCCTTAATAGCGATTTTTAAGGAATCGCAAATAAGGAATCTCAAAATCCAATGCAGGAAGATTTTCGCAAAAAATTAGCGAATCGCTAATATTCACTATCGCAAATAGCGATTATATAATACCGAATTGCTACTAAAGAAAGCGCAATTTGCGATAGCGCAATTTGCGATATCGCAATTTGTGAATTTGCTGATAGCGAAATCGCAAATTGCGAGTCGCTTTTGGTGCAGGTTGATGACATCACAATCAGGAAGTGATGCATCCCATGCTGATTCCAGTGCACTGAGAGAGTCAGAGGAGGAGGCAGAGTGCAGGAGCACAGCTGAACCTACCTATTTTAGCTTTGCAAATACTGTTCTGTGCCTACAAGATGGACTCAGAAGCAACTTGGAAGAAAGCAGCTACAAGAAAAAGAAAACTCAAATTCAGTGAGAAGGAGATAGAAATCCTCATTGAGCAGGTAGTGAGGAGCCATGATAAGGTGTTTGGCAAACTATCGCTCCAGGTCCCTGAGTCAGAGAAGCGAAAAATCTGGCTCAGGATACAATCCAAAGTTAACGCAGTGGGGGTCACCCACCGCAAAATCGACGACCTGCGCAAACGGTTGTATGACCTGCGCAGCCGTGCCAAGGACAGGATTGCTGACAGGCTTAAGGAGGCAAAGAAGACTGGAGGGGGACCTGCAACACTGACTGGGAATACACCCCTGGAGGACCTAGTCGAGTCCACACTCCAGCCTGAAGCTGTAGTCGGAGTGACGCAGTTGGACACCTCACTAGAAAAAATAATGGGGCGACCCGGTGTCCCTCAGAACCTGGGTATATGTATAAAATAAAACAATTGGTTCTGTCGGGATGTTCACACCTCAGCAGTTGGACACCTCAGCACCTGCCAGTACTTCACAAGGTGAGATGCATGCAAATGTCCATTTAAAGCAGAATATCAAATTTGAAACATCACATCAGTTTAGCTCTAGTGGTCAGAACTTGCAACACCCAAATGCATTATGGGAGTAACAGGCAGGGAAGGGAAGTTGGTAGGCAATTAAGACACGGAAGTTAAACATGTGGACACTGTGTGTCAGATTGCAATTTAATGGAACAAAAAAATGCTGTATGTGAAACTACATTTCTTTTACAGTTAATACAAATTGCACTGTTTAACATCACAGATGCAGCAGCAGAGGTGTCAGAGGGAAGTGAAGGCGGAGACACACAGGAGACTCCGGCTGAGGCAGATGTGGAGACACCTGTGGCCCCACAAACCACAGACCATGCACCCACTAGATGCAGGTCCCCAGTCCCACCACTTCCTGCCATGGAAGTTGAGGAAGAGAGCGAACATGATCCCCAGACATCCCAGCCTGGAGGTACAGCCACGATAAGACCCCAGTCACAGGTCCGGCGGAGCACTAACCAGACCCGGAGGCGCAGGTCAAGGGCACAGATGACAACACAAGAGGACGAAAGTCCAAATGTCTGGGGTGGGCTGGAGAGCCAAATGCTGAGGGTGCAGCACCTGCAAGCAAAGAACATGAGAATAATGCAGGCACAACTTTGCAATATGGCAAACAACATGGCAGAAATGAGTGACTGTTTGAAAGAGCTGACTACAGCAGTGGTGGAAGGTAATAGACAGTCCTATTAGGCCATACAGGAGCTATGCAGGGTGATGCAGGAGGACCAGGTGTCCCAAAGAAAAAGGCATTGCCAATTATTAGAGCGCCTAGATGGCTACAGAAGATCCAACAACTGGCTGAGCAACAACACAGCTCTGCTGTCCTGTCGGTCTGTGGCCATGCAGGTCGAAATGAGCCATTGTTGTGGGGATGTGGCCAGGGGACTCATCCAGGTCACGAATGCTGTAGAGCAATTTCAGACTGCTACTGCTGGGGGCAGCAATGTATTGGAGGGAAGGGGGAGTGAGGAGTGAGGAGGCGTCCAGCCTCAGTAGTCTCTTGGTGCCAGTGGCTACATTCAGGAGGCGGAGTACTAGGAGTACCACACATTCAGAAGTCTCCACGAGGGACGTGAATGAGGCCACCGAAAGGCGTTTGAGAGTGCGTGGTCACAGAAAATAGTGTGGCATTGGCAGACTACCTCCTATATGGTGATGTAACCATTAACAATGCCAAAGTAGTGACTGACATTCAAGTCCAATGATTATGTCTTGTTGATTTATTTTGTTTACACTCACTGTGCTATTTAGCACCTGGTATGTGTGCAATAACACAACCACATTGCTCCATTAAAATACATGCAGTACAGTTCAACCATGCTGTGTCGTGTCTCATCATTACCCACCTCAAAAATAATGTTGTGTCATTTCTGCACGTCTCATTCTCCCTTCTGCTAAGCTTGCCCCAGCTGCTGCTCGTAGTGGATGCCCTGGCTGGTTTTCCTCCTCAAGCTCGCTGTCTGACAGTTCCAGGGGTATGCCTCTCCTAGTAGCGATGTTGTGCAACATGGCACATGTGGCCACAATTCTGCAGCAGGTTTCTGGTCGGTACTGCAACGCCCCGCCAGTCTTGTGGAGGCAGCGAAACCTAATTTTCAGCTGGCCAAATGTGCGCTCTATGACGTTTCATGTTGCAATGTGCGCTGCATTATACCGCAGCTCACTTGGTGTAGTTGGGTTCAGGTATGGTGTCAGGATGTTGCTCACGGCGTATGCACTGTCACCTACAGGGTAGTAAGCAAACGGTTAGTAACAGTTATGCATTACCATTGGGCCATAGTGTCAGTGAAAATGTTACATATGTTTACCAAGCAGATGTCCTTCTCCAAATTCACCCCCAAGGAGACGAGTGTGTATGGCACTGTGTCTAAATATGTACGAGTCATGTGTGCTGCCAGGGTATTGTGCCACAATGTCTGTGATGATATTTTTTGCATTGCAGACTACTTGGATGTTCAGTGAATGATAGGATTTGCGGTTCCTAAAGATGTACTCATTCCCTGATGGTGGACAAATGGCAACATGAGCTCCATCTATGCAACCTATTACATGGGGAAACCGGGCTACCTGATAGAAGTCTAGTTTAGTCTTAAGTAAATCTTGTGGGGTTGAGGGGAATCTAATGTGGTGGTGTATCCTTGTCAACATGGCCTTAAGGAATGAAATAAAGAAATGTGACAGTGAACTTTGTGACACCTTTCCAGCTACAGCTACTTCACCCTGGAAGCTGCCTGACACTAGTAGGTGCAGGGAACATAGGACCTGCACATGAGTGGGAATGGCATGTGTCCTGTGAGTCTGGCGCTGCAGTAGGGGATCCAATTCAGCAATCAGATCAAGGATCATGGCAGCATTTAGCCTATACTTGTCATAGATCTCCTCTTTAGTCTGCCCCAACAATGTGATGGGCACTCTAAAAATGCGCTCCTATAATCTCCTTCTTCTCTGTGCTGCTGCTCGTAGCCTCATCCTCCTCGCCATGACGTAGAGCGCTGCCATAGTGAAACATTGTGAGGCCTCCTGGGCCGGTTTAAATACTTTGCTAATGTTCTGCATCTGCTGAGATTGATTTCACTTGTTTACCACCTGCCTGTAAAATTCGGTAAATTGCGATTGCAAAATACCGAATTTCATGAAAATCGCTATTTGCGATTTTTTGTGCATAGCTTAGCGATTCTTTATTTGCGATTCGCAATTAAGGAATCTCTATTTCAGGACTCGCAAATTTGCGATTCCTTATATTTTGCAAAAACCCATTGCTTTTCACTAAATTGGGTTGATGCATTGCAAAGGGCTATTTTGCGATCGCAAACGGCCTTTTTTTGCGCTTCGCAACATTTGCGATCGCAAAATAGCTTGATGCATGTGCCAGAGAGATGGCTCTTAAAGCTTGAAAAAGCATAATTTATTTGGTGCAGTCATGCGAAAAAACACCCAATGCGTTTCTGCATTACAAACGCCTTGGTCATGAGTGGGTAGGCAATATAAACGTCATGAATATAAACAAAGGACAAAGGTGCATGACATTTGAATCACAGGAGCTGCGACTAAAGGCCGGACATTTTGACATGTTTGATGATAACATACCCTTCATAAAAGCAGGGACCAATATGCCTCAATAGTTGCAACACAAATCATCGCAGTGCATTTAAAGACAAAATATCAAACAATTAAAGTATCTTCAGGTAATGTTAACCTGGCAAAAGGAGATAATGAGAGAAATATATACTCATAACAAATTATCGCATTTGAGTCATGCAAGGACAGTCTGCTTAAATAAAATTGACACAATCAGAAGGCAGCAAGGCAAAATAAATCCTCAAAATTATGCTGTAGAGAGTCTGTGGCTACGCTGCACAGAAATGGCAAAATAATATGTTGTGTAGGGTTCAGACACACTCACATGGCATCCAAGTGGGCGTGAGCACTACATTAATTACGGTACACTGTACCAATCACAGGTAAAATACCAAATTAACAATTGAATTCAAATTGCTGCATACCAATTCTTATACTGCCCCTGTGGGTGGGGTAAATGTATAAAACGAACAGGAAAATTAAATTAACATGCGAACGAGCATACATGTCTTCTACACTAATTGCGCAGTACACACTTTGCCCAGAGGCTAAATCATGTGCCATAAATCCCCATGGGTATCTAATGAAATGCACATTGAGGAAGCAAGGTACCCTGTAATGATCCTTTATATGTACAGACCACAGTGTAGGACAATGGTAAGGGAAGAAGATATCCATGACTTTTACATTGGAGAAGTATTTGGAAAATGTTAGATAAAGAAGATACAGTAGAAAAATAACAGAAAACAATGATATCTTAGCTCGAGTTGCATTTATGCTCCTTGGAATCAGCAGAGCTGATAGAAGAATAGAGTCCAGCCCGATGGCAAACAGGACAGGAAGATATCAAATAATTCCTGTCCATTCTTGATGAAGGGCCCAACGCTGTTTTAACAAAACATTAACAATTTTAGAGTTAAAAACAATGGGCCTCATTTATGAAAAGTGACGCATCGCTGGTTGAAAACAGAGATGGAACACTTTTCATTGCATCCTCCTTGAGATGCCATGGATAAACCGTATTTAAACTACGACACTCCATGTCACAAGGATTGAACAGATACATCAGGAATCCTGATGTATCTGTTGGCGAAGTAATGAGGCATTGTTGGAGTGAGTCGGAAAACAGACGCAACTCCAGCAATGTGTCATTACGCTTGGGGCGAGTGCCATGTGAAAGGCCCTACGTCAGTCCTTACACCTGCCTCAAGCAGGTGTAAGGATTTGTCGCAGTGAAGACGTAGAAGTGGGGCAGTGAAATCTGATAGATTTCACTGCGCCACTTCTACAAGCCTTTTTTATGGAGGAATCTCCATCCTGCATACATTATACCTGAAGCAGGTGCCTAGATGCATCACTTTGTAAATAGGGTGCAGTGTGGCGCATTGATTACGCTGCGGCAGTGTCACAAAAAAGTGACGCAACAGCGGCATAAGCCCTTCATAAATAAGGGCCAATATGTACTGATGTGGAAAGGACAGGAAGGAGCCATATGCCATAGACAACGGTTCATTCCTGCCCTTGCACTTTAGGACAGGGCACCGCAGCAAGGTGACTTGCTATGCTGCCCTGTGTCAAATCCCCATAAATATGCCCCACAGTGCTTTGAGGAACCCTGGGGACTATTTACAAAATGCAGGGGCTATTCACAAAGGTAGCTTAAACTTTGGAGTTTTGATTTTGTGAATGGCTAAAAGTAGTAAAATTATCCAAAAGTCTGAGAGCGAACTGCATATGTAAAGTACTCAAAAGTGTCAGCTACCTTAGTGAATAGCCCCTCAAGTGAGGAAGAACTGGGTAGATCTTTTGGTAGGTGTTGGCTGTAATAGTGGCCTCCGCAATCGAATATGTGCCAAAGAGAATGTCCAAAAAGATTATAAAGACTTAAAAGTAGTCAAAACCAATGGTAACGAGGTCATACTAGTCGTAGGCGTCATGCCTGACTTGCATGTGATAGTTATAATGGGGCGAGTAATTGGAACAGAGAGTGTGCAGAATGAAACACAGTTTAACAGTGGGAGACTTCCACGGTTTACCCATAACTAATTTACATAAATTAGTTCTGTATACGAGAATGGAAAACTATTAACAAACTAGCAACAAAATATGTCATTTGGCAATAGTCGAAATATGCAGATAGAAAAAACATACAATGTAAATATTTAAATTCATTCAGTGGCATCAGAAACCTGAAAATAATCCATAACTTTAAAAATGGATCTATCTTTTTCAGTTGATCTATAATTAAAAACAAATAGGTGAGTGTATCACCGTTTGATAAATCTGTTAATTAGATGCGGGAAACACAGTACAAATAGCGCCGTGAGGAACGCACATTTCCTGCCGGAAGTGAAGCTAACAATACCATGGAACGATGCGTTCCACTAAAATAATGATGTGGGTGGCCTGGTCCAAATGAGCCTTCGCAGTGGGCAGACGGGCCTAATATGGCGGCTTCCTTCTTCACAGTGGGAAGGCCTGTACATTTCATACTTTAATTTTAATAAGGCTTGCACCTGCACGCAATTTGATCCCAACAGCAAGTTTAATCCTGTCAATATTTTTTTAGCTGCAGTTACTTCCATTGAAAGGCGGCCATTTACAGTAATCTATTTAATGACCTGCTTCGGCTCGTCTCTACCCCCTAATACTTCATCATCCCACCGTCATAGAAGATTTGATTAGCTTGTTCCCTTTGGAATTAGTAATAGCACTGCAGCTGCACACGCCAACTGGAGAATGATTTCATCTGCTGGCCTTACCTATCATCCCCCTCTCAGCCTGAGGATGATTGCATTTCCTCCCAACATCTCATTTTTATAGCCTTTACACAAGGCAAAAAAAACAATTCGCTGATACATATTGTAGCATCCACTGTTGTATACAGCATTCCCTCTGCAGTGTTCCATTTGAAGGGAAGACAGCTGCATAGCATAGCACGCACGGCTCTCTTCAGCATTCCCTCTGCAGTATTCGTCGCGAAGGGGAAATAGGTGTACATTGTGACGAGCACTGCTCTATTCAGCATTTATTTCCTCTGCAGTCTGCAGTACTCTTTCTGAAGGGGAAATAGGTGAATATTGTGGCAAACACTGCTCTATTCAGCATTCCCTCTGCAGTACTGTTTCCGAATGGGAAATAGGTGCATATTGTGGCAAGCACTGCTCTATTCAGCATTCCCTGTGCAGTACTGTTTCCGAACGGGAAATAGGTGCATATTGTGGCAAGCACTGCTCTATTCAGCATTCCCTCTGCAGTAATGTTTCCGAACGGGAAATAGGTGCATATTGTGGCAAGTACTGCTCTATTCAGCATTCCCTCTGCAGTAACTATTCCAAAGAGGAAATAGGTGCATATTGTAGCAAGCACTGCTCTATTCAGCATTCCCTCTGCAGTACTGTTTCCGAACGGGAAATAGATACATATTGTGGCAAGCACTGCTCTATTCAGCATTCCCTCTGCAGTAATGTTTCCGAACGGGAAATAGGTGCATATTGTGGCAAGCACTGCTCTATTCAGCATTCCCTCTGCAGTACTGTTTCCGAATGGGAAATAGGTGCATATTGTGGCAAGCACTGCTCTATTCAGCATTCCCTGTGCAGTACTGTTTCCGAACGGGAAATAGGTGCATATTGTAGCAAGCACTGCTCTATTCAGCATTCCCTCTGCAGTACTGTTTCCGAACGGGAAATAGATACATATTGTAGCAAGCACTGCTCTATTCAGCATTCCCTCTGCAGTACTGTTTCCGAACGGGAAATAGGTGCATATTGTAGCAAGCACTGCTCTATTCAGCATTCCCTCTGCAGTACTGTTTCTGAACGGGAAATAGGTGCATATTGTAGCAAGCACTGCTCTATTCAGCATTCCCTCTGCAGTACTGTTTCCGAACGGGAAATAGGTGCATATTGTAGCAAGCACTGCTCTATTCAGCATTCCCTCTGCAGTACTGTTTCCGAACGGGAAATAGGTGCATATTGTGGCAAGCACTGCTCTATTCAGCATTCCCACTGCAGTACTGTTTCCGAACGGGAAATAGATAGATATTATAGCAAGCACTGCTCTATTCAGCATTCCCTCTGCAGTACTGTTTCCGAACGGGAAATAGGTGCATATTGTAGCAAGCACTGCTCT
This sequence comes from Calotriton arnoldi, assembly GCA_963921515.1. Classification (NCBI taxonomy): domain Eukaryota; kingdom Metazoa; phylum Chordata; class Amphibia; order Caudata; family Salamandridae; genus Calotriton; species Calotriton arnoldi. The sequence continues at coordinate 349,978 of CAWUFW010000945.1, forward strand.
ATTCAGCATTCCCACTGCAGTACTGTTTCCGAAAGGGAAATTGGTGCATATTGTGGCAAGCACTGCTCTATTCAGCATTCCCTCTGCAGTAACTATTCCAAAGAGGAAATAAGTGCACATTGTAGCAAGCACTGCTCTATTCAGCATTCCCTCTGCAGTACTGTTTCCGAACAGGAAATAGATGCATATTGTAGCAAGCACTGCTCTATTCAGCATTCCCTCTGCAGTACTGTTTCCGAACGGGAAATAGATACATATTGTGGCAAGCACTGCTCTATTCAGCATTCCCCCTGCAGTAACCATTCCAAAGAGGAAATAGGTGCATATTGCAGCACGCACAGCTCTATTCAGCATTCCCTCTGCAGAATTTTTTTGGAAGGGAAATAGTTGCATATTGTCCCACGCACTGCTCTATTCAACATTCCCTCTGTAGTATTCTTTCCAAAGGGGAAATAGGTGCATATGGTAGCAAGCACTGCTGTATCCAGCGTTCCCTCTGCAGTAACTATTCCAAAGAGGAAATAGGTGCATATAGTAGCAAGCAGTGCTCTATTCAGCATTCACTCTGCATTATTCTTTCCTAAGGGGATATAAGTGTATACTGTAGCAAGCGCTGCTCTCTTCAGCATTCACTCTGAAGTGTTCTTCTTAAACAGAAATAGGAGCAAATTAGAGCAGGTACTGCTCTTTTCAGTATTCCCTTTCGGTATTCTTTCCAAAGGAGAAATAGGTGCATAATGTAGCAAGCACTACTCTATGAAGCATTCCCTTTGCAGCACCTTTTCTGAAGAGGAAAAAGTGGCATGTTTTATCAAGCACTGCTCTATTCAGCATTCCTCCTGCAGTATTCTTTTGGAAGGGAAATAGGTGCATATTGCAGCACGAACCGCTCTATTCAGCATTCCCTCTGCAGTAACCATTCCAAAGAGGAAATAGGTGTATATTGCAGCACGCACGGCTCTATTCAGCATTCCCACTGCAGAATTTTTTTGGAAGGGAAATAGTTGCATATTGTCCCACGCACTGCTCTATTCAACATTCCCTCTGTAGTATTCTTTCCAAAGGGGAAATAGGTGCATATGGTAGCAAGCACTGCTGTATCCAGCATTCCCTCTGCAGTAACCATTCCAAAGAGGAAACATGTGTATATTGTAGCAAGCAGTGCTCTATTCAGCATTCCCTCAACAGTATTCTTTCTGAAGGGAAAATAGGTGCATATTGTAGCACAAACGGATCTATTCAGCATTCCCTCTGCAGTGTTCTTGTGTTCTTTCCAAAGAGGAAATAGGTGCATATTGCAGCAAGCACATCTCTATTCAGCATTCCTTCTGCACTATTCTTCTTTGCGGGAAATAGGTGCATATTGGGGCAAGCACTGCTCTATTCAGCATTCCCTTTGCAGCACCTTTCCTGAAAGGAAATTGTTTCATATTGTATCAAGCACTGCTCTATTTACCATTCCTCCTGCAGTATTCTTTCCGATGGGAAAATAGGTGCTTATTGTAACAAGCAGTGCTCTAATCAGCATTCCTGCTGCACTATTCTTCTTTAAGAGGAAATAGGTGAATATTGTAGCAAGCACAGCTCTATTCAGCATTTCCTCTGCAGTATTCTTTCCGAAGGGGATATAAGTGTATACTGTGGCAAACACTGCTCTATTCATCATTCCCCTTGCAGTATTCTTCGTGATGGGGAAATAGGTGCATATTGTGGCAGGCGCTACTGTATTCTGCATTCTCTCTGCTTTGCTCTAATTATAGGTGTACATGTTGTATATCGTGGCATACTTTACTGTATTTGGAAAGCCCTCTGCAGTATTCTATTTAACGAGGAATAGAAGTACATTGAGGCGTGCACTATTGTATTCATCACTCATTCTGCAGTATCCATGTAAAGTAACAAAAGCTCCATATTATAATAAGCATTAAACTATTTGGCAATCGGTCTGCGGTATTCTACTTAAAGGGAATCTATCTGCATAGCGCTACATGCACTGATGTGAGTGTTTATCACTCCCTCTTCAGCATTCAATTCAGAGGGCAACCCTCTGCATATATTTTAGCATGCATTACTGCATTCAGCAGTCCTACAACAGTCCTACAGGAGGGCTGTCCGACATAGGCCCAGAACAGTGTCAGCTGATGAACTTTCATACAGATGAGGCATAACCATTTACCTTGTATGGCACTACTTCTTCCCGAAAGACACACAATTGATGGACGGAATGCAGAACAAATCAAAACATTCACCCCAGTCAGAGATCTGGGTTAAATCCATCATTCTTTTGCTCACCATGGTACCCCAGTTCAGACCTGGCCATGTGCAAATCAGTCTTGACCCTGTGCCTCATTGGAAGAGTCCAGCCCGAACTGCCAAGCCAGGTCCTCCCTGGACCGGAAACAAGCATCCTAGGACCGGCTTCGGGGTTTCACCCCTCATCAGCCAGGATAGCTTGAATCCAGGGCATAGTGAGCCCGAGACCCACGCCTGGGCGCACCCGGCGCACTTAGGGCGAGGAAGCAAAAGACACAATTGATGGGCAGAATGCAGAACAAATCAAAACATTCACCCCCAGTCAAGAGATCTAGGTTAAATCCATCATTCTTTTGCTCACCATTCCACCCCAGTTTAGACCTGGTCATATGCAAATCAGTCTTGACCCTGTGCCTCATGAGAACAGTCCAGCCCGTACTGCCAAGCCAGGTCCTCCCTGGACCAGAAACAAGCATCCTAGGATCGGTTTTGGGGTTTCACCCCTCATAAGCCAGGAAAGCTTGAATCCAGTGGCACAGTGAGCCTGGGACCCATGTCTGGGCATAACAGGCGCACTTAGGGCGAGGAAGCAAAAGACACACAATTGATGGACGGAATGCAGAACAAATCAAAACATTCACCCTCAGTCAAGAGATCTGGGTTAAATCCATCATTCTTTTGCTCACCATGCCACCCCAGTTTAGACCTGTCCATATGCAAATCAGTCTTGACCCTGTGCCTCATGGGAACAGTCCAGCCTGAACTGCCAAGCCAGGTCCTCCCTGGACCAGAAACAAGCATCCTAGGACTGGTTTCGGGGTTTCACCCCTCATCAGCCAGGATAGCTTGAATCCAGTGGCACAGTGAGCCCGGGACCCATGTCTGGGCATACCCGGTGCACTTAGGGCAAGGAAGCAAAGACACACAATTGATGGATGGAATGCAGAACAAATCAAAACACTCAACCACAGTCAAGAGATCTGGGTTAAATCTATCATTCTTTTGCTCACCATGCCACGCCAGTTTAGACCTGGCCATATGCAAATCAGTCTTGACCCTGTGCCTCATGGGAACAGTCCAGCCCAAACTGCCAAGACCGGTCCTCCCTGGACCGGAAAAAAGCATCCTAGGACCGGGTTCAGGGTTTCACCCCACATCAGCCAGGATAGCTTGACTCCAGTGGCACAGTGAGCCTGGGACCCACATCTGGTCATACCCAGCGCACTTAGGGTGAGGAAGCAAAAGACACACAATTGATGAACAGAATGCAGAACATATCAAAACATTCACCCCAAGTCAAGAGATCTGGGTTAAATCCATCATTCCTTTGCTCACCATGCCACTTCAGTTTAGACCAAGCCATATGCAAATCAGTCTTGACCCTGTGCCTCATGGGTACAGTCCAACCCTAACTGCCAAGCCAGGTCCTCCCTGGACTGGAAACAAGCATCCAAGGACAGGTTTCGGGGTTTCACCCCTCATCAGCCAGGATAGCTTGAATCCAGTGGCACAGTGAGCCCGGGACCCACGTCTGGGCATACCCGGTGCACTTAGGGCGAGAAAGCAAAAGACACACAATAGATGGACGGATGCAGAACAAATCAAAACATTCACCCCCAGTCAAGTGATCTTGGTTAAATCCATCATTCTTTTGCTCACCATGCCACTCCCAGTTTAGACCTGGCCATATGCAAATCAGTCTTGACCCTGTGCCTCATGGGAACAGTCCAGCCCGAACTGCCAAGCCAGGTCCTCCCTGGACCGTAAACAAGCATCCTAGGACCGGTTTGGGGGTTTCACCCCTCATCAGCCAGGATAGCTTGAATCCAGTGGCACAGTGAGCCCGGGACCCACGTCTGGGCATACCCGGCGCACTTAGGGCGAGGAAGCAAAAGACACACAATTGATGGACAGAATACAGAACAAATCAAAACATTCACCCCCAGTCGAGATCTGGGTTAAATCCATCATTTTTTGCTTACCATGCCACCCCAGTTTAGACCTGGCCATCTGCAAATCAGTCTTGACCCTGTGCCTCATGGGAACAGTCCAGTCCGAACTGCCAAGCCAGGTCCTCACTGGACTGGAAACAAGCATCCTAGGACCGGCGCACTTAGGGCGAGGAAGCAAAAGACACTCATTTGATGGATGGAATGCAGAACAAATCAAAACATTCACCCCCAGTCAAGAGATCTGGGTTAAATGCACTGCATTTACCACAATGCAACTGGGCTAATGGTGTTCTGGTATGCAAGGCAGTGTGTTCCCTCCTCCTTTTGTACTTTTTAATACAATGTCTGAATTTTTAGTTGATGAGTTAAACCCAGATCTTTGAGACTGGGGGTGAATGTTTGCATTGTTCAGCATTTATTTATTTTTTATTTTATTTATAAGGTTTTATATAGCGCTGGCTGGACCCGAGGGTATCAGAGCGCTTCACATGGAAAAATTGCGAAATAACATTTGTATAATGAGGTAGCATACACAAACAACTTAGAACACTAAAAACAGACCGAAATAATTACCAGGGTTAATTACATCAAGATTTACATTAGGATACAGTGAGTCATGAGTAATACAGCAAGTGTGGTTGGGAAAGGCTAAAGAAGGAGGGGAGGAAGCAGGAATGGCGGGAGACCATGGAAGGGGAAGGGTGAGGAAGAACTGGGTAAGTGTAGGCTGGGGCTATAAGGGGATTTAGTTATATGAGAGGGGGAAAGGCAGTTATATAGGGTAGTTATAGGAAGAGGGGGGAAGAGGAAGTCAAGTGATCGGTAAGGGGAGCCATAAACAGTGAGACGCAGGCTGAGACTGTAAGGGGACTTAGTGATATAAGAGGGGAAAGGTAGTAAAATAGGATCGTTATAAGAAGAGGGGGGGAAGAGGAAGTCAGGAGATCGATAAGGGGAACCCAAAACAGTGAGAAGCAGGATTGGGAATAGTGCTCGGTGTAGGGATTAAGGACCCCAGTATTTGTTGAGAAGGTGCAGTTTCAGGGCTTTTTTGAAGCTGTAGTAGGAGGGGTTGCAGCGTAATTCTATAGGGAGGGAATTCCAGATGGTAGGCACATTTCCAGAGAAGGAGCGTGATTGTGTGGATTTCTTATTTAACAGAGGGGGAATGAGAGCGAGTGTGTCGGTGCTCCTCAACACTCTAGAGCCGCCGGCTTTGTGGAGTTTGTCCGAGAGATACCGCGGGGTGTTTTGATGAAGGGCTTTATGCGTGATGCAAGCGGTCTTGTAGGTGGATCTGCCTTCAAAGGGGAGCCATTTGAGGGATTTGAGGGCAGGGGAGATGTGATCGAACCGTTTGCAATCAGTGATAAGTCTAGCAGCAAGGTTGAGAACAGATTTGATTGGGGCTAAGTGGATTTTAGGTGTTCCAACGAGGATGGCGTTACCACAGTCAATTCTCGATAGGACCAGTGATTGGACAACTAATTTAAAGTCATCTGCAGGAATGAAGGGTTTGATTTTCTTGAGGTGATAGAGCGTGAAGAGAGCGCCCTTTGCTGCATTTTTTTATGTGAGAAATAAGACTAAGGTTCCGGTCAATGTTAATCCCGAGGGATTTAACTGAGTTGGAAATGGTGAGAGAACAGTTGAGAGCTTTAAGGTCAGATATCCAGGTTTGGATGGGATGCGGGTTGTTTTTTGGCGAGAAGAGGATGATTTAGGTTTTTTAGGGTTTAGTTTGAGGTGGTTGAAATGGAACCAGGATTGAATCTTAATCAGGGTGTCATTGAGGTGTAGGATATCAGAACGTGATTTAATCTTGCAGTAGATTTGCTTAAGAATGAGGGTGAGAGATTCCATGAAGAGGTTGAAAAGAGAGGGAGAGAGTATGGATCCCTGGGGGACACCAAGGGAGACAGGCCTAGGTTTAGAAAGGCAGTTGAGAATTTTAATTTGTTGGGTTCTGTGTTGGAAGAAGGAGGAGAACCATTTGAGGACTGAGCCATTAAGGCCAAAATGATCTTTGAGAGTGCTAAGTAAGGCAGAGTGGTTGACAGTATCGAAAGCAGCAGAGAGGTCGAGGAGAATGAGAAGGGAGGACTCAACCTTGTCAAGGGATTGATGAATGTTGTCAATTACATTAAGCATGGCTGTTTCAGTACTGCAGCCCTTTCTAAAGCCTGATTGTAGTGAGTCCAAAAGTTTGAAAGTGTCAATGTGTTTGTCCAATTGAAGCAGGGCACATTTTTCAAGGGCTTTAGAGAGAAGCGGGAGGTTAGAGATAGGACGGAGATTATTAAGGTCGTTTGGATCAGCTTGAGGATTTTTGAGGATGGGAGTGACTTGTCCAAGTTGGAGGGAGACAGGGACACAACCCGTAGCCAATGAGGAGTTGATGATAGTGGTCCAATAGGGAGCAATGATGTGTTTTAAATCTTGGACAAGGTTAGCAGGGAGAGGGTCTCTGGTGTGAGAGGAAGGTTTAAGTCTGGTAATGATGTTAAGGACATCATGTTCGGTAACTGGGTGGAAGTTATGCCAGGAGGCAATATTTTTAGCAGGGGGTAGGTGGGTCTGTGTTCAGGCGGGGAAATGATGAGAGGGAGGAGAGAGGCGTCAGGGGGAATAGTAGGGAAGGGGAAATCTTTGGGGGAAATGTCAAAGGGGGGTAAGGTACTGTGAGGGAGGGGGGTTAAGATGAAGGATTGATCAATTTTGGTGATTTTTTCAGAGAAGAAGTTAGCAATTTCTTCACATCCATCCATCCACATTCCATCCATCATTTGTTCTTTTTGCTTTTGTTACCCTAAGTGGGAAGGGTATGCCCAGATGTGGGTCCCATGCTCAGTGCACACTAGATGCAAGCTAGCCTAACTAATGAGGGGTAACACCCAAAACTGGTACCAGGATGCTTGTTTCCGGTCCAGAAAGGACCTGACTTATCAGTTCGGGCTGTACTGTTTCCATAAGCAGCAGGGTCAAGACTGCTTTGCATATGACTGGGTCCAAACTGGGGTGATGTGGTTAGCAAAAAAACAATGGATTAAACCCACATCTTTGTGTGTGAGGGTGAATGTTTGCTTTGTTCAGCATTCCGCCCATCATTTGTTCTTTTTGATTAAGTTTACCCAAGGCAGGCCTTCAGGTCCTCCTTGATGGGGTCACTTGACAACTTGTCTGTCATACTTTCAGATATACCTCCTGCTGGAGGCATGGTGATATGCCTGGCAATTTGGTTGTCTTAGGGGTTTGAAACATGTAGTGAGGGTTTCAATATTTCATTCACATGTCCAGGATAGTTTTGCTCTAGCATCTTTGCCAATATGCGTATCAAGATGGATTAGGAGTGAGTGGGCAGGTGGTGGAGCCAGAGAGCATAATGTTCCAGGTAGCCTTACCCACCAGAGAGGAATAAACCAACTACCTCTAATGACGTACCCTAGTACTAAGTCAAGCTTCCTCCAGCATCCTGAATTCTCAACACCTCCATCATCACAGCAGCTAGACACTCTTTGAGCTCAGGTGCGAATGCCTTATAAAACTCGGTAAGTATGCTATCTGTATCTGTAGCTTTCCCAGGGGGAGATTAAACAACGCAAGACAAATTTCTTCCCACAGTGGAGGCCCCTCCAATAGATCTTGCTCTTCTTCACTCAATTTGTCTAAGGGAGCTGAATTCAAACAATGGATTATATTCATTTCGTCTCCTCGGCATTATCTGTATAACCATCTTGATAATATCTTTGAAATGTCGCCCTGATGCCTACAGGGTCAAAAACCATCCCCAGTATCCAATCTCTTATTTCCCGCACCTCTCTTTGAGCATTTTTCAATCTTGTTCTGGTAGCTAGATTTTCACTGCATTTGTGTGCTTTTTCCCTCCACACCGTGAGTTTGTCTGCTGCTTTTTTTGCGGAAATTTCCACAATTGCTGCTTTGGCGACAGCCACCCCCACCCCAGCTACCTTATCTCTCTGCTTTGTAGGCATAACTAGTTTTCCTTCCATTACTGTTAATGTTGCATACAGATAACCCAGCCTTTGTTTCTCCTTCTTCCCTCGGTTCAGAGTGAACTGTAGGGTCTCCCCCATATCCCTGCTTTCAATGTGACCCAAACCACCCCTAGTAGGGCACTCCCTGTGTTTTCTTTCAGAAAAATAAGGTATCCATTTGTTCATATGTGCACAATTCTTCATTAGCTAAAAGAGCACGTTCAAAGCCCCACTGAGCCCCTTTTCTAACAAATCCTATGCTTTGTATTTCCAATACTAGGGGGTTATGATCAGACATGACCCATGGGAAGCTTTTAATATATCACATTCTTGTATAAAAGCATGGGAAACAAAGAAAAAATCTAAGCGGGCATGAGTTTGATGTAGTGCAGAGAAGAATGTAAACCCAAACTCGTGAGTCTCTTAACCTGCCATACGTCCGTTAATCCATGTTCCCTAGAGAGCCCCATTAAAAACTGAAACACTTAGGCTTCCTCCCGGTAAATACATGGTGGCCCTGCAAGAACCAAATCTAGGGTAAATTAATATTCAAATCCCCACACAGGATAATAGGTAAGGGCCAAAGTACTAGTTCATTCGAGAGCCAATCAAATAACCACTCATAAGCGGAACATAAAGAAAGTCTTCTCTTAGAAGGCTGGAATTCTACTATGACCACCCAACCATGTTATCTGCACGTATTTGTTTTACAATGATCCCATGTATTGTGAGCTAATATTGCAACTCCATAAGTGCATGTCCCTTGCAATGTCCACCCAATCAACCAAGCGAGTCTAGCAACTGTAGTTGTGATCCCTCAATATGAGTCTCTTGAAGACAGATAATATCAGCATTTAGCATTTGAAACTCTAATGCAAATCTATACCTTTTTCTCCCATCATTCTAGCTGCAGATATTAGCAGTTTCTATCCGTAATTTACTCATATCTAGCCTTAAACCTGATCATCAACCTACACTCATCCCCCCATGAAACCACATGACCAGAACACAAGGACTCTGATAAATACTGGCCTATCCTTTTTAAACTCCTTCTGGAATCCCCAAGAATCTTAAATTGTTCCTGCATTGTCTATTTTCTTGATCGTCTAGTTTCCACAGCACGTCTGTCATTATTACTTCTTGGGAAGATTTCTGGGTTTTCCATGAGTTCATCTCAGTCTCTAGACACTCAGTCTGTCCTTCCACCAATGTAATCCCTTCCACCATGTCCAAGCAGGTTTTATTAACTTTTTGAATAGTTCCATGCAGTTTTTTCAAAGCAAGCCGAGTATGACGACTTTCACTCTGGGTTTCCTACTGAAGTTGCTTAATAGTAGGCCTGGGCGGCAAATTCCGTTCCGCTCGCGGAATTTGGGTAATTTTGCATTCCGCGGAGAACGCAAAATTGCCAAAAAGTCCACGATCCGTGGCTTCGCAGAGTTTTTTGCTTGTTCGCGCTTTCAAAATGCGTGTTCGCAAGATAGTTCTTCCCGAGCACGCAAAAGCGTTCGCGAACAGGAAAAAAGCATCGCGAACGGGCGGAACAAGCAATTCCGTGTGTTTGCGGAACTTTTGCGTGCTTGCGTATTTTTTACCATTTCGCGGAGCTTTGCGTAGCGCGACTACGCAAATTCCGCCCACCCCTACTTAATAGATTGGAGGATCACTGAAAGCGTTGATTCTACTGCATATGATCCAGTTGCTGCATTCTCAGAAGCCTTATCACTTACATTTGGTTCCTTTTCATTAGTTTCCTCTGGATATACTAGTTGGGTAGCTGAATAATACCATCTCAATTTTTCCATGGATGTTCCATTAATGCTCCCACCCCTGCCCTCTCAAAAGCTCTTCTCTTCTCTTCTCTTCTCTCCTTTCTTTTTCTTCTTTGACAACTCGCGTTTAGTTAGAACAGCAGACTTATCTGGAGCACTATTAATAGAGGAATCAGAGGACAGATCCTCTATAGACTAAGATGATGTACTGCAGAGATTAGGCAGATCAGAGTCATCAGTCAATGAAAAGAACTTCTCCCCTGTATCAGGGAACCTAGCTACATCTTTGTTTTCCTACTACTTTCCTTACAGGCCCTGGGCAGTGATCATCAAAGCTCCCTGGTTGATTAAGGCCGAATGGCTCGTATCAATTTTTAGCTCCTTATTCCCTGCTCAGAGGGTCGCTTCCTGTTGTTCTAGTTCTTCAGCCAGTAATTTGTTTCGCATTTTACTAGAGGCACCCGCCTGTGCCTTCCTTAAAATCTGATGATTGTCTGGGGCTTGACTTAACTCACTCGTTCCTTCCTTCTCCACACCTTCCCCAGTCATTGTAGCAAGGGACACCATCCTCTGAGCTTCCTTCCCACTCGTGGCGGCAATTTCCACATGTCCTTCCACTTTTACAAAGTCTGTGCTAACCGTGCTTGACCCCCCATCTCAGCTTTCAGATCTCTATTACAAACTAGGGGGAACATATTTGCAATCAGGGGCTGAGAAGTCCCAGAGTCACCATGTAGCAAGCCCCTAAGTGACCTTAGTGCGGCCCTCTGTGTCACTTCCCTCCTGATTCAGACTTGTCGATGCATGCAGCCTCTTCTCCTTTTTTTCCTCTATTTGGCTCCTTACCAGGTTTGCGACGTGTAGTCATGAGGGCAGGGTGGTAACGACACTCAATGTCACTGGTCGACCAGGCGCACCACCAGCATCAGGAAGTAAAACCTTGCCAGCTGGGCAAAGCACTTGGCCGCTTTAATTACTGCGGCAAACACAAAGCGGTCCAACACGCTTTGACAACCGCGTCTCTGGCAAGCTCAGATTCTCCCTGTCATCCAAATTCCAGCTCTGGCTCCTCCACACATGCTCTGTGACTGCTGCATGCTGATCTAGTAAGATAAGGCGAGAGGGGAGCGGTAGGCATCATCGGCGTTTCACTCAGACGCCATCTGGCCCCATTGTACCCCATCAATTCTCAGAGCAAAAAACTGAAAAAAATGTTTAAATCCTAGGTTTCAGGAAATTTTAGGAGTACATTTTGACACCAACCAAAGTAGTCAGACTCACTCTAGCAGAGGCCAGCAGCAGTATTCACTGCAGGTCCAGTTGGAGCTGATCATCTTGGCAATTGCAGAATAGACCTCTGGAAACTTGTTGCATCCCTGTAGCTCAAACAGGAGTTCACTCAACTGACACATGGAGGCAATTCATGCGGTTTCTGAGTTCAAGGCAAGCATATTCAATCTTCCTTCAGGTTCTTCCTTCTTCTGATTCTTCACAGGTCCAGGAATGTTCTGAGAGGGGCACTGGGGATGCCACTTTTTTGCCCAGTGCCAGCCTGTGGGTGGGAGAAACTCACACGACTCCCTAACCAATGGGGTAAAAATTCCAGGATGACCCTACCTACTTTTGCAACACATTCTCTGTGTTTACTGTAAAGTACCCCACAGTGTCCTTCTCTATCTAAATCCAAAGTAGCAGAACCCTTCTTCTCTTGGTCAAATCTCCATGTCCCTGCTCAGAAGTGTGGCTATGATAATGGGCAAGCCTTCCCTTGTGGTCACTCCTCATCAGTTCTGCATTAGCTCCCCCCTCCCACGTGATTTAGAGCTAAGCTGACCAGGAAGACACTGACGGAAAGGCACTTTTGGCTTAGACAGAGAAATGACAACTTTCTAAAAAGTTCATTTCTGAAACAGTAATACTAAATCCAACTTGACCATTAAGTTGGTATTCAAATTACTATTTAAATGAGTCCCTGAATCATGGTTCTAGCTGCTCCTATACTGAAGCTAAGCATTATCAATTGTTATAAAATAACCCAGGGGCAGATTTACAATAAACTAACGCAGTGCGGTGGAGCAAGTCATTTTGCTGCGCCGCGTTAGTTTGGGAGCACAGGGATGCGACGTATTTACAACAATAAGTGCTTCCCCCTGCGCTGGCACACAAACTGTTGCCATGCGCCGACCCAGGCACTCTTGCACCATGGTGCAAGGATGCCTGCGTCATGGGCATGATTGTTTATGTGCAGGAAGGGATCCCTTCCTGCACATAAACTATCACCAGAGGTGATTTCCTCTTTCTATGAGTGCTGCAGAATGCAGCACACATTGAAAGAGGAAAAACGAGGAGAAATGAATACATTTCTCCTCGTTGCGCCTCCCTACACCTCCCCTGGGGAGGCGTAGCATTCAGACGCCTTTCCAGATTCATGATTTCCTGTAAATCTGGAAATGTGTCAGGTTCCATGGGTGTTGTGTAGGAACACCCACAGCAACACCCATGCAACGCCCCTTTCATGCAAAGTGCTGCATTTAAAGGGGCCGTATTTACGAGGACAGAAAAAGGATGGCTTTTCCTGCCCTTGTAAACATGGGACAGCAAAATGCGCTGCTGGTGCGTCACAAAAAGTGATGCATCGGTGGCGCAAGGGGCTTGTAAATCTGCCCCCAGTGTTTTCCTACGGCAGAGCCAGCTTGCTGCAGTGAAGAAAAATCTACTTTATAGGTTTTCCACTACTAGGACATGTGCACGTTTGAATATACATGTCTTACATTTTAAAGACCATGCCCCTTGACGTATAGGCATTTAAGGCCTACCTTAGGATTGACTTAGTAGTACTAAAAGGGAAGCTTTAGAAATGGCAAAAGGTTTATTTTGTCAGGTTAAAGTGTCTGTTTAAAACAGCACACACAGGCTGCAAGGACAGGCTTCAAGACTTGTTTTACTGTGATACTTTAGTGGGTGGCAAAATGAGTTTTGCAGCCCACTTTAGTTTACAGGTCTTAATTACATGTAGTACTATACACTAGCGACTATTGGTAAATTCTTTGTGGAAATTAGGTGTATGCCAATTTTACCATGTTTGAAGGGGAGAGCCCAAACACTATACCACTATTTAGCAGGAATAAAGTGTGCAGAGTCCTATGGCTAACAAAAACAGATTCAGTTAAATAAGGCAGAAATCTAGAGGAATATCATGTCAAACATGGTCATTTCCAACAATAGCGCTTACTTTTTACCCTTGTTTTATGGTTTTGGCACACTAAAAATAACAGTTTGTTTTCCGCATGTTTGCAGCAGAACTTCAGTTTCAGCACTAATTTGTTTACTTGAGTGAGAAGGAAACTGGCAATAGAGTCCTCTTTCCAGAAACTATCCCCTTATGCAGTTTTATTCCTGAAATAAGATCCTGATATTCTTAACTGTGCATGAGCTCTAATACAATGCTGACAAGTACACTAATGGTTAGTCTTTAATATCCTTAATAACATCACTGAAATGCATATTTATTTTGTTAATGGTTCGTGTTGGTTATTCATTATGAACCTTTCAGTTGCCTTAAACAGATTGCTCTACCTTATCTGGTTAATCGGTCGGTTAATTTATTTTTATAATCCAATATTGGGTGACTGCACCGCTACCTGTAAGCAGAGAAAGCACAACAATGTTATGCTAAAAACACACGCAGAAACACGCAGAAATGTGTCTGTTGGAAAGTGGATTATTGGTAGGGGCAAATGTAGGTCTGCTACTTGCAATAAAGCCACGAACACATGATAGGACTCAGCATAGGTCCTAGAAAACTATTCCTATGCTCAACCCTTGGTAACGTGGCTGCAAGCAGACAGGCTTAACTTCAAAGACAGGTATGTAAAGCATTTAAAAACACCAATTCAGTAAATAATTAAGACACAGCACATAATAAAAATCCAACACCAATTTATAAAAGTAGGAAATATTTGTATCTTTAAAATGACACCAAAACGACAAAAATCCAATGTAGGGAACCGGAGATATGAATTTTCAAAGATTTAGAAAAATATAGCACTTAGAAACTTATAGCACCATATTGGGATACAGGCTCGCGATAGACCGGGCCAAAGTCAAAGTTTCAGGCCGACCCTGATGGAGCCCTGAGCGGCTAACCCACGCGGAAGGTCCCGGTCACAGTTTTTACCTTCGGACTTAGAAACTTTTCTGGAGCTTTTCTTCCCCGGGGTCCCTCGAAGCTCTCAGCCAGTCCGGATTCGGTAAGGGTTCGCTGAATAGCCTTGCGATGAGCTCCCGGTCAAACCTATGGAAGTCCGGTTCCAGCGGGGCAAACCCAGGATCCAGGTCGACACGCCATTGAAGGCAGGAGGCTTGGCTTTCGCGGTTGCTCCCGGTCACCTTTTCTTCGTTCGGACTTAGAAACTTTTGCGGAGCTTTTTTTCGCGGGGTCCCTCGATGCTCTTCACCAGGCCGGATTCGGTGAGGGTTCGCTGGCCTCGGATTTCTTCTACTCCCAGTCAAACTCTGGAAGTTGGACCTACGGAGCTTTTAGTGGGACGAACCTGGATGGCTTGGCCGGCTTGCGGTGGAAGGCAGGCGGCTTGGCTGGCCAGGTTGAGTCGGTCCCTCTATGGAGCTTTTTTTCAAAGTTGCTCCAAAGTTCTCCAAACTTCCTGAAGTTCCTCAAGGAGTCCCAAAGTGTCTCAAACTCACTCTAAGGGTCTGGAAGCTCCAAGATGGTCCTTTAAAGTTGAGGACTTCAGTTCCCACAATCCACTAGGACAAAACCCTTACAAATCCACTGGTGTTCTTCCAGTTGATGATCCTTGGTGGTGATGGTCCAGGTGAGCTCTGTTAACCTGTAGCTTGCAGGGAGTCCACTCTTTAGTTCTTTTGCAGCAAGGTAATCCACAAGGCTGTAGTTTCAGCTGGTGCAGTCTTCAGAGGACAGGCCTTAGAGTATTGCACCCCCAACTTCTCAGCACGGCAACGTCTTGCTTCCTTAAGTTTCAAGCAGCAGATCTGAGAGGCTCTGCCCCTCTCAGATACTTTTTCCAAGTTCTCTGGGTCAAGCAGGAGGTCACTGCTGACCAATGGGAGCAGGGTAACTCCTCAAAGATATGACCACATCCTGTAGAGTGTGGCATTATTTTGTCCCAGAGTGCATCAAATCTTCCAAATTCATAATGGCTGATTTTCCAGCAGGGAGGTAAGAGCTGGCTAAACACACGCCTAGGATGGCTAATTTACTTAGACTCTCCCCCCTGCATCTGCTCATACCTTCCTTAATCCTACCATCTGCCTGAGGTGGAAATTTCAGAGTTGTAAATGACACTGGTTTCTGCTCTCCTCTTTGAAGACCATGGTTTACGACTCCTCCCCCTGGCCTGGCATTCCTGTGGAACAGCACACTGCCCTGCCAGCAGAGCTGGTTAACCCCAGGGGCTCTTTATCACCTCTTTAAGGCAGCCTGGCTAATCCACTTAACTCTGACCAATCAGGGCAGACCACTGGAAGGCTGAATCTGGACCTACAAACAAGAAAGTCTTATAACTTCTTGTATGTACACTTTAGGAGAAATTCAACAATATAATATTGTGGGATTTATTAATACCATTCGGGGAAGTCTTTGAATGGTACCTCTAGCCCTCTCCTATCAAGAGTTATTAGTTAATAACGTCCTACCATGTTAACCTATGTAGCAGGGGATTTGCAATGGGAAAAATGACTTGAACCATTTTTCCAGCTTCAGGACTTACAAAAACATATGTTATAAGTACTTTGCTTATATCTACAGGACCCCCACCCCATGGGACACTTAGGTGAGACTTTAGGGGTTCTGAATCTGTACAAATATTGCAGATCCTCACTTCACAGTGCTCCTAGCATCAAAGTCGAATTTGGGCAGCACTTTATCACAATGTGGGGAGTGAAATGTGAAATTTCACTTAACCCAGGGCATATAAAACTCATTTTATAAGGGTATACCTTATAGATACCTGACCCCCCACCCCTGGCACACCTAGGGGAGACCCTGTGGGTTCCTAATATGCCATAACATTGTACGTTATCCATTTTTAAGTGCCCCAAACACCAAGGTCGAGTTTGGGTACAATTTAGGGGCATATTATCAAGAACGACATTAAAAATTATCGCCGGTTTAGCAGCAGAAAACTGCCGCTAAAGCGGCGATAATGGGCTTGATAATATGCCCTTGAGAATTCAATAGAAGTCCATGTTCTGGTGTGAACATGGGCTTCTATTGGAATTCTCAGAGCATATTATCAAGCCCATTATCGCCGCTTTAGCAGCAGTTTTCTGCCGCTAAACCGGCGATAATTTTAACGCCGTTCTTGATAATATGCCCTGTACTTTTTAGGTCTCGCCTGAGCCAGCGCATGCGCTGCCCTGCGAGACATTTAGTAAGTGGGGTTTTCAAAGTGCTACCACACGCTTTTGCTGGCCTAGCGCTTGCGGTTACGCACGCGCGCAGCCGCCAGCTTTCAGCGCCCGAGGCACCATCTGGAGCGCGATCATTTTCACTTCTGCTGCGCGCGCACCACTTGCGTGCTTTTTTAAAATTTTCTTTTAGCGCGCGCGCACACGCACGCGCACACAACTCCCGGGCTTGTCTGCCTTTGCTTCTGATCCGTCCAGACTATGCTGCTGGTATTGCCTCTTTTACAGCATTCCCTCCGCTTGTAGCTCTCCTAAAGGTATTTGGGTACTTCCTATATCGAGAAATGCACTGTTGGGAGTTCGCCTGGGTCCACTTTTCATTTCCTCCGCTGCAAGTTTCTCAGGGAGTGCATGTGTGCTTAGCTTATGGAAAGGGTATAGACCCTTGCTAATGCAGCTGGCATGCTTCCCATGACATCTGGCTAGGTGAAGTCTGCCGTCAGCGGGAGCTCCCTATTAAACGACGTCCCCTAAATATTTAGCCAGCTGCCCTCCGTTTGGTTAGTCAGTTCATTACACCAGTGTGAATAGTACTCCTTTCTCTTGTCACCTGATGATTACAAGTGCGCCTACTTCTGCTTTCGACCTTTAAGCTGTGCCTCGGCTACATTTGTGCAGTTACCCCCATGAAAGTTCTTGGGGATGGAGCCCTTAAGGGAAGCAGGAAATACCTCCGGCAAACGAATCCTACAAATGCAAGCAGAGCAATCGAGTTGCTTGCGTTCCAACTCTCCTTGTGCAGGAAGTGAGGTATCCTCTTTCAACTCTTTAACCGGTAGCAAATCCCAAAGGTCCGTCTATTTTCTGAAAATAACTCTCGTGGTTTTGTCTGCTGACTCGAAAGAGAATATGATTGCTACCATGGTAGTCTCTGATTTAAGACCGCCCTATTTAGTAGTTAAGTTTAAATTGCTGCAATTTGCATAGCGTAAGTACAACCCATCTTGAATCTTACATACTAATGCATCCGTTCCAGTTCTCATTTCACCATTTTCTTTATGTATTTAAAATGTTACACTCATTTTCTTTGGCAGAGGTCCCATTAGTTATCTTCTCGCACCCCTGTATTTATTGTTCAGGCATTTGATAAAGTCATTGTTAATGGAATGCAGTTTTCTGACAGTTGTAAATTACATGCTAAATTAGGAGGTGATTAGGAGACTAACACTGAGACAGGTGGTGCATCATACTAGGAGGTAAATGAGCAGCTTTGCTGCTGACTGTCCATCCCCATGACTTCAAAGGTACTGGGTATAAAAAAAAGCCATTTAGCCTAGAGACGACAGCATGGCCATTTTGCAAGTTTTAACAAAGAGAAAGTTTGCCAAGCAAATGTAAGACTTTAAAGTGCATCATCGCTGTGGGTCGATTGCTTTAATTATTGCAGCAGCCAGGTCAGGCAGGGGTGTATGTGATTGCTCACGGTTTAAAGGGGGAGGAGGAAGGCGCGCAACATCACATTTTATTTTTTATAGTGACGTTTTGTGAAATGTGGTTTGCATGTATCTTGCTACATTGCTTTCTCGCAAACACTTCTTTCTTGTCATGTAAAAGTCTGCTGAAAGAAGACTCATTCGAGACAAAAATGCCTCTGCAAGATATTTGTAAGCGAACATACCTATAGCGTACCAAAAAAAAGAAAGCTTCCATAATGCGGAACTTTGAAAGTTTGTGAGAATTTTGCACTCTTAATTAGAAGCATTCAGGCATATAATGTATTTGTAAAATATGTTTGCATTGGGGAGCTTGTATTGAATTTGAACCTTAGTGAATGGACATAAACTAATACGCCAAGCACTCAGGCCACAATTGCTATGAATGAACCCCATGGAGAACAAGCATTGGCATAGCCAATAGGTCTCGCCTTTGGGACCTTATAAGTGTTTAGCCATGCAACAGTTGATGTTGTTGCACCAAGGATATTGTGCTGGATAACTAAACACTTATAAGGTCCCAAAGGCGAGACCTATTGGCTATGCCAATGCTTGTTAAAAGTAGTCTTGGCACACAGGGCTGCTTTTAAAACTGACCTCAGGCCTCAGCAGTGCACACATGCAAGTGCAGAAGGCTGCTGGCCTCTAAACTGCCATGCCCTACTATATACTAGGGACTGATAGGTAGTTTCAATTCCCCTGCCCTATTATATACTTGGGACTTATAGGGTAGGTCATGCCAATCACAGGAGTACCCCAACCCATAGTGTACCCTAGTGTATGTAGGTGTTTTCACTGTATTCTAAGTGTTTTCAGCATAGCACTGGCCTTGGGCCTGGTTAGGCAAAGCCCAGGGTCAGTCAGAGTCAGTTACCACCAGTACCAGTCAGCAAAAAGTTGGGGGGTGCCCAGGGCACAGGATGACTTTGCAATAGTGTCAGACTATGTATACCATTTATTTGGTTTTGTGGTTTCTATTACACACCATTTTCAAATGTTTTTTTGTTAGAATAGTTGGCTCAAGTAAAGAAGCAAAGATGACAAGTCCTAGAATGCATAGATTTTGTAAATGTTCATTCACACCTGGAAACACTGTCTCTCTTGGAAAGACAGATGTGTCCCGCAGTATAAAAACCTTTTTGCTGGAAAATTACTTACAAACACAATTCCAAAAGAAAACCACAGGCTGCCTGTTTTCTGTGCACTTCATGTGCCATCGCAAGGAAGTCTTGTTATCGCAGGGGTCTGCCAGTCTATATCTAAGACACGGTTCAGGTTAATCAGCATGTTATGTGACATCAGGACACGCAGGAGACATCATCTGTGGCTCAAAATGCCAGCCCTGCTCTTAATATCATTGTCACAAGCCTTGCCCTCCAGAGAATTATTAAACGGCTGGGGTTTGATCCTATCAGGCCAACTTGGGGGAGGGATTCATATACATAAAAGATAGAGAACGAAGACTCCCAGTGGTCATAAATCAAGACAATTTTAATGAAGCACAACTAAAGACATAGATCCTGTGTACTAAAGAACTTTTTGATAAGTGTTTTGAACTTGTTTAATTTTCTTTCAATTTAGCACTGATAAGTCAACACGTATGGCAACAACATCAATAATCACGTGCACCATATATATAAGAAAAACGTGTATTGACAGTACATTAATACAAATGAAATTACACAAATAAGTACAGTAGGTCAAGCATTCCTCATTTTACAAAGAACCACAAAAGGTACAGATATGATTAATCACAAAGAAAATAGCAGCAAGAGTTATTCACTGTGTGTGCTAACAATGATTCTTAAAGTCCACAATCATGTTCCTAATGTAAGGAAAAATATCCTTATATCAATTGTCCATCTTCCACCACAGAGATTCCTTAAGATATTGACAAAGGTAGGAAAAGGTCATTCACATTCCTACATTTTAAAAAATGCCAACCCGTGTCAACCTGAAACCGAATGGGATACCAAAAGACATATTTTACATAAGGTCATCATCAGGGCCAGACTCCTGTATAAAGTCTGGACGCTAGAATGAAGAAAAGACATAAAAGCCTTTCAAATAAGAGCAAGCATGAAACAATTTACTTGGTGCTTATTCTTTAACAAGTGCATACAGAATGACTGCATACCAATATTTGTATTTGTCACAAAAGCTATGATCTATAAAAAGAAAAGAAACAAGTGGAAGTGAACAGAACGGTCCCATGCGGTGTACCAGCACTCATGAGGAAAAAATGGAAAAATACTTATAGCTCACCAAAGGAGGATGTGGGTTGTTTTGAGCCTAAAAAAGAATTAGCACTTCAATAAGAGGAAGTCCTTGTTTAATATAAGTGCCCCTACAAACGACACGAGGTGGGTGCCATAAATGATACATTTGTACTTGTCAGACTGACCTTTTTAAAAAGATCGCAGCGGGTGCTTCTGACCTGAGTTACTTCAATTGAATGCAGAAGTTGCACAGGGCTAATCGTTGCAGATACTTCTTCGCGCGGAGCTAGTGGCGTACATAATGCAAACGGTGGTACTCAGTTCCTCCATTTGGATGCAGCAGCTTCACGGGGATCATAATGTTACCAAACAGTTACGACAGGAAGTCCTTAAAGTCGCCGGGGATTTTGGGGAGTGTATTTTTTGGAAAGACAAACACTGATTCATATGCAGCAACGATGGTTCAGCCCCAGATACGAGTAAACAAATAAGGTCAAATCATCCTGTTAATAATAAAGTATAATATATTTTAATGAAACCATTTAGCACTCAAAAGTGGGGCATTCCGAGAGCTGTTTGTGGGGTGCCTTATTAATCGAGGATGCTGCGAGGTGTAGTTCCTGAAGGTATTTGTCCATGCAGGGGTCAGTTAAAAAAGGTACATGTTGCATTCATGGAGTAAATGTGGTATTAAAGAGCATCACAGTGTTTCTAAAAAGACAGTCATCCTGCTCAAAAGGCACATTTCTTAATAAATAGGGACAATCTCTGTCATTATTTCAGTCCAGTTTCAGCTGCCAAAAGTTTCATGATCTTGTAGGCATCTTGGCCAAGTAATGTTGAATTTCCAGATGCTCGTATTCATACCTGTTGTAGTACAGTCCATTGCCAATCTCTGATTGCATGATTATACTGTGTACAGTGTTGAACCAATGGTGCTCTTGTAGTGCGGGACCCGATTCATGATTTATGTTGGCTTATAGGATGTTGTACTTCCTCTGTGGTTTTCCCAATCTATGCTGTTATTTTGCCGGGTTAGTCCCATGTAACGTAGCAGCTTATTTCTTACTATGTATCATGAATACATTTCCAAGCTGTGACCTTTTGCATACATGTGCACGTGCGACAATGTTAGATTAGTGTGTCTGAAACTAAACTTCACACAACATTATCACAACGCACTGAACATCATGTACAAGGTCTTGTTCCTTTCTCCGTACAAATGTCATCACTATCTTCATCCACGGGGCAACAGGGCTATCTACAAATCCACATCACTAATCTAATGCGTACATTGCAAGGCTGCTTTCTATTATAAAAGATGAGCATCCAGATCGATTAGGAGAGGAGGTACTTCCACTGACACCGAGGGTCCTCGCATGCGAAGAAATCACCACGCAGTAACCTGACATCTTGTGAGAGGTGTCCAGCTCGTGGCCAAAAAGGAGTCCTTCACTCTGTCCCATCAGGTAACGGGGTTGGATCGTCCCTTGGGGGGATTCTTGGGTCTACACCTACACACACTGTAGGTTTTAACCCTGGGCGGTGAACTCCGCTCCGCTCGCGGAGTTTGCGGAGTTTTCTGCACTCCGCGTTACGCGGAGATCGCGGAGTTCCAGAAAACTCCGCTTCGCATTGCGGAGCGGAGTTTTTTTCCTCGCTCGCGTTCGTCAACGTCAAGTTGGCGACCGCGAGCGAGGAAAATCAACCTCCTGGCGAGATTTTTCCACGTTCGCGATCGTCAACATCAAGTTGGCGAGTGCGAGCTTGGAAAATCAACATCCCGGCAAGATTTTTCCTCGTTCGCGATTGTCAACATCAAGTTGGCGAGCGCGACCGTGGAAAATCAACATCCCAGTGAGATTTCTCAACGCGGGGGGGTCAGGTTTCTCATTGCGAGTGGTCACGTATGCTCGCGACCGCTCGCATTGACAAACTGCCCGTTTGCGTTAAGAAAGCTGCTGCTCGAGTAAAAATCTACTCGAGCGGCAGAAAAGGAAAGCTTGCGCTGTGCATGGTGCCGTTCGCAATGATTGCACAGTGCGGACAAGCATCCAGCACTGTGCAATCACCGCTAACGGCATTTTTCAATTATACTCCGCGGCTCGCGGAGCTCTGCGTAGTGCGACAGAGTTGTTTTTGCACTTTGCGGTGTTCCGTGTAGTGCAACTCCGCGAACTCCGCCCAGGGTTAGTAGGTACCCTTAGAGTGGGATTTGCATAGTAGGAGTACACTAGATTACTGCCTTGTTTATATGCCTGCATATATACAATTCTTTGTCACCATGGTAGAACTATACCTATTACTTATTCTGTTAGTTCTTGTAATCACGTTTATCTTCTTCTGTCTTCTATCCATTGCAGCACATGTATTTTATGCAAGAATAATGTTGGTTCAATAAATATTGTTGAAAAGTCCCACTGTTTATTATCTGTATATTTCTCTGAGAAGAAGTGAGCAAGTGTGACTGAGCGAAAGGTTCTGTACTGTTTCCACAATTCCTCAGTAGTCAGGGTTGTCATGTTCAGTGGTTGCCTGAAACCATTTGCTCCCTGTTAGTTTAGGGGGGCTTATGGTGGTGCTGTGAGCTAGCTGGTCTATAGGCCAACATATCCTGCGGGGTTGTCTGGAATCAGTTTTGACACCAAGCCCTTAGTTTATGTTGTTTGAACAATGTGCACGCAGGTCCTACAGATTGGTAGGAACTGCACAACAATGCTTACTGACATAAACATAAAATGCAATAAATCACATTTTTGGATCAACATTTCGTGAACTCATTATGTTTTATAAGGATATCATTATACACAAAATCTGACCCTTCAAAGGTGACGTAACATACTACACAATTGCCACATTTATGGTGGCCTTGTATTGATGGCAGTTCCAATAGGTTCCTTAAGTTTCTCTGAGGTATGTGCCCTTCCGTGTTGGAATTTACCAGTCGGTGTTTCAAATTTGTATTGCTTTTTAGCACAAAAATTGGTGTTTCCTCAAATGGATCCAATGCTGAAACCATGTTCCAATGCTTTCTTATAATGTGTTTAATATCAGCTGTGTTAGAGCTGAATGTTGTGACACACACCAGTCGATCTAGTTCTTTCTTTTCTGTGGGTTCAAGAAGAACTTCTCTGGGCGTGTACCAAGCATGCTTCATTGCCATTTTCAAGAGATTGAATGGCTAATTCCGTTGTCTAAGTTTAGATATCAAAAGCTCGACATAGTGGAAATAATCGTCTTTTTACATACAGTTTCTTTGCATTTTCAGGAACTGGCTGTACAGTAAGTTGTCTTTCAGGTTCTTCTGGTGATGACTTGAGCAATGAAGAAAATTATTCCTGTCAGTTGGTTTTATGTATACAGTGGTGAAAAGGTTATTGCCATCACATTTGATAGGAAAGGTTGACAGATCACCTTTACCCCGCTTCTTAATCGTGCCTAGTGTATGCCTGTACATTCAGTTGTTTTAATAACCTGACCTTGCTTTTAACAGTTTTAATAGCCTGACCTTGCTTTTAACAGTTCTTTTTAACGTGGTGGGAAATTGAAATGGAATCTTAAATGTGTTAAAGGATTACTGCTTACCTGAATTTGAATTGTACCTTGCACTTCACACGAAGCCCGCGCTTCGCGGACATTGTTGCACTGCACTTGCACTTTCCTTCCTCTCCTCCCCTTCACGGAGGAGAAAAGGCCCGTTTTAGAGCCACCATTTTGGGACAGTTTGCGCTCTAGTGGTTGGCAGGCCCGAGTATTTAATGAGCCTGACAACGTGGATGCGCAGCGGCCTCCTGCAGCGGGCGTGCTGCCAGCACGCTGCAGGCGCACCAAAGGCAAGCCCGTCTGCGCCCGTCCACGTCCGGAACGTGGCCAGCGCCAGCCATGCTGGCCAAAAGCTCCCAGGTATGACATTCTCGCCAAGATCGCTAAAAAGTTATGACACAGGGAAAAAATGTGACTGTCAATTATTGCCGGATAAGATTAAAGGTCCCCTCGCCTGCCGTAAATGCAAAACTGAGTTTACCTTCACAGATACATGCCCCAAAGTCACGGGTATGAAAGCCTCAACACTCAGCAGATCTCAATTGAAAGAGGGACTAATTAATACACAATCACTATGTAAACACTCTCATGACATCAGAGAGTTGATTACTGAGCTACAGCTCGACTTCCTTTTCACCATCAAAACCTGGCTCAAGGAATGGTATAACCCTGACCTTGCTGTAGCACTCCCCCCCAATTATACGATTTGCAGCAAAGACAGAGAGGAAATTAGAGGAGAGGGGTTGGCTATCATTTTTCGTGACTCCCTACAGTGCGCACATTTTTACCTCGATTCATTGAAGGGAGCAGAAAGCCTCGGCTTCTGCTTCACACTCAGCGCCTCCTTCTCCTTCACAGGAGGTTTAATCTACCGCCCACCCGGCCCTAGTGCTGTCTATTTAGAATCACTAGGAGACTCCCTGAGTCACTTTCTGTTCAGATACGCTAACTTTACCCTCCTAGGAGACCTCTATCTCCATTTAGAATGCAGAAACGAGCCTGGATTGGACAATTTTCTCGAGATAATAGAATCGCTCGGAATGCACCAATTAGTCGATACCCCTACACATCAGGCGGGTCACATGTTGGATGGAGTCTGTTCTAACTCCACCACGCTAATGGTCGACACCCCTATTCCTCAGATATGGTCAGACCACAAATTTTATCCCCCTCAGTATCTCGATGCCAGTTGCTAAACACCCCACTAAGCAAACACCCTCCCCTCACCCAAGGCACAAGTGGGCCCAGTTGGTTACTAACCCAATGTTGCCCATTGTTGCTCAAGCTTCCACCCCTGTTTTAACTAGTAAAGTGCTGGAAGACACACACCTCTTTCATAATTGGATGACTTCAATAAGCAATGAGTTAGCTCCATTGGAACAACCTAAAAAGAAACATAAAGCCAAAACCCTCCAAGCTCCTTGGTATACTCCCACCTTAGCTCAACTACATCTCCAGTGTAAACAACTGGAACGCAAGTGGAGAAGAGCCTATGACCCAGCAGACCAAATGCTTTTCAAATAAGCAGGAAACAATACCATACACACATTAAATCAGCTAAAAAGAGTACTACTCAAACAAAATCTTTGAGGCACACCAAGATCAGAAAACTATTTTTCAATTATAAAGACCTTCACAGACCCTAAAACATTGAGTAGAGAAATCCCCCCATCACAGGCCCTATGTGATCAGATCTCAGTATTCTTCAAGGAAAAAATCCATAATATACAAATAGATTTTACCACAATCCCTACGCAAAACCAGGACTTAGAGCTCGACTTAGAGCTTGACCCTGCTTACGCTAGTCCCTCATTACAAGCCTTTGGAATAGTCTCACTCGAGCAGACACGTGGGGCAATTGCTGCTTGCAAATCGGGCTCCCCTCTTGATGCTTGCCCACCCATGGTCCTGCATCAAATCATAAACATCGTTAACCCGGTGATCAACCAGATAGTCAACGCCTTGTTAGCTACAGGCACAGTCCCAGATGAATGGAAATTGGCCATAGTGAAACCACTGGAAAACATTGACTCATCTATTCTCTCAAACCTTCGACCAATATCGCTGCTACCTATATTGGGTAAAATCACAGAAACATTGGTTAACAGAGAATTGTCCAACTTTCTCAAAACTGCCAAGATCCTTCATCCACGGCAATCAGGCTTCTGCCCTAAGCATTCAACGGAATCTGTGCTACTGGAAATAGCTGACACATTGAAATCCACTGCAGACAAAGGCAGGAAGGCAGTTCTGATTTTACTCGATCTGTCAGCCGCATTTGACACCATCCCACATGCCATCCTCCTTGCACGGTTAAAGAATTGCGGCATCTCAAACACAGCAATGGCCTGGATTAGATCCTTCCTTACTAATCGTAGACAATCAGTGGCCCTAGGAACGTTCCTCTCCACCGAATGTCCTATTACAT
Organism: Calotriton arnoldi; assembly: GCA_963921515.1. Lineage (NCBI taxonomy): Eukaryota > Metazoa > Chordata > Amphibia > Caudata > Salamandridae > Calotriton > Calotriton arnoldi. The sequence goes on from CAWUFW010000945.1 coordinate 376,023, forward strand.
CAGGAGTACCACAAGGCTCCTCTCTCAGTCCCCTGCTATTTAACATATACATGGCCCCTCTCATCTCCCTGATATCCTCTTTCGATATCGAAGTAACATCATATGCTGATGATACACAATTGATCCTATCCCTGGACAAAGATTCCACTAAGGCAGAATCCAATTTTAAAATCTGCCTAACAGAGGTCATCCAGTGGATGAAGCTCAATCACCTCAGGTGTAATACAGATAAAACTGAGATCCTCCTGATAGGAAAGGACAATCCCTTCCAGCCAAGTGTGTGGTGGCCGGAAGACGCATCAGCACCTCCAAACACTGTTGAAGTAGCAAAAAATTCGGGAGTGAAATTCGATACTTCACTATCCTTCCGACCGCATGCCCTGACAGTGGCAGGGACTTGTTTCAACTTAATCAAAACACTAAAAAAATTCTTCGACTTTATTCCTCTCCCTGAGAGGAAGACAGTTGCGGTGGCACTTATCCTGTCATGACTAGACTATTGCAATAGTCTACTAGCAGGAGCAAATAAACAAGTACTGAAGAGACTACAAGTGGTACAGCACGCGGCTGCTCGCTTAGTTCTAAAACTTTCACGAAGATCTTCCACCTCAGCAGCTCTTAAAACCCTCCACTGGCTACCTTTGCATAAGAGAATCTTATTCAAGGTACCTTTAATCACTTTTAGAGCATCCTTAAATCTAGGACCAATGTACCTTTCAGCCAGATTTATCTCCTACACCACTGCTAGGACACTTAGATCCTCATCTTCAAACTTTCTCAAGCCCCCTTGTTTTAGGTGCAAAACTAAAGGAGGAAAAACTGTAGCTGCATTAGGAACCAAAGCCTGGAACCTCATGCCGACACACTTAAGGCTGATCAAAACAGAAACCCAGTTCAGGAAGGCCCTGAAGACCTGGATCTTTGGATCCTCAGATGAACTTTGCCTGTCACTCATATAATGTCCTTTCCTGTCCACCTTGACTTTCTTCCGCCTAGCACCAGGATGCTCCTTTCGGAGTGACAGTTTGCGCTTTACAAGTACCTATTCAAATTCAAATAATAGGGTCCAGAAAGTTGATTTCCTCCTTTCTCCAGAGTGATATGAATTTGATGTCAGGCGTTCTATTATTTAACCAGTCTAAAAAGTCATGGAGGTAGCTTACTTTATCACGCCATATCAGAAAAATATCACTGATGAAGTGTTTCCAAGTCATATCATGTTCCTTGGAAGGGTTATCACTGTAGACCAATTTGTCTTCATAGCTTCCCATAAATATAATGGCCATTTCTGGAGCAAAGGGACAGCCCATAGCTGTCCCTTTTATTTGGAAATAGAAATCCTTATTAAAACAGAAAGAATTCCTTTTGAAGCATACATGAGCCAGTTACAGAATGAACCAAGTAGGTATTTCATGTGGGCATTGTCGCTTATCCAGAAAGGATGGCATGGCTTGAAAGCCAGCCTCTTGGGGTATGTTAGTGTATAGACTTGTGATGTCGAGAGTGACAAGAAGATCTTTATCAGCATCAAAGTCAATTAAATTGAGCTTGTTCAATTAATCTGTAGTGTCTTTCAAATAACTAGGGATCTGATTTATGAGAGGTTTAAGGAAAGCATCCATGTATTTGGCCAATGGTTCCAGGATCGATTTGACCCCTAAAATGATTGGAGGACCAGGTGGATTAGAGGAATCTTTGGTAGAAAGGACAAAGCACGGACGTTCTTGGATATTTGTTAATCAGAAATAACTTCTCCTTCTCAGTTAGCCAGTCACCATCAATACCTTTCCTAAAAGATCTGTTTATTTCATCCATGATTGAGCATGATGGATCTGCACCAATTTTTCTGTAGTTAGATTCTTGTTGGGACTGCTGATATATTTCATTTTCGTATGTGTCTCTGTCCATTTTAAACTATAGCCCCACTTCATCAGCTTGTTTAATGATTACATTCACATAATCAATTAGTGGTTTAAAGGCAAGTGCTCTTTCCACTGTAGGTTGTGTCTCATACACTTGTTTTTTTATTCAATCTGATCCAGTTCCTGAAGGACAATCTTCTCAAAGGAAATTAATTCATGGGCATATTATTTGTAGGTAGGAGATAAATATGAAGATATATTTAGGCCTAAAAAACACTTATTTGGGAGTCCTCTGTCTCAGAAAAGAAGCATATTCAACCTAATTTTACCAAAAAATGGATGATCTCAAATTGTATTTGTGTAAAATCAGGTTTTCATGTTGGGACAAAAGACAAACCCTTCATTAACACACTTTGTTCACCCACAGGCCTTTGCAACAAGTTATAGAAGGGTATTTGTTGTTGCTCCCCCACCTGTAGACTTATCATCGCGCCTGTATCTCTCCTGTCCCTTGGTTAGCTCGTATTGATAAAGAGACTGGCAACTTCAAGACAAATACTAAAACTTATAAGCAAAAGCAGTTACAGAAGCACATAGTAAACTTCTCCAAGGAATCAGAGCATCTATTTTTGAAAAAGGAATTTTGATTTTTAATATGCTCCCAATGTATGTTTTATGTCATATTATCAGTCACATATTCAAGAATAGTTATGTTTTTAGAAATGTGTTTTCAACTGCATACCTTCACTTCTACGTGACCCCTTGTTTTTGTAAATTTAGTAACCTTTTGTTTATCCATTTACTGCATTCTTAAAAAAAATCTGTGTTTCCTGAATCTGCAGTTTCTGCAATTTCAAGAATCACAAAATGTTCTAAAAAATGATTATGCTTGGTTTCAATGTAATCAATACTATGTGGAAGAGTGACATTTACACCTTTATGTCTTTTCTATTTTATTGTCAGGGTATACCTGGTTCAATACTCTGATAATCCGAATTTGTGAAACATATGGGAGAAATCATTGGAGTAGTGCTCCCCCTTTTTTGGTTTCATTAGGTCTCGCCTTACGCAGCGCGCATGCGCTGCATAGGAAAAAGACCTTTAGCAATAGATTCGGTTTTGAGGCCAAAAACGTGCACGCGTTGCATTGCTTTCAATGGCAACGCGTGCACGTTTGGTGATTCCCTTGCGGGAGCGAGCAGCGTTGCCATATGTTAGCAATTATTGCGCCTTGCTGCTCGCTCCCGCAAGGGAAACCGGCGCAGGCCCCCTCCTCTCTCCCCTCCCCCTGCTGCCGCGCGAGGCGCGCGCACTTGTTTTTATACATTTTGAGGTCACGAAAAGCTTACTCTTTAAGGCATCCTCTGCATTTACTGTGGCCAAACTAAGTTCCTTGGTCGTAAATGTTCATATTGTCAGTCCTCTTTGCCCCTCTTTGACTGTAGTACTTTGACAAGCCTTGTCATGCTAATTCAATACCCGGCTTTGAATTGTAGTCCATTCTACCTTCCATAGATATGGTGTGTGTAGGCACCGAGTTTCCTCAATGGCCGGGGCGTACTGCTGCACGTGACCCTGTCTCCTAGGAAACGAGTCTGTAAACACACCGAGCTCGGGCATCCAGCACTAATAGGAAAGACTGACAAGAGGGCGAGAGGCCGGCGTGTCACAAGCCTGTCTTACAGCTACTTCGGCTGCTGTACACTCAACTTGCGAAGGTAAAAACTCAATCTGCTTCTATTCGTCCCATAACCGATTGACCCAATGTTATGCAGGACTTAGCCAGTCCCGACGTCTTGCCCATCAGTGCGTTGCATTCTGGGACTTGTATTTTCACTTGTAGCTCTGCAATATGAGCTAAGGTCGTATGCACAGTGCTGCTGGCCAAAATAGAAGAATTGCTATAGGAGTTACACGGGGCCTTCATGTCCACTTGACAGATGTGAAAACTGACTAACACGTAGTTTTCACGCTTCCTCGTGCCGGGTGAGTTTTTTCCCCTGCTAGTTCAGTTCTCGTATTTGTAGTTGTGCACGTGCATTAGAAGAATAAAAATTTAAAGATCCAGATGCGTAGATATCAAGTCTCTGACAACTTGGAGCCCTCTTCAAAACATACAGTAACATTTACGTGGATTATTGAAAATTCAGTGACAATTTACAATTTGGGCGTGAATTTTGTTACTGTTTTCATTGAATGAATGAATGAATGAATGTCGGGGTTTATAAAGCGCACAGCTACTCTGAGGAGTGTTCCGGCGCTGTTTTAAAAAGTAAGAGAATGCGAAGGGACAGGATTAGAGAGTGAAAAAGCCATGTTTTTGGTTTTATTCACTCGACAAGTTATGCATGTTGTGGCAGCTTTGGAAATGGATCTCCCTTCGTGCTGAATTTATACTGATGTCGATAATTATGTGTGTTAGAATAGTTGGAGAGATCTAATGATGCCACCACCCTCCATGTCGTTAGAACAGCATGTTTCCAGTACAGGAGTTTTATTTTGCAACTTAATGTAGTCAGTGAGCTGCAGTTATCGTTGACCCTCCTGGACTAACTAACGCACGTACTGAATTGATTTGGTAAAAGAAAACAATCCCTCAAATTTTCTGATTCCATGCGAATGTAGCTTATTCACTAAAGATTTTTATTTTGCATTGTTGTACTTTTAATCCTGACTCGTTGCTGGGCTAAATTATATTTTGGTGATTTTATGTCAATGTCATTTTGCTGTCAATCTCTTAATATGTTATTATGGAGTATTTTTTCTTAAAATGTGTATGGTGCAAGTTTCCCCCTCCTAATACAAACCATTCACCCTCTCATATAGTGCATGTAGTTGCTAATCTATCCCCCAAACAGGAGTGAATTTACATGCCTGAGTCAATATTTGCTGAGAAGCTTGGAGTGTGTGTGGGGCTGGGGAATGCCTGGACAATCTCATCCATGAGCAAGGCATAACTGTGAGCAAATTGATGTTTCCATCTGGATGTCTGCATTCGGGTACCAGACACATACTTTAAAAACAAGCATTGGCATAGCCAATAGGTCTCGCTTTTGGGACCTTATAAGTATTTAGTTATGCAGCACAATATCCTTGGTGCAACAACATCAACTGTTGCATGGCTAAACACTTACAAGGTCCCAAAGGCGAGACCTATTGGCTATGCCAATGCTTGTTTTTTTCTCTTATGGCCTGGTTCAAAAAGCCATTTTCATGAATATTTTACAGCAAAAATTCATTTCACTTATGCCTTTTGAGATTTCTCAGGAGGATTCTTGGCAGTGTAAATGGTTTAACATTGTGAGTAGTCTGCTATAAGTACAGTGAAATGTTCAGGGTAAACCAAATGCAAAGGGTAAACAATTGGTTGATCAAAACATGGTTTGTCTTCAAAGTTTGTGAGCTTCCTAAGACTTATGATTTTTTGGCATTCACAACCTCACATTTGACCCTTTTTCGTAGTGGAAATTGCCAGTTGTTTAATCAGGAAATTGGCTGGAGTAAATCCCCTTCCAGGGAGGGGAGGAGAATTGATGACCTCCAACCCCAAACTTCCACAGGAGAAGGGGATTCTCTATGTCAAATTTTTTTTTGCTGTGGAGAGAATAAAAAAAATCCATTTTGGGCTGCTTTTACTCATTGAACAATTTGTACATTGCACACAATCCATGTTAAGGAAAGAGGAGCCCACAGACAATATAACATTCACAATCGGATATTCCCTCTGGTACTGGAGAAACGTTCCAGAAATATTTGTGGAAATATTTGCGAACTCCCAAAAGTAGTAAATCTGCACCCATTTGCCAGAGAACTGATTTTTTGTGAATCAGTATTTTACCTCAAGTTGCTGATCGCTTCTGGCCAGACTCCCTCTACAGGTGCTTTGCCCTGGAAGAGAACTACAAGTTTGCTTTAAAATTGCAATAGATGAAGCAACTACAATTTTGCACAAATTCATGACCCCTTCCACAAAGTTCAAGTATGAGATTCTACGCTGATGAGAGGCTTCATCCCAGTTGCATCTACAAAAGTAGAATGCCTCAAAGCCCGTGTTTTTTTAAAGTTTGCTAAGGTTTGTTTTTCTAAATGCACGTTGATAAAATAAACCTGCATTGGTAACTTCTATCAAGTGTGTCGCCTCCATGAATTTATCAAATTTCCAATCTACAAATTCAATTTGTTTATGGTCATATAATTGAAATTTTCACAACAAAAAACATTGCTGTACCATTGGCAATGCCCAAGCTGTGTTGTTGTGAGTTAAAACACTACAAACAGTGACACTACACTCTCCAAACCTGTTCTGTGCAATATTGACTTCTCGCAGGCTGCTAGTATTACATACCTTTTTTTATTTAGGTAAAGATATTTATTGAGAAAACAGTGTGATACATAACAGAACTTTGCATATATAAACTGTGAGATTTAAACATAACCCCTTCGCTGCTAGGCCTCCCCACACCCCATCCTAAGCCTTTTTTTGGCTATTTGGGGTAGTTCACGCTTGGGCCTCCATAACGTTTTGTCCACATAAGGTATCCATGCCAAATTTGTGGCCATGTTTTTTCCAACATCTGGGGGATTCTAAAGCTATCCAGGATTTGTGGATTGCCCTGAAGGGGACTGAAAAATTAGCTAAAGTACAGCAAACATTTTGTTTTTTTGGGAAAAATGGGAGAAAAATGCTGCAGAACAAATTGTCTGTTTTTTTCATGCAAAAAGCATCAATAAAGAATTTGTGGTTCTAAAATCACCACCTTCCCAGCTTTCAAGCACGGGCAGACTTTAACCAGAAAACCACATTTTTCAACCCAGTTTTGGCATTTTACTGGGAGATAGACCTTTTTTCATATTTTTTGAGCTTCCAACCTCTTTCCAGTTAATGGTGGAAACAGGTGTGAAACCCATGGTGAATCCCAGATGACTATGCATTTCTGAAAAGTAGGTACAAATTCTAAATTCAGCAGGGGATCAAGTGTGTAGATCTTTCAAGGTTTTCATATAAAAAGTGACGGTTAAAATAAAACAATATTGAAATTGAGTTAAAAAAACAGCCATTTCTGTCTACGTTTTTATCTGAATCTTCTTCTTACTATAGTATATTTTCAAAAGCAATATACCGTTTCATCTGCTGGATCCTTCTGATTGAGGGGATATATAGGGCTTGTAGGTTCTCTAAGAACCCGAGGTACCCAGAGCCAACAACCAAACCGCACCTTACAAAGGTTTTACATTGTGTACGGACTATATAGCAATTCAAATGGTAAATTATGAAGAATGGAAAAATAATTTAATGGAAAACAATATATTTCTGAAATGTACACCAGATACTGAGTTTAGGGGCAGTGGTTGTTTTTACATCTCTGAATTTACACTCACAGGCATGTGTTTCAGAGGGCATTTTGTAAAATGTCTTCTGTGTTACACACTTGCTTACATTTGAAAGGCACAAACATAGAGATATTCAATCTGTAATAACAAATGTTCACTATTTCATATTTCCAAATGTCTCCAGATAAAAATGGTACCCCACTTGTGTGGCAGGGCCTTGCGCCTGTGACACAAAACACCCCAAAATGTGACCTAGGAGACATCATATTTTACACAGAAGAATACATGTTTTTTACAAGGTGGCTAGCTGTGGATTTTAGGCTGCAGCTCAGCCAGCTCCTCGGGAAACCTACCAAGTCAGCACATTTTTTAAAACAAGACACCCAGGGAAGTCCAGGGTTGGGTGACTTGCGTGGCTCTCTCCAGATTTTTTTACCCAGACTTCTATGCAAATCTCAAACTTTTTTCTTACAATTTCTGTGAGGAAAAGTCCTAAAATCTGTGCACAGCTACATATTACCTACCACTCAGCATTTCTCTACCCAAAAAGGATGTGTCTTTTTGCAATGTGGGTACCTGTGGATTTTTTGTCCCAGCTTAGCCGGCACCTAAGGAAACCTACCAAACCAGCACATTTTTTAAAACTAGACACCCGGGGGAATCCAGGGTGGGGTGACTTGCATGGCTTTCAGTCGGTTATTTTTACCCAGAATCAGCTGCAAATTGCTAACTTTGCGCCAAGATACATTTCCCTCGAATTTCTGTGAGGAAAAGTTCTGGAATCTGCAGGCGGCCACAGTCTATCAAGAAAAACAGTGCCTCACTTGTGTTGTTAGGCCAAGTGCCAGCAACACGAATGGGTGCCAAAGGCAAGTAGGCGCATCTCATTTTTCCACTGAAAAATGACGTTTGTTTTGAAATGTGAGTAGCTGTGGATTTTGGGCTCCAGCTCAGCCGGCATCTAGGGAAACCTACCAAAACAGCACATTTTTTAAAAGTAGAAATGCAGAGAAGTCCATGGTGGGGTGACTTGCGTGGCTCTCACCAGGTTTTGTTTTACCCACAATCCCCTGCAAAACTCAAATGTTGCCTAAAAAAACAAATGTTCTATTCACTTCTGTGAGGAAATGTCCTGGAATCAACAGGCAGCAACAAATGTACTACCACCCAGTGTCCCCCCAAGTGCACATGACAGGGACATCAAAAGTATCACAAAATGACCTGTTTTTGCAAGGGAGGCACCTGCCATTTTGGTCCCAGGCTCGGCAGCCATCTAGGGAAACCTACCAAACCCAGACATTTCTAAAAACTAGTCACACAGGGGAGAATCCAAAGCAAACTTCAAATTTAGTTAAAAGTCACATTTTCCTAACATTTATATGTGGGAAAGTTGTAGGATCACCGGGATGACATCAAAATTATCTATCACAAAACAATGTTTTTGCAGGGGGCACCTGCATTTCTGGTCCCGTGCTCGGTGGCCATCTAGAGAAATCTATCAAACCCAGACATTTCTGAAAACTAGACAGCCAGCGGAGATCAGGGAGGTGTGGCTTGCATGGACCCCCAACCATTTCATGTCCATAATTCTTTGCAAACCCTAAATTTAGTGAAAAAGTCACATTTTCTGCAAGGTTTGGTGTGGGAAAGTTGTGGGATCACCGGACGGGCACAAATTTCCTTCCACCCAGTGTTCCCCCAGGTCTCCCAATTAAAATTATACTTGTGTGCCAGCTGCAGGCCCAACACAATACAACACTTACATTTACAAATAGCACCATTCAAGGGCCCATCATATGCACAGGACTAACACACCAATCACAACACCCGAACATCAGACAACTGACAAACACACCTCAGGCAAGTCAATACACATACTGGCTACCAGCCACCAACACACCACCAGTCCATGCACACCACCAGATATTCTCATATGCCAATAGGAATAACACACCAATCACACCTCCAAGCACCCAAACATCAGACAACTGACAAACACACCTCAAGCATGTCAGTACACATACCAGCCACCAACACACCGCCAGTCCACGCACACCCCCAGTCAAGCACCAATCTACACACACCACCCACCAAGCACCAATCCACGAGCACTGCTAGGCAAGTGCCTGTCTACACACACTGCCAGCCAAGCACCGTCTACACACACTGCCAGTCAAATGTCAGTCCACATGCACAGCCAGCCAAGCACCAGTCTTCACATACCGCCAGCCAAATGCCAGTCCACAACCACCACCAGGCAAGGGCTAGTCCACACATACCACCAGCCAAGCACCAGTCCACATGCACCACCAGTCAAGCACCACCAGCAAAGCACCAGTCCACAAGCACTGCCAGCAAAACACCAGTCTACATGCACCACCAGCCAAACACCAGTATACACACCACCAGCCAAGCACTAGTCCACACACACCACCAGCCAAGCGCCAGTCCACATGCATTGCCAGCTAAGTATCAGTCTACAAATACCACCAGCCAAACGCCAGTCCATATAAACTGCGAGCTGAACTCCAGCACCAGCCTACACACACCACCAGCCAAACACCTGCCTACACATACTGCCAGCGAAGTGCTAGTCCAAACACACCTCCAGCCAAGCACCAGTCCACACACACCACCAGCCAAGCAGCAATCTACACACGCTGCCAGCCAAACTCCAGTCTACCCACACTACCAGCCAAACACCTGTCCACATGCACCACCAGTCCACACACAGCACCAGCCAAGCACCAGTCCACATGCACTGCCAGCCAAACACCAGTCTAAACGCACCACCAGCCAAATGTCAGTATACACAGACCGTCAACCGAACTCCAGTTCAAACACACGGAAATGTTCCTGGATGCCTAGTGGTTTTCTGTCTCACTTGCAGGCAAATTAGCCTACAAATATGGCCAGGTGCTCCTGGGGGGGGGGGGCAGAAAACAGGCAAAATATTGCCCCAATATTAGGGAGTGACCCTTTCCCAAGGGCTTCTCCCTGACATATAAATATACAACTCCCTGGTATCTAGTGGCTTACATATGGACTTAAATGTGGACAATCTGCCCCCAGGAGAAAAAGAAAACAGCCAAAACATTGCCCAAATGAAAGGGGAGTGACCCTTGCCAAATTATGTAAACAATTATCCCTGGTGTCTAGTGGGTTTCGGCCCCCTTTGGGGGCATATCGGCCTAAATATATGGGAGCAGAAATGGCAAAAATATATGCCCAAATAAAAGGGGCGTGACCCTTACCAAAGGGGCAGCTCCCCTTATTGCACAAACAATCCCTGGTGTCTAGTGGGTTTCTGCCCCCCTTGGAGACAGATTGGCATCAAAATATGGCTGTTCTGCCTCCAAAGATTTTTGCTAAAATAAATGGGAAGTGACCACTGGCTAAGCAGCCGCGCCCTGAATTGTGACATCTATCGCTGGTGTCTAGTAGGTTTAAAAGTATGGCCGATCTGCCCCTTAGGGGGGTCAGAAACAGTGACAATTTGTGCAGAAATAATGGATAGTGACCCTTTCTCAAAGGGCCGCTCTCCAGAATAAAATAAAATCCCTGGCGGTCTAGTGGGTGCATTCCTGCTGCGCCATCGTGGTCCCACCAGTGATCGTGCAGCAAGAATGCACTGCAAGGAGACACAGGGAGAAAGGAAAAAATATTTTCTTCCCCACAGTTGCCTCTCTTCTCTTCCCTCCTCCTCGGAGAAACGTACATGTTTCTCTGATGTGCTGGAAGCAAATGGCTTCAAGCGTGTCCCGGCGTCTTTTGATGACATTGGCTTGCGCCATGCATGCCAACACCATCAGATTGCCAAAGGGGGGTTCCACTGCAACCCCCAATGAAGGCATATTGCAGGAAAGACCCATAGGTGAGTGCCAATGCTCCCAACACGGGTAGGTGCCAGGATGGCTTGGAGTCATCCTCAGGACATGCCCACCATGGCTGAGGGCAGCTGCAAGCCGTCCTGAGCGAAAAAGGGATTAACAAAAACTGAGAATATATTAAATGTAAATCACGGTGGGAGAAAATAAGTATTCAAGCACCAGTAGCATTGTAAGATTAGATAATAAACTTTTGAATAGAAGACAGAGATGAAGAGAAAGAGAAAGGAAATTTAGGAGGGAGAAGAGGGAAATAAACTAGATTATATGTAAAGTTATAGCCCTAAAAGGTATGAAAATGAGAAAACACTTAAAACAGCACAATAAAAGTATGTATAACATTATTCATTGATAAGTCTATACAAATTTATGAAGACAGACTTCAGGTACAATTTGTACAATTAACTGGGAGAGGGGGATCAGTCCCCTTAGCAATAAGTGGCAAGTAATTAGTGAGTGGTAACCAAAGCTGATGACGCTTGATAGATAGCTGTATTGAATCAAGTTTGCAGCTATCTAATCTAGGGTAATGACATAGTATGTTCCACCAACCCCTGAAGAGTAATATTATCTGTGGATTTCCAACTGGATGTAACAACAGAGATAGCTATGGAGATCAGAAGATCAACAAATTTCCCAAGCATTCTATGAGAGTTCCACACATGGTTTAAGCTGCCCAGAAAGAGTAAATCATGTGAGAGCGGTATGGCTGTGATGAGATTCCAGATCAAAAACCAGAAAGTGGACAGAGCTGAACAGGAGAAGAACATGTAAAAATCTATACCTGAGTGAGTGTTACACAAGCATCTTGCCGTGCTATTTTAAGTTTAAAAAGAGTAAATAAAGTCTGTTGTAGAAAAAATATGTTTGAGTTAGACTGGCCGGGAGAAACCAAGATCGGATTCCCATAGAGTTTCTGTAGGTGTTTTTACCCTATCTCTATCTGGCATTCTCAATAATTTGCATATCCAGGCTGCTTTAGGGTGAATGGATGTAGGAATCAGATGAGGAGATAAACTTTAATGGAAAGTATCAGGGGGAAAGTTGTACCTGAGAGTATTTTGAATAAGAGTACAAAGTTTGTGATACAGAGATTGCAAATGAGGTGGGAGATTGTAATTGGATGATAAGATAACTCGTAAAATAGAATAAGGAAACTTGAGTTATATAGTTGTGAAATAAGACGGATACCTTAGCTCATACGTGCCTTCTAACACAAAGTTCTACCCATCTATTAAGTAGATTATTGTGCCAAATAGGGCTGTTGAAGAATTGATTATTAGGGGGGAGGGTAAAAGCAAAGTAAGGTTTCAATAGTGTGCAAGTGTGAGAGATAGTGCTAGGTAGGCAAAATTTAGGAGTGTTAGACATAAAAAGAACATGTTTGTGGGAGAAGGGTGATATCATAGCCTGTTCCAGAGAGAGAAATGGCTTCTCAAGACTGTCAGACAAGTAAATTTGTAGTTACTTAATTCCAAAAGCCTTGTGATACTTAAGAAAATCAGGGAAATTACCCCCGCTCCTGAGGACTTGGAAATTTTACATTTTGGTAAAGAAATTCTGGGTGATTTGTCATACCAAAGTATCTTGGAAAGAATAATATGAGCTTATCTGACCAGACATCAGAGGAGAGATGCAACGGAGACCATTTATGAGAAAAAGTTAGAAGCTTATCTGACAAGACATCTGAAATTAGTTTTAAGTGTGTTTTGACAGTGTTACCATACCATATACCTAAACATTTGATTTTGGAAGAGTACCATCAAAGACCTGCATCAAAAAAGATATTTTTGGAACTATATTTATTCAGTGGAAATACTTCTGTTTTGTCTACATTGAGTTTGTATACAGATACCAATGTGGCACAGTATAGATTTAGTTCACGAAAGAAATAGGATGGGAACGATCTGAATGTGACATAAATGATAGAACCTCACCTGCATATGCTGTAAACTTAATGTCAGTATTTTAAATTTTGAACAGTGTAAATTCATTTGAAGTCCTTAATGGGTGAACAAAAGGTTCCAGGGCTAAAATAAATAAAAAAGGAGACAAGGGAATCCCTAACAAGTTCCCTCTTCCCCGTATTAAGAGGAAAGTAGGGGAATGAATACCATTTGCGATAACCGAGGACTGTGGTGAAGAATATAGCAAGGATATGAGTTGAAGAAATTTAGCACAAAGACCGGGCCATTGCAGAGCTCTCATTAAAAAGCACCAATTGACCCTATCAAAAGCCTTTATGCATCTAAAGAAAATGCTGCTAAGGGATCCTTTATCTTGTGGGCTTTATTGATGATATGTAGGAATGTACCAGACTTATCTGCAACAATTCTGTAAAGAATGAAGCCAGATTGATGGATATCAATGAGGTCAGGAAGTATGGGAGTAAGTGAAGGGCCAAAGCTTTGGCAAATATTTTACAATTTGTGTTGATTAATGAGATGGGTCTATAGTTTTAGCATTGGGTCAGGTCACTTTATTCTTAGGAAATAAGGAGATAATCACTTCTGCAAAGGAGCCAGAAGCTGAGTTTGAATCAGTGAAATGACTAATCAAATGTAATAGTTTGGGTAAGAGGAGTTTAGCAAAATGGAGATAAAATTCAACTATAAAGCCTTCAGGACCGGGTGCTTTCCCTTTAGGAATAGACTGCACACCGCATTGAGTTTTTCAATTTGAAGCAATTGTTCTAAAAGTGAGAAATCAATCAGTGGTGAAATTCTAGGTTTGAGATTGGAGAATTAAGTATTAAGGCAGTCCTCCTATGTTGTATCTGGAGTATATAAATCCTTGTAATAGGAGGCAAAGAATGTCTCAATATCATCATCACTGAACAACTTTTTACCAGCTTTATTAATAATGGATTTATTAGCTGTGTTTTCCTTTCTGCATTTTCATAGAATGCTAGAAGGGAACCAGCTTTATTATTACCACCATTGTTTTTAGCGTTTAATTTAAGGAGTGCACCACAGGCTTGTTCAGTATATTTGTTGAATTCATTTTAGTTGTAACTAAGGCCTCAAGATCAAATTTGTTATTTTTGCTTGTATAATAATTATGTTCAAGAGAATTAATGGTTGCCAGAATAGAAGCAGATTTTTGTTATACAGATTTTTTGGGGAGCATACAAAACCTTTAATGAAACCCTTTGAAGCCGCCTTAAAGACACCCCAAACAAAATGAAATAATGTTTGATCATTGTCATTGAATTGGAACAATTATTTAATGAAGTTGGTATAAGAAGCAAGAAAAGAGGCGTCTGATAGTAACAAGTTGCTAAACCTCCAAGAAGATTTGTTCAGCCTTCTGGTGAGGATGCCTAAATAAGTTAGTACTGGGGAGTGATCCAATATAAGTATATAACCAATCTCTGAGTTAATCACATGTTGAAATCCACTTTTACTGAAGAAAATATAATCCAATCTAGATTGGGATTGGTGAGTGGGGGAATAAAAAGAGTATTCTAACAGGTTGGGATTACATAATCTCGATGAATCAGAGAGTGAGTGTTGAGAAATTAGGTTTTTGAAGGCTTTGTGGGAGGCATGGGTAACAAAACACAATGTGGAATGCTTATCCAGAAAGGGATCAAGGACTTGATCAAAGTCCCATCCTACTATTAAATTATCTGAGGCGTGTTCAGATATAGTGCATGAGAGTAACTACCAAAAATTTGGGTCTGGATGGTTTGGGTCATAAACGCTTAGAATAGTGAGAGTGGGATCATCAATTTTAAGGGTAAATAGTAACCAATAACTCTCTGTATCGTGATTCTGAGAGTGCATAGTGATATGGAGAGACTTATGACAAATAATTATATCACCGTTGTTAGTTGTGGAGGGTGAGGAGAAGATTTCACCAACCCATTGTTTTCTACAATTGGCAGCCTCTAGTTCATCGTGATGCGTATCTTGTAACAAAGCTATTTTATAGGAGCTATTTCATAGGAGCTAAATGAGATAAGGCACACTGACGTTTGATGTGGTTTTGGAGCCTCTTAGCATTCTATTTAATTGTTCCAAGTTTCATTAGGTTGATGATACATAATTAATTGCTGACTCATAAAAAAAGTAAGAAAACAAGGCATATCAGAACAGTAGATGCGAAGGGTGACAAAAGTTAGAAAGAAGAAGAAGACGAAAAGGGTGCGAGGTAAAAGATGGAGGAATACAACCTCCGAAAGATGGATATGCGTAAATATGGCATCTCTAGTACAAAGGTTCATGAATGCTAAGGAAGAAGAAAAAGACAGAGGAAAAAACACAGTAGGTTATATGGACAGCATAGCACCAGAGAAAGACAGGCAAACCACCTTCAGCACATAATCAGGAGATCAGAATATTAAGATATGTAGGAGTGAGATCAGAAAAGAAAAGAAAGAGAAACATATAGTATGTATGATGGACCATTTATAGATAAGCAACAATTATGGCATATGTACATGAGGCACACGGGTGTTGTGGACAAAACATGAGGGAAGGAACTATATGGGGATTCCACAAAAGGATCCTGTTTAAAAAAGGGTAAAAAGAACAAAAGTAGAAACAGTCATTAATTGGTAATAATTTGCAATGAGCAATAAACTGAACGAAATGTATAAACATTGGAACAATTATATATTATGACAGTCATGTTGTTAGAATAGATCCGTGAATGCTTACGCAGTGCTCAATAGAAGTTAGCATTCGCAGCACCATTTTCTGTTTAGACGCCATTTTGAATGATGATCGAAACTAATCCTTTACTGTTTCTTTTTTTTTTTTTTAAATCTTTTTATTAAACAAGCTCATGAGATCATTTACATTGGATTACGAGCACATACAGTTAATCATTCAGGTATACAGTTACACATATCTTTGTCTCAAGGCCAGCACAACATTATTAGTACAGCCCAGCTCTGACAGGTTGCCGCGTAGTTAGCGTTGGCCCAATTAGCCAGTCTGCTAGGCCCTGGATCATCTTTATTCACAAATCTTGCCTGTGCCCTCTGACTCGCCTAGTGCTGATACCTCACCTATGTTTCTGTATTTCTCCCAGGGGGACCATTTTTTTCAAATTTTTTCTTGCATCCTCTGCTATCATATATAACCTTTTCCGCTTGGTAACACCAGTCAAGATCAATCTCCCACCCCAGTCACAGTTGGGGGGATGTGTGACCCCCACCTACGCGCTATGCTACGCTTTGCCACCCCGGTGGCCAGGGCAAGCCAGGTTCTCGTATGCCTAGGCCAATCTTCCTCTCCCTTAATCATCAGTAGGAGACCCTGGACATTATCGCCACCACCCCCTGCCAGAAGCGAACGACTACTGGGCATGCCCATATTATATGGAAGAATGATCCCTCTGCCTGGCAGCCTCTTATGCAGTGGGATGACTGTACTTTGCCCCATTTGTACAACAGTGTCCGGGGGTAGTATGAGCGATGCAGGATTCTGAGTTGTATCAGTCTAAATCTAGACATAATCGCTATCTCTCTAGGCCCTTGCAGTGCATTGGTCCAATCTTCATCCTCGAGATTGCCTAAGTCAGTCACCAAGGCCGCGCACAGGGAGGTCAGGGAATCTGGTGTATTGTATATTAATTTCTTATATATTGTAGAGGTCGCCTTCTCCGATATGGGATCAGCCAACAATCGGTCCTCATGGGGGGAATAGTCAGGGATGGTCTCTCCTCGTTTTATATGACTATTTAGTGCGTGTGTGAGCCACGCATAGGGAAAGATCTGGGTAGGCGAGAGTTGAAATTCGGTTTTCAGGTCCTCAAAAGATAACAGTGCTGTTTCCCTCCATATGTCGCCTAGATAGTCAATACCTATGGCTCTCCACCCCGAGAAGCCCGTCAAGGTGGCTACTTCCCTCAGTTGGTCGCCCACCCACAGTGGTGTCATCACTGTCAGACGGCGATGCCACCCTAAATATTTGTTTGCTGCAAACCAGCTCTCTATTACCGTTGCAGTATGGGCCGGAAGATCTTGTGTGAGCCTTCGGGCGTAAAGCAGGGCTTCGTGATTACCATTAGGCATAGCCTCCCTATCCATTCTATAGGCTGGTTCCTCTCTGCCAGTGTATATCCATTCATTTATAACCATCAGCTTTGAGGCCCAATAGTATAGTCTGGCGTCGGGAACCACAAGGCCGCCGTCATAGACTCTTCTCTGTAATTTATTCCAGGCTATCCTAGGTGTTCCTCCCTGCCAGATTAGAATGCAGAGTTCCTGAGCTACCTGCTTAAAAAAGGCGGCCGGAACCGGGAAGGGTGTGTTTTGCAACACATAGAGGTTGCGCGGCAGGGTCATCATTTTGTATAACGCTGCCCTTCCCATCAACGTCAGGGGAAGCGTACGCCAGTGTCTCGTGTCTGCCCGAAATCTTTGTAGTAAGGGATAAAGATTTTCTTGTAAAAAAGACTGAGGGTCCCGGGATATGTACAGGCCCAGACACTTAAAACCTTCTTCTACCACCCGGGCCGCACAGTTAGCCAGCAGCCTCGGAGGGGGTCTAGAAAGGGGCATAACAATCGATTTTGTCCAATTTATAGTGAAGCCCGAGTAGCTGCCAAACAACTCGAAAATGTGCAACACCCGGGAGATGGAAAAATAGGGTCTCGATAAATATAGGAGTATATCATCGGCATAAAGAGAGATGCCCTCCTCCCAGCCTCCCGGTGCCTGAATACCACATATCATCGGGTCTCTCCTAATCCAATGAGCCAGTGGCTCCAATGCCAAAGCAAATAGTAGCGGCGACAGGGGACAGCCCTACCTAGATCCCCTCCCCAGCGAGAACCGACTAGACAGCATCCCATTAACCCTCACCTGTGCGAGCGGGTCGTGATATAACAGTTTTACCCACTTACAGAACTTTGGGCCGAAGCCCAGCTTGGTTAGTACTGCGAATAAATAAGCCCACTCTATACTATCAAATGCCTTTGAGGCATCAAGTGCCATCAATGCCGATTGGGGAGATGTGGGGGTGGCTGTCATATGCAGGACTCCGTAGAGTCACCGTAGGTTGTGACGAGTACTCCTGTGTGGCATGAAGCCCGACTGGTCTATATGAATAAGAGTCTTAAGGACTGCCATCAATCTGTTAGCTAGAGTGTTAGCTAATGCCTTCGCCTCGAAGTTTAGTAGGGAGATTGGTCTGTATGAACTACAGCTCTCTGGGGGTTTCCCCGCTTTGTGTATCACCACTATCGTGGTTAAGCATTGATCTACGAGCAATGCACCTAATTCGCTGGCTTCTTCAAGCATGGCTAATAGTGGACGAGTGATTTTAGAAGCCCTGCCTTTAAACAACTCAACTGGAAGGCCATTAGGGCCCACGGCTTTACCGGATCGTAGGGATCCCAGCACCAAGGCCAGCTCCTCTTCAGATAGGTCCGCCTCCAGAGTGACGCTCATGTCCTTGGTGAGCGTTGGGAGTGAGAAGTCGGCCAAAAAGTCGGCCCAATCTTGGGCAGATTTTGGACTCACAGGAGCATACAGGGCTTCATAATAGGATGCAAAGGCTTCTGCTATATGGGCATTTGTTGTATGGACGGCGTCTCTTTCATCCTGGATTACCATGACCCAGGACCTTTCTCTTTCTCATTTGTCGAGCCAAGCTAAGAGCTTAGAGGCTTTGTCCCCCACATCGTAAATCCGATGTTGTGTCGCCAATGCATGTGCCCGCGCTTCGTTTTTGGCCAGCGCGCGCAGCTCACATTGTCGCAGAGTTAGTCTTTGTCTTAGGTCCGAGCTATCACCCTCGATCGCCTCCTGTTCCATTTTTGCTATTTCTTGCTCCAACCTATGAAACTTGGAGGCCTCCTCTTTCTTTTCGCCCCGATTAGCGCCTGCACCTGTCCCAGTAGTAATGTCTTAAATGCTTCCAGAGCGTCACGTGGGAGTCTACCTTCCCTTCATTTTCTTCAAAATACAGTGTTATTCCCTCCTCAAGTTTCCCCCTCAGCTCAGGGTCACAGAGATACCAGATGTCTATCTTAGGGAATCCTATTCTACTAGTCTTTGGCCCCATGAGAGTGACAGATGTAGGGGAGTGGTCTGAGATACCCCTAGCCAGGAGAAGTGGCCGTTCAAAACTCCCCACTTGGTCTTGCTGTGTAAGCATGTAGTCTATTCTAGAGATTGACATGTGGCGAGCCGAGTAGTATGTGAATTGTTTGGTTTGTGGGTTATGTGCCCTCCATATGTCTGCCAGCCCCTTTACCATAAGGAAATCCGGGAGAACCTGTCCCCCGGGGTGTTCCCCTCGCTGTTTAACCGATTTAACTCTTGATCCGTCACTGCATTTGCATCTATCCCCATCAGGAGGACTCCCGGTGGAAGCTCCAGCAGCGGTGCACCTATTTTGGGAAGCATGATCGAGTGTAACCTGGGCGGCACATATGCGGAGCAAAGGGTCAAGGGGCGCCCCTCCCAACTGCCCGCAAGGGCCAACCCGCAGCCTGCATCATTGTGTAGTATCTTATGAATGGTTAGTGGCAGAGAGTTGCGCACCAGGATACCTACCCCTCTAGAACCAGCCGAGTACCCGGAGTGGGCCGCTAGCTTATAACCAAAGCGATCCAAGGCTTTATATTGGCTACCTTTTAGGTGTGTCTCCTGAAGCATTACCACTTCTGGAGCATGACGTTTAATGTGTTGGAGAACCAAAGTCCGCTTAATCTTGTTCCCAATGCCATTCATGTTCCAGGACCAGATACGGACTTCATTTGTGTCTCTTTTCTTATCAGGCATACCTTATAGCACTCAGTACCTCTATATCTTTGTGTACTGACCCTGAACCATGCATGCGCATAATGTCGATTATTGGATCCATGAGCATCAAAAGCAATAAAACAAACGTACAACATAAACCCCTTAACTCTCCCCTCCCTGCATCCCTGCTATATGAGTTACAAACCCCCACCACCCCAACATGCAGAGTGCCTGTCGCCCAAGTGTGAACTTCATTACAACGAAAAAATGAGGGGGGTTAGCGAGCGCCAACAACTTTAGATATTCCGGATCTCAGTACGGATACGCCCCCAATTTAATATGTGTGAACGTCTGTTAAGGACTTGTCTTAAAGATAGGGTGCACCGACCGGATGACATCCCCGGCCCTTCATTGAGGCGCATTATCTAATTAGCCAGGGCCTCCGTCCCCTGTCTCACTCTCATGGCTTCCCAGAGCCCAGGGGTCCCAACACTCCAGGCCCCACTCAAATGTCCCGTGGAAACCCAGCATCACTTATCTGCACCACGTTCATTGGTTTTGTCCCGTTGGGAGGGCAGACTCTGACTCTTCTGCAGTTGGTCATTTCGAACTGGCGATTGTGCTGTATTCTTTTTTTGCCCAGCGATCCGCCACCCCTCCAACCAGTCCCACGCCGCCTCAGGAGAGGTGAAGAAGTGCGACTTCCCGTCTGCCAGTACTTTTAGTTTAGCAGGGAACAGCTTCATATATTTCAAGTTTTGTTCCCTGAGGGTCCTTTTAACCGAGTCGAATGCCCTCCTCTGGTGCTGTACCTGCAAAGTAAAGTCCGGGAAAAATCGATTTGTGGTATTCTCAAACTGGATATCACCCCGTGTTCGAGCAGCTTCCAGGATAGCATCTCTATCCCGGTAGTTGAAGATACGAGCCACTATAGCACACTGGAGTGCCCCTGGGCGTGGGCGCGGGCCTAGCGCGCGGTGCGCTCGCTCCACTGTGAAGTAGTTTGACAGTCTCGTTGGCTTGAGGATGTGGGTGATCAGGTGTTCCAGGAAGAGGTCCACGGACGGTCCCTCTGCCCCCTCCGGCACCCCACGACTCGGATGTAGTTACGCCTTGCCCTGCACTCCTGGTCCTCCAGTCGGGCCATGATGTCCGCGTGCTGCTTTGTGAGGATTGTGACCTGTTCTTCAAGGCATTTAGTCTTGTTTTGCAGATTCCCAATATTAGTCTCAGCTGTGGTTGCTTTTTCACCAAGTTTTCGCAGTTCTGCCCTGAGCAGATTTACCTCTTCTGTGACCGAGTGTAGCTTCCGCTCGAGGGTGCCCTTGAGGCCCGCTATCACCCTCATAATATCTTTAAGGGATGGATCTGGATCGTGCTCTTCCTGTGCTTGCGGAGGAGCAGCCTCCTCCGCTTCTCTGTTGCGGCTCATTGCAACTGTGTACTTGTCAATCTGGTTTGTTTGTACCGGGCCCTTATTGCGCCCCATTGTGATAACCAACCACCCTGAGCCCAGGGGGCATTATGTCCTTTCAAGAGGTCTTGGGGAGGTCCTGGCTTCGCAGGTTAGGATTCATGTCTTAGCCACCGGTTTTTTTGCGCTTTCTGCCTCGGGCCGCACAACCCATCCGAGGGATCCCTTGTGTATAAATTAAGGAGGTGGGGGGGAAATGCTAAAAGGATCTTTTATTTGTGCCTTTTATTGCTGCCTCAATGCCTTGCGTGCCCCCCCTGGGTGTATATTGCTGACTCCGGATGCAGGACCACTCAGGAACATCAGCAGGACTCCCAAGTATCTCCGCTCAACGGCCTGCTCAGTTCACAACACTTGTAAGGAATGCGGGCTAATTCCTTTGATTGAAGTTCTCCCAGCCCTTTCAGCTATCTAAGCTCAAGTGCGGAGCTGTAGTGGGTGCAGGCCTTGGTGTCTTTCAGCCCCAGAGCTGTCCCTCAGGGCTCGCACGAACACCTCTTCAGTAATGTTTATAGGCCCACATACGCATCGTGGAGCAGGAGTAAATGTGCCTTTGCGTTGAATAGCAGCCAGCACGCTCCTTTCAAACTCCGCTCCCGGCCTGGGCATCTGCCGATGACTGGAGGCCGCTCCACACTTCCGACTCAGGCCGCTTATGTTGCGGCACGTCCGGGAGTCCTGTTTGGGCCGCTATGCCCACCGCAGTATCTTAAATGTATGCGCGCACTTGCCTGGGCCAATGTGGTGCTGTGATCGCCGCCTTTACTGTTTCTGAGAAAAGCTTCTGTTGAGTTTTGTTTCTGCAATAATGAACTGTTAGTGCCAGTGCCTAGCTTTCCCACTAGATACAGGCTATCTCCCACTTGTCTGGTGGCGGGCACAGGGTGAAACGCCCTTGGATTGTACTAGGTTGTGTACGATATGAGAACCGAAACCTTTTTTTTGTATTTCACTGTCCAGCTGCACCTGCTTAGAAAATTCCACTGTGTGCGTGCCTTCACCCGGGTATGAAATGTACATAATGTATTGCTTTGCTTGCTGATCTTTAGTTCCTTCTGTACCACTCTTCGAGACTGTGCAGACGGGGCTCCACTCTGAGTGAATCTGAATAAAACAATTTTTGGTATATTCTCCACTGTTCCTCCAACTCTCCATTTGGTATGGAACGCTGAGTGGTGGTCCGAGGTGACACGGGTGGCCCCAAGCAGGTCACTTCTTCAATGTAATAGAGGAAGACCCTAAGTCCATGGCTTCTGTTTTGTGTTGGTTATGGAAGGTCCGCAAGTCAGCAGGCTCTTCGAAGGAGTAGGAGTTGTCCTTGAAAGTGAGTTTAAAGAGGCATGGGTGGAGTAGATCATATCTGATATTCAAGGATCTTAGTTGAGGATGTAGTGAAAAACACCTTGTAGCCTGGCCATTGAAGAGATCCTGCCTTTTGGCCACAGATAATACTTGCATTAGGTCAGTGAATTGAAGGAAGAGGATAATGATTCTTCTGGGGAGAGAGTTAGATCCTAATGCAGACTGGGGACCACGACAGTGAGCCCGTTGAATATACAGAGGAGAAGTAGAAGGCAGGCGTAAGATTGAAGGCATCTCCATTTGTAAGAAGGCAATAGTGTTGGGCACTTACCCACATTCTGGAATATCAAAAAGATGAAGGATATGCTTCCTGTTCCTGTGTTCCAAGATTTTTGTGAGAAGTTTAAGTTGAACAATGTCTTTAACCACTTGAGAGGAGTCAGGATTGAAGTCCTCAATGTTACTCACTCTTTGTTCCAATATAGAGATGCGTTGGTCATGTGAGGACCATTTTTCCTCAATGCATTGCAATGAGGCATTAGTGTCAGCCTTTAAGGGTTTTAAGGCTCTTAATTCCTACATGGCATCATCCAGAGGTAAATGGGTTGGTGATTTGATGGCAAAGTAAAGGTCTTTTTTGGCCATTTGACAGAGGTGTTATTTATGTATTTTTTGGTATAGTGCCAATGACATGAGAGGGGGATGAGCTCTCTCTGATAAAAGCTGAAGCGTTCTCCATAGCAGTGGAGGATGCTAAGAAAGTTTTTGATGACTGAGTGTGGAATGAATGAAATAAATGTGCATCCTTAGAGAATGAGGTCCGCTATGGAAGGGACTGGGAACATACTAGATCTTTTAAGATTATGAGAGGAGTCAGACAAGGCTGCGTTCTTGCCTCATTTTTATTTTCACTTTATACAAATGGGGTAGAAGCTGCCTTAAAAGGATGTATGGCTGGCGTCCTCTCTTTTCCCCAGTCGCACTACCAATTCTGGCCTATGCGGACGACGCCGTCCTAATAGCAAGGACAGGTGTAGCACTCCAACGCCTAATAGACACCTACGTGAGTTTAATGTCATCCCTGGATCTAAAAGCAAATGAGTCAAAAACTTTCATCTTAGTGTCAGGATCACCCCCCTAAAAAGATACCATCTTTCTATATTGGGACACGGAAACTAGGAGTTGTGGAAGCCTTTTCCTATCTAGGAGTTGTTTTTGATAGCAAACAAACCTGGTTACACATGGTGGGCAGCAGGGCACAAACAAAGGAGCGCACTCTGGCGGCAGTCTCTAGCTTTACCAAGAAACTGGGCTCAAAGCCCATAGAGACCATAAAAAAGATCTATAGTGCCAAAACGATCTCGGCAATGACATATGGGGCAGGGGTGTGGGGTATAGTGCCAACGGATTCCCTCCAGAGGATAGAGAATGGTTTCTTCAAGAGGATCACTTCGATCCCTCCCTCGTTCTCAAACTTTGTCACTCACTTAGAGCTAGACTTACCCTATATGTCTGACATAGTGAGATTAGCCCTGATTATGCTGTGGCACTCACTATGGAAAAGACACACAGTGGATCTCAACCAGGCTATCATACAAAACTGTCTTTCACTGGACAAGGCACATAAAGATCCCTTGCTAGAGTATGTTAAATTGACTTTGCACTCGCTAGGCGTCCCAGAATTGTATGTAAATCCAAGCTCTTGTTCAAGATTCCCAAAAAAGAAGTTAAAGGCTTTATTTCTAGCAAAGTTAGCCTATGAAAGGAAGGAATCTCAACATGCAAAAACAACTGTAAAACTCAATTTTTTGATTCCACCTTTAACAGAGGGTGAACACTTGTATTTGGACGTGGTAAGGAAACTACAGCATAGGTTTATCCTTTTAAGGTTTTGTGTCAATTTAATTCCTTTGATGCTGGGCTTCCCCGCAAAAAAGTATTCCTTTAGTGGTCTGAAAATATGCCCATGTGATAATCTATCCGTGCAATCTGACCTCCACCTTTTTTTCTTTTGTCACTTCTATAAGGAACAGAGAGCAAAATAAATGTTACCTCTTTTAAGACGGTACGTCCAATGTTGTATTGCTATGTTTTTCCTGAAGAAGCTCCACAATTCCTATGTATGTTTCTGCGTAGCAACATTCCTTTGGGCTTGCAAGCGAAGGACACATTTCCTATAATTGGAAAGCTATGTTCACCCTTACCTCCACCCCTATTTAAGCTTTCAAAAATATATTGAAAACCATGCGAATTAGGTTTGATACAACATATAATTTGTATACCATATGTAAAAATGTAAATGTTTTTATGAGACCCCGAAGGATGGTTTTTATTTTAAGCCACTTTTTAGCTATTTATTAATTAATTTGGTAATTGGGTACGTGCAGCACCTTATCTGATCCTATTGCATTTATTGCACAAAGTATAGTGACTGAATTGCAAATTCTTGCACAGTTTAAAATCGTCAATGCAATACCCCATTGTGCTGGGGTTGTAATTTGTACCTTGCTATTTTAACCGCTAGCTCTTACTAGCTTTTACTATATTAAGAAAGATTATATTATCTTAACATGTTTACTTTTATGATCTACTTTTTATATTAGATCGAATAAAGTTTATTGAATTGAAAATTGAGAATCACTTACTACCGACCACTTTGCACTTTGCGAGATCTCCCCATATAGGGTCGTGAGGCCAGAGTAACACACAGGAGAAAGCAGGTAAGACAGTCAAAGTCAAAAGAAAAATTGTAGGATCCAAATTCAAAGAGAGTAACAAAGTATGGATTGCCTCATATGAAGTAGAGCGGAACAATATGGAGCCTCAGCAAAGAAAGTCACATGTAGTAGCACATAGGTAAGGAAAACATATATGCAGTAATTATGTTTTAATATTGACCTCACATTTGAAAAAAGACAGTGTGCCAACATTCACCAGCATAAAAAAGATTCATAGCGCTGCAAGAGTTCGAAAAATAAGTGTCACATAGTTTAAAAATTCATCTCAGGCTCGTTTATTGGAGATAAAATGGCAATTAATCGTGTTGCATTGAGATGCCAGTATTTTGTTGAAATTGCCTTTTAAACATGAAATGCAGGCATTATTGTGTTGTGGCTGCTGTCTGACTTCCAGTAATGCGGAAGGGCTGCAGGATGATGATCCAAAACTCAATCAATCCCCGCCGAGGCGCCAAAGCCACACCGAGCCCTGCAGAGCTGCAGCCTTCTAGCGCTTCGCCCAGTCGTGCCTCGATTATTTATATTTTGGCATAGTAAAGTCATACTATCTGCTTCTGTATCATTGCAATACTCTTTATAAGGGTTTCTTGTTTGCCTTTTTCTCCAATTTCCTTGCATTTTGCGATACTAGGGTTTAATTCTGTTATTAGATATCATTTACCTTTGTCAATCATAGAATCATTACACCCAAAAGTCTCTAGGCCCAGGTCAACAATCTAATGAAACGATTCTTAACAAGTATGCCTTAAGGACAATTCTAACTAGTTTCATGTTGGATTTCGGTTTATTATTTAGAGACAGAGCATTCTAAAACCATGGGATTTGTACTGAGAAGGCCATGCTTCTTCTAGCTGAAGCTTAATTCGAGGCACCATCAGCAACCAAATATATTGGCTCCATGAACTTCTTCCGGGTTGATACCAAGAGATCTTTTTTCCAAGTAACTAGGACCTTACCGATGGTTGGTTTTAAATAACAAGCAGATCAATCTAAAGACAGATTTGCACCAGGATACACATAAACTAATCCCAGACCGTAAATAAAAAAATGCCCAGGCCTTTTCACAGAGCATTTTTAAAGTAATGTTTACTGGCCCACATTGTTTTATGTGTCAATTTGATTTTGCATTTTTCATTTGAGAACACCATTCCATAATGATTTAGTCAACATTACATTTGGTTCTGCTATATTTCAACATGTTTTTACATCTATTTCATTATTTAATTCCAATATTTTTTTCATTGTGCTTCTTATTGCCATACAATATCAAGTTACCCTCACCATATATTTTTTGTGTTATTGCTGTGGAGCAAACTCAGATGAGGAGTAAATTGCTTTATCTAGAATATTTGTCATCATCATCTCACGAGTGAATGGAATGCTGTACACAGAACATTGAGTGTGGAGGCTCTTCTGGTCGAGACAAGATAACTAAAATTAATATGAAATGGCAGCAGTGGCTGAAAACATGAAATTGGGACAGCACATAATACAGCACTTTTTGGAGCGCATGTTTAAACATATTTTCAATGTTGAGGCGCAAGGCGGTAACAACATTGGGACAGTTTTACCTAAAAGGGCCAAAGGAGGTATTGAACTCAGCACTGAATAATCCAAGACAACAACTTCTTCACTAGACCACACATCATCTCCTTTATTGGATGGCAAGATAGGGTGAGAGTGAGAGATAGGTGGAGAAAACGAATTGTTCCCTACCATCGTTCATGCTCCAATGCTGCTCATGCAACATTGACTAGATGGAACTCTATTTTAGTCCACTTTTTATGCGTCCATTGCTGTCTCTTCATTAGCATACATTTTACCCGCCTCTCCACCCTGCAAATTTTCGAAGGATGTGAAATGCCTAAAGATACTTCATTTTTGCATTTTAAATATTAGAATTTATCTACATACATCTAAGTTTGCTTTTCAAATTTTTAAAAGTCTTCAACACATAGATATTTTATTTTATACTTTTTTAGCATTAGAATTTATCTCTCAAAAATATGAGCACCGCTAAACATTATGATGCATTTAACAACATTAATCAGTCAATTTGACTCAATATTACAGTCCAATTTAAGTCTTTTAGGTACATCATTCTCAGTGATATTTTTGCTAGGTTAAAAATAAATTGACAGAAGAACACATTTCACCGCCAAAATCACAACATCTCTATGTATTCAGTTTTGATTTACAGTTTTTGGGAAACAGTGTACTTTATGCATTCTGTTCAATCATTGAAACATTAGTCAACAAAAAAAACTGAAGGAAGAAAAGATGCTGAAGTCAGGCTGCATACCTTTGCACACCTTTGGTACACACAACTGGAATAATGCCATAGAATCATAGGGGTGTGAACGATTGGAAGTTCTTCTTTAGCCAATTTTACATTTCCATTATTTTTGCACACTTACTCAGTGCTCCAAAGTGTCAGCATAACCTTTTCACACTTAGGGCCTCATCACGATCTCGGTCAGAAAGCTTCTGACCTTAGGTCGGAGGCTTTCTGACCGAGATCATCGGTTTCAATTCCGACAGCCTCATTATAATGGAGGCTGTTGGTTTCGAAACTGGCCGGACATCCCGACTGGCTTCCAACGAAACCCGCACGTAATCCATATGGACGGCATTCTACGATGTCCGGATTACAATGTCAGCTTCCGGCAGGGTTTCCATACCGGGCTTTCCGACATGGAAAGCCTGTTGGAAAGCAACTTTGAGGGCCCCTGGTAGGGCCCCCTTCAGCCAGCGGCCTCCATGTAGAGGCCCCCTGTTGATCCCTACACCGTGTGGCAGGCAACTTGAGGTGCCTGGCACGTGGTGCAGAGATGAACACAAACTCCCTTTTCTGTATGGAAGCTTGTGCTGTGGCCTGTTTCCGACTGCAACACAAGCTCCCACACAGAAAATGAATTGCGACTCGCAAAAAAGCGTTTAGAGACTCGCTATTTGGAAGGGGCGTTCCCTTCCAAATAGAGACTCTCTAACCCATGTACTAATGTTTTGAGACCGCAATTGAGGTCGCAAAACACTCACAATTACCACCTACTTTAATTTTACTTTATGTTTACTTTTTTTTAAATGCATACCGTTTTCCTTTAAGGAAAATGGGCTGCATTAAAACAAAAAGCTGCTTTATTTAAAAGCAGGTCCAGACATGGTGGTCTGCTGAGCCCAGCAGGCCACAATCCCTGGGAGGGCCAGCCATCCCCAAAGGGGTCGCAAAATGCAAGTGTCTCATTAATTTTAATGAGCCTCGCATTTTGCGACCCCATTGGGAATCGCAATCAGTGTCTCTGACACTGTTGTACATACTAAATTGCGACTCTTAATTTGCGACTCGCAAACGAGCGCAAATTACGAGTCGCAATTTAGTATGGTCGTACATCTGGCCCTAGATGACATAAATATTCAATTCTTGGTTTAACAAATTCACACCTCTTTAAGTAGGCATTGATACCTACCTATTATAACCTTTTCTGAACATTCCAGAACGTTTTCATTGTTTCATACTGCTCCTGAATGTCTCTAGCCACTACCAGTATAAAATCTTGGAATGAGACCTCTCAACTGATACCTTTTAACACAGATTCCATGATGCATTGGAATACTGAGGCAGTGGATGCCAAACCGAATGGCATCCTTTTGAATTGAAATGTGCCTACTGGAGAAATGAAAGCAGTTAGATGTCTTCAGAATTGTTCTAACTGCACTTGATGGTAGGCGGATGCCAAGTCAATCTTGCTAAAAATACTTGCCCCGCAAAAGCTTGTCAATGTATCATCAATTTGTGGTAACAGGTGAGAATCTACCCACATTGCTCTGTTCAAACTATGTAGGTCAATGCAAACTCTCAAATCTCCCATTTTGTTCCTGGCAATGACCAACGTACATAGCCATAGTGACAATTCCACAGGTTCAATGACCCCTTCAGTACTCATTTGTTTAAGAATATTTGCTAAATCTTCCCTAATGCTAAAAGGCACATTTCTTAGCCTATGTTTGATTGGTGTAGTACTCTCCTGAACTTCTATTTTGTGCTGAAATCTTTTGATCATTCTCAATCTTCCTTCAAAAACTTTTGAAAATATGTCAATCAATATGTTGTTTATGTTAGTATCAATCTCTCTCACTAAAGACACTTGAACTTCCTTTCCCGGCCTTAAGCTCATACCAAATAATCCTTGGTGATATCAACCCAAAACGTTGAGTACCTTCTTTTCGATGCACACTTTTCCACAAGTAACCATCTCCTTAAGCTGTAATATGGTCTCAAAATACCCAATCAATTCAATTCGCTTTCCATCATACGACACTGAAATTATAAACCAAAATAGTTCACTTGAATTATCCGTGTCGCTTCTCAAAAACATACTTAGTTCACAAGTAATGACGATATCACAATATCGTAATGACTTCTATATTAAAATGTCAAATCTGCTGAAAACAGTAGCGGGTCACTGATTTGTTGGCAGCTGTCATTAACATGCCGTGTATTTGCTGCAAAGAAAGAGCATATGACAATTGAATATTGGTGTGTGTATCACTGAATCTCCAACAGCTGGTTGTAACGGCTGTGAACAGTGTGCGTCACTGATCTGCCACCAGCTGATCGAACATGCAAAATTTATAGTTTGATTACTCCAAATTAGTTACTATGAGTGTGCGCATCACTGATTGACATATCGCTGTCAATGACACACTGTAGATTCACAACTCGGTGAAATTTTCCAATAAAAATGGCTTCTACTTTGCACGAACAACGTTGTGATGAGATGCATGAGCCAAAACAGTTTCACTGGAATAAACGTGTGTGGAGTTCGGGATGTGTGAGCGAACGTGGTTGGAGTCTGTGGCTCGTGAAAACCTTCGCATGGAATCCACAGTGCACAGGTGCCTTGGCTACGATGAGAGCATGGCCTTGACAAGATTATGTGCACAGGCACTAATGTCAAATCAAATCAAATGTGATTTGTAGAGTGCTGCTTATCACCCATGAGGATATCCAGGCACTGCTTTCTGCTGCTGGGTGAAATTAGTCGAACAGCCATGTCTTCAGATCCTTTCTGAATTCCTGCAGGTAGTGGGAGGTCTGGAGGTGAAGAGGGAAGCTGTTCCAGGTCTTTGCAGCCAGATAGGAGAAAGCGTCTGCCGCTCTTTCTTCAGTGGATGCGGAGGGTCTGAGAAAGGGAGAGGGAGGCAGAGCACTAGTGTCTGGAGGGCTAGTGGAAGTTCAAACTGTGATTGATGGAGGCTGGTCCCTCATTATGCAGGGCCTTGTAGGCGTGGGTGCGCATGTTAAATTGGCACCTCTTGTGGAAGGGGAGTCATTGGAGTTTCCTGAGGCATGGAGTGATGTGGGCCCATCTGGGAAGATTGAAGACGAGTCTGGCCGCTGAGTCCTGTGTGGTTTGTAGTCTCTTTAGTAGGTGTGAGGTTGTTCCTATGTAGAGTGTGTTGTTGTAATTCAGGCGCCTGGTGATGAGGGCCTGGGTGACAATTCATCTGGTGATGGTTGGGAGCATGTGAAGATTGAGGAAGCAGGCTGACGATGCAGTGTTGATCTGGTTTCTGTCTAGTATGATGCCGAGGTTCTTGGTGTGTTCTGTGGGTGTGGGTCCCAGTTCTGCAGAACACCAGGAGTCATTCCACAGGGATGTGTTGCTTCCAAAGATGAGTTTCTCAGTTTTGTCACGTTGAGTTTGAGGCAGTTGCTTTGCATCCAGTGGGCGATGCTGGTCATGCACAGGTGGATGTTAGCTTTAGTGGTGGAGGGATTTGTGGATAAAGAGAGGACAAGCTCGGTGTTGTCGGCATATGATATGATGCTCAATCCATGGGTCCAGACAATGCTGGCTAGCAGGGTCATGTAGCATTGAACAGGGTAGGGCTGAGTAAGGACCCTTGGGGGTCAAAGCAAATTATGTTCTTGGGGTCTGAGGTGTAGGTTGGAAGGCAAATGCTCTGGGTTCTGACAGTGAGGAAGGATGCATTCCACTTGAGGGCATCCCCTTGAATTCCTATACGATGGAGCGATTTTAGGAGGCGGTGGTCAGACACAGTGTTGAAGGCTGCCAAGAGGTCGAGGAGGATCACGGCTGCAGTTTCTCCCAGATCCAGTAGAGTCATGATGTTGTCGGTGGCTGCGATTAGGGCAGTTTATGTGCTGTGATTCAAGCAGAACCCAGATTGGGATGGGTCCAAGAGGTCATTGTTGTCTAGGTAGTTTGTGAGTTGGTGGTTAATGGCTTATTCCAGGACTTTGGCAGGGTGAGGAAACAGATAAATTGGCCAGTAGTTCTTGAGATCTTTCGGATCTGCGGGTGGTTTGACTTCCATTTGTTTCCATTCCTCTGGGAAACTGGCAGAAGTGATGGAAGCATTGAAGATGGTAGTGAGATCTTTGCTGATAGTATTGCTCCCCAGGTTCAACATGTACTGGGGGCAGGGGTCCCTGAGTAGTCCTGAGTGGATGGACCTCATGATGGCAGAAATGGCCTGCATGGTGAGTTCATCCCATGTTGTGATTCTAATGTTTGGATGGGAGTCCATGAGGTCGAGGAGTCTGAGGATGCTGGTGTCGGGGTTTGTGGGTTGTAGTGTTGGTGGATGGTGGTGAACTTGTTGTGAAAGAAGCCTGCGAGGGTGACAATGTTTTTTGTTGCTGAGGGGTTGGAGAACGCCTTGACAATTTTGAGGAGTTCTTTGTTGTGGTTAGAGCTGGCTTCATGGCGGTTGGCCAGGGCATTCTTTTTGATATCTTTCAGGCTCTGGTGGTAGTTGTTGAGGTCCAGCTTGATGGTGGTCCTGTCGTTTGGCTCTTTGCTAGCATTCCAAATACTTTGTAGATGCTTTCAGTTTGGTATAGTGGTTTTTAGTTCTGTGTTGTACCAGCTTGTGTGATTGGTGGGTCTGCCTGGTATGGTGGGTTTGATGGGGGTGATTTTGTCAGCACAGTTGGCAATCTAAACTTCAGAAAACACCTTACTCGTGTGGACGTAACTTCAAATGGCTAAACACGGCTCGAGATAAATGTGCCGAACAAGAGGAACTAGTCTTGGTAGGACGACTTGCAAGGATAAAAACATGCTGTTCTAAACCAGTATTGGAGGACATATGTAGTAAAGTACAATAAATAGTCGCGAGACAAATCTTTCCCCAGGTATCAAGAAAGAATATATGGATTTGTTTGGCCATGAAGAAGCCCGTTACTGGGCGAAACGTGTTGGCTGTGCAGAACTGTTCTCTTCAGTCAGAAGTCTTTTAATAAAGAATTGCAAAAATTAAGGAAAAGACCTCTCAATTCATCAATTCCTTGTCGATCATTTAGCACATTGCTTTTACCTATGTTCTCCTTCTATGTTGCCTCTCTACTGTGTTTAACAGTAGCTGATCTAATCTTTGAAATTTTTGACATCCTCTTCGAGGTTGGTGGTGGTGTCCGGAAGGGAGGAGCTGAGGGTGTTGGTTCATTGGTTTTCAGGGATCTTGCTCCAGCTCCTGTGGGTGGTGCTGAGCTGGTTTGTGGATGCGGTAGGGGCTGCGTGATGGTGAAGTGGACGGTTGAGTGGTCCATCCAGGTGAGTTCGATGGCATGGCTGTACCTGACTCAGTTGCTGGCTGTAAAATTGGGGTTGATCGTGTGCACGGCGATATGAGTTGGATCGGTGACAAGTTGGGAGAGGCCGAGGTGCGTCTAAATGGCACTCACAACAGTCATTATTTTCTTAAATGTGATCCTCTCTGCTATTGGCGTATGCAAATTGGATGGGTTCTTCTTTTGGCAAAAGAGACACCGCAGCATCCCAACATGTAGCGCTCAGCAAAATAGATTTTAAAAACATTTTGTTGTGTGCCTGCATTGTGAGCAGGATTGTATTTGTGCAGTAAGGATCACCTTCCTGCACAAAACCAAACCCCAGAGCTATTTTCCACTTTCTATGTGTGCTGCATAATGCAGCATACAAAGAAGGAAAAAACAAAGAGAAATAAACATATTTCTCCTTGTTATGCTTCACCTGGAGAGCCGTAGCAGTTTTTGCGCATTCCCACTTATGGTAAATCTGGGAAGGATTCAAAATCCATGGGTGTTGCGTGGGGACTCCCATGCACCACCTATGGAATACCTCCCTGGGGCAGAGTAACACAATGCATCGATTGGGCTGCATTGCATTAGTCGAGATATATCAAGCCACTCAGGGCTGCACAATGTGGCCTTGCGTGGCTTGATAAATTGCACTTGGTGCAAGTGCGATGCAACTACTTGATAAATATGGCCATTTATTTAGCTATGTGCCTTCCCAACAAATAACTAGGTGAACTCTTGCATCACTAATGCATCCTTTGTTGGAGCACCGTGATAATTATTCTAGTGACATGTTGCCGACAAAAGCGTTTAGTTAAATGTGTTGTTGTTTTACCACATTCTACTTAGCCTTTAGTGTTAAGCACTATTCACCTCCATTTATGCTGAAAACAAACCATTCTTTCTCTAGCGACTGCATATATTCAAAAGTGTCAAAATAAAGCGGATATGTGAAAAGGTGATGAATACGCTTTTCAGGTCTATGACAAGATGACAGAAGTTCAGCTACCAATGTAGCTTCACTGAGCTGAAGGAAAATAAGTCAACGTTAAAATAAATGGGGGTGACATA
Organism: Calotriton arnoldi; assembly: GCA_963921515.1. Classification (NCBI taxonomy): domain Eukaryota; kingdom Metazoa; phylum Chordata; class Amphibia; order Caudata; family Salamandridae; genus Calotriton; species Calotriton arnoldi. Next base: position 409,980 of record CAWUFW010000945.1, read on the forward strand.
ATTCCCAGACATTATAGAAAAGTAAGGATTTTAACCTGCGAAAATTAGTTGAGTAAAGGTGTACCTGATTTCAAATAGAAGAACCGATGGCAGGTTCTATGAAAGTTTAAAATGTAAAATGTTGCACATAATTGCCCACAATAGAGATAAAATGTAAGGAAAATGGAATGTTGCTAGGGAGACTAGGAAACGCTTTTCATTCTGAATGAGCTACATCAATCAAGTTTATTTTTACAATAAATAATTGCCTTTTTGGATTGAAAATCTGTCTGCTTTGTGAACTGAATGGATTTTGCTAGAGCTGGAATCCCTGTTCTTTAACTTGCAAGAATTCGAGGATATATCAATAATGCATTGAGCTGTGTGGAGTAAATACCAGAAATAATTCATTAAGACAAGGAATCATCATTCAATGAGAACAGGGGTTTTAACATTTTTTAAAGAAAACTGAATTTGGTGGAGTTCACTTCAAATTTCATGAGCGTGAGACCAAAGAGAAGGGTCCCCACATATGCATTAAAAATTGCACAGACCATTTAGGGAAATGCACCGAACACACTGATTCCTGGATGGCTGGTGTTTTCTGACCTTTGGGTAAGCTTGTGTTCACGCAGGGGTTGGAATTCTGAGTTGGGTGGTATTTGTTGTCCCCGGTAATTACAGGTGAATTAAATACCCCAGCATTTGTCAAACCTGTCAAAATTAAACAGAGAAAAAGTCTACAGGCAGTACAGCAACAAATGTTGCTGCGCTTTAGGCTGCCCTGCGTCTGTACACGCACCCTTGCACCATTGTTGACCAATATATGCACTTTATCAAACATAGAATTTGTACTTAAAGGGGACGCTTCAAATACAAAGATCAATTTGTTAATACTTTTCCCACTTTACAGAGCAGCACACAGGTAAAGTTGAAAAAATGGGGAGAGTTTTAAAATGTGCTCAAAAGTTATGCCTGATTCCAGTTAGTGTAGGTTTTTGGCGCAAATACTCAACAATCATTTTGGCACAGATCCTTGTCTACCAATGTTAATAGATAGGGATTTGCATCAAAACCCATGGTTGGTTAAATGGGAATGTGCATGTACCACCAATGGAACACCCCATTGACAAAAATGAGCACAATGTAGCGGACTTTGGGTTACCCTGGCCAACTTTCCAATGCAAATCTTGATTTGAGTTGATAAGTAAATCCCACCACAATACAAAAGTGACGCAAACTGCACACAAAGTGTTAGTAAATCTAGAGCCACACTTTTCATTGTATTATGCATGTTATTCCCCAAATACTCTAAATAAGTGCTATTTATCACACCCAAGAAAATAAGTATCCCAAGGATCATTAATTATTAGGTGCATTAAATAGTGTCTATACCTAAGACCAACTTCGAATCTAGGTCAGACTGGGGCTGTGTATTTCTCTGTTTCAATAAGAGAGAATAGGATCAGATATAAAAGAACCCTAACTAAAACAAAACAAATTTGGGATGATGATATTTGGTCAGAATTAATAAGCGCAGCGAAAACAAAAGATCAGCTAAGCTTTTGGAGGTTAATAGCAAAAGGAAACAGGTCAGGTAGGGATACTAAGGATCTTTTCCTCGATGCTAATACCTGGGTCAAACACTTTACCAGTCTTTACGCAGCGGTAGAAATCGACCAATCTAATATTGCTGTTGATTTAGTACCAAACCCAAGTATCGACAACTTACATTTTAGTTTGGAGCAAACTATTTTGGCCATTGACGCTGTAAAGCCAGGGAAGGCCCCTGGTCCGGACAAAATACCAGGCGATCTGCTAAAGCATGATACTAGTGTCTGGGGACCATATATTAACTGCCTATGCAATGCAATAGCCTCGGGAACGCCAATACCCGAGTCATGGAAAGGGGCAGAAATTGTGACAATTTTTAAAAAGGGCAACCGCTATGATCCCGTGAACTATCGCCCAATTAGTTTAATTGATATTTTACAAAAAATGTATGCCAGGCATATTTTAAATAGATTAAGTGACTGGATAGAGGAAGAAAATGTGCTTTCAAAATTCCAGGCAGGATTTAGAATTAAAACCAGCACAATAGATCAAGTATTTAGATTTTTGTGCCTTTGCTGGAAGTATGTAAATCTAAGAAAGGGCCATTTGTATATTGCTTTCGTAGATTTGAAAGCTGCATTTGACTCGATACCTCGGAACCTATTATGGGAATCGCTAAAACAACAAGGGGTGCCTGGCGAATTGCTCGTGCAAATTATGAGATTGCACGAGGAAAATTTCGCAAAAGTGAGATGGGGACCACGGGGCGAACTCACAAAGCGAATCCCCGTAAGAAGAGGTGTGCGCCAGGGGTGTGTACTGGCGCCCACCCTGTTTTCTTTATATGTAAATGATATCCCCGACTATCTGTATGGTTGTGCGAATGACGCTCCTAAGTTGGGGGGAGATTTGGTGCCAGCATTGTTATTCGCTGATGACATCATACTAATATCACAGACCCCCAAGGGATTACAATGTTTAATAGACCGTTTTTATACATATTGCATCACAAAAGGTCTTGAAATAAACTCCAGCAAAACCAAGTATATGGCAATAAATCCGCATAGATCTTTTAAAAGAATTTAGTATTAAATAATGAAAAACTAGAGTATGTACAAAGTTTTAATTATTTGGGTATCACCCTAGATACAAAGATGTGTTGGAAACCACAATTGGAAAAAAACAAGATAATCCTCCTCCAAAATACAGTACCGATAGCCCAAAAACACCAAGGCAGTGTTTTGAAAGCAGTTTCACCAGCATTGGAGGTTTTCAAACATAAAGCACAATCAGCCTCCCTTTATGGGGCCGAAATTTGGGGGCCTTATTGCAAAAAGAATTTTGAATTGGGAGAAAATAAATTTCTTAGAAAAATATTAAGCCTCCCTATAAGAACTCCTCTGATTCCAATCACTATGGACCTGAATGTTAAACGTACTGACCACGTCGCTCTATTAAGACCACTCCTATTCTGGGTAAGATTATGGATAACCCCGGAACTGAAACATTATAGGGAAGGTCTAGAGGAGATATTAAAGAACGACAGGAGTAGGGATATTCCATGGGTGAAGCATATTTCCTCTTGGTTCTCAAAGTTGGGTATACCGCATCTCTGGGAAGATCCGACCCAGCTGACATCAATATCAAAGAAACTGCTAAAAATATCTTTTTGGGTTTATATCCAAAATAGCATGTTACACAGTTCTAATAATGGGTCACTTACAACCAAGTTTCTTCTCTTTAAAGATGTACCAAGTTTTGAGCCATTTATGGATGAGGTGCGTCCACAATTAGCTAAGTCCTTATATGTAAAGTTTAGATATGGGGTGCTACAAACAAATGTTTATAGATCTAGATGGTGTAGTAACCCTGGAAGCGAAAGTAATGAATTGTGTGTTCTGTGTCAAAGTGGAGCCAAAGAAAATGATCTGCATGTACTATTTTTCTGCCCGTCGTATAGCACACCGAGGAAGAAATGGATCGTACCCATTTGCAAAAACTTAAACATCAGGGTTTGAAAAGAGGCAGAGAGAATTTTGAAAACTGATACATTGCAAGTAATTGTCTTTGGCGTAAGCAGTTACCTATTCAATGTAAATCTTATAAGAGCCAAAGTAGGACTAAAGCTTTAATTGTGGACACTCTGGTAAACAATAGCATAATAGAGGTAAATTGCACATGCACCTTAATTTTGCATATAGCATTGTACGCTTTATTATAGCTCTGGGAAGTTGAAATATGCAAACCTATGACAGTATTGTGGAATATAGGTATTACGAAGCAAGACTTGTATTGACGGAATTTGAGGTACCATGAAGTGAAAAGGGATCCTGTGAGGAAGTACAATAAATAGACAAGTGTCATTGGATCAGAACAAAATGTTTTTAGGAATATAAATGCCTGTATTTTAGATATTTATTAGATATTATATAGTTTTATTGGCTGTAGTAGGGACAGGTTGCATTGTACAAATTCGTCCTAAAAGCCGTTATTGTGATGTATAGTATTTATATCTTTTACAAATTGATTTGAATTATTGGAATGCGATTGTATGTGTATCTTTTATGGTTCTAAATGAATCGAAATAAAGAATTTGATTTGATTTGATTTCTCTGTTCCCAGATTGCACTGTTTATTTAACATGTGATAGGGAGGGTCTAATAAACTTGTGCAATTGCCCTCACATACATATTTCCATTCCTTTTTCTAGATCCCGTGTGACTTAAGTCCTAACTAGGCACATATCTCTAATTCTTTCAAAGAGATCCAGGCGTAGCTCACCATGTGTAACATGCTAGTCACCATGGTGACGAGGGGTCAAATGAAGATGCATGTCGCCTTGGTGTATAAGGGCTTTCATCCTTTTAGGGGAGACCCTTAGAATACACCTTTTAGTTCAGAGGATCAATCGATTACTAGCCAGTTCTTGGTATCTCTTCCCTTCCTGTGCCAGGTAGTTTGTTGCATATGCAATCGTGTTAGGATTTACTTCAACACATTGTAATTGATTCTTACAGTCTCCTCCCCTTTTTTTATATTCATCAATAGATGTTGGTGTCATAAGTGAAACATAAATGGAGAATGAGCCAGTACAATGCAGACAGGATCCCATTCAAATCTGCCCTAAAGTGCTTCCACCAAATGATCCAGACCACCAAACAAGCTGCCCTGGAGGACCATATCGATACAAGCACAAACAGATGCAAAGAACTGTGTGCTATTGTGAAAGATTTCACCTCATCATCGGCTACCTCCAACTCAATCCTCCCCTCACAGGACCTCTGCAAAAATCTCTCACCATTCTACAACAATAAAATCACCTCCATCTACAGCAACTTCAGCCCACAACCAAGCACAACAGATCTTGCCAAATGGCTTCCGATCTTATCCAAAGAACCAATGCTAAACACTTGGCCCATCATTCCCATCGAAGAAACTGCCTCCACCATGAAGTCCATCCACTCAGGAGCCCCATCTGACCCTTGTCCCCACCTCGCCTACTACAGAGAACTGCAATCCATTTGTGCCATGCTGACACCCATTATGAATGCCTCCACTTCTTCATGACCTTACCAGATGCTTGGAGATACACAACTGTCCTCCCATTGCTGAAGAAACCTTCTGCAGACCCTTCAACGCTCACCACGTAAAGACTGATCTCCCTTTTACCATTCTCAGCAACAGTCTTAGAGAAAAACATCAACAGATACCTCACTGATTACCTCAATGAGCACCAACTACTTGACACCACTCAGTCTAGTTTCAAGCCCAACCACAACAGGGCAACTGCCCTCATTGTTGCCAAGGATGTCATCCGCATGACTCCTAAATGATAATGAGCTCTACAAATCTGCATGCCATAACATAATGTAACAGTAATATGCTCCCCTAGCCAAAGCGTTGGTGCTCAATATCCATGTGGACTCAATGCTGGGACTCTAACAGACAGAGATTAGATTGAGGCTGGAGCACAAGTGCTCCAGAACCTATTTAATGGCTCATTCAACAAGCCTGGCATGTGGAGTGAATGTGTGTGGAACAATTATATATGCCAGGTGTCACACTGCAATAAGGACAAAGAAATGGCCATTCTGTATTCATCAAAGTAGGATGCAGCATCTGCAAGGAAGCTAATTGAGTGCCAGTTCGTGACAGCTATCATTATCTTGTTTCTGAAATCTTAGCTGTGCGCAGAGAGAAGTGTAAGTCTCCAAAAAGGGATTCTTAAAGTGATCATGCTTCAATAGAGTAGTCATCTTTGGTTGGACTTTAAGTTTAATAAATTCAATCTGCAACTATGAGACCACCTCATGGGGTAATTGACAATACAAGAGTCATAGTGTTTTCGTACCTTTTACAGATCTAATATTATGTTCTCATACAAGAACCCTTTAGCATGTTACACATAGCTTTAGCCAGATAACATGTGGTTTTCACAGTAATGTAGTGAATGTCATCAGTCTCCTCATCGCTCTTGCAATTATTTCCCTGTTATCCACAATGAACAAAGTCAACTTAGGAACTTCACAGGCACTATTGATACGATCTCTGCATGATAGTGTCATGGATCAAATGGCTATAAAAAATGCTCTATACCCAAGAAAAGGGGGAGAAGGCCAAAACCTTACCTCTTCCTCCTCCAAGACTATATATACACAAATGGAGGTAAGATGAATACCAGTCACAGAGTTTTTAAGAATGTATGAAGGTATGTTGGGAGCACTATCACTTTGTAAAAACTGCCCTCACCCACAACTAATTGTGGCATGCTTCATCATAGGGCTGCTACTAAATGCCTCTGCGCAGACCAACGCTAGAGGCGGAGCAATAGGGAGGGGTAGACAATACAAACAATAAGAAACAGGAAAGGAAAAGGATCCTAAATAGGTGCAGACAAATAGAGTTAAAACTGACTAAGAGGCCTAGCAAACCATGATGGCGGACGTGTGCTAGGCGAGCTCCGTCCAGCCTCAGAAAACATCCTTCATTTATCCTGCTTCTCCGGTCATTCCTAGTAACTTAACCGTATCCTAGGTGTGGCGCGAGTGGGGGCTGCGCTTTAAGCCCCGTATCAGACCTGGATCGCTGCATGAAGTGCGGGGGCAGCGGTGGCCTGGATTGCGGCCTGCAGACGGCGGTGCCTCGCTGCCTGGTGCAACGGCTGAAGAGACGGAGCGCGCCGTGTCTGGAGCCTCCAGCGGAGTGTTGGGAAGGCGACGGAGAGCCTGCACAGGATTCTCGCGGTGAGGGGGGTGCAGTGGTGGCCGTCCGGGTCTGGACTCCAACACCCGGTGAGAGGACGTTTCCTTGCCCCCCTCCCCCCACGACTTGTGGCCTTGTTGTTGGCGGCCGTATCGGGCTGCAGGTGGAGCCATGTGGGTGTGCAGCCTTGCTGGGGGGCCAGCGGGGGCATTTCTGATCCCGGGCCGGCGCGGTGATCGGGGCCGTCTCTGAGCTCCAGTAGCCAGTGGCCCGTCCTTTGTTCCTTCCTTCCCCTATTGTACTGTGATCTCGCATCGGCGGCCATATCGGGTCGCACGAGTCATCGGGGGGGATCATGGGCTGCGGGCTCAGTGGGGGCCGTTGCGGACCTCGGCCGCTGCGGTGATTTGGGGAGACTGGTTGCGGGACCTTGAGGGGGCGGCATGGAGTGTGTGGGCCCCCTCGGATTGTGGTAGGGAGAACCGTGAGCGGCAGCACCCGAAGGCGCGAAACAACCCTAGGGGTCAGCACAGTAGGCAATGGCGGGGCATAGTACCGCCCCAGCGGTGGGAAGTTGCTCGTAGGTGCTGAGTAAACAGCATTGGGCTCCTCGCCTCCCCCATTGTTGGCGGTCCTGCGCTCGGCAGCCAGGTCAGGTTGTGCGGGCCGTGATTACGTATTTCTGTGGTCTCGTGTGGGGGCCTGGGAGGCCTGAGTCTGAGTGGTGGTGCTCCGTGGGGCGTGTGGTGGGCTCTATACCCCCTTGCTCTCTTGCAACGTTGCGTGCACTCGAGGGCCCGCCCATGCGTTCCGGGTTCTGGAGGGTCCAGCCTTTGGGACCTGGTCCCTTGGATCTTGGCAGCCATCTGCACTGGGACTTGACGGTATCATTGGCGAAGAGCTGCTGCGGCTGGAGTCGGGAGGCTTGGAGCGCTGTAGGAGTGGGCGGCCTGCCTCTGTCTGCCTGTTGAAGTGGCCACGCGGAAGTTGAGGGTGTAGGGCGCCCATTATGGGGGGGACGCGCCTGCCTGCGGAGGCGGCCGGGCTAGAGCCTGGTGCTGCTTGTGGGCGGGTAGTCCTCATCCGGCCCGAACACTCTTTAGCTTCTAGAGTTGAGGCGGACCGATTCACATACGTGAGCGAGCCTCCTCCCTTTCCTGAATTGGGGGCCCCGCAGTGTCCTGGCTGAATTGCACAGTGAGCTGGAGTGGGGCTATCCTGGGAGCTGGAGGGCTCGGAGGCCACCATGACGAAGGACAAATCAGGAGGGAGCTCGGCCAAACAGAGCACGTTGGACACATTTACAGGCCCTGGGGCCCCCGCAGCGGAGTCTGGAGGGGCGCATGGAGGCATGCTGGACAATGCCACACTCATGGCTGCCATCACACAATCCAGGGATGCCCTGGATGCTAAAATTGGAGCGGTCGGCTCCGACGTCATGCTAGTGCAACAGGATTTGCGCAACGCGGTGGGGCGCATTACGGAGACTGAGACAAGGATATCTGGAGTGGAAGATGTGGTCACCACCTTGCCGAAAAGGGTGGCCTCACTGGAGACCACCCAACGTGGTTTGGCGACACAAGTGGAGGATGCTGAGGGTAGGGCCAGACGTAACAATCTCCGTTTTGTTGGCTTCCCGGAGGGCTGCGAATGGGGAGACATGGAGCGGTTCCTTACTCAGTGGCTGGAAAGCTGGCTCCCCCCAGAGTCCTTGTCTCAGTGTTTTGTGGTGGAACGCGCCCATAGGGCCCTGATGCAAAAGCCTCCACCCGGGGCCCGCCCGAGGCCGGTCATAGCTAAGACGCTATTCTGAAACAGGCCAGGGCAAAGGAACCTTTGCTATTTGATAATGCCTGCATCCTGATATTTCCCCGACTATGCGAAGCTGGTCTAGCAACGGAGACAATCATTTCTGTCAGCCAAGGCTCATCTTTGGGATCTCAAGCTTCCATATGCCTTGCTGTATCCAGCCAGACTGCGGGTGGTCTATCAGTCCCGCACCCACTTTTTTGACTCGCCGGAGGGAGTCTTTCAGTGGACAGACGAGACGGTGAAGCTTCGTCCCCATACGCCGCCCAGGCGGGAATCAAACTCTTCGTCCAGTGAGGTAGCTCGGAGGCTGCCCAAATCAAAGCTTGAAGGGAATAGACGCTCCAGGTCCAGACGTCAATCTCAGTCATGCAGTGATTCCTCCCGGGCCGGGTTGGCCCCTCAGCAGCATGCATCGGCCTCCTAATCGCTGGGGGGACCACAGTCCTGTGTGACTCAGACACTATTGCTTTGACCGGAGAAGCACATATGAGGGCCGGTATCTCTGTTGGACTTTATCTGACAGGGAGAGTGCCTGCTGACAATGGGCTGTAAGTTGGGGATCCATTGGCGGGGGTGGGGCGGGACCTCCTGTTGGGGTCCGCAGGCCGCATCCGCCGCGACAGATACTTCAACGGTTTTGAGGTATAGGGTGGGGGGTGGGAGGTTGTTGGGTTGTTGTTTTTGTTCTCTGATCGCACTATTCTATACTAGTACAAATCCACCATGCGCACACCAGACACTTTTCTATGCACCAGTAAATACCACTAGGGCCTCCCATGGTAGCCCCATCAGGTAGACAACGAGTTCCCTCTGGTACCCTTCGGATAGTAAGCTGGAACGTCAGGGGGGCGTTGGATAAAATCAAACGAGGGGCTATACTTCAGCAGGCCAAAAGGGCTTAAGCTGACATTCTCATGTTACAAGAGACTCACCTTATGGGGACGAAGGCATTATGCTTTCAACGTTATGGATACATCCAGGTGTTCCACTCGGGGTTTATAAGGAGGTCCCAGGGGGTGGCAATTCTGATCCACCGCAGGGTTCCCTACAGACATGTTAAAATGTGGGCTGACACTCAGGGGAGGTATTTGTTCCTTCATGGCACTGTTTGTGAGGAGCGTATGGTACTGAGATGTGTCTACGCCCCCCCACCACTCTCCTGGGGATTGGTAGAGCGACTTATGACTTTGTGGGCGGATATGCCGGACGGCATGTCTGTGGTCGGGGGGGACTGGAATGATGTGATGGAAGTGGCCATAGATTGATGGAGGTCCTGGGGATGCTCGGATGTTCGCCAGCCCACTAAACTACACTCCCTGGTGATGGGGCTTGATTGGGTGTACCCTTGGCGCCTTCTACACGGGAATGCGCAGGGATACACATATCTCTCGGCAGTTCATGATTCCTATTCCCACCTGGATTATTTATTTATACCCCGAGTGGCGGCTGGCAGGGTGGTGGAGGCTGATATCCTCCCACGGGGTCTATCAGATCACTCGCCGGTAGCCCTTACCTTGCAGGTGGGCCTGGCGCGACAGCCTTTCCGATGGCGCCTTTCGGTTTGGAACTTACAGAAGGAAGAATATAGGGAGCATATTGAGAGTGCTATCATCCGCTACTTGACATTTAACGTAGGATCGGTTGCGGGGGCCGAACCCCTGTGGGAGGCAATGAAGCCCACTATAAGGGGTGTTGACATCTCCTTTTGTGCAGCAGCTCGCAGAGCGTGCAAGGAGTCCCTTCTAAAGTCTGAGGCCAATATTATAGAACTGGAAAGCCACAGTAGGGGTGACGGGGGTGGTCAGGTCCATCAACAATTATTGCTAGCACAACAGGGATATGCAGACCTTTTGTTAGATGAGGCCCACCTGGCTTGGCTGGTGACCCGTAGTAGGGTTTACCAGAGGGGAGATAAGTTCACATAGATAAGATAAGCTCCACAGGCTGTGTCAGGGGATATTATACCCCCAGGCCCTCCCTGGTATCGCCGGCCCAGATGGGCAGTCCCTCACGGATTCCTCTGAAATTGCCGAAAGTTTTGCCAGATACTATGCAGAGCTATATGCCCCCAGAGAGTGTCTACATGAGGATGTGATAGGCCGTTTTCTTGACGATCTTCCGCCTAAGGCTTTATCTAGGGAGGCGTGCGCGGAGCTGGATCTTCCACTCACGGAGGAGGAGCTGGGTGTCGCCCTAGGGGACCTGAACTCTGGGAAGGCCACAGGGCCGAATGGTTTTCCATGTGAATATTTTAAAAAGTACTTTTCACAGCTAGGGCCCCATTATCTTAGAGTGGTAGAAGAGGCCAGGGAGCGGGGCTGTCTTCCTCGCGACTGGAGACACGCAGAGGTTTTGGTGTTCCACAAGCCTGGCCGACCCCCTGACCAGCACGCTTCATATCGCCCTATCTCTGTAATGAATGTGGAGGCAAAAATCTTGGCCAATGCTTTGGCCAATCGCCTTCGGTCCCATATAACTACCTTAGTGCATCCCGATCAGGCTGGTTTTATGCCCCAGAGAGTGACACGTCACAATATTCGTCGAGCGCATGTTGCTATTGTGGCAATTCAGGGGTTGGGTGAACAAGCAGCGATGTTACTGGCAAACATGGATAGGGCATTTGATTCCCTCAGTTGGGTATATCTATTTGCGCTCTTACGCCGGTTGAATATTGGACCACGATTCTTGTCCTACCTGACATTGCTTTACACTGACCTCACCGCGTCAGTGCGCGTAGCTGGTTCTACTTCCTCAATATTTTCCATTGGGCGGGGCACCAGGCAGGGCTGCCCTTTGTCACCATACTTGTTTGCATTGGCTATGGAACCCCTGGCCGCTTGGGTGCGAATTGATGCACAGGTGACCGGCTTTGAGTGGGCGCACGGACTGTCGGACCGTATTGCACTGTACGCCGACGACGTGCTATTCTTTCTTACCAATATGAATAGGATGGGACCGAGGTTGCTTCGCATCATGCAGATCTTCGGGGAGTCATCGGGATTATATATGAACCCCTGAAAGTCCACTATGTGGGTCCTTGGGGATGCTGCGGGTCTGGGCTCCTGGGGCTCGTCGGTATAGGAACGTGTATGGGAGGATCTTAAAACCTGGTCCCATATGCCATTGTCCATTTATGGTAGATCAGCCATCTTCAAGATGGTCTCACTCCCCGTTTACTATACCACTTGCAAAATCACCCCTACCCGATTCCTCACAGATGGTTCCGTCAGGTTAATGCGGCATTGGGACAGTTTTTGTGGGCCGGTGGAGTGGCAAGAGTTGCATTACGGACGTGTTTCCAATCTACGTACTGCGGGGGGCTGGCGACCTCCGACATTCTATCGTACTATATGGCTTCGCACCTGCTTGTCTTAAATGAATGGTGGTATGGGGATAGGGCCGACCCTGCCTATGCAGTAGAACGGAGGTGTATGGGGGATTCCACTTTGCACACTATACTATACTCTGCACCGCTGTGCAACTCTTTGCCGCCAGTTACAAGGGTCATTTTTCAAATTTGGAGGCAGGGTCTACGGAGGATGGGGTGGTGGAATAGGCTGACGAGGGAGACTCCCATCTGGAACAATGGGCAATTGCCACAAATGGCTACTCAATCTGGGATTCGTGGCTGGGACAGCATTGGTATCTCTACCCTGGGAGACGTAATGCGGGGACCGGTCCTGAAGTCCTTTCAGGATCTACAGAAGGACTTTCAAATGCCGAGAACCCAATTTTATAGATATCTTCAGTTCCGGCATGCTATTACCTCCAGCTTGGAGGGCTTGGAGTCGCTTGCTGAGTTCAGCCCGATTGAGGCGAAGGTGTTTATGGGAGATCTCCAAGATCATAAGATCTCTAAAATCTACCAATCCCTGGTTACCCATAGCTCCTCCGCGCTACAGAAGCTCAGAGAGGCCTGGGAGGGCGATGTTGGCCCGCAGGAGGGGGAGGACTGGACGGAGGCACAAGCCTCACCGCGGGGGGCTGCAATAGCAGTACGCTTGCGCCTTATGCAGTTCAAGTACCTTCATCGTGTATACTTTACTAGGGTTAGATTGTAGAGGGCGGGATTGGTGGCCTCCCCTATATGTCTCAGGTGCGAGCGGGAGGAGGGTAGCCTGATGCACACGGTCTGGCACTGCTCTGCCCTGGCACGATTTTGGAGGGGAGTTATGGCTTGCCTCTCTGAGGTATTGGGCTGGGACCTTCCCCACTCGCCGAAGCTGGTACTTTACATATTATGAAAGGGGTGGGGGCAACATATACAAACGTCATCTTATGCTACTGGGGTTTACTCTGGCTAAAAGAGATATCGCAAAGTCATGGAGAGCACCAGCAGTGCCCTCAGTGTCCGCATGGAAGAACGGCCTGGACTTTTGCATGGGCTTGGAGATCCCCATTTTTACAGCAAGGGGGTACCCGCACAAACATTTTAAAATTTGGAAGCGATGGGCAGACTATCGAGGCCTGCAGTTGGAACCCGTCTCTACTGCAGGGCTCCTCGACCCAGCCTAATTTCCTCTTTGTTGGTGCAAGACGTAGTTTCATGTGTAATAGTGTGCTGCAGTTATTGATGTAGGTGCATTTCCTAATGATGTGCTGCTCTAGGGAAGACTTTAGTGCGAAGGGGGTTTGTTGGGTTATGGTTTCTTTGATGATTTTTTTTTCATCTGTATTGCTTTCCATTTTTTCTTGCTTTGCTTTTGTAAAAGTCAAAGTCATGATGATGTAAACTTATTATGCAGAAGTTTCTGGGTTACAGAGCTCTGCTTCATATGTGCTATTTGACAAATAAAAAAAAAAACTGACTAAGAGATATCGTCATAACAATTTTATTCCTTGTTTCCCGTGTCAGGTATAAAAAAGGGTATGAAAATACCCTCGAATGGTGGTGGCCTGAGTGAATAATGCACTACCACCCCTCTGTTCTGCATAGAGGTCAACATGTTTCTGACGGATTCCGTCTCTCTACCAGCATTCATCAGGACAAACGGGATCCCTATGCTACTTTCCCAGTTGTTATAAAACCCCCTTGGTATTTACACTGTACTAAGTATTACTCCACCTGTAAGTCTGGAGCAGTCCAGTACACTTACTCATCAAATGACATCTGTAAGTGGAGAAAATAAAAACAGTGATAGCAATCTGTACAGTGGTATGCCAACACATACAAAAATTAAATAATTCAAGTGAAAACATGGTGCTCTCAGTGCTAACTTCACAAAAACAACCCATTTGGTGCGACTCAGGTGTTTTATAAATCATAAGTAACACACCCTTAAAATGAGCAAACAATGGCCCTCTCTCTTAATCAAGAACACTTATTGTGAGTTTCTAATAGCCAAACATGCTGTGCTTAAATATCAATGCTAGGGTGAACACATCCATAAAGACATGGTGTGGTGGCACACAACATGCCCCACACCATACTCATAGTTTTAGACATATCATTAAATGTGCTCTCTTAGGGTCATACATGTATCTTCACTCGGCACACCTTACCGAGTTTATTATGATGAGCGCTAGAATAGGCACGGGAGTAGAGGGCGACCCCCTGTTGTCACACTCTGTGAGGAGAAATGGTTAACAGGTAAGTGCTAATACCTCCGGAGTATCCACGCTTTTGGGACAACATTGTCCACTATAAAAATGCCAGAATTAAATCGTACCGATGCTAATTGGTACAGGGGTAATGCCATTCACAACTGTTGATTACATGGCTGACACCGAAAGAGACTACTCGTGTCCCCCGGCGTGGTGCGAGTACACCCAATTGCCTGTATTCAGAGAAAGTAAACCCCCCATTCCTCCCTACTTCGTCAAGGGTGGTCAGCCGCCACCTCATAGGTCTCTCCGGGTGCCGCGTAGATACACGGGCCCATGAGGGACTGGTGTCCATAAATGGATGATCGCTTCCTCTCACGTGGGGTGCGTGTGACGTAAGCGAGACGTGTCGCGTCACGCGCAAGGTACTCGCGACTAGAACGCTAACTTGCGTTCTCCGTTGTAATCTGCCTCCACGAGCGTGGTAGCTCGTGAAAGTGAATGTCACAAGTGTAAGGATGGAGAGAGATACTTAAAGTACGGCCTGAATTCCATGATTAAATCTAGGGCGTGTAGCCTGTAATGTATAGTGACTTGAGTAAACTACAAAAAACTTCTATGAGCGGGTAAAAAGGCTCGTGACAATCAATGGCTTCACCATGAGACTGATGGAGGAAATAGCTCCGCACAACTAGTGCTTTTGCGCCTAGCCTGGCGGGGCTGTATGTTGCAGCTTTTGGACAGAAACACATCTTTGATGCAGGGAACCTATGGACACGTAACATCCGTGTCTGGAAACACTTCATTAATGATGCTATCCTCATATGGAAAGGGAACGAAGAATCCATGACAGAGTTCATGCAATGGCTCAACACTCGGCACACTTTCTTGCATTTTACCACTACTATCACCAAGGAGGGCCTCCCATTTTTGGAGCTGGTATTTTTTCCGGATGAAGGGAAACTATCCACTAAAGTCCATTACAAACCTACAGACAAAAATGGACTACTACAGTTTGGGAGTTTCCACCCCAAATCCCTCAGGGAAAACCTCCCAGTGGGGCAGTTCCTGCGCCTTCGTAGAAACTGTTCAGAACCAGAGAATTTCAAGGAAGAAGATGCCCTCCTGACAGATAAACTAAACAACAGAGGTTACCCTAGGCGAGTGGTACATAGGGCACAGAAGAGAGCATGGAACTGCCAGAGGGAAGCCCTTTTGGAAAAAAGTAGAGATACCAGAGAAGAAGAACACTATCTGTGTCACAACATTTAACACAGCCTCTACAGCGATAAAACGTATCATCTTAAAACATTGGCGGATACTGAATTCCAGTGGCCTCCACCTCGAGAAACCCCTGTTCTCCTTCAGAAGAAGTTCGAATATCAGGGATCATCTGGTCCATTCTAGATTGCAAACCTACCCTCGAGGGGCTCCTCGGGGAGCTTGGGATCTTCCACCAGTCACAGGTCACACGAGATGTGACTTGTGTGATGTTTGTAGTTAACAACTAACAGCAAGAATGTTGACGTGGGCCTCAGTTACACGTGGGAACAGCGAGTTCACACCAACTCCACTCCACAAATGTCATCTATATGATCAGGTGCCCTTGTGGCCTGATCTACGTGGGTATGACTTGCAGGCAGGTCAAAGTGAGAATAATGGAGCACAGGAGCAACATCCGCTGTGCTAGGACTACAACACGTCTCACATTACATTATGTTGAGAAGGGCCACACTGTTGAGGATATCTATTGGACCGTGTTGGATAAACCTTTCATCTCATCCAACACCAGGGACCCCTCACGTGCCTTGTTCATACGTGAACAGAAGTGGGACTACAGGATTCGTAGTCTTGAGACAGGGCTAAATGACAACATTCCATGGACTGCCCTGGGTAGGACATAGGACTCTATAGCCTCCCTGTTATTTATTCATGACGATAGCCCTTCTTCTCTGTTATCCTTGGGGTATTGCTATCTCCCTACTTATTAGTAGACTCCCTATATGCTTCCTTTGTCATATATGTATGACTTTGCAAGCATCAGAGGACTGTTATCTGGTTTCTATAAACTACGCTGAAATCCCACACTGCTACTGTGGCCTCCCAGCACCATTATGACTGTTCAGGAATATTCGGCCTCACTGCTTGTCCTTACTGTTTCTTGATACACATTAAGTTGGAGATTTTGTCCGTACTGCCTATTAGCCTTTCCCCATTTAGGATGTAGTAACAACAACAGTCGGGTTCTCGATGAACTCCATGAGTAGGCAAACTTTTACTATCGATGTTTGTTCTAACCTGTCTGGTATGAGCCATTGGCTGTACCCATGTTGGAAACAATAAAATCTTTGTTGATAGTTACCTCACTACACTCATGTATGCCACACTTTGTTGTTATTGAAGCTCACCACACACAACAGGCTACACGCCCTACATAGAGGATCGGTAGTTGGGCGGGGCTATTTCCTCCATCAGTGTCATGGTGGAGCCATGGATTGTCACGAGCCACTTCGCCCACTCATAGAAGTTTTTTGTAGCTTACTCAAGTCACTATACATTACCGGCTACACGCCCTAGATTTAATCATGGAATTAGGGTGGTAGTTTAAGTATCTCTCTCCATCCTTACACTTGTGACATTCACTTTCACGAGCTACCACACTCGTGGAGGCAGATTACAACAGAGAACGCAAGTAAGCATTCTAGTCACGAGTACCTTGCGCGTGACGCAACACGTCTCGCTTACGTCACACGCACCCCACGTGACAGGAAGCGATCATCCATTTATGGACACCTGTCCCTCATGGGCCCGTGTATCTACACGGCACCCGGAGAGACCTATGATGTGGCGCTGACCACCCCTGACGAAGTAAGGAGGAATGGGGGGTTTACTTTCTCTGAATACAGGCAATTGGGTGCACTCGCACCATGCCGGCGGACATGAGTAGTCTCTTTCGGCGTCAGCCATGTAATCAACAGTTGTGAATGGCGTTACCCCTGTACCAATTAGCATCGGTACGATTTAATTCTGGCATTTTTGTAGTGGACAAGGGTGTCCCAAAAGCGTGGATACTCTGCAGGTATTAGCACTTACCTGTTAACCATTTCTCCTCACAGAGTGTGACTACAGGGGGTCGCCCTCTACTCCCGTGCCTATTCTAGTGCTCATCTTAATAAACTAGGTAAGGTGTGCCAAGTGAAGATACATGTATGACCCTAAGAGAGCACATTTAATGATATGTCTAAAACTATGAGTACGGAGTGGGGCACGTTGTGCCACCACACCATGTCTTTATGGATGTGTTCACCCTAGCATCGATATTTAAGCACAGCATGTTTTGGCTATTAGAAACTCACAATAAGTGTTCTTGATTAAGAGAGAGTGCCATTGTTTGGCCATTTTAAGGGTGTGTTACTTATGATTTATAAAACACCCGAGTCGCACCAAATGGGTTATTTTTATGAAGTTAGCACTGAGAGCACCATGTTTTCACTTGAATTATTTAAGTTTTGTATGTGTTGGCATACCACTGTACAGATTGCTAACACTGTTTTTATTTTCTCCACTTACAGATGTCATTTGATGAGTAAGTGTACTGGACTGCTCCAGACTTACAGGTGGAGTAATACGTAGTACAGTGTAAATACCAAGGGGGTTTTATAACAATTGGGAAAGTAGCATAGGGATCCCATTTGTCCTGATGAATGCCGGTAGAGAGACGGAATCTTGCAGAAACATGTTGACCTCTATGCAGAACGGAGCATAATTCACTCACGCCACCACCATCCGAGGGTTTTTTCATACCCTTTTTTATACCTGACAAGGGAATCAAGGAATACAATTGTTATGACGATATCTCTTAGTCAGTTTTAACACTATTTGTCTGCACCTATTTAGGATCCTTTTCTTTTCCTGTTTCTTATTGTTTGTATTGTCTACCCCTCCCTATTGCTCCGCCTCTAGCGTTGGTCTGCACAGAGGCGTTTAGTAGCAGCCCTATGATGAAGCATGCCACAACTTGTTGTGCGTGAGGGCAGTTTTTGCAAAGTGATAGTGCTCCTAACATAACTTCACACATTCTTAAAAACTTTGCGACTGGCTATAAAAAATGAACTGGAGAGAAGAAAACAGCAAGTGTGCCCTTTAGTAATAGAAGTAATATATTTGTGATATTCAAGGGTATGAATGTTTTATCACTCAACTGGCTACAAAGGTGTAGGAAATAAGGGTTACAGCTAATACATTTTCAATTTCAGCCAGGTAGAACACGTAAATGGCCAATGATAAAGCAGCGTTCTGAATCCTTGTTAGCCCTGCAATAAAACCCTTACACAGCAGCCACTAGGGGAGGGAGAGACAGAGAGAGAGAGAGAGACTTAAAGAGAGATAGAGAGAGAGAGAGAGTGAGAGAGAGAGAGAAAGAGAGAGGTAGAAAGAGAGAGAGTCTGTTTCCCCTGCCTTCAAACCCTCTTGTTGGCCCATCTCACGCTTCCATTCTGGTGGCCTCTCGTAAGTGCTGTTGGCCTGGCAAGAGATGAACTGATGAGGCCCAGGGGCTTCCCTGGCAATGAGGCAATTTTCTCTTTCCCCTAGATTGCTTAGGTCTCAGGGTCAATTTCCCTCCACCTCTCAAGTGGGATTATTAAGAAAATTGCCGAACATGCTTTTTTCTTTTTGGTACATTACTTCAGCGATGTTTGGGGGAAATACTGCTATTTGTCGTTACAATTTACTTTCATGGCAGGTTTGATTAGTCCTAAGGGACCCAGCTAATGTGGACTAATGTTGTTCATGGGCAGCTTCTAAAATGTAAGATATCTCAATGTGTTCTGGACTTTCAGGGTGATTGGCACAAGGAATTCCTGCAACCTTATAAAGCCTTTAGCACTGTGGCTTCCCCTGCTTAGAAACAGTGCAGATGTATTGGCCTGACCCTGGCCCTCTCTACCTGTCCAGCCCTGCTTATCTACTGAATATCAGTAGGGGGTAATCAGCCCCTTATGTGGGAAACAAGACACTGCCAATTCAGGAGTATATGCCATCATCCCCCCTTCCTGTCCAGAAAGAGCTATCAGAATGCAGAAAATAACAATACGTTGAACAGAAGTTATGAATTTCTAAAGATTAAATCAAAATGTAGTGCTTAGACGTAAATAGCGCTTTGAGGTTACTTGAGGTCACGCTGAACAAGGGAAAAGCTAAAGTTTAGGCTGACCGCAATGGAGGGCAGCCCGGCTACAGGACTCATGCAGGTCCTGCTGAAAAAGTACCTTGGATGGAGGAAGCGCACAGTCGATGAAGGCTTCGCCGCCGAACCCCTTTTCAATGCAGGCGATGAGTCATCTGCAAGCTGTGCTGTCCGTTGTCATTGAACCACGCAGTCCATCAAAGCGATGCCGTTGATCAGCTCCTGTATCAGCATCCAAGGGCAATGTGTCGATTTTGATGGTTCTGCACAGCAGAAGCTCACTTTCAAGGTGCCAGGACTAGATTGACACCACTTGGCAGGGCAGGACTCACCAATGGCAGAATCCAGCTGCTGTTGCAGGGTTGAAGTAGGTGTTTGATGGCCCGCGACTTCAGAACAGGAGACAAGGCAGCAAGTACTTGGAGTCACTCTGAGTTCAAGTGAGATGGGTCCAGTCCCTGTCCTCAGCCGTGCAGAGATCAGCAGGTATCAGGGCAGCACATCAAAACAGAAATGCAGTTCTTCTAGAGCAGCAATAAAGCAGAGTTGCTATCCTAGTAGCACAGCAGTCTTTACTCCTGGTCCAGTCATGTACTGTCTTGGCACAAAACTGCAGTTGTGCCTTTGAAGTGGGGGTGACTTTAAAGCAGGCCCTTGAAGTGAGCAGGTCTCCCTTTCTTCCAAGCCCCATTAGGAGAAAATCAGCCCATTGTTTGGGAAACAGGACACTGCCTATTCAGGTGTGTAAGTGTCAGCTCCCCCTTCCTGCTCAGGTAGAGCTATCAGAACACAGATGAATGCAGATGCATGTTCTCCGTCACACTCACCCTTTTTGTGTATGTGATACTGCACAAAGTGTAACTCTCACCCACCCCAGATGAGTATTAGAGACAGGCTTCTAGGCATACAGAGAAGTAAGAGAGGAGAAATGTCCACTTTCTGAAAGTGGCATTTCTAACCCAACATTACCATTAAAGATGATTTATCATCACCATTCCAAAGATATAAAACATGATGCATCTACTCCTTTCTGATCAGGAATTACAGCTTAAAAGCATTTTAATGAATTCCTAATGCTAGCCTATGAGATGAGTAGGCCACACAGTAGTGAAAAATGAATTTGGCTGTTTGTCACTATCAGGACATGCAAAAGTCAAAAGTACATGCCCAAACTTTTACTTACAAAGCACCCTAGCATTAGGGCTTCCTAGGGCCTGCCTTAGGGGTGACATATGTGTAATAAAAGGGGAGTTTAAGGCTTGGCAAGTAGTTTTAAATGCAAAGTCAAAATGTCAGTAACCTACACACACAGGCCCTGCAATGGCAGGCCTAAGGCAGGTTTGAAAGGCTTCTTCTGTTGATGGCACAGCCAGTGCTGCAGGCTCACTAGTAGCATTTAGGTTACAGGCCCTAAGTATATGATATACCATTTTACAAGGGACTTACAAGCAAACTAAATATGCCAATTGTGTACACACCAATGTGACCATGTTTAGGGGAGAAGCAAATGCACTTTAGCACTGGTCAGCAGTGATAAAGTGCTCTAGAGTTCTAGGCCTACAAAAAGAGTCAGCAAAAACAGGAAGTAAGCAGGAAAAACGTTAGGGGGAAACCACCCCAAGGATGACAGGTCTAACAGCCTTCCTCAAAAAGCGCAATAAACACAGAGGGAAAAGGAGGAATGAGAAATAATTATATTCCCAGGTAAAAGCTTGGCTTATGAACGATGGAGCAAGGGTAGGTCAAGGTGGTGAGAAATAGATGCTTATGGAATTGGTTGAGGAAGAAAGATAGAATAGATGTAATGCATAAGGGAGAGAAAGAACAGAGAAGTGAGAGCAAATGCAAGGAGAGATGACACAGGACAGAAGTAACATTGAGCTTGTGTCAGAGGAAAAGGGAGGAGGCACAGTAGGACAGAAGATTATACAAGAAGGAGGAAACCTATGGAACAGGCACTTCATGTGTAAATACGTGGTTAAGAGAAGTAAAGGTGGTGGAGAGAGAAAACAGGAACAGACAGGGAGCTAGGGCTTGAGAGACCTTCCAGAGTTCAATGTCACATGAGCATGGCAGCACACCCATGGCTGGTCTTACTGGAAATGAGTGGGAAGTAAGCACGCAGGGAGCAAAGTAGACTTAAGCAAAAGTCCAATGGGCACAGCAGCCAATCAGAAGCTTGTAAGCAGTAAACTGATGTGAGTAAGGAACAAGAATACATATGTACTGATGGTGTACTGTGTAACAACATGGAAAATGATTCTGTGTACAGGGCCAAAACAATCCTATAGAATTCTCATTAATAGACAGAAAAGGAATACAGAGGAGGTTCAGATCCACAGGAGAAGAGAAGACCAAACAAGGAATCTATAGAAACTCAGAGGATATAAAAGGAGGTTTAAACCAAGAAAAATACACACAGCACACTGAAAATTCAGATGGTTGGGCAAGATGGCGTCTGAGTAGCGGTGGCTCATTGCGGCTCTCCCAATCCGTCCCCTAACCAAGACAAGAACCGCTGGTATGGGACAGTGATTGCAGCAAGATTTTAGCCAAAAAAAGAAGCATACGGATTATCGCATCGTATGGAGTGATTGCGCTACATTTCGATGTCAATAATAGTGTTTACGAGCAATTTACCTGGGAAACGGAGCGATTGGCGGGACACGTCCAGGTTTTCAGCAGCCTCCCAAGCCTTCCAAGCAGCCTATCGAAGAGTGAAACCGACGCCTCAAGCTCCTGTGCCTCACTCTGCCCTGCGGCGGGATTCAACGCCGCCTTGTGTGGAGGCGACGCTATCAGCATTTTCGGCAATCCATGAGGCTCTGACAGCTTCGAAACGGCTGGAGAAGACTAAAAGTTGTAGTGACTGTTTACAGCAGTCTCAGCAGAGAATACAGAGGATACATTGTTTCACGACCCTACGAGGAAAGAAGGTGAAACAAGTAAGGATGGCGGGGCGTGCGGGGAGAAATATTAAATTTAAAAATAATCATGCATCAGTTACCTCGCCCAGTAATATAACGAAAGCATCATGTCAAGATACCCCGCTACATCGCCCTGAGTCACGGGGGCTGAAAAATAAAGAACAAGAACTTAAAAATAACTCTGAGAACAGGGGAGAGCGAGGGGCTAAGCAATTAAAGCAAAGTAAAAAGCAGCAGAAAATTCAGATGGTTTATGATAAGGGGGAAAATCCCATTTGTGATAAATGACCTTTTTTGTTATTGTTCACCATTTTTCCCTGACTGATTTGCCTGCTTTAGAATGTTAGAAGCACCCATGCTTCCCCCTAAAACCTGTGGTGTATATTGGAATTCCTGAGTTGGCCTACCATTTTAAAGTTTCAGAAAAATGTATTGAAAGAAGAAAAAGACAAACATAAACAATCTATCACAAGCCATCAAATGCAAACAATCATACCAATTTCTAT
Source organism: Calotriton arnoldi (assembly GCA_963921515.1). Classification (NCBI taxonomy): domain Eukaryota; kingdom Metazoa; phylum Chordata; class Amphibia; order Caudata; family Salamandridae; genus Calotriton; species Calotriton arnoldi. The sequence goes on from CAWUFW010000945.1 coordinate 432,692, forward strand.
TAAATATAGATGACAAATAAATACATTTCATGTAAGAATTGATGATTCAAAAAGGACAGAAAAAGGATAAAAAGTTAAAAAGGAAAAGGAAGAGATATTAGTCAAATGGTGAAATTAATATGAAGCAGCAAAACTATTCAGTACTATATCTATCAAGAAATGTTAATAATATATATCATATGTGAATAACCATAAAAAATGTAAAAAACTATTATAAAGAAGCAGATTAGAACTATATACCAGAATATTCAAGGTGGTTTGTTAACTTCTTCAATTGATGGATGATAAATAGTAGAGGATTGAGCAACTGTGTCTATATAAATTGCAACAGGTGAACAAATAATGCACCTTCATATAGCTAAAGTCAAGAGATGAACACAGGCTCTGTCTAGATGATGGTTGTAGCAAATATGATACCACCACACCTGAAAGGAAATAACAGAGGTGTCCTTCCAATTCTTTTTAATTTGTTGAAAGGCAACATCCGGTAAGAAGTCAAAAATATCAACAGTACTTGTAGAACATTTCCATTTTTCAAATTAACTATCTAAAAATACATTAGAAAATAAAAAATTAATACATGTGAAAAATATCAAATCAAATCAAAAAGAGCTTTATTCGATTTTAGTCATATAAAATCACAAAAGCAGTCAAACTTAAAAGCATTTAAAAACATTTCATGAATTATATATAAAACAAATGTAGATGATACAAAAAAGTGTGCAAATAGAAGACATTTGGTTTAAAAAGATTATGTTGGGGGTAAACAGGTATAATTAGAGCAATCCTACATATTACAATATTTTTCTCTTTCCTAAGGAAAATGCACGTTAATACTTTTCCTAACTTTCAGTATAATCTTTAAAAAAAACAGCCATAACTCCTATGCAATAATCACTATCCAACAATTGTAAGTATAAAAAAGCAGGTCGACATTGCCTCCAACTCCCTTTCTCAGGAGAGGTAGGATCCATCTGGATCTTTCCTTAGAATAAAATTTACAAAATAAAATCACATGAATAGTTGATTGTGGGGAAAGATCATCACAGGGGCATGAACATAGCTCTCTAGACCAGTTGTTTATCTCCGGGTAACTGATCAGTCGATGAAATGTTCTGAACCTGAAACGTGTTAAAACATATCTGTCATATCCCCCTGTACAACGTAAAAGATAAGGTTGAATGTCATATGTTATTACTGACAATTGATGTTTAACAACCGCAGGCTTGCTCATTTCCATTGCTAGCCTATTTTTCTCAAGGTGGGTCATGCAAATTGCTTTAAATTCCTTCCGAGAGATAGAATTTAGAGTCCCTGGTAACATGTAGTAATCTGGACACCCAAGATCACAGAGAAAGTTTTTACATACTTTAACCAGGTAATCTTCGTTGCATGATCCAAATTCATTGAGTCCTTTAATATTTCCTTGTTTAGACCTGTACTATCGGAGGTCCAGATTCGGTGCCAGAGTAACACTGGTTGTATTTTAATGACATCTGAGATGTATGAAACCCCCAACTCCGTGTGACAATTAAAAACAGGAGAACTAGCAGGTACCGCTAAAATAAATCTTAAAAACACATTATCAACGTATTGAATGGGTGAACAGTCCTGAAATCCCAAGACTCCTGCCCCAAAGGTAGCTATGCTTACGCATTGTGCCTTGTACATTTTTAGGAGGATTTCAGGGGGCCTTTTACCCAATTTTTTAGAGAAGTTGACAACAGCCTCAGTCGATTTCATAAATAAAAGGCTCCTACTCTTAATCGCCTGGTCCCAGGAACAAGTACGATTAAAAAGAACATCCAAATACTTAAATGTGTTGGTGGATTCTATTCTACTTCCACCCACTCGGATGCTACTACTTTTTTGCTTCCCCCGCCCGCAAGACATAATAAAATTTTCTTTGCATTCAATTTTAACCCCAATTCATTCATAAAACGGATATAAGATGTAAGAGCCTATTGTAAACCTATCTGTGTGTGTGCCATAAGTACTGCGTCGTCTGCGTAGAGAAGGGAGACTATCGGGCGTTTCTTAATGTAAGGTGGATCCCTAGCGTTTGACACCAATTCCTGTTCCAAAGCGTTCGTATAAAGAGTGAAGAGGAATGGAGCCAAAACGCAACCTTTCCTTACTCCCCTCTCCACTTTAAACAATGCAGTACATTCCCCATTAGTTCCATACTGAACCTTGGCACTTGCCCCTGTGTACAGTTGTCTTAAAAACTGGACCAGTGCAGGTTCTACCTTTAAATCAGTCAAAATGGTCCACAGCTTGCTGTGAACAACACAGTCAAACGCGGCTGTGAGGTCAACAAAAGCCAAATAAAATCTCCCAGCTTTAGCCTGAGTATATTTTCCAATTAATATGCTGACGTTGAGTACTTGTTCATTTGTGCCTAGATCTGATCTAAAACCATACTGCACATCACTTAAAATACTATTTTCATCAGCCCACGTTTACAAACGGTCAAGGACTATTCTACCTGCCACCTTCATCAGAGAGTCTAATAGAGAAATCGGACGATAACATGCAGGATTTTCCTGTTCCTCTTTTTTAAAAATAGGCACAATTATAGACTCTGACCAGGTAGTGATAAAACCTTTCGCGCAGCAGGCTTGGAGGACCCGTGTTAGCAATGGGGACCATAATGACGTAATTGATTTAAACAAATCGATTGGCACCCCGTCCGGGGCCTTGCCAGACTTACTTGCATTTATGGCCTTAACTACATCTTCATGGGTAATCAGAAAATCAATTGGTAAAAAAGGAGCGGCACCCCCTTCCAGCTGGTTCCTATTATCTGTTTCACCTTCTCTATCCCCGTACATGTAATAGACAGAGGAGAAAAAGTCTACCCATGTTTTCTCATCTATTACCACTTCTATTGTAGGGGCGTCCGATTTAGTAATAAAGAATGGTGCCTTCACGGCCCGCCAGAACAAGGAGCAATCTTTGCTCAGCGAGGCCTCATAGAGGGTGTCCCACGCTTTTTCTTTTATTTATTTATTTCTTAATCTCCTTGCCTCGTTGTAAAGCTTCCGACATCTCCTAACTTCCTCCTTGTCTCTAACTGTCTTATGAAGGGCCTCCTTTAATTTTGAATATGTTTCTGTACAACTAGAGTCAAACCACCCCTTGCTACGGGCATGTGTACCCTTGCATTCCACATGCAACAGATTTTTAACAGTTGTTGTAATTTGGGAGAATGAACTCAATATCAATTCTTAAAAACTAAATTTGTCCAGACAATTTAGTATTGGTTTATACGCCTTAGTAACGATTTGTTTGTTAAACTCCGATGGATCTTGACTGGACCATCGCAGCGTATATCCATTTTGTCTCCCTAATTCTACATTCTGGGTCCACACTACTTGTTTATTGTGTTTACGCTCTAAAATTGTTGGGAAGGTGATATTGACACCTAGGGGGATGTGATCACTTATTGCATTGTTGTGTATTTTATAGCCCGTGATATAGCTTGCGTATCGGTTGGGAGCAATTATAAAATCTATTGTGGATTCTAAACCCCTACCTATAAAGGTGTGCCCAAAGTCCACCCTAGGGGAGCATAAACGGTTAGCAAAGTCAAGATCATATGAGAATAAAATCTCATTAAACAACTCCCCCCTGTCAGAGTGCACGAAGTGGAACAAGTGGTCGTCCTCATCTATTGTTAGGCCACATTTTACCAACCCAGCTAGCGGGCAAAGCCCAACATTAAAATCCCCTCCCCATATAGTAATCATTTCAACATCTCTATTTGCCTTCATTTTGCTAAGATCGTGGCTAAGTCTCTTCAATGTTTCGCCCAGCTGTTCTTTTTTGGCATTGTTATAGAAATTAATGACGGTCAGAATACATTTGCCGTCTATGTGAATATTTACTATTTGATAGTGAGTTTCTGATTTAATCATCTCGGTCTTTAAAGCCCCGTCCAAGTTTGAGACATATACACATATTCCCCCCTTAGGTCTACCATGTGGTGAATGAATCGCTGGGGTGTGTAGCGCCTTAAATCCATTTATATGCACTTCCTCGATCGCCCAAGTTTCTTGTACACACAGAATATCGAATTTGTTAATAAAATCAACCCAAACTCTATTATTCAACTTATTTTTAAGACCTGCTATATTCCAAAAGAGGACTCTAACAGTTTTGGGTGAAGTTAGTCCAATGGCGGAATCAGTCGTGTCGATAGATTCCGGCCCAGATATCAGTCCTAGTGTAGGGGTTCTAGTGTCGCCTAGTTCTGTTTCAATCCTAGTTAATTGGGCTGACTCAGAGGTTTCTTCGCCGTGTACATTATTAACCCTTGGTTCAAATCTCAGAGGGCTATGCTGGTAATTCGAGTAGACTTCGCTGGAGTTTTTAATTTCATAGCCCTTATCAGAAACCTTCTGATCTGGGCTGATAACTAGTCATTCAACATCACTCAAAGATTGAAGAGGTCCAAATCTGTTTGACACCTCTAAATTATAGATTGGGTAGTCAGTGAACTGTCTAAAGGGATGGTTACTATTTTGCCGACTAAATTGTTTGGGTTGATAAAAAAATCCTAAAGGGAGGACGTTGATACTCGTGTGGGTAATACTTGTGTCTTGGGATCTTAGCAAGATTTCCTTTACTAGGTATGGCAATCCTAATGAGAGGATGACGCAATCACCTTGTAGAAGTTTTCTACTATCTCCCACCCAACCAATTCTCCTCACCATTTTAAACTCTCTGAACATATCCCTAGTCAACCCAGTTCTAGTCCCGAGGTAGTACATGGTTGTATTCCTCAGTGTCATCCAAGTTTCTTTTTCCTCAGGAGCTAGAGCTGGTACATTGGCTAATATTACAGTAAAAGAAGTGGCGGCCAGGGGTAAGTTAAGAGACCATGGTCTCATTTCATTCTCCAAAGCACAACGGTGAATCGAATGTGTACCTAATTTTTCCTCACCCTCCCGGCTCCCACCTAAATACTGTCCCGGTTTTCCTATCCCAGTTTGCCTAGGCATATCTCTCCTGGTAGGTGTTTTTTTTTTTAGTGTTTCCTTCTGGGTTACAGTGTGTTCCAGTTCCCTCACCCTTTGCTCTTTCTCCCAGCTGTCTATTTAGTTCTGACAAAGTCTCTTTCCTATTTGCGCTCTCAGACTGTAAATGGGCGCTTGATGATACCGTATTGTGCATATTCCCCCTTGGAATAGCCAAGTTCTGCTTTTCTAGAACTTTCTCTAAGCCTGCTTCTATTATGTCCAGCCTAGCTTTCAAGTCACTAATGGATTGTTTGACCAATTCTGTTAGTTCACAAATTAAGCTAGGCAGATTCCCAGTGTCAATAGAGGGTACCTTGCGTTTGTTTTTTAAACATGATGCATTAACAGTGCCTAACTTGCTCTGAGTTTTTCCCTTTGGGCCCTGCTGTTTTTTCATGTTAGTCTTAGACAGCCTAGCTCCCTGTGGGGTAGTATGTGTACCATTTAAGTGAGTGGCCAGGGATTCTGAGCTTGGTAAGTTACTTGGGGGCATATTAGCAAGACCGGCGATAAAATTATCTCCGTTTTAGCGGCAGGAAACTGCCGCTAAAACGGCGATAATGGGCTTGCTAATATGCGTTATAGAATTCCAATAGAAGCCCAGGTTAGATGTCCTGCACATCTAACCTGGGCTTCTATTGGAATTCTATAACGCATATTAGCAAGCCCATTATCGCCATTTTAGCGGCAGTTTCCTGCCGCTAAAACAGAGATAATTTTATCGCCGGTCTTGCTAATATGCCCCAATGTTTTTTGGCGGGAGGTAGGGTATCACTTTCCACATCACTATTGGAAATATAATCAGAAATATTCTGGATACAGCCATTTTTTGATTGCCCCGCATTTGTGTGAACCAGACTACGGTTTTCATCATCCCCCCTGTCCACAAGTACAATAGATTTGTCCTTTATTGTGGATCCCAATGTGTCCATATTTAATGTTTCTTCTACTGAGGTGATTTGTCTTTCAATAGCGCCTACGGCCCCAGTGAGATAATTAAGCAAAGTCATATTCACAGTTTTAGGCTTACTTGCAGATTTCAATGAATGGCTTGCTGTTGTTTTTCTTTTACCCATCTTCTTCACACGGACTCGAAAAGAAAGAAGGATTAAAACCGCCAAGTAAACACAGGATGATGCAGCCAAGAGAAAGGGCCCAGCCCGGCCTCTGACGGGCGCAGACGGGCCTGCCCTTGGCCCCGGTGCGGACCGGGCACGCCGCGCGAGTCCCGCGCTGCGGGAGCCCAGGCGATGCTTTAAGCGCCTCCTGGCGTGTCCTGATGACTGGTGCGCAGTGCGCGCCTCTGGGGCCGCTGGGAGATGAAGTCCACTCCACTCGCAAATCCCAGGTTTGGCAGGGGCCCGGATTCCGGTACTGAGGGCACAGGTACTGGGCTCCGTTGATTACAGGGCAGAGAGGAGGCCCGCATTCAGTCTGCCAGTACGGGCTGGTACGTCAGGAGCAGGGCACGAGTTGCTGGAAGCGCCCGCTCTCCTCAGCCGTTAATCTCTGTTGCGGATCCCTCAGAGTGCTCGCTCCTTGGCGTCACTCCAGGTCTGTGAAAAATATCATTAATTTGTTTCCATACATTGAGCCAGAACTGATGTGTGCGAAAACAAATAGATAACATGTGATGTAGATCTGCTGAGGGAGACTTACAAGACCTACAATTAGTCGCGGTGGTGGAATTCATTGTATTTAATCTAAAGGGTGTGATTAAAAGTTTATTATATATAAAAAATGGCGTTTGAATAAGGTGTGCAACTCGAGAGGATGTTCGAATTTTAATCCAAATTCTATTCCATTTTGAATTGACCAAACAATGCTGAAATCTTTTACCCATTGTAGTTCAATTTGAGTCATATTACCTGAAGTTGAAACACTGGCCGAATTAATGGTCATGTACAGAGTGGCGGCATTAGAAGACAAAGAGTTGACTGTGGGATCCTTCTAACCGTTTGGAAGAAGAGAACGTCTGTAATGTCTCTGAGATAAAGTCTCATAGCGAGATATATTTTTGAACAAAGGAATTAGGTAGATGAAAACAAGATTGATCTTGTTGAAATGTCATACATGGATTTTTATCAACAAGATGTTTAACCCAAAAGAGACTTTTCTCTCTGCAGGCCTTCCAAAAAATAGTTCTACCTCTGAGCTAAAGTAACTTATTATACCGAAGGGAGGACTCTAAAAATGCATCAAGGTCAGATTGATTAAACACAAAAAATGTGTTTAATGTTTTTGGAAGGTTCTTACGAAGAGGAAGGGATAAGTAGGCAGGTTTTTGAGCAAATGTTAGAAATTCCTCTAATGAAAATGAGAGCAGAAATGATGAGTCAATATGCAGCCTTAAAGGGGGCGAAGAAAGACTGTCATCTGAATGAAAATAGTTCAGTTTGATTTAAGAAAAAAGCACTATGGTATGCATGAAAATTAGGAAAATTAACCCCACCTAATTCTTTTAGGATGCTGTAATTTAGAATGAGACATCCAAGGATGTTTATCATGCCAAAAGAACTTGGAAAGAATATTGTAAATTGTTTCAAAATAGTGACTCGGAATCTACATTGGGAGATTAAAGTATAGAAAGAACAACCTTGTCTAGCCCCTCTCTTTGAAGAAAAAGAAGAGAATGTCAACCCATTTACAAATATATATGGTGTCAGTGAAGAATATAATAAAGAAACTAAATTAAGGAAATAAGGATCAAATCCTAACCATCTGAGTGACTGAAAAATAAAAGACCGACTCATTTGTTCAAATGTATTTTCTGCATAAAGACATATAGCTGCCAATTAATGTTTATCTTTAATGAATTCACTTAAATTATTGAAAAATAAACTACTATTGTCAGATAAATGTCGACCTTAAAAAAAAAACTGTTTGTTCACAGCCTATCAGATTTGGTAACAGTGTTTCAGTCCATAATGCAATATGCTTATCATTTTTTCATAGATTAAGATCTTTACCCTCCTTGGGAATGAAACAATGAGGGCATTTTGGAATGTACCCGCTGCATTTTTTTTGTAATAAAGAAGGAAAATAATTTAAACATTTTAGGGAGAATTTTTTTAGAAAAATGGAAATAATATGTTATTGAAAATCTATTCAGGCCTGGTGCTTTCCCTATTGTAATCAAGTTCATTGCTGAAAGTATATCCTTGATAGGAATTTCATCTTCTAGAAGACAAAAATCCATAGACAAGTCATAATCTTTACGAATCTGTGTAAATATTGGGTAATAGAATCTAAAGATATGGTCACTTCAGGTGTGTATATTTAAGAATGATAAGATTTAAATTCAGCTAACATTTTTGTGTTTGAGAAGGGAAATATTGTCCTGTGTTAAAATCGACTCAATCTTTGTTCCTTCATACTTATTTTTAGGGTAATTAGCTAGGAGTTTTCCTTCTTTGTTTTGGCTTCCATAATATTTAGCACTAGATCTAAGCAAATATGATGTTGCATCTTCGGTGGAGTGTTTATTAAATTGAAATTAAGCTTGAATTAAGTCATTCAGGCAGGATTTGGATTTGGTAGTAAAGTATAGACTTTCTAATCATTTAATATTTATCATTATTACAGATGAATTTTGACAATTGAATTGTGTTGTTGTGATACGAATGAAACTATAAAGTCTTGAGACGAAGTTTTAAACTTTGTGTGGCTTTTCATAGTCTTGTAAAAATGTGTCCCTTTCACGCAGAACACTGCATGAAAGGGGCATTCCATTGGTGTCACATTGTGTCTGTGATCTGTGAGGATTGTGTGTGTTTGCTGAATTGGGTTGCAGTGAGATATCCAAGGGGCATCATAAGTTTGCAGAAACAACCTGCAACTTACATGTAGATTTATTACAGAAGTAGGACAAAGTTGCATGTGCAAATGGCAGGTCCAAATTTCCAAGTGGAATGATTAGCAATGTATGCAGGTCCACATGATGAATGCCTCTTAATATGCTGTAGGCATAAGTAGAAAAATGACCTTTTACCTACATTTGTCCTACCTTGGTCTGCATAACTGTTCTAGCACTGACCTTTTACCCAGTTATATGCTGAATAAATGTTGATTGATTTCCTTGAAACGAGCCTCATTTATTATGCATGAGGATTCTTAGAAAAATCCCCTGCACATGACGTACATAACAGGATTAGCATACTCTGTATGAAAGTCATTGCTATCTTCATACTAGGGTGACAAGGCTACTTTGCATAATTATAATTATTGATTTAGGCTTATCTACATAATTGTACTACCAACATATCCATTGTGGTAGAACCCAGAGGCTACCTTTTTAGTATAAAAGAACCGCACCTTCACTGGGTAACTAAATGAGATGCTTCTATGCTGACACAAGACACAGAGGTCCCTGCACGCTAAAGCTTCAACGCACAGTGGTCTGACATCCCTTGCGGGGTGTCCAACTCGTGACCAAGGCGTGTTCCTTCATTCTCTCCCATCAGGTAATGGGGTTGGCTCTTTCCTAGGTGATTCTTGGATTTACACCCACATACTTGCTAGGTACACTTAGGTAGGGTCCGCATCGAAGGAGTGCGCTTAACTGCATGTTTATATGCCTGCATATATTCACTGTTTTTAGCACCATGATTGAATTCTACCTTCTATTTACTCTGTTTGTGCTTGTAATCTCTTACGTTAGCTTCTGTCTATTGATTGTCACAGAAAACATGTTTTATACTAGAATGACGCTGGTGCAGTAAATGCTTATTGAAAATGTCCCCAACGTTTATTCTGTGTATCTTTCTGAGACTAAAAGAGTACAAATGACTGAGCGAAAAGTACTGTACTGTTTCCACGATCCCTGAAGGGTCAAGGGTTGTCATGTTCAATGGTTCCCAGAAACTATTTGTTCCTTGGTAAGCTTAGGGGTCTTATGGTGGCACTGTGAGCTAGCTGGTCTATAGGCTGACATATCCTGTGGGGGTGACCCGGAATCAGTCTAGACACCAATCCCTTAGTTTATGTTGTCCAACAAATGTGCAGATCCTATGTATTTTTAGGAACTACACGACACTATTGTTGTGTCAGCTATAGTGTGGATACTTATGGCACATGTGCAATCACCTGTCCCAAAACTTAGTGATGAGAATTAGTTATAATGTCTTTCACTCATACTGTGAACCAAAATTCTCAACAGGTTACCCCAAGTATGTGACATAAATGTTGCATGGTATAGGCTGTGAACTCACTGACACAGTATGTGTGCAAGATTCATATTTTTGCCAGGACACAGGTGTGGTTGGGGTGGAACACATATTCCAGACATAACATATGCACAATGGTCATTTAACCCAAATATGTGTTCTCATATTGTGTGTTCACATCATACCAAGCACATGCCTGCCGATTACTTTCCTCTACCCTACCACCATTGGTACAGGCTAAATAATTAAAGGAATGTCAGACAGTCATGCCACTCAAACAGCATATTGTTTGGTCTTCCATTCATGTGCCTGTAGTACAGCATCTAGCCAAAGAGTGGACTCCAATGGACTTGGGTGAGTATGTGAGCCGGCTCCGAATACCAAAACATGATTCCATCCTAGTAAAGATGCTGCATATGTATAAGTGAGGTGGCATAGTTAACATGTATTATTCCAGATAGCATGACCAGTGGTCAAGTCACATATCCCCATTTGTTGCAGTGAGTGCTTAAGTCCATTGTCAATGTCTGTGAATTACTTGTGTTCACCCCTTAGCCAACATTGATTATGATGTTGTTTTCTGCTTCCGGGAGCGAACAGCGGACCAGCGGACCAGCAGACCAGCGGACCAGCAGATCTGCGGAGTTGAGCCAGGGGGGCATTCCTTCCAGTCCCTTATCAGGCTCTACAGGGGGTTGTACCAACTCCTTGGCTCCGGGGCTCCGAGACCCGAGAGAGCCGAACGGTCTGCACCAGTACCAGTTTCGGCTCCGATTTTCAGCAGCAGGAGGTAGGAGGTGGGGATGTGATTGGGAGGTAGCCCTGTGAGCAGCGGTGTAGCTGCCGACTATGAAGCGAGAGCCGGGTGCCGCAGAAGCAGCCCAGGCAGGTCTGGGTGCGGCTTGTGGCAGCCCTGAAAGCTCCTGCTCGGGCCTCCCCTCCTCTCCCTTTGCTGTCTCCTACAGGGTACCAAGCTTCCTTTAGGGTGTCTTCTCGGGCTGGGGCTCCTCATCCCCCACCGGCCCTTCATCTCTCAGGAGTTCTCAGGCACTTCATGTGCTGGGGGGTGAGGGCCTTTTTCACACTACAACGGGTCATCAAGTCCCAAGTTAAAACACTGGGCACTACCTGCATAGCCATCCTATGATTGAGAGGGACCCAGGGGACAACGCTCTCCTGCAAAACAGGCGGACAGGCGGATCCAGGCCGCTCCTCTGCCACCTCATAGCTTTTGGTCATTGTTTTTTTTTGGGAGGAGGAGCAGGATTGAGAAGACTTTGCCTCTCCTGCCAGCACATTAGGCGGAGTATGAGGTCAGGAAGAGAAAAGCAGTCAGGAAGAATAAAATGTTGGGTGAATCTAACACAGGTCCGGTCAAGACAGGAGCCCACAATACAACGGACCGTACCATTTTCGTGGGGATAGAAGGAGATTCACCAACAAAGATAACAAAAACTGGCTATCAACCTAAAATATATTGAAAAATTCTTATTTGTGAAAGACGCAGGAGCGGTACTAAACTCCAGTAATATTGAACATAGGGAGCTTCCCTCCCCACTACATCCAGATATTACAGCCCAAACAGAAGCAGCAGCGACCACAACAATGACAGACGACAAGGGTCAAAACATGAAACAAGATGGGGCCAGAAAAGTACGAGTTGCAGAGGGCAATGCCGTAGATACAATGCAAGAAGGGGAAAGGCAGGACCAGGCAAATGGCGCAATTAATAAATGCATAAAAACAGAGAATGTGGCAGCAAGTACGCTGACATCTGGCACAGATTACGAAAGCGCCACACTTACATATATGCAAGAACTCCGAAAGACCCAAGGTCCAAAGGCCCTAAGGAAACCGAGGATTCTGCTGGAGCCAAAAATTACAATCCTCACTAAAGTGCACTCAAATACTTATCTGCCTCAGGAACTAAAACCCAATACGCAATGTGTAAGTAGCTCAGACAAACAATGCTTTAAATAATCAACCGGCAAGCAAGGGAGAAGGATCCTGCCTGCCTACATGCGCAGACCCTCTAGGCCATGCTCATAATAACACCAAAGAGAAACAAGAAGAAGGTAGGAAAGAAGAAAAGGTAGCAAAGAACACCATGGCTCCGGACCTCGACTCAACTGATTTTCAGCCAGTAAATGCACACAATGAAACGGATTGCGGCTCAGAGACAAAAGACACCAAACAACCAGAAAATTCAAAAGCTGAAGCAAACAACACATCTTACCTTATCACAGAAGGGTGGGAAAAGCTGGTAGTGTCATACTCACCTGAGGCACCCCTGGACAAAGACAATAAAACTCAGAGAGATATGGAATCTGAGGACTCCCCAATTGAACCCAAAAATGTATGGTCATCCCTCTTAAACACTATGCAGATCTCAATAAAGGCTATGCAGATATTCAATTATCCCTTCTCAACTTTCTGGCGATACACATCTCAAATATTGATAGCAAACTGACAGAGATGAGCAACCTCATCAAGAGAGCCCAAGCCGAATATCAAATAATCCAACTGAGTTGCACCTGCTTTACTATCATCAACAAACTCTCAATATTACCATCGCTGATGGGGGAGCTTCTCACCGATCTAAAAAAGACGAGAAACACATCAAGAATGGAAAACCCCACCAGCCAAGACAAAAACACTGAAAAATTAAACCCTAGCAGCTCAGCAGCAGCAATACTGCGGCACCCGGAGCACCCAGAGCAAGAACCCCTTGGCCCGCTCCACTAGAGCAAAGGGACCCTGGAGCAATCTACCCTCAAGGAGAACACAGGTTGTTCTAATGGAGAAGCAGGGCCCACTGGTGCAGAATTACATTAGGTAATAGGGGAACAAACTACCCCGAGGAGAGCTCAGGCTTGGGACTACCAACAACTTACAACAACAACAAATTAAACAAGCAGCCAGCAATGATCACGGCTCGAAAGGACAGCTTCAAGGAGATGAAGTAGCTGGCAAAAACGTCAGGGAGCGAAACATCGCCAGAAACAGAAGAGAAAAGGGAGAAACAAGAATACAACCATAATGTCAAACTTCCAGGCAGAGGTCAAGTCCCCAACAGGAGAATTAACAGTGCAGAGGGCAAGCCGGGTATTGATAACCTCGCAGACCATTCAGTCTCCTCCCAGCCAACTGAGCCACACGAGTGATGATCACATAGAAAGGACAAACCTGAATGACAGAAGGAGAACCAGATTGTCGTCACTAGAGAAGGGGCTAAAACTAGAAGCACAGTTGACACATCAAACACAGTAGGGATTGAAGCACGCTTAATCCTGGAGCCGACAAATCCCCGGAATCACGAAGAACAGCAAGTCACAGGAACTAATCACAGCAGTTACCGACAGGAGGAATCTAAGATAATCCTGTTCATCCTGGAGTATAAATCAAAAGGCAGAGGAGACATTCTGAACAGAGGAAAAATCCTGCGATTATTAGCTTCCATCTGTAACCTGGCTGAGGTAGACTCACGCGATCTGGAGTCCATAGAATTTGAAGACCTTAAGCATCTGTCAGAGCATGAGATAACAAAGTCAAGCTGGGCCACACAGGAAATAGCAGAGAAAATTATGAAGGAGGAAAGCCAATTAAATGCGTGGGGGATCCGACTGCAATCGGTTATCCAGAGCCTCTGCTACAAGATCGACAACAGTAAGAAGGCTGCAGGCCCAGAAATATGAACAACGTTGGGAAAACCCAATTGGTGCCTAAAGGGGCTCGCAGCACCTCAGTACTGAAAACAGAGTCCAATATTTGGAGCCCTTGGCAAGCAGGGGAAAGCAACACGTCAAATAATTGGTCCTGGTTAGCAAACTATAAACACTCGGACCAAGAACACCTGACAGACCTTGAAACAACAACTTAAAAAAGACCAGCAGCTAAGACTCTGTTCCTGGAACATAAATGGACTAAGATCCAAAACCGTGGCCAAGAAGTTTCTTGTCAGAACTAGATAATTGCAATTACCACGCCCCAAATCTGGGAGGCTTCACCCTCTCAAATTTACTTTATGCCGACGACCTCGTACTAATCAGCCGTACGCCCATTGGCTTGCAGAATTTGATAAACACCACGAGCAATTTCTCCACCAAGAATGGTATAAGTATAAACTTAGACAAAACCAAAGTGATGGAAATAAACCAGAAAAAGAATGAACATCGGTTTTGCAGGGATTTGGGGGGACTCAGACTCGACATTGTAGGAGAAATTAAATACTTGGGCATTATATTGGATAGCAAAGGCATGTTCCTCCAACAAAAAGCAGCCATACCAGTAGGAGGGACTGCTTTCGCAATTGCATTAAAAAACATCAAACATAAAATAACTGGCCCAAGCCTCCCCCTTTTACTACAGGTGATTCGAGCGAGACTCCTTCCCACCATCACCTACGGAAGCGAGTGCCTGAGAGAAAGAGATGCATGCATTCTGGACAGGACAGTGTCCAGGACAATGAGAATAATATTTAACCTCCCTCAGTACACCTCGCGGGCACAAATATAGCATATAGCACGCAAGGGTGCCTATGTTAAATGCTGGCACAAAATAAAGGGAGTGGATTCATGAACATTGAATGTGTACCTTTGGAACGAGTTAAATCAGAAAAAAGACAGAGCAGCCATGACCTATTTAAAAGCTTCAATAAACTGTCTGGCCTTACAGGACCCTTGGGATTCCATTGGGTCCCACAAAAGCTTCAAAGAGCTGGTAAATAAAACAGCAAAAATGATGTCCCTCGTGGAGGACAAAGCTGCATTAAAGGTGAGGGCACACAGCTGGTTCGTCATACAGAGCTATTCTAAATCCACCCCCCAACCATATTTAGGTGCTGGGTTTACTAGAGCAAAGAAGGAAAAATACCTGCATCTGAGGCTGGGCATTTTGCCATCAATGCTGCATCTGCCCCCATGGAAACGGACACAGTCAACAATGCTGTGCAGATTATGCAGAGAGGCAAAAGAAATGTGCTACACTTATTGTGCATATGCAAGAGCTTAGACAAGGAACGAAGAATTATATTAAGACCTACCCTGAATGGAAAACAGATACAAACATGCAGACAGGCAGTGAAAGCATGCTTTCAAGGAGGGGATATCCAGCTAGCTTGTCGTCTGGTTCGATTCATGGGCGCTGCAGGAATAAACCTAAACGCCAGCACTTATCTGACTCATTGGATACAAACCCTCGGCCTCTGCTCCTGTTAAATGAACTACATATGCTGGCATCTGACTAAAGGTATTTTTATGGACTGGTTCACATAATCAAAGTGTACAGCATACGGCAATCTCAGGCACACAATTCAAGGTTGTAGTATAGACCATTTGCATATTTCTGGTTTTATACATAATGGCCTTCTTTAGAGTTAAATTATGGATTTATGAATTTAATGAGAAAGCAACACAGCCGCTTCACTGACTCGGCTCATGGGCACTGCAGGAATAAAGCTAAACACCAGCACTGATCTGACTTATCGGACATAAATCCTTGGTTTCTGCTCCTGTCAAAATGAACCACAAATGCTGACATAATCCAACGGTTTTAATATGGACAATTCGGATATTTCTGATCTACATTATCAAAGTATACAGCGAACTGCAATCTCTGACACACGACTAAAGGTTTTAATATATACAATTTATATATTGCTGTTTTGATATAATATGGCCTCATTTAGAGTTAGATTATGGTTTTATGAATTTGAAGAGATTTTACCATAGTTGTTTCACTGTGCAATGGCTTTAAGTAATCATGCAAATAAAGATATTTTTTTACTTACTTACTTTTTTACTTAGATATGTTGCAACTGTCATACCCCATTATGGATACCAGCACATCCCTCAGAGGACTGCACATTGGTGACATATGGGATGGGGTGATAGAGGAGAGATAGACAATATGGCATGGTGATACAACTCAATGCTAACATCAAATTGGAGGGATGAATCATATCTGCCTGTCTGCTGCACATTGCTACTGTATACAAACACATGGAAAAATAAGGAACTCTTTTGAGTGCCAGGTCCACACATGGTGCGATGGATCCTACACCAGTGCAGTCTAAATAGGTATGAGTGTATGTGGGACGTGTCACCAGTCCACACATTGTAATGCTGTAACATGTCTGACTCCTGCCCCATAGATCCAATTGTCTGTAATGGACACAGTTCCATAACTTTGTAGGGTTTTTTGAGACATAAGGTCAAATTGTAAAGCATCACAAGCATGTATGCACTATGTTGTCAGCGTACAGGCCCTTCCACATTCTGCCAAATATTGTAGTTGCCCATTTTTTATCCCCAGGATTTCACTCCATTTAACATTTTTTTGCCAATGGCCAGAAATATACAGCTCTAAACACTCTGTGCTACACAGCATGCATGTACACACTCATCACATGGACTAAGTATGCGTTGAGGTGCTTCTCAGTAACAATCTATAGAAGAAGGTTGGGACAGACTATTGGGTATCTCAGTAGGTGATCTATGGTATAGTGTTCCAGGTATGTCTATGTGTCAGTCTTTGAAGGTCTGTTGAATGGGAGGTAGATCGCCTCACTCTGTCTATGTTTGAACTACCTGGCACTGAGTCAATCTGTGCTGCTATGTGTGCAGCCTTGTGTATATGCCAAAATAGCGAAGCATTTCTGAGGCACAATACGTGTACTTGCTACTCATCACTCATTTCACTTAGCTGATTGGCCATCGATTGTACCCTCAGGTATGCTGCATGCCAGTCCCTAGGGAGCACATAGATGGACCATGTGTACCATTGCAGGAATAAATAACAGCATAAATCAAATTCTGTCTTCATATGCACATGGGGACATGGTAATGAGGCCAGTCACTGCCCTTTCCTGTACCTACAAGGCCAAAACCTGGGTCATTTTATTTTGATTTGTTATCTTAGGGTAAGTACATGCCTCTCATCATGGTTGGTCATTATATGTTACATAGCTGTAACTGTTGTTTGCAGACCATGCCACCTGTGCTGCTAATAGTGATTGATGCATGTAAATGTGGTCAATTGTGATAAATAAGCTTGGTCTGATTCATGTGTTCTTCCTCTTCACAAGCCAACATGACCCCAGAGAAGGAAAAGGCATATTGGAGCTGCCTGGATAGGTACATCCCCATCCGCCACATTGCTAAGGCCTCCGGTGCACAGGGGACAATTATGATCAAGCTAGAGCAGCAGGGGACTGGAAGTTGCCACCTCGTGGACAGAACGCTTCCAAAAAGGCTTACAGCAGCCGTCCAGAGGAGCATTGAGATGGTGGGGTTCCAGGACCTGTTGCAGGACTCTTCACAACCCCAGTTGCTGGACACTCCACAGCCCCACTTTCAGGACCCTCCACAGCCCCACCAGCAGTGACACCACAGCCACTCACAGCAGGTAACAGACATTGAGCGACAGTTACTGAAGGGCTAGCAAGAAAATGCCTTATAATTGGCAGGCCTGCAGTTGCAGGTGGCAATACTGATCAAAATGGTGGAGACCTTACAAAAGACTGTGGACTGGACCGGATAAGTAGTCGGCCTTCCGTCCAACTTTCTGACCCTCCCATTTTATTATCATAGTTTTTATTGTATAGACTGTTAGCATAGTTTAGGAAAGGTGTTAGCATAGTGGTAGGGTAGGGTAGTTTTTAGTTTTTTTCTCAGTTTTACTATTAATCTGTTTATAGGTGGGGATATGGTTGGGTATGTTGTTAGGTGGGTGGGGGTTAATGTTTAGTATGTGTTATAAAAAGTAAGTAAAATCAAAAATGTTAACAATTAAAAAATACAAAAGTATATATTAGTTAAGTTTTCATGTTTAGCTAGTTTGTGTATAGCAGTAGTTTATGTTAGTTTCATGAGCAAATGTGTAATAAGGGTGGTTTGGGTTGATGTTTAACCTGTCTGTTGTGTTGTGTGTGTGTGTGTAGAGTCGGCTAAGTTAATGTTAGGCAGGTTAGGTTAGTTTTAAGGTAGGATAATACAGGTAAGTTAGATTAGGTTAGTTTAGGTATAGTTTAGGTAGGAATAGTTAGTGTAGGTTTTAGTTTTTAGATGTTAACATTGGTAGTGTGTGTAAAATAGTCTGTTTTAAACGTTCACAACTGCTTACTTATTTACGGCTTGCCTGACATCTGCTTAGGTTGGGCTAAGCACATGCTGTAGGAGTTTCTGCCAGTATTTGTATACATGTGCTACTAGGTGGAGCCCCTAAGGAGTAGAGCATTCCAAGTTAGCAATGGAGTCACCTATGGGATCGTCTAACCTGTTTGCTCACCTTAAGTGGCACTCTTGCTGCGAATGGACATACAGCCCAAAACATGTATTAATCAAAGGTATCACTGTGTGTGTATGTAATGCTACATGTATTGTATGTATTATAGAGTCAAACCATTGTGACTAATCTAGGATGTGTTTGGTGCCACACTGATGGCAGCAACATACACACTCTCCCTAGCACCTTTTAGTAGTTGCATCACTGTTGGTTGCTGGCTAGTATGCATACAAGTATCACCCACCTGCGCAGACAAACACCTTCTGTCTTACCATTGACTGATTGACAATTGTTGCACTTCATGCATGTGACCTTGAGTGGGACTTGCTAGTTTAGTAGCAGAGAGAGATCAAATAAACTATTTAGAATGTACTGTGCATATTTACCCCTGGGTGACACAACACATTTCTCTTTAGATATTATGTAGTGTCTTAGGAGTCTGCACATCCACCATGGTCTAATTACTGCAATTATGACTAGGAATACAACATGCTGAATCTGGATATTGTTTTTATTCGCACGTCAACTAAGGATTAAGGAGCAAGTGGGAGTTACTGGGACAACAACCCCAACATAGTTGTTGAGCCATGGGATGCTCAGACAAAGTCAATGGGGGATACATGTCATGGGAAATGTTGAGGAGATGAGTGTTCCAGTGAAGAGGAAGAGCAAATTGACATTAGGATAGAAAGTCCACATAGACAGTCCACACATGGATGTATTCAACAGGTGGGCAAGCAAATGGAGGACAGTACCTGTTGAGAGGTACACTGGCATGGGCGTAAGCACAGGACATTGGAGAAACTGGCAATGTGGCACAGAGATATGCTACCAGGCAGATTCCCTTTGCAAAGAGCTGCAGTCCAAATCTCCGTCCTCTGATGTGTGTGGTGCCCACATGAGGGTGGTGTTGAAGGTCTTGGAGCAGACAGAGGCACACACACATCAGCAGCTCAAGATGTGGACCCTCTGTTTCCACCATCATTTCCCTTTTCCAACAAGTAGGGCAGTAAATCACTGAGAAGGATCTGCTGGTTTGCCAGCACAGCAGCAACATTGCCATGTAGGAGTCCTGCTTCTGCACCATGGACTCCAGATTGTTACATAAAGCCCACAGCTGGTTGGAAAACTCACTGGTGCCACTTTGGCAGGACATTTGCTAATGTCTCTGCCTCATAACACCAGCGATGTCAGCCAGGGACCAGCTCAAGCAATGGAGCAGGAGGTAGGTGCCTCTTACAGCCTCCGGGGTGTCCTTTTTGGGGCTGAGGGACCTATGGACTCCCGCTAGGGAGCCTGCCACAGTCTCCATCCCCGCCTACACCTCATTTACCAGCTCCTGCTGGACTCCTACCACACAATGTTCACATTTTGTAAAGTCATTGTTCGTAGGCCTGTATGTGTTCTTTGTTTTTCAGGCCTCCTGCTTGTTGTTGTGACCATGTGGCTGGCAGCCATTTTGTGAAGCCAGTCAATGTGCCTTTGCCATAATCCTGCATGTGTTGTTCTTCTATCATTATGTTGTGGCCATGCCTCCTTGCTTCCTGTTTCACCATGTGGTCGATGGACATTTTATGTAGGCAGCCAGTGTGCTTTTGCCATAGGCCTGCATGTCTTCTCTTTGTTCCTAATGCCTTCTTGCTCAGTGTTGTTGTTGTTGATGACCATGTGGCACTGGCTGACAGCCATTTTGTGCATCCAGCCAGTGTGGCCCTTTGCCATAGGCTTGCAAGGATGGTTGAGAAATGAGATAGCAGTTTAATAAATTATATGCCTGAGGATAATTTCACTTATTTAGGTTTTTAATTTTTTTTTTGTTTTATTATTTTACTTTTAACTTTTACATGTTTTACTGTTTTTTTTTTTTTATTTAATTTTTTTTATTGTAATTTAATTTTTTTTAGTTTATATTTTTTTTTTAATCTTAACTTTTTTTCCCCATTTTCATTACATCTAACATTAATCAACGACAAGTCTGCTATTGGTACACCACAGCATTCATTGTCTAAGGATTATTCTACTGTCATTTGTCAGAGACAACATCACCCACAGTACTGCCAGACAGAAGGTCTGTGCACGATGTGGCACGTGACCACACATCAAAGACATCTCTGCAGCTTGTGAAGATAAGTGCCACTGCCAACTGACAGCTTCAAGATGGCCCCAAAGAAAGTTGCTACCAAGAAAGTGGTCAGTGATAAGAAGGAGCTTACCACCACTGGTATTTCATCCCAGCCCTATTTTGGGCAACAAAATGTGTGCCTGCCACACAGCTTTCGGGGAGCAAGCTGGGAGCAGCACCCCCGCATCAAAGGACCCACCCCAACTTAGCCCCAAGCCCATGTCTGTCACAGAGGCAGCCAGTCTAATCATCGCAACCCCAACGAGTAGTGACGTTGAAATGGACTTATCTCTTTCTCAAAGTAGTACCAAATCGGTGCAGGAACCTCAGATAAGTGGACAACAACATCTGCAGCCAGCAATAGTAGTTCCTCCTGAAGTAGGAGCAGTTCAGGAGATTGAGCTTGATGCTGCAGAAGTAGAAGAAGACACTCTTTCAAAAGATCCATTGCCTTCCAGATCTACAGCAAGAAAAAGGAGGGTTAGTCCACCATCATCTTCTCCAAGGCCCCCTTCTGACGATCAAGGCTCCACTTGGCTGCCGCCTCAGTGTGAGTGTGAAACGCGCCACAAGAGGCTAGGGAAAAGAAAGGTTCCTGAAATCCTTAGACTTATGGATGTAGAAGAGGAAGAGGAGGATGACAAGCCAGTCATTGTGGATGTTAGCCCAGCCCCAGTTGAGACCGATGATGCCCCACCCCAACCTGCCCTGATGGATGTGGCAACACTGATTCCACGACCACCGCAAGCTGCCATATTTGCAAAGCCCCAGTAGCGACCTACATCCACAACCACCACTGTAGAAGTAGGTACTGCAGAGAGGCAAATGTCAAAATGCCCACCTACTGCCAGTTCATCCGACATTGGCAGTGGCACCAGTGTAAAAAAGTGGAACTCTCCAGTTTGGGACTTCTTTACGGTTAGCAAGAAGGAGCCAAACATTGCCATATGCTCCATTTGCAGAGCAAGTGTTTGTCGGGGTAAGCTTGATACAAATGATGGTGCTGGAGGCTAAACAACCCATTTAAGAAAACACCACACAATCCAGTGGTAGAAGCACATTAGCGGCCAAAAAACTGCAAGTGGTCTTGGTGAAGGGGTGAAAGGCTGAGCAGGAAATCCAATCCAATCACTGTGGAAGGTGAAGAAGAGGAAGACATTTTCATTACACAAATCAGCCCTGTCACTGTAGTGCAGTAGTATCGCTCACATTAGCAACCTCGCAATGGGACAAGACTCAGGTCGAGACACCAAGACAAGATCACGCAGTGACTGCCCTGCTGGGACTCACATTGAGCATACCACTGTCTGCTCTCAAGAATGCACCTGCATCAGTGGCACCAGAAAAGAAAAACATCCAGGCTACTCGTCCTGGCATGTTTAGGCAGGAGGGGCAGTACGAACGCAACCACCCTACAGCACGAACCTGGCTAAAATGTTAGCGCTGGAACTCCTCCTTTTGTCTTTGTGGAAGGGTGGGTTTTCTAGAATTTGTGGCAACCATCTGTCTCAAATGGAAGGTTCCAGCCGGTCCTATTTTGCCAGAGTTGCTGTTCCAGTGCTACATCATGATGTGCTGCAATTGCTTGGACAAGATTTGTAGCAGAGTGCTGTTCACATGATCTACCCGACAACAGACATGTGGACAAGTTGGCTAGCCACATGTGCATCATTGCACAATGGATCTCTTTTGTGGGGGTTAGAGAAATGATATCTGCAGGTGTTGACTCTGCTGGGACTTTTAATGGCGCTTGGAAGCATGCAACAGTAGCCATGGTTGCCATGGAGAAATCCAATCCTGCTGCAAACATCTTGGAAGACTTTAACAACAAGGTCTTTGAATGGCTGCAACCATGAGGGCTTAACATTGAATTTGTTGCCACCGACAAGGGCAGTAATATAGTTAATGGCTGATGGCAGCTATTTCAGGGTCTTGTGTTTGGAGTACTGCATCAACATCATTGTATAGGACTTTCCAGAAAAAACAGACTGAGTCAGCAACTTACTGACCACCTGCAGAGGAATCTGCACTCATTTCAGCCTTTCTTTAAAACCCAGAAGCAGCTGAGGGGCAATCAGGATGATAATAGAATGCCAATTAAAGCGCTCACACATGAGTTGCCAACAGCTTGGAAATCCACTGATTACATGTTGCAACATCTGTTTCAGCAGTACAGACCGATCAATGAATATGTCATTCAAAGAGGGGATGCAACTGTGAAAAGGCATGTTCATTGAGATGGACCATTGGGGCATAGTTAAATGCCTGACAGAGATGCTGCTTCCTTTTGAGGTTTTCACATGGGACGTCAGCAAGGAGGACATTCCATGGGCCAAGCTATCCCATTGTTGCATATGATACTGGAACAGCTAAAGGAGGTGTCTAAAATGTACGCAGGTGTGGACCAAAAAAAAATTGCACATGAGTTGGTGGAGAGCTTAATCCTTTGCTTGTCTGTTAATGCAATGGTGCAAAGAGACATTGTGTCATCTAAACATTAAATCATTAGATCACAATTCTTGATCCATGGTACAAACAATTACTGGCCACTTGCATTCCTTTTTCAGATGGGGATGTTTTAAGCTACAAAACATGGATTGCTGAGCAAGTCAGTGACCTAGAAAAAGAACAGTAGGTAATTAGAGACTCACTCCTCCAGGGCACAAGTTCTGCAGTGCAGCCTTCAACTTCAGAGCCTGTGGGCAGTGCTGTTGGCTCACAGCAGCCAAATCCAACAAGAACACCAACAACAATGTGAACCGGAACATCAGCCACAAAATCTGCATATGATTGGTTTCTCAAGGCAGAGCTTAAGTCCAGTGCAGAGGAAGAGGCAAATGAAGTTGAGCAAGGTGGAGCACCAATAACTATTGAGAGGATGGCCCAAGCCTATCTGGATGAGCCAACAGAGGTCTATTTTGATCAAAACACATTGGTGTATTGGTATGGGAAGTGGCGCCATCGGCCAGTGCTCAGCATGCTGGCAATAAACTATCTGGCATGCCCGGTAGCCAGTGTGTCCACTGAGTGGGTTTTCAGGGCTCCTGGTGCAGTTGTCTCAGTGAGAAGGATCAGTCTTTCACCCCAAAACATGGAGAGATTAACCCTGATCAAACGGAATCAGCACTTTATACCACCGGATTACACCATATCTGAAGTATGACCTGAAGAGGATGAGGGTGATTGGTCAGAACCAGGTCATGGTAGTAGTGTGTTAGCTGATCTACTTCTGAGCGAATCACCTGCATTTGAGGACAAACTCTACTTACCTGACTGCAAGACCTGGGCCACAAACCATAGAACCTTCTCTCTCTATCGCCGAACTGCTTGCCTTTGATGACAAATAAAAAAAGATATAGCTTGGAGAACATTATTTTATTTTGTTTGTTTGTGTCTGACTTACTAATGCAGCCCTACTATTTTAGACACATTTTATTGCCGGATTGGAGTTGCACCTCTGTGCCGTGAAGCAGCCTTCCACCCCCTATTCCCCCCCATTTCCCTCAAGGACATTGGAAATACAAATTTGTGCCTGCCTCCATACTGTGCCTATCTATCCTTCCTTAGTTTATTCCCCAAACCAGACTGCCCCACATTATTTGATTTACAATACTGGTCAATGTCTGTCTCATGAAACAATGGATCACCAATGTACCTATCGTGACCACGCTTAAATTAGAACAGGTAAATGGCATGCATTGCATGCTGAGTGATTTTTGTTTGTGAGTGTGTTGAGATGATTCATATGACGGCAGGCAGTGACACTGGGTGTTTGTTTAAGTATAACTATGAAGCTTGATAGCGAGATTTGCTTGCTGGGTCCACACTGCTTTGTTTTCTGCTTCACACTCCTCAAAGACCCAACCAGTCACTTTAGCTAACAAACACAAATCGAGTCTACACACAAAAATACTCAATGTTTCTCTTGTTGTCCCTCTACAGCATTGTACTGCAGGTCGATCTATCTAATTTGGGTCGAGACGCAGTCGGTACGGAGTTGGACCTATTACCCGGAGTCAGGAAAATGATGGAAGGACTCAGGGTGTGATGACTACTTCAACAAGTGCCACCAGAAGAAGGAAGTTATCAACTTCACTGAAACCAACTGATTTGGTGATGCCATTAAAGAGACATCTGTGGAGTGGTGGTGAGGTGAGAGAGGTGCATTGAATTTACTTGATTTGGAAAATGCAATGTTGCTAGGTGTGTGTGCTGTCTGTCTCAAATTTGAAACTATGTGGTGGTTGGTTGAGGGGCATGTTGTTGTAGGTACCTGGAGACAAACAAGTGGTCATGATCATCACATTATGCATGTGCTGTTTGGCTACATATTATTATTATAATTATTCTGATAATGATTTAATGTGACAGTTGCAAGATTGATCAGCCCAATACATGCAGCCAATTGTGTGTGATACTTGGTTGTTGTAAAATTGCTCTCACCTAATTGATCGCACATCAGTCTTAAAATGAATGGTTGCAAAAAGGAATATTCTTCTCTCCTGCGCTTCCTCTGAGTCTTCTTGGTGCACTACTTATGAAGTTTATCTTCTGTCCTTCTTCTTGATTCTACAATATCATTTTTGTTTTACAATCTGCAGACCTTCTCTACTGCACAAAAAGGGAAAAGCACCATATCACTCACGCTTAACGTATTGGACTGCATCAGCCAGGCACCCAAGATTGACTGACAGTCCAAGAATAATGCAAATGCACCTTCCAATTTGGCAATACAGTATCATTTTTTCTTTTAATAATCATTTTTTTAGAATTGTGTGTGTTGTTCACTTCACTCCTACATGATTTGTAATGCTTTGCTATTTTTAAACCTAGGTGACAGAAAATTTAGATATATAATAAGATAACTTAGGTCTCTCCGGGGCAGATGGACTGTTTGGTTTGCATTGCATTTAAGTTACCTTACCTCTACTCATTCCTTTATTTCCTTTTCCTCCCATAACATATTGATGATGGTTGGCTGCTCATTGCCTAGATGAATATAGTCTTTGTATATTGTTTGTCTTTTCACACCTTTACCAAAATCCCCTTTCCCATCTATTCATGAAACCCCTAACCCTCTTCCCCCAGGCTGCGTGATTTATTGAGGTGTGATTTAATAATTTACACCATAAATTGATCACACACTTGGTGGGGCGGATGTGGTGAAAGCAACACCAACTCAATGCAGGATCTTCAATTTTGCTCCTATTACTGAAACAATAGTCCACACTGGCCCTATTTACCCACCCCCGCATTAAAGTAACCAATATTTTTAGTTATAGAAGAACATCATTCGTCAGTATCATCATTCAGGCATTGTGTGTTGCATTAAAAGCTTAACCAATAACCATGAACACTCCAGCCTTTGAGTCCTCTTATCGAATCACAATTCAAGTGTCACTTTTGTTTACTCGAAATACTAGCTCACCATTGCCCTGAATAATTTAGTATTGTTTTCTCTTTGTTATACAGCATCAGGTATTCTTTGTTGTGTAGCAGTCTGGTCTCAAGTGTTTGTAAAGCTATAATAAAATATATAACCCACTAACTCAATTTTGTTTTCCATTTAGTTGCCTGCAATGAACAATCCTTCTGATTAAAATCCTACAGTTGGAGTTCATCTAGGTGGGAGTGGTACCTGACTTCTGGTTCCTGCACTGATGTTAGTGTGCTAGCCTGCTACTACTACTACCCCCATGACACCTTGGGAAACCCTGCAGCCTTCTATTCGGTAAGAGAACTATGGTTTGTTGTTCTATTAAGTTGTTGTAGGCAAGGCAAAGTCAACCATCCCCCCATTAGTGGTCAATATAGTTGCAGACTGCAGAGACTAGGAGAGTAGTAAGTCAAGGGTACCACATAGGCATAGCACATACCTAATTGTTGTTACACACTTTCTGAAAATTTTAAAAATAGGTTGTGCTAAAAGTCAGCAAGAAAAGTAAAAAAAAAAAAAAACCTAGATTTGAAGCATACATAAAGAAACTTAAATATTTATTAATCAACCCAAACAAAAGCCCCACACATTTCACCCACCACCAACAACTGGCCCACCCCTCTCCCCAAACAAATGAAATTTCCCCAACAAAAATCAAAATGTCCATTGCCCCATAAAAAGTCAAAAAAGTATAAACCCAGATCCCAACTCTCACATCCCCACCCTCTCCACCCAGAACTAGAAACAACATCCACCCACCAAAATAAATGTTAAAAAAGGGAGAGAAGGAACTAACACAGCGGGCTAGGCTCAGGAGCTCTTAGAGGTGCTGGAGACCATTCGTCTCTGCCAGGCTTCAATCCCCACCCGCCTTGAAAGGACACAGTGTAGTAGGGTGCGGTGTGAGAGGGGGCAGCAGTGCGTTTTTGCTAGCAGGCAGCTGCCTGCAGACTGTGGCGCTGATGTTGTTCATGGGAAGCTGGAGGTGCTGTTGCTGGGGCCTAGCTGGGGCCCTTGGCAGCTGTCTCCTCCTCCTCCTCATCCTGGGCCACCAGCCGCTGGTACTCAGCCCTTATTGCCTCCAGCTTCCACTGCTGCATCCTGGTGAGATGCTCCCTAGTGACCAGGAGCAGCTAGAAAGAAAGAATAGACAAATTGTAAACAATGCTCTGTGCAAGAATCTTGTTTAAACTTATGTAGTGGGTGGCACAGTAGCAGTACATTAATGGTCCCCTAGGGCCATTTGATTTGATGTGCTTAGAGTCACAGCCAGCATTACCTGATCTCATAACTCTAAAGACAAATGGCAAATGTTCAAACTGTATGAAAGGAATTGAGGCAGAATAAACACACCAACAGACCAGTTTAAAAAAACAGCTTTTTTTTCTTTTGAAGGATTTCCTAGTAAAGTGCTGCAATGGTTTGGGGCTTCATGAATTAGGCCCATTTATTAATGAATAGTCTAATTTTAGCTCCAATAATGATTCTGTATGATCAGCCAACTTGAATTTTCTTTAGCATCTCTAGTCTGACCTTTTCATTTGCATATTTTTCATAGGAGATCAGTTCACTACAAACTGTCAAAGTGATCGGACCTTTGTCTCTGAAAGGTATGGGAAGCCTGTTGGATCTTGGGTCAAGGTCTTTTGATTTTCTCTTAAATAGCTGTTCATCCAAGCTGTCAACAGGGATAACCGAACAAGAATCCTTGTGTTGCTATGCACATGTTAATTTTGTTATCGACTCAGGCCTATTTAACCTTTAACTCCCTCAGCTGTAGCCTACATCCTTTTGAGCAAGTAGACAGTGGGAAAAGTGCTGTACTGCACCACAGTAACATAAACCTAACTTACCTGAGTGTGAGCAGCATGCTTGCTATTTCAAAAATATTAGCATAGATAGTACGCAACAAATAAATTAGTATTACTCATCAATCCCGCAACCTCCACACCCAGCAGTTCGAGCAGGTCCTGGTCCCTATACAGGATGACTACCCACTGGTGTGTAAGCTGTTGTTGGGTGCGCTGGATACCAGCCCAGGGACGCACAGCCCAGTGCACCCTCTCCCACCACTGCTTATGCTCCGGGAGGGCATACCCACTACCAGGCCTGCCGCCTGCTGCCAGGGTGGAGGGAAGGTGGTGCTGCACATAAAAAACTAGCACAGCCACCTCCACCTCTCTGAATAACATGCAGGGCTGCACCCCTTCACAGCGCGGCCTACCACATAATAGGGGGCTGCAGCTGGTGGTGCTGGTTTGGGGGGCCTGGCGCCACCGCTCCCCTGCTCTGCCATTGCGCTGGGTGGGGGGCGGGAAGATGAGAAAGTAGAAGAAACAAGAAGAAAATGTAAGAAAGTAAAGCAAAAAATTAAAAAGTACAAAAGTCACGCAAAAACGAATTACATTTGGAAAAACATAAAATACAAAAACACAAAGATGCAGGGTAAGGTATAGAAAACAATGTGGGGTATATAGGTTACAGAGGGGTAGGATTAGGCAGATTAGGCAGGGATTAAAAACAGGCCCAGCATCCATTAACAGAGCAAAAAACCAAGATGGCCATGCCCATGTGAACTGCGTGGTGCCATTCGCGTGTGATTTCCCGCGTGAGATCGCACTTCATGTTACATATGATGAAAAAAGTCACACGAACGGTGTGGCAAGCAACTCCACCCACTCGTGGAGCATGCGCAGTGCTGCAGAGATTTTTTACCACTTTGGAAATGTCCATGTAGTGCAGCTACGTAAACTCTTCTTATGCCTACTCATGCCAGCAACTCCTCTGGTATGCCAGATGCCACAAGCTCCTCCATGGCATTCAGCTCCTCCAGTGGCCCTGGACTTCCTCCTGCGGTCTGCATTGCTGCCTTCAGGTTGTTGGTCAGTTTCTCCTTTGTCCGGCGCTGTGTGCCAGCGTTTCTTCAAATCAGTTACTGTCCTCTTCGCTTGTCCCACGCTGTTGACCTTGGCCAATATGGACTGCCAAATGTTGTCTTCTTCTTAGCTAATGGCAATTTTGATGTGACAAACAGCTGATGTTGGTGGTCTGTCACCTCAGTGATCAGGATTTCATTCTCCTCCTCACTGAAGTTGCACTTCCTTTTCCTCTTCCCCTGGGAGTTTGTCTTTTTTTAACTTGCATAGTTTTTTATACTTTTTTTCACGTTACATGCAGTGAAAAGTGATGCTAAGGTGGTGTTGGTCGCGTTACATGACACAAATCTGCCTTACAACACTTATTGACACATACGTCAGTTTTTGCTGCACCATAACTCCTTCACCAGCGTCATTTGTTTTTTCACATAGCCTGCACTTACGCCATGCCCAGCCATACCATAAATATGGCACATCCATGGTGTTTAAAAATGATGTAGTTTTCGTAAGCGATTTTGACATATTTCTGCTGCAGCGCAGCGATGCATCACTGCTCGTAAATAAGGATCATAGATACTTACATATCCAGTGACAGATGTACACAGGAAATGGTACAGTCACTCAGATATGTACTTCAATTCTGATACAAGGAAGTTAGACATCCAAACAATGTGCCGTTTTAGGCCTGCTACTGCAAACCCTGTATGTGCATATTTACTGCCAGGCCAACTTGGCATTTAAAATTCCTTGCCGAGGCTTACAATCCCCTTTTTCTACATACAAGTCACTCCTAGGCTGTAGGTAGGCCATATTGGAGGGTGCTATGTGTTTAAAATTTAAGATATGTAGTTTGAAGTTTCACTGAGTTACATGAGTACTTATAGACCTATATGCCCAGTTAAACATGCAGTCTCCCACCTCCCTGAAACTCATCAACTTATTTACAAAACCATAGAGGAACTCACACACCTGGTCAGACATTGCAATTAAACATGCATTCGATCACTCACCTAAACAGCACTCACGTACCCAGTACTAAGAGAGCCACTTGCACATGCAGTTACACACTCTAAGAGTCACTAACGCAGCCAGTAGGCAATCCATATAGGTACTTACATGCACATTTAGAGAGTCATACAGTTTCTAAGATAGCTAGTCATATACCAACATGTTGCATATCCAGTGACACACGCAAAAAGAAAATTGTACACTCACTTAGATATGTACTCAAATACTGAGACAAGCAAGGCAGCCATCCAGACAAGCAGCCCTTTAAACTTGTGTCAGGCCTGCTACTGGAGAGGCTGTGTGCCCAGTTTTAAGGGTAGACTTAATTTGTCATTTAAAATCTATTTGCCAAGTCTTAAACTCTTCTTCTACTATATATAACTCACACCTAAGATAAGCTGTAGGTAGGCTATAGGAAAGGGTGCTTAAAAGGTAATGCCCAGCTTTGCCTTAAAAGGTTACTCAGATACATGTGCAGTTACACACCTATATGCCCAGTTAAACATCAAGTCGTTCACATATACTGAAACTCATAAACCTATTTACAAAATCATAGAGGCACTCACACACCTAGTCAGACAGAGACAGATGCAGTTACACATCCACTCACTCACCCACATAATAGTTATGTATGCAGCACTAGCAGAGCCACTTGCACACACAATTACACAAACCAAGAGTAACTAACGCAGTCAGTAAGCAATCCATACAGGTACTTTCATGCATATTTTCAGACCCAAGCAGTTTCTAAATATCCAGTCAAATTATGAAATAGTACCTTGCATATCCAGTTACACATCAACAGAGATAATCGTACACTCACTGATATGTGTAATCAAATACTGACACAACTAAGGGCTCATATAGATACTAAGCCAGCCAGTGACATACCTACTTAGTTACCTTTACCTTTATTCACATACCTAGAGAAGGACTGATACACCTATTTAGGTATATACTGAGGAACTGACACTCTAAGTCATCCTATTGACACAAGTAGCCCTTCAAACATCTCTTTCTCATGCTACTGCACAGTCTATGTGCGCTGTTTTACTGCCAGGTTTAATAGGCAATTAAAATCCCTTGCCAAGCCTTAGACTCCTTTTTTTCTATATATAAGTGACCCTAGGGTAAGCCGTAGGAAGATATGCATTGATGCATACACTCAAACACCCAAGCACACTCTAAAGTATAAGGTAGCATGCCCACCTCCAGGCAGACACTGATGCATACACGGACAGTAGAAGGTATGTAATATGTAGCCTTATCCCGAGATAGAACATTGTCTGGTTTGTTTTTGGTTGATTTTGATGAAAACAAAGTTAGTGCTGATCCAAGTTCTGTTAGAGAGTACAATCGGTTAAGAAGTGTATATGCATCTCACTTAGGACAGTATCCTATTTATGTAAAATAGATAATCTGCCCTAAGTGCACGTTAACAAAAGAATTGATGGATGTTCCACAAAAGAAGCAAAATAATTACAAGGAAGAACATGTTAACAAGGAGACACTGAAAAATTAGAGAAATATTGTAGGTTTCCAGTTAGAAAATAGTAATGGTGAATGGTGTCAACTTCTATGCTAATGTGGTTCTTAATGTACTCTTCCATTTATTTACAGCATCTTATACATGAAATTCAACGTAAAGCAGACAACACGTTCTGCTCTCAACTGTGTCCTTTGCTGGAACGCTTACACAGTGATAGGACTGCAGTAAATTCTGATTCAAGCATTCAAGTTCTAGAAGATATATATCATTGATCTGTACTATTCACTCTCAACACTCAGCAAGATGCATAGGAATTTATTATGGTCAACCTTGGAGTTTTTGAACAACAAGAAGTAGATATTGATTACTTATTTGGACTGAGTTACAAATGGAACCATGAGTGTGAAGATTGCACTTTTACATCTACCGCTCAAACCAATTCTGAATTTGTCTACATTGCATTACTAGATTCCAAAGCTGTGCTTTTTGACAGATTAATCAAAATGGCAACACAAAATCTCACCTGCCAAATTGTTGATCAGATTGTATGTCTACATTACAGCTACACAAAAGTGGGAGAAGTGGGAAATGCAAAACAGATGGATCTAAAATGGAAACTGTAATTACAAACTTTAAAGCAGGACACATTTCAGTTTCTGGAAGAACATACACTACAGTGGCTGTCATCTTTCATGAAGGACTTTGTATAACTTCAGGACACTATACTGTATACTTAAGAGGTGTAAGAGGATGGACAAAATGTTATGACAGCAAGCTCACATTGAAACAAAAACTGTCCTTCAAATTTCCGAATTCATACCTCTTATTTCTTCAACCAAAAATCTAAGGAGGATTACTGTTTAAAAACTGGTATACAGTGTATGTTTTTTATGGATCATTAGTGTTTAAGATGTCATTCGGCCTATTAGGGGAGATGTCTTCAAAATAGTCTCCAAAATTCCAATGGGCTTTGCATCTCTTTCGAGTAATGGACTACTTGCAATATTTTATTTTTTCTGATATGTATCTTTAAATTACTTCAGTAGCTGTAGCTAAAATAAATGATTATTTGTAGTGAGTGCAATGCATAGCGCCTCTAATTTATAGTGCCATACTGTGCAGTTCTGTGAGTTTAGTCTACAATCTAAATGATTGTTTTTCCCCGCCATTCAAGGATGCATCTTCATACACTAAATTGTTTATAGTGTACAAGTATGAAAGCTGAGAACAGCAGAAAAAGGAAAATGAAATGTATAATTGCTTTACAATGATGCACCTGTGTAATGTTTTATTTTTAACATGAACATTTCTATTGTAGAAACTTAAACTTTACTTTCCAAATTTATAACATGTAACAATAACTTATATTTATGTTTTCTCTATTTTACTACAGACCAATGGAACCATTTATTGCAATAATGTAGGTGACTAGTAACATCTTTACCCTTTATAATACATCCAATGAGACAGAACAGCAGTCATTCCTGCATGCAGTGACAAACTCAAGCAGGCACTGATATAGATACTGATACATCCATGCACACACTGATGGTATAGATTAGTATACCCAACCTCACACTTATGGATATAATGACACATCCACACATTATGATGCATACACTTGCATACCCAGTAACACCCTCGTGCATACACTTACACACCCAGGTACACACTCATTTGTACACTAAGATACCCAGGCACACACTGATGCATGGAGTAACGCACCCGGAAACACATTAATATATACACTCACACATCCAAGCAGACACTGTTGCATGCACTGAAATACCCAGGCATACACTCATATACCATGCCACACACTCATACATATACTCCACGCCTACACACACTGATAGTCATTTATGCACTTACTGATACATGCACTCAGACATGCATGACACGTTCATTCATATAGTACCACAGCCAAGCACATACAGTGATGCATTCAGTATCCCACTAAAACACTCACTGATACATACACTCAAACATCCTGGGATAGTTTCATACATATAGTGACACTAATACATTCACTGACATACTCAGATGCTCACTCGTATATATAGTCTGACACATTGGAACACACTCATGCATATACTGACAGAGGCAAGCAAATACACTGACACTATCACTGACTCACTTAGAAACTCACTGATACATATACTCAGGCTCCTTGGGAGTCACTCATATATATACTAATATACCCAAACAACCTCATGCATTTATTGACTCACTCAGACACTCAGTCATACATATACTCAGCCAGCCCAGGGCACACTCATACATACACTGTCACACCTCAACATATACTGAAACACCCACTGACATGCTGGCACACTCAGTCATACATACACTCAGACACCCCAAGAGACTCTCATACCTATACTGACACACTCAAACAAATAGACTGATTCATTCACTGACACACTCAGACACTCACTGATGCATACAGGCAACCATCCTGGAACACACTCATACATACACTGGCACACCAAAGAACACACTGATGCATTCACAGAGTCACTCACACATTCACTCACACATTCACTCATACATATACTTAGACAACCCAGGACACATTCATACATATACTGGCACACCCATGCCCACACTGATACTTTCAGTGACACACCCAGCCACTTACTGATACACACACTCTGACACCCCAGGACACACTGATACATTTACTGACACACCCAAGCACACATTTATGAATTCACACACACTCATATATTCACTTATACTTACACTCAGACACCCAGGGACACTCTCATACATACACTGCCAAACCAGAGCACACACAGAGGCATTCACTAATACACTCAGTCATACATGGACTCAGATACTTAGGGACACACTCATACATATGCTGACACACCAATGCACATACTAACACATTCAGTCACTCACATGCTCTCTTATACATACACTCAGACACTATCTAGCTCACGTATACATATACTGACACACCCAGACGCACACTGATACATTTGCTGACATACTGAGACACTCAGGGGCCGATTCCGATCTCGGCCGGTAGGGCTCCGAATCGGATTCGGCTTAACCGGATCCGATTCGGAGCCCTATTTCCCGACCGATTCGTACGCGTGTCCGGGCGAGCGAGTACGATGCAAAATCGCCGACCGACTGGTCCGGGCGTCCCGACCGCTCCGACCGACTCGTTCCCGGGTCTAACCGCACCGACCGACTCGCTCGGACTCGACTCGCACCGCGCAATGGGGACGTTCCCCGGCCGGGTAAGTACGATGCGCGCTGCAAGCAGTCCGACCGAGCTGCGCACTCCGGCTCCAAAGAGCAGTCGGAGCCGTACTTTGGGGGTCCGTGTCGGACCCCCCTGTACGCGTAGCCACGCGAGTCGCACACAGGGGGGACCCATGGGTCCCCCCTACCTGTGTGTGTACGGCGCGAGTCGCTTCGCCGCATACACGCTGTAGGCGACGCCCTTGTCCGCCTCGCACCCATTGAGTCAATGGGAGCCCGCGTACGTGTTGTACGACAGGCTCCCATTGACTTCAATGGGAGTCCGACCGAATCGAGTCCAATGGCATACGTGCGCATCGTACTCGTTCGGTCGGGCTGCACGGGTCCGATTCGGTCGGAAATCTCTCCGGGTCCGGCTCGGTCGGAGAGATTTCCGGCCCGAATCGGAATCGGCCCCTCAGTCTTATATACACTCAGACACCCCAGGACACACTCATACATATACTGAGACACGAAAGCACACACTGATTGCACGACTAACTCACTTAGACCATCACTCACGCATACACTCAGGCACCCTAGGACATATTCATACATCTATCAACATACAGACACAAATACACAAGATTAATAAAGAGTCAGACTCAGCTCTTTGATTGAATAAAAGTTCTAAAAAGAACCATTTTTTTGGTTTGCGTTTTCAAACCTTTTTTTATTCTGTTGCTGTTTTTGTTTTCTTCTTCAACTAACAGAAAAATAAACACATGAACTGAATGTAGTAACCTTTTGAAATCACAAATATGTTGTAGAACAGCAGTCCCCAAGTAGTTTACAAAATATTTAACACCAGGGGGTGTTAACATGAACACAAAAATAAGAAACATTCTATACTTTAACTGTCGAAAGCTTGTGGCAAGTGGTGCAATGTGTTACTATGCCTTCTAAGGGGCCGATTCCGATCTGGGCCGGAAATCTCTCCGACCGTGCCGGATCCGGAGAGATTTCCGACCGAGCCGGACTCTCGCAGTCCGACCGAACGAGTACGATGAGGCCGCATGCTGCCAGACTCGATTCGGTCGGACTCCCATTGAAGTCAATGGGAGCCGGTCGTACAACGCGTACACCAACTCCCATTGACTGAATGGGTGCGTCACGAACAAGGGCGCCCCCTACAGCGGGTACGCGAATGTGCGGCTCGCACCATACATGCATGTGTAGGGGGGACCCATGGGTCCCCCCTGTGTGCGACTCGTGTGGCTACGCGTGCAGGGGGGTCCGGCTCCGACAGCTCTTTGGAGCCGGACGGCGCGAGTCGGTCGGACTGTTCGAAGCGCGCATCGTACTTGCTCGGTCGGGTAACGTCTCCATTGCGTGATGCGAGTCGTGTCCGTACGGGTCGGTCAGAGCGGTTCGGACCCGCGAACGAGTCGGTCGGCAATTTCGCGTACGCTCGCATCGTACTTGCTTGCGCGGACGCATGAACGAATCGGTCGGAAACGAGGCCTCCGAATCGGATCCGGTAAAGCCGAATCCGATTCGGTGCCCTACCGGCCGAGATCGGAATCGGCCCCTGAGTGTCCAGAGTTCCTGGTCTACTCCCTCACCCTCACCATACACAAATAGGACAGTTTGTGTACGGTCTTGAGGTTCAAATACAAAGAGAGGGTCCCTGACACATTAATTCAATTAGGAGAAGAGTCCAGGGAAGGATACTAATAACAAAAATCAACATGAACTTCTCCAAAGTCTAGATATATATACAATACGTTTATGATATAAAAATACCATTTATCAGACCAGTGTCATTTATAGTTTATTAATCTTAGATATAATTTTTTTTTTTTTCAATTTTTTAACATATAGAGTAATAATGTTTGACAATGATATATATACAGTTTGTGAGCTCCACATACATAGAGAGAACAGATAAGCCATATAAACACATTAAAAACAAAGACAAAAATAGATTAACTACATCACAAATTCAGACAAGACAATCACATACAGTCATACAGAGAGAAAATGTACACATCAAGACATTAACTACAAACAAGTCATTGGCTCCTAAAGCTTAATATATATCGTAATAATAGTTATAGTGCAATATTAAAAAATTCTGAAATGTTATATAAAACACAATGTTATGTAGACAGAAATGTGCAGACGTGTGTTTTGAAAGTTTACAAATTGATGTAAGCGAGTGGTGCAAATCCCATTCCTGCTATGCACTTGTATCATGCTACATTAGGTTAGCAGTGTGTGGCTAAATATATGCCATTTGAATTCATGTTATGCAACCGACTGAGTTATCCCTGCAACGTGCAAGCTTTCCTGTAGTTAGCCAGTGTGACTCCATTTTGTATTTCGTAATCCCAATTGAGCCACTTAGGCCGTGTCTGAACTAGGCCTCATCCTTCGTGTTGCTTGCCTCAGCAGAACACTGTATTTTGTTATTATTTTCTCTCTGTTCAAGGCTGTTTTCCGACTTACTAATGAATAGGCCATTCTGCCCTCGCATACCTATCCAAGTGTGTAGTTCTGCTCCCATGTTGGGAGATGCTGAGACTCAGCACGGTGACCTCGAATCACGGATAGCATGTACCCATCTGGTGGGTGGTAGCCCATCCTCCTGTGCCTTCTTTGTTCATGTTCTGCTCAGGCCGGTAACTTTCCACTGTGGGTGTGGATGGAGGCTTCTTGGGAAGAATGATTAGTCACTGCAGACTGTTGGGGGGTCAGTCCCCTCGGCAGACATCTTAGGGTGCAGGTCAGATTGGACTCCTCTGCAGAGTATTACTAATAAAGGTATGTTTGTATTCTCTACTGTCTGACCGACTCTTCATTTCTTGGGAAGGCCTAGCAGGTGGTTGTAAGTAACCCGGGTGGCCCCTAAGGGCCACTTCCATCAGTTAGCGCCCAAATAGGGACCCCGCAAGGTGATCCAGCTCACCCGTAATCGGGATGCAGGGTCGGGTTGCGTCTGGTCGGTCGGGCGGATCGGAGTACCCCACACGATCGAGCTTGGTTCTCGCAGCTGCCCTGACCGTCTGATCGGGCGCCTCCTTGTCTAATGGTCACCGGCTGGGGTCCTGAGAAGGCGAAACCTTGGAGTTGACCGTTTGGTACGGAGAGTCGGCAGTGGAGAATAACTTGACTCGACCTGTGTGCACCAGGTGAGTGATTTGATTCTTGGAAAAATGGCGCCATTCATGAACATGCTTGAGCCTACGGGCTGTGTCTTGGTACAGTCTCCGGACTGTCTTGGTGCAGTTTTCAGACTGCCTTGCTTGAACGGCACGAGCCGACGGGCTGTGTCTTGGTACGGTCTTCAGGCTGTCTTGCCTTGAACTTGGTGGGTCTGCGGACCCTTGGAAAAGGCACAGAGTGCTTGTGAGCAGTTTACCAGACCAACTGGAAATTTGGCCCGCGCTTGAAAAGATCTGGGACTGTTCGCGAGCAATCTGCAAGGCAAACTGGTAATTTGGTCAATGCTTGAAAAGGTCTGGGGGTAGAGCCTGTCTTCTTGAACTTGGTACAGTTTTTTATATATTACTGTGGCTGGTGTTATACTTGTCCTTTAGGGACAGTGCATGTGTCTTATATTAAGATGCCTTGTTTAAGCAAATTGGGTTGTTTTGGATGTTGGTGTTGTTATACTGAGGCTTGATTGGAAGAGAGTCAGCCTGCGCCTCCGGAGGGTACCCCAAATTTTGATGTATACGTCAAGCATGGTATTGGCCCTATTATGTTTAGCACATAAATATACGAGGGACAAGTGTTACAGTGGCCACTTACTGGCTCGTTTGATGAGCAAAAATTGAATTTCTTGCAGGACAAATTGTTCACCAAAAGAGCAGGCAGTCGATATTTTATTCTCTAAGAGTATGGCAGAAGCAAGCAAAGCAGCGGCGTATGAGAGCAGAGAAAGAGGCCCAGAAGAGACAGACGCAAACAATAACGCAGAAAGCAGTGGCCTATGAAAGGGAAAAGATAGAAAAAGGCATATAGTGTGCAGATAGAACGTTTTGATTGCAAACAGATAAATGTTATGTCACTAGAGAGGAAGGTGATGTTTTCGTTGAAAAGCTATTGGATTCTCGCCCTCCTCCACCTTATGCTCCTGAGCGGATATACCCAAGGGTCCCCACATCTCAGTCCCCGGCCTCTGGTGCCGCTCTTCCCAGTATTTCAGCACCTAGTCAAACTGCTTCGGCCCCAGCCCACCTGCTTCCTCTCTGCTCACGCCAGTGATAGGGGCGGGAGCCGCTAGCTCTCCTATGCTGTCTACTGACTCTGTATCTACTGCTACACCCCCTTTCGCCCCTACAGCAGTGTCTCCTTTCATGAT
Source organism: Calotriton arnoldi (assembly GCA_963921515.1). Lineage (NCBI taxonomy): Eukaryota > Metazoa > Chordata > Amphibia > Caudata > Salamandridae > Calotriton > Calotriton arnoldi. Next base: position 471,663 of record CAWUFW010000945.1, read on the forward strand.
GATACCTGTCTCCTCATCTGCTCTTTCTCCCTCAAGTATGACACCCCTAGCACTGCCGAATGGTGAGACCCCTGTACGTGGAATACATGAAGGGAACTGGGCGGCAGCACAAGACCGTATGGACAAAGTGTTGGTGCGTTCTGCTGTAGGTGATGAGGAGAAGAAAATGGTGGTGAATCAGGTGGCTCAGTGGGCTCAGAGCCTGATCTATAGTGTGGAAGATGTGTGGAGTGTGATGAGAGATTATGAGCCCTTCATACAGCAACATGCCCTTAAGCACATGTCGGCCACGCTAATAGGACTGTGGGAGCAGTGTTTTCAAGGTGTTGCACCGCAGATCATCTATGACATACGGGACAGGGTATATGCTGCAAATATGGCTCCTAATGAAGTTTATAGCAATGTAACAACATTAGTGGGTTATCGGGGCAGATTGCAATAAAAAAGGTTCCGATGATGGTGACCCAGTACCCCATGAGAGAGGTCCATCCTATTTATCATCCTGAAATACCAGAACTGTGTGACTCCACAAATGCTGTGATTCTGCCGCGAGACGATGCTCGGTTCCAGGAACAGTGGATCTACACTCCTTGGAAGAGGAGTGAGGTAATATCCCTTAAAAGTCAGTTGCCAGACCCTCAGAAAAACCCGACTGCGTATTATAAGGAGTTGACAGAGGCAGCCTCCTCCACTGTGATGATGTTAGTAGATATTGAGTTGTTTATTGGCTTGTTGGGACCGGTGGATATTTGGAGGCAAGTGCATACACAGGATCATGTGGTGGAATTGGGAGGAACATAGGATCAGATCAGGGCGTGGGATAAGGACCGCAAGCCCGGTGACAAGCTGAGGGCGGAGATATTGGCTTTACCGGGCCGCATTATCACCTATATGCATTACCTTATCCCGCCGAGACGGGTGGACTGGGACAAGTTGACTGCATGTCGTCAGAAGAAGGACAAGAGTGTGTCTGATTTCTTTACTAGGTTTGAAGGGGTGTTTCTCGACTTTCGTGGCCAGGATCTGTCATTGGAAGGTGGTGTCCGGTTGTTTGTCAGCAGGTTTGTTACCAATTTGCTTCCTGAGATTGCGACTAGGTTGCAGGCTTCAGAAAGCACTTGGAGCACCTCTTCCCCATCAGTAATTTTGAGTATGGCACAGTACTACGAGCATAGAGAGAATGAGGACAAAGAGAAGGTGGAGAAAAAGTCAAAGGATTTGAAGACGAGGGTGTTGCTGCAGCAAGTTGCGAGAGGAAGAGGGAGAGGAAGAGGGAGAGGAAGAGGTTCGGGTTCGGCCCAGCTGCTGCCCCGGACTAACAGGGGTGGTACTTCGAATGCACCCCTTGGGCTCAATCAATGTGCATATTGCAAGCAGGAGGGACATTGGCCGAATGAGTGCCCAGAGTTGTCGCAGAGAGGTGAGGCCCTGAGAGGTGGGGGGGTTTGGAGGACGTGGACGGGGAGGAGGAGGTCATGGGGACATGCGATCAGAGAACACATCATCTAATAGACAGAGCGGGAACTACTTTGATGACCCCCGAGGGAGACAGTACTATCAGGACGACTATGACATGGACAAAGTGACAGGGATGTCACACAGCTAGGACAGCCAGGGACAGGGTAAGGGACCAGTTCTGGTGCCTGTAGATCACTGTGGACCTTATATCACTGCAGATCTACATGGTACAACCGAGAAATTCTTAGTTGATACAGGGGCTATGAATAGCTCTGTTTCCTGTTCACTGGTCCCGGAGGCAGCTCTGTCTGGCCAAAATAATGTTTGGGTGGGTTTCTCAGGCGAGCCGGTTGTCAGCCCCATTTCCAAACCTCTTGCCTTGACTATTGGCCCCTTCACGGTTGATTCACCATTTCTATTAACGTCAAATTGTGGGAAAAATTTGTTAGGGTTGGATTTGTTGAAAAGGTTGCACGCGACAATCTTTTGTTCCCCAGACGGTGTTTACATGACTATTGGACCGCATGTGGCCCGTGCCAAACAATGCCTTGCAAAAGATGCCCCCTCCCCGCTGAGTTTCAGGATGTGCCACGTACACTGTGGGCTACAGGAGACACGGATGTGGGGTTACTCCAGATCCCACCGGTCTCCATACAGATCAAAGATAATGCTGTTTTACCACGTATTCCCCAGTATAAGATATCCAAGGCAGGAGAAAAGGCCTTATTGCAAATAATACAGGATTTGATTAAGTCTGGTGTGGTTGAAGAGACAGCGGCGAATGTGTGTAACAGCCCTATTCTTCCTATTCTTAAAAAGGCACCCTTGGATTCTTCTGATGCTCACCCTGACGTTTACCGCTTCATAATTGACCTTAGAGAGGTGAACAAGATAGTGGTCCCCCAGTATCCTATAGTCCCAGACATTACCGCTAATTTGACAATGATTCCCGCGTCTACACAATTATTTTCAGTCATCGATTTGAAGAATGCCTTCTTCAGCATTCCAAACCATACAGATAGCAGACATCTGTTTGGATTTGCAATATCCGGAAGGAGCTTTAGATTCTGCCGTGCTCCACAAGGCTATACAGAAAGTCTGAGTATCTATATTCAAGCTTTGAAAGCTCAATTGGATTCTATAGAACTTCCCCCTGGTAATGTGCTGTTGCAGTACGTTGACGACCTCCTGGTGGCTTCAAACACTGAAGATGGTTGTAAGGCGGCCACAGTTAAATTGTTGTTACATTTGGCACACCATGGACACAAGGTGTCACTTTCGAAATTTCAATATTGTCGACAGGAGGTCACCTATTTAGGTCACCTACTGTCAAAGGAGGATTGCAGACTAACACCTGAACGCATAGCTGCTAATACTAATATGCCTGTTCCTAAGACCCAACGCGAGGTACGCGCGTTAATAGGTATAACTTCGTATTGTCGGCACTGGATCCCTAATTATTCCCTACTAACAAAACCCCTCCTTTACCTGACCACTAAAGACGTGCATGAACCCTTGCCTTGGACATCTGCATTCCAGCAAGCTTTTGAGCAATTAAAAGTTGCGCTTTGCTCTGCTCCTCTGCTTGGTACTCCTGATTACCAGAAGCCTTTTGTGCTTTATGTACATGAGGCAGACGGTTGCGCGCTTTCTGTTCTAACACAGGGTTTTTGTGGTAAGCAGAGACCCTGCGTGTATTTCTCTGCTATTCTTTATAACGTCGCCAGAGCTCTCCCGAGCTGCCTGAGGGCTGCCGTGGCGGTGGCAGTTTCTATCAGACAATCGGCAGGGCTCGTCCTTGATACTGATCTCACAGTAATGGTACCCCATGATGTGGACACGCTTTTGAACAAGACAAAGACGCAGCACCTTACTAGTTCGCGTCTCACTGGATATGAGTTAACCTTGTTTGCTCCGCACATTAGCATCAAACGATGTGCTACTCAGAACTCAGCCACGTTACTATCCCTCCCTTCGGAAGAAAAGGACAATGATGTCCATGATTGTTTATTTCAGACTGAGGAAGAAACGAAGGGATGGGTAGACATGACTGATGTTCCCTTATCTGACCCCCAAGGGGAACTATATGTCGATGGCTCTTGTTTCAAACTACCAGATGGCACTGCCACTGCAGCTTATGCAATCACAATGTTACACACTGTAGTTGAGACATCCCGTATCCCATACCAATCAGCCCAGGCTGCAGAGTTGGTTGCCCTTCTTAGGGCTTGTGAGTTGAGTGAGGGACTGACTGTCAATGTCTACACCGACAGCCAGTACGCTTTTGGGGTGGCCCATAGTTTCGAGCGCCACTGGGCGGAGAGCGGGTTCTTGACTTCGCATAGATTGTGCATACAGCATGGTCCATTGATACATAGACTGTTGACAGCACTGACACTTCCTGATAAGTTGGCAATAATAAAATGCAGCGCTCACAAAGCAGTAACAGACGATGTTGGAAGGGGAAATGCTTTTGCAGATTAGACAGCTAAGGAGACAGCTAGATCGAAGATGAAAAAGATGTTCGTGGCAGGTCCCGCTAGGTGGGTTCCAGACAATGGAATGTTCGAGGACACATTAGACAATGTCAGGGAAATACAGAGTGAGGCACCAGTAGATGAACTGGCAGAATGGGAGGAGAGGATAGGGCGTTTGGACAAGGATGGGTGTTGGACTGACTTGTGTGGGAAGCAGAGATGGTTGCTGCCCAATGCGTATGTGTTCCCTGTTGTTACCATGGCCTACGGCCCAGCACACATTATTGTCAAAGGAATATGTAAACTACTGGACCCAGTATGGCGAAAGGATAATATCCCTAAGGTAGCCACGCACTTAGTGAAACACTGCATCATTTGTCTGAGACATAAACCTGGGAAAGGTACTCCTACACCCGCAGGTAATTTTGCACCGCCTTCCTTCCCTTTCGATGTTCTCCAGATGGATTTCATCGAAATGGAACGAGTTAACAACTTGAAGCATGTGCTAGTAGTGATTTGCGCATTCAGTAAATGGATTGAGTCTTACCCCACTAAGGAGAATACGGCCATTGCGACGGCAAAGGCGCTCTTAAAAGAGTTCTTCCTGTGCTATGGATTACCACGTGTGATCTGGAGTGACAACGGAAGTCACTTCAATTCAAAGGTCATTGAATTGGTGTGTAAAGGCTTGCATATTAGACAGAAGTTTCATGCAGTGAACCACCCTCAGTCAGCAGGCTTGGTTGAGAAGTACAATGGTACTCTCAAATTGAAGTTAGCAAAGATTCAAGAAAGCACAGGATTGCGATGGCCTGATGCTCTACCTTTGGCTTTGTTATCAACCAGAGCAACAGCAAATACTAGAACAGGGTTGTCCCCGTATGAGATGGTCTTTGGGCGCCCCGCCAACGTCTGGGGCGTCCCAAGACCCAAGCACTTTTCCGAGATAGAGTACACCCTACTTGTGGACTATTTGTATGAGTTGACTAAAGATCTTGGTTCTGTCCATCAACAGATTTACGCCATGCTGCAACCAGTACCAGAGGGGCCCGGGCACCAGCTACAACCCGGGAACTTTGTGATGGTCAAAAAATTTCAACGGGAGAACTGCTTGGAGCCGAGGTGGGAAGGGCCCCTGATTGTCCTGCTCGCCACCCGCACTGCAGTGAAGCTTGAAGGCCGGAAGCACTGGGTGCATGCATCCCATGTCAAAAGGGCACCTCTACCACTTCCGTATGATCAGTGGGCCCTCAAAGAAATTGCTGACCAGGAAGGGGAGCGCGTGCCCCGTTTCGTTCCTTTCTCTGACGCGGTTTCTTGAGGTGGGCGCAGACAGACGAAGAAAGTGACGAGGCCTTACTTGAGGCGGTCCCCCCAGAGATAAGGGCCACTTCTGGTGCACAGTCACCTGAGTCTCAATGCCCTGCTGAGCCTGAATTTCTTCCCCTTTTTGTTGATGAAGAAGTGCCTGGGGTGGCCAGGTACAACCTGCAGCCCCAACGGAAGGACAGTGCGCCAGTAGGACAGTCCAGGAGTTAGGGAAGGACTCAAGCTTAGGGCGTAGGTGCTATGCCTAAGGTGCTTGCTTTAGATTAGAGTGAATTACACTGGGGCACTGCCCTGGACACTGAACAGGATTAGCTGAGGGTGTCTTCCAAGGAGGGAGAGTGCCCTTTCCTGAAAGAAGAGGATTTGTTTTCCAGCAAGGGCTGCAATCGCGCAGCTCCCCAGTGGGAGTGCTTCATAGCACCGTCGTTGATGAACAATAGGAGTCTACCAGTGAGGCTCTGAATGACACTGGGTGATTTGTACCCCTCTGGTTGGTTGGATTTTTGTGGCTCCAGTCTGTGATATTTTTTCCTTGCTTTTGAAGTTTTGAAAATGTATCCTTTTGGTCGTCCTACCCATGATGAGGAGCAGCCCTTTGCGGCTCCACGTCCCACTTCAGATGGGCCTGTTTGGTCTTCTTGGTCCACTAAGAGTAAAATAGTGTTTGTCGCAATAATTTTGCTTTCCTTGATAGTTGTATTTGGGGTGCTGTTCTTCCTAGAAGAGAAATAACCTGTGCACGCTTGGATAAGTACTACGCCAGCCCCTCCTGAACATATTTTTGGTACTTTGGCACCTCATAAAGAAGAGCACCGGAACGCCTATAAGGACAATGTTTTTATTCAGACTTTGCACCAAACGCATGCTGCCTATAATACGACAAAATGTTGGGTGTGTGGTTTGCTGCCTTCTACTACACATCGATGTGAGAACCTGTTGCCTATGCCCTTATCCTATGTTAATAGTTGTGAGGGGTGGTTTACCTTACTTAGTACGATCCGCTCGTTCTCTCAGGTTGACTCCTTGGAACAAAAAGACACCCGTTTCTGTTCCTTGACAATGAATGTGTACTCCCAACATAGGGCCCCACCTGGTGTTTCCCCCGGGAATGGGCGGTTTGATCGAGTATTCTTGAATTCTTGCCTCAGAGCAGCAGATCGAGGTAGAAATGCAAACAGAACCGAGATGGAAAGGGATGGATTCTCGCAGTTCAATGTATCAGAATATTATCAATCCTTCCAAGCCCGCAAAGTCACCAAAGATAAGCCCATACCCCTGGCAGTGGTAGATGTACTGGCTCCTTTTTGCGTTCAAGGGGCAGGAGACATAGAGGTGGAAGACAGTAGATGCAACACCACTTCTATATTGAGGATGCCCAAAAGTTCGCCCTTGATCCCGCCGCCTAATGTTTATTTTGTTTGTGGTGCTTGTGGTTATGTGTGGCTCCCTGAGGGATGGTCCGGGCGGTGTTACCTTTTCTACCTCCTTCCCCCAGTTTATATAGCCCCTCCCAACTACCACAAAACTGATCGCCTACAGTGTAGAGGTGTCCTAGCCTCCCGGTTTAAGAGGATGATTAGTACAGACAACATAGACCAGACTGACACGACCTTGCAACAGTTGACTGACACAATGAAAGGCATTCTACCCTTCTGGGGCCCTATGGCCAATAGCTTCAATATTAGACGACTTACCCGGGTGGTAGAGGGGGTTATCAATATGATGGCAGGAATATTGACCAACATTACAGTAGAGCTTCAGGCTACGAGACTTGTTGCTCTTCAAAACAGGATGGTTTCAGACGTCATTCTCGCAGATAGGGGTGGAGCTTGTTGCATCATCGGTAGCAGTTGCTGTATTTACATCCCTGACCACGCCCCCACTGTATATTCTGCTACACAGAAGCTCCACAAGCTTGCATCTGACATTCACCCAGCTAATGGGTCACGGTCCTTGACAGGGTGGTTCTGGGGTCTGCTGACAACATGGGGTTTGAAGATACTACTTGCCCTCATAGCTATCGCAGGTGTCATCTTCACATATTGCCTATGTATTAATTGCCTTCCAGCATGTTGAACCTATTGTATGAGCAAGCTCACCCCTACCCCTAAATTGCCAGGACGTGATACTAAGGTCTTTGCAATGATGATGCAGGATGTCTAGGATATCATGCTCATCGATGAAGGTATTTTTGAGTACTAAGTAGATGTTGATTCTCATGTGCTGTTTTATTTTTTCTTGTAACGTGAAGTGAGCATGCATTCTCTTCCTTCCACTTAGAATTGTAAAGACCCTACCGGATAGCCTAATAAAGCATTTAGCCTCCCCTGCTAAAAGGAGGGTCTGTTAGATTTGAAAATCCCATTCCTGCTATGCACTCGTATTATGCTACATTAGGTTAGCAGTGTGTGGCTAAATATACGCCATTTGTATTCATGTTATGCAACCCACTGAGTTATCCCTGCAATGTGCAAGCTTTCCTGTGGTTAGCCAGTGTGACTCCATTTTGGATTTCGTAATCCCTACTGAGCCACTTAGGCCGTGTCTGAACTAGGCCTCATCATTCGTGTTGCTTGCCTCAGCAGAACACTGTATTTCGTTATTATTTTCTCTCTGTTCAAGGCTGTTTTCCGACTTACTAATGAATAGGCCATTCTGCCCTCGCATACCTATCCAAGTGTGTAGTTCTGCTCCCACGTTGGGAGACGCTGAGACTCAGCGCGGTGACCTCGAATCACAAATAGCATGTACCCATCTGGTGGGTGGTAGCCCATCCTACTGTGCCTTCTTTGTTCATGTTCGGCTCAGGCCGGTAACTTTCCACTGTGGGTGTGGTTGGAGGCTTCTTGGGAAGAATGATTACTCATTGCAGACTGTTGGGGTTCAGTCCCCTCGGCAGACATCTTAGGGTGCAGGTCAGATTGGACTCCTCTGCAGAGTATTACTAATAAAGTTATGTTTGTATTCTCTACTGTCTGACCGACTTTTCATTTCTTGGGAAGGCCTAGCAGGTGGTTGTAAGTAACTCGGGTGGCCCCTAAGGGCCACTTCCTTCACTTCATCAGGGCGCTGTCTATATATTTAGTTCTGTGGCACCTGCCATCCAATCTGCACTTATTCAAGGACAGTATCAAACATAGGGGGCTCACAACAAACTCCAGATACTGGTCTGAAATATGAAGTGAAATTAATTACTATGTAGCAAGTAATGAATACGAGGGGTAGGAATAGCTAAAGTGACAAGTCAAAGAGAAAAGAGCCAAAGTGCCCGTGTGGGTGAAGAATTCCATGGAGCCACATGCATTGGTGCAAAAATAAGGATAACAGTAAAAAAAAATCCTGTAGAGAACTGAAATGAAGGTTACATGTGGTTACATGTGGTGTTCGTGAATTAGGAGCAGAGTATAAGCGCAAGATTTAGAAAAAAATACGATATAATGTATGTAGAGGCAGTAAGGACAGATCTCAAGGCAGAGAAAGTTACCTACTTTTTGAGAAATGACAATGGAACTAGAGGAAAACAAAATCACCCTATTATAGGGGAGGCTTCTATAGAATATAAGGTTCAGAAGGTGTCTAAACTGAGTGCATTCCCAATGAAAAACCAGAAGCAAATAATTTGTCTGTATATGGATATAACGATAAAAAAAAAAAAGGGGAGAGTGTGAGAGAATACAACCAATGGTAAATCAAGTAAAGGAGAAAAATAAATGTAGGTCAATGGATACCTGCTTCAGGGAAAAATCCACTGAGAAGAGCATGGCACCATCAAGGTAAAGGGCCCACCAATGGCTGGAGATGGTCTGTCGAATATCTAGCTACAGATGGCTCGAGACATGATACTCGTTTAAATTAGCCAAACAGGTCTACCATACAAAAAAACAAGAGATACAATCATGAAAGAGGGAAAAAGGGGCATAGACGTAACTGTAGTTAAGGCTATAAACATAGCGAATGACGCGGACTGTTTTGAAGGTGAGAGGATGGTGAAAATCTAATAACTGGCTGATAGAATCACTGCAAAAATGAAAACATAGGCTGAGAACAGATCTAGCAAAACTCTCACCTGGCAAGGATATGGGGCCACGTTACGTCAGCTTCCGGACATCTGCTGATGAGGAAGAGGCGGAGAAAAGGTGAAGAAAAGGTGGGTTTTATACCTCCCTGCCTCGTCTGACAAATGGCAACACCTGAGCAAAATCTCCAGGGAAGACAGACAGAGGTCCAAAGAGACTAGCATTCCGGCTAAGTCAGAATGGTTGAGAAAGAACCGGCCGCCATATTGGAAGTAGGGCGTTAGGTGAAGACCCGGTAAATCAGAGGAACTGATTGCAGCTGACGGTCTTCTAGAGAAACTTGAGAAATAGATGAATAATAGAAGAGCAGAGAGCATATATAAACCAATGCTGCTAAATGGAGGTACTATAAATATGACTAGATGACCTGTGTATGCACCTATGGGATACGGGATATCGCGGGATTCCACATACAGGATTCCACATACGCGATGTTCCATGACTGTAATTGTTGGTAGTGCTATGTGATAACTCTTTGTCACGATAATTACATTTCACAAATCTGGTAGATACCCTTTTTTCCCAGAACGGTATGGCAAAAATCTTCCACACCTCACTCTCCTTCCTAATAGAAGATGAAATTTCTTCTTCTTCCTCATCCACAACTTCAGGTTCTCCAGATGGAGGTGGAGTAATCCCTTCAGCCACTGGTATAGAAACTTCAAATACAAGATATTCAAAGCAATGCGTCTCCCACAACACTTTGAAGAAGAACTGTTTTAGGGAGTGGTCCAAATAAAAACTAGGGGCCTGATTTAGATCTTGGCAGACGGGTTCTATATACTTATATATATTTTTTTTAAATGTGTCAAATCCGGGGGGCAGAATTCATTCCGGTCATGTGACTGGAGCAAAAACCATAGAGTTTGGCCCATCTGTATTTGAAGAACTGCAGAGGTACCACAGGCCCCAAAAATACTTGGAAAAAAACTACAGAAAATACATTTCAACAGACTACCTTCACTTCCTTTTTTAAAGCAACTTTCACTAACTACTACTTCAACAATTCTCTCTTACACTATTTAATAATAGAGTTTCACTTATTTTTTAAATATATTTTATTAGCTTCAATTTAATTTCTCCTGACACATCTCCTTTATTTTATTAATACATAAAGTGCTTTGATTTGTCTCTCATATATTCCTTCACTGTTGACACTTTGCTTTCCCTTCTTTCTAATTTTCTTTTCCAATAATCAGCTGCATTATACATTTACAGCCACACCAACACTCATACACCCACTAACACAGGTATTCAACTACTGGCATTCACTCACAAACCCAGACACCCACTCACACACTCATTCATTCACTCATACAACCACTGACACACTTTCTTACAGATCTCTGCAGCTACTCACACACATTCATACATCCCCATAAGCACTCAGACAACCACTCAGAGACACATATAGACACTCACACACCAAGTCAGTAACATACACACACACTAACACACCCACTCTCAACAATTAGACGTTATAGTACAGATAAGAACTTAAAAAACCTTAGGAATTCACTGAAAAAACAAGAAGAAGAAGAAGAAAAAGAATTTTATTATTCAGTTAATTAAAAACTTACAATATGGCACATCTATCTCAAAACGTACATAAAACCTGAAAATAACCACATTTTTTAAAAGCCAAATTTAAAACAATTTCAGATTAATCCCAAATTTACAATTGATTTGTTCTTTAAAACTACCTAAACATGTACTACCTCAATGCAATTACAAGAATATTATACCACCTACTATTTCAGCTACATTCCTTGATATATCCGATTCCATCTATTATTATTAATCATGCTACTCTATAAGCTATCTCATGTAAAACGGGAATAAAATCCGTTATAACGGAATGGCTTTTAAAAAACTTATAATCCTCTCTCCCTTTTTTTCCCCATCTTATTTGCCTGCATTAAATAAAGGGAGATTACATCTATTAGAGATCTAAAGTGAAATGTGCTATTTATGAGCTCATCTTGGAGCTGTACAGTTACAATGCCCTTATTTTTCACGTTGTACTAGATACTCCTGTATAAATGAGGCAACCCAACTTTTACTTTGATTGGCTCTCCTTCCGGAGTGAGAGGCACTTTTAGCTAATTTACCCACTGCAATATCCACAAACTTTAAAAAATTCCAGTAAAACGTAAATCTGCTCCCAGCACACCTGCTATTACTCGCTGACGGCATGTGCAAACAGCATATCAGCATATTGATTAAAATCTGATTTTAACAGGCTTTTACGTTCCGCTTTTGGAGCTTGGCAGCTACAAACTGTGTAAGTCTTCTCTATCGTAATTACAGAGGTGACATGCCGTTGTATTACTCAATATTTTCCATGCAGGAAGGTGAATAAGAAATTGATTATGGCCAAGTCAAAGTCCTGGGAGTTTTAGCTTTGTATTTAGTCCAAGACACAGCCTCATTTTAGGCCATTCGTTGTTGGAATTTTTTTCGAGATTGTTGTACCTTGACCCAATCTAACTCTTGTACAAATCACTGACAAAATATCGACCTCAAAAATATCGAGGTACAAAATATCGTGACAAAACTATCGAAGTCAAGAATATCGACATCCTATCTACATCATGGTATGTACAAAAATATCGAAAAATAATATCGATGTCAAAAATATCGTTGTCAAAAATATCGTTTTTTTTAAATGTTAAAAAAATAATCTAAAATAAAGTAAATAATACATATAATTAAAAGAAACAGTTAAAACTATTTTAAAATGTTTAAAAATAAAAACTGATACATATGTTAAAATAAATTAAACATATACATATAAAATATAATATATATACTTAATAATATTCATAAATAATTATTTTAATAACTTATAAATTGTTAAAAATATTTTATAAATTATAAATACAGACACACATACAAAAATAATATTATTAAAAATTAAAAAAATATATTTAACAAATAAAAAAAATATATATATATTTAATTTTTGTAAAATAAATTATACACAACATTAAGTAAAACAATACATCAAAATATTGGATAGCGGAGGGAAAAAAATTAATATTCCCACTCCAAAGAGTGCAACAGTAGGGAAAGTGTTGGATAGCTTAGGGGTAAAAATTACTATTCCCACTCCGGTGAGTACAACAGTAGGGAAAGTGTTGGATAGCGTAGGGGTAAAAATTACTATTCCCACTCCAGAGAGTGCAACAGTAGGGAAAGTGTTGGATAACGAAAGGGTTCAAATTACTATTCCCACTCCAGTAATTACAACAGTAGGGAAAGTGTTGGATAGCATAGGAGTAAAAATTACTATTCCCACTCCAGTGAGTGCAACAGTAGGGAAAGTGTTGGATAGCGTAGAGGTAAAAATTACTATTCCCACTCCAGAGAGTGCAACAGTAGGGAAAGTGTTGGATAGCGTAGGGGTTATAATTGCTATTCTAACTCCAGAAAGTGCAACAGTAGAGAAAGTGTTGGATAGAGTAGGGGTAAAAATTACTATTCCAACTCCAGAGAGTGCAACAGTAGGGAAAGTGTTGGATAGCGTAGGGGTAAAAATTACTATTCCCACTCCAGAGAGCGCAACAGTAGGGAAAGTGTTGGATAGCGTAGGGGTAAAAATTACTATTCCCACTCCAGAGAGTGCAACAGTAGGGAAAGTGTTGGATAGCGTAGGGGTAAAAATTACTATTCCAACTCCAGAGAGTGCAACAGTAGGGAAAATGTTGGATAGCGTAGGGGTAAAAATTACTATTCCCACTCCAGAGAGTGCAACAGTAGGGAAAGTGTTGGATAGCGTAGGGGTTAAAAATAACATACTTATCAATTAAATAATTGTTTTAATTAAATAATGATTTATTAATAAATTAACAATAAATTATTTATAAATACCAAAAAATGAAAATTAATAAATACTTTAATAACATTACATTTCTTCCCACCCTATTCCCCAATAAACACAAAATCCACTCCACATAAAATTTAACACAATTAATATAATTATCAATTACTCAATTAATAAAAATGTATTAACAATTAATAATTAATTACCAATAAAATAATTATCAATACCAATAAATAATAATTAATAAAAACGTAATTACCAATTAATAATTAATTAACAATAAATTTATTATTAATACCAATACATATTAATAAATAATTACTTGATTATAATAAATTACTTCCCACCCTATTCCCCTATAAACACACAACCCACTCCTAAACTAAATTAACACAATTAATATATTTATCAATTAATTAATTAATACAAATTAATTACCAATTAATAATTAATAAACAATAAATTAATTATCAATACCAAAAAATAAAAATTATTAATTACTTTATTATAATTAATTTACTTCCCACCCTATTCCCCTATAAACCAAAAATCCGCTCCACTAAAAAATGTATACAATTAATATAATTATCAATTAATCAATTAATAAAAATTAATTACCAATTAATAATTAATTAACAATAAATTAAATATCAATAACAATAATAAAAAAAAATTACTTAATTACAATTAAATTACTTCTCACCATATTCCCCTATAAACCCACAACCCGCTACAGAACTAAAATGCAAAATTTAATTAAAAATCATTAATAATTTCTAAAAATTATGAATTAATTTACTATAATTAAATTACTTCCCACCCTATTCCCCTATAAACCCACAACCCGCTACGGTACTAAAACTCAAAATTTGCTTTAAAAAAAATTACTAACTTGTAAACAATTAATACATATATTTAAAAAAATAATACACAACATAACAAAACATGTGGAACACATACATATAAAATACATACTAAAATACATAACACTAACATAAACATCGATATTATTAACATCAATATTTTTACTATCGATATTAACAACTTCGATATTAAGAGAAATGATATTTCTTACCTTCAGGTCGATATTCTAGTCACCGATATTCTTGATGTCGATATTCTGTCCCTACGATATTTAAAACTCGATATTAATGTAGGTCGTTATTTAAAAGTCGATATTTTGACTGTGCACCCTCTTGTACATGTATCTGTGTACAATAAGGGGCCGATTCCGATTCGGGCCAGAAATCTCTCCGACCGAGCCGGACCCGGAGAGATTTTCGACCGAATCGGACCCTAGCAGTCCGACCGAACGAGTACGATGCGCACGTATGCTATCGGACTTGATTCGGTCGGACTCCCATTGAAGTCAATGGGAGCCAGTCGTACGACGCGTACACGGGCTCCCATTGACTCAATGGGCATGACGCGAACAAGGGCGCCCCCTACAGCGTGTTCGCGTCGATGCGGGTCGCACCGTACATGCACGTGTAGGGGGGACCCATGGCTCCCCCCTGTGTGCGACTCACGTGCCTATGCTTCCTGGGGGGTCCGACATGGACCCCCCAAGTGCGGCTCCGACAGCTCCTTGGAGCCAGACTGCGCGAGTCGGTCGGAGCGGTTGCGATGCGCATCGTACTTACCCGGCCGGGGAACGTCTCCATTGCGCGGTGCGAGTCGTCCCCGTGCGAGTCGGTCGGAGCGGTCGGGTCCTGCGAACGAGTCGGTCGGAGATTTCGCGAGCGCACGCAACGTACTCGCTCGCCCGGACGCACGTACAATTCGGTCGGGAAACAGGGCTCTGAATCGGATCCGGTAAAGCCGAATCCGATTCGGAGCCCTACCGGCCGAGATCGGAATCGGCCCCTAAGTGTATAGCTCTTTGGAGTGTAGGAGAAATTCCCCGACTTGATAGCTTAGCCCAAAGGATATTCCTCTGCACCGCATCAAAAGCAGATTGCAAGTTAACAAAACACAAATGTAAATTCACTGAGCGATACCTTTCTTGTTCAATAATAAGTGCCAGAATTTGAATGTTGATTGATGTACCCAGGCCCTTAATAAACCTAGTCTGATTTCTACGTAGCAATTTTTTTGATTCCAACCAATCCATAAGTTCACCCTGCAGACATTTGGCGAAAAACGTAGCCTTGCAATGCATAAGAGCTATTAGGCGATAATTGGCGGGGTCTGAAGTTTGACCAGCTTTGTGTATAGGGGCCATACATATCAGAAACTTCTTGGCTCACCAGGTAGTGAATAAATAGTGTTGTCAATTTCTTTGCCCAGAGTTGTGGGTGCTCTTTATAAAGAGCTTGAGGTAGGCCATTCAGCCCCGGAGCCCCGTCCTGACGTTTTTTTCTAATAAATATTTCCACTGTTTTAGGATGAATCACAATGGAGACGTCTTGTCTGGTGTTATTTTGACTGACTATTTTTCAAGGACCTGTTACATTAGCTGGCCCCCCGTACATGTCACCCAGGTGTTTGATCCAGGTTATTTCTGGAATGTTGGATGTCGAGCGCTGGGATTTCCCGTTGGCAGATTGGTTGACTAGCTTCCATAATTCTCTTGAGTCTTTGCATTTGGAGGCATGAAGAATTTTGCACCAGTATTGGTCAAACTCAATTTTTGTTTGTGATCTTATTTCTTTTTATATAACATCCTTAGTTTAGGTAACGTCTCTCTCTAGACGCTTGAGGACGGGTTGGTCCTCAATATCCTCAAAGCGTGGTTCAGTTTTATTTTTTTTAGCTAAAGTGAGTTGCAGTGAAGTTTTTCTTGGTAAAGAGTTCCCTATTGTTGATCTAACTGTCTATCGGGTGACGTCTTCCTCTCATAGGAGCTTAGAAAAATGCTCCCACTGGTCCAAGGGATTTTGCCATGAATCTTGTAATTTTTTCCACAAATTTCTGGCTTGATGTTCGACTTTCATAATACTGGCTACCGACCACTGTAGTTTTTTATTATTTTGGGCAGTGGCGTAGCCTTTTCTGGCACAGATTGTTCGTGGAATATAATATTTAATTTAAAGTTGATCATTTGCGGCTGATGGTCAGTTTCCAACCTGTTTCCCAGACTAAAACATTTGACCATTGAATATAGGGTGACCGATACTAGGGAATAATCTATGAGTGAGTAAGATTTTATTAAGTGATGTGATGGCTGTGTTGGAATATCCGGTGCCACTCGCCCATTTAGTACTCATAAGCCTAAGTGCTCCAGGTTACTTGCTGCTTCCTTCCCCATTGTGTTCGCCCTTTTTTTAACATGCCAAATGTGATAAATAATGTCCATTATAAGAGCCCTAGATGTAACCTGGCAAAGGTTCATATTAAAATCACCGGTCAAAAGGATTAGGGGCGCTGGGTTGCTTGAACATTGAGTTGATATAAAATTCAATATAAGTTCAATTGTTTCTTTTTTTCTGGTTGGGTGGGGATGAATGTAGAAGTTTACTATCAGCAAGGATGGAACTTTACCTCAGTGATTAAACCAAACCTTTATTGCCTGTACATTTGCATGATCTATCTTTACTGCTTCAGTTTTAACATCAAGATATGTACAGCGCTAAAGCCACAGCAGCGTGCCCCATTGTATTTGCTTTAATTGAAGATTTGGCATAGCATAAAGAGGTTGGGGGATCAATTGCTTCTTGAGCCCATGTCTCCTGCAGAAGCACAATTTGAAATCTTCTGGTAAAGGATAAAAAGTCATTATCCTCCCTCTTTACAGCAAGATCCTCAATATTCCATGCACAGACAGCAACTTCATTCTCTTGGTGGCCAAATAGTGAGCTATATTCCTGGCATTTTTGTGCTTTTTTGTGTGACCCTGAAAATAGTATGCCCGGCAGCCAAGACCAGTCTAAACTTTAAGGTGATAATTGACTTGTTGTCCCTTCCTCAGTGCATTTCTCCTCCAAGTTAGCCATGATGACACTACATGATGAAATTGATTGACTCCTTGCTCCTTTTAAAATTGAGTTTGCAGCTAATTTTAACAGGATGTTATAGTTAGGTGAAAAAAAGATTAAAAAAACCTTAAGAAATTCATTTAAAAAAACAAAGGTTAAAGGAACGTTACAGTTAGGAAATATAATGTAAAAAATGTAAAAATTCACTCAAAAGACCAAAGATTACATGCATGTTATAGTTAGGCTGAGATTTCAATCATACAAAACCATAGCTAGCTAACTATAACTTATGCCACCGCAATGTACTGCTTGTAACCTCACATATTATATTACTCATGACATGGTCAGTAGCATCATTGATGACACCACTCATGACATCTCAAATGACATCACTGATGACATAACTGGTGATATCATCCACAGTGCCACACGCACACATTCAAACCCCTATACAACCTCTCATATACCCACTCATATACACACACACACAACCACTCATAAAGGCACTCATATAACCACTCACTCGCTGATTCAGCTACTCATACAACCAGTAACTCAGCCATAGAGCCACTCACTAAACCACATACTCACCCATACAGCTACTCACACACCCACTCATTCACATATACAGCCACTCATACACCCACTTATTCACCCACACAGCTCTCAACACAGCCAGTCACTCACCCATACAAACACTCACACACTCACTCACACACCCACACAACCACTTCAATCCCATTCAAACATCCATACAACCACTCACACATTCACTCACTCACTCGCCCATACAACCACTTGTACAGACTCTCATTCTCCAAGCCAGGCATTAACACACCAGCTCACTTAATCAAACACCCACTCAAACATCCACTCACTCACTGATCCAGCTACTTATACACCCATTCACTCACTCATACAGTCATTCAGATACTCACTCATTCCCCCATACAGTCACTCACACAGCTACTCACTCACCCATACAGCCATTCACACACCCACTGTGAGTGTGTGCAGGAATGCCTGAGTGGGTCTATGAGTGAGCGTGTGAGTCTCTGAGCTGGTCTGTGAGTGGATGCATGAGCCTCTGAGTGGGTGAGAGAGTCAGTGCATAAGTGTCTAAGTGGGTCTGTGAGTGGCTGCATGAGCCTCTGAGTGGGTGAGGGAGTGGGTTCATAAGTGTCTGAATTGGTCTGTGCGTGGATACATAATTATTTGACTGGGTGAGTAAGTGGGTACCTGAGTGTCTGAGTGGGACTGTGAGTATGTGTGTGAGTCTCTGAGTGGGGCTGTGAATGGGTGTACGAGTATCTTACTGGATCTGTGAGTGGATGCATGAGAATAAAAGTGGGTCTGTGAATGCTTGCATGAGTGTCTGAGTGGGTCTGTGACTGCATACATGAGTGTATGAGTGGGTCTGTGAGTGCATGCATGAGCTTCTGAGTAAGTGAGAGAATGGGTGCATTAGTGGCTGACTGCGTCTGCGAGTAGGTGCATGAGCATTTGACTGGGTGAGTGAGTGGGTACATGACTGAGTGGGTCTGTGCCTGGATGCATATATGTCTGTGTGGGTCTGTGAGTGGGTTGAAAATTAGCTTAGTGGGTCTGTGAGTGGGTACGAGATCGTTGTAGCCTGCATTGCTTGCTACTGGGAACTGAGTTGCACTGCCAGGACATCACAAAGGACACCCGCCTCAACAGGGGGAAGCCACCATGGATGTTCCTGCTACTGCTGGGTACTGCATATCCCAGAATCACGGTAGGTAACTTACCTGTGCCTGATTTTTACCACTACATAAGGCATGCTGCAGTCCCGTACTTCAGGGGAAGCACCTGCTGGTTGTGGCCACTATCTTTGTGGCAAGATCTTTGTAGCCTGCATTTTTTGCAACTGGGAGCTGACTCGCACTGCAAGAACATCACAAAGGACACCAGCCTCAACAGGGGGAAGCTGCCACAGACGTTCCCACCGCCGCTGGGGACTGCATGTCTCAGAATTCCCATGGGTAACTCACCTGTGTCTTATTTCACTGCTACATAAGTTGTGCTACAACCCTGCAGTGTGGGCCGTGTGCAGGCCACACTTAGGCAAAGCCCAGGCCACGGGCAGGCCCGTCTGAGACCGTATGAGGCTGTGCTGGGATTTTAACTATCTGGAGGTAAGCTCTTACCATCATCTCTTTGAACATTGTTTGCCTTATATTTTTAAATGTGTGGGGCTAATATTACACAAGGGGAATATGCTTTCTTGTTTGTTTTATGATTGAACTGCTGAATTGTTTTGATCATGGTTAAAAGATAGCTGCTGGGAGGAACCCCCACCACGCATTCCCTTGCTAAACACACAGTGAATGACCGCATGTTGGAAAGAGACTTAGGGACAGTCAATGCCAAGACTGAACTCTCAGAGAGAAGGTTCTTGTTGGGCCTTGGTACTAGTTATAGAACTCTTTCTTGGAAAAAGTAAAGAGTGTCTGAGGGAAATAATAAAGCAAGAACTCGCCCCCTTACTCGCATGCCTAGAAGCCATGGAGTCACAAATATTGTTTTTTTAAAAGTATAATAGGCAACATGCAGAGAACAGGTGATAATAATCTTGAGGACCCTCAATGAACACAACATCAGGGTTCCAGATAGGTCAGATAGAGGAGTAGGATTTAACGGGATTTCTTGTGGAAGGACAGAAACAACATATGTACCCATAGCCCCAACACCTTTTAACTAATAATCAAGCTTAATTAACAAAATTATAACAGAAAATCAAGGGACACAAGAAACTGTACATGTGAAAGTTCAGTGCCCCTTTAGGTGTTATCCTTAATTACCCCTGAGTGTACCCCGTATATTCATATACTAAACAATTCCCCGGTGCTCTTAAAAGAAGACAGTGAGAATTATATAACACTGAAGAACAAGACAGTACACTGGACGAAAACAAACTTTGGATGGCTGGGTGATCTGACACAGGAGGTGGTGCACGTAAGGAGGACAACATGGCTATGAATTCATCTGAAAGTGTCAGTTGGAGATTGTATTATTTTAAACTTTAGAAGGTCATGTGTTGTTGAACCATTACTGCAATGCCTTGTACACAGGACCCCTCACATTAGCAAAATGCAAGCTCTACCACTAGGGCGATTTTACAGATCTTCTAAGCAAGATAGATCTATGATTGCAGCTCCAGATTGTCATGTTGACAGTGTTGACCAGCCACGGGAAAGACAGCGCAGAAGACATCTGGCCCAGACCTTGTTTTTCCATCACAACATCAAACAGTTTTGACCCTTTAACTCAACTAGACAATCAAGATTGACAGAAGGATGCAAATGAGCTGAGCTTCTGTGCAGAGGGAACCAAACCCCAGGGCACTGATGTCTGCATAAATGATAGGCAGTGGGGTATAAACTTCTTAGGCACTCCATATGAGCACTTAATAATTAAGTCCTGGAATGTGGCAACCATTAAATCTAAACTAAATAACACGGATCGGTTAAATATTGTAAAGTCTACCCTCCTAAAATGTCTGCAGGAAACCCGGCTTAGGGAGGATTTCCATATAGATGGTTTTCTTTCTATACTTAGCCCAGCTATACCCTCGCCCCATGGGCGATCAAAAGTGGATTTGCAATTTTAATTTCAAACCTATGGCCTATTTTTGTTAGGAAAACTTTGAATAAGTCTCCCTATTTCCAGCTTGCATACCTAGTAAGAGATCAACAGTATGAGGTTATTTTAATCAGTTTTTATGACAATGTTTTTAACAATACGCTTAACATGATTGTTATGGAACTGGGTAAGGAATTGGAGACATCTGCAAATAAGTTGGGTTTAAATTTTGTGTACCTTTGGGTTGGAGACTTTAACACGAGTATATGTTAGAGATGGTCAATTGCGCTGTGTGTGGCTTTCTAAACTGTTTTGGGATGGATCAATCCAATTTCTCTCCTGATACATGTGGGGACGTGTTTAAAGAGCTACTATATAAATTAAATCTGGAACTGATATAGCAGGAACCAGAAACCTGTGTTACTTTCATTTCCCCAAAATGGGCATTCTTTCACTAGTGACTATATATAGTTATCTCTGTTAAAGATCTAAACCTGATAAAAAAATGTAAAATAGAAAATACGTTTCTCAGTGATCATACTTTTCTTAAAAATACCCTAATGTCACTTATAGCAAACCAGAGGTGCTGGAAAGCACGGCGCCTATCAAGGCTGTGGGTAGAGATGGTGTCAGCATTAAATGAGCTGGCACCAATGAGCCAAAGCTGTAGCAACCATAGACAAGGAGCACTGGGAAGCATTTGTCATATGTACTGAATGCGGAGTGGATCATGTAAGGTTTTCGGAGGCCTTCCTCAACATCACCGCAGCAATTGCAGATTACTTGTAAGCCCCAGATAAAGATCAAGGGAAGCCAAGAAAAGATCAAAGTGGTTCAATTCGCACTGCACCATAGAGAATCAGGCCTTAAGGAAGGTCCTGCAAGAAACTTTGAGAAATAGGGGAAGGATCAAGGAGTTGAGAAAGTTCTATAAGGCAGCGCTAAACAGAACGAAAAAAGGACTTCAGGAGCAGGCGTGGACAGGTCTTGAATGGGCAGGCGACACCGGTGATGGTAACCTGTTTGGAAACTGTAAATTAGCCCTTTCTCAAAGATAATTCTATGCTCACTACAGAGGTCTTGGTTTTACCAGAAGATTACATTACGCATTTTGGATATTTATTCCAAATAAGGTAGCAATCAAAATTACACAGGGTCCCGCAAATCAAGCTAATTGTGTGGCCCTGGATACAATAACCATGGATGAAGACAATGTAGCCCTAAAGAGTAGCACCCCTGAGAAAGCTCGGGGCCTAATGGGGTCCCAGTGGATACCTTTAAATCATATACATCCATATGGGTACCAATACTAACTCAAATATTTAACACAGCCGCTAAAAGCCACATCCCAAATTCCTGGAGCGATAGCATGATTATCCCTATATTTAGAAAGGGTAAGAAAGGAAACATTAGATGTTACCGACCAATTTCACTTTTGAACTCCTCTGTGAAAACTATGGAAAGAGTGATTTTGAGCAGGTTCAAAGCCTAGGCCCAAGAAAAATGCATACTTGCAGAGTCACAATTTGGGTTCAGGAAATAAATAGGCACTGCGGAGGAGGGACTAAATATGCACCTTATTATCAGCAAATACGTCGTGAGGGGATCATTCATCTGTGTTTTGTGGATTCAACTAGTGCTTTTGGCCTTGTGAACCATGCAAAACTATGGGAGCTGTTAACTGACATGGGTGCCTCCAATTGATATAATCTGTCATCTCTCCCAAATGTACACATCCATAACATCTTGTGTACGCTACAGAAAAATGTTGAATGTACGGAGAGATTCCGACTAACATGGCATAAGGCAAGTATGTGTCCTTGCGCCACTTTTGTTCTCACTGTATAATAACAGGGTGAATTGCCTCCTGCAGAGCATGAAGGCCCTCAGACCTAGAGTAGGTACCCCCTGAATTTTATTATATGCAGACGATGCAAATGGTCTCCAGCAAATGATAAACCATTTTGTAGCCTTTATGGAGGATTGCGACTTAAAGCTCAACCTAGCAAAACATTCACCATGGTTTGTGGTAAAAGATTAAAAAGGGGAGAAATATTATGTTGAGGGTCAAAATTAGAGGAAGTTAAGAGTTTTATTTATCTGGACATACTATTTTCTCAGGATGGGGAATATGCATCACATCTGAAAACTTCTAAACTACAATTTATAAGGGCCACTGGTGCTGTGCACAGCTTTGCTAAAGAGCTAGGTAATAAACCTTTACAAGACTTTACAAAATTATATAAAGGAAAATGCCTGCCAGTTGCATTATACGGGGCCCTAGTCTATGGTTGGTTAAACTGTATGGTGCTAGAGACACAGAAAAATATATTTTATGCTGGCTCCTGGCTGTGCCAAACTCAACTCCTGTCTACATTGTCCATAAAAACTTGACATTGGGTATATGGAAGATTCCATTAACCTTAATTCACTAACGAGGTGGCACAGCATCTGGATGAAACAGGTCATCAAGTTCATCAGGGACATTATAAGGGACTGCTTGGGTCTTGACCACTGCAAAAGACACCACGGCGCCAGCATTTAAATGTATTACTACAAGAAATGGGGGAAAGCTTAACTGTTTTAGAAACTCATAGGGGCATATTATCAAGAACAGCGTTAAAATTATCGCCGCTTTAGCAGCAGAAAACTGCTGCTAAAGCGGCGATAATGGGCTTGATAATATGCCCTGGAGAATTCGAATAGAAGCCCATGCTGACACCATAACATGGGCTTCTATTGGAATTCTCCAGGGCATATTATCAAGCCCATTATCACTGCTTTAGCGGCAGTTTTCTGCCGCTAAAGCGGCGATAATTTTAACGTCGTTTCTTGATAATATGCCCCATAGTATTTTGCAGTTCAGCAAAAAGGAAATAAGATCTGTTTACATGGGGAGAAGAGAGGTTAATAGAGAGGCCTTGGAAAGAATCAATCCCACAGTGGACAGATGAGTATCCTCTCAGGGCATCCAAGGATACCTGGTAAATGTGATCAATATTCAGTATAGTTTCTTTCTAACAAGATTACATCTAGAGCTGCTTCACTAACTACTGGCATTCCCCAAAACAGACTGTTGACCCCTGAACTACCCAAGCTGTCCAAGTGATGGAAATGCCAGACAGTTTACAATTCACTTTATGCTATTTTGGAAATTCTATAAAGATATCAGATCACACACACTACATTCTCTTTTTTGCAACAGGGCCTTTATCAAGAGGCTTTTAACTTCCTAAGAAATCTGTTCAATACCAAGATATGTTGCCTTTATAAACCAGTCTATTGGAAGATGTAAATCACTGTCACACTTCGATTGCCTAAGATATGAAATCAGACGTACTGGATATACAGATGACACATGACTGTCTTATGATTTGTTTTTAGAAACAACTATATAAAAAATGTATTTGATCTATATACCATGAATTATTGTGTAATGCCCTATGCTCAAGTACTTAAAGGCTGTGATTTCTGCTTTTATCTTATCTGTTCTTAAAATGAATATATGTACTGTCATATCATTATTTGTTTTTAAATTCTGTTATTGTTTTATTCTGCTTTTATGGATTCAAACACAAATCCGAATAAAGATTTTGTTTGAGTCTCTCAGTGGGTCTGTGAGTGGGTGTGTGAGTCTCTGAGTGGGTCTGTGAGTAGGTGTATAAGTGTATGACTGGGTCTGTGAGTGGTTGCATGAGCATTTGATTGGGTGAGTAAGTGGGTGCATGATGGAGTGGGTTCATGAGTGGGTGCATCAGTGTCTGAGTGGATCTGTGAGTGGGTCCATGAGAATATGAGTGGGTCTGTGAATGGGTATGTGAGTCTCTGAGTGGGTCTGTGAGTGGGTGCATGAGTTTCTGAGTTGGTGAGTGAATGGGTGCATGAGTCTCAGAGTGGATCTCTAAGTAGGTGTGTGAATGTCTAAGTGAGACTGAGGGTGGGTGTATAAACATATTTTTATTTTATATTTATTCAGTGATATTCGTGAATTAGTCAACATGAATATTCGTGAATTCAGCCCTGGGGATTGTTCCGATGAGGTAAAATGGCAGCCCTAAATAACACCTAATGGGGGGCCCTAGTGGAGGCCCTCGGCCCTGGGCATTGCCACCTCCCGGGGGCCAACTGTTTAAAAAAACAGGGTCCACATGGTCCCTCTGCCATTTAAAAGAAAATTGGAGAGGGGCCATGCAAACCCCGTCCCACACCATATATGGCCCTGGGGACCACTACCTCCTCAGGCCGACCAATACAGATCAAAGGAGGGGGGCATGTGCCCCTCGTCCTGGAGCCAATAATGGCCCTGGGGGCCGCCGACACCCAGGGTCGGCTCCTGCTATGTCCTGGGGTGTCCACCACTGGGACATAGCTTATTGCTCTGACTTGGCAGGAGTTAAGATTTTGTCTTGACAACAACTACTTTATTTTTAATGAGATATGGTATTGTCAACTGGTTAGGACTGCCATGGGGAGCTGTTTTGCACCGAGCTATGCCTGCATTTTTAAGGGTTGGTGGGAGGAACAACACATATGGGTTGATGCAAACGAAAGATGGTTCAAACATATCACCTTCTGGACTAGATACATAGACGATCTGTTCATGATGTGGGAGGGCCGAAAAGACAGCTTGCATGAATTCCTGACACATATATTTCATAATGATTTAAATCTCAGCTTCACACACAGAATCCATGATGAGGAAATGGATTTCCTCAATGTCTCAATTAAAGTGGTGGACAATAAAATACAGGCTAGTCTCTATAGAAAGAACATTGCGGGTAACAGTATACTCCATGCAGGTAGCAAGTTGAAGTGGAGTATCCCTTATGGTGAGTTGCTGAGAGCAAAGCGCAATTGTAGCACTGATGTGACATACAAGGAAGAGGAAGATCGCATGATTAGGCAATTTAGGGCTACTGGATACCCTCACAAAGCGCTGAGGGCAGCCAGTATCAAAACGGCTTGCACAACCAGAGAGAATCTTCTCCACACAAGAAGAAAGGATGCACTAGACCTCCAACCAGTTAGATTGATAGCAACTTACAACAGTGAATCTGACTCAATCTGTAAAATGCTTAACAAACATTGGCATTTAGTCAGAACTCACCCCAACAGTGTACCTCCTCACCCCTTAGTGACATATTGGAAGGCAAGATCCCTGGGAGATATCCGGATACATAGTTACACAAACACAAGAGAAACACAGACAAGTTGGTTAAGTTCACAGAAAGGGTTTCACAAATGTGGCAGATGCAGAGCATGAAAGGGCAGCATTAATGTCAAGGAGTACTTACTTTCTACGGGCAAAAAAAGCGATTCATTAACAAATTCATCACTTGTGATGGTGATTACGTTGTCTATGTGCTGATGTGTCCTTGTGGATACAGATATGTAGGGAGCCCAGTAAAGAAATGTGTACTAGAGCACTATAGAGCTATCAAGAACTGTGATTCTAACTACTGAGTGGAGAGACACTGGGCAAAAGTACATAACAAAGATGCTGATTTGATGTCTTATTTTGGAATTGACAGGGTGCTGAAGAATACACAAGGCAGAGACAGGGAGAAAAAACTCAGGGTGTCAGAGTGCATTGTTCTAATCAGGAGCATATCCCCTGCAGGGCTAAATGAAGATGAGGAATTACATGTCCATATCGGCTGAATTGGTCATGGAGGGTTTTCTTTTCTGGAATGTATCTATCTTTTATTACTTTTGCTGAGTCTCCTCATTTTTCCTACTTTATTTCTCTAAAAGTTTTGTCTCTTATCCATCACTTGTTGGATATTTGGAGGAATGAGAATCGTTATTTGAGTACATATCTCGGCTGTTTCCAAAGTGATTTCTATAATATGCTCAATGGTACGGTACAGCAAATACAGTAGGGAAACTCTTTTGTAATAATATTTTTCACTGTGTTGGGGTGTTAGGGTATTATGCTATATTAAGAGTATATATCCATTTTTGTAAGTATTTTGTAGATGTATTTCTTTTACTGATTATGTTGACACAATAGACTATTGAGGGTAACAACCCACAGTGTGAAGGAATCTGGGACCTTTATGACTTTTTGGGCAGTTTGCCACTTGGATGTTATCTGTCTTAACAAGTATATAATTATGGAACATAATGTTCTCAGTATATCACTAGATTGTCAGCCAGTTGGCTGTGATCTTGTTGCAGTATGTCTCCTTCTGACCAAATCGCACCATGTCTCTGTTGGAATCATGTATCTTTGATTGTGCCACTTAGTGCGA
Organism: Calotriton arnoldi; assembly: GCA_963921515.1. Taxonomy (NCBI): domain Eukaryota; kingdom Metazoa; phylum Chordata; class Amphibia; order Caudata; family Salamandridae; genus Calotriton; species Calotriton arnoldi. The sequence continues at coordinate 498,606 of CAWUFW010000945.1, forward strand.
CTTCTGGTGCAATATGAGGTAACATAAATGCGTAGATACATTTCTGCCAATGTGACACATTACCGATGAACCTATAGTCGCCTGTTGACAATTTTTGTACATTTAAACTTTTTTGTATATGAATGCCTAATTAATTCCCAATAATTACTAATCTAAATGAATAAATCATAATTTAAAATCAATATTATGTGTTGTAAATCAATTACCATGATCGACATTGTTTTGTGGGTGAAGTATTTTCTTTATGTTTATACATTTACGCAACAAGCTCTCTTTCTTAAGTTGATGGGGCACAGTGTATTTGCAACCAGGACATGACGAAGCCCCCGCGGGGGTGAAATGTGTAGCCAAATAAACCTTGTCAATTGGAGTCGTGGTGTGCGAGTCTTTTCGGCAATCCTTGATGCATGGATTCCGTTTTGTGTGCACATTAATACTGGTCCTGCACCAGTGAACTCCCTGCACCAGTAAACTCGCACCAATCCCGTCAGGTGGACGTGGCCGGGTTGCTGCAGGAGAGCCATTTTTTATATATATATATATATATATATTATCTACTGGCGGTCGCCAGTAGATAGTTATAGTTACAACCTATTATCCATAGGAAATCCGCGACATTCTATTTGAAATAACTCTCTTGCCGGTTGACGTATCTTCGCGAAATTTTCAAACTTCGTGGGGCGCTCCGGTCCGCTCCTACCCTGAAAGTCTCGGGGTGATACGTCAAGCGGGGGGCGAGAAAAAGGGGGTCCCAAAACGCGTTTTCCCCATGCATTTTCCCATAGGAAACTTTAGACACGGCTACAGCCCGAACTGCTGAACGGAATTACACCAAATTTGGCAAAGAGGTAGTTCTTGGTTCAGAAAGAACCCTTTTTGTTAAATGGTGTAAATCCGTTCAGTAGTTGCTGAGAAAATCAAAAAGTAAAAGTACATATATATCTATGGGCACGGAGGATTCGCGCACCCTCCCGATCACGAGCTGCATGTTAATTGGCTGTCAGCTGGCTGTCAACATTCCGATTCAGGAAATGTTGGCAGCCATTTTGTCCCTCGGTAGAACCGAGGGACAGAAACAAGTGCGCAAAGCGCACAAAGGGGGAGGGTAGAAACACCCTGACCCCTAGGTTTGCTCAGGGGGTCCCACAAGGACCCCCTGGGCAAAAAAAATTTTTTTTTTTTAAAAAATCGGCAGGATGCGCTCAGGGAGCGCGAACCCTGCCGAAAAAAAATCGAAGCGCGGTCTCCCGCGCTTCGATGTTAGTGGCCCCCGGGTGGCCCAAGTCCCGGGGGCATGCTGGGGGGGGTTAATTTTATGTGTGGGGGGCCTCTAAGGGCCCCCAAGCCCGGGGACCACCACCCCCGGGGCTTTATGTACAATGGTGCGGGAGGGCTCTGAGCCCTCCCGCAGCCCCGAGGACCACCACCTCCCCGGGGCTTCTTTTATTTTTATTAAAAACCTGTGTGGGGGGCTCCAGCCCCCACACGCCCGAGGACCACCACCTCCCCGGGGCACTAAGAAAAATTACAATGGGGGTCCGTTTTGGACCCCCAGAGCCCGGGGACCACCACCTCCCCGGGGCTGTGCACTGAATGGGAGGGGGCCGCGCGGCCCCCTCCTGGAGCCCTTGATGGCCCTGGGGACCACCACCCCCAGGGCCGGCTCCTGCAGTGTCCCGGGGTGCCTACCCCGGGACACTGCTGTTCTGCAATGACAGGACGGGAGCCTCGCGGCTCCCGTCCTGTCATTGCAAACTTGCTTTGGATATTGGAAGAGAGAGCAGGGAAACCTGCTCTCTCTTCCAATATCCAAAGCCGATTGCTTTTCCACATGGGGAGCAGCATGTTAGCTGCTCCCCATGTGGGACTAGCAATGCCGGCTCCCGTAGGACACGGGGAGCCGGCGGGACTGTGGGGGGTTTGGGGACCCCCACAGTCCCCAACGAGAGGCCAGGCCCCGGGGGATGGGGTCCCCGGGGCAAGTAGTGGCCCGGGAGGGGGCCACGTGGCCCCCCTCCCCAAAAAAAAAAAAAAAAAACGATTGGGCCCGCAGGCCCCGCCCCCTTCCTTCACCACTCTGCAAACGCGCCCCTGGCGCGTTTGCAGAGAGGACAATTCCCCTTGAATACTGGGGGTCCCTGGGGGCCAACTAGCCCACCAGGAACCTCCAGTATGCGCCAGGGGGCTGCCTTGCAGAGAGGTGTACAGAGGCCACGCCCCTTTTACACCTCTCTGCAACGCAGCTCTATGGCGCTTTTGGAGGTATATGGTGGGCTAGTTGGACTCCGGGGACCCTCAGGATTCAAGGGGACTTAATCCCCCAACTTAAAACGCGCCACGGGGCGCGTTTGCACAGTGGTGAAGGGAGGGGGCGGGGCTTGAGGTGACATGTGTGCAAACAGGCCCCGTGGCGCGTTTTAAGATGGGGAATTAAATCCCCTTCAATCCTGAGGGTCCCTGGGGGCCAACTAGCCCAACAGGTACATCCAGAAAGCGCCACAGAGCTGCGTTGCAGAGAGGTGTAAAAGGGGTGTGGCCTCTCTACACGTCTCTGCAACGCAGCCCCTAGCGCATATTGGAGGTTCCTGGTGGTCTAGTTGGCCCCTAGGGACCCTCAGGATTCAAGGGAACTTAATCCCCCAACTTAAAACGCGCCACGGGGCGCGTTTGCAAAGATGTCACCTCAGGCCCCGCCCCCTCCCTTCACCATTGTGCAAATATTCCTCTAAAATCAGCCAAAATAGGAATTCCGATTTACTCACCTGTTATAAGGAGAGACCTCAGTGCTGTATCTTTCAGCCCAGTACTGGTCCTGAAAAGTAATTTTAACCGTACTTACCGGTAACTTGAATTTCCTTCATAGGCTAACATTGACTGGTTTCACTTGGAAATTCTTCTAAGTGTGGAGTTTTGGAACTTTAAAATATTCCTCTAAAATCAGCCGAAATACGAATTCCGATTTACTCACCTGTTATCAGGAGAGACCTCAGTGCTGCATCTTTCAGCCCAGTACTGATCCTCAAAAGTAATTTTAACCGTACTTACCGGTAATTTGAATTTCCTTCATAGGCTAACATTGACTGGTTTCACTTGGAAATTCTTCTAAGTGTGGAGTTTTGGAACTTTAAAATATTCCTCTAAAATCAGCCGAAATACGAATTCCGATTTACTCACCTGTTATCAGGAGAGACCTCAGTGCTGCATCTTTCAGCCCAGTACTGATCCTGAAAAGTAATTTTAACTGTACTTACCGGTAAGTTGAATTTCCTTCATAGGCTAACATTGACTGGTTTCACTTGGAAATTCTTCTAAGTGTGGAGTTTTGGAACTTTAAAATATTCCTCTAAAATCAGCCGAAATACGAATTCCGATTTACTCACCTGTTATCAGGAGAGACCTCAGTGCTGCATCTTTCAGCCCAGTACTGATCCTGAAAAGTAATTTTAACCGTACTTACCGGTAACTTGAATTTCCTTCATAGGCTAACATTGACTGGTTTCACTTGGAAATTCTTCTAAGTGTTGATTTTTGAAACATACAAATATTCCTCTAAAATCAGCCGAAATCCGAATTCTGATTTACTCACCTGTTATCAGGAGAGACCTCAGTGCTGCATCTTTCAGCCCAGTACTGGTCCTGAAAAGTAATTTTAACCGTACTTACCAGTAACTTGAATTTCCTTCCATAGGCTAACATTGACTGGTTTCACTTGGAAATTCTTCTAAGTGTGGAGTTTTGGAACTTTAAAATATTCCTCTAAAATCAGCCGAAATACGAATTCCGATTTACTCACCTGTTATCAGGAGAGACCTCAGTGCTGCATGTTTCAGCCCAGTACTGATCCTCAAAAGTAATTTTAACCGTACTTACCGGTAACTTGAATTTCCTTCATAGGCTAACATTGACTGGTTTTCAGCAAAAAAGTTTCAAAGTGTTGATTTTCACAAACTACAAATATTCCTTAAAAATCGCCTGTATGACTTAAACGCATTCTTTCAACTGTTTACAGGAGATGCACCAGTGCTGGATCCAGGATCCAACACTGAGTAAGAAAAAGTAACGATAACAGTTTTTACCTGCTAAGTGAATTTCCTTCCATAGGATAACATTGGTGATTCTATGAGAAAAAGTTTCAAAGTGTCAACTTTTAAAATACAATAATATTCCTTAAAAATCACGACTGTAACCAAAACGCTTTTACTCAACTGTTTACAGGAGATGTACCAGGACTGAATCTAGGATCCAGTCCTGTGGTTACAAAAGTAATCCATAAAGTAACTAATTGCATTTAACTAGAAATTCACATTGAGCTGAATGTTGCATTGTGTTTGAAAATGTGTTGCCCATTGCAACAACTGTAACTACTGTACTTAAAAGTCTATTGCCTATCTGCAAAGTATTTAAACTAAAGTAATTCATTCTGAGAAAGTATTTTTTGTAATGTAATGTATAATGTAATTACAATGTAATTTGACAAATAAAATATGTAAAAAAAAATTGTTTCTAAAAATGTAGTAAATCAGTATGAAAAAAATTAATATAACAATTAATACATTTAAAAATTGTCATTTACAAAACCTTTGAAATTCACTGAAAAAACCGTAGGTTTCAGGCACGTTATAGTTAGAAATTAGCATTTAAAAAACCTTTGAAATTCACTGAAAAAACCATAGGTTTCAGACACGTTATAGTTACAAATTAGCATTTAAAAAACCTTTGAAATTCACTGAAAAAACCATAGGTTTCAGACACGTTATAGTTACAAATTAGCATTTAAAAAACCTTTGAAATTCACTGAAAAAACCATAGGTTTTAGGGACAGTTATAGTTACTTGGACATTGCACTCGTACAAAACCCGTGAAATTCCCCCGTTATAGTTAGTTCAGCTAACTATAACTCGCGCCCCCGCAATGCACTGCTGATGATGTCACATATTACATCACTCATGACATGGTCAGTGACATCACTGATGACATCTCAAATGACATCACTGATGACATCATCCACGTGATAATCTGATGCACCTCCTCACACCCTAATATAATCTTTGATACACCCACTCTAAATTACAGACTGCCATTCGCAAAACCATAGACACTCCAACACCAATAACTACATACCCACTCACTGATTCTTAGGTCTACACACACACATCCACTCACTCACCCATACAGTCACTCATACTTACGGTCACTCAGTACAGGACTATCATATGCACTCTTACTCCTATATAGACACTCAAACAACGCCACTCATCCATAGAGATACTCACACACCTAGTCAGTCATGCAAATAATTAAACACACTGCCATTTACTCACCTATACAGTTATACACACACCAGCTCACTTACTCATACAAATAGTAGCAAATTGTTACGCTCTTATACAATCACTGATACAAGCACACAATCATCCATACAGCCACTATCACAATCACTCACTCTTGCTTATAGCTATTTATATACTCCAACACACATATATACTGCCTTTCACATATGTAGTTACTCACACATGTACCACTGGGACATACATTCACTCACTAACACACTCTTACACACACTTACCCACCCATACAGTCTATCACAGATGCACTCTTGAAACCATCCACCCAGTGAATCACCCACTCACACATCTATGCACAGAGTTGCACACACCCCTCCCACACAAACACTCAGGCACCCATACAGATACTCAGACAAGCATTCAATAACTCATATAGAAAATCATTTAGCTATTCACAAACACATGCAGCCACTTACACAGCAACAGACAGACGGATACAGACATACACCCAGTTTAGTCACTAACCCATGCATTCAGTAAGATACGTTAAATCACTCACTTATAGAGTCAGTCACGCACCTACTAAATCATCCATACAGACACTTAGACACCCACTCATTCTTCAATACGTCTTTTCCTATATATTTTAAAAATATTTAAACTTTACAGAAACACACAGTCACTGGATGATGTCATCAGTGATGTCATTTGAGATGTTATCAGTGATGTCATCAGTGATGTCACTGACCATGTCATGAGTGATGTAATATGTGACGTCATCAGCAGTGCATTGCGGGGCGCGAGTTATAGTTAGCTGAACTAACTATAACGGGGAATTTCACGGGTTTTGTACGAGTGCAATGTCCAAGTAACTATAACTGTCCCTAAAACCTATGGTTTTTTCAGTGAATTTCAAAGGTTTTTAAATGCAAATTTGTAACTATAACGTGTCTGAAACCTATGGTTTTTTCAGTGAATATATATATATATATATATATATATATATATATATATATATATATATGTATATATATATAAATATATATATATATATATATATATGTATATATATATATATATTCACTGAAAAAGACACAGGTTTCAGGGACGTTATAGTTAGTTGGACATTTCACTCATACAAAACCAGAGAAATTCGGCCGTTATAGTTAGTTGAGCTAACTATGACTCACTCCCCCGCAATGCACTGCTGATGACATCACATATTACATCACTCATGACATGGTCAGTGACATCACTGATGACATCACTGATGACATCTCAAATGACATCACTGATGACATCATTCAGTGACTGAGTGTTTTTCAAAAGTTTAAATATGTTTTATATATATATATGCCAAGGTGTATTGAAGAATGAGTGGGTGTATGAGTGTTTGAATGGATGATTTAATAGGTGCATGACTGACTGTATCAGTGAGTGATTAAATGTGTCTTACTAATACATGGGCGACTGACTAATCTGTATGAATGTCTGTATCAGTCTGTCAGTTGATGTGTAAGTGGCTGCTTGGGTTGGTGAGTTTTTGATTGGTTGTCTGAGTACCTGAATGGGTGCCTGAGTGTCTGTGTGGGTGGGTGGGGTGTGTGTGACTTCCTGCATGGATGTGTGAGTGGGTGATTCACTGGGTGTATGGGTTCAAGAGTGCGTCTGTGAGGGGCTGTATGGGTGGGTGAGTGTGTGTATGGCTGTGTTGGTGAGTGAATGGATGTCTCAGTGGTACATGTGTGAACTACATATGTGAAAGGCAGTATATGTGAGTGTTGGAGTATATAAATGATTATATGTGAGAGTGAGTGATTGTGAGAGTGGCTGTATGGATGAGTGTGTGCTTGTGTCAGTGATTGTATAAGAGAGTAATATGTGTTAGTATCTGTATAAATAAGTGAGGTGGTGTGTGTATAACTGTGTAGGTGAGTAAATGGGAATGTGATTGATTCTTTGCATGACTGACTAGCTGTGTGAGTAACTCTATGGGTGAGTGGCGGTGTGTGAGTATCTGTATGGGTGTATGAGTCATATGATAGTGGCTGTATTGATGAGTGACTGCATGTATGAGTGACTGTATGGATGAGGGAGTGGCTGTATGTGTAGACCTAGGAATCAGTGAGTGGCTATGTAGTAACTGGTATGGGTGTGTCTATTGTTTTGAGAATGGCAGTCTGTATTTTAGAGTGGGTGTATCAAATGTTATATTAGGCTGTGAGGAGGTGCATCAGATTATCACGTGGATGATGTCATCAGTGATGTAATTTGAGATGTCATCAGTGATGTCAATGAGCATGTCATGAGTGATGTAATATGTGATGTCATCAGCAGTGCATTGCGGGGGCGAGAGTTATAGTTGGGCTCAACTAACTATAACAGCTGAATTTCTCTGGTTTTGTACAAGTGAAATGTCCAACTAACTATCAGTTTTGTTTGAAGGTTCACTATTAATCGACTGCTCAGAATGTTAGGCCTACCAAATATAAAACAGCAATCCTAAGCATATCACTGTTGTAAGTCTGACCAAGTTTGTGAAGGTATGCATGTGAGTCTATGCTTTTACCTAGTGACATGTTAAATAAAAATAAACATACAAACACTTGAATACCTGTGTTTCAAACAGCATACTCTGTAAATTTGTGTAAAAAAAGGTGTATGCATTTCTTTCTGCTCACAATACAGGGCACATGGGTATTCAATAGTATATTTGAGGGGCTCTATAACACATATATACATAAGACATGTCTGCCTGTGCAACCGAATGACAGAGCAGAACTAAGAAGATTTAACCACCTATAAGAGAAGCTGCCCGCTTTTTAAGCTACCATCTTCAGATGCATAACACATGTGAGAATACATGTGTAAGTAGACATATACCTCAGTCACAAGAGCACGCAGACCTTTAAACTTGACAGCTTGTACTTCCCATTTGAATATAGAAACAGGCGAGAGAAGTATAGAAAGGTGCAAGAGAATTGCAGAAAAAACAAGAGAGGTGCAGAAAGAGTAAGAAATGTGCAGAAATAGGCAAGATAAGTATAGACAGAGGCAAGAGAAGTGCAGAAAGAGGAAAGAGAGGAGCAGAAAGAGACAAGAGAGGAGCAGAAAGAGGTAAGTGAGGTGCAGAAAGAGGCAAGAGAGGTGCAGAAAGAGGCAAGAGAGGTACAGAAAGAAGCAACAGAGGTGCAGAAGGAGACAAGAGAACTGCAGAAAGAGGCAAGAGAGTTGCAGAAACAGGCAAGAGAGGTGCAGAAAAAGGGAAGAGGGGTGCAGAAAGAGGCAAGAGAGGTACAGAAAGAGGGAAGAAGGGTGCAGAAAGAGGGAAGAGGGGTGCAGAAAGAAGCAACAGAAGTGCAGAAAGAAGCAAGAGAGGTGCAGAAAAAGGGAAGAGGGGTGCAGAAAGAGGCAAGAGAGGTACAGAAAGAAGCAACAAAGGTGCGGAAAGATGCAAGAGGGGTACAGAAAGAGGCAAGAGGGATGTCAAAATTTTCAACAGAGGTGCAGAAAGAAGCAAGAGCAGTGCAGAAAGAACCAACAGAGGTGCAGAAACAGACAAAAGGGGTGCAGAAAAAGGGAACAGGGGTGGAGAAAGAGACAAGAGAAGTGCAGAAACAAGCAACAGAGATGCAGAAAGGGGTAAAAGGCGTGAAGAAAGAGACAAGAGAAGTACAGAAAGAAGCAAAAGAGATGCAAAGAGGGGTCGAGAAAGAGGCAAGAGAAGTGCAGAAAGAAGAGAAGTGCAGAAAGAAGCAAAAGAGGTGCAGAAAGAGGGAAGAGGGATGCAGAAAGAAGCAACAGAAGTGCAGAAAGAAGCAAGAGAAGTGCAGAAAGAAGCAACAAAGGTGCAGAGAGGCAAGAGGGGTGCAGAAAGAGGCAAGAGGGATACAGAAATAGGGAAGAGGGGTGTGAAAGAGGCACAAGGGGTACATAAAGAAGCAAGAGAGGTGTAGAAAGAAGCAACAAAGGTGCAGAAAGAGGGAACAGGGGTGGAGAAAGAGACAAGAGAAGTGCAGAAACAAGCAACAGAGATGCAGAAAGGGGAAAGAGGCATGAAGAAAGAGACAAGAGAAGTGCAGAAAGAAGCAAAAGAGATGCAGAAAGGGGGAAGAGGGCTCGAGAAAGAGGCAAGAGAAGTGCAGAAACAGGCAAAAGAGGTACACAAAGAGGGAGCAGGGGTGCACACAGAGGCAAGAGAGGTGCAGAAAGTGGGAAGAGGGGTGCAGAAAGAGGCAAAAGAGGTGCAGAAAGAAGCGAGAGGTGCAGAAAGAAACAAAAGTAGTGCAGAAAGAAGGAACAGAGGTGCAGAAAGAAGGAACAGAGGTGCATAAAGACGCAAGAGGGGTGCAGAAAGAAACAAAAGAAGTGCAAAAAGAAGCAACAGAGGTGCACAAAGAGGCAAGAGGAGTGCAGAAAGAGGGAAGAGGGGTGCACAAAGAAGCACAAGGGGTGCAGAAAGAACCAAAAGAGGTACAGAAAGAAGCAAGAGAAGGGCAGAAAGAAGCAACAGAGATGCAGAAAGGGGGAAGAGGGGTCGAGAAAGAGGCAAGAGAAGTGCAGAAAGAAACAAGAGAAGTGCAGAAAGAAGCAACAGATGTACAGAAAGAGGCAAGAGTGGTGTAGAAAGAGGCAAGAGAAGTACAGAAAGAAGCAACAGAGGTGCAAAAAGAGGCAATAGGGGTGAAGAAAGAGGGAAGAGGGTGGAGAAAGAGGCAAGACAGTGCAGAAAGAAGCAAGAGAGCTGCAGCAAGAAACAAAAGAAGTGCAGAAAGAAGGAACAGAGGTGCAGAGAGAGGCAAGAGGGATGCAGAAAGAGGCAAAAGGGATACAGAAAGAAGTGAGAGGTGCAGAAAGAAACAAAAGTAGTGCAGAAAGAAGGAACAGAGGTGCAGAAAGAGGCAAGAGAAGTTCAGAAAGAGGCAGCAGAGGTGCAGAAAGAGACAATAGAACTGTAGAAAGAGGCAAGAGAGTTGCAGAGACAGGCAAAAGAGGTGCACAAAGAGGGAACAGGGGTGCACACAGAGGCAAGAGAGGTGCAGAAAGTGGGAAGAGGGGTGCAGAAAGAGGCAAGAGGGTGCAGAAATGTGTAAGAGAGGTACAGAAAGAAGAAAGAGCAGTGCAGAAAGAACCAACAGAGGTGCAGAAAGAGGCAAGAGGGGTGGAGAATGAGGAAAAAGTGGTGCAGAAAGAAGCGAGAGGTGAAGAAAGAAACAAAAGTAGTGCAGAAAGAAGGAACAGAGGTGCAGAAAGAGGCAAGAGGGGTGCAGAAAGAAACAAAAGAAGTGCAGAAAGAAGCAACAGAGGTGCACAAAGAGGCAAGAGGAGTGCAGAAAGAGGGAAGAGGGGTGCAGAAAGAGGCATGAGGGGTGCAGAAAGAACCAAGAGAGGTGCAGAAAGAAGCAAGAGAAGGGCATAAAGAAGCAACAGAGATGCAGAAAGGGGGAAGTGGGATGGAGAAAGAGGCAAGAGGTATACAGAAAGAAAAAAGAGAGGTGCAGAAAGAAACAAAAGAAGTGCAGAAAGAATGAATAGAGGTGCAGAAAGAGGCAAGAGGAGTGCAGAAAGAGGGAAGAGGGGTGCAGAAAGAGGCACAAGAGGTGCAGAAAGAACCAAAAGAGGTGCAGAATGAAGCAAGAGAAGGGCAGAAAGAAGCAACAGAGATGCAGAAAGGGGGAAGAGGGGTCGAGAAAGAGGCAAGAGAAGTGCAGAAAGAGGCAATAGGGGTGAAGAAAGAGGCAAGAGGGGTGGAGAAAGAGGCAAGAGAGTGCAGAAAGGAGCAAGAGAGCTGCAGAAAGAAACAAAAGGAGTGCTGAAAGAAGGAACAGAGGTGCAGAAAGAGGCAAGAGGGGTGCAGAAAGAGGCAAAAGGGGTGCAGAAAGAAGCGAGAGGTGCAGAAAGAAACAAAAGTAGTGCAGAAAGAAGGAACAGAGGTGCAGAAAGAGGCAAGAGGGGTGCAGAAAAAACCAAAAGAAGTGCAGAAAGAAGCAACAGAGGTGCAGAAAGAAGCAACAGAGGTGCAGAAAGAGGCAAGAGAAGTTCAGAAAGAGGCAGCGGAGGTACAGAAACAGGCAACAGAGGTGCACAAAGAGGGAACATGGGTGCACACAGAGGCAAGAGAGGTGCAGAAAGTGGGAAGAGGGGTGCAGAAAGAGGCAAGAGGATGCAGAAAGAGGCAAGAGGGGTGCAGAAAGAAGCGAGAGGTGAAGAAAGAAACAAAAGTAATGAGGAAAGAAGGAACAGAGGTGCAGAAAGAGGCAAGAGGGGTGCAGAAAGAAACAAAAGAAGTACAGAAAGAAGCAACAGAGGTGCACAAAGAGGCAAGAGGAGTGCAGAAAGAGGGAATAGGGGTGCAGAAAGAGGCATGAGGGGTGTAGAAAGAACCAAGAGAGTTGCAGAAAGAAGCAAGAGAAGGGCATAAAGAAGCAACAGAGATGCAGAAAGGGGGAAGTGGGGTGGAGAAAGAGGCAAGAGGTATACAGAAAGAAACAAGAGAGGTGCAGAAAGAAACAGGATAAGTGCAGAAAGAAGGAATAGAGGTGCAGAAGGAGGCAAGAGGGGTGCAGAAAGAGGGAAGAGGGGTGTGAAAGAGCCACGAGGGGTGCAGAAAAAAGCCAGAGGGGTGCAGAAAAAGCATGCGAGGTGCAGAAAGAAACAAAAGAAGTGTAGAAAGAAGGAACAGAGGTGCAGAAAGAGGCAAGATGAGTGCAAAAAGAGGTAATGGGGTGCAGAAAGAGGCACGAGGGGTGCAGAAAGAAGCAAGAGAGGTGCAGAAAGAAACAAAAGAAGTGCAGAAAGAAGCAACAGAGGCGCAGAAAGAGGGATGGGGTGGAGAAAGAGGCAACAGAGATGCAAAAAGGGGTAACAAGGGTGGAGAAAGTGGCAAGAGGGGTGCAGACAGAAGCAAGAGAGGTGCATAAAGAATCAAAAGAAGACCAGAAAGACGGAACAGAGGTGCAGAAAGAGGCAAGGGGGGTGCAGAAAGAGGGAAGAGGGTGCAGAAAGAAGCATGAGTGGTTCAGAAAGAAGCAAGAGAGGTGCAGAAAGATGCAAGAGTAGTGCAGAAAGAAGCAACAGAGGTGCAGAAAGAGGCAAGAGGGGAACAAAAAGAGGGAAGAGGGGTGCAGAAAGCGGCACGAGCGGTGCAGAAAGAAGCAAGAGCTGTGCAGAAAGAAAAAAAAGAAGTGCAGAAAGTAGGAACAGAGGTGCAGAAAGAGGCAACAGGGGTGCAGAAAGAGGGGAGAGGGGTGGAGAAAGAGGCAAGGGGGTGCAGAAAGTAGGAAGAGAGCTGTAGAAAGAAACAAAAGAAGTGCAGAATGAAGGAACAGAGGTGCAGAAAGAGGCAAGAGGGGTCCAGAAAGAGGGAAGAGGGGTACAGAAAGAGGCAAAAGGGTGCCGAAAGAAGTGAGGAGTGCAGAAAGAAATAAAAGAAGTGCAGAAAGAAGGAACACAGGTGCAGAAAGAGGCAAGAGGTGTGCGGGAAGAAGGGTGTGAAAGAGGCACGAGGGGTGCAGAAAGAAGCAAGAGAGGTGCAGAAAGAAGCAACAGAGGTGCAGAAAGAGGGAAGCGGGTCGAGAAAGAGACAAGATAGGTGCAGAAGGAAGCAACAGAGGTGAAGAAAGAGGGAAGAGGAGTGGAGAAAGAAGCAAGAGGAGTGCAGAAAGAAGCCAGAGAGGTGCAGAAAGTAACAAAAGAAGTGCAGAAGGAAGAAACAGAGGTTCAGAAAGAGGCAAGAGGAGTGCAGAAAGAGAAGAGGGGTGCAGAAAGAGGCACAAGGGGTGCTGAAAGAAGCAAGCGAGGTACAGAAAGACACAAGATAAGTGCAGAAATAAGGAACAGAGGTGCAGAAAGAGGCAGGAGGGGTGCAGAAAAAGGGAAGAGGGGTGTAGAAAGAGGCAAGAGAGGTGCAGAAAGACGCAAGAGGGGTGCACAAAGAAGCAAGTGAGGTGCAGAAAGAGGCAACAGAGGTGCAGAAAGAGGCAAAAGAGGTGCAGAAAGTAGAAGAGATGTGCAGAAAGAGGCTAAAGAAGGGCAGAAAAAGAAAGAAAGGTGCCGAAAGAAGCAACAGAAATGCAGAAAGAGGCAAGAGAGGCGCAGAAACAAAAAAGAGTAGCTTGCACACCATTAGTACCAATTTAACACCCACATTTATCAATAAGTAACAGGTGACCATTCTATGTTTACAAAGGACCTTCCACCACACTGTAACACTTGTCGCTGCATTTTTGGTATCTTTTGAGCCGTTTGAGCTAGAAACAAGGCTTTTTTTGTTCAAATCTGCAGATTAGGCAGCAGATGATGGATTATGTGTGTAGGAGAGTAGGATCTGCTTCACATGGGTACCCCCACTTTTTGCTGATGCTTCACTGTTTTTCGACCTTAGTCTGGTTGGGGCCCTGCTAATCAGAACCCCAGCCTAGCTGCTTCCTCTCTAAAATGGTTTCCATGTGCCTTAGGCACATCTCTGATTGGAATCTGGAGTGCCCTTATAAGTCCCTAGTATATGGTATACTATGTACGCAGGGCATAGGTACCTCAGAGGCCTACCAGGGGCTGCAGCATGTATTGTGCCACCCCTGGAAGGCCATCCAAACTGACACCACAGGTCTGCTACTGCAGCCTGGGTAAGGTGGTGCATGCACCCCTTACTGTGATATAGGCTACCTATATCACTATATACATACACACATATAAACCTATAAGTCACTCCTATGGCAGGCCTTATCAATCCTGAAGGCAGAGTGCGTGGTTCCTATGTGAGAGGGTGCCCCTGCATGAGCAGGGCCCCTCTGCAGCGTTCGGAGACCCTTCTCTGATGCTGTTTGTAGTGCAGCCTGACCATATACTCTTAAGCGCATTATAACCTCGCGTTAAATGCTAACTTTGGAATGGCTGCACCGAAACATGTCGTGTTTGGTGTCAAACATCTTGGAATACTACCCCCTGCCATTTCTGGCGGCGGGGGTAGCATTCCACCCTTCTAGAGGGAGAGACATGTTAACCCTGGCTTGGCCGGTAACTTCTTTCTAAAGCCCTGGCATCACAAAATGGATGCTGCTGCCACAGACACAAGTCTGGCCTCCTGCTGCTGACCGAAACTCCGGCAGGGGAGGCCTGGACAATAGGTTTCCTGTCCCAGGGAGGTGTGACCACCTCCCCAGACAGGATAGTGTGTATTGGGGCTGGGCGGGAGCACTCTCGGGTGCTTTGAAGTCCTGCACTGGGGGCACATTTGGTGTCCCTGTGCATACCCCAGTTCAAACCGGATCAGGGGCTTGCAGCCCCTGCTTTGGCGCGAACTGGACAAAGGGAAAGGGGTGTAGCCACCCCTCTGCCCTGACCCACCCATAGGTGGGGCCACAGAGTAAGTCCAACCCCTAAACTTAGTATAAGTATAGGAACCCAGTCCTTAGGACTTTAGATTATCCCTGGACGAAACTCTGACACAGAATCCTGGACCTTCGACGCTCTACTTAAAGATTAGAGGACAGAAGAATCTCCCTTGGGGTCAAGGAGTGACTCCCCTGCTTGGCAGGCACCAAAGAAGCAATTGTCCGGTCTGCATCGCCTAAGCTCCCGTCGGACGCCGAAGTCTTTGCATCACCAGAGGTAAATTTCCAGACTTCCCAGAGGCTGCCCTGAGTCCCCAGCAAAGCTGAGGCCCGTAGCTGTCGTGGGTAACGTGGAACCGTGACCCCTGGACACCGCACGCATTTGCAAGTGCATCCTCTTCTGGGTCTCCCACAGTTGTGCTTTGGGCTCCAAGTAGCCCCAGCCTCCAGCACCAACTGCACCGAAGATCACTGGCCTCCACTCCACGAGTGTCCTGTGAGCCAGCTCCACGTGCACCGTCTCGAGGCTCCTTCGCGGTCGCTAGCCCGTTGGCTAGTAGCCCTTCACGAAGGCCAATCTTTTTCTACTTGGGCTCCCTGGTTGCTCCAGGCTTGCCCTCACTTACCCTTGCTGGGTGAGTTCCTCAGACCTTGCTGGTCTGCATCATCGTCAATCTTCATCTTCATCGACACCTCCGCACTCGACAGACATTGTGTACCAGCCCGATTCCTGCTCCTGGTTGCCGACAACGCCTCCTGGACCTCATGGCTGAAGAGTCAAGACGACCGTCAACCTACCTGAAGCACTCGACATCGGTGGGCATCGGCTCATCGCCTTCCTGGTCACTGGCTAGTGACCCAGACTCTGTCCCCTCTGCTTTCAGGTTCTTCAGATCTCCGATCCACCTTTGGATCCACCTGGACACTTTTCACTTGGTCGCCAGCAGCACTTTGCAGCAGATCGCCATTCAAATCGACGACGAAACCCGACCCTGAAAGGCACCTATGCACCCGGCTTCCCTGAGTGAGGTAACAAGAGTACTCCGGTGCTCCCATGGATAGAGACTCTAGAACGACCTAGTTCTCAAAGGGTTTGCTCCAAGTCCCTCTTTAAGTGTCCCTTTTCTTTAATTTCCAAACCGCGACTTTCTCCATAGAAGTTAACGGCGATTCGCGGCTGTGTTACTACACTGCACGCGTCCCCCGTGGGTCCCCTGTGTCACTACCTTGGGTGGTTCCTTGTGGTCCAAGCACTTCTAGAGGCTCTAGGCCTAGTGTCTAGCTCAGTCGTGGTTCTTATACCACTTTATTGGTATATGGTTTGGTACGCCCCTAGGGCACAAACGTGTATTTGTGCTATTACTGTGTTTAAATAACTTATAACTTATGTACTTGAACTCTAGCCTCATAAAGAGACTAGAGGGGTGTGTTTAGTAATAAATACATATATTTTGAATATATACCTGGTGTGGTGCTCTTTCATTTGATCACTCAAGAGATTATAGACTGGTAAAACAAGCTGCTTTACATTCCTTCAAGACTTAGCCTGAAGGCTGCTCTCCATAGCTACCACTAGGATAGCTTTCAATAAAGGTTGTCTTTAACCTATCTCCAATAAGGGGTTGTTTGGACTGGTGCAAGGTGCCCACTATAATTAGTGGACAGCATATGCCAGGCCAACTTCTCACATTGGTGGCAGCGGTGGGATTCCAGCTTGCTATTGTTTTACCAAATAATCTCAATTGAATTGATCAACTGAAAACCACTAAAGGTACCTAAGGTACATATAAATTAAGCTTAGTATACAGTAAGTTCTACTGAACTTAGAGTTGTGTGTCAAGGGATAGCACACCCTTTCTACAACTCAAGAGAGTTTAGTAGGCCACACTAGAGTAGGTAGTGCATACACCACACCTCACTAGTGATGTCTTCAAAGCTAGGACCCAGTGAGTCCTTGCCAGAAGCCAATGGGCTTCTTCCCTCCAAGTATGATACACTCCCATTCTTGGAATTGAGAGCAATATGCAATGTGAGGAAACTGAAGACAGGCCAAAGTCCCACCACCCAACATCTGAGAGAGATGTTAATGGCTGATGATCTCAACAGGCCCTTAGGGACTGAAGGGGTAGGTGCAGAGGGTGGGGCAGAAGATGAGGATGGGGCCAGGGGTAGCAACACCCCCAACCCCCTGGAACTGACCAGGAGGGTGACAATGACCCTGACCTGGAAAACCCAATTCCTCCTGTGGATGAGGAGGAGGCTCAGGATGACCTTCACTTTGTCCCCCAGGAAGGATTGTGAGTGTGCCTAGAAGCTCTAGATCTCCTTCTCAGGAGTCTAACCACTCTGGCACCTCAATAGGGACCTCTGTCTCCTCTCATAGGAGGGAATCATCTCATGAGAGGAGAAAGAGGCTGATTTAGTATGAGGAAGCTCAGCTTGAACTCAGAAAACAACAATTGGCCCTAGACAGGGAGTCCCTAGATCTCCTTAGAGAGAGAAAACAGTTGGGACTAGAGTCCCATGGTGGCAGCAATATCCCTAGAGATAGGGAAAGGTCTTATGACCATAGAAACCTGAGCAAGATTGTCCCTCCCTACCAGAGTGGGGATGACATCCACAAATGGATAACTGCTCTAGAGAGGGCCTGTAAAGTACAGAAGGTCCCTCAGGGGCAGTGGGCAGCAATCTTGTGGCTCTCCTTTGCAGACAAAGGTAGAGACAAGCTCCTCACTGTAAGAGAAGAGGATGCTGATAATTACAAGGTCTTGAAGAGTGCTCTTATTGATGGGTTTGGCCTAACAACTGAACAATACAGGTTAAAGTTCAGAGATGCCCAAAAGCACAGACTCAAGACTGGGTAGACTATGTGGATTGTTCTGCTAAGGCTCTGGAAGGCTGGTTGATGGGCAGTAAGGTGTGTGACTTCTCAGGATTGTACAATCTGATAATGAGGGAGCAGATTCTTAATAACTGTCAAAATCAGCTGTTGCATCAGTACCTGGTGGATTCTGATCTGACCTCTCCCCAAGAATTGGGAAAGAAGGCAGACAAATGGGTCAGAACCAGGGTGAGGCAGAAGGTACAGAACCAAGGTGGGGACCCTAAGAAGCAAGATTCTAAGAACTCTGATAAGGGTGGGGAGAAGGGTAAAGATCAAAAGTCTTCACAAGGCCCCCAAAAATCTTCTTCAGGTGGGGATTCACAGTCTACCAAAGGGAAAGGCCAAAGGAAACCATGGTGCAAGGTCTGTAAGCAAAAGACCCACTGGACCAGTGATTGCACCAAGTCCAAAGACTCGACTCCAGCCCCCACCAATGCCCCTAAGGCACCTGTTCCCCCTAGTACAGTTACAGTTGGTGGTGGGAGTACTACAGCCAAGGGTTTAGTAGGGTTGACCCTGGGTACTGAGATGGGCTCTGACCTAGTCAGAGAACTCACTCAGGCTGTGTTAGTCTGTGATGGAGGCATGGATGTGACCTCCTCTGTGAGTCCCAGTAATCTGGGCAAGTACAGACAACAGCCTTTAATCAATGGACGAGAGGCTTTGGCATTTAGGGACACAGGGGCAAGTGTCACCATGGTGACACAAGACCTTGTGAATCCTGGGCAAGTTATACTTGGTGAGATGTACCAAGTGACCAATGCTAGCAATGTCAGAACAGACCATACTCTGGCAGTTGTTAACTTCTCCTGGGGAGGGGTAACTGGCCTTAAGAAGGTTGTGGTAAATGCAGACCTACCAGTTGAATGCTTGCTTGGCAATGACTTAGAAACTTCAGCTTGGGCAGAAGTGGAGCTCAGGACCCATGCAGAAATGCTGGGGATCCCTGCAGATGTGTTTGCTGTGACCAGGTCACAAGCCAAAATGTCTAACACTGAACAGGCCTTGGATTCTGGAATAATGGACCAAGTGCCCTCCAAGAAGAGGAGTAGTAGGGTAAAGGCAGTGCCTTCCCCCTTGGCTCAGAAGGAAGATCAGTCCCTTGAGGGGATGATCTCAGTCCTGAGGAAGGAACTGTCCCAGAGGAGCTTGAACCTGAACAGGTTGAGTTCTTGGGGACAGGGGGACCTTCCAGGGCAGATCTGAGCCAGGAGCAGCAGAGCTGCCCCTCTCTTGAACCCCCAGACAGCAAGCTGCTGCTGAGGCTGCTGGGAAAGCTAGTGGTCCCCATACTGTGTATTGGGATGATGGACTCTTGTACTCAGAGTGTAGAGACCCCAAGCCTGGTGCTATCAGGAGGTTGGTTATACCTCTGAAGATCAGGGGCTTCCGAAATAAGCACATTTGTTTTTTTAAAACACGCACACTGTATACTCACAGTTTTACAGGGTTGCTCAGAGGGCTGCCTCCCTGGTCCACCACGGATTGTTCCGTTTGAGTGGAGGGAGTGTTGCACTACCCGGAAGTGACGTGCAGTTACCAGGTCAGCTGTTTAGCTGCCTGGAACTACAAATTCACATGTCCTGGCCGACGCGCAGCAGACGCGCTAGAGGCAGCTCTTAGGATTTCTTCGACTCTGCCAGACGAGTCAGCTACAGCAGGAGCGCCTGGTAAAGGGCTCCATAATCTGCCTTCCTACTACTCGCGCACGCTAGCCTCACTGTTTCTGTGTGCACTCGCTGTCTTCTTTTAAAGATAACGCCTGTTTTTAGACTTTCTCAATTTTAAAACAGAAATAAGCACATTTGTTTTTTAAAACACGCACACTGTATACTCACAGTTTTACAGGGTTGCTCAGAGGGTGCCTCCCGGTCCACCATGGATTGTTCCGTTTGAGTGGAGGGAGTGTTGCACTACCCGGAAGTGACGTGCAGTTACCAGGTCAGCTGTTTAGCTGCCTGGAACTACAAATTCACATGTCCTGGCCGACGCGCAGCGGACGCGCGCAGCGGGCGCGCCGCTGGCGCGCCAAAGGCGCGCCTAAGGCAAGCCCGTCTGCGCTTGTCCGCGCCTGGTCATCGCCAGGAGCCAGAAACCCTGCTGGTACCTCTTTAAATCCAGCAATTAGTCCCAATCAGCGCATCAGCTTCACCAGTCAAGAGCTAACGTACATTAGGGACCACATACGAGCTCCCGTGATGCACATTAAAGCGAACTCCTGTATCCACAAATTCCCTAGATCAGTGGAAGGTCCCGTTGCTTGCATTAACTGCAGATTCCAGAGTATCTCACCCATACCATCGACTGTCCTTAACAATCCCCGCAAATCAGGTGAAAATAAGGTAAGCTGGGACTGTTTTTTGGCAAATGTCCATTCACTCCCTAAACACGCCATTAACATTTGGGACTTGCTTTCTTCCTCTTCTCCAGACATGGGATTTATAACGGAAACATGGATGAAACCATCTTCATCCCCAGCAATTGCCATGGCAATCCCAGATGGATATCGTATCTTGAAATTAGATAGACCACGCAGGGTAGGAGGAGGGGTAGCCATTATTCACAAAGACTCGATCAAAGCTACTCTATTAGATCATCTTAGCAATGATAAAATTGAAATTCTGGTATTCAGATTAGATCTTCACACACAGTTGAGCTGGAAGGGAGCTCTTGTATACCGCCCCCCGGGACCGCTACTCGATTCCATCACCCTCTTATTAGACCTGATTGCCCCACATCTAATATCCTCCAATAAATGTCTTTTACTTGGTGACTTTAATGTTCATAGTGAGAATCCAGAAGACCCCAAGGCCTCTGCTCTCCTGTCCGAGCTCGCGTCATTAGGACTCACAAAAATCAACGAGGCGCAGACGCATATTGCAGGTCATACTTTAGACCTGGTTTTTTCTAACTCCCCTCACATATTGTATAAATCTTCCACCCCTCTGACCTGGTCGGATCATTCCGCTATTGCATTTGATCTAGAGGGCCCCGCCGCCTACAAATGCGCGGAAAAACCCATTACGCGAGCCCATAGACAATGGCACAAATTGACACCTACACTTTTTAGAGAAACCTTTATCCCTCCATACTTTTCATCTTCAGACACGGTAGAGAAACGATTAGCGGATTTTCAGGACGCATTACTAATCACTTTAGATGAACTAACCCCCCTGAAAAGTTCATCAATGGCCCCTAAGCGTCCTCAGACTCCATGGTACTCAACAGACCTTCGATTCGAAAAAAGTCGATGCAAAAAGATAGAGCGTCAATGGCGCAGATCCCAGACACCTTCTGACAAAGTAAAATATAAAATTGCCATAGACTCCTATCATAAAACATCAAAGCTGCTCGAAAAAAATATATAGCAGACCAGCTAGCACAAGCAGATAACACCTCTAAAGCTCTTTTCCAAGTACTTAACACCTTCATTAATCCCAAAGCTTGCACTCAGGAAGAAGCACCAACCCAGTTACTCTGTGATAACATTGCGGACTTTCTTACACAAAAGATTGATAACATCTACAATAAAATTACTACTACTGTTACTAGCACTAGGGATGAACTAACTGCAGAATTACCCCCTGACTCATATAATTTTCTCACTTTGAAAGAATTTCCTCTGCTCACTATTAAAAGTACAGAAAACTTATTACAATCTATCAAATCTGGATCCCCTAAAGACTTAATTCCATCTAAAATCTCCAGAGGTTTAGCAGCAGAGTTGGCTGCACCCCTGTGTTCTATTTTAAATAGTTCAATTAAAGAAGGCAAGCTTCCCTCTGAGTGGAAAGCTGCCCAGATAATGCCTATTAGAAAAAACACCAAACTGCCCCCTGATGTAATTTCCAACTATCGTCCCATTTCACTTCTCCCTCTATATAGTAAAATACTGGAAAAACATATCAATACTCATCTTTCCACCTTTATAGAATCATCAGACTGTCTTGACCATTCGCAGTCGGGATTCCGTCCTAAGTATAGTACCGAATCAGCTCTGGTCAATGTCATGGATGACATTCGAATGCATGCGGATGCTGGTCGAGCAGTGATTCTTATACTGCTCGACCTCTCCGCAGCATTCGACACTATCTCACATCAGATTTTGTTGGAGAGATTACGGGCTATAGGAATACAGGACAATGCACTAGACTGGTTAACTGACTTTTTAAAGGGAAGAACACAAACAGTTAACCTTGGCCCCTTCAAATCTCAGACAAGTATGGTAACAAAAGGTGTGCCTCAAGGCTCTTGTCTCAGCCCTTCATTATTTAATATATATGTCGCCCCACTCGCAGCACTCTTACAAGATTGGATTTACTGCCATCTCTTACGCGGACGACACACAGCTCCTTCTCTCTTTCGATAAAAACACACCCAACATCAAGAGCACTTTTGCAAATGGCATGAAAACTATTACATCATGGATGAGTAATAACTTTCTGCAGTTAAATGCAGATAAAACTGAAATAATGCTATTCAAAGATGCAGTGACCAGATGGTCACCGTGCTGGTGGCCAGAAGAGCTGGGACCAGCACCATCCCCTAAAGTAGTGGTCAAGAATCTGGGTGTGCTAATTGATAGCAAACTTAATTTGGATGACCATATAGCTACCACAAAACGGACTTGCTTCCATGTTCTCAGCCTGCTCCGTAAGGTTTTTCACCTTCTCCCTTCTTCAACATGAAAAACCCTGATACATGCAATGGTCCTTAGCCGACTGGACTTCAGCAATGCTTTGCTGATCTCCGCTAAAACAACTGCCTTGAGCAGTTTACAAGTGGTCCAGAATACGGCGGCCCGATTGGTGACCAGTGCTCCCCCCCGAACTCCCTCAGGTCCCCTGCTACGTAAATTAAACTGGCTGCCTATACGTAAAAGAATAGAATTTAAAATTGGTTGTTTGGTTTTCAAAGGCCTTAACAAAATGGGACCTAAATATCTAGCAGACAAACTGGTTAGATATACACCTTCGCGCACCCTCCGATCAACAGATAAGGGCCTTCTTACTGTCCCGCGCATAAAACAAACTAGGCTAGGAGGCAAAGCATTCTCCTACATAGCCCCACAATTATGGAACCAGCTACCTCTGGATATCCGCCAATGCACTAATTACCTAACTTTCAGGAAAAAACTTAAAACTTTACTTTTTTAGTTCTTCGTGCCTCTCTAGTCGCCATTAGCGCGGAGATACCCCATTTGGGGTGATTCATGCGCTTTATAAATGACATAAATAAAATAAAATATTGACCCTAGCCCATGATATTCCCTTAGCAGGTCACCTGGGCCAGAACAAGACTTGGGACAGAATTGTCCCTCACTTTCACTGGCCCCACATGTCTGAAGACACCAAGGAGTTTTGTCGCTCCTGTGTAACCTGCCAGGCCAGTGGCAAGGCAGGTGGCACTACAAAGGCCCCCCTGATACCACTATCTGTGGTGGGGGTTCCCTTTGAAAGGGTGGGGATTGACATTGTTGGTCCCATGGATCCCCAAACAGCATCTGGGCACAGGTTTATCCTGGTGGTAGTGGATCATGCCACCAGGTACCCAGAGGCTATTCCCCTTAGGACCACTACAGCACCTGTGGTGGCAAGGGCCCTCCTGGGAATTTTCTCAAGAGTGGGCTTTCCTAAGGAGGTTGTATCAGACAGGGGTGCTAACTTTATGTCTGGATACTTAAAAGCAATGTGGAAGGAGTGTGGAGTGACTTACAAGTTCACCACACCCTATCACCCACAATGCAATGGTTTAGTTGAGAGATTCAACAAAACCTTGAAGGGCATGATTAAAGGGCTCCCAGAAAAGCTTAGGCGAAGATGGGACATACTCTTGCCCTGCCTTTTATTTGCATATAGGGAGGTGCCTCAAAAGGGGGTTGGCTACTGCCCTTTTGAACTTTTGTTTGGCCACCTGTCAGGGGTCCACTGTGCTTGGTGAAGGAAGGATGGGAGTTACCTCTCAAGCCCCCAAAGCAAGACATAGTGGACTACGTACTTGGTCTCCGCTCCCGGATGGCTGAGTATATGAAAAAGGCAACTAAAAACCTTGAGGCTAGCCAGGAACTTCAAAAGGCCTGGCATGACCAAAAGGCTGTGCTGACTGTTTATCAGCCAGGACAGAAGGTGTGGGTGTTGGAGCCAGTGGCCCCAGCAGCTCTCCAAGACAAATGGAGTGGACCCCACACCACTGTTGAGCAGAAGGGTGAGGTTACCTACTTAGTAGACCTAGGAACACCCAGGAGTCCCCACAGGGTTCTCCATGTCAACAGGTTAAAACCATATGTGGACAGGGCAGACATGGGCTTGCTCATGGCTACTGATGAAGGGCAGGAGGAAGAGAGTGACCCACTCCCTGACCTGCTCTCACAGAATCCTGATGATGGGTCAGTGGATGGTGTAGCCTTGGCAGGCAGCATCACTACCCAGCAGCAAACTGATTGTAGACAGGTGCTCAATCAGTTTAGACACATGTTTTCACTGACACCCAGTCAGACCACCTGGTGCACTCATGAAGTGGACACTGGGGACAGTCTGCCTATTAAAAATAAGATTTATAGGCAACCTGACCATGTCAGGGACTGTATCAGGACAGAAGTCCAGAAAATGTTGGATTTGGGAGTTATTGAACCCTCAGATAGCCCTTGGGCTAGTCCAGTGGTCCTTGTGCCAAAACCTCACACCAGTGGTGGAAAAAGAGAGATGAGGTTTTGTGTGTACTACAGGGGTCTCAATGCAGTCACTAGGACTGATGCCCATCCAATACCAAGGGCAGATGAGCTAATAGACACGTTGGCCTCAGCCAAGTATCTAAGCACATTTGACTTGACAGCTGGCTACTGGCAGATCAGACTAGCTGATGGTGCAAAGCCAAAAACAGCATTCTCAACCCCTAGTGGGCATTATCAATTTGTGGTGATGCCCTTTGGTCTGAAGAATGCACCTGCCACTTTTCAGAGGTTGGTGAATACAGTCCTTACAGGTCTGGAAGCCTATAGTGCAGCATATCTAGATGATATTGCTGTCTTTAGCTCCACCTGGGAGGATCACCTGGTCCACCTCAGAAATGTTTTACAGGACATGCAAAAGGCAGGCCTGACTATCAAGGCCACCAAGTGCCAGATAGGGCAGAGTCAGGTTGTGTACCTGGGCCACCTTGTGGGTGGAGGCCAGGTTCAACCCTTGCAGAGCAAGATCCAGACCATCATGGACTGGACTGCTCCAACTACCCAGACTCAGGTGAGAGCCTTCTTAGGTCTGACTGGGTACTATAGGAGATTTGTCAAGGGGTATGGATCAATAGTGACACCCCTGAATGACTTAACTTCCAAGAAAATGCCCAAAAAGGTTCAGTGGACAGTTAGCTGTCAAAAGGCATTTGATGACCTGAAGCAGGCCATGTGCACTGCTCCCATTCTACAGAGTCCTGATTACTCCAAGAAGTTCATTGTTCAAACTGATGCATCTGAATTGGGGGTAGGGGCTGTACTGTCACAATTGAATGAAGAAGGTCAGGATCAACCAGTAGCTTTCATTAGCAGAAGGCTGACCCCTAGAGAGAAACGTTGGTCAGCCATTGAGAGGGAGGCCTTTGCTGTGGTCTGGGCTCTGAAGAAGTTGAGGCCATACTTGTTTGGTACTCACTTCCTTGTTCAAACAGACCATAAGCCCCTCTTATGGCTAAAACAAATGAAGGGTGAAAACCCCAAACTGCTTAGGTGGTCCATTTCCCTACAGGGGATGGACTTCACAGTGGAATATAGACCTGGGAGTAACCATGCCAATGCAGATGGACTCTCTAGGTACTTCCACTTAGAACATGAAGACTTAACTGGGCAAGGTTAGTTTAATGTCCCTACGTTTGGGGGGTTGTGTAGGAGAGTAGGATCTGCTTCACATGGGTACCCCCACTTTTTGCTGATGCTTCACTGTTTTTCGACCTTAGTCTGGCTGGGGCCCTGCTAATCAGAACCTCAGCCTAGCTGCTTCCTCTCTAAAATGGTTTCCATGTGCTTTAGGCACATCTCTGATTGGAATCTGGAGTGCCCTTATAAGTCCCTAGTATATGGTATACTATGTACCCAGGGCATAGGTACCTCAGAGGCCTACCAGGGGCTGCAGCATGTATTGTACTACGCCTGGAAGGCCATCCAAATTGACACCACAGGTCTGCTGCTGCAGCCTGGGTAAGGTGGTGCATGCACCCCTTACTGTGATATAGGCTACCTATATCACTATATACATACACACATATAAACCTATAAGTCACTCCTATGGCAGGCCTTATCAATCCTGAAGGCAGAGTGTGTGGTTCCTATGTGAGAGGGTGCCCCTGCATGAGCAGGGCCCCTCTGCAGCGTTCGGAGACCCTTCTCTGATGCTGTTTGTAGTGCAGCCTGACCATATACTCTTAAGCACATTATAACCTCGCGCTAAATGCTAACTTTGGAATGGCTGCACCGAAACATGTCGTGTTTGGTGTCAAACATCTTGGAATACTACCCCCCCCCCCGCCAATTCTGGCGGCGGGGGTAGCATTCCACCCTTCTAGAGGAGAGACATGTTAACCCTGGCTTGGCCGGTAACTTCTTTCTAAAGCCCTGGCATCACAAAATGGATGCTGCTGCCACAGACACAAGTCTGGCCTCCTGCTGCTGACCGAAACTCTGGCAGGGGAGGCCTGGACAATAGGTTTCCTGTCCCAGGGAGGTGTGACCACCTCCCCAGACAGGATAGTGTGTATTGGGGCTGGGCGGGAGCACTCTCGGGTGCTTTGAAGTCCTGCACTGGGGGCACATTTGGTGTCCCTGTGCATACCCCAGTTCAAACCGGATCAGGGGCTTGCAGCCCCTGCTTTAGCGCAAACTGGACAAAGGGAAAGGGGTGTAGCCACCCCTCTGCCCTGACCCACCCATAGGTGGGGCCACAGAGTAAGTCCAACCCCTAAACTTAGTATAAGTATAGGAACCCAGTCATTAGGACTTTAGATTATCCCTGGACGAAACTCTGACACAGAATCTTGGACCTTCGATGCTCTACTTAAAGATTAGAGGACAGAAGAATCTCCCTTGGGGTCAAGGAGTGACTCCCCTGCTTGGCAGGCACCAAAGAAGCAATTGTCCGGTCTGCATCGCCTAAGCTCCCGTCGGACGCCGAAGTCTTTGCATCTCCAGAGGTAAATTTCCAGACTTCGCTGAGGCTGCTCTGAGTCCCCAGCAAAGCTGAGGCCCGTAGCTGTCGTGGGTAACGTGGAACTGTGACCCCTGGACACCGCACGCATTTGCAAGTGCATCCTCTTCTGGGTCTCCCACGAAGTTGTGCTTTGGTCTCCAAGTAGCCCCAGCCTCCAGCACCAACTGCACCGAAGATCACTGGCCTCCACTCCACGAGTGTCCTGTGAGCCAGCTCCACGTGCACCATCTTGAGGCTCCTTCGCGGTCACTAGCCCGTTGGCTAGTAGCCCTTCACGAAGGCCAATCTTTTTCTACTTGGGCTCCCTGGTTGCTCTAGGCTTGCCCTCACTTACCCTTGCTGGGTGAGTTCCTCAGACCTTGCTGGTCTGTATCATTGTCAATCTTCATCTTCATCAAGACTTGCCGTTGCCAAGGCTTGTTGGGTCCAATCCGGTCGCTGACACCTCCACACTCGACAGACATTATGTACCAGCCCGAATCCTGCTCCTGGTTGCCGACAAAGCCTCCTGGACCTCGTGGCTGAAGAGTCAAGACGACTGTCAACCTACCTGAAGCACTCGACATCGGTGGGCATCGGCTCATCGCCTTCCTGGTCACTGGCTAGTGACCCAGACTCTGTCCCCTCTGCTTTCAGGTTCTTCAGATCTCCGATCCACCTTTGGATCCACCCGGACACTTTTCACTTGGTCGCCAGCAGCACTTTGCAGCAGATCGCCATTCAAATCGACGACGAAACCCGACCCCAAAAGGCACCTATGCACCCGGCTTCCCTGGGTGAGGTAACAAGAGTACTCCGGTGCTCCCGTGGGTAGAGACTCTAGAACGACCTAGTTCTCAAAGGGTTTGCTCCAAGTCCTTCTTTAAGTGTCCCTTTTCTTTAATTTCCAAACCGCGACTTTCTCCATAGAAGTTAACGGCGATTCGCGGCTGTGTTACTACACTGCACGCGTCCCCCGTGGGTCCCCTGTGTCACTACCTTGGGTGGTTCCTTGTGGTCCAAGCACTTCTAGAGGCTCTAGGCCTAGTGTCTAGCTCAGTCGTGGTTCTTATACCACTTTATTGGTATATGGTTTGGTATGCCCCTAGGGCCCAAACGTGTATTTGTGCTATTACTGTGTTTAAATAACTTATAACTTATGTACTTCGAACTCTAGCCTCATAAAGAGACTAGAGGGGTGTATTTAGTAATAAATACATATATTTTGAATATATACCTGGTGTGGTGCTCTTTCATTTGATCACTCAAGAGATTATAGACTGGTAAAACAAGCTGCTTTACATTCCTTCAAGACTTAGCCTGAAGGCTGCTCTCCATAGCTACCACTAGGATAGCTTTCAATAAAGGTTGTCTTTAACCTATCTCCAATAAGGGGTTGTTTGGACTGGTGCAAGGTGCCCACTATAATTAGTGGACAGCATATGCCAGGCCAACTTCTCACAATGTGGCTAATGCGGAAAATGTATAATTGTGCGAAAGTCAGTACAGCCAAACAGTTGCATAATTCCAATGGCCCTGCTTAGACCTCTGACGAGGTCCAGAAGTGCTCCTCGGTGATTCCTTCTTTTTTTGTCTAATTGAGTTCATAGTTTAGCTTCTATGGAAACGAGGAAGACTAAATCTGAGGCTACCACTCCACAACACAAACTACAATACCACATAATTACTCTCCATAAAAGATAATAATCCCACTCTACATAATTCCTAAACACTAAATACCACATACTTTCTATCCACATAATTTCACTGCACAACATACCACATAATTCCATTACACACAACGTACATCCACTCTACTCCAAAAAACATTAGAAAAACTTTTACATTTACAATGCCAATAGCTCTATCTCTCGCAATTGCGAAACCTATTACATTGCAAGTACTTCTTTAACTAGTAGTTGCGTTTGCAGAGTGGTGGAGAAAGGGTGCTGGGCCTCCGACCAGCGCTCTGGAATTCTGCTGCGTAGGACTTACAGGAGGTACCAGGAGGGCTTCTTGGCCCCCAAAGTCCCTCAGGAGTAAAGTAGACTTCATCCCCCCACCCGTAGTGTGCCAGGAGGTGCGTTTGCACAGTGGTGGAGAAAGGGGGCGTGGCTTCCGAAGACCTCTTAGCAATCCCACTGTGTGGGACTTACTGGAGGTAACAGGAGGGGTAGTTGGCCCCCAAGGACATCTTTGGGGGCCAACTACCTCTCCTATTATCTCCAGTAAGTCACACACAACAGGATGGCTAAGTTCTCATTGCAGGCCACGCCCCCTTTGCCCACCACTCTGCAAATGCACCTCCTGGCACGCTCTTGGTTGGGGAAGGAAGTCCCTTTCCTCCTGAGGGTCCCTGGGGGCCAACTAGCCCTCCTGTTATCTCTAGTAAGCCCCACACAGCTGGATTGCTGATAGTGGTCCGAGGCCACGCCCCCTTTTTACACCACTCTGCAAACGTGCCTCCTGGCGCACTGCTGCTCGTGGGATGAAGTCCACTCAGGACCTCAGGACACAAGAGGACCTCATCACCCCACCAGCAGTGTGCCAAGAGGTGTGTTTGGAGAGTGGTGTAAAAAGGGGCATGGCCTCGGACCATCTCTCACCAATCCCACTGTGTGGCGATTACTGGAGGTACCTGGTGGTCTAGTTGGCCCCTAAGGACCCTTAGGATTGAAGGGGACTTAATCCCTCAATTCAGAACACGCCAGGAGGCATGGTTGCACAGTGGTGCAGGGAGGGGGCGGGGCCTCCAGCGAGATGCCATCTTTTTAAAAAATTTGGTTTTGGAAGGGGGGCTGTGTGGCCCCCCTTCCCTTAATTATTTTTGGGCCCTGGGGAACCCATCCCCCAGGGCCTGAGCATATTTATTTATTAATTTATTTTTTTAAACGGGAAGGGGGATGCCTGGCCCCCCTTACCTGGGCCACTATTGGCCCAAGGGACCCCATCCCCTGGGGCCTGGCCTCGTTTAAAAAAAAAAAAAGTTTTTACATTTTTCCCAGGAGGGGGCCACGTGGCCCCCTCCCCTGGGCCAATTCTACATCCCCGGGGCCTGGCCTTGTTTTTTTAATTTAATTTTTTAATTTTCCCACTTTTGGCCCCGGGGATCCCATTCCCCGGCGCCTGTTCTTACTTTGGGGACCGTGGGGGGCCCCAATGCCCCAGCGGTCCCTGCCGGCTCCCCACCTCCTGCGGGAGCCGGCATTGCTTTTTGGCACGGGGAGCTGCTGACATGCAGCTCCCCTTGTTCAAAAGCAATTCTGCTTTGCTTCTTGGAAGCAAGAGCAGGTTTTCTGCTCTCGCTTCCAAGAAGCAAAGCAGTGTTTGCTATGGTAGGGCGGGAGCTGTGCTCCCGCCCTGTCATTGCAAACTGCAATGTCCCGAGGGTAGGCACCCCGGGACACTGCAGGAACCGGCACTGGGGGGTGGCGGTTCCCAGGGCCATGGAGGGCTCCAGGAGAAGGGCCGTTTGGTCCACCTCCCAACTGATTAAAGCCCCGGGGAGGTGGTGGTTCCCAGGGCAGTGTGGGGGGCTCTTGCCCCCCACATTTTGTTTTTGAAAGTAGTCCCAGGGAGGTGGCGTCCCCAGGGCTGCAGGGCGGCCGCGTGGCCCCCACATTTAAATCATGTAGCCCCAGGGAGGTGGTGGTCCCCCTGCCCAAAATAATTTAAAGCCCCAGGAGGTGGCAGTCCCCAGGGTTTGGGGGGGCCTGCGAGGTCCCCCACCCTAAAATAATTAAATGCCCCGGGAAGGTTGCAGTCCCATGGGCAGCGTGGGGGGCAGTAGCCCCCATGCATTTTTTTTAAAAAGCTCCGGGGAGATGGCGGTTCCCGGGGCTGCGGGGGGCCTGCGTGCCCCCCATATGATAAACTAAGCCCCAGGGTGCTGGCAGTCCCCGGTGCTGCAAGGGCCCCCGTGGGCCACCACACCATAATAAAACATTGCCCCCAGGACCTGGCCCACCCGGGGGCTTAAGGAAAATGAAGCGCAGATTTGCGCACCCAGCGCAAATTCGGCCAAAAATATAAAAATAAAAATGCTTTTTTTGGCCCCGGGGGTCCCTGTGGGACCCCTGAGCAGGCCTAGGGGTTCAGGGTGTTTCTACCCTGCCCCCTTTTCTTGTTTTTTATATTTTTTTATACTGTTTTCTTGTGACTCAGTTCTACCGAGTCACAAGATTGCTGCCAACACATTTTGGTTTGGAGTGTTGGCAGCCGATCAGAATGAAGCTCGTGCTCGGGAGGGTTCGCGAATCCTCCTCGGCCCTCAGATATCGATATTTTTATTTTTTGAATTTCTCAGGAACTACTGAATGGATTTACACCATTTAATAAAAAGAACGCTTACTGAACCAAGAGCTACCTTTTTGCCAAATTTGGTGTAATTCCGTTAAGCAGTTCGAGCTGTAGCCTTGTCTAAAGCTCCTATGGAAATTAACATGGAGAAAATGCGTTTTGGGACCCCCCTTTTTTCTCGGCCCCCGCATGACGAATCACCCCGAAACTTTAAAGACAGGAGCTGACTTGAGTGAACCATTAGTTTTGAAAATTTTGCGAAGAATCGTCAAACAGCGCCAAAGATATTGGCAAAATAAAAAATGCTTTTTGAATAGAAACAATAAAAATATATATGTATATATATACATTAACGCATCTTTCGAAAAAGATCTTGAAAAACACATATTGGGGATATATGCAAAATAGTATTCATCAATGTACGAAATTAGGTAGGCTAACATCTCAGTTCTTACTAACAAAACCGCCCCCTTCTTTGAACAATACTTAGATGAAGTTCAACTGCAAATGGCCAAATCTCTATACAAGAAGTTTCGCTTCGACGTCTTACAGGTCAATTGCAACACAGCCAAATGGTTACGCAATAACAGTCCCTTCAGCTAAATGATTACACAATAATTGTCCCTTCTGCCAACCCAATGCAGTAGAAAATGACTCTCACCTGTTAGTCTTTTGCCCAGTGTACGCCATCCCTAGAAAAAAATGGATTAAATCTATTTGTCTGAATCTGGGAATAAGGTCACAATCTGGAGCTATTAGGATTCTTAAAACGGATACATCCCAGAAAATTGTTTTTAGTGTAAGCAGATACTCATTTGCTGTTAATCCAATACATAAGGGAAAAGGCATGAAATTTTAATCAGCTGTTGCTGTCTATATTTTAAACGATTTTAATATTGTATACTGCTTGAGTTTGTATAAGCACTTTTTTGCACCTGCACTTTACACATTTTTGCATTGATTTAACATTATCCAAATGATAGGAAATCTTACAACAGCATCAGTACTCTAGTTTACTTTTAATATTTACAATTGTTGTATTCGTTATTTATTTATCTATTTTTCTTAAAACAAACTATGAGAATACTGATTGTCATTGGAAGATTATGGGTAGGATTTGTTGGTTTAAATTATTATGTCAGCATCGATTGTATAAACTTGCATCTTTTATGTTTTTTTTAAACCGAATAAAAACTATTGAATTATATATATATATATATATATATATATATATATATATATATATATATATATATATATATTATCTACTGGCGGTCGCCAGTAGATAGTTATAGTTACAACCTATTATCCATAGGAAATCCGCGACATTCTATTTGAAATAACTCTCTTGCCGGTTGACGTATCTTCGCGAAATTTTCAAACTTCGTGGGGCGCTCCGGTCCGCTCCTACCCTGAAAGTCTCGGGGTGATACGTCAAGCGGGGGCCGAGAAAAAAGGGGGGTCCCAAAACGCTAATCGGCAGGATGCGCTCAGGGTGCGCGAATCCTGCCCAAAAAAAAAAATCGAAGCACGCTTCGATTGTATTTTGCCCCCGGGTGGCTCCAGCCCCCCCACACGCCCCGGGGACCGCCACCTCCCCGGGGCACTAACAAATTAAAATGGGGGTCCGTTTTGGACCCCGAAGCCCCGGGACCACCACCTCCCCGGGGCTGTGCTGATGTAGGGAGGGGGCCGCGCGGCCCCCTCCTGGAGCCCTTGATGGCCCTGGGGACCGCCACCCCCAGGGCCGGCTCCTGCAGTGTCCCGGGGTGCCTACCCCCGGGACACTTTGGTTTGCTATGGCAGGACGGGAGCCTCGCGGCTCCCGTCCTGCCATAGCAAACTGCTTTGGATATTGGAAGAGAGAGCAGGGAAACCTGCTCTCTCTTCCAATATCCAAAGCCGATTGCTTTTCCACATGGGGAGCAGCATGTCAGCTGCTCCCCATGTGGAACAGCAATGCCGGCTCCCAAGGGACGTGGGGAGCCGGCGGGACTGTGGGGGATTGGGGACCCCCACAGTCCCCAACGGAGAGGGCCAGCCCTGGGGGATGGGGTCCCCGGGGCAAGTAGTGGCCCAGGAGGGGGGCCACGCGGCCCCCTCCCCAAAAAAAGAAAAAAAACGAAACAAAAAAAAATATGGAAAGGCCGGCCCCGGGGATGGGGTCCCCGGGGCCTTAAGTGAGCCTGAGGAGGGGGCCACGCAGCCCCCTCCCAAGAAAATAAAAAAGGCCATGCCCCGGGGGATGGGGTCCCCGGGGCCAATACAGGCCCAGGGAAGGGGGCCACGCGGCCCCCTTCCCGTTTTTTTTTAATTAAATTTAAAAAAGGGGTAAGGCCCTGGGGGATGGGGTCCCCAGGGCCCGAAAACAGGAAAAAGGAAGGGGGCTACACAGCCCCCCTTCAGGGGACAACATTATTATTTTTTTTTTTAAACGATCGGGCCCGCAGGCCCCGCCCCTTCCTTCACCACTCTGCAAACGCGCCCCTGGCGCGTTTGCAGAGGGGAACGAATTCCCCTTGAATACTGGGGGTCCCTGGGGGCCAACTAGCCCACCAGGAACCTCCAATATGCGCCAGGGGCTGCGTTGCAGAGACGTGTAGAGAGGCCACACCCCTTTTACACCTCTCTGCAACGCAGCTCTGTGGCGCTTTTGGAGGTATATGGTGGGCTAGTTGGACTCCGGGGACCCTCAGGAATCAAGGGACTTAATCCCCAACTTAAAACGCGCCACGGGGCGCGTTTGCACAGTGGTGAAGGGAGGGGCGGGGCTTCAGGTGACATGTGTGCAAACAGGCCCCGTGGCGCGTTTTAAGATGGGGAATTAAATCCCCTTCAATCCTGAGGGTCCCTGGGGGCCAACTAGCCCAACAGGTACATCCAGAAAGCGCCACAGAGCTGCGTTGCAGAGAGGTGTAAAAGGGTGTGGCCTCTCTACAAGTCTCTGCAACGCAGCCCCTGGCGCATATTGGAGGTTCCTGGTGGGCTAGTTGGCCCCTAGGGACCCTCAGGATTCAAGGGGACTTAATCCCCCAACTTAAAACGCGCCACGGGGCGCGTTTGCACAGATGTCACCTCAGGCCCCGCCCCTCCCTTCACCATTGTGCAAATATTCTTCTAAAATCATCCGAAATACGAATTCCGATTTACTCACCTGTTATCAGGAGAGACCTCAGTGCTGCATCTTTCAGCCCAGTACTGGTCCTGAAAAGTAATTTTAACCGTACTTACCGGTAACTTGAATTACCTTCATAGGCTAACATTGACTGGTTTCACTTGGAAATTCTTCTAAGTGTGGAGTTTTTGAACTTTATAATATTCCTCTAAAATCAACCAAAGTACGAATACCAATTTACTCACCTGTTATCAGGAGAGAATCCAGTGCTGCATCTTTCAGCCCAGCACTGGTCCTGAAAAGTAATTTTAACCGTACTTACCAGTAACTTATATTTTCTTCCATAGGAATCCATTGTCTGGTTTTCAGCAAAAAGTTTCAAAGTGTTGATTTTTACAAACTACAAATATTCCTTAAAAATCACCTGTATGACTTAAACGCATTCTTTCAACTGTTTACAGGAGATGCACCAGTGCTGGATCCAGGATCCAACACTGAGTAAGAAAAAGTAACGATAACAGTTTTTACCTGCTAAGTGAATTTCCTTCCATAGGATAACATTGGTGATTCTATGAGAAAAAGTTTCTAAGTGTCAACTTTTAAAATACAATAATATTCCTTAAAAATCACGACTGTAACCAAAACGCTTTTACTCAACTGTTTACAGGAGATGTACCAGGACTGAATCTAGGATCCAGTCCTATGGTTAGAAAAGTAATCCATAAAGTAACTAATTGCATTTAACTAGAAATTCACATTGAGCTGAATGTTGCATTGTGTTTGAAAATGTGTTGCCCATTGCAACAACTGTAACTACTGTACTTAAAAGTCTATTGCCTATGTGCAAAGTATTTAAACTAAAGTAATTCATTCTGAGAAAGTATTTTTGTAATGTAATGTATAATGTAATTACAATGTAATTTAAACAATAAAATATGTAAAAAAAATTGTTTCTAAAAATGTAGTAAATCAGTATGAAAAAAATTAATATAACAATTAATACATTTAAAAATTGTCATTTACAAAACCTTTGAAATTCACTGAAAAAACCGTAGGTATCAGGCACGTTATAGTTAGAAATTAGCATTTAAAAAACCTTTGAAATTCACTGAAAAAACCATAGGTTTCAGACACGTTATAGTTACAAATTAGCATTTAAAAAACCTTTGAAATTCACTGAAAAAACCATAGGTTTCAGACACGTTATAGTTACAAATTAGCATTTAAAAAACCTTTGAAATTCACTGAAAAAACCATAGGTTTCAGACACGTTATAGTTACAAATTAGCATTTAAAAAACCTTTGAAATTCACTGAAAAAACAATAGGTTTTAGGGACAGTTATAGTTACTTGGACATTGCACTCGTACAAAACCCGTGAAATTCCCCTGTTATAGTTAGTTCAGCTAACTATAACTCGCGCCCCACAATGCACTGCTGATGACGTCACATATTACATCACTCATGACATGGTCAGTGACATCACTGATGACATCACTGATGACATCTCAAATGACATCACTGATGACATCATCCACGTGATAATCTGATGCACCTCCTCACACCCTAATATAATCTTTGATACACCCACTCTAAATTACAGACTGCCATTCGCAAAACCATAGACACTCCAACACCAATAACCACATACCCACTCACTGATTCTTAGGTCTACACACACACATCCACTCACTCACCCGTACAGTCACTCATACTTACGGTCACTCAGTACAGGACTATCATATGCACTCTTACTCCTATATAGACACTCAAACAACGCCACTCATCCATAGAGATACTCAGACACCTAGTCAGTCATGCAAATAATTAAACACACTGCCATTTACTCACCTATACAGTTATACACACACCAGCTCACTTACTCATACAAATAGTAGCACATTGTTACGCTCTTATACAATCACTGATACAAGCACACACTCATCCATACAGCCACTATCACAATCACTCACTCTTGCTTATAGCTATTTATATACTCCAACACACATATATACTGCCTTTCACATATGTAGTTACTCACACATGTACCACTGGGACATACATTCACTCACTAACACACTCTTACACACACTTACCCACCCATACAGTCTATCACAGATGCACTCTTGAAACCATCCACCCAGTGAATCACCCACTCACACATCTATGCACAGAGTTGCACACACCCCTCCCACACAAACACTCAGGCACCCATACAGATACTCAGACAAGCATTCAATAACTCATATAGACACTCATTTAGCTATTCACAAACACATGCAGCCACTTACACAGCAACAGACAGACGGATACAGACATTCACCCAGTTTAGTCACTAACCCATGCATTCAGTAAGATACGTTAAATCACTCACTTATAGAGTCAGTCACGCACCTACTAAATCATCCATACAGACACTTACACACCCACTCATTCTTCAATACGTCTTTTCCTATATATATTAAAAATATTTAAACTTTACAGAAACACACAGTCACTGGATGATGTCATCAGTGATGTCATTTGAGATGTCATCAGTGATGTCATCAGTGATGTCACTGACCATGTCATGAGTGATGTAATATGTGACGTCATCAGCAGTGCATTGCGGGGCGCGAGTTATAGTTAGCTGAACTAACTATAACGGGGGAATTTCACGGGTTTTGTACGAGTGCAATGTCCAAGTAACTATAACTGTCCCTAAAACCTATGGTTTTTTCAGTGAATTTCAAAGGTTTTTTAAATGCTAATTTGTAACTATAACGTGTCTGAAACCTATGGTTTTTTCAGTGAATATATATATATCTCCAGCCATTATGGCACACACGATCCCGATGCCAGATACCGACACTGCAGTTCCAGTATTCCAGTATGTTTTATTCTTTGTATATAGGGCTGTAACGCGTTTCGGCAGGATCCCCTGCCTTGTTCACACCCTGCCTTGTTCATATATATATAATCTACAGGCGGTTGCCAGTAGGTAGCTATAGTTAGGACCTTGTTTCTATTCAAAAAGCATTTTTTCTTTAGCAAATATCTTTGGTGGCGTTCAATAAAATCTTTGTGAAGTTTTTAAAACCAGTAGCGGTCGGTGGTGGGAGTGCCGCAGGGCGCTGACGTTGGGCGGGGCAGGGTGGGGGGTAGTAAACTACGGATTACAGCCGATTACAGGTAAGTACACATATAAATAAATAAAACAAATTTCGTTGCACGCGCTGCATCGCATTTGGCGATGCAGCGCGAGAAACGAAATTCGTTTTATTTATTTATATGTGTACTTACCTGTAATCGGCCGTAATCCGTAGTTTACTACCCCCCACCCTGCCCCTCCCCTGCCCCACGTCAGCGCCCGGCGGCACTCCCACCACCGACCACTACTGTTTAAAACTAATGGCCCACTCACTTTAGCTGCTGTCTTGAAAATTTTGGGGTGATCTGTCATGCAGGGGCAGAGAAAAAGGGGGTCCCAAAATACTTTTTATCCATGTTAATTTCCATATGAAACTGTTGACGCAGCTACAGCCCGAATTGCTGAACAGAATTACACCAAATTTGGCAAAAAAGTAGCTCTTGGTCCAGAGTGCACTCTTTTTGTTAAATGGTGTAAATCTGTTCAGTATTTCCTGAGAAATTTAAACCTTTCCCAGATATCCAAATATGGCCACAGAGGATCCACAAAACCCTCACAATCTCGTGCCTGAGATTTGATAGGCTGCCAACACTTCAAACCAGGAAGTGTTGGCAGCCATCTTGTGACTTGGTCGAGGCCTCGCCCCCTTTCTCCACTACTCTGCAAATATGCCTCCTTGCACACTACTGATTGGAGGATGAAGTCCACTTTACCTCTGATGGACCTTGGGAGCCAAGAAGCCCCTTCTGGTACCGCCTATGCAACAAAATTCCTGAGAGCTGGTCGGAAGCCCACCCCATTTCTCCATCACTCTGAAAATGCAACTACTACTTAAAAAAACTAAAGAAATTCACAGGAAAAACAAAGGGTTACAGGGACATTATAGTTAGAAATTAGCATTTAAGAAACCTTAGAAATGCACTGAAACAATCACAGGTTTCAGGGACGGTATAGGTAAGAATTAGCATTTAAAAAACTTTAGAAATTCACGAAAAATCCAAAGGTTACAGGGACATTATAGTTAGACTGACATTTCACTTGTACAAAAGCAGAGAAATTCAGCCGTTATAGCTATCTGAGCTAACTATATGTCACGTCCCCGCAATACACTGCTTATGTACTCATATATTACATCACTCATGCCATGGTCAGTGACATCACTGATGACATCTCAAATGATATCACTGATGACATCATTCACAGCATCTCTGACGCACCCACAAACAACCCTATAGAATCTTTTATACATCCACTGCCATTCCCACACAACCATTAACAAACCCATTCACAGAGCCATACCGGTACTTACACACCCACTCACTGATTAAATTATATACATATACATACTCTCGCTCACCCATACTGCCCCTCCTAGACCCTCTTACTCACTAATACAGCCATTGACATATCCACTCTTACAGCCATACAGGTGTTCACACACTGAGTAAGTCACCCATAGAACTATTCACACATCTAGACACTCATCCATACAGTCAATCATAGAGCCACTTACTCTCCCAAAAAGTTATACACCCACCCACTTACTTACTCATGCAAATAGTAACACATATTCACTGACAGAAGCATGCACTTATCCATATAGCCACTCTCACATTCACTCACTCATGCATACAGTCACTCATATACCCCGTCACTCATGTATACTGTCTTTCACATACTCAGTTACTCACCCATACTGACACATGCACACAATCACCGATACCGTCATACAGACACTCACTCACCCATACAACTTCTCACACATGTAACAGTACCCCATACAGCCACTGACTACCCACTCACTGATCCATACAGGTAGTCACACACCTCTTCACTCACAAACACAGGTACCCAAATAACATAGATGTAGTCAGACAACCAATAAATCACCCATATAGCCATTCATGTACCCACTGACACACTCATATATCCACTTAGACATCAACTGATCGACAGATACACACATTCACACAACCAGTCACTCACCCATACATTCACTGAGACGCCTAATCACTCACTTATACAGTAAGTCACACACCAACTGAGTCATGCATACAGTCACTCATACATCCACTGATTCAACAATACACCTTGGTATATATATTAAAAACTCATAAACTTTTAAAAAACACTCACAATCATTGGATGATGTCATCACTGATGTAATCAGTGATGCCATTTGAGATGTCATCACTGATGTCATCAGTGATGTTACTGATCATGTCATGAGTGATGTAATATGTGAGGTCATAAGCAATGGATTGCGGGGCGTCAGTTATAGTTAGCTCAGCTAACTAAAACGGCTGAATTTCTCTGGTTTTGTACGAGTGAAATGTCAGCCTAACCATAATGTACCTGTAACCTTTGGTTTTTTCAGTGAAAAAATAAATAAATATATATATATATATATATATATATATATATATATATATATATATATATATATATATATATATGAGACTATCACGTTGCAATGCCCGAGTTTTTAACATATCCTTGTGACCAGCGGCATACATAGCGGGATTTTTTTCATAGTGTTTGTACTCAATAGAGGGGTGTTGTACAGCCTACGTTTGGTGTTAACGCAAACTGCTGCATGTGACAACATTATCTATTGGGAAAGAGGCGATCCTTTGAAACTTAACTTTTTAATGATGTTTAAAGCCCCTAACATGTTTATTGCGAAGTGGCATGTCTCTGTTTATATTATCAACGTACAAATTGAACATTGAATATGTGCAGGTTTGAATGTTTAATTCTGTGCAGCGCAAACAGTGCACATAATATGCTTAGGGGCCATTTTGGCCTGTGAGTTGCATAAATGTTTGAACAGTTTCCAACAGGTAGTGCGCGTATGTTTGAATTGTGTATGTCTATTTATTCATTCCTGCTCGTAAATGTTTGGCCAATCGGGGACAGTACCATTTCTATTTCCATGACTTGTGGGGTTTTCAAAGCTGTTTGAAACATGGTGATTCATTGATTGAGAAAGGCTGTGCACAGCCGAAACGCGTCTCAGTGATTTTACTGCCGGGTTCGGAGTGACCACACTTCATTAAATCAGCCACCATTTGGATCCTCCTGTGCGTGTTCCCTTTTTCTTTGGAGAAGTTGGGATGTTGGTTTGATATCATAGGTGGCTGCGGCGACACCTCTGCACGCAACACCAGCGAAAAATAGGGCTTGCCTTTTTGACTGCGAATCAAGGAATTCAACGGGGTACCGTATCTGGCAAGCCCCCAGGGACAGACCGGGATGAGCAATATGAGGTAAAGACCTGTGTGGAGGTCACGACCGAGTGCGAGGAAATCCGGGAGATTTTCGGCGTGGTGTTTCTGCCTTCCGCCATGAGTTGTCTGCCTCACTCAGAATGCCGAGGATGACCTGGTGCTGGGCACCGCGCAATATTTGTTGCTCTGCGGTGAGGGTTTGTGGGTTCATTTTACGTGGTGAGGAAGTCTCCGTGCCCGGTGTATGAAAGGATCTAAAATGCGCTTCTTTCCGGCTGACAACTCGCAACACATCAATGTTTGTTAATTACCTGAGACTATCACGTTGCAATTCCCGAGTCTTTAACATTTCCTTGTGAACAGCGGCATAAATAGCGGGATTTTTTGCATAGTGTTTGTACTCAATAGAGGGGCGTTGTACAGCCTACGTTTGGTGTTAACGCGAACTGCTGCAAGTGACAACATTATCTATTGAGAAAGAGGCGATCCTTTGAAACTTAACTTTTTAACGATGTGTAAAGCCCCAAATATGTTTATTGCGAAGTGGCATGTCTCTGTTTATATTATCAACGTACAAATTGAACATTGAATATGTGCAGGTTTGAATGTTTAATTCCATGCAGCGTGAACAGTGCACATAATATGCTTAAGGGCCATTTTGGCCTGTGAGTTGCATAAATGTTTGAACAGTTTCCAACAGGTAGTGCGCGTATGTTTGAAATGTGTATGTCTATTTATTTATTCCTGCTCGTAAATGTTTGGCCAATCGGGGACAGTACCATTTCTATTTCGATGACTTGTGGGGTTTTTAAAGCTGTTTGAGACATGGTGATTCATTGATTGAGAAAGGCTGTGCGCAGCCAAAACGCATCTGAGTGATTTTACTGCCGGGTCCGGAGTGACCACACTTCATTAAATCAGCCACCATTTGGATCCTCGTGTGCGTGTTCCCCTTTTTCTTTGGAGAAGTTGGGATGTTGGTTTGATATATATATATATATATATATATATATATATATATATATATATATATATATATAGATATATATATATATATATATATATATATATATATATATATATATATTATCTACTGGCGGTCTCCAGTAGATAGTTATAGTTAGGACCTATTATCCATAGGAAATCCGTAACATTCTATTCCCAATAACTTTGGCGTCGTTTGACGAATCATCGCGAAATTTTCAAAACTAGTGGGGCGCTCCGGTCCGCTCCTGTCTTGAAAGTTTCGGGGTGATTCATCAAGCGGGGGCCGAGAAAAAAGGGGGGTCCCAAAACGTGTTTTCTCCATGTTAATTCCCATAGGAAATTTTAGACACTGCTACAGCCCGAACTACTGAACGGAATTACATCAAATTTTGCAAAAAGGTAGCGCTCGGTTCAGAAAGCGACCTTTTTTTTAAATGGTGTAAATCCGTTCAGTAGTTGCGGAGAAATTCAAAAAATAAGAGTCAAAAAATCAATTTCCCATAGGAAACTTTATGCAAGGCTACAGCAAAAACTGCTGAACGGAATTACACCAAATTTGGCAAAAAGGTAGTGCTTGGTACAGAAAGCACCCTTTTTAAAAATGGTGTAAATCCGTTCAGTAGTTGCTGAGAAAATCCAAAATAAATGTTTCGATATTTAGAGGCACGGAGGATCCGCGCACCCTCCCGACCACAAGCTGCATTCTAATTGGCTGTCAACACTCCAAACCAGGAAGTATTGGCAGCCATCTTGTGCATCGGTAGAATCGAGACACAAGAAAACAGGAAAAAAAACACGAAAAACAAGAAAAGGGGGCAGGGTAGAAACACCCTGACCCCCTAGGCCTGCTTAGGGGGTCCCACAAGGACCCCCATGGCCCAAAAAAGCATTTATTTATTTTTAAATCGCGGGATGCGCGTTGAATCCATGGATCCGGGAAAGAAGAAAAAAATAACGAAGCGCAGGCTCCTGCGCTTCTTTATTAATTAGCCCCCGGGTGGGCCAAGTCCCGGGGGCATTTGCAAAATATATTTGCGGGGGCCCCGGGGCTTTTATTTTAAATAGGTGGGGGGCCTCAAAGGCCCCCCAAGCCCTGGGGACCGCCACCCCCGGGGCTTTATTTAGATATTTGCGGCGGGCTCATGGCCCCCCCGCAGCCCAGGGGACCGCCACCCCCGGGGCATGTTTTTAAAAAAAATAAACTACCTGTGTGGGGGGGCTTGAGCCCCCCCACATGCCCCGGGGACCGCCACCTCCCCGGGGCACTAAGAATGCAAATTTGGGGGTCCGTTACGGACCCCCGAGCCCCGGGGACCACCACCCCCCGGGGCTTTGCTAATGTTGGGAGGGGGGCCGCGCGGCCCCCCTCCTGGAGCCAGTGATGGCCCTGGGGACCGCCACCCCCCAGGGCCAGCTCCTGCAGTGTCCTGGGGTGCCCACCCTCGGGACACTGTTGTTTGCCTCGTGGCTCCCGCCCCGTCATTGCAAACTCTGGTTTGGGTTTTGAAAGCGAGAGCAGGACTCCCCAGGACTCCCCTTTTTACACCACTCTGCAACGCAGCTCTGTGGCGCTTACTGGAGGTAAGTGGTGGGCTAGTTGGCCCACGGGGCCCCTCAGGACTCAAGGGGACTTAATGAATCCCCCAATTTACAACGCACCAGGGGGTGCGTTTGCGCAGTGGTGCAGGGAGGGGGCGTGGCCTGATGTCACAAGTGTGGAAACACGCCCTGTGGCGCGTTTTAAGTTGGGGAATTAAGTCCCCTTGAATCATGAGGGTCACTGGGGGCCAACTACCCCACCAGGTATGTCCAGTAAGTGCCACAGAGTTGCATTGCAGAGAGGTGTAAAACGGGGCATGGCCTCTGACCACCTCTCTGCAACGCAGCTCTGTGGTGCTTCCTGGAGGTACATGGTGGGCTAGTTGGACCCAGGGACTTTCAGGATTCAAGGGGACTTAATCCCCCAACTTAAAATGTGCCACGGGGTGCCTTTGCACAGTGGTGAAGGGAGGGGGCGGGGCCTGAGGTGACGTGTGCAAACACGCCCTGTGGCGCGTTTTAAGTTGGGTAATAAGTCCCCTTTAATCCTGAGGGCCCCTAGGGGCCAACTAAGCCACTAGGTACCTCCAGGAAGCGCCACAGGCCTGCGTTGCAGAGAGGTGGTCCAGGCCACGCCCCTTTTTACACCTCTGTGCAACGCAGCTCTGTGGCACTTACTGGAGGTACTTAGTGGGCTACTTGGAC
Source organism: Calotriton arnoldi (assembly GCA_963921515.1). Lineage (NCBI taxonomy): Eukaryota > Metazoa > Chordata > Amphibia > Caudata > Salamandridae > Calotriton > Calotriton arnoldi. Next base: position 542,281 of record CAWUFW010000945.1, read on the forward strand.
CCCTGGGACCCTCAGGATTCAAGGGGGCTTAATTTGCCAACTTAAAACGGCCACAGGGCGTGTTTACACAGTGGTGAAGGGAGGGGACGGGGCCTGAGGTGACGTGTGCAAACACGCCCTGTGGCGCATTTTAAGTTGGGGAATTAATTCCCCTTCAATCATGAGGGCCCCTGGGGGCCAACTAGCCCACCAGGTGCTTCCAGTAAGCGCCACTGCGCTGCATTGCAGAGAGGTGGTCCAGGCCATGCCCCTTTTTACACCTCTCTGCAACGCAACTCTGTGGTGCTTACTGGAGGTACCTGGTGGGCTAGTTGGACCCCAGGGACCCTTAGGATTCAAGGGGACTTTATCCCCCAACTTAAAACGGCCAGAGGGCGTGTTTGCACACATGTAACCTCAGGCCCCCCCTCCCTACACCAGTGTGCAAACGCGCCCCATGGCGCGTTTTAAGAGGTAGTTTTAATCCCCCTGCCCTATTATGTACTAGGGAGTTACAGAGGAGGTCATGCTAATCACAGGGGTACCCCAACGCATAGTGTTCCCTAGTGTATGTAGGTGTTTTAACTGTATTCTAAGTGTCTTTTACCATAGCACTGGCTCTAGGCCTGGTTAGTCAGAGTCAGTTACCACCAGTACCCGTCTGGAAAAGGTGTGGGCACAGGATGATTTTGCAACAAGGCCTCTTTCTGCTCCTCTGTTGGTTCTTTCTGCACATGTCTAGCTTCTTCCTGCATTTTTCTTCGTCTTTGTAGGCTTCTGTTTCTTTCTACATTTCTTTTGCTTCTTTCTGTGCGTTTTTTCTTCTTTCTTCACATGTCCTACTTCTGTAGGCATAGTTACAAACTAGCATTTGAAAAACCTTTGAAATTCACTGAAAAAACCATAGGTTTCAGGCACGTTATAGTTAGAAATTAGCATTTAAAAACCTTTGAAATTCACTGAAAAAACCATAGGTTTCAGGCACGTTATAGTTAGAAATTAGCATTTAAAAAACCTTAGAAATTCACTGAAAAAACCATAGGTTTTAGGGAAAGTTATAGTTAGTTGGACATTGCACTCGTACAAAACCCGTGAAATTCCCCCGTTATAGTTAGTTCAGCTAACTATAACTCGCGCCCCCGCAATGCACTGCTGATGACGTCACATATTACATCACTCATGACATGGTCAGTGACATCACTGATGACATCACTGATGACATCTCAAATGACATCACTGATGCCATCACTGATGACATCATCCATGTGATAATTTCATGCATCTTCTCACACCCTAACATAACTTTAGATACACCCACTCTAAATTACAGACTGCCATTCTCAAAACCATAGACACTCCAACACCAATAACTACATACCCACTCACTGATTCTTAGGTCTACACACACATCCACTCACTCACCCGTACAGTCACTCATACTTATGGTCACTCAGTACAGGACTATCATATGCACTCATACACCTATATAGACAGTCACACACCGCCACTCATCCATAGAGGTACTCACACACCTAGTCAGTCATAGAAATAATTATTCAAACTACCCTTTACTCACCTATACAGTTATACACACACTAGTTCACTTAGTCATACAAATACTAGCACATTCTTACGTTCTTATACAATCACTGATACAAGCAAACACTCATCCATGCAGCCACTCTCACAATCACACACTCTCACTTATAGACATTTATATACTCTAACACACATATATACTGCCTTTTATATATGTAGTTACTTACACATGTACAAATAAGATATACATTCACTCACTAACACGCCCATACACACACTCACCCACCCATACAGTCCATCACAGATGCACACTTCAAACTATGCTCCCAGTGAATCACCCACTCACACATCTATGCACAGAGTCACACACACCCACCCACACAAACACTCAGGCACCCATACAGATACTCAGACAACCAATCAATAACTTATATAGACACTTATGTAGTTATTCACAAACCCATGCAGTCACTTACACACCAACAGACAGACGGATACAGAGATTCACACAGTTTAGTCACTAACCCATGCATTCACTAACATATGTTTAACCACTCACTTATAGAGTCAGTCACGCACCTAGTAAAACATCCATTCAAACACTTATACACCCACTCATTCTTCAATACGCCTTTACCTATATATATTAAACATATTTAAACTTTAGAGAAACACACAGTCACTGGATGATGTCATCAGTGATGTCATTTGAGATGTCATCAGTGATGTCATCATTGATGTCACTGACCATGTCATGAGTGATGTAATATGTGACGTCATCAGCAGTGCATTGCGGGGGCGCGAGTTATAGTTAGCTGAACTAACTATAACGGGGAAATTTCACGGGTTTTGTACGAGTGCAATGTCCAACTAACTATAACTTTCCTTAAAACCTATGGTTTTTTCAGTGAATTTCTAAGGTTTTTTAAATGCTAATTTCTAACTATAACATGCCTGAAACCTATGGTTTTTTCACTGAATATATATATATATATATATATTCACTGAAAAAACCATAGGTTTTAGGGAAAGTTATAGTTAGTTGGACATTGTACTCGTACAAAACCCGTGAAATTCCCCCGTTATAGTTAGTTCAGCTAACTATAACTCGCGCCCCCGCAATGCACTGCTGATGACGTCACATATTACATCACTCATGACATGGTCAGTGACATCACTGATGACATCACTGATGACATCTCAAATGACATCACTGATGACATCATCCAGTGACTGTGTGTTTCTGTAAAGTTTAAATATGTTTAATATATATAGGGAAAGGCGTATTGAAGAATGAGTGGGTGTATAAGTGTCTGAATGGATGATTTAGTAGGTGAGTGACTGAGTCTATAAGTGAGTGATTAAACGTATCTTACTGGATGAATGGGTGAGTGACTAAACTGTGTGAATGTCTGGATCCGTCTGTCTGTTGTTGTGTAAGCAGCTGCATGGGTTTCTGACTAGCTAAATGAGTGTCTATATGGGTTATGGATTGGTTCTCTGAGTATCTGTATGGGTGCCTCAGTGTTTGTGTGGGTGGGGTGTGTGTGACTCTGTGCTTAGATGTGTGAGTGGGTGATTCACTGGGTGCATGGTTTCAAGAGTGCGTCTGTGATGGACTGTATGGGTGGGTGAGTGTGTGTATGGGTGTGTTAGTGATTGAATGTATATCTCAGTGGTACATGTGTGAGTAACTACATATGTGAAAGGCAGTATATATGTGTGTTGGAGTATATAAATGGCTATAAGTGAGAGTGTGTGATTGTGAGAGTGGCTATATGGATGAGTGTGTGCTTGCATCAGTGATTGCATAGGAGCGTAAGAATGTGCTAGTATTTTTATGAGTAGGTGAGCTGGTGTGTATAACTGTATAGGTGAGTAAATTGGAGTGTGATTAATTATTTGCATGACTGACTAGGTGTGTGAGTACCTCTATGGATGAGTTGCGTTGTGTGAGTGTTTATATAGGTGTATGAGTGCATATGATAGTCCTGTACTGAGTGACTGTAAGTATGAGTGACTGTACGGGTGAGTGAGTAGATGTGTGTGTGTAGACCTAAGAATCAGTGAGTGGGTATGTACTTATTGGTATTGGAGTGTGTATGGTTTTGAGAATGGCAGTCTGTAATTTAGAGTGGGTGTATCAAAAGTTATATTAGGGTGTGAGAAGATGCATTAAATTCTCACATGGATGATGTCATCAGTGATGTCATTTGAGATGTCATCAGTGATGTCATCAGTGATGTCACTGACCATGTCATGAGTGATGTAATATGTGACGTCAGTGCATTGCGGGGCCGCGAGTTATAGTTAGCTGAACTAACTATAACGGGGGAATTTCATGGGTTTTGTACAAGTGCAATGTCCAACTAACTATAACTTTCCCTAAAACCTATGGTTTTTTCAGTGAATTTCAAAGGTTTTTTAAATGCTAAACCCTAACTATAACAGGCCTGAAACCTATGGTTTTTTCAGTGAATTTCAAAGGTTTTTAAAATGCTAATTCCTACCTATAACAAGCCTGAAACCTATGGTTTTTTCAGTGAATTTCAAAGGTTTTTTAAATGCTAATTCCTAACTATAACATGTCTGAAACCTATGGTTTTTTTCAGTGAATTTCAAAGGTTTTGTAAATGACAATTTTTAAATGTATTAATTGTTATATTTATTTTTTTGATACTGATTTACTACATTTTTTTAAACTATTTATTTTTAGATATTTTATTTTTTAAATTACATTGTAATTACATTATACATTACATTACAAAATATACTTTCTCAGAATGAATTACTTTAGTTTAAATACTTTGCAAATAGGTAATAGACTTTTAAGTACAGTAGTTACAGTTGTTGCAATGGGCAACACAATTTCAAACACAATGCAACATTGAGCTCAATGTGAATTTCTAGCTAAATGCAATTAGTTACTTTATGGATTACTTTTCTAACCACAGGACTGGATCCTAGAGTCAGTCCTGGGACATCTCCTGTAAACAGTTGAGTAAAAGCGTTTTGGTTACAGTAGTGATTTTTAAGGAATATTATTGTATTTTAAAAGTTGACACAGAAACTTTTTCACATAGAATCACCAATGTTATCCTATGGGAGGAAATTCACTTAGCAGGTAAGTAGTGTTATCGTTACTTTTTCTTACTCAGTGGTGGATCCTGGATCCAGCACTGGTGCATCTCCTGTAATCAGTTGAAAGAATGCGTTTAAGTCATACAGGCGATTTTTAAGGAATATTTGTAGTTTGTGAAAATCAACACTTTGAAACTTTTCTGCTGAAAAGCAGACAATGGATTCCTACGGAAGGAAATATAAGTTACTGGTAAGTACGGTTAAAATTACATTTCAGGATCAGTACTGGGCTGAAAGATGCAGCACTGAGGTCTCTCCTGATAACAGGTGAGTAAATCGGAATTCGTATGTTGGCTGATTTTAGAGGAATATTTGTATGTTTCAAAAATCGACACTTAGAAACTTTTTCAGCAAAAAGCAGGCAATGATATCCTATGGAAGGAAATTCAAGTTACTGGTTAAGTACGGTTAAAATTACTTTTCAGGATCAGTACTGGGCTGAAAGATGCAGCACTGAGGTCTCTCCTGATAACAGGTGAGTAAATCAGAATTCGTATTTCTGCTGATTTTAGAGGAATATTATAAAGTTCCAAAACTCCACACTTAGAAGAATTTCCAAGAGAAACCAGAAAATGTTAGCCTATGGAAGAAAATTCAAGTTCCTGGTAAGTACGGTTAAAATTACTTTTCAGGATCAGTACTGGGCTGAAAGATGCAGCACTGAGGTCTCTCCTGATAACAGGTGAGTAAATCGGAATTCGTAGTTTGGCTGATTTTAGAGGAATATTTTTATGTTTCAAAAATCGACACTTAGAAACTTTTTCATCAAAAAGCAGGCAATGATATCCTATGGAAGGAAATTCAAATTACTGGTAAGTACGGTTAAAATTACTTTTCAGGATCAGTACTGGGCTGAAAGATGCAGCACTGAGGTCTCTCCTGATAACAGGTGAGTAAATAGGAATTCGTAGTTCGGCTGATTTTAGAGTAATATTTGTACAATGGTGAAGGGAGGGGGCGGGGCCTGAGGTGACATCTGTGCAAACGCGCCCCGTGGCGCGTTTTAAGTTGGGGGATTAAGTCCCCTTGAATCATGAGGGTCCCTAGGGGCCAACTAGCCCACCAGGAACCTCCAGTATGCACCAGGGGGCTGCGTTTCAGAGACGTGTACAGAGGCCACACCCCTTTTTACACCTCTCTGCAACGCAGCTCTGTGGCGCTTTCTGGACGTACCTGTTGGGCTAGTTGGCCCCCAGGGACCCTCGGGATTGAAGGGGATTTAATTCCCCATCTTAAAACACGCCACGGGCCTGTTTGCACACATGTCACCTGAAGCCCCGCCCCCTCCCTTCACCACTGTGCAAACGCGCCCTGTGGCGTGTTTTAAGTTGTGGGATTAAGTCCCCTTGAATCCTGAGGGTCCCTGGAGTCCAACTAGCCCACCATGTACCTCCAAAAAGCGCCACAGAGCTGCGTTGCAGAGAGGTGTAAAAAGGGGCGTGGCCTCTGTACACCTCTCTGCAACGCAGCTCCCTGGCGCATACTGGAGGTTCCTGGTGGGCTAGTTGGCCCCCAGGGACCCCCAGTATTCAAGGGGAATTACTAACCCTTCTTAAAACGCGCCAGGGGGCGCGTTTGCAGAGTACTGCAGGGAGGGGGCGGGGCCTCCGGCACGATGCTGGTCTTTTTTTTTTTTTTTTTTTTTTTGATTGTGAGGGGGCTGCCTGGCCCCCTTCCCTCAGGCACTTTTGCCCCGGGGACCCCATCCCCCGGGGCCTGAGCATTTTTTTTTTTTTTTTTAAATAAAAAAACAAAAATGGGAAGGGGGCCGCGTGGCCCCCCTTCCCTGGGCCTGTTTTGGCCCCGGGGACCCCATCCCCCGGGGCATGCCCTCGATTTTTATTTTTTAAATTTTGAGGGGGGCTGCAGGGCCCCCCTCCTCAGGCCATTTAAGGCCCCTGGGACCCCATCCCCCGGGGCCGGCCTTCCCTTTTTTTTTTTTTTTTTTTTTTTTTATTTGGGGAGGGGGGCTGCGCGGCCCCCATCTCAGGCCACTTATGGCCCCGGGGACCCCATCCCCCAGGGCCTGGCCTCTGGTTGGGGACTGTGGGGGGGTCCCCAAACCCCCCACAGTCCCGCCGGCTCCCCGTGTCCTACGGGAGCCGGCATTTCTTTTCCACATGGGGAGCAGCCAACATGCTGCTCCCCATGTGGAAAAGCAATTGGTTTGCATTTTGAAAGAGAGAGCAGGTTTCCTGCTCTCTTTCAAAATGCAAACCAAGTTTGCTATGACAGGACGGGAGCCGCGAGGCTCCCGTCCTGTCATTGCAAACAGCAGTGTCCCGGGGTAGGCACCCCGGGACACTGCAGGAGCCGGCCCTGGGGGGTGGCGGTCCCCAGGGCCATCAAGGGCTCCAGGAGGGGGGCCGCGCGGCCCCCCTCCCAACCATTTAACAGCCCCGGGGAGGTGGCGGTCACCGGGGCGTGTGGGGGGGCTGGAGCCCCCCCCACACAGGTCAAACATTTTTTTAAAAAAGAAGCCGCGGGGGGTGGCGGTCCCCGGGGCTGCGGGAGGGCCAAGAGCCCTCCCGCGCCATTATTTTTTGAAAGCCCCGGGGGGTGGCGGTCCCCGGGGCTTGGGGGGCCTTAGAGGCCCCCCACATTAAATTTAAACCCCCACAACCATGCCCCCGGGACTTGGCCCACCCGGGGGCAAATTAACATCGAAGCGCGGGAGACCGCGCTTCGATTTTTTTATTTTTCGTCGGGATTCGCGCACCCTAAGCGCATCCCGCCGATTTTTTTTTTTTTTTTTTATGCTTTTTTCTGCCCAGGGGGTCCTTGTGGGACCCCCTGAGCAGACCTAGGGGGTTAGGGTGTTTCTACCCTGCCCCCTTTGTTCGTTTTGCGCACTTGTTTCCTCTGGGGGTTTTTTCTAATCGGCAGGATCCGCGCACCCTGAGCGCATCCTGCCGATTAAAAAAAAAAAAAATGCTTTTTTCTGCCCAGGGGGTCCTTGTGAGACCCCCTGAGCAGACCTAGGGGGTCAGGGTGTTTCTACCCTGCCCCCTTTGTGCGTTTTGCTCACTTGTTTTTGTGCCTCGGTTCTACCGAGGGACAAAATGGCTGCCAACACTTCCTGGTTTGGAGTGTTGACAGCCAGCTGACAGCCAATTAGCATGCAGCTTGTGATCGGGACGGTGCGCGCAGGGTGCGCTGAGGGTACGCGGACCCTACTCGGCCATAGATATATATGTGACTTTACTTGTGAATTTCTCAGGAACTACTGAACGGATTTACACCATTTAAGCCAAAGGCACCAGTCTGAACCAAGGGCTACCTCTTTGCCAAATTTGGTGTAATTCCGTTCAGCAGTTCGGGCTGTAGCTGCGACTAAAGGTTCCTATGGAAAAATGAATGGGGAAACGCGTTTTGTACCCCCCTTTTTTCTCGGCCCCCGCTTGACGAATCAACCCGAGACTTTCAGGGTAGGAGCGGAGCGCCCCAACAAGTTGGAAACTTTCGCGAAGATTCGTCAACCGGCGCCAACGTTATTTCAAATAGAATGTCGCGGATTTCCTATGGATAATAGGTCCTAACTATAACTATCTACTGGCGACCGCCAGTAGATAATATATATATATATATATATATAAATATATATATATATATATATATATATATATATATATATATATCAAAACGAAATCCCAAAGTATCCAAGCCACAGCGGCGCAACACCAGGGCACAGACTCCAAAAGCAAGGATATAAACGTCGTTCTTTATTCACACATCAAGGTCCAAATGACGCGTTTTGGCCGCCAGACATGCAGCCTTGATCACATGGCGCACTGATAGCAAATGGGTGACATATATACACATATGCAGTAGTATTTTTACTATGTTTACCTCATGAATTGGCATTTTACATCATTTCACCGACACTGCCTTGTGCGCTGCTTTACTGCTGGCGGTAAGTCAAATGTGAATGACTCAACTTGCTCCACAGACATAATAAACAGACTCAATACAATCAAAGTCAGCCGCTGTTACAAGATCCGAGATATTGCGATGAATAGTGACTGAAAAACCCCCTACACTTTGACAATTTCTAATGTGCGCATTTATGTAATAGTGGCAATTTCCTGAAGAATAAAGGCCATATTGGCCATTGAAAAGCAGCCGCACTAGTTACACCGGGGCCCCAGTTTGAGTCCCGTGGGAGTCGGAGGCGGTAGTCACTAATGACAAAATGGACTTAGGCACTTCGGATTGAGCCAGATTGCTGGCTCCTAGTGAGCTTAGATGGAACTCATGAAGAGCTGCGGACAGGGGAGAGTCAGGCAGCGTCTGCGAGTGAGTAAACAGATAAATTGCATAAATGCTGGAGGATATGAAATCCGCTAGCCGGATATATATATATATATGTCTGTGTGTGTGTGTGTGTGTGTGTGTGTGTGTGTGCGTGTGTGCATTCCTGGTGTCAAGTGAGCTTACTGCCCCCCTGGAAATAGATTTGGGGTAATGACCGCCAGAAAGACTTTCAGCATATATTGTTTGGGATTGGTATTTTTTTTAAAAATAATCCCTGGTGTCTAGTAGACTTTCTGCACATTGGGGATGGATTGGGGGTATTCACCTCCATCAGCCCGCCAGAGGGTGCAGAAAGACTGTCAGCATAATGTTTTGGGGGGTGGGGGCATGGTGATGCCCATGATGGGCAGACCCATCCCTATATATTTTTTTTTCAATAAGCGCTGGTGTCTAGTGGGCATTCTGCCTCCGATGGGGGGCAACTCAGTGATAAATACACCCATCTGCCCCTTGGGGTCAGAAAGACTGATCTTGTAAGAGGGTGGTTGGAGCACAAGCCCTTACCCAACAATCCACCCTCCTTAAATCCCTGGTGTCTAGTGTGTGGATCCCTGCTTGGGGATCCCTTTCCTATGATTATCCTGAAGCAGGGATCCACTGGACAGAAATGTCATTGGAAAGGGGAGATTCTTAACCTTCCAATGATATATCTCCCACCTCAATCAGTAATCGGAAGGCTGAGATATGGCCCCTGAGCCCTGATTCAGTGAATCTAGAATGACATCAGCACGCCCTGTGTGCTGATTATCATTACAGTAACTAAAAACAAAATACTCAGGCTGCTCAGTAAGCTCTTCTGGAGCAGCCCAAGGTTAATAAAGAATAGATGAATCCCGCTGGTGCAGAGCTCGAGAGGGCCCTTTGTATGCCTCCCCATTTTTGGCCAATGGCCGACAGATGCACTGGGGTGGTATAGCCAATGTCATCCATTAACAGACACCCAAACATAAGTGGTTAATCACTTAAAATATCTGTATAATTTTAAACATTGAACCTATTTAATTCACTTACCATTAGTTCCTATAGATTGCTAGTTTATTTCCTAGCCTCCATTTTTTTCTATGGAAGTATGTTGCAAAAGCATGTATGTGGTACTTGACTTAGTCCAAGACTAGGCTGTAGTGCATTTACTTTGGTTTTGACACCTTTAGGGCTGTACTTTCTTTAGGAAGGTTGTTTCTGAAATACAGTCCTCCAATTTGTTTGTGGGCATGTGTTCTGTATTAGCATGTCCCTCCCTAACCTTCTCCTTAGATTTTTGTAACCCACTCCTATTAAGTAGTAACTCTTCTCCATTTTCCAGAAACTCCTCTTTGTCTCTCACTACATTTGGTACAAAAATGTATACCTGCATGTGTAGAAGTCTGCACACGTGGAAAATACCTCCACACAGAAATGACAGGAGAGGCGGAGATATCCGGCCATAGGTTTGTGAGTTGCTTTCTGTCGTATGTCAGTAGCACTACTTTATGAATTTCAAAATGCAGTTTGTGAATTGGTCCCAGTGTTAGTTCATCAGCGCTCTAAATTACAGAAACTGCTCTTAATTGATGACCTGAGCATAGAATGCATGCCTGGATTCACATGCACACTTAACTTTTTTCCGTTTGTTTGAAGGTCTGCAAATGCGTGGGAGAGACTGTGATGCATCTATTTAGATCCTATAAGTGACTGAGAACTTTATTGTGGGTTGCTATTCACAAAACTTCTAGTGTGAGCCGCCCTAAGACTAAAACATTTGGATTCAAGGAAAAGCATCCAGCCATATGTGCCATACGCTTGCACTATATTTGCAGGATTTAAATTAAGATTAGCTGGTTAGCTTCATATTTAAAAAATTACTTGCTTAATTTTAAATTGCCAAGAGTTATTCTTGAAATAGTGTAATTGCTAAGTGCTGTAGAAGTAGATGACTCCTGAAACTGCTGAAAGTGCGGAACACTCTAAGAACAAATAGTAATAGCTAGAGGTTGCTTCATAACAAAATGTTCTGACAGTTGAACTGTAATACATAACAAGATAAACATGTGCGCTACAGCACATAGATAAGTAAGTCGTTTTTATTTTTCCGGAAACAATACTCAGTTTTAAAAAGACATTGAGACTAATGTGCAGAAAAAGGTCAGTGTTTTCCAAAAGGGAATTTTATTTCAGACTTATTCATCAACAAATGTACACAAAGTAACATTATGTAATAAAGATATTTGAAACACTTGGTTAGTTATTGCATCTGGATATCAAACAACAGCACCAAAAAGCATCATAATTAAGGAAAATCCAATATTGCAATTGTCCCTTTCTCCATTTTAAATAAATAATGCCTTTATCACTGTGTTAGTTGTAAGAAACTTAGCAATAACTGTAGACATTTAAAAAATATACCAACAAGAGCAAATGAGCCACTTAGGGCAATCAAATAGGCATAAAAGCCGGCTGGTAGGGCTGTGCATTAAGCAAATGCATCCTTTTTTTAAATATTTTTTTATTGGGAGAGTTTAACAATTACATAATCAGCAGTCGCATGATAAATAAAAGAGTAATTACATCATTACAATCTTTTAAAATGGTTCTTGGAAATTGATTAGTAAAATGACAGGAATAATGCAATATATTAAACTTGCTTACATAAAAGATGAGAAAGTCCCCCCTCCACAACTTGATAAAAAACAATCCATGATGTTACATTGCACAAATTACCAAAAAGCTTCCTAACCAAATGCCTTAAAAAGTTTTTAAAAATGTACTATAAGATCCTGATCTTAGCGCATCTCTCTTTCGGATTCCCTGATTTGTCATCGTTTGGACCACCAATGTTAAAATTTTGGAGTTTCTTCAGACTGCCACTTTTGAAGAATGAATGACCTAGCTATTAGAACGATCATATATAATCTTATGTTTAAATCAGATGAATACCCCAAGACCACTATCTGAACATCTAATGAGTGATCTAATTCTAATGTGCGAGAACAGTACTGATCAATCTCAGCCAAGAATTGTCTTAATCTTGTGCAGCTCAATTTAAAATGAGTCCAGTCCCCAGTACTAGAATTGATAATTATTTGCACAGAAGATCCTTTATATAAACAAGATATTATTTTAATAAATTTAGAGGGAAACCTAAACTTGCAGAGGATAGTATAAAGGCTTTCCCAACACACTAAATTGAAAGTCTTTTTGGCGTCTAATAACAAAACCTGAGCCGGAATTTTATTTGGTAAAAAATAATCCAGCACTTCAAGCAGAAAATCTGTATTAAAATAATAGTTGTCTCCCAGGTTCAAAGCTGCACTGATCCAGATGTATAACCGAGCCTAACCTACTACTCATTCTTTTTGCTAAAGGTTTAGTTATAATCTTATAATCAACATTTAAACAACTTATCGGTCTATATGAATTGCAATTTTCCTTATCCTTGTTTTTCTTCAAGAAACTAACTACGACTGCAGTCTGAAATGATGCAGGAATTTCACCCCCTTCTAAAATATGATTGGACAATTTTACAAGCTCAGGGTTTAATACCGATGCAAACTTTTTAAACAGTTCAGCCAGCAAGCCATCTTCTCCACAAGCCTTTCCATTGGCCAATGATTTCACTACACCTTTGATTTCTTTAAGAGAGATGTTAGCTAACAGTACTTGTGCTTGGCTTGTCTGCAATTTAGGAATAGGGAGTTTGCTAAGGAAATCCCTAAGTCTTAAAACATCTACATCCTGATGCACACTATATATTGTTTCATATTGTTTAAAATATCTAACCTGTATTTGCGCTTAGTCCATTATATGAACTTTTGTTTCCTTAGCTATAAGAGATGTAATTCTATTCTGCAGTTTACGTTTGCATAACTGTCATGCTAAAAATGTACCTGCAAATTAACTCTCCTCATATACTTTTTGGAGATATGCTGCGTTAGCAGTGTACCCTCCTTGCTTGTCTACGTGCCAGTTTGTTAGTAGTAGTATTATTACGTAAATATTGCACATTCGCCTGGTTCACATCCAACTCTAACCTTGCCCTATGCGCCCTTAGTGAATTTCTTTGCACTATCGATTTGGAAGTTATATATTCATGTATTCAATGCCATTGCTTGTACCATTTGTCTTCGGGTTTTTTGGCTGTCATTTACCTCTGTCACTGACCTGAGCAGCAGCTGAGCAGAGGAGCGTCGCGGAGGAGAGGAACGTAGAGGAGAGGAGCGGAGAGGAGCGGAGCTTCGGTCTGCTTGGCCGCCGTTGCACGCCCGGCTCCTGCTCCCGTTTTGCCGGCACCTCAGCGGCACTTTAGCGTTTCGGCATTGGTGCCGCGGCGGCGCTTCCGGCACTTCTGGTGCCCTGGGCTCCTGCTCTTGCGACCTCCACAGCTGCGGGTGTGGGTGCGGCGGCCGCGAAGCAGTGGGCGTGGAGCGGCGCCTGTCGCAGTGTCGCTGTGCGGCGGTGCTGCGGTGGCTTCAGTAGGGGACGGACAGTGGCGGCTGACCTGTGGCTCTTACTTCCACCCCCACCCCCTGCAAAACTATAAAACTACAAAACCCAGCAACCCACAACAAAGGACGACGGAACCCTGGGACTCCAGGTATTGAATCCTGGTGGCCTGCAGAGGGCAGTAGAGTGCAAACTATAAAACTACAAAACTACAACACCCAGCAACCCACAACAAAGGACGACGGAACTCTGGTTTCCTGGGATTGAATCCTGGTGGCCTGCAGAGGGCAGTAGTGTGCTCAGCAGCGAGCCACAGGATCTGCAAAAGTCTACAAAAGGAGTGAGCTGCCAGAGACGTCAATCTTCTCTGGCACCTCCTCAAGCACCCGCCTACCCCCGCCTGCCCCCGCGCACCCCTGCATACCCCTGCACGCCCGCAGCCCACAACGGTATCTGCAGCCCGGACACTAAAACGAAAAGTGACAAAAGGGCAACAAGGGATTCGGTCCTGGACCTGGAGATTTGGCCTAATAACCAGAAGTTTACCCCAGCAGTACCCCAGCAGTACACCTGGCATATGGGGCCCAAAAGAAAGGGCCGGTTGCTCACGACCCCGGAAGAAAGTCTCATGAGCCACCTACCTAATAACGAGACAACAACAAGGTCCACGAGGAGCAAATCATTAACAGACAGCTTAAACGAAAAGCCACAAGAGGCTGACCAAAGGGGCTCGATCAGAAACTTCTTAATCAAGAAAAACGACCCCCTCAACAGTGACCACGGTATCACACAGGGCGCCCTCCTCGATGGCCTATGCCCGGCTCAAGTAAAAAGCACTAACAATCTTAGCAGACAATACCCCGATCATCCCCCCATACCCGAGGAGGAGACCAGCGAGGAATGGGGGACCACCCAGGAAACGGCCAGTGCAGCTCACGAGCATCTCTATCCAAAGCAACTAGAAGGTCAACTTAGGGATGGAACCCGGCCTCTTCTTATAGATAATGGACAGGACTCCACAACTAGCAAGACGCTCAGCACTGCTCTGCCCAAAGGCTGCTCCACAGTAATGACGACGGTGCAAGTCCATCAGCCCAATGCCCCTGGTCTATACCTGCAGACCACGGAGACTAGCGAGCTCCAACATGAACCCAAAGATCCAAAATCAACAAATCATCGGTCTCATCTACTTCCCCTGGCCCCAGTGTCCCCTGTGGCTGGGGAGCTCACAGCCTCCTTCCTTCACAATCTTGGTCAAAAGATAGAAAGAACCCTAGATCTAACCCCAAACTTGTCGTGGCCCCTAGTGTCCCCATGGGCCCCCAACTCAAAAGCTGACGATCTCGAATATAACTGCAGCGCCGACGCGGCCTCGGACAAATCATCCTCGATTGAGATAACCAGCGCTACTAATAAAGCCCTCTTGTGGCAATCGACCAAGATGGAAGTGCAAATAGAACTTCTACAAGCAATTGCAGGGCGCCTAGTTGACATAAGCTCCAAGGTGGAGGTCCTAGATAACAGGATCTCCCAACATTTGGCCTCCAACCGGGGTGACTGCTTCTGCCGCTGCTCAAATCTCATCGAGAAGTGGGCCTCCGTCCCTGAGGTCCTAGAAGACATAGTGGAGATAGCGAAAGGGCGTATGGTGGCACAGACTATAAACAACACTGATGACTGGGCAAAACCGAATAGTCATCATTCGAAGGCGACACAGCCAGCAGGGGCCTCAGCAGGACAGAAGAACGCAGCCGACAATGGGAAAAGCGTAGAGCACACGACCAACAAACCCGTCAGCAGCCCAGAAACTCCCAAAGACACACAAAGTCTAAATTTCAGGGCCAACGACGCCATTGGAACAGACCCGCAGGAACACACTTCACTTGCGACGGACACACACGATCCAGCCCTTTCAAGGAGAGCAAAAAAGAAGCTAAAGAAGCAACTGACAAAAAACAACGCTAAGGTCGAGACAATTGCAGCCATTGAAGTCCAATCCACTGCCCTTACAAGGAGGCACAAAAATCACCCAGCTCTACCCAATCTTTACCGACAAAAACTGGGGTACAAAAGTCATCCAGCTTTACCCAACCTTTACCGACAAAAACCGGGACAAAAAGGCCCTACCGGTCTCCTTGCCTTTGGAAATTCAGCATAACCCAATCTCATCACCAAGCAGCTCCAGTGAGAAGGGCCAAAAGTTATTAGTAAGGCCAAACCACCTTACAGACGACGATCCAACGACCGGAACAAGTCCATCTCCTGCAGAACTGCTCACCCAGATAACCTCGGCAAAATCAACATCCAAGTCGACTACTCCAAATCCTCCACAATCAAGCCTGGGGCCTCAGCCTGTCACCGGGAGCAATATCGATCAAAGCAAGTGGCCCCAAGCAGGACTTGCCTCATGCCACCAAGGAAGCTCCTGCACAGGACCACCCTCAGCAGAGTCCGCCATAGAAAGGGGAGAAAGGGCCCAAACCGTGAGTGCACCAGCAGTTGTATATGAGGTTGTCCTCACACCGAGATTCCGTAGCACGGGACAGCATGACATCCTGAATCGGAGCAACATTCTACGTCTCTTCAAACACCTGGACACCCTAGACAAGATACAAACAGGGGACCTAGAATGGGTGAAATTCCTGAGCACGAAGGGGGACACACACGGCGATTCATCAGTGGTGGGCCTGACGAATAAAGAAATACAACAAGCCGTCATAAACAACTCCACCCTACTCGCCGAGTGGGGTATTGAAGTTCAAACGCTGCCGCACCCAAAATACCCACATGTTCTGGCACCAGACATTGGGGGAAAGGCCACTCGGTCGGTCCTGCATGGGACAAACAGCTCAGGACCCGTGGTCAGAAGCCAGACGGGCCAAAGGGACCTAATGGGCATTAGAATCTCATGTCAAAACAACCATCGGGTTATACGTACCATCACCATAACCCCGGATCAAAAGCGACACGCAAGATGGAGGCCACAGCATTCCTAACCGTAACGAAAGCCAGCTTGACAGAGGAGGACTAATCCACAAGCAGTAATTATTAATAATCTCCTGGAACATAGCAAGCATTAACAAAATCTGCGAAAACGAAAATTTGAAGCAGTTCCTGGAAAGCGGGGATATAATCTGTCTCCAAGAAACATGGGCCCTGTCCAGCACCCCTTTGGCAGGGTATTACGAACATCAGATCCCAGCCATAAAAAGGAATCTTTTTGGACGCCCAGCTGGTGGCCTATCAGTTTTCATAAAACACGAATGTGCCCTTGTCGCCACAGCCATCAATCAGAACTCCCCAGGTCTGCAAGCTCTACAGATCAGAGGTCTGAGTTTCAATAAACATCCAATGCGCCTCTTGGTAATAAACTGTTATATCAATCCCGCACAGACCCTCATGAAAGATCAACTGGAGGCACTGGCACAGAATTTAGAAGACCTGCTAAACAAACACAAAACATTCCAGGTCATTCTAGCCGGGGATTTTAATCTGAAAGATCTTGACAAAATCGAACCACCACCCCGGGGGCCAGGGAGGGCAGCTCCCCTGCAGCTCCCCTTAACAACTACAAGCTGACATCAACTTATATCCTGAAAAAAGCTCGCTCGGCCTCCTGGCATCCCCAGTGCACCTTTCGGAACGCTTCAAGAATCGATTATATTATGGCCAGCGAAGAGATGGCGGCCAGAATGGTAGACTTTGAAGTGGTAGATCGGAAGGAGAGTGACCACAGGCCACTAAGAGCAGTGTTTCAGCTGGACGTACCGCCAGCTAGTATCTACCAACCCATTGGGGAGACAAGCGGGGAGGAAAAACACAGCGTTCTGAGGAGGATTAAGTGGTCTGACAAGACCGGGTCCAAATTTCAAACATGGCTAGGCCAGGCACAGGAAGGGAGTCCGCCCGCAGAGCTCCCATCCATAAACGGATGGGAAAATATTGTTGAGGACCTACAAACCAAGCTCGGGAACTCCAAGTCACAAAACCTGAGACCGAAAGGGCAACTGAGACTAGGAAGTACCTGCGCAAACGACGACATACGAGAATGCAAAAGGCTTCTCCGCAAGGCCCGCACAGCAAAGAAAACAGGGGGCTGCCAAATAGAGGGAGCACCATTTGCATCGCTGAGGGCATCCCTAAGGAAGAAACTATGGGAATATAAAAAAGCCAACATGGAAAGTGAATGGCTCAAAGTCTTTTCCTTGATCAAACAAAAGAACCCAGCACGACTCTGGAGACCTATAAACCATCTGAGCAATCGAGGACCCACAAGAGAAAATGGAGTTGCTGAAAAAGAATGGATGCTATACGTGAACCAGCTATATGTAACAGCATCCACCAATGACGATTCAACAAGCAGTAGGGTGGATACAGCAGAGCAAGTCGATCCAGTCAGCACAAAGCCAGGAGTTGTGATTCCAAGCCCAGGCAAGGCCCCCACGGGCAACAGACCTCCGGCCACCGCCCATGGCACTCCACCAGCCTGGACAAACACCCAACAGGTTATCAAAGTCATCAAGAGTATGAAGAACGACGGGGCACCTGGGCCAAACGGGATTCCAGCACCTGTCTTTAAACTGGCACCAGAGTTCTGGGCATCACTCCTAACCCCGCTCTTCAATTACACCTTCGCGACTGCCACAATACCTGAGTCTTGGAGGGGTTCCATACTGGTCCCTATTTTTAAAAAGGAGACCGCCTAAAGCCATCGAACTATAGGCTTATTGCCCTGCTTGATCTGGAAGCCAAGGCCTATGCCCGCCTACTTCTGAAAGATCTGGAGAAGTGGGTCGAAGAGAGAAACATAATTCCCATGCACCAGACTGGCTTTAGGTCACAGGCATCAACTATGGACAATGTTCTGGTGCTCGCACACCTTTCAGCCCAGGCAACCCAGAAGAACCATCCCCCGCTCTTCTGCTGCTTCGTGGACTACAGTACAGCCTTTGTTAAAGTAGTCAGGAAAAACCTATGGCGGAAGCTAGAAAACTGGGGCATTCCATCAAACCTCCTAAAGGCAATAAGATCACTATACGAGGCCACCTGGGTGCGGGTCAAAACAAGCGCCCGCACAGTTTCCCCTAAAATAACCACGGAGAACGGGTTGAAGCAAGGATGCGTGCTGGCCCCCATCCTCTTCAACTTATACACGGCGGATTTAGGGGAAGCCCTAAAAGGAGCCTGTTTAGTAGCCCCAAGATTAGCAAGTGTGAGGCTGCCAGTTCTACAGTACGCTGATGACACAGTCATAATGGACCATACGAAGGTGGGCCTACAAAGAGCCCTAAACGCCCTAAATAGCTTTAACATGACCAACAACTTGATAGTCAATAAGGGAAAAACAAAGGTCATCATTTTTGGGTCCTACCATCTGAAAAAGAATGCACTGTGGCAACTGGGAAACGCGCAAATCAATACAGTGGCTGCATACAACTACCTAGGGGTTTGGTTGTCGGAACGGGCCAAGGCGAACGTACACCTAAAACAGCAGAGCCTCAAGGCCAGCAAGGTCACACACCTATTAAAACAACTAAGCCTGCACCTGATCAGCCCGTCCGCCAGCCCAATTCTGACAGTTCTAAGAGCGAAGCTCCTCCCAGCAATTAGTTATGGCCACCTCGCATTCCCCGGGAAACTGGACGCCCTCCTCAATTCAGCCCAAGTCAAGGCATACAAGTCAGTGCTACACATATCGAGGACAGCAAGAAAAGCAAGGCTAAGACTGGAGCTAGGCCTGGCAAGGCCGGACCTGATCTGCCAGGGGGAGATCATAAAGCTATATCTTAAGATATTAAGGGCACCCGCTAACTCCCTAAAAAATCATCTGAGACCCATTTTTGAGGGGCCAGGCTCGGCATGGCACACTAGGCTAGAAAACGCAATTAAATTACTGAAGATTGATGAAGAAAGCATACCACGGATGGAGATCCCCCTGAATGCCTGGAAGAGAGCTGTAAACAAACAAGTGCGCGAAATCTCCTTTGACCTCGATCTTAAAACGCTCTGTCGAAGCTTTCATCTGGACCCGTTGAACAAATCCTACATGGCAGGAAAAGCACAACCGTACCTAAGTGAGGCTCTCTCCATACAGGCCCGAAGTAAAATCTTATTCATGAGGTTGACCACGCTTGGGATTGCAGATTTTAATCCGGCTTGGGCCCGAAGAGAGGAATCCACAACTTGTAGACTGTGCCCCTACAGGAAGGAATCCTGGCTGCACCTTTTATGCTGTTGCCCCAACTTAAATAACGAACGCCGGCGACTTCTGCGCCCGATCTGCATCAACAAGGGTATAAAGACGTGCAGTGAAGCATCAGCCTTGTGTTTTTCAACCACTAACACAACGGCTCTAGCGAGACTGGCAAAATGTATCCATCAAATCAGGATAGCTCTAAAAGCCGCCTATGAAAGCAGCACAACCCAGGGGAAAAGCGTGGTAAACTCTGCGATCGAATGCTGATGGGACCACTCATCGATGCACCAAGGACTATGCCCCTCTCGCGTGCCTCCCAAAAGAGCATTTTCACCTGAGAGACACCTAGAGCTCCATAGAGGGTAGCTCAAGAGCTCGGCAATGCACCTTATTTCAGGGTGTAAAACGGAGGCCTTAAGATCATGTTTACAAATGCTGGGGAAAGGCTGGCCACGCTGGACTCGGGGAGGGGTGTTACATTTTACCCAGAACAAAAGTTTGAAACTACTGTTTTTAGTTTTTATATATTGATTGTTTTTACTGTAATGATTTTAATTAATTATACAGTTAATAAATTCACTATTCATGTATGGTTGTTTTAAATGCCTCCCAAATAATCTCAAACCTTGCAGTGTTATTATTTTATTTTTTTGTTTAATAATTTTTTATTGAATTTTTGAGAAAAAGGGAAAAATACAATGTGCATATAATATGACACCAATATATAAAAATTCAAAAAATACAAATATATGCCTACTTAATTAACATAGATGTAAGAAGGGAGTAAGAAAAGAGTGAGAAAAAGAAAAAAAGAGGAAAAAGAAAAGAGAGAGAAAGAGGAAAGAGAGAAAAAAAAATAAAAAATTATTATTATAAGGGACAAGGAAATAGAATCTATAACGTAGGTGCATCTAAGGAAAGATAAGCAGTGAAAGGTAGCCAAAGAAGATCAGATTTAATTTTTTGGGGTAGAGTAAGAGAAGAAACATTAGCAATCCTATGTTCATCACAAATAAAATTCCACCAAGTTAATGGTGATACCTTGGAGTTATCCTTCCAACATGTTAAAATTACTTTAAATGCTAAAGCAATGAATAAATCAAACAACAAGGAAATAGAAATAGAGTTATCTAGGTCAAGTGAAGATGAACCTAAAAAAACATTTTGCAATGATAATGGTATATCACATTGAAATATTTTCATACATTTATGCCAAACAGATTGCCAAAACTTAAAAACATTAGAACAATCATACAATTGATGAATTAGAGTCCCACTAGACCCAGAGCATGACCAACAAAGGGGTGAGGAAGAGGGGGAAAACTTGGATATGCAAACAGGTGTTAAGACCGCTCTATTATAAATAAAATATAATGATTGAGTGATGCGAGCGGCATTAGAAATCTTGAACAATTTAGACCAAAGTTTGTCCCAAAAAGGAATAGAGAACTCCATAGATAAATCTGTTTCCCAAAGTAGTTCAATATGGGATTTAGGGCGTACAGTAATAGGAGACAACAACATCTTATAAATAAAAGCAGCCTTGGGCCTATGATTATGAGCAATATTATTATATATTGGTGTAGGTGGAGTAAGTGAGGGGGAGAATGATGGAAAATTGCAACAAGTAATGTAAGATTGTAATGCAGCTGATATTAAATTATATTCTAGAAGGGATGAATCAGGCAACTGATATTGTACTTGCAGCTCCGGGAAAGGAATAACAGAATTGTGATTAACCATTTGGTGTATGAACAAAATTCCCTTCTCCTTCCAGTGTTTGTAGTAAAATGATTTACATTTATATTTAAGAAACTTATTATACCAAACAGAAGCGGACAGGAAGCATTGAAATGGATCAAGGCCTTCGGAAAAAATATTATAAAACAATTGTTTGGAATATTTTAAAATAGGATTGTCTGCTAAAAAGGTACAGTTGGACATATAAATTATGTTCCAAAAAGAAAATTGTTTCAACAAGGAACGCTCAAAGATAATCCAACTAGGAATGGGAAGATCAGCAAAGTCATAAGCTAAGGCAAAAGATTGCCTAATTAGAAATGCAGAATGGTATGACTTGAAATCTGGAAAACGAACACCACCCTCCGATTTGGGACGTTTGAGCTTCGCAAGGGCAATGCGGGGATGCTTGTTATTCCATAAAAATTTAGTGCAGATAGAGTTAATTTGTGAAAAATATGAAATAGGGATCCGAATAGGTAACATGGATAATGTGTACAGGACGTGTGGGACAATCATCATTTTAATTGTATCTAACCTACCCCACCAGGATAAGTGCAGGGGAGACCAGGAGAGGAGGAGAGCCCGTATCTTGGTAATTAGGGCATTGAAGGAGAGTTTAATTGTATTAGGAAGAGAGGAGGAGAACCAGATCCCAAGATACTTAATTTTTGTAGGGCACCAGGTAAAATTAGTGTCATTAAACATATATTGATAGCAAGAAGAATTCAAAGGTAAAACCTCTGTCTTGGAGAAATTCTGCCTATAACCAGAGATGCTGGAGTACAGCCGAATCTCCTCCAGAAAAGGAGGCAGGGAAGTGCAGGGATTTGATAGGTAGACCAAAATATCGTCAGCGTAGGCTGAGAGTTTAGTTTCTATAGACTTATGTGTAAATCCAGAAATACGTGAGTTAACCCTAATGCGTTCTAGAAATGGCTCCAGACATAAAACAAATAACAAAGGTGAGAGAGGGCAACCTTGACGTGTACCCCTATGTAAAGTAAAAAAA
Source organism: Calotriton arnoldi (assembly GCA_963921515.1). Classification (NCBI taxonomy): domain Eukaryota; kingdom Metazoa; phylum Chordata; class Amphibia; order Caudata; family Salamandridae; genus Calotriton; species Calotriton arnoldi. The sequence goes on from CAWUFW010000945.1 coordinate 564,621, forward strand.
TTTGAAAAATGATTATTTACAAATATACTAGCCCGGGAGAGGAATATAATAATTTGACATATGAAATGAAAGTAGGACCAAAACCAAACCAATGTAATGTATCAAACATAAATTGCCAGTTAATTCAGTCAAAAGCCTTTTCAGCATCTAAGGACAACGCTGCAAGCGGTGACCCATGCTTCCTCCCGAAGGAGATAACATTAGCAAACATACGAGCGTTGTCCGTAGCCAATCTGCCCTTAACAAAACCCACCTGGTCCGTATTAACCAGAAGTGGAACAATGTTCTCCAGACGAGAGGCAAGTATTTTAGCAAATATCTTGCAATCATAGTTAATTAGGGATATGGGACGAAAGTTCTTACATAAAGAGTGATCTTTATCAGGTTTGGGGATAAGAACAATCAAGGCCTCCAAAAAGGAGCCGGAGACCCTGGTTTCAGCAAAAAATGAGTTAAAGAGGGTCAAAAGTTTGGGAGCAAAAATGGAGGAGAACGTGGTAAAGAATTCGGCGGAAAGGCCATCAGGGCCTGGTGCCTTCGACTTCTTTAAGGATTTAATAGCGTCTAATATCTCCTGAATTGTAATCTCCTTTTCCAATAGTTCAAACTCATTTGGAAGGGAGGGTGGTTTAGGCAAACCAGAAAAAAAGGTAGCTAGATTCTGATTAGAGGGGATCGTATCTTCAGAATATAACGTTTGGTAATAATCATGAAATACAGTGGTGATATCCTCATCTGAGGACGTTAATTTATTAGTAGAATCATTTAAAATAGGGCCAATACTTTTGCGTTCCGATTTAATTTTTAAATAGTTGGCCAACATCTTACCAGCTTTATTTTGGCCCCCGTGATATTTGGACTTAATCTTGAGGAGAACATTGCAGGCATCAACTGTAGCAACCTTGTTAAGGGCAGATTTAGCTTTAATTAATTCATGAAGAACCACGGAAGATTTAGAGGTAAAATAATTATGTTCTAATACTTTAATTTGTTGTAACAAAGCTGTATATTTGGTCTCTGCAAACCTCCTTTTTTAGAGGAATATGAAATAGTAAAAGCACGAAAAGTGGCCTTAAACGCATCCCAATTATTGGAAATGGAGGTATCCAGAGGATTATTGAGGGAGAAAAATTCCTTGATAAAAGCAGTAGCCTCCGTTATAAAGGCAGTATCTGTTAAAAGCCAGTTATTAAATTTCCAACGACCAAATTTAGGAGAGTTCAGGGAAAAATCAAAACAGGCAGTGACAGGGGCATGGTCGGAAATAAAAATTGATCCAATCTCCGAGGATTGAATAGATGGGAGTAAGGGTTTACTAATCAAAATATAATCAATTCTAGACCGGGTGTGATGTACATTAGAATAAAAAGTAAATTCCGAGGAGTCAGGATTACAGGTCCTCCAAACATCATAAAATGGGCGAGAAGTAATAGCAGCTTGAAATGACTTATGGGATTTATCCGGGTTGAATTTACACTTAGATTGCCTATCAGAGAAAGGATCAATCCATTGGTTAAGGTCACCAGAAACAATAATATTCGGGTTGTCAATGGAGGAAAGCAGAATTTTGATATCATTCCAGAATTCCGGGTCAGGTTTGACAGGGCCATAAATATTCAGTAAAATTAATTGCATATTCTGTATAACGACATCAGCCAACACCCAGCGACCATTGGTATCACATTGAGTGGATAAAATTTGAGCATGCAATGATTTATGGAATAATATAGCCACTCCCCCCCTCCTATTGCATGCAGGAGAAGATACAACCTGACCCACCCATTGTCTTTTCAATTTGAGCGACTCTGCTTCATTACAATGCGTTTCCTGAATAAAAGAAATCTGAGCATTTAATTTGGACAAATGAGAAAGTACCTTTTGCCTTTTGACGGGGTGTCCAAGACCCCGAACATTCCACGTAACAACCTTACACATATTGAAGGGATGGGAGGGTTACATGTGAATAGAGATGAAACACTGCAGGGAAACAACTATAAGGAGAAAAACACCTCAAGAAAAATGAATAAAAGAGAAAATAGACTATGCAACCATAAGCACCAATTAGAGACACATAAAACAAGAACAACTTCATCATGAAAAAGGAAGAAACCTTAAGAAGTAAGAAGGGATTAGTGGAAAAGGAAAGACAGGGGAGGAAAATGAATAGGAAAGAAGAAAGAAAAAATAGAAGATAGATCAAGGAAAGAAAACCAGATCTACAAGAAAAAGATAATAAGCGAGGCATGGGGCGCAACAGCACCGAAGACAGACGGAACGACAGAGAGAAGAACATAATGAAAAAAACAATATGAACAGCCATAAGAAAAAATAAGTTAAGTAGCGAAAAGAGAAGGCAGGAACATTAGATAGGCGGAGATGAACCAACAACAGGATTCAATGAGAGACCCTGAAGAAAAGACTTCAATTTAGTAGGGTCATCAAAAGAACGTGTCGAGCCATCATGAGTGATTTTGCACAGGCAGGGGTGAAGAATGCCATAACGGATATTCAGCTGTCTCATCTGTGGGCGTAAAGCCAGAAATTCCTTCCTTCTTGCATTGGTGGCGTTTGATATATCCTGTGATAAAAAACTGTGTGACCTGACCATATAAGGCGACGTTTCAACTTAGCTGCTGAGAGGACACGCATGAGATCTGTGAACTCAAGAAACAACATTATAATGCCTCTGGGTCTCGGAGCATGCGATTGAAAACGTCCAAGGCGGTGCGCACGTTGAATATTTAATGGGGGTTCTGAGGGAATGTCCAAAAGTTCAGATAAAAGTCTCTTAAGGAAAAGAAGAATGTCCGACCCCTCAAGATTTTCTGGTAGGCCATACAGGCGTAGGTTGTTACGCCTGTTACGATTTTCGAGATCCTCAGTATGAAGTTTAAGACGGTGAACTTCTTGCTCCAGAACAGGGATCTTGGTTGATACATCATGTAAATCACTAATGCGTTGTTCCATGTCGAGCACCTTCGCCTCCATATTTATCCATCTGTCTTCAATTTGTTGGAGTTTCTCATTGGTAGACGGACATAAAAGATTTCAAACCTCTCACCTCATCCAAAATGGTATCCAACACAGGATTATGAGAAGATAAAATAGGAGACGGGGGATCATTTTTAGATCTCTTGGGCTTGGCACCTGAGGAGGAGGCTCTGATGGCAACTGGAATTTCGCTAGCCATCCTGCAAGGGTGCGAAGAACGCTGAAAAACCCGGAATAGAGAACCAACCTGTCCCCAAAATTTGACAGTCACAAATCACCAGGGAGTGAGAAATCAGAGAGAGATGCCTGTTAGGACCAGTAGGAAAATATCACTGAGTCACACTTCTGAATGAAAAGACGCCGGTCTATCCTAAAAAAGTATTACATTTGCAAGCATGGAAGAGACATTAACACGCCGTTTTATAAGACAGGTTCAAAGTCCACACAACTTGATCCATCGGGTGAAAGGGAAAAGCATTACGTAGAATAGTAGGTATCAGGTACAATCAGTAGAAAGCGCCTCCACCAACCATTAGCATTATAAAATGCCACAGGACGCCTCAATACATGCCAAATGGACCCTGCTTCTCCCTGGGCGGAAACAGAAGAGGGTTAACTGCAGAATGCCTGTTTTACCTCAGATGCAGTCCGTTGAGGTGAGCAGCATCACAAAATGGCGGCCGCTCGTGTTCCACGAGGAAAACCACCGCAGCAGCTGCAGGGACACACAAGGAGACAGAACAAAGTCCGAGCGGCTCCATCCGCCGCTCCGACACTGCCGCTGCCCAAATCTTCTCACAACTCCTGCCTCAAATGTATTACATCGAGGCGAGCGGCATCACAAAATGGCGGCCGCTCGCGTTTTGAAGAAAAATCACCGCCGCAGCCGAGGGGACACATAGGAAGACAAATCAGAGTCGGAACGGCTCCATCCCCCGCTCCGACACTTCCGTTGCCCAAATCTTTTCGCCGTTCCTACCAACTCTCAGAAACACAGCATGAATTAATGAAAAGAAAGCTCCGCGTCCGCGGAGCTCACGTCAGAGCCGCCATCTTGCCTCGGCGCGTGACCACGCCCCCTGTAGTATTATTATTAATCTGAAAAAAAATCTTCATTTCACTATGTAACTCTTTACACCATTCTTCATCCTCCAAATTGACCATAATAAAAAAAAACATCTCCCAGTTGTTCTTAATACTCTGATCCTTGACAATTCCATCTTTACAAGAGCATGGTCCGAAATACAATTCTGGATGTATTTTATTTCAGATTTCTAGAGGACAGGAAATAAAGTACTCTGGCGGTAAATTTATATTTTGCCAAAAACCCTGGAATATTCCTGCTCATTTGGATGTTTTTCCGACCATAAGTCTATCAGCTACAGCCCTGCATACATTACATCAGTGCACTCACCATTTTTGGCTTATTCTGCTTGCGTCTGTCAGAAGATGAATCTAGCTCCGGCTTTTGAAGGAGATTAAAATCACCACCTAAAAAGACAAATCCAGCGATACTCAGCAATGCATGGTATAATTTTAACAAAGGTACTGGATTATCCAAGATCGGTGCATAAATTGTGGCTATAGTGAGTCTAGTATTATTGAGTAACTCACTAATTAACACCCATCTGCCTTCTGTATCGGACAGGGAAAAAGTAATTTGGAAACGGAAATGCTTAACAAAAATTGCTACACCTCTATGGGCGGCATTTGCAGATGACATGCATTGATAGCCTGCGTATTGCCTAAACATTTTGTATGTAGGTTCCCTTTTATCAATATAATGCATCTACTGGACAAGCACAATATCTGGGGTGTGACTTCTCACCCATTCATCTATAGCCCGAGCTTTGCTTTTATTCTTGAGGCCATTAACGCTTAAGGGGACAATTTGTATGGAATCCTTATCCAACTGCATTTAAAATCAGAGCAGCAGCAAAGAGCTTCCAGATCAACCTAAAGTATAAAGCAGATAACAATCGGGAGCATATTGTCTCTGCACATAGTAAAAACCTAATCCATATTTCCTGACAGTATAATTGCAAACCTTATTGCACCTTCCCTCACAAACAATATCAAATTGTCTTCCCAACATTTTCCGCGACTTAAAGTGCAGCATGCATAATAAAGTGCATAATACATCCAGGGATAAAGTGCATTGTTTCACCTTAATTATATTTAAAAAAGTGACTCAGTGCATTAGTTTAGACATAAAAAAGCCACCTAGGGTAATACCTAGGATAGCAAGTGTAAGTATATCATGCAACACATAACATGTTTTCGATTTGAGATCTTCCTTAACCAATCCCCTAGATTAGTAATGAAAATAATTGTCATCCCAGCATTTTCTGAAACTTAAAGTGCAGTGTGCGCAATAAAGTACCTAATCCGTCGAAGGATAAAGTGCATTGTTTTAAATTAATTATAAAAAAAAGTGACTGAGTGCATTGTTTTAGGCAAAAAAAGCCACTTAGGATAACACCTAAGTTAGCAAATAGCACGTAACATGTTTTACATTTGCAATCTTCCTTAACCATTCCTCTTGATTGTTAATAAAAAAGTCAGCATTTTGCACACCTGCAATCTTCCATAATAATTCTCAACCAGATGTTCTGCTGCAATTGCATAATTTCAAACTTCTTTCCAGCATATCCACACTGTAAAGGCTAGTCGTGAGAGTTCTCATTTTTCTCCCCTGCTATAACCCTGTGCCCCCATCCCCAACGAAAACTCCCCCGTACCCTGAGCGAGGACAGTCCACACTTTTTCCCTCTCACCTTTGATTTCCTTGGGTGTCATGACGTTGCACCCCTTAGCACTCATACTTCCGGACAAACCAAAGGTCCTCCAGCCCCAGAATACCATATAATCACCATTGAGGAACCATTTATCATCTTTCTAAATAACTTCATTAAGTCAAGTACATGACTCCAGAAAATCCTAGGTCTAACTCCAGGTCGGCAAAATATCCCGTACACCTTACTATAAATCTATCGACCGAGAAGCCGAAAAGATTCATGCATTCAGGTGTAGCATTATTCAGACCTATACTTCTTTTAACCTAATGAGACAAGCTTTGCAAAAGCGTCTGATCCTTTTCTATATCTGCAAAGAGATAAAACTGCCCATTTGGGCAATCGCCGTTAGTGCGCTCACCTGGCTCCACCTCGGAATTGAAGGCGCGAGGCTGAGGAACGGCGAAACCAGCCCGAGCTTGTTGAGGACTGCAGCATTGAAGTAAAAATTCATGGTGTTGCCGATACTAAGTTTAATGAAGCGGAGGAGTTAAAAGGCACAGAGCCTGACGGGGTGCAGCCGCTTCGGAAAGAGCAAGATAGGAAGCGGCGTCTGGTGTGTGGCATGCAGTTCTGCCCAGGTGGTCTAGGTGAGAGCGTAGTACCACCACGGAGAGCCGGGACGGGTCAGGTGTCACCGCGGTTAGGTGTGCTTCCCTTTGCTGCTCCCGGTACCTGCATCTTATGGCTTCATGGCTGCTGGCTAAACCTGCAATTAACTATTATGGCAAAAGTTTAAAAGAGCAAGAAAGAGTAAAGTAATTACGATCTTGTTTAAATCAAGCCCAAACCTAATTTAAACGCTTCAGTAAGCCTCAGTTTATCTAAAGGACTTCAATACAGTGGTTGTGGCTATTTGCAACAGTAGCTTTAACAACAATCTCACTCATAAAGTGGCCACAGCATGCGCACACTTAAGCATAGAACCACAAATGCCAGAGATGCCTCCTTTAGCCAATCTACTCCAGCCCAGAAATTGAGGCACAAGGGCACCCAAGAAAGACAATCTACTATGCTTGCGCATTGTGGAATGCACAGCAGAGAATGGACTTAAGAGTAGAGCAGCTTTCGGCCCTGTGTCTCATAAGACTTTTGATACAGCTCAGTTATTGTACTAACAGCACCAAACCCGGAGCTTCTATCATTTATCAGGTTATACCAAATGATGCAGAGCACAACAGAGGACGGGGATATTACCGGTTCATTATACACTCTACCCAAACTAACCGAAGACAAATCACAGTATACTGTTCCAAGGAGATTCGGCCCCAGAGAAATGACGTGAGAAGATTGGTGAAAAGCATGAGGATAAAAATAACTGTCAACAAGATGCAGCAACAAAACTTTTAATGTGATATTCCTGGTTGACTTATGTCTTAGGCCTGAGCTTACTAGCAGGTCTATAAGTGACTGATACGTATTCTCACTTGCAGAGACAGGGACAATTATATCCCGAGTTTCTCTGCCTTCATTATAAGCTCAACTTTAACCAGGAAAATCATATTAAAAGGTTTTTTTCCGGCATCTGGTTGACAGTTGATGTTATCCTCATGCTTTTCACCAATTTTCTCACGTTGTACAACACACCATTCCCTGTCATCCTGTGCTCAGTCGGCAAATTTATTATAAGATCTCGGACAAAGAGCCCTCTTGCGGGACCCACCAGGCATTGCAGTGCCGGCGTGGCGAGGAACACAGCCCAATGATAGAGCATGTCATCTGCGGGTGAGCGAGGGCAACTGTTCTCAAAGGCACATGCTTCTCGGGGTACCTGTATTCAGCTAGGGATAATTTCTTTGGGGCTGAATCTCCTTGGAAAAGTATACTGTGATTTGACTTATACTGAATGATGCCTCAGTATGTTAAAAGTGGGAGCAATCCTTATGAATGTCCCTCTCAGCACCAGGCAGCATTCAATCAGCTGCACTGAAGGTTTTCTGTCTGCTCCACTCTGATTGCACAGGCACATCTGTCCACTGGTTAAGAACATTGAGAAACGCTATTTGCAAAGTAACAGTATTTACACCACAGGCAGCAATTTGCTTGAGCAAAATTGAAGGGAGCCTACTACTTGACAAACCTATCTAGAACTGTTTTCAGAAGATCTAGAAATAGAAGACTTGAAAAGGTCAAATGCCTTTGTATTCCTGGATAAAATCAAAATGTCTGACAAAATCCGTTTTGTATTGGTGTTCTGCCTCAGGATTGAAACCCCTACTGCAAGGGGTAGAGAAGGTAACATTATATGCCATTTAACCACTACAAATATCAGAGCAACCAATATCCCCACCCTCTCCATGACTAAGCAGGTCAACGCCGTTTCCTCATCCTGCTTCAACATTCTCCGAATGCTCCGCAGGATCTTCAAGTGGATCCCCACCGAAACAAGAAAAACAGTCACCCAGGCCCTCGTCACCAGCAGGCTGGACTACGGAAAAGCCCTCTATGCAGGAACGACGGCTAAGCTCCTGAGACGGCTGCAACGCATCCAGAACGCCTCTGCACGTCTTATCCTCGACATCCCCCGACGCAGCCACATCACACCCCACCTGAGAGACCTGCACTGGCTCCCTGTCAACAAGAGGATAACCTTCAAGCTCCTCACCCACGCACACAAAGCACTCCACAACTCCGGACCAGCCTACCTCAACAGACGACTCAGCTTCTACACCCCCACCCGCCAGCTCCGCTCCACCAGCCTCGCCCTCGCCACAGTCCCCCGCATCCGGAGAACGACCGCCGGCGGCAGATCCTTCTCCCACCTCGCCGCCAAGACCTGGAACACCCTCCCCACCAACCTCCGACAGACCCAAGACCTACTGGCCTTCAGAAGACTCCTCAAGACCTGGCTCTTCGATCAGTAGCAGCACCACCCCCCTCTTCCCCCAGCACCTTGAGACCCTCGCGGGTATGTAGTGCGCTTTATAAGTGACATGATTGATTGATTGATTGATTGATTGATTACATGACCTTTGAACCTAATGTTTTCAAATGAAATCATGTAATGTTACCTTTTATAGCAATGCAATTTTATGAAATGCTATTAAACAAAAATCAATGAGTGCAAGAGAGCGCAAATAAAAATGCTTCTAAAACAAAGTAATGTCTGAGTTATAACTTGATTATCACCATAGTATTAAATAAGGTGTTGATATTGTATTTCAAAATTGCTTTCTGTAAGTTGGGTATTAGTTGCCAAAGATGTGAGTCCTTCAAAAGAAAAAAAGTCACACATTTTGATTTACTGGGAACCAAGTACCCCATTGTAGCACTTGACTCTGTCAAGGTAACGAAACAGAGCAGTCTAAGGCCTACGGAAGGGACATGGTATGGGCTAGTACCCCAGTTCGCTGGTTGGTAACAATACTCAATGAATCATTGTCTAGTCAGTGCTATTTCTTATAAAAAAGAAAAGTACTTTATTACGCACACACCACTAAATACTACGCTTTAATTTACAACAATGTACAGTTAGGTAGATGAAAATTCCTTTGGTGCCACCTTCAGAACAGTCCACACACCTAGCAGGCCTGGCACCTATCATAATAATCCCCCCTTCTATACCAGCCATTAGGGGGTCTCATTATCAAAAAGCCAGGACCACTGCATTTTTTTAGGGTGTCACCACATTGATAAAAGTGAAAACATGTTGCAATTAACCTATGCAACACCATTGATATTAATGTGGATGGTGCCATCTTTTAATATATTCATTAAAGCACATCAGCTTTCATGGTGAAACCTATCATTGTCAATAAAGTATTATTGATATCACTCTATGTGTGCAAAAGCCTTTCTTCTATCTTTTACAAGCTGCCACCCCAGACTTAGGATGGCTGGATAGATAGATAAATCGACCCACCGACCGATTGAATGACCAATTGACTGACCAGGGTGCCGCACTCCAGAGTTTATGTAAAAAGCAAAAGCTCTATATACAGTTGAAAACAAATAAAAGGTTTCCCAGCGGCATGGGGAGACTTACGGCAACTTCTGTGTGGCACCTTCTGTGGGACTATGCACTCCTGACAGCCCCAATCACCCTATAAACAATGTTAATGACACCTTGTCGCACCACAAAAGCCAATATGTAAATTTTTAGTCACTCACAGGGCCTTATGGGGTGCTCCTTAATCCTGAGGATTGAATTTGAGATTAGCTGCTTTTGCTACTGTCAACAGAAATGCCTTATTTAAAATTAATTGCAGCCTTGTGCCTCATTGTGAATTTGTTTAATACTGGGTATCCCTGCCCTTTAGATGGAGACCTGGTGTGTCGAGGTGCTAGGGCAGCACATGGAGCGCTTTCCTGCACAGTTCGGTCAGCTGATTCCGTAGGGTCTCCGCGTAAGAAATATTCCCGGTCTGTTTGTTCAGATCAAACAATTTTTGGAGCGATGGTCATTAATAGCAAACATTTGCTCACGCGACTTTATGATGCTTATCGTAGAAACCGCCAGGGAAGTAATACAACAGCTAGCGGCGGAGATATTAGATCTAGAAAATAAAATCAAAAGTGTCCTAACATTAGAAGAAGTAAAGAAAAAATTGGAAGATATTGATAGAGATTTAAATTCATACACAGAATATCGGACCAAAAGAAAAATAGACAAACTTAAGAAGGATAACAGATTTTACAGTAGAGAAAACACCTACCCCTACTTGGCCGAACACTATTATGACCAAAATGAAGATGCCAACAATGCACAACCCTCATACAGACAGCAAAACCGTAAAGTGACTACATTTTCAGATACTTCTGATTCAGATAACGATGGCCCACCCAACCAGTATGAGTCCAGGGGAAGTGGCTATAATGCTAGAATACAGCGGAACGGCCAGCCTTTTTTAGGGAGACGTTTCACAAAGAGAGGGAATTGGAGACCACAGTACCAACAATACCAACCCAGATTCCGGGGAAATCCACAGATGGATTACAACCATTATTTGGTGACCCGAAATGCACAATACTGGAGAGAGTAAACATCCCCATCTTCAATCTTAGTACCTCCACTTTCTCTCCAGCCACCTACTCATTACTTTCTAGGGGGCTCTCCTTTGTTCCCCATTCTGGACTCAACACATTTGTCTTATTTTGTGATTTAATGGCATTTTTTAGGAAAATACGACTGCATGTATTTTTTTCCAAACAAGAAGTGGCCATCCAGTCAGAAAATCTTTCGGGACTAGCACCCAAGTCCACCTTTACTCCATCCATTGACCTACTTCCACCAGAAGTGGCGGGCGATGGACAAAATAACAAAAGCTGTGAAATATGTAACTAGCACTCCATACAATCTCAAACGAGATGAATACACAGCATTGGAGGATTTAAAACAATCACCCACCATCACAATTAAACATTGTGATAAGGGTGGGGGTGTTGTCATTTGTGATACTGACACGTATGTCAAAAAATGGAAACTATGTTGAATGATACAAATGTTTACCTTCACATTACACGAGACCCCATGAATAACATCAAACAAAAGATCAATAGGTTAACTAATAAAGCCCTAAAAGACAACCATATATGTGACAAAGAATGGACATATCTGAATGTACAACATCCTAAACTGGCCTGTATATATGGAGTCCCTAAGATCCACAAAGATCAAGTGGACCCTCTATACAGACCTATTGTTAGCACTATAGGCACGGTAACTGAACCCCTCTCTAAATATATTGACGCCATTTTACGCCCATATGTATCCCGTACACCGGCGTTTGTCCAAGACACCAGGCATATCATCAACCTCATAGAGGACATGGACTTTCAGGCAAACACCCAATTTATGGTGATTATGGACATAGAAGCGCTATATAGTAATATACCAACACTTGGGGCATTACAAGCTGTCAGTTGGTTCATTAATGAATACAATGTCACATGTCCCAAAATCTTCATAATGGAATGTCTTAAAGTGGTGCTTGAAGATAATATATTTGAATTTAACAACAAACTCTACAAACAGATAAAAGGAGTCTCAATGGGAGCCCCTTGTGCTCCGACGGTAGCAAATATATACATGTCAAAATTTGAGAAAATGTTCATCTATAACGAGGTAGCACCGTTTTTTGAATCAGTGACCAAATGGTCGCGTTATATAGATGACATTCTCTTTATTTGGATTGACACGGAGGAAAATTTGACACAGTTTTTAGCATGGATTAATTTGTGTAACACCAATATACATTTCACTAGTCACATCAGTAATGAGCAAGTAGAGTTCTTGGTTGTGATCATCAAAAATGTGGGAGGAGCATTAGCTGTGGACCTATATACCAAGCCTACAGCCCGCAACACACTGCTCCACTACGAAAGTTTCCATCCCCCTGCCCAAAAAAACAGTATCCCGTTTGGCCAATTCTTGCGCCTTAGGCGTAACTGTACAAGCATCAAAGATTTTGACACAAAAGCCATAGTTATGCGAGACAAATTCCTTACTAAAGGATATCCGAAAAGGTTAGTAAGAGACTCATTGAAAGGGGCACGTTTTTATGACAGACAACATCTACTTTCTAGTTCTTCCACAAAACACAATACCTCCATTGTCTTTGCTAACCGTCATTCCATGATGAATGAAAGATTACGGCAGGCAGTTTGCTCTATTTGGCATATCTTGAATGTCAACAAGATAAAATCCGAGCATTTACCTAAACCTCTATTCGCCTACAGGCGAAATAAAAACTTGAAAGACCATGTCGTACATTCCAGAATGAGAAGTACGCAAACATTGACACAAAGGTCATTACAAAGTGGACAGCCGGTGATAGGTAACTATAAATGCAGTACTTGTAAAATTTGCCCTCTTGCCATAGAGACTCCCTCCTTTCAATTTAGAGGGCATCTGATTAAATCTAAGTGCCTCACTAACTGCAAAACGAAGGACGTCATTTACCTACTTATATGCCCATGTAATATGGGCTATGTGGGCGAAACTGCTAGGACATTTAACACACGCCTCACTGAACATAGGTCCTCCATTAGAACCAAAAGAACATCAGCACCACTAGTACTCCACTATATAGAGAAAGACCATACTCCAGACGATGTACGGTGGTTTATTCTGGAGAAGATTACCAGGGGCCAGGCTCGGCATGGCACACTAGGCTAGAAAACGCAATTAAATTACTGAAGATTGATGAAGAAAGCATACCACGGATGGAGATCCCCCTGAATGCCTGGAAGAGAGCTGTAAACAAACAAGTGCGCGAAATCTCCTTTGACCTCGATCTTAAAACGCTCTGTCGAAGCTTTCATCTGGACCCGTTGAACAAATCCTACATGGCAGGAAAAGCACAACCGTACCTAAGTGAGGCTCTCTCCATAGAGGCCCGAAGTAAAATCTTATTCATGAGGTTGACCACGCTTGGGATTGCAGATTTTAATCCGGCTTGGGCCCGAAGAGAGGAATCCACAACTTGTAGACTGTGCCCCTACAGGAAGGAATCCTGGCTGCACCTTTTATGCTGTTGCCCCAACTTAAATAACGAACGCCGGCGACTTCTGCGCCCGATCTGCATCAACAAGGGTATAAAGACGTGCAGTGAAGCATCAGCCTTGTGTTTTTCAACCACTAACACAACGGCTCTAGCGAGACTGGCAAAATGTATCCATCAAATCAGGATAGCTCTAAAAGCCGCCTATGAAAGCAGCACAACCCAGGGGAAAAGCGTGGTAAACTCTGCGATCGAATGCTGATGGGACTACTCATCGATGCACCAAGGACTATGCCCCTCCCGCGTGCCTCCCAAAAGAGCATTTTCACCTGAGAGACACCTAGAGCTCCATAGAGGGTAGCTCAAGAGCTCGGCAATGCACCTTATTTCAGGGTGTAAAACGGAGGCCTTAAGATCATGTTTACAAATGCTGGGGAAAGGCTGGCCACGCTGGACTCGGGGAGGGGTGTTACATTTTACCCAGAACAAAGTTTGAAACTACTGTTTTTAGTTTTTATATATTGATTGTTTTTACTGTAATGATTTTAATTAATTATACAGTTAATAAATTCACTATTCATGTATGGTTGTTTTAAATGCCTCCCAAATAATCTCAAACCTTGCAGTGTTATTATTTTTTTTTTTTTGTTTAATAATGTTTTATTGAATTTTTGAGAAAAAGGGAAAAATACAATGTGCATATAATATGACACCAATATATAAAAATTCAAAAAATACAAATATATGCCTACTTAATTAACATAGATGTAAGAAGGGAGTAAGAAAAGAGTGAGAAAAAGAAAAAAAGAGGAAAAAGAAAAGAGAGAGAAAGAGGAAAGAGAGAAAAAAAATAAAAATTATTATTATAAGGGACAAGGAAATAGAATCTATAACGTAGGTGCATCTAAGGAAAGATAAGCAGTGAAAGGTAGCCAAAGAAGATCAGATTTAATTTTTGGGGTAGAGTAAGAGAAGAAACATTAGCAATCCTATGTTCATCACAAATAAAATTCCACCAAGTTAATGGTGATACCTTGGAGTTATCCTTCCAACATGTTAAAATTACTTTAAATGCTAAAGCAATGAATAAATCAAACAACAAGGAAATAGAAATAGAGTTATCTAGGTCAAGTGAAGATGAACCTAAAAAACATTTTGCAATGATAATGGTATATCACATTGAAATATTTTCATACATTTATGCCAAACAGATTGCCAAAACTTAAAAACATTAGAACAATCATACAATTGATGAATTAGAGTCCCACTAGACCCAGAGCATGACCAACAAAGGGGTGAGGAAGAGGGGGAAAACTTGGATATGCAAACAGGTGTTAAGACCGCTCTATTATAAATAAAATATAATGATTGAGTGATGCGAGCGGCATTAGAAATCTTGAACAATTTAGACCAAAGTTTGTCCCTAAAAGGAATAGAGAACTCCATAGATAAATCTGTTTCCCAAAGTAGTTCAATATGGGATTTAGGGCGTACAGTAATAGGAGACAACAACATCTTATAAATAAAAGCAGCCTTGGGCCTATGATTATGAGCAATATTATTATATATTGGTGTAGGTGGAGTAAGTGAGGGGGAGAATGATGGAAAATTGCAACAAGTAATGTAAGATTGTAATGCAGCTGATATTAAATTATATTCTAGAAGGGATGAATCAGGCAACTGATATTGTACTTGCAGCTGCGGGAAAGGAATAACAGAATTGTGATTAACCATTTGGTGTATGAACAAAATTCCCTTCTCCTTCCAGTGTTTGTAGTAAAATGATTTACATTTATATTTAAGAAACTTATTATACCAAACAGAAGCGGACAGGAAGCATTGAAATGGATCAAGGCCTTCGGAAAAAATATTATATAACAATTGTTTGGAATATTTTAAAATAGGATTGTCTGCTAAAAAGGTACAGTTGGACATATAAATTATGTTCCAAAAGAAAATTCTTTCAACAAGGAACGCTCAAAGATAATCCAACTAGGAATGGGAAGATCAGCAAAGTCATAAGCTAAGGCAAAAGATTGCCTAATTAGAAATGCAGAATGGTATGACTTGAAATCTGGAAAACGAAAATCACCCTCCGATTTGGGACGTTTGAGCTTCGCAAGGGCAATGCGGGGATGCTTGTTATTCCATAAAAATTTAGTGCAGATAGAGTTAATTTGTGAAAAATATGAAATAGGGATCCGAATAGGTAACATGGATAATGTGTACAGGACGTGTGGGACAATCATCATTTTAATTGTATCTAACCTACCCCACCAGGATAAGTGCAGGGGAGACCAGGAGAGGAGGAGAGCCCGTATCTTGGTAATTAGGGCATTGAAGGAGAGTTTAATTGTATTAGGAAGAGAGGAGGAGAACCAGATCCCAAGATACTTAATTTGTGTAGGGCACCAGGTGAAATTAGTGTCATTAAACATATATTGATAGCAAGAAGAATTCAAAGGTAAAACCTCTGTCTTGGAGAAATTCAGCCTATAACCAGAGATGCTGGAGTACAGCCGAATCTCCTCCAGAAAAGGAGGCAGGGAAGTGCAGGGATTTGATAGGTAGACCAAAATATCGTCAGCGTAGGCTGAGAGTTTAGTTTCTATAGACTTATGTGTAAATCCAGAAATACGTGAGTTAACCCTAATGCGTTCTAGAAATGGCTCCAGACATAAAACAAATAACAAAGGTGAGAGAGGGCAACCTTGACGTGTACCCCTATGTAAAGTAAAACATTTTGAAAAATGATTATTTACAAATATACTAGCCCGGGAGAGGAATATAATAATTTGACATATGAAATGAAAGTAGGACCAAAACCAAACCAATGTAATGTATCAAACATAAATTGCCAGTTAATTCGGTCAAAAGCCTTTTCAGCATCTAAGGACAACGCTGCAAGCGGTGACCCATGCTTCCTCCCGAAGGAGATAACATTAGCAAACATACGAGCGTTGTCCGTAGCCAATCTGCCCTTAACAAAACCCACCTGGTCCGTATTAACCAGAAGTGGAACAATGTTCTCCAGACGAGAGGCAAGTATTTTAGCAAATATCTTGCAATCATAGTTAATTAGGGATATGGGACGAAAGTTCTTACATAAAGAGTGATCTTTATCAGGTTTGGGGATAAGAACAATCAAGGCCTCCAAAAAGGAGCCGGAGGCCCTGGTTTCAGCAAAAAATGAGTTAAAGAGGGTCAAAAGTTTGGGAGCAAAAATGGAGGAGAACGTGGTAAAGAATTCGGCGGAAAGGCCATCAGGGCCTGGTGCCTTCGACTTCTTTAAGGATTAATAGCTTCTAATATCTCCTGAATTGTAATCTCCTTTTCCAATAGTTCAAACTCATTTGGAAGGGAGGGTGGTTTAGGCAAACCAGAAAAAAAGGTAGCTAGATTCTGATTAGAGGGGATCGTATCTTCAGAATATAACGTTTGGTAATAATCATGAAATACAGTGGTGATATCCTCATCTGAGGACGTTAATTTATTAGTAGAATCATTTAAAATAGGGCCAATACTTTTGCGTTCCGATTTAATTTTTAAATAGTTGGCCAACATCTTACCAGCTTTATTTTGGCCCCGTGATATTTGGACTTAATCTTGAGGAGAACATTGCAGGCATCAACTGTAGCAACCTTGTTAAGGGCAGATTTAGCTTTAATTAATTCATGAAGAACCACGGAAGACTTAGAGGTAAAATAATTATGTTCTAATACTTTAATTTGTTGTAACAAAGCTGTATATTTGGTCTCTGCAAACCTCCTTTTTTTAGAGGAATATGAAATAGTAAAAGCACGAAAAGTGGCTGTAGGAGAGTAGGATCTGCTTCACAGGGGTACCCCCACTTTTTGCTGATACTTCACTGGTTTTCGACATTAGTCTGGCTGGGGCCCTGCTATTCAGAACCCCAGCCTAGCTGTTTCCTCTTTAAAAGGGTCTCCATGTGCCTTAGGCACATCACTGATTGGGATCTGGAGTGCCCTTGTAAGTCCCTAGTATATGGTATACTATGTACCAAGGGCATAGGTACCTCAGAGGCCTGCCAGGGGCTGCAGCATGTATTATGCCACCCCTGGTAGGCCATCCAAACTGACACCACAGGTCTGCTACTGCAGCCTGGGTAAGGTGGTGCATGCACCCCTTGCTGTGGTATAGGTTACCTATATCACTAAAAGCATACACACATATAAACCTATAAGTCACTCCTAAGGCAGGCCTTATCAATCCTAAAGGCAGAGTGCATGGTTCCTATGTGAGAGGGTGCCCCTGCATGAGCAGGGCCCCTCTGCAGCGGTCGGAGACCATCTCTGATGCTGTTTGTAGTGCAGCCTGACCATATACTCTTAAACGCATTATATCCTCGCGGTAAAATGCTAACTATGGAATGGCTGCACCTAAACATGTCGTGTTTGGTGTCAAACATCTTGGAATACTACCCCCCGCCAATCCTGGCGGTGGGGGTAGCATTCCACCCTTCTAGAGGGAAAGGCATGTTAACTCTGACGAGTCCGGTAACTTCTTTCCAGAGCCCTGGCATCACAAAATGGATGCTGCTGCCACAGACACGAGTCTGGCCTCCTGCTGCTGGACGAAACTCCGGCAGGGGAGGCCTGGACAATAGGTTTCCTGTCCCAGGGAGGTGTGACCACCTCCCCAGACAGGACAATGTGTATTGGGGCTGGGCGGGAGCACTTTCGGGTGCTTTGAAGTCCTGCACTGGGGGCACATTTGGTGTCCCTGTGCATACCCCAGTTCAAACCGGATCAGGGGCTTGCAGCCCCTGCTTTGGCGCGAACTGGACAAAGGGAAAGGGGTGTAGCCACCCCTCTGCCCTGACCCACCCATAGGTGGGGCCACAGAGTAGTCCATCCCCTATTTTTGGAATAAAGGTAGGAACCCAGTCCTTAGGACTTTAGATTATACCTGGACGAAACTCTGAAACAGAATCCTGGACCTTCGACGCTCTACTCACGATTAGAGGACTGAAGAATCTCCCTTGGGGTCAAGGAGTGACTCCCCTGCTTGGCAGGCACCAAAGAAGCATCTGTCCGGTTCGCATTACTGAAGCTCCCGTCGGACGCCGAAGTCATCGCATCACCAGAGGTGGATTCTCAGACTTCCCGAGGCTACCCTGAGTCCCCAGCAAAGCTGAGGCCCGTGGCTATCGTGGGTGACTTGAGACCGTGACCCCTGGACACCGAGCACACTTGCAAGTGCACCATCTTCTGGGTCTCCCAAGAAGTCGTGCTTTGGGCTCCGAGTAGCCCTAGCCTCCAGCACCACCTGCACCGAAGATCACTGGCCCCCACTCCACGAGTGTCCTGTAAGCCAGCTCCACGTGCGGCGTCATGAGGCTCCTTCGCGGTTGCTAGCCCGTTGGCTAGTAGCCCTTACCGAAGGCCAATCTTTTCTTTACTTGGCAGTCTGGTTGCTCCAGGCCTGCCCTCACTTACCCTTGCTGGGTGAGTTCCCCAGACCTTGCTGGTCTGCATCATCGACGATCTACATCTTACTCGAGACTTGCCGTTGCCAAGGCCTGTTGGGTCCAATCTGGTCGCCGACACCTCTGCACTCGACAGACATTGAGCAACAGCCCGAATCCTGCTCCTGGTCACCGACAACGCCTCCCGGACCTCGTGGCTGAAGAGTCAAGACGACCGTCAACGAACTTGAAGCACTCGACATCGGTGGGCATCTGTCCATCGCCCTCCTGGTCACTGGCTAGTGACCCAGACTCTGTCCCCTCTGCTTTCAGGTTCTTCAGAACTCCGATCCACTCTTGGATCCACCCGGACACTTTTCTCCTGGTCGCCAGCAGCACTTTGCAGCAGATCGCCATAAGAAACGACGACGAAACCCGACCCCGAAAGGCACCTATGCACCCGGCTTCCCTGGGTGAGGTAACACGAGTACTCCGGTGCTCCCGTGGGTAGAGACTCTTCAAAGTCCTAGATCTCAAAGGGTTTTGTCCTAGTCCTCTTTAAAGTGTCCCTTTCCTCTATTTTCCCGATCCCGACTTTCTCCATAGAAGTTAACGGCGTATCGCGGTTGTGTATTTACACTGCACGCGTCTCCCGTGGGTCCCCTGTGTCACTACCTTGGGTGGTTCCTTGTGGTCCAAGCACTTCTAGAGGCTCTAGGCCTAGTGTCTAGTTCAGTCGTGGTTCGCATACCACTTTATTGGTATATGGTTTGGTACGCCCCTAGGGCCCAAACGTGTATTTGTGCTATTACTGTGATTTAAGATCTTATAACCTATGTACTTCGAACTCTAGCCTCATAAAGAGACTAGAGGGGTGTGTTTAGTAATAAATACATATATTTTGAATATATACCTGGTGTGGTGCTCTTTCATTTGGTCACTCAAGAGATTATAGACTGGTAAAACAAGCTGCTTTACATTCCTTCAAGACTTAGCCTGAAGGCTGCTCTCCACAGCTACCACTAGGATAGCTTTCAATAAGGTTGTCTTTAACCTACCTACCATAAGAGTCGATTTGGACTGGTGCAAGGTGCCCACTATAATTAGTGGACAGCATATGCCAGGCCAACTTCTCACATTGGTGTGCAGCGTGTGGGATTCCAGCTTGCTATTGTTTTACCAGATAATCTCAATTGAATTGATCAACTGAAAACCACTAAAGGTACCTAAGGTACATATAATTTAAGCTTAGAATATCAGTAAGTTCTACTGAACTTAGAGTTGTGTGTTAAGGGATAGCACAACCCTTTCTACAACTCAAGAGAGTTTAGTAGGCCACACTAGAGTAGGTAGTGCATACACCACACCACACTAGTAATGTCTTTAAAAGCAGGATCCAAAGATGCCCTGCAGGAAGCCATTGAGCTTCCCCCTCCAAGTATGACACACTCCCATTCTTGGAACTGAGAGCTTTGTGTAACGTGAGGAAATTAAGGACAGGCCAAAGTCCCACCACCCAACACCTCCAGGAGATGTTGGTGGCTTATGATCTTAGTAAGTCCTCAGAGACTGAAGGGGTAGGAGCAGAGGGTGGGCCAGCAGATGAGGAAGGGGCCAGGGGTACTACTACCCCCAGCCCCCCTCTGAAACTGACCAGGAGGGTGACAATGACCCTGACCTGGAAAACCCAATCCCTTCTGGGGAAGATGAAGATGAGGATCTGGAGAACCACACCTTTGTCCCACCAGGAAGGATTATGAGTGTGCTCAGAAAGTCTAGGTCTCCTTCTCAGGAGTCTAACCACTCTGGCACCTCAATAGGGAGCTCTGTTTCTTCTCACAGGAGGGAATCCTCTCATGAGAGAAGAAAGAGACTGGTCCAGTATGAGGAAACTCAACTGGAGATCAGGAAGAAGCAATTAGCTTTAGATAGAGAATCCCTAGATCTCCTTAAAGAGAGAAGAAAGTTGGGACTAGAGTCCCATGGTGGCAGCCATATCCCTAGAGATAGGGAAAGGTCCTATGACCATAGGAACCTGAGCAAGATTGTCCCTCCCTACCAGAGTGGGGATGATATCCACAAATGGATAACTGCTTTAGAGAGGGCCTGTAAAGTACAGAAGGTCCCTCAGGAGCAGTGGGCAGCAATCTTGTGGCTCTCCTTTGCTGACAAAGGTAGAGACAAGCTCCTCACTGTTAGAGAGGAGGATGCTGACAATTACAAGGTCTTGAAGAGTGCTCTTATTGATGGGTTTGGCCTAACCACTGAACAGTACAGGTTGAAGTTCAGAGACACCCAAAAGGCACAGACTCAAGACTGGGTAGACTATGTGGATTGTTCTGCCAAGGCTCTGGAAGGCTGGTTGATGGGCAGTAAGGTGTGTGACTTCTCAGGATTGTATAATCTGATAATGAGGGAGCAGATTCTTAATAACTGTCAAAACCAGCTGTTGCATCAGTACCTGGTTGACTCTGATCTGACCTCTCCCCAAGAATTGGGAAAGAAGGCAGACAAATGGGTCAGAACCAGGGTGAAGCAGAAGGTACAGAACCAAGGTGGGGAAACCAAGAAGCAAGATGCTAAGAACTCTGACAAGGGTGGGGAGAAGGGTAAAGATCAAAAGTCTTCATCAGGCCCCCAAAAATCTTCTTCTGGTGGGGATTCCCAATCTACCAAGGGTAAAGGCCAAAGAAAACCATGGTGCAAGGTCTGTAAGCAAAAGACCCACTGGACCAGTGATTGCACCAAGTCCAAAGACTCCAGTCCAGCACCCACCAATGCCCCTAAGGCACCTGTTCCCCCTAGTACAGTTGGTGGAAGTGCTCCAGCAAAGGGTTTAGTAGGGTTCACCCTGGGAACTGAGTTGGGCTCTGACTTAGTCAGGGAACTGACTCAGGCTGTGTTAGTCTGTGATGGAGGCATGGATGTGACCTCCACTGTGAGTCCCAGTAATCTGGGCAAGTACAGACAACAGCCTTTAATCAATGGACGAGAGGCTTTGGCATTTAGGGACACAGGGGCAAGTGTCACAATGGTGACACAAGACCTTGTGCTACCTGGGCAAGTTATACTTGGTGAGATGTACCAAGTGACCAATGCTAGCAATGTCAGAACAGACCATACTCTGGCAGTTGTTAACTTCTCCTGGGGAGGGGTAACTGGCCTTAAGAAGGTTGTGGTAAGTGCAAACCTACCAGTCGAATGCTTGCTTGGCAATGACTTAGAAACTTCTGCTTGGGCAGAAGTGGAGCTCAGGACCCATGCAGAAATGCTGGGGATCCCTGCAGATGTGTTTGCTGTGACCAGGTCACAAGCTAAACTGTCTAAAACTGAACAGGCCTTGGATTCTGGAAGAATGGACCAAGTGCCTTCCAAGAGGAGGAGTAGTAGGGTTAAGGCAGTGCCTTCCCCCTTGGCTCAGGAGGAAGATCAGTCCCTTGAGGGGGATGATCTCAGCCCTGAAGAAGGAACTGTCCCAGAGGAACTTGAACCTGACCAGGTTGAGTTCTTGGGGACAGGGGGACCTTCTAGGGCAGATCTGAGCCAGGAGCAGCAGAGCTGCCCCTCCCTTGAACCCCTCAGACAGCAAGCTGCTGCTGAGGCTGCTGGGAAAGCTAGTGGTCCCCATACAGTGTATTGGGATGATGGACTCCTGTACTCAGAGAGTAGAGACCCCAAGCCTGGTGCTACCAGGAGGTTGGTAATACCTTTGAAGTTCAGGGGCTTCCTATTGACCCTAGCCCATGATATTCCCTTAGCAGGACACCTGGGCCAGAACAAGACTTGGGACAGAATTGTCCCTCACTTTCACTGGCCCCACATGTCTGAAGACAGTAAGGAGTTTTGTCGCTCCTGTGTAACCTGCCAAGCCAGTGGCAAAGCAGGTGGCACTACAAAGGCCCCCTGATACCACTACCTGTGGTGGGGGTGCCCTTTGAGAGGGTAGGGATTGACATTGTTGGTCCCATGGATCCCCAAACAGCATCTGGGCACAGATTTATACTGGTGGTAGTGGATCATGCCACCAGGTACCCAGAAGCTATTCCCCTTAGGACCACTACAGCACCTGTGGTGGCAAGGGCCCTCCTGGGAATTTTCTCAAGAGTGGGCTTTCCTAAGGAGGTGGTATCAGACAGGGGTGCAAACTTCATGTCTGGGTACTTAAAGGCAATGTGGAAGGAGTGTGGAGTTACTTATAAGTTCACCACACCCTATCACCCACAATGCAATGGTTTAGTTGAGAGATTCAACAAAACCTTGAAGGGCATGATTAAAGGGCTCCCAGAAAAGCTTAGGCGTAGATGGGACATACTCTTGCCCTGCCTTTTATTCGCATATAGGGAGGTGCCTCAGAAGGGGGTTGGTTACAGCCCTTTTGAACTTCTGTTTGGCCACCCTGTGAGGGGTCCACTGTGCTTGGTGAAGGAAGGATGGGAGTTACCTCTCAAGCCCCCAAAGCAAGATATAGTGGACTATGTACTTGGTCTCCGCTCCAGGATGGCTGAGTACATGAAAAAGGCAACCAAAAACCTTGAGGCTAGCCAGGAACTTCAAAAGGCCTGGCATGACCAAAAGGCTGTTCTGACTGTTTACCAGCCAGGACAGAAGGTGTGGGTGTTGGAGCCAGTGGCCCCAGCAGCTCTCCAAGACAAATGGAGTGGACCCCACACTATTGTTGAGCAGAAGGGTGAGGTCACTTACTTAGTAGACCTGGGAACACCCAGGAGTCCCCACAGGGTTCTCCATGTCAACAGACTTAAGCCATATGTGGACAGGGCAGACATGGGCTTGCTCATGGCTACTGATGAAGGGCAGGAGGAAGAGAGTGACCCACTCCCTGACCTGCTCTCACAGAACCCTGACGATGGGTCAGTTGATGGTGTAGCCTTGGCAGGCAGCCTCACTACCCAGCAACAAACTGATTGCAGGCAAGTCCTCAATCAGTTTAGACATATGTTTTCTCTGACACCCAGTCAGACCACCTGGTGCACTCATGAAGTGGACACTGGGGACAGTCTGCCTATTAAAAACAAGATTTATAGGCAACCTGACCATGTCAGGGACTGTATCAGGACTGAAGTCCAGAAGATGTTGGAATTGGGAGTGATTGAGCCCTCAGATAGCCCTTGGGCTAGTCCAGTAGTCCTAGTACCTAAACCTCACACCAGTGGTGGGAAAAGAGAGATGAGGTTTTGTGTAGACTACAGGGGCCTCAATGCAGTCACTAGGACTGATGCCCATCCAATACCCAGGGCAGATGAGCTCATAGATACTTTGGCCTCTGCCAAATATCTCAGCACATTTGACCTAACAGCTGGCTACTGGCAGATCAGACTAGCTGATGCTGCAAAGCCCAAAACAGCATTTTCGACCCCTAGTGGGCATTACCAATTTGTGGTGATGCCCTTTGGTCTGAAAAATGCACCTGCCACTTTCCAGAGGTTGGTGAACACAGTTCTCACAGGACTGGAGGCCTATAGTGCAGCTTATCTAGATGATATTGCTGTCTTTAGCTCCACCTGGGAGGATCACCTGGTCCACCTCAGGAATGTTTTACAGGCCCTGCAAAAGGCAGGCCTGACTATCAAGGCCACTAAGTGCCAGATAGGGCAGAGTCAGGTTGTGTACCTGGGCCACCTTGTGGGTGGAGGCCAGGTTCAACCTTTGCAGAGCAAGATCCAGACCATCATGGACTGGACTGCTCCCACTACCCAGACTCAGGTGAGAGCCTTCTTAGGCCTGACTGGGTACTATAGGAGATTTGTCAAGGGGTATGGATCAATAGTGACACCCTTGAATGACTTAACTTCTAAGAAAATGCCCAAAAAGGTTCAGTGGACAGTTAGCTGTCAAAAGGCATTTGATGACCTCAAGCAGGCCATGTGCACTGCTCCAATTCTGCAGAGTCCTGATTACTCCAAGAAGTTCATTGTTCAAACAGATGCATCTGAATTGGGGGTAGGGGCTGTACTGTCACAATTGAATGAAGAAGGTCAGGATCAGCCAGTAGCTTTTATTAGCAGAAGGCTGACCCCTAGAGAGAAACGTTGGTCAGCCATAGAGAGGGAGGCCTTTGCTGTGGTCTGGGCTCTGAAGAAGTTGAGGCCATACTTGTTTGGTACACACTTCCTGGTTCAGACAGACCATAAGCCCCTCTTATGGCTAAAACAAATGAAGGGTGAAAACCCCAAACTGCTTAGGTGGTCCATTTCCCTACAGGGGATGGACTTTACAGTGGAACATAGGCCTGGGAGTAACCATGCGAATGCAGATGGACTCTCTAGGTATTTCCACTTAGAACATGAAGACTTAACTGGGCAAGGTTAGTTTAATGTCCCTACGTTTGGGGGGGGTTGTGTAGGAGAGTAGGATCTGCTTCACAGGGGTACCCCCACTTTTTGCTGATACTTCACTGGTTTTCGACATTAGTCTGGCTGGGGCCCTGCTATTCAGAACCCCAGCCTAGCTGTTTCCTCTTTAAAAGGGTCTCCATGTGCCTTAGGCACATCACTGATTGGGATCTGGAGTGCCCTTGTAAGTCCCTAGTATATGGTATACTATGTACCAAGGGCATAGGTACCTCAGAGGCCTGCCAGGGGCTGCAGCATGTATTATGCCACCCCTGGTAGGCCATCCAAACTGACACCACAGGTCTGCTACTGCAGCCTGGGTAAGGTGGTGCATGCACCCCTTGCTGTGGTATAGGTTACCTATATCACTAAAAGCATACACACATATAAACCTATAAGTCACTCCTAAGGCAGGCCTTATCAATCCTAAAGGCAGAGTGCATGGTTCCTATGTGAGAGGGTGCCCCTGCATGAGCAGGGCCCCTCTGCAGCGGTCGGAGACCATCTCTGATGCTGTTTGTAGTGCAGCCTGACCATATACTCTTAAACGCATTATATCCTCGCGGTAAAATGCTAACTATGGAATGGCTGCACCTAAACATGTCGTGTTTGGTGTCAAACATCTTGGAATACTACCCCCCGCCAATCCTGGCGGCGGGGGTAGCATTCCACCCTTCTAGAGGGAAAGGCATGTTAACTCTGACGAGTCCGGTAACTTCTTTCCAGAGCCCTGGCATCACAAAATGGATGCTGCTGCCACAGACACGAGTCTGGCCTCCTGCTGCTGGACGAAACTCCGGCAGGGGAGGCCTGGACAATAGGTTTCCTGTCCCAGGGAGGTGTGACCACCTCCCCAGACAGGACAATGTGTATTGGGGCTGGGCGGGAGCACTTTCGGGTGCTTTGAAGTCCTGCACTGGGGGCACATTTGGTGTCCCTGTGCATACCCCAGTTCAAACCGGATCAGGGGCTTGCAGCCCCTGCTTTGGCGCGAACTGGACAAAGGGAAAGGGGTGTAGCCACCCCTCTGCCCTGACCCACCCATAGGTGGGGCCACAGAGTAGTCCATCCCCTATTTTTGGAATAAAGGTAGGAACCCAGTCCTTAGGACTTTAGATTATACCTGGACGAAACTCTGAAACAGAATCCTGGACCTTCGACGCTCTACTCACGATTAGAGGACTGAAGAATCTCCCTTGGGGTCAAGGAGTGACTCCCCTGCTTGGCAGGCACCAAAGAAGCATCTGTCCGGTTCGCATTACTGAAGCTCCCGTCGGACGCCGAAGTCATCGCATCACCAGAGGTGGATTCTCAGACTTCCCCGAGGCTACCCTGAGTCCCCAGCAAAGCTGAGGCCCGTGGCTATCGTGGGTGACTTGAGACCGTGACCCCTGGACACCGAGCACACTTGCAAGTGCACCATCTTCTGGGTCTCCCAAGAAGTCGTGCTTTGGGCTCCGAGTAGCCCTAGCCTCCAGCACCACCTGCACCGAAGATCACTGGCCCCCACTCCACGAGTGTCCTGTAAGCCAGCTCCACGTGCGGCGTCACGAGGCTCCTTCGCGGTCGCTAGCCCGTTGGCTAGTAGCCCTTACCGAAGGCCAATCTTTTCTTTACTTGGCAGTCTGGTTGCTCCAGGCCTGCCCTCACTTACCCTTGCTGGGTGAGTTCCCCAGACCTTGCTGGTCTGCATCATCGACGATCTACATCTTACTCGAGACTTGCCGTTGCCAAGGCCTGTTGGGTCCAATCTGGTCGCCGACACCTCTGCACTCGACAGACATCGAGCAACAGCCCGAATCCTGCTCCTGGTCGCCGACAACGCCTCCCGGACCTCGTGGCTGAAGAGTCAAGACGACCGTCAACGAACTTGAAGCACTCGACATCGGTGGGCATCTGTCCATCGCCCTCCTGGTCACTGGCTAGTGACCCAGACTCTGTCCCCTCTGCTTTCAGGTTCTTCAGAACTCCGATCCACTCTTGGATCCACCCGGACACTTTTCTCCTGGTCGCCAGCAGCACTTTGCAGCAGATCGCCATAAGAAACGACGACGAAACCCGACCCCGAAAGGCACCTATGCACCCGGCTTCCCTGGGTGAGGTAACACGAGTACTCCGGTGCTCCCGTGGGTAGAGACTCTTCAAAGTCCTAGATCTCAAAGGGTTTTGTCCTAGTCCTCTTTAAAGTGTCCCTTTCCTCTATTTTCCCGATCCCGACTTTCTCCATAGAAGTTAACGGCGTATCGCGGTTGTGTATTTACACTGCACGCGTCTCCCGTGGGTCCCCTGTGTCACTACCTTGGGTGGTTCCTTGTGGTCCAAGCACTTCTAGAGGCTCTAGGCCTAGTGTCTAGTTCAGTCGTGGTTCGCATACCACTTTATTGGTATATGGTTTGGTACGCCCCTAGGGCCCAAACGTGTATTTGTGCTATTACTGTGATTTAAGATCTTATAACCTATGTACTTCGAACTCTAGCCTCATAAAGAGACTAGAGGGGTGTGTTTAGTAATAAATACATATATTTTGAATATATACCTGGTGTGGTGCTCTTTCATTTGGTCACTCAAGAGATTATAGACTGGTAAAACAAGCTGCTTTACATTCCTTCAAGACTTAGCCTGAAGGCTGCTCTCCACAGCTACCACTAGGATAGCTTTCAATAAGGTTGTCTTTAACCTACCTACCATAAGAGTCGATTTGGACTGGTGCAAGGTGCCCACTATAATTAGTGGACAGCATATGCCAGGCCAACTTCTCACAGTGGCCTTAAACGCATCCCAATTATTGGAAATGGAGGTATCCAGAGGATTATTGAGGGAGAAAAATTCCTTGATAAAAGCAGTAGCCTCCGTTATAAAGGCAGTATCTGTTAAAAGCCAGTTATTAAATTTCCAACGACCAAATTTAGGAGAGTTCAGGGAAAAATCAAAACAGGCAGTGACAGGGGCATGGTCGGAAATAAAAATTGATCCAATCTCCCAGGATTGAATAGATGGGAGTAAGGGTTTACTAATCAAAATATAATCAATTCTAGACCGGGTGTGATGTACATTAGAATAAAAAGTAAATTCCGAGGAGTCAGGATTACAGGTCCTCCAAACATCATAAAATGGGCGAGAAGTAATAGCAGCTTGAAATGACTTATGGGATTTATCCGGGTTGGATTTACACTTAGATTGCCTATCAGAGAAAGGATCAATCCATTGGTTAAGGTCACCAGAAACAATAATATTCGGGTTGTCAATGGAGGAAAGCAGAATTTTGATATCATTCCAGAATTCCGGGTCAGGTTTGACAGGGCCATAAATATTCAGTAAAATTAATTGCATATTCTGTATAACGACCTCAGCCAACACCCAGCGACCATTGGTATCACATTGAGTGGAAAAATTTGAGCATGCAATGATTTATGGAAAAATATAGCCACTCCCCCCTCCTATTGCATGCAGGAGAAGATACAACCTGACCCACCCACTGTCTTTTCAATTTGAGCGACTCTGCTTCATTACAATGCGTTTCCTGAATAAAAGAAATCTGAGCATTTAATTTGGACAAATGAGAAAGTACCTTTTGCCTTTTGACGGGGTGTCCAAGACCCCGAACATTCCACGTAACAACCTTACACATATTGAAGGGATGGGAGGGTTACATGTGAATAGAGATGAAACACTGCAGGGAAACAACTATAAGGAGAAAAACACCTCAAGAAAAATGAATAAAAGAGAAAATAGACTATACAACCATAAGCACCAATTAGAGACACATAAAACAAGAACAACTTCATCATGAAAAAGGAAGAAACCTTAAGAAGTAAGAAGGGATTAGTGGAAAAGGAAAGACAGGGGAGGAAAATGAATAGGAAAGAAGAAAGAAAAAATAGAAGATTGATCAAGGAAAGAAAACCAGATCTACAAGAAAAAGATAATAAGCGATTCATGGGGCGCAACAGCACCGAAGACAGACGGAACGACAGAGAGAAGAACATAATGAAAAAAACAATATGAACAGCCATAAGAAAAAATAAGTTAAGTAGCGAAAAGAGAAGGCAGGAACATTAGATAGGCGGAGATGAACCAACAACAGGATTCAATGAGAGACCCTGAAGAAAAGACTTCAATTTAGTAGGGTCATCAAAAGAACGTGTCGAGCCATCATGAGTGATTTTGCACAGGCAGGGGTGAAGAATGCCATAACGGATATTCAGCTGTCTCATCTGTGGGCGTAAAGCCAGAAATTCCTTCCTTCTTGCATTGGTGGCGTTTGATAGATCCTGTGATAGAAAAACTGTGTGACCTGACCATATAAGGCGACGTTTCAACTTAGCTGCTGAGAGGACACGCATGAGATCTGTGAACTCAAGAAACAACATTATAATGCCTCTGGGTCTCGGAGCATGCGATTGAAAACGTCCAAGGCGGTGCGCACGTTGAATATTTAATGGGGGTTCTGAGGGAATGTCCAAAAGTTCAGATAAAAGTCTCTTAAGGAAAAGAAGAATGTCCGACCCCTCAAGATTTTCTGGTAGGCCATACAGGCGTAGGTTGTTACGCCTGTTACGATTTTCGAGATCCTCAGTATGAAGTTTAAGACGGTGAACTTCTTGCTCCAGAACAGGGATCTTGGTTGATACATCATGTAAATCACTAATGCGTTGTTCCATGTCGAGCACCTTCGCCTCCATATTTATCCATCTGTCTTCAATTTGTTGGAGTTTCTCATTGGTAGTGGACATAAAGGATTTCAAACCTCTCACCTCATCCAAAATGGTATCCAACACAGGATTATGAGAAGATAAAATAGGAGACGGGGGATCATTTTTAGATCTCTTGGGCTTGGCACCTGAGGAGGAGGCTCTGATGGCAACTGGAATTTCGCTAGCCATCCTGCAAGGGTGCGAAGAACGCTGAAAAACCCGGAATAGAGAACCAACTTGTCCCCAAAATTTGACAGTCACAAATCACCAGGGAGTGAGAAATCAGAGAGAGATGCCTGTTAGGACCAGTAGGAAAATATCACTGAGTCACACTTCTGAATGAAAAGACGCCGGTCTATCCTAAAAAGGATTACATTTGCAAGCATGGAAGAGACATTAACACGCCGTTTTATAAGACAGGTTCAAAGTCCACACAACTTGATCCATCGGGTGAAAGGGAAAAGCATTACGTAGAATAGTAGGTATCAGGTACAATCAGTAGAAAGCGCCTCCACCAAGCATTAGCATTATAAAATGCCACAGGACGCCTCAATACATGCCAAATGGACCCTGCTTCTCCCTGGGCGGAAACAGAAGAGGGTTAACTGCAGAATGCCTGTTTTACCTCAGATGCAGTCCGTTGAGGTGAGCAGCATCACAAAATGGCGGCCGCTCGTGTTCCACGAGGAAAACCACCGCAGCAGCTGCAGGGACACACAAGGAGACAGAACAAAGTCCGAGCGGCTCCATCCGCCGCTCCGACACTGCCACTGCCCAAATCTTCTCACAACTCCTGCCTCAAATGTATTACATCGAGGCGAGCGGCATCACAAAATGGCGGCCGCTCGCGTTTTGAAGAAAAATCACCGCCGCAGCCGAGGGGACACATAGGAAGACAAATCAGAGTCGGAACGGCTACATCCCCCGCTCCGACACTTCCGTTGCCCAAATCTTTTCGCCGTTCCTACCAACTCTCAGAAACACGGCATGAATTAATGAAAAGAAAGCTCCGCGTCCGCGGAGCTCACGTCAGAGCCGCCATCTTGCCTCGGAGCGTGACCACGCCCCCTGCAGTATTATTATTAATCTGAAAAAAAATCTTCATTTCACTATGTAACTCTTTACACCATTCTTCATCCTCCAAATTGACCTTAATAAAAAAAAACATCTCCCAGATGTTCTTAATACTCTGATCCTTGACAATTCCATCTTTACAAGAGCATGGTCCGAAATACAATTCTGGATGTATTTTATTTCAGATTTCTAGAGGACAGGAAATAAAGTACTCTGGCGGTAAATTTATATTTTGCCAAAAACCCTGGAATATTCCTGCTCATTTGGATGTTTTTCCGACCATAAGTCTATCAGCTACAGCCCTGCATACATTACATCAGTGCACTCACCATTTGTGGCTTATTCTGCTTGCGTCTGTCAGAAGATGAATCTAGCTCCGGCTTTTGAAGGAGATTAAAATCACCACCTAAAAAGACAAATCCAGCGATACTCAGCAATGCATGGTATAATTTTAACAAAGGTACTGGATTATCCAAGATCGGTGCATAAATTGTGGCTATAGTGAGTCTAGTATTATTGAGTAACTCACTAATTAACACCCATCTGCCTTCTGTATCGGACAGGGAAAAAGTAATTTGGAAACGGAAATGCTTAACAAAAATTGCTACACCTCTATGGGCGGCATTTGCAGATGACATGCATTGATAGCCTGCGTATTGCCTAAACATTTTGTATGTAGGTTCCCTTTTATCAATATAATGCATCTACTGGACAAGCACAATATCTGGGGTGTGACTTCTCACCCATTCATCTATAGCCCGAGCTTTGCTTTTATTCTTGAGGCCATTAACGCTTAAGGGGACAATTTGTATGGAATCCTTATCCAACTGCATTTAAAATCAGAGCAGCAGCAAAGAGCTTCCAGATCAACCTAAAGTATAAAACAGATAACAATCGGGAGCATAGTGTCTCTGCACATAGTAAAAACCTAATCCATATTTCCTGACAGTATAATTGCAAACCTTATTGCACCTTCCCTCACAAACAATATCAAATTGTCTTCCCAACATTTTCCGCGACTTAAAGTGCAGCATGCATAATAAAGTGCATAATACATCCAGGGATAAAGTGCATTGTTTCACCTTAATTATATTTAAAAAAGTGACTCAGTGCATTAGTTTAGACATAAAAAAGCCACCTAGGGTAATACCTAGGATAGCAAGTGTAAGTATATCATGCAACACATAACATGTTTTCGATTTGAGATCTTCCTTAACCAATCCCCTAGATTAGTAATGAAAATAATTGTCGTCCCAGCATTTTCTGAAACTTAAAGTGCAGTGTGCGCAATAAAGTACCTAATCCGTCGAAGGATAAAGTGCATTGTTTTAAATTAATTATAAAAAAAGTGACTGAGTGCATTGTTTTAGGCAAAAAAGCCACTTAGGATAACACCTAAGTTAGCAAATAGCACGTAACATGTTTTACATTTGCAATCTTCCTTAACCATTCCTCTTGATTGTTAATAAAAAAGTCAGCATTTTGCACACCTGCAATCTTCCATAATAATTCTCAACCAGATGTTCTGCTGCAATTGCATAATTTCAAACTTCTTTCCAGCATATCCACACTGTAAAGGCTAGTCGTGAGAGTTCTCATTTTTCTCCCCTGCTATAACCCTGTGCCCCCCATCCCCAACGAAAACTCCCCCGTACCCTGAGCGAGGACAGTCCACACTTCTTCCCTCTCACCTTTGATTTCCTTGGGTGTCATGACGTTGCACCCCTTAGCACTCATAGTTCCGGACAAACCAATGTCCTCCAGCCCCAGAATACCATATAATCACCATTGAGGAACCATTTATCATCTTTCTAAATAACTTCATTAAGTCAAGTACATGACTCCAGAAAATCCTAGGTCTAACTCCAGGTCGGCAAAATATCCCGTACACCTTACTATAAATCTATCGACCGAGAAGCCGAAAAGATTCATGCATTCAGGTGTAGCATTATTCAGACCTATACTTCTTTTAACCTAATGAGACAAGCTTTGCAAAAGCGTCTGATCCTTTTCTATATCTGCAAAGAGATAAAACTGCCCATTTGGGCAATCGCCGTTAGTGCGCTCTCCTGGCTCCACCTCGGAATTGAAGGCGCGAGGCTGAGGAACGGCGAAACCAGCCCGAGCTTGTTGAGGACTGCAGCATTGAAGTAAAAATTCATGGTGTTGCCGATACTAAGTTTAATGAAGCGGAGGAGTTAAAAGGCACAGAGCCTGATGGGGTGCAGCCGCTTCGGAAAGAGCAAGATAGGAAGCGGCGTCTGGTGTGTGGCATGCAGTTCTGCCCAGGTGGTCTAGGTGAGAGCGTAGTACCACCACGGAGAGCCGGGACGGGTCAGGTGTCACCGCGGTGAGGTGTGCTTCCCTTTGCTGCTCCCGGTACCTGCATCTTATGGCTTCATGGCTGCTGGCTAAACCTGCAATTAACTATTATGGCAAAAGTTTAAAAGAGCAAGAAAGAGTAAAGTAATTACGATCTTGTTTAAATCAAGCCCAAACCTAATTTAAACGCTTCAGTAAGCCTCAGTTTATCTAAAGGACTTCAATACAGTGGTTGTGGCTATTTGCAACAGTAGCTTTAACAACAATCTCACTCATAAAGTGGCCACAGCATGCGCACACTTAAGCATAGAACCACAAATGCCAGAGATGCCTCCTTTAGCCAATCTACTCCAGCCCAGAAATTGAGGCACAAGGGCACCCAAGAAAGACAATCTACTATGCTTGCGCATTGTGGAATGCACAGCAGAGAATGGACTTAAGAGTAGAGCAGCTTTCGGCCCTGTGTCTCATAAGACTTTTGATACAGCTCAGTTATACTGTATATTGTACTAACAGCACCAAACCCGGAGCTTCTATCATTTATCAGGTTATACCAAATGATGCAGAGCACAACAGAGGACGGGGATATTACCGGTTCATTATACACTCTACCCAAACTAACCGAAGACAAATCACAGTATACTGTTCCAAGGAGATTCGGCCCCAGAGAAATGACGTGAGAAGATTGGTGAAAAGCGTGAGGATAAAAATAACTGTCAACAAGATGCAGCAAAAAACTTTTAATGTGATATTCCTGGTTGACCTATGTCTTAGGCCTGAGCTTACTAGCAGGTCTATAAGTGACTGATACGTATTCTCACTTGCAGAGACAGGGACAATTATATCCCGAGTTTCTCTGCCTTCATTATAAGCTCAACTTTAACCAGGAATATCATATTAAAAGTTTTTTTTCCGGCATCTGGTTGACAGTTGATGTTATCCTCATGCTTTTCACCAATTTTCTCACGTTGTACAACACACCATTCCCTGTCATCCTGTGCTCAGTCGGCAAATTTATTAAAAGATCTCGGACAAAGAGCCCTCTTGAGGGACCCACCAGGCATTGCAGTGCCGGCGTGGCGAGGAACACAGCCCAATGATAGAGCATGTCATCTGCGGGTGAGCGAGGGCAACTGTTCTCAAAGGCACATGCTTCTCGGGGTACCTGTATTCAGCTAGGGATAATTTCTTTGGGGCTGAATCTCCTTGGAAAAGTATACTGTGATTTGACTTATACTGAATGATGCCTCAGTATGTTAGAAGTGGGAGCAATCCTTATGAATGTCCCTCTCAGCACCAGGCAGCATTCAATCAGCTGCACTGAAGGTTTTCTGTCTGCTCCACTCTGATTGCACAGGCACATCTGTCCACTGGTTAAGAACATTGAGAAACGCTATTTGCAAAGTAACAGTATTTACACCACAGGCAGCAATTTGCTTGAGCAAAATTGAAGGGAGCCTACTACTTGACAAACCTATCTAGAACTGTTTTCAGAAGATCTAGAAATAGAAGACTTGAAAAGGTCAAATGCCTTTGTATTCCTGGATAAAATCAAAATGTCTGACAAAATCCGTTTTGTATTGGTGTTCTGCCTCAGGATTGAAACCCCTACTGCAAGGGGTAGAGAAGGTAACATTATATGCCATTTAACCACTACAAATATCAGAGCAACCAATATCCCCACCCTCTCCATGACTAAGCAGGTCAACGCCGTTTCCTCATCCTGCTTCAACACCCTCCGAATGCTCCGCAGGATCTTCAAGTGGATCCCCACCGAAACAAGAAAAACAGTCACCCAGGCCCTCGTCACCAGCAGGCTGGACTACGGAAAAGCCCTCTATGCAGGAACGACGGCTAAGCTCCTGAGACGGCTGCAACGCATCCAGAACGCCTATGCACGTCTTATCCTCGACATCCCCCGACGCAGCCACATCACACCCCACCTGAGAGACCTGCACTGGCTCCCTGTCAACAAGAGGATAACCTTCAAGCTCCTCACCCACGCACACAAAGCACTCCACAACTCCGGACCAGCCTACCTCAACAGACGACTCAGCTTCTACACCCCCACCCGCCAGCTCCGCTCCACCAGCCTCGCCCTCGCCACAGTCCCCCGCATCCGGAAAACGACCGCCGGCGGCAGATCCTTCTCCCACCTCGCCGCCAAGACCTGGAACACCCTCCCCACCAACCTCCGACAGACCCAAGACCTACTGGCCTTCAGAAGACTCCTCAAGACCTGGCTCTTCGATCAGTAGCAGC
Source organism: Calotriton arnoldi (assembly GCA_963921515.1). NCBI lineage: Eukaryota > Metazoa > Chordata > Amphibia > Caudata > Salamandridae > Calotriton > Calotriton arnoldi. The sequence continues at coordinate 599,979 of CAWUFW010000945.1, forward strand.
ACCACCCCCCTCGTCCCAGAGCGCCTTGAGACCCTCGCGGGTATGTAGTGCGCTTTATAAGTGACATGATTGATTGATTGATTACATGACCTTTGAACCTAATGTTTTCAAATGAAATCATGTAATGTTACCTTTTATAGCAATGCAATTTTATGAAATGCTATTAAACAAAAATCAATGAGTGCAAGAGAGCGCAAATAAAAATGCTTCTAAAACAAAGTAATGTCTGAGTTATAACTTGATTATCACCATAGTATTAAATAAGGTGTTGATATTGTATTTCAAAATTGCTTTCTGTAAGTTGGGTATTTTTTGCCAAAGATGTGAGTCCTTCAAAAGAAAAAAAGTCACACATTTTGATTTACTGGGAACCAAGTACCCCATTGTAGCACTTGACTCTGTCAAGGTAACGAAACAGAGCAGTCTAAGGTCTACGGAAGGGACATGGTATGGGCTAGTACCCCAGTTCGCTGGTTGGTAACAATACTCAATGAATCATTGTCTAGTCAGTGCTATTTCTTATAAAAAGAAAAGTACTTTATTACGCACACACCACTAAATACTACGCTTTAATTTACAACAATGTACAGTTAGGTAGATGAAAATTCCTTTGGTGCCACCTTCAGAACAGTCCACACACCTAGCAGGCCTGGCACCTATCATAATAATCCCCCTTCTATACCAGCCATTAGGGGGTCTCATTATCAAAAAGCCAGGACCACTGCATTTTTTAGGGTGTCACCACATTGATAAAAGTGAAAACATGTTGCAATTAACCTATGCAACACCATTGATATTAATGTGGATGGTGCCATCTTTTAATATATTCATTAAAGCACATCAGCTTTCATGGTGAAACCTATCATTGTCAATAAAGTATTATTGATATCACTCGATGTGTGCAAAAGCCTTTCTTCTATCTTTTACAAGCTGCCACCCCAGACTTAGGATGGCTGGATAGATAGATAAATCGACCCACCGACCGATTGAATGACCAATTGACTGACCAGGGTGCCGCACTCCTGAGTTTATGTAAAAAGCAAAAGCTCTATATACAGTTGAAAACAAATAAAAGGTTTCCCAGCGGCATGGGGAGACTTACGGCAACTTCTGTGTGGCACCTTCTGTGGGACTATGCACTCCTGACAGCCCCAATCACCCTATAAACAATGTTAATGACACCTTGTCGCACCACAAAAGCCAATATGTAAATTTTTAGTCACTCACAGGGCCTTATGGGGTGCTCCTTAATCCTGAGGATTGAATTTGAGATTAGCTGCTTTTGCTACTGTCAACAGAAATGCCTTATTTAAAATTAATTGCAGCCTTGTGCCTCATTGTGAATTTGTTTAATACTGGGTATCCCTGCCCTTTAGATGGAGACCTGATGTGTCGAGGTGCTAGGGCAGCACATGGAGCGCTTTCCTGCACAGTTCGGTCAGCTGATTCCGCAGGGTCTCCGCGTAAGAAATATTCCCGGTCTGTTTGTTCAGATCAAACAATTTTTGGAGCGATGGTCATTAATAGCAAACATTTGCTCACGCGACTTTATGATGCTTATCGTAGAAACCGCCAGGGAAGTAATACAACAGCTAGCGGCGGAGATATTAGATCTAGAAAATAAAATCAAAAGTGTCCTAACATTAGAAGAAGTAAAGAAAAATTGGAAGATATTGATAGAGATTTAAATTCATACACAGAATATCGGACCAAAAGAAAAATAGACAAACTTAAGAAGGATAACAGATTTTACAGTAGAGAAAACACCTACCCCTACTTGGCCGAACACTATTATGACCAAAATGAAGATGCCAACAATGCACAACCCTCATACAGACAGCAAAACCGTAAAGTGACTACATTTTCAGATACTTCTGATTCAGATAACGATGGCCCACCCAACCAGTATGAGTCCAGGGGAAGTGGCTATAATGCTAGAATACAGCGGAACGGCCAGCCTTTTTTAGGGAGACGTTTCACAAAGAGAGGGAATTGGAGACCACAGTACCAACAATACCAACCCAGATTCCGGGGGAATCCACAGATGGATTACAACCATTATTTGGTGACCCGAAATGCACAATACTGGAGAGAGTAAACATCCCCATCTTCAATCTTAGTACCTCCACTTTCTCTCCAGCCACCTACTCATTACTTTCTAGGGGGCTCTCCTTTGTTCCCCATTCTGGACTCAACACATTTGTCTTATTTTGTGATTTAATGGCATTTTTTAGGAAAATACGACTGCATGTATTTTTTTCCAAACAAGAAGTGGCCATCCAGTCAGAAAATCTTTCGGGACTAGCACCCAAGTCCACCTTTACTCCATCCATTGACCTACTTCCACCAGAAGTGGCGGGCGATGGACAAAATAACAAAAGCTGTGAAATATGTAACTAACACTCCATACAATCTCAAACGAGATGAATACACAGCATTGGAGGATTTAAAACAATCACTCACCATCACAATTAAAAATTGTGATAAGGGTGGGGGGGTTGTCATTTGTGATACTGACACGTATGTCAAAAAAATGGAAACTATGTTGAATGATACAAATGTTTACCTTCACATTACACGAGACCCCATGAATAACATCAAACAAAAGATCAATAGGTTAACTAATAAAGCCCTAAAAGACAACCATATATGTGACAAAGAATGGACATATCTGAATGTACAACATCCTAAACTGGCCTGTATATATGGAGTCCCTAAGATCCACAAAGATCAAGTGGACCCTCCATACAGACCTATTGTTAGCACTATAGGCACGGTAACTGAACCCCTCTCTAAATATATTGACGCCATTTTACGCCCATATGTATCCCGTACACCGGCGTTTGTCCAAGACACCAGGCATATCATCAACCTCATAGAGGACATGGACTTTCAGGCAAACACCCAATTTATGGTGACTATGGACATAGAAGCGCTATATAGTAATATACCAACACTTGGGGCATTACAAGCTGTCAGTTGGTTCATTAATGAATACAATGTCACATGTCCCAAAATCTTCATAATGGAATGTCTTAAAGTGGTGCTTGAAGATAATATATTTGAATTTAACAACAAACTCTACAAACAGATAAAAGGAGTCTCAATGGGAGCCCCTTGTGCTCCGACGGTAGCAAATATATACATGTCAAAATTTGAGAAAATGTTCATCTATAACGAGGTAGCACCGTTTTTTGAATCAGTGACCAAATGGTCGCGTTATATAGATGACATTCTCTTTATTTGGATTGACACAGAGGAAAATTTGACACAGTTTTTAGCATGGATTAATTTGTGTGACACCAATATACATTTCACTAGTCACATCAGTAATGAGCAAGTAGAGTTCTTGGTTGTGATCATCAAAAATGTGGGAGGAGCATTAGCTGTAGACCTATATACCAAGCCTACAGCCCGCAACACACTGCTCCACTACGAAAGTTTCCATCCCCCTGCCCAAAAAAACAGTATCCCGTTTGGCCAATTCTTGCGCCTTAGGCGTAACTGTACAAGCATCAAAGATTTTGACACAAAAGCCATAGTTATGCGAGACAAATTCCTTACTAAAGGATATCCGAAAAGGTTAGTAAGAGACTCATTGAAAGGGGCACGTTTTTATGACAGACAACATCTACTTTCTAGTTCTTCCACAAAACACAATACCTCCATTGTCTTTGCTAACCGTCATTCCATGATGAATGAAAGATTACGGCAGGCAGTTTGCTCTATTTGGCATATCTTGAAGGTCAACAAGATAAAATCCGAGCATTTACCTAAACCTCTATTCGCCTACAGGCGAAATAAAAACTTGAAAGACCATGTCGTACATTCCAGAATGAGAAGTACGCAAACATTGACACAAAGGTCATTACAAAGTGGACAGCCGGTGATAGGTAACTATAAATGCAGTACTTGTAAAATTTGCCCTCTTGCCATAGAGACTCCCTCCTTTCAATTTAGAGGGCATCTGATTAAATCTAAGTGCCTCACTAACTGCAAAACGAAGGACGTCATTTACCTACTTATATGCCCATGTAATATGGGCTATGTGGGCGAAACTGCTAGGACATTTAACACACGCCTCACTGAACATAGGTCCTCCATTAGAACCAAAAGAACATCAGCACCACTAGTACTCCACTATATAGAGAAAGACCATACTCCAGACGATGTACGGTGGTTTATTCTGGAGAAGATTACCAGCAAACCAGGCATATCGAGTGAGGTCACTAGAAAGAAAAGGGAAGTCTATTGGATTTTCACATTAGAGACTGCAATTACCGGCCATAATCAATAAATTCCCTGGGATCAGGCGATTCAATTTAATTCTTGATCACTTTGGCAATCACCAGGGGACAGCGAGTAGCCTGTTCCCTTGTCAATATATCTTCACCTTTCAGGCATTTACTGCCACTACTTAATGATATAAGACCACCAATGATGGCGGACACTATGTTATATCCCACCTACAATTTGCATGACAATGCAACTTTTGTCATTTACTTCATGATCTGTGACTTGAGTATAAGTTCATACATTCTTTCTAGAATAGAGTGATCTGTCAACATTATCAGGTTCTTTAGGCATGATTAGCTTCCAAGAAGGCATTGCATTCTTTATTTTGGTTGTGTATATATATATATACATATATAATCTTTTGTGTCATGATTTAAATCATATTTATATTTTTTGAATCACCGTTCGTCTTTTCAGTTTACAAGCTCTTTGTTATATTTGGTTACATCACGCTATAGGCACTTGTTATTATTAGTGCATCATCAGGGTTCGATAGAGGCTCCTTCACCCTTTCAGTACTATTTCTGTATGCCACGGTTTTATCTTAGATACATCACTCGCTAGTTCAGAATAAATCAGGTTTAGAGTCTCTACGACCCCTTTGCTAAGATTTTCATCTCGTTAGCTATTCATGATAGATTCCTCTTTCCTGTCATGGCGCGGCTGCACTTAGTCCGCTCTTTACCATTAGACTTTGCAGAATCCTCTTTCGATGCTCATGCGCTTGCCAGCTGTATCAGTTTGCGCACGTCGGCACCGGCGCTTAGACCTGCGAACCAGTATAAATTGAACCTAGCGTGTGGTGTACGGCGTCACTATGGAGGGATTTGCACCACCGTGAAGATCCAGGTAATGAATCTATCAGGACGGAGTACTTTAGGCTACTTTATATTTTTGCTCTAGAGCGGCTTGCTTCAATCTTCGACTCACTCTAATACTCTTTTCAGGTGTCCTCCGTGTCACCATCCTGAATAAGTTAGAAGCTTTGGGCCAGAAATTACTTGTGTCTTTAGAAGCAGCATTACATGTTTGACAAGGTTAGTAATCAAAACGGGCATTTCAGTTGTACGGATTCTACTTTCCGTTTTTTTATATTAGAAAGTTCATTACTTACATACTCATTTATTTGAACCTTTCAGAATGAACCAGTTCATACGACATTGATATACTGGATGTAATTCCACCAACTGGGGGCATCTATTTACTTCATCGATAAGGTATTCACCTTATTTTTGTAGGAAACTATTTATCTATTATTGTTTAGCTGATCTGATAGGTCCAATTTCTTACTGTTCCTCCTTTTGTATTTTGTGTCATACAGCGCCAACAGCGTCCGATGACCCGATAGTTTAACCTATAAAAGTCCCAGCATTTCCTTCATCCAAGACATGGGATCGTTCAGGTGCATACTTATATGTTTTTTACCACTCGTTCCAACAGGCAATTTAGATGAATAAGTGGACATTATCTAGGACCATTATGGTTCTTATAAAATAGTATATTCTTTTTCAGATGTACGGCCTCGACACCTGGACAGTTATCATTTTTGCATCGTTCATCTCTTTAGCTCTTGAATTGTCTGGATATCCACATAGCCAATCAAAGTACCAGGTATATATAATAAGTAGGGACACAGGCTATTTCTTTGGTTTACCCCGCGTGTGCCCTTCCCTAAACCTGCAGCATGTTAAGTTAAATCGGCAACATCTCATTCAAGTTTTTTAAAATCAATTACTTCAATTCATTATCTTTACTTATTTTTTTCATAGGATATCAGTCAGAGAATTTTCTTGCTTTTATGCACTTTTTCTGTGGCAACACGTGACTCTCTTTCTCTCACCCAGTATGATCCCCTTTAGACAGCTTTCTGACCAGTTACATTCAGGTATGTCCAGATGTGCAAACTCATTTGATTAAAACTTATGCATGACTTCTCCCCATGACACAAGGAGGTTGTTATTGGGACATATATAAGAACAACTTGACCTCATCTTTGCATGTCAAACACATACCTCTTCACCGTTTTTAATATAATTCACCTCTTTTGCATGTTTAAAGTACACACATATATTGTTTTATATTGATGTAAATAGGACATTTTAGCGTTAACAGTGAAACACGTCGTTTTCTTATACGGCACCAAAGTTTTTACTTCTGGTTTATTTAGTGTAAATAATGGGCAATCATTTTCATATCTAACAGTGTGATTATGTATTTCATTCAGTGAACTCTGAGACGGAAACCTGATGAAGGCATTGCCGAAACGCGCGTAGAATAACAACATACCGCCAGTTTCCACATACAGTGTTCATCCAATACCAATTTGTTGAATTGTGATTATGGATTCAATCATCGAATTATTCATTGTATACTTTTAGGCCTTCTGTTCTTTGTATACTAAATTGTGCCATATTGATGGATGTAAATATAACACTGAATGATTACAATTGATTTTAATATTAAATGATGTATTAGATATTAGTTCTAACAATATATATACCAAAAAAATCAGAAAAATATTTTTATATATGATCCTTTCCAATAAATATCTATTTTTGCATATATACTGTATCATTTTTTGATTGATTTGAAATTGACTTGCCCGTATTAGCTGTAATCCACCTGGCCCAGGTGTTCTCTTACCCAATTTCGTTTATTCCCTGTCAGGGCATATGTATCCTGTACACGGGGGCCCCAGTTCTTTCCCAAATACAGTTCGGTCAGCTAACCACCTGACTGACTGCTGGCATGTTTCTTCTAACTGCACCATCTCGGAGGCTGGTGATATGGTGTGTGCCCAACTACATCAGGCACATCTAAAAGGGACTGCACAGACAACTGAAGGAATCAGGGGTGCTTATCTTCAGTCCCGGGCGATGGGGACCCCCGGGACAATTCTCCGGCAAATTGGGTCCCATGGGATGGGGATCCCTTCGGCCGTAGGCACTCTCAGGGAGGTGTCTCAAAACATGCTCCTTCCCCATGGTAATAAAACAAATTGAGGCTGTACCAATCCCTGAGAGCTTGGCCTTCACTGGGGGACTGTTCACTCAGTTTCCCACCAGGTCTCCCCAGAGTACCAGGCTTTATTCCTAGCATTGTCCAGCCTTGTTGGGCCAGTTTGGACGGGGAGGGTGGATTTTGCTCCTGGTGATGAGCCTTAGCCCTCAGGAGCATTTCATTTCAGGTGTACTGGCCTCTAAATGTTACTTTTGGGAGGCTGGTGGTATGATGTGTGCCCAACTCCGTCAGACACAGGCTCATCTAAAAGGGACTGCACATCCAACTCAAGGAATCAGGGGTGCTTATCTTCAGTCCCAAGGGGATGGCGACCCCCGCGACAATTCTCCTGCAAATTGGGTCCCATGAGATAGGGATCCCTTGGGCCAAAGGCAATCTCAGGGAGAGGTCCCAAAGCACACTCCTTCCCCATGGTAATAAAACAAATTGAGGATGTACCAATCCATGAGAGCTTAGCCCTCACTGGGGGACTGTTCCCTCAGTTTCCCACCAGGTCTCCCCAGAGTACCAGGCTTTCTTCTTAGCATTGTCCAGCCTTGTTTGGCCAGTTTGGACGGGGAAGGTTGATTTTGCTCCTGGTGGTGAGCCTTAGTCCTCAGGAGCATTTTTTTCAGGTCTACTGACTTCTAAATGTTACTTTTATCCAGTCCTTGATTTTAAGGCTCCAGCTGCTAAACCTGCCATCCTTCTAAACTAATGGCATCTGCCTTCACCTAGGGGCTTCATTAGCAGCCCCTTAATAGCCTGCAAGCAGAAAACTCTCCCTTCCAAACTCTCTATAAAACATGGCTTTGTCTTTCTTGCATGGCACCTGTGTATTAGCAATGGAGTTTCTCTCTCAAGTGCAGACTTTTTAAGTTTGGTTGGACGTTCTGGAAGGTAGGCACCTCTGCCCAAACCTATAGTGCCACATCATCACTCCACCATTTCCTCAACCCTCTTGCACAGCACTCTGGGACATTTAAATAAGGCAAGTTGACGTGGTCTGTGGGAAGATGACCCCTGAGAGCTTCAGACACATCCTCAGCTGACACAGCTGCCTGATCTCTTCTCACCAAAACTTCAAAGGGGAGCCCCCTCCTTTGTGGGGCTCCAGAGGTCTAGCTTTTCTCTTTTATTTATGTGGGACTGCCCAGGCCTGGTGCCATAAGAAGAGTTAATTAGCACATGCAGACGATATGCTGTTGCTCTTTGCCATTGACAACTCATCTGAATCCAAGGTTGTCTTCCAAAATACGATGCTATTTTTCCGTGACTGGATGAATAGCAATCAGCTCAAACTAAACTCTGACAAAATGGGTCTTCCAGAGGGCCTCAACCATAGGTTACATTTGGCACAAAATCAGGCAGCCAGGTTGATCTTCCAAAAACCTAGAATATGCTACATCACCCCCCTGAAAAGGAAACTACAATGACTGCCGGTGAAACAGCGCACTGCATTAAAGACTGGCTGCATCATTTTTAAATCCCTGTACGGCAGCAGTCCAGCTTTCATCTCTGCCCGCAACCAAAAAGTACACCCACCTGCAATTTGAGATCCACTCACCTGAACCTTCTTACCATTTCCTCTTTCAAAAGAAGAGAGTTGGTGGCTCCAGATTCTTTGTACTTGCTTCCCATATTTGTAACTCCGTGCCATTAGGAATTAGGACGACCCCCTGCTACTCCAGATTCAGGGCATAATTACAATCTTGGCAGATGAGATACTCCATCACAAACCTGATGGATATCCTGTCTCTGTTTTAAGATTTCCATAGGACACATTGGAATTGGAATTTTGTAGGCGTGACATCCGTCACGTTTGTGATGAAGCAACCCTGTCTGCCAAGATCGTAATCAGGCCCTTACACAGCGTTTAAAACCTTGGCTTTTCAAACAACCATACGAGTGAAACTGGGAGCAGTGTGGAATGCTTTTGATATTCTAGTGCCAAGAAACAGCTCGGTGTATGTGCGCTCTATAAATGCTTACAACATAAAATAGCATGGCTTTGTTGCCAAGTTTTGATGCGATCCTAAGCACATCCTTCATTAAACGCATCATATTTACGCAGAAAATTCCCCTGTGATTGTTTCATGAATCGGAAGAAGTAAACTGTAAACCCAAATAAGAGAAAGATGACACTTTCTCTAAGGAAGTACCTTTAATGTGATGTAAACCGGTCTTGGGTGCACTCATCCCACAAATCATTGTAAAGGTCTTTTTTAAATCAACCTTCAAATCTCTCTTCTCCATATATGACGAAAAACCTTCAATAAGTTGTTGTAACCCGTTTGCCATCCTAGAAAGCAGGATCACATTGTCTGCTTGTAATAAAACTGAAACAGACCTAGTAGCTATTCTTGGGGATTCTGTATATAACACCTGAAGCTCCTTATCCACTCCATTAACATATTAGGAAAAAAGTAACAGGGCCAGTACACTACTGGTCCTGGTTTTAGCTTGTAATTCCTTTTACTCTTTAGTCCTGCCTGTTTATAAGACAGTTTAAGATGCCAAATTGCTTCCCTACTCCTTGGTTTTGAGTATAGTAATTCACTTAGCTGCCTACACAACACTGTGCATTAGTGTTTGAAGCTGCCTTTTGCCTTACAATTGTTTCCAATAATTTAACCACCATTGACATTACTTGTGAGTTGAGGATTAATTGAATTACTTATTCCCTCATGGGCTGGCATAATATCACTGTATTTGGCTTGGTAGTCTGTACATGTCAGGAAATACTCTTTATTGAAAAGATACAATGTGGTGGGATTGGCCTTGTATCGGGTCAGGTTCACTACTGCTCAATGCAGTTCTACTCTATTGGGTTGTATCTTGGCCCTAATCCTACATAGATATAGGTGAAGAAGACATTTTGTTTTTTCGGGGGCCACCTCTTGGGAGAAGTAAAGCCTGTCTGCACGTATTGCGTGCGGTATCAGCAAGCAAACGCAACATGACCTGGCTGTTGTCTGGGAGTCCACAGTTGTCATGTGCTGACACCACATGTATAGTGCAAGAGGGCACTAGGTATCATGTGTGGAATGCTAGTGTTGGGTTCTGTGTAACTATAAGTGGTGTGGGAGAGGTTCCTAAGCAAGTCCGGTGATAGCTTTGGGGTAGACTCCATCGCACTAGGCCAGTAGCGGCCGGTGGTGGGAGTGCCGACGGGCGCTGATGTGGGGCGGGGGAGGGTCAGGGTGGGGGTAGTAAACTATGGATTACGGCCGATTACAGGTAAGTAAACATATAAATGAATAAAACGAATTTCGCCAAATGCGATGCAGCGCGATAAACGAATTTCGTTTTATTTATTTATATGTGTACTTACCTGTAATCGGCCGTAATCCGTAGTTTACTACCCCCACCCTGCCCTCCCCTGCCCCACGTCAGTGCCCAGCGGCACTCCCACCACCGGCCGCTACTGCACTAGGCACAGCATTGACGACTAATGGATGCGGAAACACCCATTGCAAACAGAGGGTACATAGAAGTGCATCAATACATAGCTTATGGAACATTGCAGGTCTTGGGATGACTCTAGGGGAGATGTATGTAGTCCTCTGGTGATAGGAGGTTTCTTTACTTTTGAAAAAGTTCATGAAAAGAATTTGTGGTCCTTGACTCGCACATTTGGGTCTTGTTGGGTTTATGGAAATTCTTGCTTCAGAGGTGGTGGGCCGCTATAAAGGTGCTGCACTTTGGTGGCTCAATTGCAGACCTGTTGGTTAAGAGCTGTTCATTTGTTTCATTCAGAAAACATTTACATGCTTACGTATATCATGAATCATTCTTGGGCATTCTTATGCCTTTCCTTTTTAGAGGTGTGCTTTTTTATTCATGAATGGTATTTTAGTGGGGCGCCATAAGGTGGCCCCAAGTGGGGTATCTACTCTTTTCCTTTAAAAACAGTGGGTATTTATTCATGGGTCACCTTTTGTGTTAGTCTTATGTATGGGTCATCGGTTCTCCCCCATCACTATGACAGAAAATATTATTTTAAAGGGTGGTCTTTTTGAGCATGTGCATGATCTTTGGTTATTTTTCAAAGGTTTTGTGGGTTGTTGCCTGCCTTCCAATTTCCTACATTCCCTAGTGTGTGCGTGGGGGTGCCATTTGACTGACATGTGCACGGGACGATGTATAAAGAGGGGGGCGTGCTGTAATTGGGTGTTGTTGGCGATCGCAACATGCCCTGAGGGTATGTGTCTACCCCTCCAGTATCGGTACAAGGCGTGCAATGGGACCCTCCCTAATGGAGAAAGGTGTCTTGACTACGCCTCGGGATCATTTTGGGCTAGCTTTGGGCTTCTTTTTACTGATCCTTTGGGTGTTGCCTCAGGCTTTCATGCGATTTGCTGTCTGTATTGCTGTGTACCGGAGGGGGTCAGAGAGTAGTGTGTTAGCTGGTCGCTAGGCCGGGTACGGCAGTTAACTTATATGAGTGTATCTCAAATGGAGCTGTGATGGATTTTTGCAGTCTCTCTTTTTCCCGGCACCCTTCTCCCTCGAGCTGCATCTTGTCCAGGATAGTTGGGCCTGCTGTCCCTGGTTGCGGCCAGGGATGTCTAACTGTTGACACGCTACTTTCCTTGTTCTGGAGGGACATGACCCGCCGAGCAGGCTTCCGGATGTTTGATAAACTTTGAGGGAAAGGAGGAGGCCAAATATTGCTAAGATTTGACAGTTGATTTTTCGGGCGAACCTCCCCTCCTGACTGACTCAGCGCCGTGTGGCATTTCAGCACCTCGCGGATTTTGTGTGGTTGAGGTTATGGAGTCTTCACTATCCCGAGATTATGGGAAATCAGGCTCCCAACACAAGTGGATTGCTTCATTTTGGAACTTGAAGGGGGCCTCCATTGTTTGAGGCTTCTGGCTTTTGGGGGCACTGCGGTTGGAACTGGTGCAAAGGAAATTTGATCCCGGGCTGGAGGCCTGAGAGTGAGTTCCTTTTGATGTGGTAATAGGAACACTTCCCATTTAGACTTGGGTGAGGGGACCTGGGTGCCTACTTTTTAAGAACTTGGATGGGAGCTGCCATGCCCTCTCATCTGAATGCCCTCCCCCTCAGCTGTGGACAGCCAGTCCCGCTTTGGGAGCTCAGCAGCAGAGTGGGGCCAAGGCTCCTGCAGGCACCCTAAATGGTGAACTCTAGTGCGGATTCCAGATTGAGAAAACCTACAGTAGCCTTGAACTTCCTGAATTCAAGCAAAGGCTTGATTTCCTAATGTTGTTTCACTAGTCTTTATTTTTTTAATGAATTTTTAAGTGTGCATGAAGTAGGTGTTTCAATTTGGGGGCTTGAACTTACTGTGGATTCACTTTTTGTGTTTGCATATATGCAATACCTTCCCAGAAAGTTACCCCTCCCTGTCGTGGTTATGGTCCTGGCGGTTGATGGGCTGCATTCCCTGTCTGTTGCGGCTGTTGCCATGTATTTGACCAGCGGCCTGATCCCTGTTGCTGTGGTGCATTGGCTGTCTGATTTTCCTGTGGCTGAGTGTAAGGTGCATTCAGGTTGCCCTGGGCTTGGTTTTGAGAATGGGGAGTTTGCGGGGACTTGCTTTTACGTGGCATTGGTCGGCCATATGGCCTATTCTATGGTAATAATAATATTCTCTGAAGTCTGGCTGCTGCCAACCTACCTGATCTCTGCCGTTGTAACTGGGTTGAAGCCCTCTAGGGTTTTACTGTGGAGCTCCCTTCTAGACTGGTGCCATCTGAATGCTTGTGGTCAACGCGGCCCGCTCTACAGTGGTCTTTTCTATTTGTGTTGGACAGCTTGGTGGTGTCTATCTGGAATTGCTCCTGTCTTTCCCTGTCCTTCTCCTGTTTCTTTCTGTAATAATGTATTGTGTGGACATGTATCTCCCACCAGGGTTCAGTCTTTAACCCTACTAGGCTGTCCAATCCACTTTATATTTACATGGGCAGCCCCTTTTTGAGGATATTATAGAAGAATGCAAGCTGTTGCCTGTATTAGTCCATTGTTGTCCTTTCTCTTGTCACCATCGTTACTTCATTCTGTCTACTAAATCAGTTATGGTCTCCCCAGGTTTTATGCATTCTGCCATCAATCCTCCTACATCTGGGCAGTCAGGTAATATTTTTCTCAGGGCCATCCAGATTTGGTGCCTGTATGAATTGAATGTGGCCCTATCATGCTCAGTGTTTGTCAGCATGACTGATGGGATGCAGGCTCGGGTGAACACGGTGCTAGTCTGCTATCTGATGAGACTGCTTAGCAGAATTTTTATATCACCTATCACTAGGTTTATTCCCACTGTGTTCTTCTCAAAACATGAGATCCATTTCCACGCCCCATCCAATTTCATCCAGAGCCCTTCTTTGTCAATCTGGGCCCATGGCACATTGATGGTCCCTGACGTGCCCTTCTGCAGTAGTGGACAGATTTTGGCTTGGAGAAGTGTCGCTGATTTCTCCCCAACGTAGTGCTCCCATCTTCTCAGGCAGTCTTGCATGTAGGGGAATTTTCACTTGGGACTCCCCCTCCATGGTGGATACAGTCTTCCACAATGGCCATGTCCTCTGGTTCGAGGGATCCATCCTCTGGCCAGGGTCTATCATACTGGCCCTCCCTTTCAGTCCAGCACGCTAGCAGGTGGCAAATGGTCACACGAACATCTGATCTTCCTCTCTGGTCACTATCTCCCTTGGGGACAGTTTGTCTATCCCGCGCTTTGGGAGAAGTAGGGGACATCTTCATCTCTGCTCTCCTAGTGTGCATGCAAAGGTGAATTGTTGATTCTCCTGCATCTTAATTGAGTTTGCACCAAGTTACCTTGATCTCTTATTACCTGGTTGACCCCTCTCCGACGATCTAGTGAGGCTCTGGTCCCAGACAGAAGCCTCCCTTCTAGTTCCACCTCGGACTCTTCTCTGTGCAGTGGTCTGTACCTACCCCTGCTCTCCTCAGGTGGATGGCACACTGCTCTGTTCTCTCATTGCGCTTTCAGGGTGAGAACTCTTTCACTCTCCATTCTTAATTCATGCCTATCTTCTAACTCCCACCTAGGTTGCCTCCTTTGTTCTGAGCTATGCACTGTTCTTCTTGGTAAGAATTTTCCCTCAAACTAGCTTTCTGTTGTCCCATTGGCTGCCTGAGCATACCCTGAGTCTCACCCTCCGTCACTGGATCCCGGAGGACTGGGAACACTTTTCTCACCCCCACTAGTTGTATCACAGTCCAGAATTGCTATGAATCTCCCTGTTACCCCAGTGTATTCACCTGACCCAGTGGGAGCTTGCGTTCTTTGCGCCACTGGGCTTGATGGACCGAAAGCGACAATGGGGATTGAGCTTCAGGGAGCCCTGGCACTGGACTGGGGTGTGCTGGTATTGCCTAGGCCTGCTGGCCTTTTAGCCTCTCATGTCTGGATTTAGTAGTTCATTGTTCAGCAGGGGGCCCTCCGGCTACCTTGACCGGTGATTTGGAATAAGCTAATTCAGGGATGGCAGGCATCGTAGTGAGCACCAGATAAAATAAAATTTCCCTTTTGTGACCATGTTGTCGTTTTATCACTAGTTTGCACTAAATCATGAAATTCTGCACTATAACATTAAACATCTACACCAGGTCATTGAAAAAAGTATATTTTATTACATCAATTGCACAAAAGACCTGCTAGTAATTGCAGTAATCTAATAACATTGTAAAGACTAAAAATACATTAAAAATCATGTATATAATGATGCACATTTAATAAAAAAACATAATATTGAAAATGCAAATATTTTACAAGTGTATCGTTGATGCCGATACTACCACTTTAGTATCCAAGAAGACAATTCAAGAGTTCAAGTTCTTGACAGCCTCTTTTGTATTTGTATAGTTTTCAACATGTAATATACACTTTCCACAAATGTATTGATATGTTACAAAATCCAGTTATATGTCGACGCGTTTCGGTGTATCTTTATTTTTTCAACACCTTCTTCAGGACTGTTATCATATTCACAAATTTCTCATTATTAATCATAAAATCATGTATCTACAAAACAATAAAACACAATTAAAATCAATGTATTACTGGTGTGAATTAAACAACTTCTAATATTGGTTCAGTGCATTCTAGGTTCACCCATATTATCTCTAAGGTGACTGTTCATAAACTTAATTATTTAAGTTCTTTTTGCAAGACAACATGCTACTCTTTATGTCTATCCATGGAGGGGTTTGAATTACATTAAAGGTCATATTTACTTATAGACCACCCCAATCGAAGGGAATTAAATATGTAATCCGGCTGGATCTATTTTCACCCCTTCGGTACTTATATTACATTCCCCTTATGCTGATAACCAGGCAGAGATCTCACCCAGGTATTCCGCAAATGATGTTTAGCAGATTATTCTCTGTTCAATTTGTCTGAAAATAATCCAAGGGAACCCTGCAATTTACAAGTTTGTTAAGATTAAAATCCTTATTATTATTATCTATAAATCATAATGAATGCCTCTTATTTGCATTACTTACTTAAAATAAGGATGAATCAAAGAACTTTGGTGCCTCATTCCTATGGTTTTCTTCCAAAATTCAGTGTCTGTTGAATAACATTGTATGGATTATTATATCAGGTTTTGAGTTTTCTTTTTTTTTTTAAAAGTTTTATATGGGGCTTCTCTTTACACTATTGGAATCTTACCCTAGAGTCCTAGATTTTACTTCTTGTACTTTTTACTGATGTTGTTTTCAATTAAAATAAGGTGATTCTTCACAGTGACAGATAGCTTCGACCAGCCTTTTTCAATTAGAGCGGTCCGAAAATCCTATAGAAATACATACGATTATTAATCTTATGTTGCACCTTCCTTCTATAGTTGTCTGTCGCCTATTTGGCTTGTACTCATATGTGTTTAGAATTCGAGTACAGCTACGACCTATTCGTCATCGTTCTTAATTGCCATGACATTTCTATTACTCACCTATATTTTGTTGGATGTCTGAATTCCCTAAATCGCCCTAAGAGCGATAGAGGAGTCACTTCTGTCGGGTTATCGGGCTATTTGTGCAATCCTGGCATGATAGTTTATATTATTATTCTATTAGGGGAGATGTTACAACATACGGAACTCTATTCTTTGGCTATATGTTATATTTCACGGCCAGATATCCTTATCTCTCTACTCGTACCATATCAGTTTGGGTCCTGCCGATAAATCGTTAGGCATTATAACTCATACATTTAAAAGGTAAGGCACTCATTATGTAACGGTTTGGGTCCTGCCGATAACCATTTAGCATTGTGACTCATAAATTGTAAAAGAGAAGGCACTATTATAAAGGGTCTCCACTAGTTAACTATAGAATCTACAAACGGGACAAAAATCCTCTTTTGGTCTCAACTAACATGCAGTTCATATTCTACATCGCAGTCGCTTACCTCGTTAGAATCTTTTACAGCCTCCTGTCGGGGTTCTGGATCAGATAGCTTGTTTGCCATGATCTATACCATCTTGAAGGTATATTGTTCCTTCACGATGACTGGAACAGTTATCATCAAAAATGAACGTATCATCTAAAATGCTAACAGGCCCGTCAACAAACATTATTATTAGGGAGGAATATTCATATCCCAATATTAATTTTATGTAGCTCATAGTCGGTTGTCAGGGTCTCTTTCTAAAGATGATACTTTAATATTCAACAATGAGAGAATTTTACCAAAGCCGACCATGACGGCCATCTTAATGTGGGTTTTTGCTTAACCCATATTTAGACGATACCTGAGTCTAATTCTAAAGTTGATACTCTCATATCTTACAATGAGAGAATTTTACAGAGACCGACCTCGGCGGTCATCTTCAAGTGTATTTTACGATATACCCATATTTAGGCGATATGTCATTATACAATCGACTGATCATATTCAATTCAATTAATTCTGTGTCTCAACATAATCATATTAGAGAGCACCTCCATACCTACATACAATGGGGGAGGTGCAGACACCTTACTTGCTGGTTCTGGGATAGGATTGTTGGTCTGGGCCTCATTGAATATGGGCCACAGTTCTATCAGTGCATATCTTCTGGTCTTCCTAAGCCCTACGCACTTGGTCCTTATGTGTGTTCTCGTGTGTTTGAATATGTTAGTGTTGAAGGTTCCCCCCAATGGCCAGGGGAACGTATGCACCTTAGTTTGTGCATGCCATTCATGGCAATACTTGCTAAGTTTTTGAATCTGTGTGGGGAACCTAGTTTGCATGTGCTTTAGCGGTGACTCCATGATAAGTTGGGACATTTTTAAGGGCCAGTGATACTCTTGCTTCTCTGGATTAGGAAATCTCAAATTCAACTCTTTGTCATGGGGAAATAAATACTAGGGTATTACTGACTACAATTACTTTACTACGAGTTCAACGATATGTAGATATGCAACAGAACAAACATTTCACAAACACAAATAACAATGCATATGAAGGGTCACAACCTAAAAGAACGTGCTATTGTTAGTTCAAACATGTGAATTTTGCAGCAAAACAGCAGGCTGTTCTTAGATATGGAATAACGATTGTGAAGAATAGCAACGCCTTCATAAGCACATTGAGTCATTGACAAAGAACGACATCAAAGACAAAAGGACGGTTGCAATAATTTATCAGCACCACAACATCAAGAATGCATCAATGAAAAAAACCATAATGAAAATAAAGAGAAAAAACTCACAGAGAAAAAATGATGACTTTGTCAAAAAAGAAAATACCTTAGCCCGCTCCTAGCACATGGTACTTGATGATGAGGGGTGGCTCTGCACGGTACACAGGACTAAGTGACCCCGCTAGTCTGTCAACATTGGCTCCTGGACAGCAATTTATGTGGAAAATAGGAACAACTCAACAACCATGGACCATTCTTTGCCAAATACAAGACACCCCTAATCTCCAATATCCACATTTTCCCTAACGTCTGAATTGCACCCTATATCACACACAGGGGTCATGCGTACAATCTGTGTCACGCCCAGCGGTCCAAGAAAACAACACCTATCACTTCTTTCGGGTACCGAAGTGTTAAAAAACTGGCAGCACTGAGAAAACCCTTTAGTATAAAAAAATACGATTGAGGTGCTGGCCCTATGTCACACCCAGGGCCCCTGTGTACAATCTGTGTCATGCCCATTGGTCCAAGCGGTGAGGCCTCAGTCTTGTATCACACCCAGGGACAAGCATATCATCTGTGTAATGCCCAGCGGTCCAAGTGACAACCAATTCACCCTTTCTAGCATGCTGGTTATCAAAAAAAGGTGACCTCTGCGGGAACGCCTTCGAGGCCGCCTTGAGCCTGCTCTCTTTGGGCACATACAATAGGTAACATGCCAGATTTCTGTTAGTGGTAGTGTGCTCAGGTTCAATTTTTGCACTTCCTTCTAGTTTGCAATATGCCAAATGTTGGGGACTAAGGATCAAATGTGGCCTCCTATCCTCTGACGGCGGCTTCAGGATGGACCTCAGCCCTAGGATTCAGCAGAATTTTCAATCAATGGTAGCATCTGCTCACCTTCCTTGCTGCACAGATGTGAATCTGTCTGGACATGGTACATTGAAAAAACAAAAGACGAGGCATTTGGCAAAACAAGAACAGTTGGGTTATTTAAACACTATGAGCCTGATTCACAAAGGTAAACTGAAACGAAAGTCTAACGTTACTACTTTTGGTATTCACAAAGGGCATTTACTACTCGTAAATTCCCTTTGTGAATACAGAAAGTCGTAAAGTTCAAATTTTGGTGTTCACAAAGGGTATTTACGAGTAGTAAATGCCATTTGTGAATACCCAAAGTCATGAAGTTAGACTTTCATCTCAGTTTACCTTTGTTAATTAGGCCCTATGTGTGGGAAGTACAGCTTACAGAAACTGGTCTGAGTATTGTCTCAAAGTACAATCAATCAGAGAGATTTTTATGCAGTTTTGGGAGCAATAAAAGTACATCTGGTGATCCTTGTTTGGGAAAAGAATGCAGATCTTGTCTGTGGAGTCATAAATAAAAGGTCCCTGATAACAAATGCAGGTGGGCCTCGACCTTGCATGGACACAATTTGGGCCAGTGGGTAGTGTGTCCAGATATCTGGCATGACGGGCGCGTGATCACTGCACGTATTGTGTGTGTTGTGTCCTGATTGTCTATGTGTTCCTAACTTCATGTGGCATCTGACTTTATGGTGTTTTGAGAATGCGCAAACCCCTCTAACCATGTGTGCTTTTTTGCGGCCAATTGCTCTGGACCATTGTGGTGTCGCTGTGCTTATCTGGGGGATGGACCTGAGTTTCCTGTTCGCCCATTTGTCTGCTGGCTATGTGCCACCCCACCTGTGACCTGTCAATCATTTACTGCGGTCCTATTTTGCAGAGCCTGCCTGATCATGTATTTCAAGTCAGGGTTGATGGAGAGTTCATGATGGGCGATTATGACAATAGCGATGTGGTTTCATTTGTGTATGCAAGTGTACCATGATAAGCATTAGCATCATTTTTATCAATATCAACATTCCCCAAAAGATTCATTGATATTAAAATATTATCAATTGTGCTCATTGCACCCCACCAAATAAATATAAACACTATAGATGTGTATGAGGTGTATTTAGTTTTTAGTAAATCAAAACTGGACTCATACATTAATCTGTTCAATGCATTCCCATACAGATTATGGCAAAAACTTACCTGTCCTTCTCCAAATACATCTTCAGTGCCACAAACTTCACTAGGCAATAAAGTACATCTATTAATGTTAAAATCTCCTTCCCAAAATAAATAATAATCTTGGACACAAACACTCAAAAAGAGGTCCAAGTCCCTCTCTAAGTCAATGACAACATCTATGCGAGTAGTATCAAATTTGTTCTTATAAAAATGTATGATCAGCATAGCAGGGTTATTCTTAACAGCTAATAACACAAATTGATAGAATGGAGATCCTACATATGTCTTACTGTAACCGTCAATAAAGTTAAGATCAGGGGTACTAGCCCACCTTTCGCCCGTCCCAAACTTGAAGCTATTGCGTGAGTACAAACTGACAGAAAACCCTCAATATGTATTGCCTCTCTGCACCATGTTTCGTGGATACATACAATATATGATGTATATATCTGTGTGTTTTACCCATTCAGGGGAATATACCTTGTGTAATAGGCCTGCAATATTCCACCAGGTTAGAGTCAAGGTGGAATTAGTCGGGATGTTATGTTTACCTATACATGAGGCCCTGTTATACTTCCATTATCACAAACAGTGGATGCAATAGTTTCCTGCCAATTTACTCCCAAAGTCAATCTATTTCATTCAGATCTCCTAATGAGGCATGCCTATTAGAAAAATTAATTATTCCTGGGTTACTACAGCTTGTCTTCTCATTGTACTGTTAATGTGAATTGACATCTAATTAACATCTAAAACAATTTCAGATCTATAAATATAACCCAAGGGAACAGCTATGATTTTCCCCTTCTTTATTGTATCTCCAGTTTCCATTGTGCTCAGTGATGTTAATATGAATTTGCAAGGGCAGATGATTGAAAATGTATCACAATCCAATCACCGTCACATGTTTTAATTGTTGCCCTAACTCATTTAACTCTTTTGACCATTATGATGTCTTTGTATAAACTAAGTGTATTGGGGATCCTACATGCTATCCATTAGACTACCTTATTTTTCAATGTCCCCCAAATCCCAGAAACAGTCAAATTTAGTGGCTGTGCCCCCTTTAGAATTACTACATATGGGGTAGCTTCAGGGGGTAAATGCAAGAAATCTTTGGTACATAGGTTGTAACCTTGGTGTGCAATGTACATCGCGTGAAGTGAACTTCCTTCTTTTCTGCTACCCTCCTGTTCTATCTTAGATAGAATAGCCCTTTCAGGGGCCTCATGTCAATTTAGGTGATCCCTAATGTTATGATTTTCTTCTCTACTTCTTGTCAGTGTTGGTGGATCAAAAATAAGTGTTACTGTGCACTGTGTTAGTAGTACCTCATTCCGCTGAACACTGAGGCAACATTTGCCCATTGTTAATACCTTATTCACATTGGTTTACACATATTCAAGTGATCCCCAATTTTCTTTTTACTTTCTCAATTTCATTCTTGATGTAAGGTTCTAACAAACATAGTTTCGTATTCAAAATTTTAAAGTCAATTTCATATATATTTCTTGTTACTTCTTGTATTTTTAATTTCTTGCTCTGTTTTGCCTTTTTCATTTTTCTGCCCTCTCTTGTGCCTTTTTCCGCTCATTTCTTCCCTCTTCCTGCTGTTTCCCTCCTCCCACCACCAAGTGCCCCATCGTCCCCCCAGGATCTACTTAGTGGGTGCCACAGCACAACTCCATTGAGCAGGTCCTCGTGCCAGCTCCCCGCTGTGACAGTTCTCCTGTCCAGCTTGCCTGCAGTCCGCTACCCTCAACTGCCTGTCTACCTGACGCCCTTTGTTTGCACCTCCTCTGCTCCTTTCTTGCTCTGTTTTGCCTTTACTGATAGTTTTTCTGCCCTTGTTATGCCCTTTCCTGCGTGTTTTTCTACCCTCTGTTTTGCATTTTCTGCTCGTTTGTCTGCCCTCCATTTTGCCTTTTCTGATTGTTTTTTTACCCTCTGTTTTGACCTCTTCTGCTAGTTTGTCTACTTTCTGTTAGGCCTTTTCTACTCATTTTTCTGCCCTCTGTTTTGCTTTTACTGCTTGCCCATTTTTTTATCCTCTGTTTTGCCTAGAAATTGCATCAAAAAGCACTTAGGGTTAATGATTGTTTATGATCATGTTACGCTGGGAACTAGGCACAATTTCAGTATTACAAAGGGCAATTACCTAATCATCAGGTAGTATGTGAATTATCTAGTCATTTCTGAGTAGAATCACATTGGATTGACTAGAACCCTGCAGCTTTTGAATAGGTATAACAAAGAGAACTACTTGTTCTCTTCCTTATAGCTGGTAATAATCAAGATCAGAAACCTCATAAAAAATGGTATATGGGCTGACACATGTTAAGCAACACCCAACATACAATTATTTATGAGTATGATTTAGCAACATGAGCATTCCCCATGTCCATATAACGTAAATCAAGGAAAATGGTCTTCTTTCATTTTTATCTTTTGTTGATTTCATAAAAAGTTCTACAGCTTATATGCTGCAAAGTAAAACGTGTACAGATGTTTGTGGTTTACATCTACAAATAGCCATTATATAGTAAGACCGGAAGTGGGCATTGGCAGGCAATCAGTTAAGGTAAAAGCTGACTACCAAAAATAGTGTCATCAGCTCAGAAGAGCTAGGGATGGGTAACTGAAAATTGCGATTTGGAACATCATTGTTTATAATTCAAACATAAACATGGTAAGACACAGCAGGATTTATGGGGTATTTAATTATGCTAAGCTCTTGAATTCTTCTATGTTCAGGCATTCTGTGAATCGGTAATCACTTTCAAAGCATTTAGGGTGGCAGTAAATAATTAATTGAAACTTTTATCAAGATCCACAGACTATGCTGACCTTGACTTAACGCCTTGAGTGCTGTGGACATGCTGAAGACATCCACAACACTGGAATCATGTGCTGAGGTTGGCTCTTGCACGTCCAATCACCCATCCATAGGAGAAGTACTGGCGCTCTCCCTGTTGGATCCCCTGCCCCATGCATTCAATAAGGATGGCAGTTGAATCAATTCTGCTGCCACCCCAGCCCCTCTCCGGTGATCTAAAGATGTCAGCGCACTCATGGCATGGCAACACCATTAGGAGACTCTGGGGATGCACTAGAAGCCATTTGCTTCTAGGGCTGTCAGGGATGAAATGCCTTCGAGGTAAGTCATCAGGGGGCGAAGAGATATAAGGGAAAGAAAAGTGTTTCTCCTTTCCCCTGGTGTCTCTCTTGAGTGCATTCTTGCTGCAGGATTGCAGGTGGCACTGTGATAGCGCAGCTAGAATACATGTCTTTTGGCCACCAGGATTTTGTTTGTTCTTCCTGTGAGTGACCCCTTGGGTAAGGGTCACTCAACTTTGGCCTATATATTTCCTGTGGTTTCCTCCCTCCCTAGGAGCAGACAGCCCCTTATTTGAGGACAATATAACCACCCCCCTCCCTGGGGAGACGGAAATCCACTAGACAATAGG
The DNA here is from genome assembly GCA_963921515.1 of Calotriton arnoldi. NCBI lineage: Eukaryota > Metazoa > Chordata > Amphibia > Caudata > Salamandridae > Calotriton > Calotriton arnoldi. Next base: position 623,410 of record CAWUFW010000945.1, read on the forward strand.
GATTTATTTTTTGTGTGTGAGGGAATTACATTGCATGATTTGCACCCCCTTCCTAAGGACAGTTCATCCATTTTAATTCAATCTGCCCCTCAGGGGGATTTAGACAAGTCACTAGACATCAAGTAATGTATTTTTCATGATTGTATGTGAGCGGCCAACTTGGCAAGGGTCGTTCCCTCTTGGGGGCATTACATTGCATGATTTCAACCCCATCCCCCGGAAGGCAGTTCAGCGTTTTTTAGGCAGATCTGCCCCTCTCAGGGCTGGAATGCCACTAGACACTTTGGAATGTATTTTTTTACTGTAGGGGGCAGCATTAGATCTTGTAATTCCCCCCTGAGTCCAGATTTGCCCTTCCGAGGGGTGGAAAGGCACTGAACACCAGGGAATGTGTTGGTTGTTTTCTTGTCTGTAGGGGAGCAAGCCCTTTGCCAAGGGGCCCCTGAAGGGGGCATTTACTCTTGTACTTTAGCAATTTTTTAGACCAATCTGCCCCCCCCCTCCCACCTCCCCCCTCCCAGGGTGTTGGAAACCCACTAGAATCTTGTTTATAAGGTCCATGAACTGTCATTGTTTTCTGCCATTTGTTGAGCGGATCAAACCCCAGGGTGAGCAGAAAGCCTTGAGACACCAAGGAATACCTTTCATATGTAGGGTAAAGGTCATTCCCATCTGGTGGTGCCAATTTTTTGGTTTTGTTTTGAAAATCCCTTGGGAGCAGATCAGCGTCTTTTGAATTTGATATGGCCCCTGGAGCAGACTTCATTCTTTTTTATAATGGTAAGTGTTTCATTTTTTATACTTGTGAATTTATTTGTTTCCTTTTTATTGTAGTGTACGCATGACTTTCTTGGTGACGAATCCGCTGGCGGTTTCAGCATTGGTAGATCTGCAGTTTGTGCAGTTGTATGTGTTTGATAAGGACATTTTTTGTAATGTTTACTTGAAATGTCTATCATTGCCCTGCTTGAATGTTTTTTTTCCTTGTTGTAATAATTTTTGCATATGTAGCTTCTGCTTCATTGTTTTTTCAAAATAAAATGCGGATTTGTGCAAAATCTATAATGGATTATGTAATGTGTTTTTTGTTTTTTGTTTCTAGTGAAATATCTTTGGTGCTTGCTGTGTCTTTGCAGGGTAGGTTCAGCTGATCCTGCATCTAGCTGTCTGTGGTAAGTGAGAGGTATCTAGGTATATGCTGGAAAATGGGCCTCTCTGAAGGGTCACCCTCAATTTTTTGCCTTCCTCCTAGTCTTTTTTGACCTTGTTTTTCTTGGCTTTAGGACTCTGAGCACTTTAGCACTGCTAACCAGTGAAAAGGTGCATGTGCTCTCTCCTCTAAACATGGTAACATTGATACATACGCAATTGGCATATTTAATTTACTTATAACTCCTGAATAAATTGCACTGCATGTGCCCGGGATGGTAAAATAAATGTTACTAGTTGGTCTGCAGCGCTGATTGTAGCCCATTAACCATATCTCAGGACTGCCACTGCAGGGCCTGTGTGTGCTGTTTATACTGCCATGTCGCCTTGGCATTCCAAACCCCTTGCCAAGCCTTAAACTCTCCTTTTATTACATTTAATTCACCCCTAGGGTAGGCCCTAGGTAGCTGTTAGGGCCAGGTAATGTGTAATCATAATATAGGACATGTACTTTTAAGTTCCACATGCCCTGGTAGTGAAAAACACCCAAATGTGTATTTCACTACTGTGAGGCCTACCCCTGTCATATATTAACATTGGGAATTCCTTATTACACTATTACGCTGTAATTCCTGATTGAGAAGGAGTAGATCTGCAACTTTTCATATCAATGGAATGGTAGTGGTAAATCCTATTTACTGGTAAAGATAAATTTATCACTACCCTTTAAAAAATGTAACTTTTAGAAAAATGCTATTTTTTTGCTTTAAGCCCTATGTGCCTCCAGCCTGTCTCCAATACAGGTCTTGGGTGGGTGACAGTTTAACTTTGTGCATTCCATCTAGACAGCCACACACAAAATTAGCATAGGTGTGACTGAGTGGTCATTCAGATCCTGATGGGTCATTCTGGGTAGAATGGGAAAGAGGAGCTGACACACCTGAATAGGCTGTTTTCTGTCCCTACACAAAGAGCTGCATACCCCCCTGTAGTGAGTCTTGGGCCAGAGCTGGGAGGGAAGACCTCTGTCCACTTCAAAGCCACTCTTTAAAGTCACCTCCAAATCAAAGGAACAACTGGGTATAAGTACTGGGTCTCTGACGCCACCAAATCAGACACTACTGATCCTGTGAAGAACTCTGATAAGAGGAAGGACTGCTGTGCTGCTACAAGAACTGCCACTCTGCTGGACTGCTGCTCTGAAAGAACTGCTTTTCTGCCATGCTGCCCTGTTGCCTGCTATCCTCAACCCTGCTGAGAAAGAACTGGATCCATCTCACTTGAACCCAGAATGACTCTATGAGCATGCTGGCTTGCCTCCCGTTCTAAGTCTCAGGGACATCAAATCCTTTCAATCACCCTGCAACAACACCTGGACTTTGCTTGTTGCAAGCCTTGCACTGCCAAGTGGTGCCAATCCAGTCCTGGGCCCTTAGAAGTGGGTATGAACTGGTGCAACCTCTGAAAATCCACACATTTGATGACATTCCGCCGATTGAACCAGCACATTTCCCTAAACGCTGACGCATCGTCGCTGCTGCACGGGCCGCGAACATCACATCGCTAACTGCGGGGTGCATTGTCTCAAATTTCTGATACATCTTTGACTTTGTGTGGCTTAGGGCTGACACATCACCTTCGATTCTGCAGTTTGACACTGAAGCATCGCCTTCGATTTAGCGGTTTGATGCTGACGCATAGCCTCATTGCTTCTCACATCGTCTAAGTTTTCACTAGGCCTGGGTGGAGTTTGCGGAGTTCCGCCATTCGGAACTCGGCAAAGTGACAAAAAAACTTGCCCATGCTCCGCAGAGTTCCGTAAGCAACAGAGTGATGGAAAGTCACGTTGCTTGTGCTGATTTTTAGCACTGGCATTGGTACCGAGCAGAAAAGTCAGCATGAGAAGCACCATGCATAGCGCAAGAGGGAGAAGCTTTGTTTCTTCACACTAGTGGTAGTGAACTGCCGCGACTGCCCTCATTGTGAAATCTTGCTGGGAGGTGGTCTGGTGTTGATTTTGCTCACTCACGCTCACCAACATAATGTTGGGGAGTCGTGAGAGTGGAAAAACTCCACTCTGCACCCCTCCGGTGAGTTTTTCAGAACACCGCACTCTACGCAGAGCACGGAGTGAGAAAAACTCTGCAAACTCCACAAATGGAGCAGAGTTTACCACCCAGGCCTATTTCCGATGTATCTCCAACTTTGCATGGCTCAGCACCGACTCATCGCCTTTGCTTCAGCAGTTTGTCACCAACGCATCACCTGCGATCCAGCGGTTTAATGATGATGCATCACCCTTTGTTTCTTGCGTCTCAACTCCATTGATGACACTGCCCAGGTACTTTTCATCAGGCCAAGGCTGGTCCCTGTGTCCAACCCGCCCTCCATCATGGTCGGCCTAAACCTTTGGATTTACCCTGGTCAAGCGCGACCAGATGCCCCCGGTTGGCACTTTTAAGCACTATAACTAACTTTGGTTATACTTTTTGATTTTTCTTGTTTTGGTCTTGTTTCATTTACAGAAATATAAGCTAATTTTTTTTAACTGATGTAGAGTCTTTTTGTCATGTTTTCACTGTGTTACTCTTTGAAGGGTTGCACAAATACTTTACACATTGCCTTAAGTTAAGCGTGCCTTCTCTGTGGCACTCTACAAGAGGATGAGCTCAGGGTCATTTATGGTGTGTATCTGACTTACCATGACTAGGATTGTGTTTCCTGCTTAGACAGGATGTATACTTCTGCCAACCAGAAACCCGGTTTCTAACAGTATCTTTTGGAGTATAAAGGTCATAGAGTGGTTTGTATTATTAGTTTGTTTTCAGATCGGTATATGTCTATAGTTATATTTACTGTTTGATACAGCCACAGTTTGTTGAGTTCTAATATGACACAGTGCTATTTATTGTTGTCTAGTTTGTTGAGATAGTTTCATTAGTAAGCATTAGCGTTGCCTGCAGGCTGACCACCCAGCAGGTTCTTGGCTTGAGTTTTGAATCTGGCTCTGAACATGACTCTGAGACTGACTCTGCATCTGAGGCAGAGGACCAAGTGCAAGATTCTGGCATTGAATATTCTGAACAAGAGGAATCATCTGATGATGAATCCACTCCTGGTGCTGATGAAGTGCCTCTTTTAGAGGAGGACATTACTATGCTGGTAGTGCAACTTCTAACATTTTTATTGATAATGTGTTATTGGACGATGTTGTTGAGCAGATCAATATGCATGCAGAACAGTTTTTGAGGGACAACAGTACCACACTAAAGACTCACTCTAGAGCTAAGCATTGGATTGCGGCTAATCTCTATGAGAAAATGCAGTTCTGGGATTTCAATTTTTTGGTGGGATTGCTAAGAAAGTCATTATTGTTTTAATCTTGGTCTACTAGCCCCTTGATGGCAACTGCTATTTTTCGAGCAACCATGAGTGGAGACCAGTATTTGCTCTCCAGCAGATTTTTGGGAAAATGCTGCAGGGTTGCCACGAAATTCCCCTGATGGTGACAGTCTCTTCAGGATTCGGCCTGTACTTGACCATTTAGCTAATTGTTTCACATAGATCCATGATCCAAGTCAAGATATATCTGTGGACGAGTCTTTGTTCCTTTTCAAGGGCTGCTTGGTTTTTTAGACAGTACATCCTCAGCAAGAGAGAACATTATGGTATTAAGCTGCATATGTTGTGTTATAGTGCCTTGATATGTGTATAATTTCAGGATGTACACAGGTAGGAATTCTACCATTAACATCCCTTGAGGCCCTTACACTTTTGGGGTTAGTGGAAAAAGTGTGTGAGAAATTTCCAGAGCACGTTTTCACAAAGGTTCCCATTTATGACTGGACAATTTTTACAGAGGTGTGCAAATATTTAGGGAATTGCTCAAAGTGGCCCCTATAGCACAATCCACTCTAACCGTAAAAGTTACTCTAAAAAGCTTATACATCAGAATCTTGAAAGGGGGCAGGAATGTGTCAGAAGAGCTGTCCATATCCTTACAACTATTCACAATGAAAGCACTCCCCCTGTGACTGTTTGGGGACAGGTAGCAGACTTGCACAAACCAGTTTGCATTCTAGACTACAACAAGCACCTGGGAGGTGTGGTTAGAGACCTGAAGCCTTACAACGCTGCTCAAAAGTCATGCATCCGGTACAAACAGTTGGCTGTTCATTTGTTTCTTTTGGCATCCTTTAATGTTTTTTTTTTCAAGTCTTTCTCCACAGTCAAAGATGCCTTTTGTACAGTTTCAGCAGTCTGTAATAGGTAGGCTTGTTGCAGTAGAGAAAGCAAGCTTTTCTAGAATTGGAGTGGTTGAGTATTTGACTAGATTGAAAGCTCACCACTTCCCTGAATAGAGTCCTCCTACACCCAAAACAGACTTTCCTTGTTGAGGATGTAGATTCTGTTTGTGTGTCCAAACAAGAGACATATGTACTGCCTAGAGTGTACTTCTAATCCTGGGTAATTTGGGTCCACATTTTTCAAACTGTACCATACGCAACTTAAGTATTGGGAGCAACCACAAGGGTAAAAGGCAACTGACTATTGTTATGGTTCTCAGCAGTTTGATGTATTAGGTTACACTGGTTGTCCATGGAATCATAGATGTTTTTTTTATCTTATACCAATAGGTGTGTATTTTGTAATTTGAAATAAATGTGCTTGATGTTTTATTTTTTCTGTATGTGCTTTGCGTGTGTGTGATCTGCTCTTTCTGGGTGTGTTTCAGAAAAGAAACAGGTGTGAATCTTCATGGTGATGTCTGAGAGATAGTTGGCTGGTGCTGTATGTGTCATGACCACTGTCTGGCAATGCTTCTGGACTGATGTTCGGCGGGCAGTGTGTGTGGACAGGCATTTGGCTAGGGGTGTGTGCGGACTTGCGTTTGGTTGTCATAGGGTGTGGATTTGTGGTTGGCTTGTGGGTGACTGGTGGTGTGTGGGTGTATTGGCAGTTGGAAGGTGGTGTGTTTGGTAAGTGGCTGATGTCTGGGTGATTGGTGATGTGATTGGTGTGCCAGTCCTGTAGGTGTATGGCAGTGATAGGGCATTTTATTGCATTCTGTGTTGAATTAGGTGTTTTTGGGCCACATCTGGCAGTATGAATGTGTGACCGGCGTGTAAAGTGATTGGTGCCTTGACATGGCTTTACAGCTCATGAGCTGTGAGTCATAGATTCATTTTTCTGAGATTACAATTATTTTATTAACAGTAGTTTCTTCCATTAACTCATTTGTTAATTAAATTTATATTTTGAATTGTTCTGTCACCTTTGTGCACAATTCAGTATGTGTGTACTTGAGAAGTGGACGTGTATGCAGCAATATTTGTCTTTTCTGATTTTTTTTTTGCCAGCGTGTACACTGTCTAGTAGGGAAAACCTACCAAACCCAGACATTTCCGAAAGCTATGCAATTGCTTTTGAATATATACCTGCAATCCCTAGCTGCAATCCGATTCCCTGTAAAGAGAAACTATGTCTCATAATGTACAAAGGTTTCAAGATTTCTGCTTAGCTCTTTCAATGTATAAGATACGTATGATGCTACGCTATAAAGTAATTTTGTATCATTATAAAAACATTGTGTACCCCATGGTAATCTTAACTATGCACGTATATAACAATAAGATACAACCAGCATCAATAAATGTAGAGGTGGAGTTAACATTGGCAAATTGAAATACCTATGCATACTTGCTTGCTTAACAGGACTATCTCCAACACATTGCTGTTTATATGACCAGCCTGTCAGACTTTCACAGTGACCCAGAGCCATATCAGTACCTTTTTCAGAGGCATGTGAAACTTATTACAATGCAATTTCATTGGTTCTGTTTTGTAAGAGCCTTGGTGACTCAGTGGATGTACTAAACAGTACTTGCTCAGAGAAGTAACATAGCAATAAACACATCTACCAGCATTTGACACTAGTGTGAGCACCAGTTGCAACTGTATTATTGTGCTAGGCAGGAACATATAAGTAAGATTTAACTAAAGTGAACAATGCTTTAGGAAGTAGATAAACATGACAATGACTGTTGTTTTGTTTTTTCCATTGATTAAACAAAAGGAGAATGGACAAAGTTAATAGTAGAAGAACACTAAATATATATTTTGCATTTGAACATTTTTAAATTCTTAAGAAAGGGATATGTGACACACACGTTTACCATATATTTTGAAAGAAATTAAACTCTAGTTAACTTTCATAATTTAGTAATGAGAGTGTAAATTATCTCCCTTCAATGCCAACAACATCAGGTTGCAACGATATTGAGTCCACATAATCAACTACCACTATATTGCCAAGAGTATAAATGTACTATTGTTAACTCCAACTCCAAATACCTTTACAATATAGTTGTAGTTAATATTGCAGACTCAATATTGTTGCAGGTCGTTAGCTCAACTAGATCATTATGATTCCTCACACACAGAGGATATGTCATTTCTGTGTTTTTTAATGCCTGCAAATTTCAAATACAGCTCTTTACAGCCTCAACACTTCACTGAACCATTTATGTATTAATTTATGTATTTTGTTAATTATTTATTGAGGATCTAGGTAGAGTACTGTGCATTGCCTAATAAATATTTCTGAATTGCTAGTGACAAAATACATCTTAAAAATTGATTATTTAATCTTCTGAGAATATTTACCAAGTGGGACTTGAGGGAAGTGTGGTATGGAGCAACAAGTTATAGTGATTTTAAGCTCACAGGCAAGAGGGTGGCTGTAATGTCACCCTACACACAATAAATTACAGAGTTTAGTAAGCTCACTTGTGGGGATTTACTATTATCCTCCCTACAAGTCAGCTGCTCCTCAGAATGCTATGGTCTAGAAGCTAAAAATAAATTATAACCAAGTAAATGAGAGTTAGGTTTCTATTGGCCCCACTGACATCATTGAAGTATGGCCAAAGTGGAATAAGGTCCAGTAATGGCAAATGTTGTAGAGGCTGTGATTATATAATGAGACACTAGAACACATATGGGTATGCCCATATTTTCTTGACCTACCCAGAAAATGTCTCCGTCCCTGTTTTTCTAGACTAGGGGGCCGATTCCGATCTCGGCCGGTAGGGCTCCGAATCGGACTCGGCATTACCGGATCCGATTCGGAGCCCTGTTTCCTGACCGAGTCGGACGTGCGTCCGGGCGAGCGAGTACGATGCGAACGTACGCGAAATCGCCGACCGACTCGCTCGCGGGACCCAACCGCTCCGACCGACTCGCACGGACACGACTCGCACCGCGCAATGGAGACGTTCCCCGGCCGGGTAAGTACGATGCGCACCGCGAGCAGTCCGACCGACTCGCGCCGTCCGGCTCGAAAGGGCAGTTGGAGCCGCACTTTGGGGGTCCGTGTCGGACCCCTGAGTATGCGTAGCCGCGCGAGTCGCACACAGGGGGGACCCATGGGTCCCCCCTACCTGTGCATGTACGGTGCAACTCACTTCGACGCGTACCCGCTGTAGGGGGCGCCCTTGTTCGCCTCGCACCCATTGAGTCAATGGGAGCCCGCGAACGCGTTGTACAACCGGCTCCCATTGACTTCAATGGGAGTCCGACCGACTCGAGTCTGATAGCATACGTACGCATCGTACTTGTTCGGTCGGGCTGCTAGAGTCTGATTCAATCGGAAATCTCTCCGGGTCCGGCTCGGTCGGAGAGATTTCCTGCCCGAATCGGAATCGACCCCAAGATGTTCAAACAATTAAATCCACAGTCATTGAATGTTTGCAGGGTTCAAATTGTCAATTGATCTGCCGGTTGATTAAATATCTAGATGTAGCAGTCAAGGTGCAGGACAAAATTGAAAGATGGTTACATTTTAAGAATTGGGTAGAAATAATACAAGTGAGATAAGGCTGTGATACAGCGCTTTCTGGGCCCACCAAGAATTGGTAGTTAGAGTTAAGAAGGTTTATTACAAATTCAATTAAGATGCAAGATTCTTAAAACCATGCTATAGAAGTAAAAAATAGCAACAGGTAGTCCCAACCTACGAAAGAAATTTAGGTGGACTAATATAAGGCAAACAAGCAATTCAGTCACAGCAATACAAAACCCCGAAATCTGTCCTAGGATGCTTGATTCCAGTCCAGAGAGGACCTGACCTTGCAGTTCGGGCTGGACTGCTCCCATAGGGAGCAGGGTCAAGACTCATTTGTGTATGGCTGGGTTCAAACTGCAATAGCATGGGAAGCAAAAAAACGATGGATTTAGGCCCAGATCTCTGTACTGGAGAGAATGTATGACATTGTTCTGCATTCTGTCCATCAATTGTTCTTTTTGCTTTTGTCACCCCGAGTGGGACGGGTATGCCAAGACGTGGGTCCCGTGTTCTCCATGCTTCTGGAGTCAAGCTAGCCTGGCTGATAAGGGGTGAAAACCTGAAACCGGTCCTAGGATGCTTGTTTCAAGTCCAGGGAGGACATGGCCTGGCAGTTCGGGCTGGACTGTTCCCATAGGGAGCAGGTTCAAGACTGATTTGCATATGGCTGGGTTCAAACTGGAATGGCATGGGGAGCTAAAAAACAATGGATTTATGCCCAGATCTCTGTATTGGGGTGAATGTATGACATTGTTCTGCATTCAGTCTATCAATTGTTCCTATTGCATTTATCACCCCTTGTGGGACGAGTATGCCCAGACATGGGTCCTGTGCTCTCCATACCACTGGAGTCAAGCTAGCTGGCCTGATGAGGGGTGAAACCCCGAAACCGGTCCTAGGATGCTTGTTTCCAGTCCAGGGAGGACCTTGTCTGGCAGTTCGGGCTCCCCATAGGGAGCAGGGTCATGACTGATTTGCATATGGCTGGGTTCAAACTGGAATGGCATGGGGAGCAAACAAAAAGATGGATTTAGGCCCAGAACTCTGTACTGGGGTGAATGTATGACATTGTTCTGCATTCTCTCCATCAATTGTTCTTTTTGCATTTGTCACCCCGAGTGGGACGGGTATGCCCAGCCGTGGGTCCCGTGCTCTCCATGCTACTGGAGTCAAGCTAGCTTGGCTGATGAGGGATGAAACCCCAAAACCGGTCATAGGATGCTTGTTTCCAGTCCAGGGAGGACCTGGCCCGGGCCTTCGGGCTGGACTGTTCCCATCAGGAGCAGGGTCAAGACTGATTTGCATATGGCTGGGTTCAAACTGGAATGGCATGGGAGCAAAAAAACGATGAATTTAGGCTAAGATCTCTGTACTGGGGTGAATGTATGACATTGTTCTGCATTCTGTCCATCAACAGTTCTTTTTCCATTTGTAAACCCAAGTGGGAGGGGTATGCCCAGACGTTGGTCCCGTGCTCTTCATGCCACTGGAGTCAAGCTAGCCTGGCTGATGAGTGGTGAAACCCTGAAACTGGTCCTAGCATGTTTGTTTCCAGTCCAGCCTGGACTGTTCCCATAGGGAGCAGGGTCAAGACTGATTTGCATATGGCTGGGTTCAAACTGGAATGGCATGGCATGGGAAGCAAAAAAAACTATGGATTTAGGCTCAGATCTCTCTTCTGGGGTGAATATACAACATTGTTCTGCATTCTGTCCATCAATTGTTCTTTTTGCATTGAAGGCATTAAAGCACACATTATGAAAGTAACATTTAATCGATATAATAAGTACATTAGCTACTAAGTAAGGATGGTTTATTTAATCCAGATTTCAAATAATATCTCAATCAGTTATGGAAAAACACACAATGTGAGTAAATTCTCTAATCCTACTGCGCATGCCCACTTTAATAATGATCTCAAGTGCAACACTTACGTTAATCGATAAAGCACACAAGAAACATGTGCTAAGTGCCCTTTCATGTCATGTATCTGTTAAGTTATTGTGACGTATTTATTACGTAAAAAGAGTTGGAAACTTTGCGCTGACTCTTAGGTTTTTGTATTTGTATTTTATCAAAAGTACCATGGGCCAGATGTACACAAGATTTCCAACTGGAAAATCAGTGCAAATTGGTTTGCGATTAGAAAAAGGGCCACACGCCATGTACAAAAGCCATTAGCCACCCAAAAATAGCAATGCAACTGATTTGAGAAAAGAAATAGCGAGTCGATATTAAGGAATCACTAATACTGTTTTGCAAATGGGATGTGTTAGTGGGTGGTAAATAGCTAATTTGCACATGCAAATAACCAACAATTCAAACCAGATGGTAAATAGGGGCAAACTATAAAAGCTGGCCCAGAATTCAGCACGGCTACCCACAAGGGCTTCCCTGAAAGTGATAGCAAGGAGTGTCGTGTAGCTCCTATATTACCCATGCAGGACCCGCACGTTTGGATAACATATACTGCGGGCTTGGTGGCAGGCTGACACCGTGCACTCCCACCGTATATGTTAGCCTGGTTTGCATTAGCTAGCTCGCAGTGCCACTAGTGTCTCCTCTTATCGGGGAGAGATTAGATTCTGGCAACCTTAGACCATGACAACCCTGATTCCCTCAGAATCGTGGAAACAATGTACTACCTTTCGCTCAATCACTCGTGCTCACTTATTCGGTTTGTCTCAGAGAGTTACACAGAATAAACAGTCGGGCGTTTCAATAAGTATTTATTGAACAGTTGTTATTCTAGTGTAAAATATATGTGCTGCGGTAACCAGCAGACAATAGCAGAGATATATTATCAGCAGTATGATAAAAGCAAAGGGATAGAACAGTTTTACCATATTGCGATAATCATGAGTACATACATGAATATAAAAGCATTATGCAAGTGCACGTACTCCTACGATGCCTACCTAGATGTACCTGAGTGTACCTAGCATATGTGTGTAGGTCTTAGAAGCTAAGAGCCAAGAATCCTCCTAGGATTTAGTCGAACCCCCATACCTGAATAGAGAGAGTATGGGACCCCGTCCTGGTCTCGAGTTGGACACCCCGTCCGGGTTGTGTCAGACCACTGTCAGCTTGAGCGACTGCATGCAGGAGCCTCAGCGTCTCTGGTGAGTGTGTCAGCATGGAAGTCTCGGTTCCCTCTGCTTTACCGGGGCAAGATGTGGCGGGCGGGGGCGGGGTGGGGCTCCGACGTAGGAGGAAGCGGCTCTCGGAGCTCCGGCCCTGGTTTTCCTCTTCTATCATTATCCTGAACCCCTGGCATCCGTGACCTAGGTGTAATCGGTGGATGACCCCCTCGGGCACCTACAGCTGCAAGCAGGAGAGGTGAATTGCGGTGGAACACCACGTACGGCGAACGCTGGCAATGCGAAATTCCCGAGACGCTGAAACCAAGATGGGCCTGTGAGATGAGGACAGGCTGTGGAGCTTATACCCTGGTGGGAGATCGAGACGAGGAGCAGGTAGCGAGGAGTGCGGATGCTACCGGAACTCCCGGAGAGCCTTTGAGGGACTGCTCCACCACCGGCAGCTTTCAAGGTGAGCCGAACCCATGTGAAAGGGGAAGCGACTGGGTTGGCCCGGCACGCACGAGCAGGGCGTGACCGACGACGGTCTTCGCACTAAAGTGCACTCTCCGGGAGGGAGGAAACGGGGACTCCCGGCCCCCTCAGCTTCCTTGAAGTGTGCCCTTGCCCTGTAGAGTGTCAAGGCCCATGGCAGAGGGTGTTGGAGAGACTGTTGGTGCCCGACGCGAGAACCCTGAAAAGAGGAAGAGGGCAGAGATCCTGAGATCGACATGGCTGCCCCAACAGAATGGCGGAGAGGGCGGCTGGAACCGGCACCACACAGGGAAGCGGTGGCGCTACAAATGTCTGGTGAGTGCGGCGTGCTGGACGGGAGACCTGATCCCAGTGAAGGAACTCGGGGCCCATGGGCAGCTCGTAGATAGCCCATCACTGAAACTGGCAAGCAACAGTGTGAGGGGGATTAGCGCAATAAGAAAGATCGCTACCGGAGGCATGGAGAGCAATACCGGCTGCTCCAGATGGGACGGTAGTGCCCTGCCTGACCCCAACATGATGCCCACTGCCCGGTCATCGTTTAATAGAAGAACAGGGAGAACGCTGCGGGATTCTTCTTCAGCCTTGTGCATAAACCTCTTGCAGACTTCTGAGTGATTTTGGTTGCCCTACAAACTTAGCAGTGTTTCCGATCTCTATCAGCCAAAATTATCAATACCACCATGCCTGACCCCCAGGCGGAAACCTTAATTGTCTGGACGTACCGTGGTGCCCAAGCAACCTTGGCCGATGCCCGGTGGAGCTCTCCTATGCAGCTTTAGAGGAGTTTGGCTCTGGTTCACCCCTCGGCCGTCACCTACCCAGCCGGACTTCGGACATTGTTTTCCTTGTCTCCCCGTTGTGTCTTTTTTTCCCTCCCCTGCCTCCTCCCCGTGATTCTTTTTCTGCCTCCCCTTTTCCAGCCTGACCTTTCTGTGTCCCCTGAAGTACTTTATGTTATGCCATGCTTTAATAATCTCATGTAACTATGTTATACTGTTTTCCCTTTCTATGTTATGCGATGCTACAGTAACTAATGTAACTATGTAACAATGTTCTGAAACAATGTCCTACCTCATGTAAAGCGCTCTGATACCTCCAGGTCTAGCCAGCGCTATATAAAACTTTTCAAAGAAATAAAAATAAAAAATAAAGAGTCTCGGTATGGTTTGTATTGGACATGAGGAAGACGTCAGGGGTGAACTTTGTACCTACAAATTATGCCGGTGGTGTATTCTTAGAAAGCCATGCATAATTAATGAGTACAGTGTGGGCCTGTGTTTGGAAGAACCCTGCTGCATTCAAAACCACAGGATAGATAACGTTCAGCCCTCAGAGCTCGTTGTATACTAGCTGGGACCAATGTAGGTGAAAGATCATGCCTATATAAGGAATCATACTATAATAGGACATGTACAGTTGTGACCATAATTGGGCATATGCGGCCATGACCATATTAGGGTAAATATGAATACGTCCATTTTAGGGCATGTACGGAAGGATCTACATTATGTCATCTATGCGGGATATAACAGGAGGATGTGCATACTGGCTGCTCAGCAGAGGAGGAGGTGGAGACAAGAGAGGATACTACGTGTCAGCCTGAAGATTTCTGAACTATCAGAGGAAGAGATATATGACAAATGCAGGCTAAGTAGAGAAGTAATTTTGGAGCACATTTCCCTACTAAAGCCACACCTAGAAAGCAGTACTCTGCGCAGCAATTCCATCCCCACCCATGTCCAGATGTTTTGCTCCTTACACGTATTAGCCAATGGTAGTTACCAGGATGTGGTAGCTGTTGTAGGTGGGGTGTTGCAAAGTGTACTTTCACATTTCTTCCACTCTTTCCTCCTTCCCAATATTCACCACCACATATACATGCCCAGGAATGATGAGGAAATTCGGATTACCAAATTGACCCACCCCATCCCATCTTGAATACCTTTTTAGGAACCAGAAAAACATGCATTTCCCTAATATGCAAGTCAATGAATCCATCAGGGTTTTTTAAAGCATGACTACTCAGCTGTAAGGGTCTCGAGGCGCTGTGGGGGGGTCTGCTGTTCAGTCAAAGAACCAGGTCTTGAAGTGCTTCCTGAATTGAGGCAGAGATGGTGATTGCCTGAGATGCAGAGGAAGGGAGTTCCAGGTCCTTGCAGCGATGTAGGAGAAGGCTCTTCCTCCAGCAGTTCACCTGCAGATCTATGGGATGGGGCCAGGGCCTGATGGGCTGAGCAGCGATGTCTGGTGGAGGTGTGGAAGGAGAGGCAGTGGTTGAGGTATGCAGGTCCAGTGTTGTGGAAGGCTTTGTAGGCATGCATGAGGAGTTTGTAGATGATCCTTTTGTTGACCAGGAGCCAGTGGAGGTTTCTCAGGTGGTCGGTGATGTGGCTGTGGCGAATGACATTCAGGATGAGTCTGGCGGTGCGTTTTGGATGATTTGCAGCTTATTTTGGAGTTTTTTTCGTAGTGGCGGCGTAGAGTGCATTGCCGTAGTTGAGTCTGCAGCTGACGAGTGCACGGGTGACTCTCTTCCTTGTCTCGGTCGGGATCTACTTGAAGATCTTTCAGAGCAGGTGGAGCGTGTGGAAGCAGGAGGACGAGACGGCATTGATCTGGTGGTTTATTGAGAGCGAGGACAACAGGATGATGCTGAGGTTTTGTGCGTGGTCCGTGGGTGTCGGGGGGGGTCCGAGAGCTTTGGGCTACCAGGAGTCATCCCAGACAGAGGGGTTGGGGCCCAGGATGAGGACGACATATTCACTGGCATTGTATCACAAAATCCAGGGAGTACCCATGACTCATACATGTTCAGGCACAGCTGAATATACAGATGACTGGAAAGTGGGCAGTTTTATGATGGACACTTATTTGGTACTGTTAGACCTGGCACCCTTGGCATGGTTTTACGTGACATTTTGCCTCTACTGCCTGTATTTTTTGACTGTGTGCTGAATTTAGTTTTTGCTGGTTTATGCACTCTGGGCACTTTGCCAGCGCTGATCAGTGCCAAAGTGCAAGTGCTACATGTGTAAATTGAAATTCCTATTGGTCCCCTATGATTGGCATATTTGTTTTACTGGTAAGACCCTAGTAAAGTGCCCTGTGTGTGCCCAGGACCTAAAAATCAAATGATACTAGTGGGCTTGCAACACTGATTGTGCACCCACACAAGTAACCTTTCAAATGTGTCTCAGACCTGAGACTGCAGTATCTGCATGTGCATTTTTTAACTGCCATGTCGACCTGGCAAGTGCACCCACTTACCAGGTCCTACCCTTGACTTGTTCTTACATGTAAGGCACCTCTAAGGTAGGCCCAGTGTACCCCCATGGGCATGGTGCAGTGTATGTGAAAGGTAGGACATGTACTGGTTTATTTTACATGCCCTGATAGGGAAATACGACCAGTTTCCTTTTTCACTATTACAAGGACTAACTCTCCCATAGGCTATCATAGGAGCTGCCTTGTAACCATTTACAAGTGTAAGGTTCAATTGGGAACAGCTAGGGATTTGGAGTTTGGGCTCCCTGAGCTCAGAATTTAATAGCACATCTTTTAGTAAAGGCGTTTTTTAAACTGTGTGTTTGAAAATGCCATTTTTAGAAAGTGGGCGTTTTCTTGTTTAACCATCCTGTGAATCTGCCTGCCTGTGAAATCAACGTCTGGTTTTAGACTGAAAGGGGCCGTATGTGCATTCACTCAGACACTCACACAAAGGGAGCTGAGGTGTACCCTGCATATTCTGATGAGCCGTCCTGGGCTAGACTGGTGGTAGGAGTTGTCACTAGCGCCATAACAGGCTGTGGCTGCCCTGCACAATGCTGTCTCCGCCCCTTGTAGTGTGGCTGGACCAGGGAGGACAGAACTGGTTTTACTGAATGAGAGATTTCAAAGGGAGAAAGGGGTACAAGTATTAGACCTAGAACCCAATACTTTAGAATACGTCCGGGTTAAGAGGACCCTGCCAAGAAGAAGAGCTAAAGAGCTGCCAGGAGGAGTGCTGCCACTTTGCTGTGTGTTTCTTTGTTGGGATGTCCTGCAGTTGCTGCTTCTGTCTGTGGGCAGTGGAAGGGCTGGACTTTTGCCTTGCTGTGGTATCCTGCTCAAGAAGATTCTTCAAGGGCTTGATGTAGAGCTTGCCTTCTATTAAGAAGTCTCAGGAACACAAAGACTTCACCTTCAGCTTCCTTGAACTTCAGTGCTGGGACTTATGACCTGCCTTGTGGTGCCAAACCCAGTTCTTGGCCCTTGGAGATTGTACCTTCTGCAAAGAACTGAAGAAACTTGCAGCACTGCTGTGTGGGAGAAAATCCTCTCTGCAGAACACCACACAGCCAACGCACAATACCGCAATCTAAGCATGTGCATGCAATTGCAACGTGCATCCCTATGTATACTCACACTCCTTTGCTGCTATAAGTTGTTTTTGAACTGCTGCAACTCCATTAATCATTCTTTTGGGGTCTGGACCTGGCTTGGGCAGCTTCTTGTTAGGACACCCTAACACTCCCTCACATCGGTGGAGAACTATCCGATGTGCTACCAGATTTGATATAGCGCTTTCTGGGCCCACTTGCTTCCCATTGGTCCTCAGACGAACATTTTTCTTGGACTGGGAGATGATGGGAGTTAACATTGACATCAATGTAATTACATTTACAG
Source organism: Calotriton arnoldi (assembly GCA_963921515.1). NCBI lineage: Eukaryota > Metazoa > Chordata > Amphibia > Caudata > Salamandridae > Calotriton > Calotriton arnoldi. The sequence continues at coordinate 640,648 of CAWUFW010000945.1, forward strand.
TGCAACCCATTTGGCTACACATTGAGGACCAAGAATCTGTAGCTAGGGTTAAGAAGGTTTATCACAAATTCAAAATCAAGTTAAGATACACAACTCTTAAATCCATGCTATAGAATTATAAAATAGCAACAGGTAGTCCCAGCCTAAGAAAGAAATTTAGCTACACCCATATAAGGGAAACAAGCAATTCACTCACAGCATTACAAAAGATCAAAAAAAGTATCTGGCGTTCAGAAAAGAGTCGCAAGTTCTGTTGTCTCTGCATGGATACATCTAAATAACCTAAAGTAGAGTTCCAGCTAAATGAATGGTTCTAAAAATCTAAAGAGTCTGAAAATTGGAAATTTCCAAAAGGAAATTAGAACCAGATAAGGGGAATATAAGTAGGGAAGGTGTCAAAATTTCAGAAATCGGTCACCAACTCAGTGTTAGCCTAAGCCACACTTAGGATAGAATCAAAGTAAACATTGAGGTGTACACCTCTCAGAGTCCAAAGGGAACCTGTTGTAAGGTAACCTGAAGATGATCTAGCGAAGTCTAAAAGGCTTCTGTCAAGAGTGAAATGGGAATGTGCAACTCCAACGATGTTAACACTAAGAGGTCGATTCCGATTCGGGCCGGAAATTTCTCCGACCGAGCCGGACCCGGAGAGATTTCCGACCGAATCGGACCCGTGCAGTCCGACCGAACGAGTACGATGCGTCCGTATGTTATCGGACTCGAGTCGGTCGGACTCCATTGATGTCAATGGGAGCCGGTCGTACAACGCGTACGCGGGCTCCCATTGACTCAATGGGTGCGAGTCGGACAAGGGCGCCCCTACAGGCGGGTACGCGGCGAAGCGATTCGCGCCGTACACGCACAGGTAGGGGGACCCATGGGTCCCCCCTGTGTGCGACTCGCGCGGCTACGTGTACAGGGGGTCCGACACGGACCCCAAAGTACGGCTCCGACAGCTCTTACGAGCCGGAGTGCGCGGCTCGGTCGGACTGCCCGCGGCGCGCATCGTACCTACCCGGCTGGGAAACGTCTCCATTGCGCGGTGCGAGTCGAGTCCGAGCGAGTCGGTCGGAGCGGTTCGAGCCGGGAGCGAAGTCGGTCGGAGCGGTCGGGACGCCCGGACGAGTCGGTCGGCGATTTCGCATCGTACTCGCTCGGCCGGACCCGCGTACGGTTCGGTCGGGAAACAGGGCTCCGAATCGGATCCGGTAAAGCCGAATCCGATTCGGAGCCCTACCGGCCGAGATCGGAATCGGCCCCTAAGTCGTAACAAAAAAAAGTCTCCTAAGTAAAACCCCTTTGTAATCATCATCTGGGATCCATTGTTCTCGTCATTTCTCATGTTGCAGACTGCAACATCAGAGGGAAATCTCACACTGGACATGGGCATGACAGCTCCTTCTCACGCACAAGTTAGATCATAATATTCTTGAATAGGCCTTTCAGTTGCCGCTCTGGCTCCCCATGTTTTTTTATCAAGGTCTTCTTCTCAGACTCTTTCTCTATTGCTAGCACAGTGATGTATCTTTCTCAAGCTAACAATGCATGTGAATATATGCAAGAAATGTCACTTTAGCAAAAAATTGAAACAGTATTCATGCAGCATGATGAAGTACAGGCCTAGTCAGGACAAGTTATAGTACTGACTCAATGGTGCACATTTAATAAGCATATAGACATATAAACACAAAAGAATATAAGTTTCTAGTAAATTAAACTCGCATTACATGTAAAATTCAGAAAATAGTTTAAAATAATCATGTGTAAGTATGGCTAGGAACTACATTTGAACCAAATATATGAAGTATTAATGCACACATCACATAAACGTTTTATAGTTTTAAGTGAGATCACATTCTCCATATATGAGGATGGATTCTATCTAGTTTGATAATCAATAAATGTCATTCAAGGTATTAAAGAACACATTATGAAAGTCAAATTTCATTGATATAGTAATTACATTAGCTAGATTTCAAAAAAATATCTCAATCAGTTATGGAAAAACACACAATGTGAGGAAATTCTCTAATCTTACTGTGAATGCACACTTTAATAATGATGTCAAGTGCAACACTTACGCTAATTGTTAAATCACACAAGAAACATGTGCTAAGTGCACTTTCATGTCATGTATCTGTTAAGTATTTGTGACGTAAAAAGGGTGGGAAATTGTGCGCTGACTCTTAGGTTTTTGTATTTGTATTTTATTGAAAGTACCATGGGCCAGATGTACACAAGATTTGCAACTTGCAACCCAAAAATAGAGATGCAACTGATTTGCGAAAAGAAATAGCGAGTCGGTATTAAGGAATCACTAATGCTGACTCGCAAATGGGATGTGTGAGTGGGTGGCAAATAGCCCATTTGCACATGCAATTTACCACCAATTCATACCAGATGGTAAATGGGGACAAACTATAAAAGCTGGCCCACAATGCAGCATGGCTGTCCACAAGGGCTAGCCTGTACGTGATAGCAAGGAGGATGTGCATACTAGCTGCTCAGCAGAGGAGGAGGTGGAGACAAGAGAGGATATTACGTGTCAGGCTGAGCTTTTCTGATCTAACAGAGGAAGAGATATATGACAAATGCAGGCTAAGTAGCTAAACAATTTTGGAGTAAATTGCCCTCTGAAAGCCACGCCTAGAAAGCAATATCTGCGCAGCAATTCCATCCCCACCCATGTCCAGATCTTTTGCTCATTATACGTATTAGCCAATGGTAGTTACCAGGATGTGGTAGCTGTTGCAGGTAGGGTGTTGCAAAGTGTGCTTTCACATTTCTTCCACTCTTTCCTCGATGCCATGCTTCCCAATATTCACCACCACATATACATGCCCAGGAATGATGAGGATATGCTGACTACCAAATTGACCCACCACCCATCCCATCTTGAATACCTTTTTAGGAACCAGAAAAACATACATTTCCTTAATATGCAAGTCAATCAATCCATCAGGGTTTCGTAGGGCATGACTACTCACCTCTAAGGGTCTCAAGGCACTGTGGGGGGGGTCTGCTGTTCAGTCGAAGAGCCGGGCCTTAAAGTTCTTCCTGAATTGAGGCAGAGATGGTGATTGCCTGAGATGCAGAGTAAGCGAGTTCCAGGTCCTTGCATTGATGTAGGAGAAGGATCTTTCTCCAGCGGTCGTCCTGCAGATCTATGGGATGGTGGCCAGGGCCTGATGGGCTGAGCGTCCATCGTTTTGGAGGACTTTGTAGGAGTGCGTGAGGAGCTTGTGGGTGATCCTTTTATTGACCGGGAGCCAGTGGAGGTCTCTCAGTTGGCTGGTGATGTGGCTGTTGCAAGGGATGTACAGGATGAGTCTGGCAAGGGCATTTTGGATGATTCGCTGCTTATTTTGGAGTTTTTTCGTGGTGCCGGAGTAGAGTGAATTGCAGTAGTTGAGTCTGCTGCTGACGAGTGCATGGGTGACAGTTTTTTTTGTCTCAGTGAGGATGCACTTGAAGATCTTCTGGAGCAGGTGGAGCGTGTTGAAACAGGAGGACGAGACGGCATTGATCTGGTGGTTTATTGAGAGAGAGGATTCCAGGATGATGCCGAGGTTTTGTGCATGGTCCATGGGTGTGGGGGGTTCTGAGAGCTGTGGGCCACCAGGAGTCACCCCAGACAGAGGGGTTGGGGCCCATGATGAGGACAACATAATCACTGGCATTTTATCACAATATCCAGGGAGTACCCATGACTCGTACATGTTCAGGCACAGCTGAATATACAGATGACTGGAAAGTGGGCAGTTTGATGATGGACTCTTATTTGGTTCTGTTAGACCAGGCATTCCTTGGCATGGTTTTCCCTGACATTTTGCCTCTACCTCCTGTATTTTTTACTGTGTGTTGCATTTCATTTTTGCTGGTTTATGTACTCTGGGCACTTTGCCACAGCTGATCAGTGCCAAAGTGAAAAAGCTCCATGTGTAAATTGTAATTCTGATTGGTTATCTATGATTGGCATATTTGTTTTAGTGGTAAGCCCGTAGTAAAGTGCTCTGTGTGTGCCCCGGGCCTGTAAATCAAATGCTACTAGCGGGCCTGCAACACTGATTGTGCACCCACACAAGTAGCCTTTCAAATGCGTCTCAGACCTGCCACTGCAGGATCTGCATGTGCAATTTTTAACTGCCATGTTGACCTGGCAAGTGCACCCACTTGCCAGGCCCTAACCTTGACTTTTCTTACATATAAGGCACTCCTAAGGCAGGCCCAAGGTACCCCCATGGGCAGGGTGCCGTGTATGTGAAAGGTAGGACATGTACTGGTTTATTTTACATGTCCTGATATTGAAATACTACTAATTTCATTTTTCACTATTGCAAGGACTAACTCTCCCATACGTTATCATGGGAGCTGCCTTGTGACCATTTACAAGTGTAACATTTAATTGTGAACAGCTAGAGATTTGGAGTTTTGGCACATATTTTAGTAAAGGTGGATTTTAAATTGTGTGTTTGAAAATGCCATTTTTAGAAAGTGGGCATTTTCTTGTTTAACCATCCTGTGCCTCTGCCTGCCTGTGGAATCAAAGTCTGGTTTTAGACTGAAAGGGGATGTATGTGCATTCACTCAGACACTCACACAAAGGGAGCTGAAGTGTACCTGCATATTCTGATGGGCCGTCCTGGACTAGACTGGTGAGAGGAGCTGTCACTAGTACCTGAATAGGCTGTGGCTGCCCTGCACAATGCTGTATCCACCCCCTGTAGTGTGACTGGACCAGGGAGGACAGAACTGGTTTTACTGAGCAATAGACTTCAAAGGGAAAAAGGGGTATAAGTGTTAGACCCACAACCCAATACTTTAGATTACTTCTGGGTTCAGAGGACCCTGCCAAGAAGAAGAGCTGAAGTGCTGCCAGGAGGTGTGCTGCCACTTTGCTGTGTGTTTCTTTGTTGCGATGGCCTGCAGTTGCTGCTTCTGTCTGTGGGCAGTGGAAATGGCTGGACTTTTGCCTTCCTTTGGTATCCTGCTTAAGAAGATTCTCCAAAGGCTTGATGTAGATCTTCCCTCCTATTAAGAAGTCTCAGGAACACAGAGACTTCACCTGCAGCTTCCTTGAACTCCACTGCTGGGATTTCTGAAGTTCGAGACTCACATACCCTACTGTGCGACTACAAAAAGCGATGCATCTTGGGACCGTGGCTGATGAAATCGACACAGCGCCTGTTTGTCGCTGCCACATCGACCTCCAGTGTGTTTCGGATAGCCACAATTCATGCCTGTGTGCAATCCATCACCGACGCAGAACCCGCTGACAAGAACCATCTTGGAATCGACGCCTCATTTGCCCCAACAGTCTGGATTCAATGCATCACTACATGTGTAAATTGAAATTCCTATTGGTCCCCTATGATTGGCATATTTGTTTTACTGGTAAGACCCTAGTAAAGTGCCCCTGTGTGTGCCCAGGACCTAAAAATCAAATGATACTAGTGGGCTTGCAACACTGATTGTGCACCCACACAAGTAACCTTTCAAATGTGTCTCAGACCTGAGACTGCAGTATCTGCATGTGCATTTTTTAACTGCCATGTCGACCTGGCAAGTGCACCCACTTACCAGGTCCTACCCTTGACTTGTTCTTACATGTAAGGCACCTCTAAGGTAGGCCCAGTGTACCCCCATGGGCATGGTGCAGTGTATGTGAAAGGTAGGACATGTACTGGTATATTTTACATGCCCTGATAGGGAAATACGACCAGTTTCCTTTTTCACTATTACAAGGACTAACTCTCCCATAGGCTATCATTGGAGCTGCCTTGTAACCATTTACAAGTGTAAGGTTCAATTGGGAACAGCTACGGATTTGGAGTTTGGGCTCCCTGAGCTCAGAATTTAATAGCACATCTTTTAGTAAAGGCGGTTTTTAAACTGTGTGTTTGAAAATGCCATTTTTAGAAAGTGGGCGTTTTCTTGTTTAACCATCCTGTGAATCTGCCTGCCTGTGAAATCAACGTCTGGTTTTAGACTGAAAGGGGCCGTATGTGCATTCACTCAGACACTCACACAAAGGGAGCTGAGGTGTACCCAGCATATTCTGATGAGCCGTCCTGGGCTAGACTGGTGGTAGGAGTTGTCACTAGCGCCATAACAGGCTGTGTCTGCCCTGCACAATGCTGTCTCCGCCCCTTGTAGTGTGGCTGGACCAGGGAGGACAGAACTGGTTTTACTGAATGAGAGATTTCAAAGGGAGAAAGGGGTACAAGTATTAGACCTAGAACCCAATACTTTAGAATACTTCCGGGTTAAGAGGACCCTGCCAAGAAGAAGAGCTAAAGAGATGCCAGGAGGAGTGCTGCCACTTTGCTGTGTGTTTCTTTGTTGGGATGTCCTGCAGTTGCTGCTTCTGTCTGTGGGCAGTGGAAGGGCTGGACTTTTGCCTTGCTGTGGTATCCTGCTCAAGAAGATTCTTCAAGGGTTTGATGTAGAGCTTGCCTTCTATTAAGAAGTCTCAGGAACACAAAGACTTCACCTTCAGCTTCCTTGAACTTCAGTGCTGGGACTTATGACCTGCCTTGTGGTGCCAAACCCAGTTCTTGGCCCTTGGAGATTGTACCTTCTGCAAAGAACTGAAGAAACTTGCAGCACTGCTGTGTGAGAGAAAATCCTCTCTGCAGAACACCACACAGCCAACGCACAATACCGCAATCTAAGCATGCGCAATTGCAACGTGCATCCCTATGTATACTCACACTCCTTTGCTGCTATAAGTTGTTTTTGAACCACTGCAACTCCATTAATCATTCTTTTGGGGTCTGGACCTGGCTTGGGCAGCTTCTTGTTAGGACACCCTAACACTCCCTCACATCGGTGGAGAACTATCCGACGTGCTACCAGATTTGATATAGAGCTTTCTGGGCCCACTTGCTTCCCATTGGTCCTCAGACGAACATTTTTCTTGGACTGGGAGATGATGGGAGTTAACATTGACATCAATGTAATTACATTTACAGTGCAACCCATTTGGCTACACATTGAGGACCAAGAATCTGTAGCTAGGGTTAAGAAGGTTTATCACAAATTCAAAATCAAGTTAAGATACACAACTCTTAAATCCATGCTATAGAATTATAAAATAGCAACAGGTAGTCCCAGCCTAAGAAAGAAATTTAGCTACACCCATATAAGGGAAACAAGCAATTCACTCAAAGCATTACAAAAGATCAAAAAAGTATCTGATGCTCAGAAAAGAGTCGCAAGTTCTGTTGTCTCTGCATGGATACATCTAAATAACCTAAAGTAGAGTTCCAGCTAAATGAATGGTTCTAAAAATCTAAAGAGTCTGAAAATTGGAAATTTCCAAAAGGAAATTAGAACCAGATAAGGGGAATATAAGTAGGGAAGGTGTCAAAATTTCAGAAATCGGTCACCAACTCAGTGTTAGCCTAAGCCACACTTAGGATAGAATCAAAGTAAACATTGAGGTGTACACCTCTCAGAGTCCAAAGGGAACCTGTTGTAAGGTAACCTGAAGATGATCTAGCGAAGTCTAATAGGCTTCTGTCAAGAGTGAAATGGGAATGTGCAACTCCAACGATGTTAACACTAAGTCGTAACAAACAAAAGTCTCCTAAGTAAAACCCCTTTGTAATCATCATCTGGGATCCATTGTTCTCGTCATTTCTCATGTTGCAGACTGCAACATCAGAGGGAAATCTCACACTGGACATGGGCATGACAGCTCCTTCTCACGCACAAGTTAGATCATAATATTCTTGAATAGGCCTTTCAGTTGCCGCTCTGGCTCCCCATGTTTCTTTATCAAGGTCTTCTTCTCAGACTCTTTCTCTATTGCTAGCACAGTGATGTATCTTTCTCAAGCTAACAATGCATGTGAATATATGCAAGAAATGTCACTTTAGCAAAAAATTGAAACAGTATTCATGCAGCATGATGAAGTACAGGCCTAGTCAGGACAAGTTATAGTACTGACTCAATGGTGCACATTTAATAAGCATATAGACATATAAACACAAAAGAATATAAGTTTCTAGTGAATTAAACTAGCATTACATGTAAAATTCAGAAAATAGTGTAAAATAATCATGTGTAAGTATGTCTAGGAACTACATTTGAACCAAATATATGAAGTATTAATGCACACATCACATACACGTTTTATAGTTTTAAGTGAGATCACATTCTCCATATATGAGGATGGATTCTATCTAGTTTGATAATCAATAAATGTCATTCAAGGTATTAAAGAACACATTATGAAAGTCAAATTTCATTGATATAGTAATTACATTAGCTAGATTTCAAAAAAATATCTCAATCAGTTATGGAAAAACACACAATGTGAGGAAATTCTCTAATCTTACTGTGAATGCACACTTTAATAATGATGTCAAGTGCAACACTTACGCTAATTGTTAAATCACACAAGAAACATGTGCTAAGTGCACTTTCATGTCATGTATCTGTTAAGTATTTGTGACATAAAAAGGGTGGGAAATTGTGCGCTGACTCTTAGGTTTTTGTATTTGTATTTTATTGAAAGTACCATGGGCCAGATGTACACAAGATTTGCAACTTGTAAATCAGTCACATACTGGTTTGCGAATAGAAAAAGGGCCATACGTCATGTACGAAAGCCATTTGCAACCCAAAAATAGAGATGCAACTGATTTGCGAAAAGAAATAGCGAGTCGGTATTAAGGAATCACTAATGCTGACTCGCAAATGGGATGTCTGAGTGGGTGGCAAATAGCCCATTTGCACATGCAATTTACCACCAATTCATACCAGATGGTAAATGGGGAAAAACTATAAAAGCTGGCCCACAATGCAGCACGGCTGTCCACAAGGGCTAGCCTTTACGTGATAGCAAGGAGGATGTCCATACTGGCTGCTCAGCAGAGGAGGAGGTGGAGACAAGAGAGGATATTACGTGTCAGGCTGAGCTTTTCTGATCTAACAGAGGAAGAGATATATGACAAATGCATGCTAAGTAGCTAAGTAATTTTGGAGTTAATTGCCCTCTGAAAGCCACGCCTAGAAAGCAATACTCTGCGCAGCAATTCCATCCCCACCCATGTCCAGATCTTTTGCTCATTATACGTATTAGCCAATGGTAGTTACCAGGATGTGGTAGCTGTTGCAGGTAGGGTGTTGCAAAGTGTGCTTTCACATTTCTTCCACTCTTTCCTCGATGTCATGCTTCCCAATATTCACCACCACATATACATGCCCAGGAATGATAAGGATATGCTGACTACCAAATTGACCCACCCCCCATCCCATCTTGAATACCTTTTTAGGAACCAGAAAAACATACATTTCCTTAATATGCAAGTCAATCAATCCATCAGGGTTTCGTAGGGCATGACTACTCACCTCTAAGGGTCTCAAGGCACTGTGGGGGGGGTCTGCTGTTCAGTCGAAGAGCCGGGCCTTGAAGTTCTTCCTGAATTGAGGCAGAGATGGTGATTGCCTGAGATGCAGAGTAAGTGAGTTCCAGGTCCTTGCATTGATGTAGGAGAAGGATCTTTCTCCAGAGGTCGTCCTGCAGATCTATGGGATGGTGACCAGGGCCTGATGGGCTGAGCGTCCATCGTTTTGGAGGACTTTGTAGGAGTGCGTGAGGAGCTTGTGGGTGATCCTTTTATTGACCAGGAGCCAGTGGAGGTCTCTCAGTTGGCTGGTGATGTGGCTGTTGCAAGGGATGTACAGGATGAGTCTGGCAAGGGCATTTTGGATGTTTCGCTGCTTATTTTGGAGTTTTTTCGTGGTGCCGGAGTAGAGTGAATTGCAGTAGTTGAGTCTGCTGCTGACGAGTGCATGGGTGACAGTTTTTTTTTGTCTCAGTGAGGATGCACTTGAAGATCTTCCGGAGCAGGTGGAGCGTGTTGAAACAGGAGGACGAGACGGCATTGATCTGGTGGTTTATTGAGAGCGAGGATTCCAGGATGATGCCGAGGTTTTGTGCATGGTCCATGGGTGTGGGGGGTTCTGAGAGCTGTGGGCCACCAGGAGTCACCCCAGACAGAGGGGTTGGGGCCCATGATGAGGACAACATAATCACTGGCATTTTATCACAATATCCAGGGAGTACCCATGACTCGTACATGTTCAGGCACAGCTGAATATACAGATGACTGGAAAGTGGGCAGTTTGATGATGGACTCTTATTTGGTTCTGTTAGACCAGGCATCCTTGGCATGGTTTTCCCTGACATTTTGCCTCTACCTCCTGTATTTTTTACTGTGTGCTGCATTTCATTTTAGCTGGTTTATGTACTCTGGGCACTTTGCCACAGCTGATCAGTGCCAAAGTGAAAAAGCTCCATGTGTAAATTGTAATTCTGATTGGTTATCTATGATTGGCATATTTGTTTTAGTGGTAAGCCCGTAGTAAAGTGCTCTGTGTGTGCCCCGGGCCTGTAAATCAAATGCTACTAGCGGGCCTGCAACACTGATTGTGCACCCACACAAGTAGCCACTGCAGGGTCTGCATGTGCAATTTTTAACTGCCATGTTGACCTGGCAAGTGCACCCACTTGCCAGGCCCTAACCTTGACTTTTCTTACATATAAGGCACTCCTAAGGCAGGCCCAAGGTACCCCCATGGGCAGGGTGCCGTGTATGTGAAAGGTAGGACATGTACTGGTTTATTTTACATGTCCTGATATTGAAATACTACTAATTTCATTTTTCACTATTGCAAGGACTAACTCTCCCATACGTTATCATGGGAGCTGCCTTGTAACCATTTACAAGTGTAACGTTCAATTGTGAACAGCTAGAGATTTGGAGTTTTGGCACATATTTTAGTAAAGGTGGTTTTTAAATTGTGTGTTTGAAAATGCCATTTTTAGAAAGTGGAAAAATACGTGTAAGCATGCACTCCTTCCCTTCAGTTTGTTTCATGGTTATTCAAAGAATATTAACTTATAGGTGCGTGCGATTCTTGACTGTTCTATTTGTTTCTTTTATTGTGTAATTTTGAGTCACAACAGACATGTTATATTGAAGCATGGACTTTCACACCTGCAGCATTTTTACAGGTTATGTTTCACTTGGTGTTTAGTTATGAATGAACACAGCCTATTTTTGGAGGGAGGAGTACTAGCTCACTAGTCTGTTTGTGGTATTATTTTGAGGATGACGAGTGCATTGTGGGATTTTGAGTTTTTCTAGTTTCTTTGCGCATTTTTTCATTTGGAGTATTGTTATAGGGGGAATAGGTCACGGGGTTGGAGCTAATTAGTGAGTTATTGAGATTGGTTGGGAGCAAGTGGGTGGGCATAGTTTAAATCACGGACCGATCTGCGTCAGAACAGCTAACAGTTAAATGGAAAATGGTGAGAAGAGCATGAGTAGGTTAAGCAGACGGTTGCGGCTTTTCGAAGGTAATTGGTGCAGTTTAGACTGTAGGGGATAACGGAGAGGTGGATTTGAAGGGTGAGTGGGGTGAATCCAATCGAGTTTTTGGGAGAATGAACAGAGGGAGGATTGGGGACATCATAAAATTTCTCTTGCAGCCGTTTGAATAGCATGCCATGAAAGAGTTGGACTGGCTGGAGGAATTGAGGGTGGGGTTGGTTGTGTCTTAGTTTGAATATATGAATTTTTGGGAGTTATGTAGGGTGGGTATCATGGGTTAATTTGGGTGTCATAGTATTGTTTGTTAGGTTGATGGGCAATATTGAGTAGTCAGCTTAGCTGTTTTTTTAACTGTTACAGAGACCCCTGACGAAGAGCCTCTGGGCTCGAAATGCAATGCGTATAAGTTAAAGAGCCTACTCTGATGTAAGATTGTCCTTTACGTGTCACTGTAAAAAAACCTGGATAGGTATGCAGGAGGCATAAGAAAAGAGTAATAAAGAATGAAGGAAAATCTTGCTGTCTCCGGAGTGGTTATAAACTTGGAAGAAATATTGAATAAGAAACGGTGGAATTAAGTGGATGAAGAGGTTAATATGGATACTGAAGGAGCAATTGTTTTACAGTGAAGGATGTTTTCCCATACTGCAGTGCGACAGCGGGTGCGCGAGTACTGTGCCCTTTGTAATAACCTTTGGTATGATCTGTGATGCGGGGTGTTTCACAGCAACTGATCGCACGCACCTATAAGTTAATATTCTTTGAATAACCATGAAACAAACTGAAGGGAAGGAGTGCATGCTTACACGTATTTTTCTGCTTTCGCAATTAGCGCCCTGTTAGACCTGGCATCCTTGGCATGGGTCTCCCTTCCATTTTTTCATAATGCCTCCACTGTTGCCGATATGTTTTTGCTGGACTAGATGCTCATGGGCACTTTGCCGCTGCTAATCAGTACCAAAGTGCAAGTGCTCCCTATCGTTACTTGATATATGTATTAGTGACTCCATGATTGGATGATTGGTTTACTTGTCAGTCCCTAGTACAGTGCACTCAGTGTGCCCAGGGCTTGTAAATCCAATGCCGCTGGTGGTCTTGCAGCACTGGTTGTGCCACCCACAGAAGCGGCTTATAAAATGTGTCTCAGGCCTGCCATCGCAGAGCCTGTGTGCAGCCTAGGGCTGCCATGTCGACTTGGTGAGTACACCCACTTACCAGTCCCTAAACCTTCCCTTTACTGCATGTTGGTCACCCCTAAAGTAGGCCCTAGGGCAGGGTGCATTGTAAGTATAAGGTAGGACATGCCCTGGTATGTGTGGCATGTCCTAATAGTGAATTACAGCCATTTTCGTTTTTCACTATTGCAAGGCTACCTGCTCCCCATAGGCCAGAATGGGCAGACTGACTATTACACCTTATAGTCAGAACTGACCCAGGAACATGGTAGAAAAACGAATTTAGTGTGCCTGAACTCAGGATGATAAAATACATCTTTTAGTGAAGTTGGTTTTAACATTCTGTGTTTGAAAATACCACTTTTAGAAAGTGGGTATTTTCTTGCCTACCTATCCAAGCCTGCCTCTGCTAGGTTGTGTATTCCTTGTCTGGAGATTGAGTGACAGGAGCTGGGGGTGGCTACAGGAGACAGGGTGAGTCAGCGCAGGGCTGAATAGAAAGATCTGCATCCAGAGTGGAGGGAGGAGTTGTACCTGGGTCTGAATAGGGCTGTGCCTGCCTTCCACAATGCTGGCTCCACCTCCTGCCGGGCGGCTGAGCACTCTGCCCCACATTCTGAAAGGAAAGAAGGAGTCAGAAAAACAAAGTGCTCCAGGACTGACCAGAACTGGTTTTGGACTAGGCAGAGGCCTCTCTCCCTCCAGAGAACAAAGAGAATCAGGGTATAAGAGGGGCACCCACACCCCAGGAAAATTAGATCACTTTTGGGAACAAGAAGAAACCTTTGCTGAGGAGCGGAACCAAGAAGAAACTGAGGAGAGACTATCCCTAAGCTGAAGTGCTGCTTGGGGGATTGGCCTGCAGTGGTTTGCCTGACTGCCAAAGAAAGGAGAAAGGAACTTTTTTGCTTTGCTGTGACTTTCATCAACTTGTGAAGGATCTCCAAGGGCTTGGAAGAGAGCTTGCCCCCTGACCGAAGTCCCAGGACCATTGGACTTCACCCCCTTTGTGAATTGCTGCTGGAAACTCTGTTTCAGTGGCTGCAGAGGTAGGGAGCTGTGACCGACTCTCACGACCGACTCGGTGTCCTGTAAGCACTGCATCAAAGCACCGTCTCGCCCTGCAACGCACGGCCCTGGTCTCACCGACTCCGTCAACGAGCCGCTGCCTGCACCGCATCGAGGGACAACGCGTCCTGCAACGCTTCGCTACGCCGAATCGAACTGGTCTGACCGACACGGTCACTGCTGCTGAGTTCGAGTCCTGTGACCGCACCGGAGTTGGGCACCGCTCGCACGCTTTGCGACGCACCGCCCGACTCGCACCGCTGTCCGGACTGATAGACGCCAGCTCCTGAATCCGGCTCCGTCGCCGCACCGCAACCTGCCCGCACCGCATCGAAGCACCGTCTCGCCCTGCAACGCCACGGCCCTGGTCTCACCAACTCCGTCTCGACGACGTCCAACGAGCCGCTGCCTGCACCGCATCGAGGGACAACGCGTCCTGCAACGCTTCCATTTTTGCATCGCGACCGCGACGAACAGCCATCCGGCTCGCACGCCCGTGCCTGCCGCTTCAAGTAAAAGGTACTGTGACCGAGTCTGTCTACGCTGTGTTGGCCCGTCTCGACGCGGTCAGCTGGATTTGTTAGACTCTGTTTGTTCTCGACATCGCCGTAGCCGGAGGAGGCTACCGACTCGCACAGAACCCTGAATTAAGCCTTTTTGATCAGAACTAAGTATTCTTAACAGTATTGTGGATTATTTTTGTCGTTTATGGTCTTGTGATAAATCTATATAAAGTATACCTATTTTTATAAATATATAACCTGTGTGGTGTCCATTTGTAGTGTTGTCACTTGATTACTCTATGTGTTCACAAATGCTTTACACACTGCCTCTGAACTAAGCCTGTCTGCTCGTGCCAAGCTACCAAGAGGGTGAGCAGGGGTTATTTCAGGAGTGTACCTACTTTCCCTGACTAGACTCAAGGGTCCCTATTTGGACAAAGGTACCTACCTCTGCCAACTAGAGACCCCCAAATCTAACATTGGTGGCAGCGGTGGGATTCTGGACTTGCATTTGTGACTCATGTACAGTGATTGGTGAACACTACTTAGTGAGTGCAGACCAAAACGCAACCACATACTTTTATAGCATTTTTCTGGGATTTCCTATTTTTGCAAATGCCAAGTTCAGTCACTATGGAGAAACCAGCATTAGTAGCCTCTGTTGAGTGTGATTGGGAAGAAGAGAGGCTAGAATGCTACACCCTTAAGCAGCTCAGGCAATTCTGCAAAAAGTTTAAAGTTTCCATGACCGGACTCTCCAGGAAGGAGGACCTCCAAAAGGCGCTGAGGGCCTGGGTCGAATCAAGGAGTGCCCCTGTGGAGGGGGCTGAGAATGCAGAAGGGCAGCTGGAGGGGCTATTGGGTCTAGGGGCTAGAAGACCACCTTCCCCAGTAGGTAGCAGTGTTTCTGCCAGAGGACTGTCTCCAGAGGAGTTGGAGGACAGGAAGGAGAGTAGGATGCACGAAATGCAGATGACCAAGCTCAAGCTGAATGGGCAGTTAGAATTCGAAATGCAAACTAGGAAATTGGCCCTAGAGGAAAAGAAAATGCAGTTTGAACATGAGAAAGTTTTGAGGGAGTTGGAATTGAAGGCCAAGAGCTTAGAGATTACTCCCTCTGGTGGCAGTGTACCGCCTGTGCCTGTTGAAGCTAGGGTGTATATTCCCAAAGATGTGGTGAAGGAGTTTTTAAAAATGATGACATAGGGCAGTGGTTCAAAGCCTATGAGGTAGCCATGTCTTCCCACCAGGTCCCTGAGAAGGATTGGGGAGCGGGGTTGTGGGGACGGTTCCTCAGTGAAGGGCGGGATACCTTGTTGGATTTGCCCTCTGAAGTCTATAATTCGTACAGCCACATGAAGGATGCCTTAATGACTAGGTATGGTATGACCCCTGAGCTTTATAGGCAAACGTTCAGGAACTGTAGTAAGATTGAAAGCAGTACCTGGGTTGAATATGTGACCTTCTTTTGCAGAGCCTTGGATGGTTGGGTAAAGGGAAGCAAAGCGACTGATTTTCAGGCGCTCTTTGATTTGATTGCCTGGGAGCACTTGTCCGGTAATTGTTTTCCTGAGCTACGCCAGCACCTGATTGATAGTAAGCTGACTAACCCTAGGCAGCTTGCTGAGGAGGCGGACCGCTGGGTGAGTACCCGGGTCCACAAGGGTCACGTGGGAGACTCCGCCAAGGGTGGGCAGGGTCCCCAGCAGAAGAGTGGGGGGACAAGGGTAAACAGAAGGAGTTCCATAAAGGGCCCCAAAGTAAACCCCAAGGGAACCAAGGGAAAGGTTCCCAGCCTCCCCTGAGAAGAAGCCAGTGGCCCTGACAGGCCCCCTGTTCACCAGGGACCACTGGTATGTTACAAGTGTGGCGCCCCTGGCCACAAGGCAAACAATCCTCGTTGCCCTTTGCATGGAAAACCAGCACCCCTGGTGCAGTCCCCCGGCAGTTGGCTAGTGTAGCCCTGGGGGAGGAGTTGGGTGCCCAAGGTGGGGGGATCCCACAGTGTTTTCCCTTGTCTCATTAGGAGACTCTGAGATGGTCCCTACGACCCCGCTGCCTGAGAACACTAAGAAATACAGGCAGTGGGTGACCATCAATGGCCATAGGGTGGAGGCTCTGAGAGACACAGGAGCCAGTGTGACAGCTGTCAAGTGTCACCTGGTGTCTAAAGAGCAGGTTATCCCTGATGCATTCTATCCGGTTGTTGCCGCTGACAACACAGAGAGTCACTGCAAGGTGGCTCAGGTTCCGTTTGAATGGGGGGGGTCTCAGGTACTCTTCAAGTAGCTGTGAGGCCAGCCATGCCTGTTGACTGTTTGTTAGGGAACGATTTGGAGAGCTCACCTTGGGCTAAGGTGGAGCGGAGTGCGCATTTAGAAATATTGGGCTTGCCTGATTGGGCATGTGTGACCACCCGGTCAATGGCAGCTAAAGGTGTTCAAGAGGACCTGGAGCCTGAGAGGGAGGCCCAGGTGCCTGCCGGAGAGAGAGGAGGCAGGGGCGCGGGAAGCCGGCCCTCGAAGTTCCCACGGTCCAGGAGGAGGCAGACCCTGAGGGGGATGCCCTGGAGCCTACAGGGGAACAGGTAGCTGAACTGGGGGACCTACCTGAGCTGACCCATTGGCAGCAAGAAGGAGGACCCTCCAGGAAGAGTTCTGCGAGGAGCAGAACACATGCCCTTCTCTCGTGGGTCTGAGGCAACAGGCCACAGACCAGGCAGCAGGTGATCAGTCTGGATCACATTGGGTTTACTGGGAGAATGGTCTCCTGTATTCAGAGCCTAAGGTTGCTGAGCCTGGGTCAGCCCGTGTGCTGGTGGTACCCCAGCGCTTCAGAGCCTTCCTTCTGGGGTTGGCTCATGATGTACCGTTAGCAGGACATCTGGGACAGGACAAGACCTTTGACAGGCTTGTTACCCATTTCTATTGGCCCCAGATGCGCAGGAGTGTCGCCACTCACTGCAGGACATGCCAGACTTGCCAGGCAAGTGGAAAGAGTGGGAGGAAGCACAAGGCCCCTCTCCAGCCATTCCCTGTGGTCAGCACCCCCTTTGAACGGGTGGGTATTGACATTGTGGGGCCACTGGACCCCAAGACAGCCATGGGCAACAGGTTTATCCTGGTCTTGGTGGACCATGCCACCCGGTACCCGGAAGCCATCCCTCTGAGGACAGTGACGGCCCCCGTGGTGGGACGGGCACTGATGGGAATTTTCTCACGTGTTGGATTCCCTCAAGAGGTGGTGTCTGACAGAGGTACCAACTTCGTGTCCAAGTACATGAAGTCCCTGTGGCAGGAGTGCGGTGTAACTTACAAGTTCACCACTCCTTACCACCCTCAAGGAAATGGGCTGGTTGAGAGATTCAACTGGACCCTCAAGGGCATGATTATGGGTCTGGAAGAACCCATGAGGCGTAAATGGGACGTCCTCTTACCATGCCTGTTGTTTGCATACCGGGAGGTGCCACAGAAGTCTCTAGGGTTCAGTCCCTTTGAGCTCCTCTATGGACACCCGGTGCGAGGACCTCTGAGTTTGGTCAAGGAAGGCTGGGAGCAATCTCCCAGGAAACCTCCCAGGATGTATACAGTTACATGCTGGCCTTCCGGAACCAGACTAGGCGTTTCAGAGAACTTGCTGAGGCAAATCTGGAAGCCAGCCAGGAGGAGATGAAGCGGTGGTACGACCAGAATGCCACTCTGGTAGAGCTTCAGCCTGGTCAGAAAGTGTGGGTCATGGCCCCTGTGGAGCCTTGTGCGCTCCAGGACAGGTGGACCGGCCCTTTACGGTGGTGGAGCGCAAGAGTCCAGTTACCTATTTGGTGGACTTGCAGTCTCCCAGGAACCCCTTGCGGGTCCTACATGTGAACCGCCTGAAGCCCCACTTGGAGAGGTCCCAAGTGGGCATGCTCTTAGCTACAGATGATGGAATGGAGGAGGAGACCGAGCCTCTTCCTGACCTCCTGTCAGCCCGAGAGCAAGATGGATCAGTGGAGGGAGTAAACCTCTCTACCTCCCTGACACCTGAGCAGCAGGGTGACTGTCGCCAACTGTTGGGGCAGTTCCCTGACCTGTTCTCCCTGGTTCCCAGTGTCACTCATTGGTGCGTCCATGATGTGGACACTGGGGACAGTCTTCCTGTGAAGCACAAGGCTTACAGGGTGACTGACAGGGTCAGAGCCTGCATCAAGGAGGAGGTCTCCAAGATGTTTGCGCTAGGGGTGATTGAGTCCTCTAACAGCCCTTGGGCCAGCCCAGTGGTCTTGGTTCCAAAGGCTGCCGCGCCTGGTGCCACACCAGAACTCCGGTTCTGTGTGGACTACAGGGGACTCAATTCCGTCACCAGGACTGACGCCCACCCCATCCCCAGAGCTGATGAGCTCATAGATCGGTTAGGGGCTGTGCGGTACCTCAGCACGTTTGACTTAACGTCTGGATACTGGCAGATCGCCTTGACTGATGGGGCAAAGAGAGGTCAGCATTCTCCACACCAGATGGGCACTACCAGTTCCGGGTGATGCCCTTTGGGATGAAGAATGCCCCTGCCACCTTTCAGAGGTTGGTCAACCAGGTGTTGGTTGGACTGGAGGATTTCAGTGCCGCCTACCTGGATGACATCGCAGTGTTCAGTGCCAGTTGGGAAGAACATCTGCGCCACCTCTGGGAAGTGTTGATGGCGCTGCGGAGAGCAGGCCTCACAATCAAGGCGAGTAAGTGCCAGATTGGGCAGGGTTCTGTGGTGTACTTGGGACACCAGGTTGGGAGCGGCCAGGTGGCGCCCTCCAACCGAAAATTGATACCATTCTGGCTTGGGAGCCCCCAAGACCCAGACAGAGGTGAGAGCCTTCCTAGGACTCACCGGGTATTACCGGAGATTCGTCAAGGGGTATGGCAGCATTGTTGCCCCCTTGACAGAGCTGACTTCCAAGAAGCAGCCCAGGAAAGTGATTTGGACTGACGCCTGTCAAAACGCTTTGACACCTTGAAGACTGCCATGTGCACGGTGCCTGTGCTCCAGGCACCCAACTTCTCCAATGAGTTCATTGTTCAGACGGACGCTTCAGAGCATGGTGTAGGGGCTGTTCTATCACAGATCAATGAGGAGGGCCTAGACCAACCTGTAGCCTTCATCAGTAGGAGGTTACTTCCCCGGGAACAGAGATGGAGTGCTATTGAGCGTGAGGCATTTGCTGTGGTCTGGGCTCTGAAGAAGCTGAGACCATACCTGTTTGGGACTCACTTCCGGGTTCAGACAGACCACAGGCCCCTCAGATGGTTGGGTGAGGGGTGAGAATTCAAAGCTGTTGAGGTGGTCCATTTCCCTACAGGGGATGGACATTACGGTGGAACACCGCCCTGGTACAGAACACGCCAATGCTGATGGACTATCCAGATTTTTCCGCCTTAGCGATGAGAACTCCCTAGGGGTAGGATAGTTCTCCCCACATTTCAGCTGGAGGGGACACGTGTTAGACCTGGCATCCTTGGCATGGGTCTCCTTTCCATTTTTTCGTAATGCCTCCACTGTTGCCGATATGTTTTTGCTGGACTAGATGCTCATGGGCACTTTGCAGCTGCTAATCAGTACCAAAGTGCAAGTGCTCCCTATCGTTACTTGATATATGTATTAGTGACTCCATGATTGGATGATTGGTTTACTTGTCAGTCCCTAGTACAGTGCACTCAGTGTGCCCAGGGCTTGTAAATCCAATACCGCTGGTGGGCTTGCAGCACTGGTTGTGCCACCCACAGAAGCGGCTTATAAAATGTGTCTCAGGCCTGCCATCGCAGAGCCTGTGTGCAGCCTAGGGCTGCCATGTCGACTTGGTGAGTACACCCACTTACCAGTCCCTAAACCTTCCCTTTACTACATGTTGGTCACCCCTAAAGTAGGCCCTAGGGCAGGGTGCATTGTAAGTATAAGGTAGGACATGCCCTGGTATGTGTGGCATGTCCTAATAGTGAATTACAGCCATTTTTGTTTTTCACTATTGCAAGGCTACCTGCTCCCCATAGGCCAGAATGGGCAGACTGACTATTACACCTTATAGTCAGAACTGACCCAGGGAACATGGTAGAAAAACGAATTTAGTGTGCCTGAACTCAGGATGATAAAATACATCTTTTAGTGAAGTTGGTTTTAACATTCTGTGTTTGAAAATACCACTTTTAGAAAGTGGGTATTTTCTTGCCTAACTATCCAAGCCTGCCTCTGCTAGGTTGTGTATTCCTTGTCTGGAGATTGAGTGACAGGGGCTGGGGGTGGCTACAGGAGACAGGGTGAGTCAGCGCAGGGCTGAATAGAAAGATCTGCATCCAGAGTGGAGGGAGGAGTTGCACCTGGGTCTGAATAGGGCTGCGCCTGCCTTCCACAATGCTGGCTCCACCTCCTGCCGGGCGGCTGAGCACTCTGCCCCACATTCTGAAAGGAAAGAAGGAGTCAGAAAAACAAAGTGCTCCAGGACTGACCAGAACTGGTTTTGGACTAGGCAGAGGCCTCTCTGCCTCCAGAGAACAAAGAGAATCAGGGTATAAGAGGGGCACCCAGACCCCAGGAAAATTAGATCACTTTTGGGA
This sequence comes from Calotriton arnoldi, assembly GCA_963921515.1. Taxonomy (NCBI): domain Eukaryota; kingdom Metazoa; phylum Chordata; class Amphibia; order Caudata; family Salamandridae; genus Calotriton; species Calotriton arnoldi. Next base: position 661,317 of record CAWUFW010000945.1, read on the forward strand.
ACAAGAAGAAACCTTTGCTGAGGAGCGGAACCAAGAAGAAACTGAGGAGAGACTATCCCTAAGCTGAAGTGCTGCTTGGGGGATTGGCCTGCAGTGGTTTGCCTGACTGCCAAAGAAAGGAGAAAGGAACTTTTTTGCTTTGCTGTGACTTTCATCAACTTGGAAGGATCTCCAAGGGCTTGGAAGAGAGCTTGCCCTCTGACCGAAGTCCCAGGACCATTGGACTTCACCCCCTTTGTGAATTGCTGCTGGAAACTCTGTTTCAGTGGCTGCAGAGGTAGGGAGCTGTGACCGACTCTCACGACCGACTCGGTGTCCTGTAAGCACCGCATCGAAGCACGGTCTCGCCCTGCAACGCACGGCCCTGGTCTCACCGACTCCATCAACGAGCCGCTGCCTGCACCGCATCGAGGGACAACGCGTCCTGCAACCCTTCGCTACGCCGAATCGAACTGGTCCGACCGACTCGGTCACTGCTGCTGAGTTCGAGTCCTGTGACCGCACCGGAGTTGGGCACCGCTCGCACGCTTTGCGACGCACCACCCGACTCGCACCGCTGTCCGGACTGATCGACGCCAGCTCCTGAATCCGGCTCCGTCGCCGCACCGCAACCTGCCCGCACCGCATCGAAGCACCGTCTCGCCCTGCAACGCACGGCTTTGGTCTCACCGACTCCGTCTCGACGACGTCAACGAGCCGCTGCCTGCACCGCATCGAGGGACAACGCGTCCTGCAACGCTTCCATTTTGCATCGCGACCGCGACGAACAGCCATCCGGCTCGCACGCCCGTGCCTGCCGCTTCAAGTAAAGGTACTGTGACCGAGTCTGTCTACGCTGTGTTGGCCCGTCTCGACGCGGTCAGCTGGATTTGTTAGACTCTGTTTGTTCTCGACATCGCCGTAGCCGGAGGAGGCTACCGACTCGCACAGAACCTTGAATTAAGCCTTTTGATCAGAACTAAGTATTCTTAACAGTATTGTGGATTATTTTTGTCGTTTATGGTCTTGTGATAAATCCATATAAAGTATACCTATTTTTATAAATATATAACCTGTGTGGTGTCCATTTGTAGTGTTGTCACTTGATTACTGTATGTGTTCACAAATGCTTTACACACTGCCTCTGAACTAAGCCTGTCTGCTCGTGCCAAGCTACCAAGAGGGTGAGCAGGGGTTATTTCAGGAGTGTACCTACTTTCCCTGACTAGACTCAAGGGTCCCTATTTGGACAAAGGTACCTACCTCTGCCAACTAGAGACCCCCAAATCTAACACGCCCCAATACGTTTTGCACCCCAAGGATGAAACTGAAGATTTCAAAATTAAAGAATCAAGAATATTTCATCACCTCGGAGAAAAGTGAACAGTTGGAGTGGGTTTTTTCACGGAGTTACGATCGAACAGCGTAAAAGTGAAACCCAGCAGTTGATTTATGGGACAGTCGATTCTTGACTGTTCTATTTGTTTCTTTTATTGTGTAATTTTGAGTCACAACAGACATGTTATATTGAAGCATGGACTTTCACACCCGCAGCATTTTTACTGTTATGTTTCACTTGGTGTTTAGTTATGAATGAACACGGCCTATTTTTGGAGGGAGGAGTACTAGCTCACTAGTCTGTTTGTGGTATTATTTTGAGGATGACGAGTGCATTGTGGGATTTTGAGTTTTGCTAGTTTCTTTGCACATTTTTTCATTTGGAGTATTGTTATAGGGGGAATAGGTCACGGGGTTGGAGCTAATTAGTGAGTTATTGAGATTAGTTGGGAGCAAGTGGGTGGGCATAGTTTAAATCACGGACCGATCTGCGTCAGAACAGCTAACAGTTAAATGGAAAATGGTGAGAAGAGCACGAGTAGGTTAAGCAGACGGTTGCGGCTTTTCGAAGGTAATTGGTGCAGTTTAGACTGTAGGGGATAACGGAGAGGTGGATTTGAAGGGTGAGTGGGGTGAATTCAATCGAGTTTTTGGGAGAATGAACAGAGGGAGGATTGGGGACATCATAAAATTTCTCTTGCAGCCGTTTGAATAGCATGCCATGAAAGAGTTGGACTGGGTGGAGGAATTGAGGGTGGGGTTGGTTGTGTCTTAGTTTGAATATATGAATTTTTGGGAGTTATGTAGGGTGGGTATCATGGGTTAATTTGGGTGTCATAGTATTGTTTGTTAGGTTGATGGGCAATATTGAGTAGTCAGCTTAGCTGTTTTTTTAACTGTTACAGAGACCCCTGACGAAGAGCCTCTGGGCTCGAAATGCATTGGGTATAAGTTAAAGAGCCTACTCTGATGTAAGATTGACCTTTACGTGTCACTGTAAAAAACCTGGATAGGTATGCAGGAGGCATAAGAAAAGAGTAATAAAGAATGAAGGAAAATCTTGCTGTCTCCGGAGTGGTTATAAACTTGGAAGAAATATTGAATAAGAAACGGTGGAATTAAGTGGATGAAGAGGTTAATATGGATACTGAAGGAGCAAGTGTTTTACAGTGAGGGATGTTTTCCCATACTGCAGTGCGACAGCGGGTGCACGAGTACTGTGCCCTTTGTAATAATTTTTAGAAAGTGGGCATTTTCTTGTTTAACCATCCTGTGCCTCTGCCTGCCTGTGGAATCAACATCTGGTTTTAGACTGAAAGGGGCTGTATGTGCATTCACTCAGACACTCACACAAAGGGAGCTGAAGTGTACCTGCATATTCTGATGGGCCGTCCTGGACTAGACTGGTGAGAGGAGCTGTCACTAGTACATGAATAGGCTGTGGCTGCCCTGCACAATGCTGTATCCACCCCCTGTAGTGTGACTGGACCAGCGAGGACAGAACTGGTTTTACTGAGCAATAGACTTCAAAGGGAAAAAGGGGTATAAGTGTTAGACCCACAACCCAATACTTTAGATTACTTCTGGGTTCAGAGGACCCTGCCAAGAAGAAGAGCTGAAGTGCTTCCAGGAGGTGTGCTGCCACTTTGCTGTGTGTTTCTTTGTTGCGATGGCCTGCAGTTGCTGCTTCTGTCTGTGGGCAGTGGAAATGGCTGGACTTTTGCCTTCTTTTGGTATCCTGCTTAAGAAGATTCTCCAAAGGCTTGATGTAGATCTTCCCTCCTATTAAGAAGTCTCAGGAACACAGAGACTTCACCTGCAGCTTCCTTGAACTCCACTGCTGGGATTTCTGAAGTTCGAGACTCGCATATCCTACTGTGCGACTACAAGAAGTGATGCATCTTGGGACCGTGGCTGATGAAATCGACACAGCGCCCGTTTGTCGCTGTCACATCGACCTCCAGTGTGTTTCGGATAGCCACAATTCATGCCTGTGTGCAATCCATCACCGACGCAGAACCCGCTGACAAGAACCATCTTGGAATCGACGCCTCATTTGCCCCAACAGTCTGGATTCAATGCATCACTTCTCCTGCGTGTAGCAGAACTGTTGCTTCACCTCCCCCAGGAGTCAGGAACTGACATATCGCTGTGTTTTAAGATGCATCCCTCCTCTGCAACTACTTTGCCTTGTGGATTTTGACGCATTAAAGGTACTTTGTGTAAAAATCACAAATGCATAGATTCCGATGAACAAAATTGCTTGAAACCTTTTAAAAGTCATAGTTTGAGTTGTGTATGTTGGATATTTTTGTCATTTTGGTCTTGTTTGGTTTAGATAAAGATACTTTATTTTTCTAAACTGGTGTGGTGCCCATTTGTAGTGTTTTCACTATGTTACTATGTGTGTTATGTACAAACGCTTTACACAATCCCTCTGAGATGGGCTTGACTGGTCGTGCCAAGCTACCAAGGGGGGGAGTCTCCTAATTCTGACTAGAAGGAAGGGTCCCACTTGGACAGGGTGCATACCACTGCCAACCAGAGAACCCCATTTCTAACATGTACAGACAAATATTGTAAATGTTGATCTGTAAATGCCAAATTCGCACACAATGTATTTTCACTCTCTTTTAAATAAGTGTTTCAGGTGACAGTGTGTATGCCCTACATCCATGGATCCTCACACCACTGTATTTCTCTCACCAACTAAAATTAAAGGAGGAACAACACTACACATCAACGCATGAGGACTGTGATTGAGAGGGCATTTGGACTTCTGAAATCTTGTTTTTGCTGCCTCTATTTGAGTGGGGGGATGTGTGCAATCCTACACAATATTGCTTGCAGGAAAGGCTTATACATTACTGTGTTCGAATCTGAATCGGAGGAGGAGGATCCAGGAGGATCCTGTTCCATCTGGTCAGCCGTCAACAGAGGAGAACAGAACAGTGGAGGTGAGAAGGCACAGAGATGTCATTGCTACACATTACTTCACAAGGTAAGGCATCCTCAAATCCACAGTATTGTTGAATAATTCCTCCACACTTGATTGAATGCTCAAAGTAAAGCTACCTTTAATGGCAAGTGCTCCCAAATAGTTGACAGACAAGCTGTTATTCTCAACAATTCTGACACCATGCAGTCAACATGTAGGTCAGTTACAGCACTAACAACAAAAGGAAAACAAATATATCCTGTCCTTGAGTGGGCACGTAATTTATTTTCTGGGAGTGCATCCAGTTTGTGTAGTGCCACCATGTTGAGGTGCAGGATTGCGACTGGTACTGTGTCGCCACACATGTGCATCTGTGGCAGAGATGCTGCTGACACTTGACAACTCACTGTTAAGAGTCTCTGCACCCATACCACTAGCAATATGTGCTGCCTGGATTGCATCCACTGCAGCTGTGATCTGGTCAAGGCCCCTCGAGACATCCCCACTGAAGTGGCCCATCTCTACCAGTAACATCACTGTATGAATAGTGTAGTGGTAGCCTGTGCGAGGCTCCCAACGGCCCTTGTCATGGCATCCATTTGAACAGCATTGCTCCTCTCTCTGCGCCTTTGAGTGCTCTGTCCTCCGACATCTCAGTGCAGAGTTTCTCAATGGCACTTGTAAATTGGTCCATTTTTGTGTCCATACGGGCCTGATTGTCTGTCAACTGATTGGCCACTGTGCTGAAGCCCACTGTTATTTACTTTTGCATTGCCTGCAATTTGAAGTTTACCATCCTCATCTGTTTGGGCTCCCAGCGCTGAACCCGCAGCATTGATGCCTCAAGACCACCATACTCCACCTGTTGTTCGGCAGTCGCCTGAGACCCAGAAGCCTACGATGTGTGACGGTGCCTACGGGCATGCAGAGTGGGGCGCTGCTGTCGGGACCTGATGATTGGCTGCAGGGATGGAGTGTGTGGCTGTATGTCAACCACACCCTCTACTGATGGTGGCTGTGGGGAGAAGGAAACACTGCTGGAGTGGCCATGAGAAATAGTAGGCAGACTCTCAAGCACCACTGTTTCTTCTTTCTCCATCTGTGCCTGTTCTTCACCCTCATCTGTTGGGCCTTCAGTGTCTTCCTCAGGTGCATCTAATTGAATATTAATGATACCATAAAAAAATGTCACATGTGAAACACATTCTCATGGGTCCTACAAATGTTTTCTACACATTTATGACACAGACTGCACTGTTTATGTCTATGACTACAATTTCCATAATGCACCATGTGGGATATTTTGGACATGGAACAATCCTCTCCTGATATGTCTGTTTAATATTTTTTGCATTCATGTAGACACCAGGTTCAAGGCCAGAAATGTTGCCTTATTTAAATTTTAGCACTTACTTTGCGAGGGTACAGGCGCAGACATATCCAGGTTGGAAAATTCTAAGACAGCCTCTTACGACCAGGGTGGTCTCCACCATTGCCTCCAGTGTCATGGGTGGGGGTGCAGTGGAGGGTCTGCCTCCTGCGGGATGCTACTCACTCAGGCGTGTTATGACTTTTTCCTTTGTGCGGAAACAGAGGTTGCACTACCTCTTGCAAATATCTTCGACAGAGCTCTATGCCACACTTAAAGCATTAATATTCTGCTGCATCCCCTTGCATTCCCTTCCATATTGTTTGCTTCTGTGTCTCTGGAACATTCATGGATGCCCGGCCAAATAGGAGGTTGTGGTTGTTCAATAATCTTCATTGAGAATCTCAAGTTCCTGCTCTGAAAACTTCAATTTTCTCTTCCTACCCCCTTGCTTGCTTCCCCTGCAGGCAGGGGGGGAGGAATCACTAAAATTTGCAATTAGGAAATAGCTAATTGTTTTTTTTGTACATCTGGCCCCATATTTCACAGATTGTCTAGAATATATGTGAAAAACTCATGATTTTGTAATCAAACTAAATAAAGTAATCATTTATCACTGAAATAGCAGGTGTCACAGAGTTGACAGACAGAGCTAGCTTACTGCAAGGAGAATATAGGGATCAATCAGGAAGGTGTGCAACGATGTACAATATTCAGCACAATATGTGCCCTATGTTGATCTCAATTAAATGTAAGTTTGAAAAGTTCTGGTTTTAGGAGTTTCCCAAGATTTGGAAGACAGAATGTAGGATGGAAGGATGAATGAGCGAGTGAGGAGCCACTTCTGGGATATTGAAGATGGACTCACGTATATTTGCATTTTTTGATTTGAAGATTGTGAAAAGGTCACAGTGTTGCTGGGATATACTGAGGTTGCTTTTTAAAGGATCAGGATTAGTCGGTTTCTGGTAGATTTATTCATCTTAACTGGGTTTCTCATGGATGTTTTTAGCAAAGTAAGCCTCTATAACTCTGTTAAGAGTTGTGTGATAGCTTATCTGTGCTTCTTGTAGTAGACCTTCTACTCAGACTAAATGTTGCATCAGTTTTAGGTGTTGCTCTGTTCATCTGTCACCACTACAAACACCACAAAATAGATCACAAACAACACACGAATAGTGAGTTGCATACAAACACACACACACACACATGCACACCCACGCGCACACACACACATTAGCCCCATTAAGACATTGGCTTGCTGAGTTTTCCATCAGTTTTAGAAGTAGCCCATGACAATTTGCAGATGTGTACCTTTTGCTTGCCTTGAATTGGTGATGGGGGATACAACGTTGTTGTTTTTTGTTTGGTTTTTCGCAACGTATTTATTTAGGATACATTATATTTGTGTAATGTGCTTACCATTGCTTCTCCCAGGTTCCTCTTCCCCTTTCAGAGAACTAATGGTTTCCTATTCATAAGTAACCTGCGGAAGTTAGCATTTTATCCCATTCCGATACCTGCTCTCCTGCTGTTGACATATGATATGACCCCTATTGCTGTGCTTGATGTTTGGCATGAATGATGCCCCACTGCTAATCACCCTTCTCCCTTTTTATCTCTTGATGCTATATTCCACAGCCCTGTCACTTCCTATGCACCCCTCTCGCCCTGACAGCATGCATTACTGCTGCAACTACTTCCACTCACTGCCCTCTATGCATATTGTTCCAATACACTGACCCCTATTGCTTCACCATCAAGTCATGTAGCTGTCCCCTCCCGCTCCCTTCTCTCCCAGTCTTATGCTCCACTGTTCCACTTCTTCTCTAGCCACCAGGTTGCTATGTTTCACTGCCATAACTCAAACTGCTATGAAATTATGTCCTGCTGGTGCACCTCCCACACTTCTTTCTCTCCTGGTGTTATGGTCCACTGTGCTACCCTCATACACTGCCTTCATGTCAAACTGCTGCCTCCCCAACAACTGCCATCTCTCCCAGGGCTTTGCTCCACTGTACCACCTGCTTGCTCCACTGTCATGCCTTGCTAATAACTCCCTCTTGCTATCTGTTCTCCAGGTGTTATGCTCCCCTGCCATGCCCCATCCTGCTCCACTATCATGCCCTGCTCATATCCCTCTCCTGCTTTCTGCCCCCAGGCTCATGTATTGCTATCCCTTCACCCCCTTGTCCTCCTCGTGTTAAACCCAGACATTCCCACTCCACCCCAATAATCCAAACGAACGCTCTTTTACCCCACAGCCCTCCCTAGGCTCCCCGACCTAATAGTTATGCTTCGCTTATATCACAGGTATCCTATAAAGATAGCTTTTTAATTTAATGCCTGATCATACCATTTCCCAGCTACTATTATTTTTAACTATTTGTGTGTCTTTACCGGACGTTCTTAAAATGCGAGCAGAGTGCCATCAACTATCATTTGGTGAATAGCTAGCTCCCAGTTTCTCTAAAGTTTAAAAACTTTTGAAATTGCTTGCATGTGTGGAGGCAGTGTCGGCAATTTTATAATGAGCGCTCAGGGGATTTATACTTATCAAAATAGCTAATGACTGCCTAGAAATGGAACTGCTTTATGTAAAGCTTTCCGATCATGCCATCTTTTTCTACTTTTACACAGTAAACTATTTTGATTTCCAGACTTGTTTGGTAGTGCATTACTTTGACCTCAGCGGTGCAACATTGATTAACATATTCTAACTCCATGCAGGAGGAAACAAGATAATCTGGAGAAGTATCCTGTAGTAATATATACTTTTTGTCATCCTGACCAAGAGCAGTTTACCCCCAAATGTGTCACATCTGTGGAATGACTAGGCTGCCTACAATTACCAACCGACTAAGGGTCAGCACAATTTTCAGCTGCTCAGATATGTAGCTAGCAAAGGAGCAGCCAGTTCAGTGGCACAGGGACCCAGATGACAAAGGGGCACAGGTGCACCAGTGTACCAGCTGCATATGTCTGTTCTTTAACCCCTTCGCTGCTAGGCCCTTTCCCCCCCTGTGCTAAGCCTTTTTTTGGCTATTTGGGGTAGTGCACGCTTAGGCCCCTGTAACGTTTTGACCACATAAGGTATCCACGCCAAATTTGCGTCCTTTTTTTCTAACATCATGGGGATTGTAAAGGTACCCATTGTTTGTGGATTCCCCTGCAGGGGACCCAGAAATTAGCCAAAATACAGCAACATTTTGTTTTTTTTGGGAAAAATGCGAAAAAAGGGCTACAGATGAAAGCGTCTTGTTTTTTCCCTGCAAATGGCATCAAAAGGGGTTGTGGTGCTGAAATCACCATCTTCCCAGCTTTCAGGGACAAGCAGACTTTTGTCAGAAAACCAACTTTTTTAGACAGTTTTGGCATTTTTCTGGGACATAGCCTATTTTTGCTATTTTTTGTGCTTTCAACCTCCTTCCAGTTAATGGTAGAAATGGGTATGAAACCAATAATGGATCCTGGAAAGCCATACATTTCTGAAAAGTAGATACAATTTTGAATTCAGCAAGGGGTCATTTGTGTAGATCCTTAAAGTTTTCCTTATAGAAACTAACAGTTAAATAAAGGAAAAATTGAAAATTAGTTGAAAATAACAGCCATTTGTGACAACGTTTTCACCTGTAACTTCTTCTAATTATGACAGCTATTTGAAAGCAATATACCGTTATATCCGCTGGACCTTTCTGGTTGTGGGGATATATAGGACTTGTAGGTTCACCAAGAACCCGACGAACCCAGAGCCAATAACTGAGCAGCATCTTGCAATGGTTTTTTATTATGTACCGGGTATATAGCAATTATTTTGGGAAAATGTATACATGGAAAAATTGTTATGAAAGACACCTATGTATTTCTGAAATGGGAACAAAATGTAGATTTTAGAAACAGTAGATATTTGTACATTTCCGAAATTGGGAGTACCCATACTAGCATGAGAATTATAGGTCATTTTTCAAAATGACTTATATTTTACACATTGTCTTTCATTTGGAAGGCAGAAATGCATCGAAAGTCAATAGGTAATAACAGTTGCTCTACAATTCTGTGTTACCCTAAGTCTCCCGATAAAAATGGTACCTCACTTGGGTGGTTAGGCCTTGTGCCCACAACAGGAAATGGCTCAAAATGCAACGTGGACGTACCACATTTTCACAATGAAAAATTACCCTTTTTTTGCAAAGTGCCTAGCTGTAGTTTTTGAACCTTAGCTCTGCGGGCACTTAGGGAAACCTAGCAAACCTATACATTTTTGAAAACTAGACACCCAGGGGAATTCAGGATGGGGTGACTTGACTGGCTCTCACCAGGTTCTGTTACCCAGAATCCCTTGCAAACCTAAACAATTGGCAAAAAAAACACATTTTCCTCCCTTTTCTGTGGTGGAAAGTTCTGGAATCTGCGTGGATCCACAAAATTCCACTCACCCCGCGTTCCCCAAGGTCTTCCAAAAAAAATGGTACCTCACTTGTGTGGGTAGGCCTAGTGCCCGCGACAGGAAGCAGCGCAAAACGCAACATGGACACATCACATTTTCACAGTGAAAAATGACCCTTTTTTTGCAAAGTGCCTAGCTGTAGTTTTTTAACCCTAGCTCTGCCGGCACTTAGGGAAACCTAGCAAACCTATACATTTTTGAAAAGTAGATACCCAGGGGAATCCAGGATGGGGTGACTTGACTGGCTCTCACCAGGTTCTGTTACCCAGAATCCCTTGCAAACCTAAATAATTGGCAAAAAAAACACATTTTCCTCACTTTTCTATGGTGGAAAGTTCTGGAATCTGCGTGGATCCACAAAATTCCACCCACCCCACGTTCCCAAAGGTCTTCCTAAAAAAATGGTACTTCACTTGTGTGGGTAGGCCTAGTGTCCGTGACAGGAAGCAGCGCAAAGCGCAACGTGGACGCACCACAGTTTCACAGTGAAAAATGACCCTTTTTTTTCAAAGTGCCTAGCTGTAGTTTTTGAACCCTAGCTCTGCCGGCACTTAGGGAAACCTAGCAAACCTATACATTTTTGAAAAGTAGACACCCAGGGGAATCCAGGATGTGGTGACTTGACTGGCTCTCACCAGGTTCTGTTACCCAGAATCCCTTGCAAACCTAATAAATTGGCAAAAAAAACACATTTTCCTCACTTTTCTGTGGTGGAAAGTTCTGGAATCTGCGTGGATCCACAAAATTCCACCCACCCCGCGTTCCCCAAGGCCTTCCAAAAAAAATGGTAGCTCACTTGTGTGGGTAGGCCTAGTGCCCGTGACAGGAAGCAGCGCAACACGCAACGTGGACGCACCACATTTTCACAGTGAAAAATGACCCTTTTTTGCAAAGTGCCTAGCTGTAGTTTTTGAACCCTAGCTCTGCCGGCACTTAGGGAAACCTACCAAACCTATACATTTTTGAAAAGTAGACAGCCAGGGGAATCTAGGATGGGGTGACTTGACTGGCTCTCACCAGGTTCTGTTACCCAGAATCCCTTGCAAACCTAAAGAATTGGCAAAAAAATACATTTTCCTCAATTTTCTGTGGTGGAAAGTTCTGGAATATGCGTGGATCCACAAAATTCCACCCACCCCGCGTTCCCCAAGGTCTTCCGAAAAAAATGGTACCTCACTCGGGTGGGAGGCCTGTTATGGTTAAATGAAAGATACGTAGTCCAGTGATGTAGTTCAGGATCACAGCTTTATTCTTCAGATAGGATCCATATTAAGTCTCATGCTAGGCCTCATACAATGCCTCACCAGGAGCCGCCTCCTTGCTGCTCAGCCCTTCCACACCAACTGATTCCTTCTTACACTCAAACACTCTCAACATTCTGATGACATCACATAGACTGAGCAGCAAGGCATAAGGGCAACAACAGAGAGGATGCATCATTCACTTACTAGATTACAACACATCCCCCCCTCATCAAAATTGTAAAAATACAAGCATGCGAGATCATAGCACATACATGCAATATGACTGACAATATGACTGACAATAAATAAATGTACATTCAAAAATAACATAACGCTACAAGAATAACATCAATCTTCAAGACCATCGTCAAACACCCCATCCCATCTTGAAAAGATGAGAGAAACACAAAAGTGTTGTGTTCTTCAAATCGCACGGCCAACACTCGAAGGCGTACACTCTAAGAGTAATTATGCAACCCCTAAACACAGGGCGATACACATACCACAACCAAAACAAGGGTAAATCCAGAGAAGCTAAAGAGAAAGTAGTCTTCTCATGTGCGCACCCGTAACGCACTGAGTCCATACACCTCTCACGAGGCAACAACCACTCACAGGGTACATCCAATACAAGTAAGACAGAGAAGCTACACAAAAGGTAGATCTCTCACGTGCGCGCCCGTAACGCACAGTCCAACACCTCACACGAGGTAACAACCAATTCAGAGGGTAAAACCAAAACAGGGAAGTCAAAGAAGCTTCAAAAGAAGGAGTCTTCTCATGTGCGCACCCATAACGCACAGTCCAACACCTCACACGAGGTGTGCGCACCCGTAACGCACAGTCCAACACCTCACACGAGGTAACAACCAATTCAGAGGGTAAAACCAAAACAGGCAAGTCAGAGAAGCTTCAAAGAAGAAGTCTTCTCATGTGCGCACCCATAACGCACAGTCTAACACCTCACACGAGGTAACAACCAATTCAGAGGGTAAAACCAAAACAAGCAAGTCAGAGAAGCTTCAGTTTCAGAACATGACATGACCAGGGACACCACTCTCTCTCCCTCTATTCATACAGATACAAAACAAGGACACTACACTCTCTCCCCCCTCTCATACAAATACAGGATCAGGTACCAGTGAATGGTACAATCATCACATAAGAAACACACATGAAATTGAACCTTAAGGAATGACACAATAAAAGCATCTGAGCACAAACAACATTATGAAAAATGCACTGTCCCAGGAAAACAATAAGCTAAAAATAAAGAAGGTAGTCACCGTTGTCAGTAAACAGCTAAAGTCTGGAACATGTGAGCCACAACCAGGAAAAACAGTACCTAGAGTATCAAGCAACAACAACAGTTCAGCAGAAAATCGTGACTGTCAGAACGTCTTCAATTTCTTCTTTCGCTGGTACTTGGGCCTCCCACCCGAGTGAGGCACCATTTTTATCGGGAGACATGGGGGAACGCTGGGTGGTAGGAAATTTGTGTCAGCCCCGTGATGCCACAACTTTACCACACAAAAATGTGTGAAAAAAGTGATTTTTTCAGCAAAATATCAGGTTTGCAGGGGATTCTGGGTAAGAAAACGTTGGGGGATCCACGCAAGCCATACCTCCCTGGAATCCCCCGGGTGTCTACTTTTCAGAAATGTGTGGGTTTGGTAGGTTCCCCAGGTGGCCGCCGAGCCCCGGGCCAAAACGTCATGGGACCCCCCTTGAAAAACCAGGTCGTTTTGTGATAGGCCTTTTTGAGGTCGCCTCAATACTTTGTGGGCCCTTGCCTGTCGCGGGTACTTGGGCCTCCCACCCGAGTGAGGCACCATTTTTATCGGGAGACCTGGGGGAACGCTGGGTGGTAGAGAATTTGTGTCAGCCCCGTGATGCCACAACTTTACCACACAAAAATGTGTGAAAAAAGGGATTTGTTCAGCCAAATTTCAGGTTTGCAGGGGATTCTGGGTAAGAAAACATTGGGGGATCCACGCAAGCCATACCTCCCTGGAATCCCCCGGGTGTCTACTTTTCAGAAATGTGTGGGTTTGGTAGGTTTCCCAGGTGGCCGCCGAGCCCCGGGCCAAAACGTCATGGGACCCCCCTTGCAAAACCAGGTCGTTTTGTGATAGGCCATTTTGAGGTCGCCTCAATACTTTGTGGGCCCTTGCCTGTCGCGGGTACTTGGGCCTCCCACCCGAGTGAGGCACCATTTTTATTGGGAGACCTGGGGGAACGCTGGGTGGTAGAGAGTTTGTGTCAGCCCCGTGATGCCACAACTTTACCACACAAAAATGTGTGAAAAAAGGGATTTGTTCAGCCAAATTTCAGGTTTGCAGGGGATTCTGGGTAAGAAAACATTGGGGGATCCACGCAAGCCACACCTCCCTGGAATCCCCCGGGTGTCTACTTTTCAGAAATGTGTGGGTTTGGTAGGTTTCCCTAGGTGGCCGCCGAGCCCGGGCCAAAACGTCATGGGACCCCCTTGCAAAACCAGGTCGTTTTGTGATAGGCCATTTTGAGGTCACCTCAATACGTTGTGGGCCCTTGCCTGTCGTGGGTACTTGGGCCTCCCACCCGAGTGAGGCACCATTTTTATCGGGAGACCTGGGGGAAAGCTGGGTGGTAGGAAATTTGTGTCAGCCCGGTGATGCCACAACTTTCCCACACAAAAATGTGTGAAAAAAGTGAATTTTTTCAGCAAAATTTCAGGTTTGCAGGGGATTCTGGGTAGGAAAACGTTGGGAGACCCACGCAAGCCATACCTCGCTGGACTCCCCCGAGTGTCTAGTTTTCAGAAATGTGTGGGTTTGGTAGGTTTCCTAAGATAGCCGCCGAGCCCAGGGCCAAAAACCTCACTGGTGTGGGTGGTTCAAGTACCCGCAACAGGCAAGGGCCCAAAACGTATTGAGGAGACATCAAAATGATCTATCACAAAACAACCTGGTTTTGCAAGGGGGTCCCATGAGTTTTTGGCCCTGGGCTCGGTGGCCATCTAGGAAACCTACCAAACCCACGCATTTCTGAAAACTAGACACCCGGGGAGTCCAGTGAGGTATGGCTTGCGTGGGTCCCCTAACATTTTCCTACCCAGAATCCCCTGCAAACCTCAAATTTAGCTGAAAAATCACTTTTTCTCAAATTTCTGTGTGGGAAAGTTCTGGAATCTACGTGGATCCACAAATTTCCTCCCACCCAGCGTTCCCCCAGGTCTCCTGATAAAAATGATACCTCACTCGCGTGGGTGGGTCAAGTACCCGCGACAGAAAAGGGCCCAAAACCTATTGAGGCGACATCAAAATTACCTATCACAAAACAACCTGGTTTTGCAAGAGAGGTCACCTGGGTTTTGTCCCCGGGCTCGGCGGCCATCTTGGGAAACTACCAAGCGAAACATTTCTGAAAGCTAGACACCCGGGAGTCCAGCGAGGTATGGCTTGCGTGGGTCCCATAACGTTTTCTACCCAGAATCCCCTGCAAACCTCAAATTTAGCTGAAAAAATCACTTTTTCCATACATTTTTGCGTGGGATCACCGTGCCGGCACAAATGTCCTACCACCCAGCATTCCCCTTGTTCTCCCGTGTAAAATGATACCTCACTTGTGTGGGTGGGCCAAAGGCCTGTGACTGGGAAGAGCCCAAAACATAGGGATTTAGGGTATAGCACCGAGAATTCTAAGCGCTAAAAAATTTTAAAAATACGTTTTTAGCCAGTTCTGCTTTGGACACCCACACAAGTGAGGTATCATTTTACTCGGGGGAACAAGGGCAACGCTGGGTGGTAGGACATTTGTGCCAGCACGGTGATTCCACGCAAAAATATGTGGAAAATATGTTTTTTTCAGCTAAATTTGAGGGTTGCAGGGGATTCTGGGTAGGGAAACGTTGGGGGATCACGCAAGCCATACCCCATTGGACTCCCCAGGGTGTCTAGTTTTCAGAAACGTCTGGGATTGGTAGGTTTCCCTAGATGGCGGCGAGCCTGGGGCCAAAAAACGGGGCCCCCTTCCCAAAACCAGGTAGTTTTGTTATAGGTAATTTTGAAGTCTCCACAATACGATTTGGCCACTTCCTGTTTCAGCCACTATGCCTACCCACAGAAGTGAGGTACCATTTTTATCGGGAGCCCTGGGGGAACGCAGAGTGGTAGGAAATTTGTGGATCCAGGCAGATTCCAGAACTTCCCACACAGAAATTTGAGTAAAAAGTGATTTTTTTTTCAGCTAAATTTGAGGTTTGCAGGGCATTCTGTGTAGGAAAACGTTTGGGGACCCATGCAAGCCATACCTCACTGGACTCCCCCGGGTGTCTAGTTTTCAGAAATGTGTGGGTTTGGTAGGTTCCCAAGATGGCCGCTGAGCCGGGGGCCAAAAACCCAGGTGACCCCTCTTGCAAAACCAGGTTGTTTTGTGATAGGTAATTTTGATGTCTCCTCAATACGTTTTGGGCCCTTGCCTGTCGCGGGTACTTGACCCACCCACGCGAGTGAGGTATCATTTTTATCGGGAGACCTGGGGGAAAGCTGGGGGTAGGAAATTTGTGGATCCACGTAGATTCCAGAACTTTCCCACCCAGAAATTTGAGAAAAACTTGATTTTTTCAGCTAAATTTGAGGTTTGCAGGGGATTCTGGGTAAGAACATTTTGGAGGACCCATGCAAGCCATACCTCGCTGGACTCCTCCGGGTGTCTAGTTTTCAGAAATGTGTGGGTTGGGTAGGTTTCCCTAGATGGCCGTCGAGCCCAGGGCCAAATACTCATGGGACCCCCCCTTGCAAAACCAGGTTGGTTTGTGATAGGTAATTTTTATGTTGCCTTAATAGGTTTTGGGCCCTTGCCTGTCGCGGGTACTTGACCCATCCACACAAGTGAGGTACCATTTTTCACGGAAGACTTTGGGGGATGCGGGGTGGGTGGAATTTTGTACATCCACGCAGATTCCAGAACTTTCCACCACAGAAATGTGAGGAAAATGTGGTTTTTTTGGACATATTTTTAGGTTTGCAAGGGATTCTGGGTAACACATCCTGGTGAGAGCCAGTCAAGTCACCCTATCCTGGATTCCCCTGGGTGTCTAGTTTTCAAAAATGTATAGGTTTGCTAGGTTTCCCTAGGTGCTGGCAATGTTAGGGTTCAAAATCTACAGCTAGGCACTTTGCAAAAAAAGGGTCCGTTTTCACTGTGAAAATGTGGTGTGTCCATGTTGCGTTTTGGGCCGTTTCCTGTCGCGGCCACTAGTCCTACCCACACAAGTGAGGTACCATTTTTCTCAAAAGACTTTGGGGGACGCGGGGTGGGTGGAATTTTGTGGATCCACGCAGATTCCAGAACTTTCCACCACAGAAATGTGAGGAAAATGTGTTTTTTTGGACAAATATTTAGGTTTGCAAGGGATTCTGGGTAACAGAACCTGGTGAGAGCCAGTCAAGTCAGCCCCTCCTGGATTCCCCTGCGTGTCTAGTTTAAAAAAATGTATAGGTTTGCTAGGTTTCCCTAGGTGCCGGCAGAGCTAGGAACCAAATTCAACAGGTAGGCACATTCCGAAAAAAAGTCAGTGCCTAGTGGGCTTTCTGCCGCCCTGGGGAGGGGGAAATCAGGGGCTATTGCCCTGATATGCCCCCGAGGGGGCAGAAAGACTGTGGCTATTCTTTTGGGGGTCGGGGGCATTGGGATGCCCATTCTGGTCAGCCCCCACCCCTGCGTATAAAAAATCCAGCATAATCGCTGGCACATAGTGGGCTTTCTGCCCCCGGGGGCAGATCAGGGGCTACTGCCCCCATCTGCCTCCTGGGAGGGGCAGAAAGACAGTGACATGTTTTTTGGGGTGGGTGGGGGCATTGGCATGTCCATTCTTGGCAGCCCCCACCCCGAACTTTGTAAAAAAAAAAATCCCTGGTGGCTAGTGAGCTTTCTGCCCCCCCAGGGGGGCAGATAAGGTGCTATTGCCCCATTTGCCTCCCAGGGGGGGCAGAAATACTGTAGCATTTTTTTTTGGGGTGGGGGCAATGACATGCCCATTCTGGGCAGCCCCCACCCCTACCTATATTAAAAAAAAAATCCCTGGCGCTTAGTGGGCTTTCTGCCCCCTCCCCGGGGGGGGGCAGATCAGGGCCTATTGCTCCCATCTGCCTCCTGGGGGGAAGAAAGTCTTTTTTTTTCTTTGGGGGGTAGGGTGGGGGCATTTGCATGCCCATTTTGGGCAGCCCCCACCCCGGGCCTTTAAAAAAAATAATCCTGGCATCTAGGGTGTTTCTGAACCCCCGGGGGGGCAGAAAGACTGGAATTTCATGGGGGAGGGGTGGGGGCATTGGCATGCCCATCTTGGGCAACCCCCACCCCTAAATTTATCGAGGGGGAAAAAAACCCTGGTGTCTAGTGGGCTTTCTGCCCCCTGGGGGGGGCAGATTGGGGGCTACTGCCCCCATCTGCCCCCCAGGAGGGGCAGAAAGACTGTACCTTTGCATCGGTGGTGGGGGCATTGGCATGCCCATATTGGGCAGCCCCTACCCCAAATTATAATTTTAAAAAAATCCCTGGTATCTAGTGGGCTTTCTGCCCCCCGGGGGGGCAGATTGGGGGCTAGTGCCCCATCTGCCCCCCCAGGGGGGGCAGAAAGACTAATTTTGTGGCCAGGGGGGTGGGGGCATCGGCATGCCCATTTTGGGCAGCCCCCACCCCTAATAAACATCCCATAAGAAATCCCTGGTGTCTAGTGGGCTTTCTACCCCCCGGGGGGGCAGATTGGGGGCTACTGCCCCCATCTACCCCCCAGGGGGGGCAGAAAGTCTAATCATGCCAAAAATGTTATGGGGGGAGCAAAGGCCCTTGCCCAAGGGGCCGCTCCCCCCTCCCTGGTGCCTAGTGGGTGGATCCCTGCTTGGGGATCGCCCTCCTGGGGTGATCCCCAAGCAGGGATCCACTAGGGAGGGGTTTCATTGGAAAGGGGAGATTCTCCCCTTTCCAACGATACCTCTCCTGAGTTTCTGCGTGCTCACGGGGCTGAGATAGCCCCCTGAGCACGTAGAAACTGAAATGAGATCAGCGCGACGTGCGCGCCGATCGTCATTTCAGGGAAACCAGGGGGCCTCGGGAGCTGGGGAAGCTCTTCCCCAGCTCCCGAGGCTTTAGGGGAGAAAAGGGAATCCCTCTGGTGCCCGCACCAGAGGGATTTCCCATGCTGGGTGTCATGACGAGCTGGACTCGTAATGAGCACACGACCACTGTGTGCTATGACGAGTTCAGCTCGTCATGAGCATGGAAGGGGTTAAGTCCAGGACTGCCTGCAGAAGCAACAAAATAATTGGTGGTAATGTGCACCGGTGCTCCGAACATGCTGTTGAGATTCGTGTGTTCACACGTGTGACAGGTGACCTTACACAAAATGACGCTCCTATCTTGTTAAATGCATTTGCAGACAGAGTGTGTCCAGCGCTCAGCTTCCTTCCCACTTGCTGTATTCCTACCCTCCCTAGTGTATTTGCAGCTGTGGCACACTTCTCTCAGGGTTAGGTCAATGTGAATTTCACTCGACCCTTCTGCTTCTCTCCCCTCTGTACAAGCCTGGAGCTGCTGCCTGCTGGAAACACAGGTGTAGCTCAAGCCTATATGAGCAGTCCTCAGACTGCAATATATTCGAGTAAAGGTTTGGAGCAGGAGCATCTGTCTCTGGGCTGAGGCAGAAGATGATAGCAGAAGGCACAAGAACTGTGAATGTGGGTGTCCATGGGAGGTGGGAGAAATCTGGCATTGTTGCTTCATATGCGACTCCTTCACTCCTACAATCTACCCCTTGGGGGGACCTGTCCTCCCTTCTTCTGATAACCCCCCGGTGTTGTTTGGAAATCCGAGTTTTCACCCACTCATCAGCTGCTCCCCCCAGCTATCTGAGGTCTGTCGGCTTAGAGATCGCAAGGTTCTGGCTTAACTTCTCCTGTACACCGTGAGTCAAAATGTGCTCTTTCAAAAAAAAACTATACAATCCCTCATAATTGTTCACTTGGCTACCAACAATCCAGCCATCTAGTGCCTTCACTAAAATGTCAACAAATCCCACCCTTGATTGTGTGCTCACTTTCTGTATTGTTCTGGGATGATAACACATCTCTTGACTAGGCATGCCTTCATCTGTGGGCAGGATTCTGCCTCATCCCATCTCAGGGTCAGGAGCCTATACCTCCCAGTCACTGGAATCAACTTCCATAGGAGTGCATCCCAATATTTAGAGGGGACCCTACTCATCTTAGGGGCATTCTCAAAGGCTGCCAGCCTCTTATCTATGCCATTCCCATTTGTGTACCTGGGAACTATTCCCTTGGGGAGTTTGGGATTAAATCCACCCCCTTTGGTATCTCATTCTCGTATTCATTATCACTGCCGCCATTTCTTCTGTCTATCTCTTCCCTCTCCCACTTCTCAGTTAGGACCAACTCCCTTTCTCTTACGGCTAACTGCCTTTCTTTTAGAGTCATCAGTAAACCCTGCACAAGGGAGTCTGTCCTCCCCCCAATCATGGGAAGAATGAACCTGGAGCTAGAGGAAATGGAAAGAAGATCATCACTTACCTACTGGAGGTGGTTGGAGGGGTCACTCCCCCATCAATTTCTGGAGCTGATCTTTCACAGGTCTTAAAGGACCTAACTATTACTGCCTTCCTAATCTTGCTAGTAGAAGGTAGCCCCTTGGCCTTACAAAGAATCCCAAGCTCAGCCACTCTGAGTTTAGTCAGTTTAGCCAGATCCAGTTCCATGGTATCCCTAGATTTGGGTCACAACAACTACCAATCAGACTTAGAAAGCTTTAGAAAAAACAAGACAATGAATTAAAAATAAGTTTAGTCCAAATCTTAAAAATCCAAAAGTCAAAGGTTTTGGTCTAAGGCAATTTAGAGGATTTTTAAAGATCTCACTCACTTTACTGTAAAGTGTAATTCAAACACAAGTCTGCATCCAGACCACTGAACACCAAATGTTGGAAGGTGGTTTATTGTTAGTGGTAAGTATGCCCCTACAACCAGTAACAAGACCACCAACACTGTACTGGGGCCTAAAAAGGGTCCCTATAAATGAGTTCCTTGGTCAACCCTGGGTGCCTGACGAAGAGTACTAAGGCTAAACTTAGGAGACAGGCATGTAAAGCATTTAAAAACAGCAATACAGTAAATAAGTAAGACACAACATGCAATAAAAATCGTGCACCAATTTATACAAATAGGAAATACCTTTATCTTTAAAATGACACCAAAACAACCAAAATCAAATATAGGGAACAAGAGATATGAATTTCTAAAGAATAAACACTATCTAGAGCTTAGAAAGCAAGAGCGTCACTCTGGAAAGTCAAAGTTTCAGGCTGCCTACAATGGAGCCCTGCTCGGATACACAGGGGGAGGCCCCTATCAAACTTTTACCTTCAGACTTAGAAACTTTTCTGGAGCTTTTTGTTCTGAGGGCCTCCGTTGCTCTTCACCAGGCCATATTTGGTGAGGGTTTGCTGGCCTGACTTTCAGGAAGCTCCCAGTCAAATCCTGGAAGTCGGTCCTCTGGAGCTCTTCAGCAGAATTACCCTGGAATCTGGACCTGTGGATTAAGGTGGCAACCTTGGCCCTTGGGGTCAGGTAGGTCACCATATGGTAAAGTTCCCAAAACTTTCCCAAACTTCTGGAGGTCCTTACAGAAGGTTTCCTTGTAAGTTCCAAGGGTACAAAACACAACTCCAAGGGTCTGGAATATCCTAGATGGTCCTTGGCAGGCCTGGACTACACTTCCCACAATGCACTTTGTCAACCCTTTAAAAGTCGACTGGACACAATCCATGAGGGGGACTCTTGCTGGAGAAGGGTCAGTTAAGCTCTGTTAACCTGTAGCTGCAGGAAGTCTAAACCTTACTCCTTCTTGAAATAAGGCAAAGTCCTCAGAGCAGCAGAATGGAGAGGCTATGCACCTCTCACATATTTATTCTCAGCTTCTGGCCATCAAGAGGAGGACACCCCTGACCAATGAGATGCCGAGTGGTGCCCAAGCACATGACCACTTCCTCCAATGTGCGGCATCTTCTTGTCCAAGAAAGCACTATTCTTCCAAAATCCATGATGGCTGAAATTTCAGAAGAACAGTAAGAGCTAACTAAACCAGCTCTCAGTGTGGCTAATTTCCATAGCTCTCCTCCCCCATCATCTGCAAATTCATTTGTTAAGCCTGCTTGGTTTGTGCATAGGGGTAGGTAGGCCTGGCATTCACTGCCTGTCCTGTCCTCTTTTGAAGCCTCAGGCTGTACAGCACCTTCCCCTTGACCTGGCATTCCTGTGCAGCTTCAGAGCGCTCGCTCCAGCAGATAGCTTCTCCCCTGGAGAGCCACTAATCACCTAATGCAGGAAGGCTGGATTTTGGCTTACAGGCAATAAAGTGTTTTAACTTCTTTTCTGTACAAGTTATAATAAGTTCAACAAGAGCAATCTGTTGGATTTATCAATATCATTCTGTTAAATCTTTGAAGTATATTTTCTATACTTTCCTAGCAATAGTTATGCATCCATAACATATTGCCATGTTAGTCTATGAGGCCAGGTATCTACAATGGGGAAAATGAAATGTGCAATTCCACCCTCACCAGGGTTTATAAAACATATTTTATAAGGACCCTGCTCATAATTACAGGACACCCCCACCCCTGGGACACCTAGGGAAGACCTAAGGGTTGCCTAATATATAAAAGTTATGTAGATTAATACTTCACAGTGCCCACAGCCCCAAAGTTAACCTTGCAGTGGATTTCCTACACTGTAGAAAAATAAACTGGACAGTTTTCCCTCATCAGGGTTTATAAACCATCTTTTAAAGGGACCCTGCTTATAGTTACCTGACCCCCCACCATTGGAACACCTAAGGGGAGACATTGGTGGTACCTGATATGTAACAATAATGTTGATTATCACTTTTATAGTGCCCGTGCCACCAAAGTTGAATTTGCAGTGAATTTACTTTTTAAAAGCAGTGCTGCAACTCAGGGCTGCTTTTAACATGACCTCAGGCTCCCAGAAGTGCATGCATAAAAGTACATAAAAAAGCTGCTGGCCTCTAAGCTGCCAGGCCCTATTATACTAAAGACTTATAGATAGTTTTCATACCCTTACCCTATTATCTACTAGGGACTTATACATTAGGTCATGCCAATTATAAGTGTACCTCAATGCATGTTTGTGTTTTTAACATACCACTGGCCCTGGGCCTGACTAGCAGGGCTCAGGGCACAGTCAGTCAGCTACCATTAGTACCAGGCAGCACACAGAATTTGGGGGTGAACAGTCCAAAAGGGACGGTACACATAATTCCTGATATTAAGTACCCAGGTGTGTGGCTATGCAGGCAGCGCATCAGGTGGAAGACATGTGTATGCACCTCATAACTAAAGTGAGCAGATGATGACAGGTAAAGACTTTGGTGAGAGGACTGAAGAAACTAACTGCAAACCAGCCATGTGGTTATAGAGAATGCACTGTTGTAAGATTTGTTAGTGCCAGTGTGGAACTTATTGGGCATCTTGCAATGTTTTCAGGTGTTGAATAAATTGGGCATGCGGTTCAGCAACCCCTTGATTGAGAGGGAGGGATCAGTGGTTGGCTGTGTTACGTCCCCCTTATGATTCTTCTCAGAAATTCTGGATATTCTTCCTCATTTTAGTACATATTAATGGAATAGGGTAATTTTGTTTTTGTATGTCCTCTCTATTCTGTACGACATGGTGGTTCAATGTGGCAAACCATCATGGTAAGTGCTCTACAGGTGACAGTTCAGTCTGTTCTAGGCCTAAACCCTGCCATTCACACCCTCCTAATGTAGCCAACAACAAATATCTTGAGAGCTGGTCACCGGTGGGCACAGTCACAGTCTAGTTTGTGTGTTTTCTGTAGCTCTGTGGGGAAACAAGGCGGCCTCTCTTTTGGCTGTTTGACATAATTTGGGTCATGTGGGCTCTGCTATGTGTGGCTGACTCCATTCTCTTCCAATGTGCCTACGTTAATGTTGATCTAATCACCAGCATTCTTCAGTACCCAATGTTATCTCAGTTATAGACTTCACCATGTACTGTTTAGGATGAGGTTATATTTCCTAATTCGCCCCTGAAAGCATGCATTTTCTGAAATTGTGTTGATTTTAGGTTACACCTTGATATGATTTAACAATTTTTACCATGTATTTTACATGTGCACATATGCACCCATCACCTGCTCCTATTTGAATTTTAGGATTCAGACATAGGCATTAGAAATACAAGGGCGGGGGTCAGGGCCGGACTGGGAACCAAAACTGGCCCTGGCAAAGAGCTCGGCCGGCCTCCCTGGGGGGCTGAGGAGGTGCGGCCAAGCTGTTTGCAAGGGCCGGTTTTGGCCGATTTTGTTACAGGGGGCCGATATTGCTGGCCCCCGGTAACAAAACCAGCCCCCACCCTGGCAGACCACCGGGGAAAGCCTGGTGCCCGCTACGGCCAGTCCGGCCCTGGCGGGGGTGGGGGAGCACCAGCACACCCAAAAACAACCCTGCTGGAGCTCAGAAAGTCAATGATGCCTTATATTTTGTGTTTATCTTGTCACAGTTGATGTAAATTCAAAGACAAAGGTCAAATGTCAGGCTATGTCTTCTGACAAAATGAAGCTTATTCTGAAACTGGTTACTGCTGGGACTGCTTAATTCTATGACAACAAATTTGTAAAAGTAATGTAGGTGACAATTAAGCTGGCGAACAGGAAGTGAAAGGAAAGGCTGTAGTATGCCAGTTTCTTTCTCACTCACAACAGAATTGAAATAACTGTAAATGAACTGTACACATATTTCAGACTATATTAGCAGTTATGAAAGCACCCATGAAACACATTTGTGTTTTAATTCTAAGTGTGATGGAAACAACGATAAGATCAAAACAAACGAAGACACCTTACTTGCAAATAGGCAAATGATACATATTCATGGGAACCCAACTTTCATACATTATCATTATGCTCTCTGTAGTGTAATTTGTAAACCTACACGCCAGTGCAAATTTAGTGGCCATTTTAATGAAGGGTGTGTGGTCTGTAAATGACAGTGCACTTCCACACAATGCCTTAGTAATATACTCACGACAGAGTGGAATCCAAAATGCAACACCTGCTACCCACTCCTCACTTACCACTATTTTGCTGAATGGACGTGCTATACTTGTTTTTCTGTGACACTTGGATTTTTCACAATCCCTATGACTTCAGTGACATAACATTGATAGCAGCAACCCCACTCTGAAAATTGTTAAAGCACCAATTGATTCAGGACTCTGTAATTAGCCTTGAAAAATCCAAGTGCAACCGAATTTGAACTTATTTTATCTTTTTGTCTGCCTCCTGCGATAAAAGCCTACTCTTGGTTTGGCCTTGACAGTTTTAAATCTGTCAAACCCAGACTTTCGCTGATTTTACCACAGCATACTCTCTGCCAAGCAGCCTGTTTGTGGAATTCTGAATACAGCGAAACATAGGATACATCGGATTCACTTGCGATGTTATGCTTTCGAGATATTCATAATTTCAATTATAATTCTGACAGCACCTGAACATCCTTTCCGAGCCAACACATTTTCCCTCTTAAACAGCTAAAATTAAACGGTTTTCCATTCTATCTTCCAAGCCCCATTAAGCAAGATGCTAAATTATTCTTCAACTTTGACATTAATACATACATACTCCTATACTTGCAATTAATGAACGTGTATACGAAGCCCTTTCCCGACTCTAGACTATTTCTTTTTTAGCTGGTATATTGCTTTAATAATATCATGCAAATGCAAGAAACAATGGCGCAGCTAATCAGGCACGCGGATTTATCTTCCGTATTTTATATTTTCAGCTTCATACAAGCTGCAATGATTGGAGATTGGGTTGTAAAAAATAATCAAACGGGGTCAGTTTGATCCACAACCATCACTTAAACAACTCGCTTGTGTTCATTTGAAAGATTTTATACCAGGTTTAGAAAACACGTTTTAGTGGAATTGGGACAACAAGGGTCTACGTAGGGTCTTAATATAATACTCTCATCTCTCAACACTGTCACAAACATGTAATTCGAGGATGGCTCTGCTTGAAAAAATAAGCATTTAAGGGAAAGCTTTTTTTCCGTTTATCACCGTTCTTGCATGAATATTCTTTACTTGAAGGCTAAAACATCCAAGGGACAAGTTGGGCATGCATCAAACCTCTGCGGACGTGCAGGTCATGTTATCCAGCTACATGGTGTTATCACCAATGAGCCGCAACACAACATATTTCTTTTTATGATTAATTAATCAAAATGCATTCCAGACGTTAAAGGACACCGTAAATACAAATTTCTACTTTCTCTCTCTGAATTATATTTTTTCATCAACAAGAAAAACACACCTTTAATGTGCATATGAGCCTTAAATGCAAATATTGCTTGCTTTACCATTCAAACGATCTCTTTCGGCAGTCACCATTTTCAGGAGGACGTCACAAATATTTGTTATGGTCCGTTAGGCTGCCATATTTGGCAAGGGTGGGCTTGAGAGGTGCTGGCATCTAGATGGACTGTGTCTTAAAATGTGAATGAGTCAACGCCAGACAGCTGGTTGCCTGCCGCAGGGACTCTGGTAGAGGTATAAAGCCAGGATCATAATTGAAAATGTCTTTCAATGTCCTAGATACTGTTTAATTGAACTCTGAAGGAGTTCATTCACTGCTCTCCTTATAGTTAATAATTCTGTTTCTGTATTTCTGTTTATCTCTTTCTCGAATATCTGACGAATACATGCAGAAATGTTTCATGTGCATGATGAAATATGCAAAATTCTCTTCATTTGCCAAACCTTAACTCTTTCCATGCATCAGAAAACTATCCCTAAATGGTCTTTCAATTTGCAAATTGCCCACCTCATCTACATATCAGCTTGTTAACAAAACTCTCATTTTACTTAAGTGCTATTAATTTGATCACACTGTGCACTTAGAAGACTACAAAAGGATATTGACACATCCCTGAATAAAGGCTCCAGCATTGAAATTACGTTAAGGGTTACCATACATGTTAAAAACGTGTAACCTAAAACCCATTAAAATACAAACACATTTGGATTGTATCCAAAACACTTTACTGAGAAAACTTGTTTGAAAACCCTTAGAATCTCAACTCATTTCATGCCTGACAAAGTACGATCTGCTAACTACCTGTCACTATGGCTTGAGATCAAGATGCAACATGGATGTAGAAGGGTATCATCTCTACCCATTTCATGTGTGACAATGTATGATCTGCTAGCTACCATATTAGCTCAAGCCTTAGCTCAAGAAGTGTAAGGCATGTAGCAGGATCAGAGTATCTGTGTGTTGCCATATTTAGATCTATGGGCTCAGTGGGAAGCTAAAAAACCACCACTGCATGTGTTCCGACCCTAAAAACGTAGAGGCCGATTACGATGTCGTTCGGAAACTCTTCCGACCAAATCGGTTTCGGAATCGTTTTCTGGCCGAATCGGGTTCTGCGAGTCAGACCGACCGATTACGATGCTTCCGGTCAGACTCGCATTGACTTCAATGGGAGCCTGTGTTCCGAACGAAAACACAGGCTCCCATTGAAAAAAAAGTGGGTGTGGAAAACCTTGCAACCTGTGATCGCCACTCCATCATTCCTGCCACACTGTGCATGGTTGTAAAGAAGGGTACCATGGGTACCCCCACAGGCCACAACCGGAGGCCTATGGGTGAAGGGGGGCCTGCTACGGGACCCCAAAGTCAGATTCTGAAAGCCGTTTCATGTCGGACAAACCGATTTGGAACGGCTGTCAGATTCAGACATCGTAATCGCTCGTGTCGGAAACAGTGCCCATAGAGCTGTACGATTTGGCTCCGAACGACTCGGTCTGTCCGAATGCCGATCGGAACCGATTCGGACAGCTCGAACAGTTTCCTTGCATCGTAATCACTGGTTCGGACATGTATCCAATTCTGTCCGAAACAGTGGTTCCGAATCGGATTCGCCGAATCCGAATCCCGTTTGGATCCTTTCCGAACGCCATTGTAATCGACTTTTAGGCAAGGCCTGGCAAAGTTGGGAAGAACCTCACATAAAAGTCATATCCAACATTTGGGGTGCAGTGTGGCTTTCTAACACCCACATAATAGGTGTTGACATGACAGCCTTAGGGTGGTCTTCCCTCATCTTTTTGCCTGCCTCCCTCCATTTTTCTGACCCCGTTTCTGCTGGCTTTAGGACTCTATGCACTTTACCACTGCTAACCAGTGCTAAAGACCTTGTGCTCTCTCCCCTAAACATGGTAATATTGGCTCATCTCCAATCGGCATATTTAATTTACTTATAGGTTCCGAGTAAAGTGTACTACATGTGTCCAGGGCCTGCAAATTAAAAGCTACTAGCGGGCCTGCAGCACTCATTGTGTCACCCACTAACCGTGGCTCAGGCCTGCCAATGCAGAGCCTGTCTGTGCAGTTTACACCTAAACTTTGACCTAACAAGACAAACCTCTTCCAGGCCTAAACCTTCCCTTTTTATACATATAAGTCACCCCTAGGGTAGACCAAGTATAACCCACAGGGTAGGGTGCAATGTATTTAAAAGGCAGGACATGCACTTTTAAGTTTTACATGCTGTGCTACTGAAAAACTCCCAAATTCGTTATTCACTACTACAAGGCCTATCAGTCCCATAGGATAACATTGGGATTACCTTAGTACAAGTTTTAAGCCTAATTCCCAATTGTGAAGAGATAGAACTTTCAAGTTTGGAGTCTCTGGACTCACAATGTAAAACCCAACTTACAGTGAAGTCAAATTTTAAATTGCAGTTCTGAAAATGCCACTTTTTGAAAGTGTGCATTTTCTTAATTTAGACATTTGTGACTGCTGCCTGTCTTTGTGCAGTTTGGGTTGGGTCACAACTAGGCTTCGTGTATTCCCTATAGTCAGTCACACACAAAGGGAACTTAGGTGTGACTTTTTTTTTTTTATTGAAGTTTTTATCTCATTGATACAAGTAATATCAGTGACATAAGAACAATGCACCCCATAGAAAACATCCCAGATTACAGTAATGCAGAATGAATAGCAGTTACAGAAAGCATACTTATAATGCATAGATATCGGTACTCCTTACACAAACATAGTTCAGGGTAGTATATACCATTATTCAGCTGGGGTGGATAGCAAGTCCGGGTTGGCCCTCAAATATTCAGATAATGGCAACCAGTATTCCTTTGGTCTAGCACCCATTGGTAGTTCTTCTTCATATGTTTTTAAGGTGTCTTTACAATAAACCAGATCCTGCTTGGTGACCTCCTACCCCCCCAGTACATAGATTCACGCCTTTTTGCCATCAATAATGCTATAATGCAAAGTTTACGTTTGGCAGATTTTAACTTTCCTATTATGCCCAGCAGGCATGTTTTCACCGTACATTCTATTGATGTTTCCAATAGTTGACTTAGTGTCCTCGTAACATCTTCCCAATACTGATAGATTGTTGTGCAATTCCACGCCAGGTGTATGAAGTCAGCGTTATCTTCTCCACATCGGGTGCATCTAGCATCCGCCCTCAATCCACATTTAAATAATTTGAGTGGGATGTGGTACATTTGATGTAGATATTTATAGTGAATGATACACAAGTTGCCGTTTGGCATATACTTAGGTGTGACTTGATGGGCCATCCTGGAAGATAGGAGAGAGGAGCTGGGCACAGCCTCACGCACAAAGGGCTGCATACTCTCCTACCGTGAATCTGGAGCCAGGGCAGGAATGGAAGACCTCTGTGTGCTTCAAAATCTTCTTTGTAGTTTCCCCTACTCCAAAGGCACAACTGGGTATACGTAGTTGACGTCTGACACCATGACTTCAGCATACTTCTGGACTCTACCAGGGAGAAGAGCTGCTGTGCTGCTGAAAGGACTGCCACTCTGCTGGAATGCTGCTTTGATGGACTCCTACCTTGATGTGCTGCCTGCTGCTCCCCTGCCTGGGTGAGAAGGACTGGACCTGCATCCCTTGAAAGCAAAGTGACTCCAAGGGCTTGTTTGCTTGCCTCCTAATTTGAATTCTCAGGGACATAAAAGACTTCCATCTTACCTGCATCTGCACATGGACTCTGCCATCTGTGAGTCTGCCATGCCAAGTGGTGCCACCCCAGTCTGAACCCTTCGAAGTGAGGCCTAAGGTGCTTCTTCAAGCTAACCCACGCATCCTTATCTGGACCAGTGATTCTTCACTGTTACAGGGATCATAACTAGCACATCTTTGCCTGGTGCATTCTCAACATTGCATTGAGCGGACTTGGCGTATCACCTTCAGAACTAGCGCACCGCCCTTGCAACCAATGCATCCTCTGCTGCAGGAGCAGTAGCAGTGCATCACATTCAGAAATGGCACATCGCACTTAGAACCGATGCATTGCTGTCCTTGTATGGAGAATATCAACATGTCTCATCCACTGCATGGCTCAACACCAATGCATCGCTACAGCTGCACCTTGCATCTTCTTCGCCGGCAACACAGCCTGGATCAAGTTACATTTGTTCAATGGGTCTAACCGGGCCCCTCACATTCCATTGCGGTCAGCCTGAACTTTTGACATTGTATTGGTCTGGAGCAACCAGATGTCCTAAATACTCGCTAATTGCTTCTAAGGGCGATTTGACAGATTATAATTCGTATTTCAACTTCTACTTATTGGATGTTTGTGGTTTTGGTTTTGTTTCATTCATAGAAATAAGCTCTATTATTCTAACCTGGTGTGGAGCCTTTTTGTGGTGTTTTCATTGAGTTATTTTTTGAAGTGTTACAGAAATGCTTTACACATTGCCTGTGTTAATCTTGACTGCTCTGTGTCAAGCTACAAGAGGTTTGAGCACAGGTTAATTTAATTTAGTTTTTTTTGCTTGTGCCTCACTCTGAGAAGGATTGTGGCTGCTGCTTGAGAGAGGTTTCACCTCCCATCAATAAGAATGTGCATTTTTTACAAACAGGATAACATTGGCTTACCTTCTTACATTTATTATGTGATAAAATTAGCTTGGGAACAGGAAGAAATGTCATGTTTGTCTTCTAATCTAAGAATTGTAATCGAAAATCCTCTTTAATGGTAAAATGCATCTTTTGGAAATTTGGCATTATCTTGTCCTAACCACTTTGTGCTTGCAGCCTGTACCCCGGGTCACATGGCTAGGTGTAGATGGCCTTTATGTATTCCTCCCATACAGTAACACAAGGGGGGACTAGATGTTGGCAGGATGGGAGGGGTGGAGTTGTGCACAGCCCCACATACATTTCAAAGGAGCTGCCTCAGCACACAAATAACTTCACACCAGCCTTTCATGACATCGAATACTGTGGAGCCTGGGCAGGCAGGCAAATAATTCCAGAACCATCTGTGGGGTGAAAAGTCTAGAAGTTTCTTCCACTTCAGAGCTGCCACCAGGTATATAAGTAAGTCCCTCAGACCCACTCTTCAGCACACTCTAGAACCTCTGGATACTACAGATGAAGGGCAGACCTGCTGCCAGATGACTGCCCTGCTGCTTGAGGCCTGCCCTGCTCACTGAAAGGAAGACTGGACCTATTCCCTTAATCCCAGGTAGAAGGACTCCAAAGGTCAGTTGGATGACCTCCTGTTCTGAGCTACAGGGACACAACCAGCTCCAGAAGCTTCCATGAAACTGCCTATCTGACCTGCTGCACTGGGCCTGCCCGAACCTGCAACTTCACCTGCCTGAGCCATGCTGGCCTCTGCTGGAGTGAGTTCCCAATCACTAAGAGGTGCCTTCCCAGGTCCTGTACCTTCTGTTGGCACCAGTTGAGCTCATCCTGTGAAGAAAAGGAGAAATCGTGAATTTCTAGGCTCTTCGTGACCATGAATGAGCCCGTACATGGTCCACATAAATGTGTGACTTTCCCCGGGTCTAGCATGATCAGATGACTGTGAGTGGTGCTTTGTGAATTTAGGTGCTATATTCACCTACATTTTTGAAATTGCATATTTCTGGATTTATTGGATTTTTGTAATTTTGGTGTCAAATATTGTATAACTGTTTACTCTGCTTTTCTAAATTGGTGTGGATTTTTTCTTGTGTGGCATTTTCACTTTATTACTGTTTATGTGCTGCATAAATACATTATACATTGCCTCCAGGTTACGCCTGACTGCGTTGGTGCCAAGCTAAGATTGATTTCGTGACTTTTGTGGTTCACCCTGATAGGGATTGTGGTTGCTGTTGTATTCACCGCCTGCAGTCAAAAACCCAATTTCTCACAGTTACGAAAGCTTCCTCATCAGCCATGAACTGCCTACTTCTTACACCTCTATGTAATGGTGCTGACAAGACGAAGGTCCACAATATTTCAAAGTGAGACATGCCATATCATAGGATTTAGAAAATGTTATTTTGCTGTTAAGGAGGCTAATGAGGTCTTTCTGTGAGCAAAAGTCTGCTTTATCTATAAAAATCCATGGTATCATAAAGTGATCTTGGGAATAACTGGAAAAACCATCTTTGCAGCAGTCTGATAGTTATTCAAAATGGAATTACATTTTAGCGCCAATGTCACAAAGATGATTTTTAGAAAAGTCCTGTATTTCTGCCTTAGGCTCAGGAGCCCCTTAAACTGGATTTGGTGATGTCCAACCTCCTGCAGTGGGTGTAACTGGATTTCCCACATCAGATTCATCCAGGAAAACGTATAAACACATGGGCTGTTGATGACAAAAGTAGCCTTTGGAGGAACTGTCTTGCTTGCAGATTCCAGCTGCAAGATAAGGGGAAGGTAATTACAGAGTCCCAACCACTCAAAAAACATCTGGAAGCACTTATCTGAGGAATGTGAGGGGAGGTATGTACATTTGAAATAATTGAACTGGAACCTCTACCTACGAGGCTGCATTTCCATACATACACTAACATCTTTCATACAAAAGAAGACCAGTGAACAGGATCAATTTGAGGAGGTTTTCCAGTGGTCAGGAGAGGCAGGGACCACCCAGTAATAGAAATGGGTATGCGTGGGGTTGAGCCAGTACCATAAATCAGAAATTACCCTGCCATTTTGGAAGTATCTAGAATAGTGGTTTCTTATAAGGACTTGTCCTTATTGCCATTTTTAGTGATGCAACCAACCACTCTCCACTTCATTAGTTTGCTCACTCACATCGTTTATTAGTTGCTGGACTGTGCGTGGTCTAAAATGACACCAATATAAGTAATAATCCATTTCACACACTCCAATTTGTATCTAACACTTATATTTTTCAAAATTTTTCACAACAAGATTCTCCATGTATTTATTTAATCATATTTGTTCCAAATGTCATCACTTCCTACTATGTGACTCGCATGGCTAATATCACACAATAGATTTCAAAACATTCCTCCCTTTTGGGGTCATTACGATGGGTGGTGCTTGGGAAAGCCCGTCTGTATGGCGGCGGTCCCGCAAGTAGAATCACAATGCGACCGCCACCGTGGCGGTCGCATCTTGCATCTTTACCATTGCGGCAAGTGCTGCTGGCTGCAGCACCGGCTGCAATGTGAAAATGCATGTAGTGCGTTTCCCTGTACTACGTGGCAGGCACCACACGGTGCCTGCCACTTAGTGCAGGGAAATGTAGGGGGGTACCCCCCCAGTGCACCACCACCTCCCTCCAACACAAGGGGGGCCGCAACAGGCCCCCGAATGCATTCTCTGCCAGCCTTTCAATGGGGGTTTACCCGCCACGGAAAGGCTGACTGCGGCCAGCATCGTAATATGGTGGACGGTGCCTGCTAGGCACCGCCACCATTTTTCACATGCGTACCGCTCCGCCAGGCAATCGGAACGATTGCCTGTGGCATATCCGTGGCGGGCGGTCTTTGCGCCCGCCACGGTCCGATTCCCCCTGCCATCCTAATTTGGCGGGGGGAATATTGCGTCCGATGGTGGAGGGCCCGCCATCGCACTGCTGGCGGGGGGGCCTTCTGCCATCGTAATCACCCCCTTTGTGAGTAGCTGGCTACAACAATTCTCTTTCTTTCTGCATTCTAGTGTGCTAAACACAAATCAGTCATTACTTTCCATCAATCATTTTAAAGTAAAAGCAGATTAATGTTTGCACCCTGGAACACAGGAGACTGGATACTACGAATGAAATGCCAGCGACATCAACAAGACAACGATGTGTTTACATTTACAGTCACATGCATCAAAGTAGGCTTTTGCGAGTCCTTAATTGCGATAATTAAAGACTCGCAATTAAGGACTCGCAAAAGCCTATGCATGTAGGAATCGCTATTAAATTAGCGATTCCTACATATTCCTTATTTGCGACTCGCAAATTCTGAGTCGCAAATAAGGAATGGCATCCCATTCATTCCTATGGGCCTACAGGCCCATAGGAATGATTGGGAAATTGCATGGGCAATTTGCGAGTACCAATAGGAACTCGCAAATTGTGCATGCATTTCAAGGTGCAAAGAGGTGTCAAAAGGACACCCTGTTGCACCCTGAAATAGTGATGTGCTCCCATGTTGCGCACACACATGCCCCAGGGCATGTGTGTGCAGCAACATGAAACTTTGAAAAATGCACTTTAGTGCTTTTTCAAAGTTTTTGCAAATTACCGACCAGTTTAATTGCTCGGTAATTTGCTGCCCCAAATAACGAAATAGCTGTTTTAAAGTGGTTCTTGCATTGCATTTAAGGAATCGCAAATTGCGATTCCTTAAATGCAATCGCAATTTAAGAAATCGCAATAAATTGCAAATTCTTAACTTGCAAGTGCCTTGAACCTTGATGCATCGCAAAAGCCCTTTTTGCGGGCGCAAACGGCCGATTTTTGCGAATCGCACCGTGAGCGCTCGCAAAAAAGGTTGATGCATGTGCCTGTTAGAGAATTAGCCTAGCTAGTGTAGGCAGAGGTGCAGCAGTGCAGTAGATGGCTCACTTAGGTTAAAATGAAGACCTACGATCCAAACTATTTCAATGGAAGTGTACTGCATTCATTTCTTGTCCTTAGGGTTGAAACAATAAAAATGTCTAATTGTTTTACTTGAACACTTGACTCTAAAAATGATCTAAACATTACAACTAATATCTAACAAGTAGCCCGGACCAAATATTATGGCAAACATTCATCATAATAGTAGTAATTCAATGAACACTGCTAAAAAGCTGCGGTGACTCCACTGTTTAAGAAGTTTAAAGATGGCAGTTTGAACCTGTGTCTAATGTACCAAGTGGAACAGATGGGGTTGAAACGACTTCATGTTTTTGTAGAAACAAGAACATTTTAGATGTAACTCAATCAGGATTTTACCAACAGAAGCAATTATAATGTCTCCCTTAGAGGTCATTTTAGTTGAGTATGACAGGGGATATACTGCGGCATTGATATTATTGAAATAAGTAGCAATTATCCGGTCCGATTAAAAAAAATGAAATTAAGTGGCAGGATCTAAAATAGTTCTTCTCATTTGTGCTATACCATTCCCAAGTAAACCATCAGGTGCCTAATTTCTCCTGCAAAGTCTGATTTTAAATGCAAGGTTTTGCAAGGTTTGCCCTGTCCCATCTTCCCTGGTTTTCTATTTATACCTTCCAACTCCAGTTAGGTTCCTGCGTTCAGTCAGCATAGTTTTCTACAACTGTGCCTATGAAATGCTGATTATCTTCGAGCTGAAAGTTGCTGACCAATCACTACCTTTCCTCAGTAAATGAAATTTTATTTTTAGATGAGTGACTTCTATTTCTTATGCACTTTATTAGAATGGAACCTGCACTGGAGATATTCCAGATTATTGAAGCACTGACCTGCTTTAGTCAAATTCTCTTAGGCTTTAAGTGGTGGCCTTGCCTCTTTTTTGTAGGCAGAGTAGTGCCCATTATAGCCAGGGTCACTGTCTTGGTGCAACTTTCAATATTACCTTACTAACTCATTCCTTTAGGACAGCCTATATTACACTTTATTAGCAGCTCACCATTAGAACAATGTCGAAACTCAAATTAGCATTTCCACTGCACCCTTGACCGCTTCCTATTCTCAGAACATTAGAAACAACTAATACCACCCTTGTGTCCAATTCATAACCATTCTTTAAGATAAGGCCATTTTTCTAATGACAGTATATAGTGGGCTATATCTACACACTCAAAAAAGAGTAATATTGACCACTTAGTCGTTCTTTTTGCTGCTTGGTTTTATTACACCCTGCTGCAGCAAAAAATCTTAGGAAGCCACACTGAAGGCAAGCTATGCATTTATTTAAAATTACTGATTGCTGAGCAGATGAACAAGCTGGTTTTTGCCCGAATAGGTGCAAGGAGTCTGTGTTATTAGCCATGCTTGATGCCTTGAAACTTGCAGCAGAAGGTGTGGGTGTCAATGCTGCCATTCTTTTAGTTATATCGGCTTCCTTTTATACAGTTGATTATGAAAAACTGCTGAGTTCTCTCCTTGAATCCACGATAGAGATATAGTTCTCCATTGGCTTCACTTCTTTGTCATTGAACCAAATCAGAAGGGATGCATCTCCCTTTAACTTCTCAACTATCATGAACTGTATAGTAAGCTGCTTAACCCCCCCAAATTCTATTATCATCTCAACACCATGTGTGCTTTTTAGTATAAAACTATTCTGTAAAGCAGCAATACTCAAAGTACAGCCTGGGGGCCACATGCAGCACTCGTAACCTTCAAATGCTGCCCCATGCTATACGACCGCACTGGGCTTCTGTTTACTTACTTATTTATTTATTTATTTATTTGAAAAGTTTTATATATAGCGCTGGCTAGACCCAGAGGTATCAGAGCGCTTTACATGAGGTAGAATCAGTTTGGATTATTTTTCTTTTACTTAAAGCAGACTTTTATAATATGCTTGTAAATTAATTTCTTTTGAAGTAATTTTCTGTACACAAACAATTCATATAGTTTTGATTCTCTAACAATATGGGAACATCAGCATATGTCAAAAAAATACATGTAACAAATTTATCAATAAATAAAGTTTCAAACACGGGTGTATAATGAAAAAATAGATGTTATCTTATTAAAATGCTCTGGGGTACTTAATCATTGAAAAAACAATGTAACCAGGAAGTTGCATACATAAATAGTTGTTCATTGTACTTCTCTGTGACAATTGTGTACACTTTTTTCAAACATAGAAATAAGGCAAGCCAAAAGAATAGAACAAATGAGTATCGCCTATATTTTTACAGAAAATAAGTGTGGTTGTCGACGTTTCGGTCGATTGGCTGTCGTCTATTCGACCATCTTCAGGACTGTTGGAATTCGCAATGGCTGACCCCTGATTGGACATGGAAAGAATTTTAATTACCGTGTTTAAAATTCAATATTTGTTATTTTCAATAACGTATAACACCCGTGTGGAAAAAGGAAAGATGAAAAAGTGATTTTGTTAAGACAAGATGAAGTTAAGAGGAAAAAGTCATAGTCAGTGTGGTATTTTTCTATCCCACATTCCAAAATTGCCGTGATGAATGGAGCAAAAGACAGGTAAAGAGGAAGAATGGAATCTTGTTAGGAAACTTACTCAAAAAATCAAATTCAATGGAGAATATATTTAGAGAATCAGGTGTTTGATGAAAACAAACTATCCTGTCCGAAGAATCAAATCCAAATCTAAAACAATGGAAATAATATTGGCCATTAAAAACTGTTATTTAAATGGGTAATGATGAAAACAATGTGCATATTAAAGCGATATTTTAGCTAATAGCACATCAGTATTCACAAAAAGAATCATACATGTTTGATACAAGTAGAGGCAGTCTATCAAATACAATATAAGCCAGCTATTTTTTAGATAGTACCATATCAATATTCACAGAAAAGAATCATACATTTTTGATTAGGGTAGAAACATTCTATCAAATGCAATATAAGTCAGATGTTCTCTATTCGTATTCATAGTACCGACAATATGGTTTTGATTTCACAGAGCTACATGTTTGATTAACCACCTATTAACATAGATATATCTAATATTTAAGGAAAACTGATGAGCATGTCATGTTAATGCATGCATGCTAGTGTGTGCCATTCAGTTCCTGAGTTCAAGCCGCTATTGATGCAATCAGTCCGACAAATTAATCTGCTTTCCTTAGTTGTCAATATCTGGTCTATATTGGGTTGTCTTTTAGTTGGTTTCACAACTTCAACGACCCACCAGCGCATATCTCTTTCTGAATGACCGAGCCGTAAGTAGTGTTCCACTAAGGGAGCACTCTCAATACGGCATCGAATGCGTGATTGGTGTTGCAAAATTCGTTTTTTAACGGCTTGGATTGTTATACCAATATAATGGAGTCCACAGGGACATTGAATGCAATACACTACATTGGTTGTGTTGCAATTAGAAAAGGTCTTTAGTGTGATGTGTATACCATTAATAGTGCATGTCTTAATTGATTGAGTGGTGTTTCAAGCCAAACACATATTGCATTTGTGGTGACCAACAAGTGGCACCAATTGTCTCATGTTGTCAACTGTGTCTGTTTTGGTATACTCAAAAGCATGTACTAGCCGATCTTGTAAATTAGTGCCCCTTTTAAAGGAGAACATAGGTTTGTTTACAAATTCTGGGAACCCCTTTAGTAGTGTCCAGTGTTTGTTTATAATTTTTTTTGATGGAATTAGTGTGAGTTCCAAAAGTGGATACACATACTAGATGTGGTTCTTTGGGGCGATCTTTTACTGTCAATAATGCCTCAAGGTTGTTATACCACGCACGTTTCATCGATCTATTTAGCAGTCTTGTTGGATATCCCCATGCTTGAAGTTTTTCTTTCAGTTTCTTAGCTTCCATAAAGTAGTCTTCCTTAAATGTGCAGTTTCTGCGGAGATGCAGAAACTGCCCAAAGGGCAGACCATCTTTCAAAGCTTGAGGATGATGGCTATTGTAGTTGAGATGAGTGTTTCTAGCCATAGGTTTGGTAAACAATGTGGTATATAGACAGTTGTTAGTGTCTGTTTTGATAGTAATATCTAAAAAGTTAATGCTTTCATTCTGATTCCATGGTGAATTTCAAGTGTGGATTTTTGGTATTCAACCATCTATGGAAAGCCTGTAGTTGGACTTCAGTTCCACGCCAGATCAAAAAAACATCGTCGATATATCTCAACCAACAAATTATGTTATCAAAATACGGGTTGGATATATCAAGAATGGTTACATTTTCAAATGTTGAGACATAGATATTGGCTATGTCTGGGGCATAGACTGCCCCCGTAGCCACACCTTTTAGCTGTTGGTAGAAGGTGTCTTCAAAGAGAAAAAAGTTTTCACATAAAGAGACACGTGTGCACTCTATTATAAAGGCAGTTGGAACTTCGTGAGGCCTTGGTCTTGTATCTAAGAGGTTCTCTAGAATCTGGAGTATTTCTTGTTGGGGAATGTTCGTATACAAACTCTCAATATCCATTGAAACAAGGATTTCACTTGATGGATCAAACTCATGATTTTCAATTATATTAATGACAGCCATAGTATCCCTGATATAAGAGGGTTGATTAACTGCAAACGGCCGTATGAAGACATCCGCATATTCTGCAAAGGGTTTAAGAATTGAATTACACCTTGATTCGATGGGACGACCAGGGGGTCGCAGAGGGTCTTTGTGCACCTTTAGCAACATATAAATTGCAGGTACTGTTGGTGCTTTATTGATTAAGAATGCTGCTTCTTTTTCATTCATCCAACCACCGTCAAAGCTCTGTTTGCTTAAGCTGAATATTTCAGTGGCCAGTCTATCTGTAGGGTTTCTGCTTAATCTTTTATAGTGTTCAGGAACAGACAGTTGTTTTAACATTTCTTGTCTGTATGCTTCTTTTTCCCAAAGCACTATCCCGCCGCCTTTGTCAGCCGGCTTTATCAAGGCATTAGGAAGGGATTGAAGACTTTGGAATGCAGTCTGTTTCTCTTTTGAGAAATTAGATTTAAACTGTATTTTACTCTTAAATAGATTATCAATTTCTGTCAATGTAGCATTTTCAAAAGTTACAATCTCTTTTGCTATCATAGCATTTGTGGGGTAGAATGTTGATGGATTTCTGAGGTCTGTAATTCCTCTAGATGATGTGGAATTGTTAGTAGCAAAAAAGTGTTTTAACCTGATGGCCCTGAAAAATTTGTAGAGTTCTCATTTTGTCTGGAAAAAGTCATTTTTGTATGTAGGTACAAAGGATAAACCGGCTGAAAGTACCGCTGTCTCTTGCTGTGAGAGAATATGAGTGGAGAGATTAAAAATGGGGATGGTTTGTACTGGATCTACCACTCGTAGTATTGATTCCTGGTTTGGCGAAATGCACTATTACATGAACTATTAATGGTATACACATCACACTAAAGACCTTTTCTAATTGCAACACAACCAACGTAGTGTATTGCATTCAATGTCCCTGTGGACTCCATTATATTGATAAAACAATCCAAGCTGTAAAAAAACGAATTTTGCAACACCAATCACGCATTCGATGCCGTATTGAGAGTGCTCCATTAGTGGAACACTACTTACGGCTCGGTCATTCAGAAAGAGATATGCGCTGGTGGGCCGTTGAAGTTGTGAAGTTGTGAAGTTGAAGTTAAGCAGAAACCCTACAGATAGACTGGCCACTGAAATATTCAGCTTAAGCAAACAGGGCTTTGACGGTGGTTGGCTGAATGAAAAAGAAGCAGCATTTTTAATCAATAAAGCACCAACAGTACCTGCAATTTATATGTTGCCAAAGGTGCACAAAGACCCTCTGCGACCCCCTGGTCGTCCCATCGTATCAAGGTGTAATTCAATTCTTAAACCCTTGACAGAATATACGGATGTCTTCATACGGCCGTTTGCAGTTAATCAACCCTCTTATATCAGGGATACTATGGCTGTCATTAATATAATTGAAAATCATGAGTTTGATCCATCAAGTGAAATCCTTGTCTCAATGGATATTGAGAGTTTGTATACGAACATTCCCCAACAAGAAATACTCCAGATTCTAGAGAACCTCTTAGATACAAGACCAAGGCCTCACGAAGTTCCAACTGCCTTTATAATAGAGTGCACACGTGTCTCTTTATGTGAAAACTTTTTTCTCTTTGAAGACACCTTCTACCAACAGCTAAAAGGTGTGGCTATGGGGGCAGTCTATAGCCAATATCTATGTCTCAACATTTGAAAATGCAACCATTCTTGATATATCCAACCCGTATTTTGATAACATAATTCGTTGGTTGAGATATATCGACGATGTTTTGATCTGGCGTGGAACTGAAGTCCAACTACAGGCTTTCCATAGTTGGTTGAATACCAAAAATCCACACTTGAAATTCACCATGGAATCAGACCATGAAAGCATGAACTTTTTAGATATTATTATCAAACCAGACACTAACAACTGTCTATATACCACATTGTTTACCAAACCTACGGCTAGAAACACTCTTCTTAACTACAATAGCCATCATCCTCAAGCTTTGAAAGACGGTCTGCCCTATGGGCAGTTTCTGCATCTCTGCAGAAACTGCACATTTAAGGAAGACTACTTTATGGAAGCTAAGAAACTGAACGAAAAACTTCAAGCACGGGGATATCCAACAAGACTGCTAAAAAGATCGATGAAACGTGCGTGGTATAACAAATGTGAGGCATTATTGACAGTAAAAGATCGCCCCAACGAACCACATCTAGTATGTGTATACACTTTTGGAACTCACACTAATTCCATCAAAAAAATTATAAACAAACACTGGACACTACTGAAGGGGTTCCCAGAATTTGTAAACAAACCTATGTTCTCCTTTAAAAGGGGCACTAATTTACAAGATCGGCTAGTACATGCTTATGAGGATACCAAAACAGACACAGTTGACAACATGAGACAATTGGTGCCACTTGTTGGTCACCGCAAATGCAATATGTGTTTGGCTTCTAACACCACTCAATCAATTAAGACATGCACTATTAATGGTATACACATCACACTAAATACTTTTTCTAATTGCAACACAACCAACGTAGTGTATTGCATTCAATGTCCCTGTGGACTCCATTATGTTGGTAAAACAATCCAAGCTGTAAAAAAACGAATTTTGCAACACCAATCACGCATTCGATGCCGTATTGAGAGTGCTCCCTTAGTGGAACACTACTTACAGCTCGGTCATTCAGAAAGAGATATGCGCTGGTGGGTCGTTGAAGTTGTGAAACCAACTAAAGACAACCCAATATAGACCAGATATTGACAACTAAGGAAAGCAGATTAATTTGTCGGACTGATTGCATCAATAGAGGCTTGAACTCAGTAACTGAATTGCACACACTAGCATGCATGCATTAACATGACATGCTCATCAGTTTTCCTTAAAGATTAGATATATCTATGTTAATAGGTGGTTAATCAAACATGTAGCTCTGTGAAATCAAAACCATATTGTCGGTACTATGAATACGAATAGAGAACATCTGACTTATATTGCATTTGATAGAATGTTTCTACTTTAATCAAAAATGTATGATTCTTTTCTGTGAATAATGATATGGTACTATCTAAAAAATAGCTGGCTTATATTGTATTTGATAGACTGCCTCTACTTGTATCAAACATGTATGATTCTTTTTGTGAATACTGATGTGCTATTAGCTAAAATATCGCTTTAATATGCACATTGTTTTCATC
Organism: Calotriton arnoldi; assembly: GCA_963921515.1. NCBI lineage: Eukaryota > Metazoa > Chordata > Amphibia > Caudata > Salamandridae > Calotriton > Calotriton arnoldi. The sequence continues at coordinate 703,339 of CAWUFW010000945.1, forward strand.
AATGTTATCTCGAAAGTAATATGTTACCAGTCACATGTATGTTTTGAAACACAAAAACTGGCCACGTTTATTCGTTCATTAAGTATTCGAAATTGATATAATTCAATATGACTTTTTTTGGGTATGCTACATAAAAAATAGAATCTCTCTGTACCCTTTGTCTTGACTAACCTCTATAATCATACCATCTTTAATCTTGGAAACCTAAATACCTTAATATTGACTAGCTCATGGTTAGAAAAGCATAACAATTCCCCTCCATGCAATCTTGATGGCATATTAAAACTGTGTTTATGTCACAATTCACCATGCTAAGATGGCCGCTGTTCGATAGACATATTCACTGCCAGCCACAATATAGTCCTCTTTCGCGCTCCAAACAACGGCTTTATTTCCATCGTGCAAGCGGCACCGTTCACTCACGTTGATTTATGCGAGCGAACGTGGACTTCCAATAGTGAGCACAGACTTCGAAGCTTGCTTGCCTCGACATAATTCAGGTATTTTAAAACAACCTAGATAGAATTAATCAGTTATAGACTATGCGCACATGCTCATACAATCTGACTTTTCAGTAAATACAGACTATTTGCTCTTTTTTATAGATTTACTTTGATCGCATACTAATTTCCGGGATTGCCGTTTGCTGATTTTAACAACACCAGACATACACTACGTGGCGGAATATAGTCTCCGATTTAAACCGCTACCAGATCATTCAGGTATTGAGCCACAATGTTAGAACCTGATATGGTCAGCCGTATTTATATATAATGTGTATCAAATTTCTCCCCTGACATTCATTTTTTGCTCGTCTGATTTCAAAATAATTATCAGCTGTTATACATTATTAATGAGACGTCATTGTCTTTCAGGCTACATCTCTTTAGACAACAGTGTCTGACTTCAACTGACTGTATAATAATTACCAGCCATTATATATCAATAAGGAGACGTTGTTGCCTTTGAGGCTACATCCCTTTATACAACAGTGTATATAAACTAACACTGTCTCGTGTAATACAAGCTATTTATTATCGTGCTTGATTTAACAAGTGTTTTGATTAAAGACGACACTATGGCATATTCTCTTTTCTGAGACCAGAGTGAATATATAATTAACAACAGACCGTTTACCCATTTAAATAACAGTTTCTAATGGCCAATATTATTTCCATTGTTTTAGAATTGGATTTGATCCTTCGGACAGGATAGTTTGTTTCGATCAAACACCTGATTCTCTAAATATATTCTCCATTCAATTTGATTTTTTGAGTAAGTTTCCTAACAAGATTCCATTCTTCCTCTTTACCTGTCTTTTGCTCCATTCATCACAGCAATTTTGGAATGTGGGATAGAAAAATACCACACTGACTATGACTTTTTCCTCTTAACTTCATCTTGTCTTAACAAAATCACTTTTTCATCTTTCCTTTTTCCACACGGGTGTTATACGTTATTGAAAATAACAAATATTGAATTTTAAACACGGTAATTAAAATTCTTTCCATGTCCAATCAGGGGTCAGCCATTGCGAATTCCAACAGTCCTGAAGATGGTCGAATAGACGACAGCCAATCGACCGAAACGTCGACAACCACACTTATTTTCTGTAAAAATATGGGCGATACTAATTTGTTCTATTGTTTTGGCTTGCCTTATTTCTATGTTTGAAAAAGTGTACACAATTGGCACAGAGAAGTACAATGAACAACTATTTATGTATGCAACTTCCTGGTACATTGTGTTTTCAATGATTAAGTACCCCAGAGCATTTTAATAAGATAAAATCTATTTTTTCATTATACACCCATGTTTGAAACGTTATTTAGTGATAAATTTGTTTTATGTATTTTTTGACATATGCTGATGTTCCCATATTGTTAGAGAACCAAAGCTATATGAATTGTTTGTGTACAGAAAATTACTTCAAAAGAAATTAATTTACAAGCATATTATAAAAGTCTGCTTTAAGTAAAAAGTAAAAATAATCCAAACAAATTGTACAAACAAATCCCTTGTTGGCACACTTACCTGTTTACTTTATACTACCCAAGCCGTCAAGGGTTAATTGGGTCACCCATTGTATTTTTCACTTTACATGAGGTAGGACATTGTTTCAGAACATTGTTACATAGTTACATCAGTTGCTGGAGCTTCGCATAACATAGAAAGGGAAATAGTATCACATAGTTACATGAGTTACTAAAGCATAGCATATCATAGAAAAAACCGGCAGGGGGGAAAGTACTTCAGGGGACACAGGAAGTCAGGCTGGAAAATGGGAGGCAGTCAAAGAATCACGGAGGGAGGAGGCGGGGGAGGGAAAAGAAACACAACGGGGAGACGAGGAAAACAATGTCAGATGTCCGGCTGGGTAGGTGACGGCCGAGGGGTGAACCAGAGCCAAACTCCTCTATAGCTGCATAGGACATCTCCACCAGGCATCGGCCAAGGTTGCTTGGGCACCGCGGTAAGTACATACAGTTTAGGGTTTCCGCCCAGGGGGCATCGTCAAAAGTTCAGTCGAGAGCACTGGTCACGGTGTCACTGAGAGGTGCCGTCCGCCTCATCCTTCAGCTCGCCCCCAGGTCAAGAGTGGAGAGAGGGGAGGTGGAAGGGACAGTTCCAAAGTCTGCGGATCTACCTCATTCCCAGCAGTAGTAGTGAGTGGTGGGCATTTGTGCAGGATCCCAGTGGTAGGGGGACCACACCCAATTCTCTACTGGGTGTGTCTCCCTTGCCGCTGTGGTCACTCATGGAGAGGTACAAGTAGCCCCGGCCAAGAATCGCGCTCGAGTGAGGACACCAGAGACACCTGTTCTCCTCATTGGTTCTTATCCCCGTCATCATAAGGGGAACTCTCAGGGTCTTATGACAGCACTAACTTTTAGAAAAAGTTTAAATAAACGGGCAAGCGTTTATTTTCAAGATAACTGGAGTAAAAGAAAGGAAGCAAAAAGGTATCCTGCAGTACTTAACTTTAGGATGACATTCATTTTTAAGACATCTTGCAACAAACATGTATAAAAATGAATGTTCCTTCAAAATTCAAAAAGTTTATTTATTCACCTGCAGAAGTATTTCACATTTAGTACATCAGATTATATCAGTGCATTGAGAAGTATATTTTAAAAGTGATAGTTTTCAAAAAAGAATGTAGAAACATTCATGCCTCCTCTCACCCTGACAACGATGCCAATAGTGAACTAAGAGGCAAGTAAGTTGTCAAGTTGATCCCTCTGGGTGGCCTTGGTTGTTATTATACATGGGAAACATTATAGTTTATTAAATCAAACATAATAGGTTTTGTACAGTGCCTATCCTGAATACATACATTTCAAGGTGCTCTTACATGTGAAATGAAGAAAAAGGAGTCCAAGTGAAATAAAATCATTGCCTAGGATCGCACAGTTTGGTCAGGTGGGGAAGCCGGGATTGATCCTCGGTTTTTTGCTTTCACATTGTGCAAATCTATTTAATTTCAACTCAAACATTAAGGGCCATATGTACAAGGACGTAACGCGGTCCTAGCGTCAATTTTTTTTATTGCCATATGTATAAGTTGCCGCTAACCTCAGTTAGTGACAGTTTCCTGACGAAAACGTTAATTTCTACAATCGCCACTTCTGTTAGCGATAGCTAACGAAAATGAGATGCAAGGTAGGCGTTCCCGTGCAAAAACGGCCGCTAACCCCATTTCGCGATATTTACAATGATTTTCCGGTCCGGCGATACCTTCCAAAAACAGCCGCTAAAGTCCGTTAGGGGCTGGTTTTTAAGACCAGAAAATAGCTGGTCTAAAAAATGGTGCTAAAAAGACCAGTACATAAGGTAGACTACCCCAGACCCTCATATGCTTACCTACTGATGCCATGGAGGTACTACTCTTGCAGCTTGTAGCCCCAAGAAGACCACACCACCACCGCCACCGCCACCATGACCACCACAGAGGCAGCGGCAAAGAAGAGAGCGGGTTTACCGCCAACGCATCACCCTGATAGACCTCACACCAGAGGATGTGATAGCCCACTACAGGCTTAAAAGGACCTCCATCCTACTCATACTGACCCAGATAGCCCCCAGGCTGCAGGCACCATCACAGCGTAACACCAACATCCCTCCGCAGACAAAGCTACTAGCAGTGCGGCACATGTTGGCCTCTGGTACCTTCCAACCAACAACTGCCAGAGTTGGTGGAGTCTCCCAGTCATCCTTCTCAGCGTTCCTCCCAACTGTCTTGGATGCCATTATCACCCTGATGCCACAGCACCTACGCTTCCCCAACACTGCACAGGAACAACTTGTGAACAAACAAGGATTCTATGACATTGCTGGAATTCTGCATGTGTTGGGAGCAATTGACTGCACCCATGTTCTACTTGTGCCTCCTGCGGACACTGCACATATCTACAGGAACAGGAAGCACACACACTCAATTAACGTGCAGGCAATCGTGGACCACCGGGGCTTGTTCATCAATGTTGTTGCAAAGTTTCCAGGAAGTGTGCATGACTCCTACATCTTTCGACAATGCATCATCAATCAGCGGTTTGAGAATGGCACATATGGAAATGGACTGCTTGTTGTAAAGGACAAACTGAACACACCACACACGTCAAGTCTCCAATCATGTAGCTCAAATATGTGATAATGCACATGCAGAAAATGTAATACAACATGCCTTGTAACAGGTCCACCTACTATACACAAGCACACAATGCCAAATGATCAAGACATATGTCAGACAGCGCAACAAGGGAGTAGCCTACAAAATCCAACACAAACCAGTATGGCACACATGGAATATAGATTTTGCAGAACTCACCTGATAATTGTTCTTAAAAATATATGCAGCACATGACATAACATGTGCTCCTGCTGTGCTACATACATGTTGAAATAAAGACATGTGCCATATGTACAAGAAGATGACAGATCCCCTGCACTCACATGTGATGGTGCACAATTAGCTGACATGCAAAAACATAGTCAGCCATGCACCATGCATCATGTGTTCCCGCATCATAGAATTGCAAGTAGTGCTGCATGAGGGGAGCACCAACTGCACACAAATATTCTCCTAAGTATATTAAACGTCACTTTGTGTTGTTGCAGAATGGAGCATGCAGTGGAAGAGCATGCAAACAATGCAAATCACAATCTCACTACATGTTGTGCATGCATAAGACTACCAATTTGGGTGGATTTAATGTGTCTCAAGGGACTGCAGTTAGTGGGGGTAGCATTGTAGTCAAACTTCCTCAAAGGTCCTGCCCCTCCGTCACACATTTGCAAATGCCGGGAGAGGCGGGAACCAAGTAGGTGTGACGGAGGGTCAGGACCTTTGAGGAAAGTGTGAATACAAGGCTATCCCCACTAACCGCAGTCCCTTGAGACACATTAAATCCGCATGAATAGTGAGCACACAAAACACTATAGAACTGGATGTGAGATAAGTATACCTTCCACCTTTTCACAAGACTGCAGCTCAATTGAGAACAAGATAGGGAAACACCCCCACTGAAGACCCAGGGAGGGGACCCCCTTTCGCCCTGAAGAAAAACCAGGACCCATGTGGGCCACCTAATAGGGGTGAAACATGCTGGCATGGCATTATGGTAATAGGACCATCATCTCCTGACGACACCTGTTTATTTTCTTTTTCATATGCCCTGCGACTCCATTATTAAAGGGATACCTGGAGACGGAGGAGGATTTGTAATCTTCAGACCCCCTGGCCTATCTCTCTTAAGTGCACCCTGAAATATGGTTGAGCCCACCCTGACCTTTAGGAGTCAGGGTGAAACCGATGATGAAGCATGACCCTACTAGAGTGTGTGAGGGTTATTTAACAAAAAGGAATTGCTACCTACACCGCATTTGAGCGGTTGACACCACGAGAGTTCAGTGCTGAGCTTTCATTACACTGGAAGGAATACCTCTGGTGAATTGTATTTGATTTGGGAGGACGTATACACACCCAGGAATACCACTCTACCCTTCTGGCTTAGGTGAAGGGCTCTTCTACCTTAGCCTAGTATTACATGCATATGACTACCCCGGTGAAGTGTAGCAATATGATGCATAAAAAGCTGAAATAATGTGTGTTGATTGTGAACTGACACACACTGTAATATTGATGGTTATTACTCAGACATGCATACATGCAGAGTCAAAGTCAATTCATGCACAAGGACATCAATGCATATGTACGTTGTCATCACATGTCCCAGTGAGTCCATTGTACCAGGTAGCAGTGCCACTGTCACTCAAACACTGACCCACCTTTGGGGCAAGGTGGATGTAATTAGCCCAGAATGACTTCAACGTTTAGCAGACAAGGAATCTCTCTCACAGCTACCCTCAGCATAATCACTCAAAATGAAGTATATAGATGATGTTCCAAAATAGTCATCTTCAAAAATGTAAGGGGGATGTTTCAGCAAGCACATGTGCCAATGGTGCACCCCATGAAATATGTGCATATGAGAGGATCAGTATGTGCAACGGGCCTGTAAAGAAACTGTAATCTATTTTCGAGTTAAACATACATCCTGACAGTCACAACATGGAGGCAATACAAAGGATCCAATACAATGCCACCATGGTGATGTGTAGGCTGTCAAGTATAGGCAATTTAATTTGCAGTGATGCTGGTCAATTGTCTGAAGCTACACATGACAAATCTGAATATCCAAACTAGCACAAATCACACACACCAAAATAGACACTTTGCAAACACAGCAGGCACAAATACTAATGGACACATCTCTCCATTATATGTTTCAGGTGATCAAAGATATGCACTCACTTCATGGCTGATGACGCCCCTCAGAGCAACACATACACAGGCACAGAGAGAGTACAACGTTGCCCTTGGACGCACCAGGTCCATTGTTGAAAGGACATTTGGAGTGCTCAAGTCAAGGTTCCGGTGCCTCGATGTATCAGGCGGCAGACTGCTGTACAGCCCTGAACTTGTCTGCAAAATCATCATGGCATGTTGCATTTTGCACAACATAGGTGTACGCACAAACACGCCATGGGCTGAAGAGCCGGAGGATCCGGACAATCCAGAGGAATAACCGGGAAGAAGAGGCAGATGCTGCACATACCACAGCTTCTGCTGCTGGAACAGCATGGAGGGATCTAATAATCACAAATTTCTTTACCTAATCACATTGTCCAAAGATGCACATGTTTACATTTGTTTATAAAAAGCATATAAGCCTAGTTTGTGCATTAAAATATCACTACACAAAAATCTTGCCTTCATGTTTATTCTCTGCATAAGTTCATATATCTGACAAGTGAAAGGTAAACATTGTGAGGTTAGTAATGGAGCCTTTTAAGTTTTAGGGTGTGTTTGGGGGTCAGAGATGAATTTTAGGGTGTGTTTGGGAGTCAGAGATTAATTTTAGGGTGTGTTTTGGGGGTCAGTGATGAATTTTAGGGTGTGTTTAGGGGTCAGAGATTAATTTTAGGGTGTGTTTTGGGGGTCAGTTATGAATTTTAGGGTGTGTTTGGGGGTCAGAGATGAATTTTAGGGTGTGTTTTGGGGGTCGGAGATGAATGTTAGGGTGTGTTTGGGGGTCAGAGATAAATTTTAGGGTGTGTTTGGGTGTGAGAGATGAATTTTAGGGTGTGTTTTTGCGGGTCAGAGATGAATTCCATGAAATCCTGTTCATCTGAGGAACAACTTGCACTTAGCGTCCAAATTATTCCCACTTTAACGCAAAAGCAATATTTTTTTCATAACCGCTATGGAAAATAATCGCGAAATACATGTAACAACATGGAATATTACCGCTAAAGTTAATTGGCGTGCAGATTCTTACTACATAGTCAAAAAACGGGCCGCAAACACACAGGAAGTGATGTCAGCATGCATCCTGTGTACTGGAGGAGTACTGTACACTTTCACTTTCTCTTTTGAGCACACTGCTAGTGAATGTGAAGAGTTTTGGAGGTGTTTGGAGTTTTGTGCTGGTGTTTTTGGAAGTAGAGAATGTTGTTGTGTCCTGTGAACTGTCCCTAGTGTCTCTGTGAAGTCTTGTGTACTTGTCCTTATGTGTTTTTTGCGTCTTGTACCAAATCTTGTCGGGTGTCAGTCCAAGGGGTAATTTTACATTATTAATAGTTTCTGGGGTATATATTTGGGCTTAATTTTGTTACTAGTGGGTTTAGGTGTGTTCTGGAAGATGGTGGTTGTGGGTAGGGAGGGCAGGATGTCAGAGGGGGCATTGGGGGGCTTCCTCTGGCTAGTAAAATTCTACCTGCCCTTGATGGTTGAGAGTGGGGGTAGGATCCTGCAGGGATATTCCGTATGTGTGCGGAAGGTGAGAAGGGAGCATGTAAGAAGTCAGATGTGGAGCATCCTCGGTGTGGACAGGACTGTCCGACAATGGAAGCACAGATGGCAGGATTGCGTGGGCCGTGAGGGTGATATGTTGGACCACCTGGGAGTCATCATTGGCCTACAAGGTGGTAAGTACAACCTCATAATTGTTAAAAGAACACTTTTGTAACAAATTCTAAAATGCAGTCTGTAACACAATGGGGCATATGTTCAAGAAAGTGGCGGAGTGAGGCGTTAGCCGTCATGGCTTAACGCCTCACTTTGCAACTTCAGAAACGTAAGGCTGCACCATATTTACAACGATATGGTGCAGCCTTGCGTTTCCCCCTGCGCTGGTGCTACACTTAGCAGTGTAGTGCCAACGCAGGCACCCTTGCACCATAGGGTAAGGGTGTCTGCGTGCAGGGGAAATATTGCTTATGTACAGGAAGGGTGACCTTCCTGTACATAAACAATCAAAGGCATTTAGTTTATTCCATGTGTGCTGCACAAGGCAGCACACATGGAAAAAGCAAAAACAATGAGAAATAATGCATTTGTCCTCGTTTCGCAAAGTTAAGATCAGGTTTTCCATGATCTTAACTTTTGGCGCAGCCTCCTATGTACGCTGCCCTTGTACATAGGTTTTGTGTAACGTAAGATGATATAGGAAAAATTGTTTTTTTTAAATAGGCCATCTCCGGAGTGTCAGTCTGCCACATACAGAAGGTGTGATCATACACCATCAATTGTTGTGACATACCCTTGTGAGATCTGCAGCGATGATATTGTCTACAGACCATGAAGAGCATGATGTTGTTGGGAGAAACGTGGCTTTAGGAATGTGCCACACATGTGTGCAAAATGTGCAAATTTGCAAGCAGGATTGTCTTGTGTTGCCAAACTCAGCATTAGTCATGTCTTGTGGGAACAACAGGCAAAGTAGACACAATCATGTATGCAACCTGAAATGCAACAGTAAAGTTACAGGGCATTGTCATTGATGTAGATGTAGCTGATGATGAATAGGACACGTGTGAATTTATGTCTGATACCAACACACGTTTCTTTTCATGTCTCACAGCTGGCAGACCACTGATCACTCAGGGGGACATCGACGGCTTCAGGGACCCACACGCCACTGATGTGTTCATCCATTAAATATTGTCATTGTGAGATGTGATGAATGTCTGGGTAAAATCCTGCATGTAGTAGTATGCAGTATGGGTGTGTATCACATGTACCTTGCCTCCAGTGTGATGATATTTCAAAGAAGTGTGAAGTGTGAACAAATCAGTAAGTGAAGATGGAGCAATGCATATGTCTTCCGGATGTAACTTTGCACATCCCCAGTCAGTGATACCCATGCAAGAAATATCAATGGGTTATGTCACTCAGCACATGCATATGGATTACACAGTGTACAGACAGGAGAGGAGACATGTGAGTGTTGTTGGTGATGACTACGACCAGACATGGAATGCGTGTACATCCTTGACTGAGATGACTGTCAATGCTATTCAAATCTTTGTTGCACCAGGTGTCATTCACAGAAACCACTACAAAGAGTCCGTCACATCCACAATATGTAAGCTTGTTTCAGTGATAACAAATTTATTGCAGCAGGATCCGGAGTCACACCTACTTTGTATGTGTTGACATCACCGTAATGTAAAGTTAGGTCACAAGTTAGGATTGCTGGCAATAGTGATTGTCTTTCATCTGATGTGTCATATCTTTGCCATGTTGGTGCATATCACAAGCACAACATTTAATCATCAACGTCACATTGTACAGCATTTTGGAAGCATGATTGCCTGAGTCACAATGCAGCGTTTAGCTGGCTGCCTGAGAATGAAGCACAAAAGGGCTCTAAACCATCTTTTCACATCAAATATTGTGTGCCAAGGTTGGACGCTAAATACATGCACAAACAAACCTTTAGAGGTGTGGACACTCTCTCCAAAGCCAGCTAGAATGCTTTGGAGTGCGTAATGTGTGATACCCTTGGCATATTGTATCAGTTTATGCACAATGGTGAGATTTCTTGATTTTGTTCACAAACATGCTGTTCGAAAGTGTTCTGCGTTGTGCGGTACACCTGGAGAGAACAGGACACCATTGATTGTTCAAGTGCACGACCGATGGCAGCACAAATGCACCATTGTGCAAGCGTGTCTGAGTTGATTTGAAGATTGTACACGTGCATGAAGGAAGACCTTACTGCACATACACATTCTTGTACACTACTCAGACAGCCTTGCACAATGGTGCATGTGTGCTGCCATCGGTGGTGGCATGCTCACTTCTGCCCATGATCAGTCTCATACACAGTGCATTATCATATTGTTGTCACAAAGATCCAGCCCTGTGCACACAATTTGTGTGTGCGTGGTGTTGAGGCAAGGGGGCCATTTTGACACCCTGCCGCATCTCCAGGCAATGGGCCCATTTGCTTGTTCATGTTTGCCTTATTTTGTGGTCTGATGTAAATATTTTATTGTCTGAATTTCCAGGTCTGTGATACCACCAATATGTGTATTGCAATATGATCATTGACTAGGGTGATATGTGGCTATACCCCCAGGGACAGGAGTATCTGGGACAAGATCTGCAGTCAGTGTGGGTGTGCAGTGAGTGATATTTATTTGGGCATGAGTGACATTGGTTCCATCCACCCCGTCACCCCGGTCCCTGGTTGGTACTCACCCTGTTGCTGATGTAGCTGGTCTTGTTCAGCACTATCCTGTCCCTGGACTCCAACCACCGACTCCTCACAGATGACTGCAGACACCTGTCCCTCCAAGCCATCCAGCTCCTCCTGTGGCGCTGGACTCCCACCTCCGGTCTGCAGTGGTGCCTGGCGATTGTTGGGCTGTTTCTGCTTGGTCTTGTACTTAGCATCATGCCAGCATTTCTTGCAGTCGGTCACTGTCCTCCTCACATCTGCGACAGCATTCACCTTGGCTGCGATGGACTGCCATATTTCATTTTTGGTCCCCATTGACACAGTGGAGCTGACAGTTTCTCTGTCACCTCCGCAATCAGGATCTGATTTTCCTGCTGGCTGAACCTGGTTTTCCTCTTCTTCTTCCCCTTCTCCTTTCCCTGGGTCTCTGGCGGGTCCTCTTGGCTATTTGTGGTGTTAGTGGGGTTGTTCTCTCCTGCAGTACTGGGTCCAGCTTCTATAGTTCTTCTATTTTTTTGGGTGTTTGGGATGCTTCGTGGGCGTTTTGTAGTTGAATCTTGCCGCTAACGTAAAAAAAAGTGGCGTCACGCTGATTAGCGTGCAGTTCCTGGCCGCTGACTGGCCTGCCGCCACTTTTTTCACGTTAGCGGCAAGATCTTTATCACCGTAACGTTGTTGTTTACATCGACAAATACCGCTGCGATGAGAAACTATTGCCATGTAGCGACGTGTTGTACATACGTCGGTACCATGGCGATAGTTTTCAGCGGTACGCGGAGCTAAAAAAATTGCTGCTAACTAACGTTAGCATTAGTAAACACTAGTCCTTGTACATATGGCACTCAGTTACTTCTTTTATTACACTTGACTCTCCTGAGGTAGTGATAGCAAGTAGAGATGGCTGGTAGAGGAATAGCGATTCAGATACAGATACTGCATAACACAGTATTGTCAAATCTATGACTCTTCTAGCAATTAGGGGATTCATTTAGAGGGCAGTATGGAATGAAACCCTGAAAATAACTCCATGTCTCACTTACCACACCATGTACATGCTTTGCTTCTACAATGCCCACCTTAACCCTCCACCCTGCTGGCACCATTGTGGCCCTCGGGCACAACACAGACCATATTTCATGGTCCCAGGGAAAATGTTTGCAAGTACTCATGCTGTAAACCAATTCCTACTTAACTCATTTTAAGTTGGAAAGGAGCTTTTGTAGCTACCATTGGTGCTCAATTTTCAGCTGTTGCACCTTCATGTTCTTCAAACTGCTGATGATAGTTGGTAGCGGGGGTTCTTAAATATTGTCATGACTATTCTCTTAATAATGTAATGTCAATCGACATTACTTTGAAATCAGAACATTGCAAGCTCTTAACATCCTGAAGATGAAACACCTATCAGGAGGTTGCAGTACTTAATCAAGGCTTTCTTAGATCTCAGTGCAGTAGAAACAATTTCAGAAGAGGAACTTTTCTACTTCGGTTCATGATAACTGGAATTCTCTTAACCTTTATTTTTATTAAAAACTTGAATTTCAGTAGTTCAGATAACAGCTAAAAATGTTAGCTGTGCCAGAACTGTTTTGGTAATATCTTCCCACCTTTTCACCCCACTTATGCTCCCTCTACTTTCTAGTTCTATATAGACTCTACATGGATTTATGTTCCCAAAAAATGTAAATAAAAACAAATAACTTCATAAACAACTACATAAATAGGTTAAGGGAATAATGGAAATAATCTAAGAATAAAACCATCCAAATTGGAATTCATGATGGGAGAGACACCAATGACTGCTCAGTCCACTCACCCAACCTACTCTCACGCCTGTAATACTGGGGAAATGCCTACAACATATGTTGTAGATGAGATGCTGAAAAGAGCAACGGTTCTCCAGATTGTCTGATTCAGATGCTTTGGCATACGGAAAATACATCTTCCTAGTGATACTATACTATACCTACATTTCTGTTACCATGCCTTGCTAGCATATGCTCAACTACACAGGTGAAAATGAAAAAAAGGGTGCAATTTAAAATGCTCTGCCCAGTCCACAAAGCCATACTCATTAGAGAATCTATTTTCTTGATAAAAAAGCTATGAAGATATATCCAAATGAGAAAGCTGCAATCAATGCAGGACACTCAGGCAACAGTACCAAAGTTTAGCAAAACCAGGTCAGATGGGAGAATAGGTTTGGTGCAAACAGGTGGTACAAGAATGAACATATGATATTCACAAATAAGAGTACTGCAACCAGCTTGCCTTGATATCAAACTGGATTGTATGTGATATCATTAAAGATATTTGACTGATGGATAAAGTTTGTTATCCTTACGGGGCAATATAAAATGATTTATAAAACGACTTAACAGAACATAACAACTGACTTACTCTGTCACTGAGACAAACAAACAATCTGTTTCAAAGTATTCAATTACACAAGGTATTCTCTCCCACTGGTCTTTCCAATCCTCAAAAGCAAATCTCTGCTCTAACTTAATGTGATGCTATGCTTTGTTAGATCACCCACCAAACACTGTCTCCAGGTAGCTGAACTCTATGAAGCATACAGTTTAGACCTATGTTGCTTAACAAACATGGCTACAAGGTACATCAGATCATCTATTGGAAATGTTTGCAGCCCAATTACTTCCATCATGTACATCCAGGATGTAGTATATAATCATTCAGCTGTCAAACATAAATCTTCCATCAATCCGTTCTTTGGAAGTACTTGACATATGAGTGCTAAATTGGATTAATCAAATTGAAACCGTTCCCCACCTACCCCCCAAAACCATGACAGAGATCTCTGCAGTTATTATTGATGACTAGAAAATGTTACTTCAAAAACCTATCACTTCAATGGTTTTGGAGATTTCTACGGTTGGCTAGAATAGACCTAGACGTATATAAGCTTTCTTTTGTGAACAAAGATCTAGGGCATAATTCAGGTCATTGCCTCAGTGCAATTTTTCCTCTACAAACCTTCAATGTGGCTATGATATTGGTGTCCCTTTCACCTAGAACAACCATCTAGGAGTCCCATTATCCTTTCAAATATTAAAACATCAATTTAAACCAGAAATGTCCTAGTAACATATAGATTTTGAGTTATTTCCCCTTTCGTAGGTGTTTAAAATAGTTCCTTCATTTTCCTCACTTAGTATCACAACAGATAGCTTAAACTATGTCACCTGTTTCCCTTTAAGCAAAGCCAGGCTAACGTATTTGTCATAATACTGCTAGAAAGAAATCATGAAAAAACTGGTCTTTGACAAGCTACAATTAATTGTGAAACCAAATATACTTATTCATCCCTTTGAGGCTGGTTTCAGTCCTAGCAACAGCTTAACTTCACTTGTGCCAATACTGCTAGATGATCTGTGTATGTTGGTGGAAAGTGGGGGGTCTCATAGTACCAGTGGTTTTCGAACCTGTCCACTGTCATTGGTGCCATCAGACAGTAATTGCTCCTTGCCAGCTAAAAGGACCTCAGCCTTCATAGTCTACCCATTAAGTGGGTTGGTTCATTCCTGACTGAACTATCAGACAAATAAAAAAATTAAAACAGAATGACAGAACCAATCACATTAACCAATTGAGAGCACGTTTATATCTACAAAGCTGCTGTATTCATAGAAGAAGCCAAGAACTCAATGTGCCTGCACACTAATCAATTTGACCAATTAAGTCTGGGGTTTACCATGCTGCCTAAGTACAAAGCACTCCACTTTGAACATGAGTCTAACCATTGAAAAGCAACTACAAACACCTAAGCTTTTTTCTAATTAATATTACAAAAAATAAGATAACTAACAAAATATATTTGTACTATTTATAGTTCTTCAACAGAAGCCTCAGGAACATACGTTACTGAGGAAAAGAACCATGGAAGAAAAGTAAAACAAGACCAGAAAACCTTTGCACTAAAAGCAATAAAAGAAAGTGGGGAGAGTCTATAAAATAAAACAATATTTATAAGTTCAAAGTAATACAATTCAAACGTAGCAAACAAAACAATTACATATAAACTGAATTATTGTCATTGTTATGTCACACACAGAAGCCCTATCAGCCTACGTTTACAACAGCTAAAAACAGTGAAACCCATTTAACTTACTTAGCCTACACCTATACTAAGGAACACACGGATAACTAAAGTTGCCACTGAAAAATAACTAAACTCTAATGGATGTTAGGGGAGGGCCACAATACACTCCTAAAGTAGAAAATGAAGCAACCACAATCAGCCACCAAATATGGCAAATATTGAGTGATGTGATATCATATAAGAATTAAAGAGGTCTCAACAAGTTCCTCTGTTCCAGTGGAACCATCTTAAAATAATATGTCTATAGAATTCCCACTCATATCATAGGACAACTTCCCTCTCTTCTCAATATGAAACACACAATATCTTTCAAAAGAAGAACATGACGGATATCAAACCTTGCACCTAAAACATGCTCGGGTACAGACAATGCTTACCACCTTACACCCATATCAGAAAGGATTTTATTTTATATGACAATTTCAATAACTAGAAACAAATAATTTTTTCTTCTAATGCCCAAAATCTAATAATTCTCAATATGTCACCTATCTAGCTGATAGATGGTACTTTTAAAACCTGTTCACTAACCTTCAATCAGTTCTACTCCGTACACAAGCAATACTAAAATAAGTAAAATGCCACTCATATTAGCGTTCCTACCCAACTAACAAAGCATCTCCTACAATGAACTACTAACCACAATGTAACCACAATTCAGCAAAACATGTATAACTCTTCACTAACAAAAATAAAAACTGACTTTGAGCATGCAATAATACATTCAGTTTTCAAAGATTTCTCATAGACACCCATCTAAGGATGTTATTTTCATAATAACCATGATTTCTGGCACCATCTTGAAACATTGGAGGGGTAGGATGATCACATTCTGGCACAAGGTCAGGGTGACAGTTTTTTGTGGAGGGTAAGCATGTCAGGTGTGAATGGGGCAGCAAACAACTCACTTCAGCTTAGGGGAGGGGGAAGTGGGGCTGTTAGAGGTGAGGGGGTTTAGGGGAGGTGTGGGAAAAAGCTTGATAAAAGGGGATTCAAATTAGTTTGTGCACCAAGTGTAGAGGAGTAGAATGTTAACCCTGCATGAAGGGAGTACCAACCATCAATAAGATTTTTCCATTAGCCTATGGCAGGATAAAGCTGGGGCTTGAGAGTCTACCTGTGGGAAACGGGAGCTACATAGACTTGGTAAACCAGATTTGTATGTGTTGGGCAGGGGTTAGTAAAGTATAAGTGCTTTCACATAAGGGCTATTTGGAGAAAAATAACTTGATATGAATAATATTTTGAAGCTAGTCTCCTTCAATGCTAATGTGCTTAATTATAATAGAAAATTACGGGCAATAGGAACTTGTATTTTAGCTGAGAACCCAGCAGTAATTTGGGTTTCAGGGGACACACATTTCGGTTGGAAAGCTGTCAGGATTTATGATGTTTAAACACCGGGCAGCATAGAGAGGGTTTTTTTCTGCCCAAGCGGCCCATTGGGGCACTGCTATCTTTTTGACAAAAGGGCTGGGGGCCGAAGAGGTAATTGTGCTAGCGATAAAAGTGGCCATGGGTCCTGGGTGAGTGGCATGGTGTGGTCAAGGCAGTTGATGTTTGTTAGCTTTTATGCCCCAGTCAAAGACAATGTTACGCCCTACGAGGATTTGGTCCAGTCGTTATTACAAAGTTCTGGTGAAGTGATGATTGGGGGGGATTTTAATGTGTTGCTGAATCCAAAAATTGACTCCTCCATTAATTTAAAAAAGCAGACAAAACCAAATATTACAAATTACCAGAAAACGCTTGGGTAAGTGGATCCTTGGAGGGCTGCCTTCCCTACAAAAAGCATATATACCTGTTTTTCAGGGAGATTTCACAATTCTTCTTGCATAGATTTTTTCTTAATTTCAAAAGCCCTCACTTTTAAAATGCAACGCACTTTACCTAACGGGTTGTCTGACCATGCAATGGTTATTCTTAAGAATGCTGTGGAAAAACTCTTGATCTGACCTAGATGCTGGGTTTTCAATAAACAATACATACTGGAGGAAGGGTGGGTGCAAATTTTTAAAGAGGAGATAAAGGAATTTTTTACAATTAACCATGGGACAGCTCCACCAAGTATAATATGGGATGCTCTGAAGGCATTAATTAGAGGGAGATTGATAGGTAAGGATGCAGAAAATAGCAAAAAAGCTAAGATAAAAAAGCTAATTCTAGAACAAAATGTGCAGCAATATTATGATAGATTTTTGAGACATTCATCTATGGCTAATAGAAAAGAGTTTGATAATGTCAGACTGGCAATGAGGGAAGTATACTAAGCAAAATGTGCAGATTTAAGTCGGGCTTATATGCAAAAGGTTTATGAGGAAACTAATTTTACAGGGAGATTCTTAGCCTGGCATGCACGTGAACAAGCTTCCATCCATAGGATAGACGCTCTGAAATGCCCAACTTCTAGAATTAGGAGTAAGGAACCGGAGAAGGTGGGGGAAATCATGTTGGATCATTATAAACGGATCTACACACAAAATCAGTTAGTAGATACAGACTCCCTAGGCAAGTTCTTAGAGGATTGCAATATTTCAAGACTAACTAGAGAAGAGGGGGTTAATATATCACAGCCCTGATTGAGGTTATTAAGAATCTCCCAAATTGTAAAGCCTGGGGTCGGATGGATTTTTGGTGGAATTTTTAGTGATCCTTTGTAATTGTTTTAGTTGATTACTTTTTACTGGTCGCCAACACAGTGTTACATGGGGGTCCTGTACCATCTAGTTTTTTAAGGGGAAGGTTGTGAACTTTTTAAAGAAAG
Organism: Calotriton arnoldi; assembly: GCA_963921515.1. Taxonomy (NCBI): domain Eukaryota; kingdom Metazoa; phylum Chordata; class Amphibia; order Caudata; family Salamandridae; genus Calotriton; species Calotriton arnoldi. The sequence goes on from CAWUFW010000945.1 coordinate 721,256, forward strand.
GAAAGGACACTAAGGATCCAAACTCGTATCTTCCAATTATACAATTAAATACTGATTATAAAAGCATTACAAAGCTGTTGGCCAACAGATTTAATTCAATAGCTACAGGGTTAATCCATTCAGATTAGATCGTTTTTTTTGGCCGGGCGACAGTTAGGGACAAATACGCATTATCTAGCTGACACCCTGGACTATTTTGCAGCTAACGATATACCAGCTCTGCTGCTACTGCTAGATGCAGAGAAAGCCTTTGAACTCGTGGTCTGGGAAACTTTATTTAGCATTTTGACTAGATTCGGAATTCCCTCCCAGATCACGGGGATAATATATAAGATGTACTGCAATTCAGAAGCTAGTATTATCATTAACACAATAGAAGTGGGGCAAATTCAGGTCTTGTGTGGAACCCAGCAGAGGTGCCCGCCATCCCCCATTCTATCTGCCTTTTTTATTGAGCCATTAGCTGTAGCATTCAGAAAAAAACTGCAGCATCTGTCCCCCTCTGCCACAGATGGTGAAGATAAAATGATATGCTGATGATATTATGTTAATTCTGGACAGTAGTAAGGATGCCCAAAAAAAGGCGTTTGAGATCTTTATACAATATGAGAAATTAGGAAGTTATAGAATTAATAAGAAGAAATAATATTGTGCGGTTGTAATCCAGATGTTTTGCACCCTGATATTGTCTCATGTGTTAACCCGCAGCTAAAACGATAACTGGGTATTAGATTTTCATCACGGATTGAGGATCTATATGATCTTAATTTTTCCCCTCTCCTCTTAAAAGTACAAGTTTTATTTTCACAGTAGAATTCTCTCCCATTGACTATTCTAGGGAGAGTCTCCGTGATTAAAATGTTTATTATTCCTTTGTTTAATAATTTTCTGATTTAGGCTATTCCATGTCTTTTAACTGCCTCCTTTTTTAAATCTGTAGAGTCTATGTTTATATTGTTTATTTGTCAAAAACAAATTGCCAGAGTAGCATTCAGCACTTTATAAGAACGGCAGGAAAATGGTGGATTGGCACATCCTAACCTTAAGGATTACTATTTTGCTTACTTTGTACAGTATATGTCCAGGTTTAATTCAAAGCTTTACGTGGGTATTCTTATGAATTATTTTATGCAGCTGATCTTTAAAGAGTATCATATTTGGGATGTGCTAAAGTCCGAAAAAGTCACCTAAAAGCGTGGGGATCTCCACAGGGGATACTCCATTCCTTATATTAATGTGGCAACACCGCTGGTCGAATTAGCTACTGACCCGGTGGTAACCTTGCACCTGAAATTGTCCAAAAATGGACGAGAGCGGGGTTTAGACAATTACCAGACTTTCTCCTGGGGGAGAGATGGCTAAAGTTTAACTTAAGACCAAAACTTAAGTTTAACTGAGACAAAATCCTAACTTTACTACTCCTAAATGCCCTTTGTGAATACCGAAAGTCGTAAAGTTTGGATTTTGTGTCAGATTACTTTTGTGAATTGGGCCCTATGTTTCTCAGGGACTTTATGAACTTTTATCTGTTCATCTCTAAGGCAGCTGTATTTATTGTATTTATTGTTATTATATTAGCTTTACTGATAGCTATTTATCGAGGCTGGTTTTCACTATTTTTTTTACCTCTTTAACTTACCCTGGACATACTAGGTTATGAAAAATTTATTTATAATCAATGTATTTATGGTTGGCAAATGACTTATCTCATTTTGAATTTATGAACTGTTTACTCAAATTTTGGATCCTAATAAAAATAATTTTTTGAAAACAAATAAATAAAAACTGACTTTGAGCATGCAATGATACATTCAATTTTCAAAGATTTCTCATAGACACCCATCTAAGGATGTTATTTTCATAATAATCATGATTTCTGGCACCATCTTAAAAGATGTTCTCTCAACATAGAATATGCAACCTGTAGTGAATTCAAATTCCAAATAAAAACTCCTTTCCCCAAGTCTTCCAACACCATCACCACCACATCAGCAGATATATGAATTACTAATTGAATGAGAATTCTGTAAAAATTGTGATAAAAAAATAGCCCAACTCCTAGAAAACTGTGAGGATATTGTGGCTGGCAGTCATTACCAATCTTATCACAAATACCAAACCAGACTTCATATAGAGTAGAAGAACTTACACGGAGGTGCTTTTTATATATGAGCTATGACAAGTAATATTAATGGAGAGTAACACAATTCTGTTCAAGCAACAATTGAGCAGCAACACCTCAAATGGCATCAATTTATAGAAATCCAGCACCAAGATAAAATATTAAAAATCCTGAGTACAGGCCCTAAAATCCAATATTTCTAAACAAATACAGCATATGCATTTTATCCTAAGGAATAAAGTTTGCATCTACTAAGAACTACAAGGCCTACACAAATCCATAGTCTGCAGTCTCCAAAGCAACCTAAATCTAATGTCCTCCACAAACAATAAATAACACAAAAAGAAAGCCAATTTGAAATATTCTTTTGAAACGGTAACACAAACCAAAAGAACCTGTTTTATTGCATATAACTTTATTTGATTTACCGATTTGAAAATATTATGCCCAAATTACCACATAATACATTAAAAACCTAAAAATGTAACCACAGTATTATACATATAAAAAAGGGAAATCAATAAAAATATATAAAACTTGACTAGCAGATTAAATAACTAATAATAATGCCATTAAACATATATTAAATTGCTTTCAGAAAAAATAGACATAACTACAAATCACAACACACAATTGTAACAAAACCAATACGGTTGCAAAGTACAGCACATGAGGCTTGCAAAATACAGCACATTATATATTTTTATAAAAAGAATTTGAACAAAGCCTGAACATTATCCCTAAACATTATTCAATAAAAATTATACTTACAGTTTTGTTGCAGTAGAGGTTTTTCAAAACTTCTCTTCTACTACCAATATTTCACAAAGATAAGCCCACAAATGTAAAATTAGAAAGGTTCCAAAAAATCTACATTCAGTCCAAAGTTAAAAGCTTCATATGCATCTCTTGAAAACCCTAAAAATATACAAAAAATGCAAAACACAAGCTGAAAAGTAACCCTGGGCGGTGAACTACGCTACGCTCGCGGAGTTTGCGGAGTTTCGGTAACTTCGCGGTTCGCGTAGAACGCGTAGTTACCGAATACTACGCAATCTGCAATGTAGCGTAGTTGTTTATCGTCTTCGCGAGCTCAATATGCGTTCTCGCGCGCGCGGTAAAGACTTACCGGGATTCTGCGTTCGCTGACGAGATTTCCTATCCGTTCGCGTGCGCCACGAGATTTGGAATCCGGCCGCACGATCCCGCGAGAGTGTGCGAACACATCATTCGGACGCGCCATCTGACTTCCGGCGGCAGTGTTGGTAAGATCGCGATCCCGAACATGCAGAAATTGCAATCTGGCGAAGAATATCTCTCGAGCATCATAAAACCTTCTCAAAAATGATCATTTGGCTCAAAAAAACTCCTCAAATTGTGATTTGGCTGTAGTTTTTTGTGCAAGGAGTCCTTTTTCTTTTTTTACTTTTTTTTTCAAGAGGAAGGAAGTGCCCCTGAGTCTCCAACTTCCTGTTCCTGTCCAGCAGGCTCCTCCCAGTGCTTTGTCCATGTGCTGTTCACTTTCATTTGGATTTGGAGCTGGAAGGATCACTTTTTGTGTCTGTCTGCTGCATCATATCATTGGATTGGATTGGATTTGAGGACTTTTGGATTTGAGATTTTACAAGTAAGTTGGAGAATTGGTGTACTTGTTTGTTTCATTGGGGCTTGTTTGTACCTACATTTTTTGGGGATTTTCATCGTTTTTAAAATGTATTGTTGTGGGTGGCCTGTAGTTTCAGTAGGGGCCTAGTTGTTTTTCTTTGATTGTAATTTCAGCCAGTAGGCCCAGAGGTACCCATGGGTGCATGTTTCTGTGGTGTCTGTTGAATTTAAACATCATGTAGGGCATGGATGGCATTGGATTGAATTGCTAAATGTGGTTTTTGGGGTGTATTTCACTTTTTGGGTGTGTGTTAATAAATAAATACCTTTGTTGGATGTGTGTGTGTGCTTGTTGTGTAACTTTCCAACCTTTCGTAGCCCTGTGGATTTTCGTTTTTGCATTTTTGTATTAAAGCTGTGTTTAGCAGGCCTCCTTTGTCTGGTCATATATACGCCTGCTTGATTTCATTGTTTTCCATGACCTGTTGTGACTGTGAGTGACCATGTGGCTTGGGGCCATTTTGTGGTGGTAGTTTAGTAGTGTGCTGCTTTTTCCATATATGCCTGCATGTCTTTTCTTTGTTCCCCTTGGCTTATGCTTCTTGTTGTTGTGGCCTGGCCATGTGGGTGGCGGCCATTTTGTGAAGGCAGGCAGTGTGCTTTTGCCATAGGCTTGCATTGTCTGTCTTCCATTTCTTTTTGTTGTGGGTGGCTAGCGGCCATTTTGTGGAGCCATCCAGGCAGTGTGCTTTTGCCATAGGCCTGCATTCATTGTCTGTCTTCACTTTCTTGTTATTGTGGGTGGCCTGGCCATGTGGGTGGTGGCCATTTTGTGGAGCAAGGCAGTGTGCTTGCTTTTGCCATAGGCTTCCAAGCTTGTGGCCTAGTCTGCCAGCAGGCCCAGAGGTTGTCATCATGGGTGCATAAAAACTGTTTCTGTGTTGTCTGTTGAATTTTAACATAATTTATGGCATGGATGGCATTGGATTGAATTGCAAAATGTGGTTTTTGGGGTGGTATTTCAGTTTTATGGTGTGTGTTAAATAAATAGGCCTTTTCAGCCAGTAGGTAACCCTGGGCGTTCAGCTCGCGGAGTTTTGGCAACTCCGCACTGCGCGACAACGCGAACTTACAATTTTTTTCTTCTTTGCGCGCTTAATATACGTTTTCGCGCGTGCGATAACGACTTTTTTTGAAGATCGCGATGCCCGAACACGCAGAATTTGCAATCAAGCGAAGAATATCTCTCGAGCAGCATAAAACCTTCTCGAAAATGATGATTTTGTTCATTTTGCTCAAAAACTCCTCAGGTTGTCATTTGGCTGTAGTTTTTGTGCAAGGAGTCATTTTTCTTTTTTTTACAATTTTTTTTAAAGAGGAAGGAAGTTCCCCAGAGTCTCCAACTTCCTAGTCCTGTCCTTTGTCTTCACTTTCTTGTTATTGTGGGTGGCCTGGCCATGTGGTGGTGGCCATTTTGTGGGACAAGCCACTGTGCTTTTGCCATAGGCCTCCAAGCTTATGGCCTAGTCTGCCAGTAGACCCAAAGGTACTCATCAATCATCATGGGTGCATGAAACAACTGTTTTTGTGTTGTCTGTTGAATTTAAACATCATTTAGGGCATGGATGGCTTTGGATTGAATTGTAAAATGTGGTTTTTGGGGGGTGTTCACTTTTTGGGTGTGTGTTAGGCCTTTTCAGCAAGTAGGCCCAGAGGTACTCATGGGTACATGAAACAACTGTTTCTGTGGTGTCTGTTGAATTTCATTTAGTGCATGGATGGCATTGGATTGAATTGCAAAATGTGGGTTTTTTGGGGTGTATTTCACTTTTTGGGTGTGTTAAATAAATGCCTTTGTTGCATGTGTATGTGTTGTTGTTGTGGTTGTTGTGTAACTTTCCAACCTGTTTTTAGCCATGTGGATTTTCATTTTTGCATTAAAGCTGTGTTGTTTATCAGGCATCCTTTGTCTGGCCATATAGGCCTGCTTGAGTTCATTGTTTGCCGTGCCTTGTGCCTTGTGCCTGTGAGTGACCATGTGGCTGGGGGCCATTTTGTGGTGGTAGTTAGTAGTGTGCTGTTTTTGCCACATAGGCCTGCGTGTCTTTCCATTGTTCCTCTTGTCTTACTGCTTCCAAATCCATCCCCATTGCCAGCTGCAGCTCCCTGATGCTGCATCCATCCCACGTGATGCACAAATTAAGGCCAAACAGGCTCCACTACATTTTTGTTTTTGTTCTTTGCTATTCTTATTCTTCCTACACCAGGAAAGCCCTTGTTGTCAAAGTCTCATAAATGGCTACACTGTTGTTGTTCACTGAGTTACTAAAATTTAATAATTGTGACCACCACACACTAAGTTACATATTATATTAGTTTGATTGTACTATTAGTAATTTAAGCACAACAAATTCCATGTTTGACTGATGTTCTTCTGGCTTTTTTGCTTTTAGGTGCACAAAAGACTGAGGAGGAGGTGTGTCATCATCGCCCGTTGTACTGCCAGACAGACGTCCTGCTGCTGTACACGACGTGACGTGTGACCTGACCAGACATCTCTGCAACTTGTGCAACTGAGTGCTGCTGACATCTGAAGAAGATGGGCCCAAAGAAAGCAGGTACCAGGTCCTCCAGTACCAAGAAAGTTGCTATTGAGAAGAAGGGACAGAAGAAGGAAGTGACACTTAAGTCTGGTGTGCCACCCAATACCTTTTTTGGGAAACAAAAAATTACGCCTGCAGCAGCGGTGTCCGGGGGGCAAGCTGGGGGCAGCACCTCCGCATCAGTGGGCTCAACCAACCAACCCAGGCCCAAGTACATGAGTGTGGAAGAGGTAGCCAGCCTAATGGTGGAAACCAGTGATGCTGAGCCTGAGATAAACTTATCACTATCTCAAAGTAGTACCCAATCAACGCAGGAGGAAACACAGCAGATAAGTGGTCAACAACAGCCGCAACCACCGCCCGCAATAGTAGTTGTTCCTCCCGAAGTAGGGGCAGTTCAGGAAATTGAGCCTCATGCAGAGGAAGAAGAAGATGAAGCCACTCATTCAGAAGATCCATTGTCTTCCAAATCCCCAGCAAGGCAAATGAGGGTTAGTCCATTTAGTTCTTCGCCAAGCACCCCTTCTGATGATCTAGATGCCACTTGGAAGCCACAAACTGAGTCTGAGAGGGAGACACGTCCCAAGACCAGGCTAGGGAAACGGAACGTTCCAGAAAGCCTTACACTTATGGAGGTCGATGTAGAACAGCAAGATGATGATGAGCCAGTCATCACGAACATCACTCCCGGCCCCGAGGAGATGCAGACCAACATTATTACCCTATCCAAAATCGCTGCGAGGGATGTAGCACGCATACCTCCAACACAGGTAACACCAACACGACCTACAGCTTCCATATTTGCATTAGCAAAGGCCCGGTAGCGACCTACATACAGCACAACCACCACCTCAGTAGAAGTAGGTAGTGGTACTGCACAGAGTCAAATTCACCGCACACCCTCCAGTTCATCCGGCATTGGAAGTGGCACCTCCAGCAGGAGACAAAAGTTAAGCTCCCCAGTTTGGGACTTCTTTACGGTTAGCGAAAAGGAGGAGAACATTGCTATATGCTCCATTTGTAATACCTCTGTTAGTCGAGGTAAGCTTGGTACAAACTATGGTACCGGAGGCCAAATAACCCATCTGAAAAAACACCACTTGATCGACTGGGAGGACCACCTTCGTGGCATAAAAACTGCAACCATTGGTGTTGGTGGGGATAAACGAGTAGAAGATCCGATCACGGTGGAAGAGGAAGGACAGGGAGAAATTCTCTCTGGTAGTGGTACACAAAGTAGCCCTGTCCCCAGCAGTGCAGTGGTATCGCCCACATCCTCAGCAACATCTCAGTGGCACAAGACTAGTAAGAGTCAGCCTGAGACAGCAAGGAGTACCGCAATGAAAAAAAGTGCGTCGTTGAGCCTATCAGAAAGGAAAACCATGCATCCTACCATTGTCAGCATGTTTAGGGCGGAGGGGCAGTACGAACGCAACCACCCAGTAGCACGTTTGTACAATGCGAAGCTGGCTAAAATGTTAGCACTGGACCTTCTCCCTTTTTCTTTTGTTGAAGGGGTGGATTTTCTGGAATTTGTGACAGCCATCTGCCCAAAATGGCAGGTTCCCAGCCGCTACTATTTCGCCAGAGATGCTGTTCCAGCACAACATCACGACGTGCTGGAATTGCTTGGAAAAGCCTTGAAGCAGAGTGCTGTTCAGAGTATCCACCTGACAACACAACAGACATGTGGATCAGTTGCCAAGCCACTGATTACATGTGCATCACTGCACACTGCATCTCTTTTGTGGGGGTTAGAGAAAATATCTGCTGGTGTTGACGCTGCTGAGATTTTTCATCCCACTCGCAAACATGCAACTGTAGCCATGTTTGCCATGGAGAAATCTCATACTGCTGCAAATATTTTGGATGAGTTTAACAGCAAGGTCTTTGAGTGGCTGCGCCCAAGAGGGCTTAACATTGGTTTTGTTGCCACGGACAATGGCAGTAATGTAGTTAGGGCCATGAAATATGGTGGCTATTTCAGGGTCCCGTGTTTGGCACACTGCATTAACATTGTTGTTCAAGACTTTCTGAAAAATGAATACAAAGTCAGCAACTTACTGGCCACCTGCAGAAGAATATGCACACATTTCAGCCATTCTTTTAAAGCCCGGAAGCAGCTGAGGGTCATTCAACGTGAGCATAAAATGCCAGTCAAAGCACTCATCCAGGAGGTGCCAACACGTTGGAACTCAACTTATTACATGCTTGATCGTCTGTTTGAGCAGTACATATCACTCAATGCTTATGTCATGCAAAGATTAGGGGATCCTACTGTGAGAGGCATGACCATTGACATGGGCCAATGGGACCTCTTTAAATGCCTGACAGAGATGCTACTTCCTTTTGAGGTCTTCACACGTGAAGTCAGCAGGGAGGACTGTACTATGGGCCAAGCTATCCCATTGTTGCATATGCTAGAGCAACAGCTGAAGGAGGTGTCTGAAATGTACGCAGGTGTGGATGACAAACAAGACGCATAATATTTGGCGGACTCCTTAGCCGCTCGCTTATCTGAAAATACAAGGATTCAAAATAACATTGTGTCACATCAACATTACATTACTGCCACAATTTTGGGTCCACGGTACAAAGTATTTCTGAACAGTAAGGCAGTAATTCCTATTTCGGAAGTGGATGTTGCCAAGTACAAAACTTTGATAGCTGAGGAAGCCACTAAGTTCGAAAATGAACGGCTGGTAATTAGAGGCCCGCCACCCCAGGCCATAACAAGTACTACAGGTCATCCAGAGTCAAGTTCTACTTAAGAGCCTGAGGGCAGTGCGTTTGCCTCCCAGCAGTCACCAACAACACCACTAACATCAACAACAGCAAGAACAGGATCATCAGCCACAGTACAATCGGCAACTGATTGGTTTCTACGGCATGGGTATGGTAAGCCCAGTGCTGATGCACAGGCAAAAGAGGCCAAGCAAATCGGAGCTCCCCTGAGCATTGAGCGTACGGTCCAGGCCTATCTGGATGACACAACAGAGGTCTTAATGGATCGAAACCCATTGGTGTATTGGTATGGGAAAAGAAGCCAATGGACAGTGCTCAGCAGGCTGGCGATAAAGTATCTGGCTTCCCCTGTCGCAAGTGTCTCTTCTGAGCGTCTTTTCAGTGCTGCTGGTGCCATTGTAACTGTGAAAAGGACCAGTCTCTCGCCCAAAAGCGTGGAGAGGTTAACCATGGTCAAAATGAATCAGCACTTTATACCACCAGAGTACAAAATACCTGATTCACAGCAGGAAGAGGAGAGCGACTTAGGTGACGGAAGTACTGTGTTAGATGACCTACTTCTGATCAAACCCCCAGAGTTTGAGGACGAGCTCCTCTTCCCTGACAACTAGGCTTTCAAATTGTTACTTTCTTCCTTCCTTTATTTGTGTGTGTCTCTGTCTTTCTGGTTCGAATCACAACAAATCCATCACCACCGTCTTCTCTTTTTATTTCCATATTGGAGTTGCACCTCTGTGCATTTAACTGTCCACTCCTCAGAGTCCTGCTCCATCTTCCTGACTCGCCCTAAATACATTTCCCTCAAGCCAGATATTGGATGGAGAATAGTACAAGAAATGTTGCCTCTAACAGTCCCTCCAGAAGAAGTGGAACATGACTATAGCTATCCTCCTAGTGTTTCCGAGCCGAAACTCATCACTGTCAGAAGGCTACCGCCTCGGCAGGCATCAAAAGCTCATCAATGTCAGAACAGAAGGTACTTGGCAGAGAAAGACAAGAGAAGACTATTCAAAGAAACTTGCTGACATGTCACAATTCTGCAAACTCAATTTGACCAATGACCGCTACCCAGGCCGTGGCCCATCTCACAGCGCTGACCATGTGAACCAACTTCAACTGCGACAAAGTGCCACAGATGAATAAGAAAACTGAAACAGCGACCAACACTCAAAATGAATGTGGAGTAATAATGAGGCCACTACCTCTGTAAAAAAACACACACCTGTCAGAACTAGGCATCTGACAGCCAAAAAGAAGAGCAAGACAGGTAATGATGGCATGCGTTGGATGCAGACTCAGAGTGATTGCTGTTTTTTGTGTTGATGACGTTGTGCATGAAGTCGAACTGTACTAGTAATTAATCTACCAACTAAAAGTGACTCAAGTGACAGTCAATGTTTTCCTTTTTGTTGTTTAATAACCAAATTGTACTCCTTCTACTGCAGGCCAATATCCGTTACATTTTTTAATATGGAATATGGACTTAGTCGGAGTCGTACTCGGTACACTACAGACTGAGTTGGAGTTGGACAACACGTACAACACCATGATGATGACCATACTATCTTCGCAGTCAGTCAGTTGGATCGGAGATGATTGATGGAATAACTCGGGGCATTTCAAATCATAGTGGCATAAAAGGTAAATAAGTCAAGTCAACAACCACAGCAGACCTACATGTCTGTGTAGTGGTGGAGTCGAGTAAGTTACGTAGTCAAAAGTGTAGTAGTAGAGGTATGACTGACAGCCGTGTGTTGAGATTTAGTTACTTACTTTGGAAAATGCTATGCTGCTGTATATGTGTCCTCCTGTAACTGTTTCTGGTTAATGCTGTAAACACTCAGACTTGTTGTTTAATAACAACATTGTACTTCTACTGCAGGGCGATCCATTGGATATTTGAATATGGACTCTGGACTCACTCGGTACACTACAGACTGAGTTGGACATGGACACCATGATCATGATGACCACATACTATACTTGTCGCAGTCAGTCAGTACTTAGGATCGGAGATGATTGATGGAATAACTGTGTTTCATGAAGTGGCATAAAAGGTAAACACAAGTCAAAAAGAACCACAGCAGACCTACTACCTGTCCGTGTAGTGGTGGAGTCGAGTGCAGTGGTATGACTGACAGCGGTGCATTGATTTAGTCACTTAATTTTGAAAATGCTAGGTTGCTGTATATGTGCTTTGTCTGGCTCTGTCAAAATATAAGCTAAATGGAGGTTTGGTTACGGCCCGGTGCCATGGGCCTGCTCTGTCCTGTTGTTGTTGTAGCTTAAAATGCTGTAAACAGAGTAGACATGATGTATCTATCCATGCCGCCTCAGTCTGAAAGTGTTCTCTTCTCTGTCTTGTTGCACTCCACCGTAATTGATGCATTGTTTTTATTCATTGATTTTTCAATATCCCATTTGTTTTTCCATTTACACTTACAGGCTGGCTTTTACCCTGTGCAATACTTGGAAAAACAACGCACACTTACCTTACCAATGAATCTACATCTGCCAGGCAGGCAGTGGCGTCACCCAAGATTAATGGACGGTGCATCCATGGAAGGGACTGAGGACCAAGAGGAATGCCGAGATCCAACTCCCCATTTGACCAGGATAACACAGTAACAGTATCAACTTTCATCATCTTTTAAATAATTTGATTCATTTTTTGTCTTCAATCATTACTACCGTGTGTTGTTGTTATTATTAATTATGTTTGCTCTCTGCTTATAATTCATCGCTACAGCTACTTTTAAATTTTCTTTGCTATCTTTAAAAGTAAGCCCGGTACAATAGAACAGAACACAAACTGTATGTAATTTGTGTCTCAATGAGGGCAGACAGGCAAGGCAAATTGCCTAATATTAATATACTGATGCCCTGCACTGTCTAATTGTCTAGTAGTAGTTAGTAAGTTTTACTTATCATTAACCATCAAGTTATCAGCATCATGCATGCATTTCCTTTTTCACCCTTAACAGAGTTATGGATATGGTAGTCTACAAAGATTGTGTTTTCTTTTGTCGTTTGTCCATGCGTACTGTTTTTCTTTTTCAAACCTTTCTCCAAACCCCCCTTCCCAACCATTCATCAAACCCTAACCCTCTTCCCCCGGGCTGTGTGAATTATTGAGGTGTGACTAAATTAAATGTACACCAATAATTGATCACACGCTTGCTGGGGCAGATGTGGCGAAAGCAACACTAATTCAATTTCAAGGCAGGGGGAGGATCTTCTTCTGCTTGCCCACCCATGATGATCAGTATATTTGCGAGGTAACTTTTTTAACAAAGGAACCTAATCCATCATCATTAATTGCCGGCATCGATTGTCATCCTATTACACACAGCACTAAAGGTTACGCTTGTGTCGAGTATAGGCCTAGTTGAGTGACTCGACACAACTACAGTTTGTAACTTGTTGTACTAGGCTATCCCCTCCACCATTATGTTTTATTTACTTCACTCTACTACCCCTCCCAGAGTCTCTCTCAGGCGACTGACTGTCTCATTTTCTTTTTTTGTAAATGCTACTGCTAGTGTCTACTACTACCACCACAACCATGGCATCTGCATTCTCTTCGGAAACCCAACCTGCATCGTCATGCAGCCATCGCTGTGCCTAACTTAAACACCAATCACAGGTAAGAAAAGAAAAGATGTTTGGGGGAGGTATAATAATGGACTAGGAGGAGAGACTGACCGTACTAGTAGGACAAGTCACTCAGTGAGGGGTAGAGCATCTATCTGTTTGTGTCTTACAAAGTCAGCCAATTATTTAAATCAAACACTGGCTGTGGCCCTTCAGCAGCAAGGAAACAGTGTGACGTAAAACAGTAACCCCACAAAACATTAACCACATCGTATGTAAAGTATAAAAAATATATATAATTTAATCCCCTAACAAAAACAAACTATGTAAAAAAGTCCCACAACACCTGACCCACCCCTCTCCCTAACCCCAACCAATGTCCAAAACGAGAAAGTCCAAAGATAACCAATGTCCATAAAGCCCAACACCCAATTCCCACCCACCAAAAAAAGGATTAAAAAAGGGGCAATCAAACAGGGTCTAGTCTTTAACTTAGCGGCAGGCTCTTCTGTTTTCCCTCTCCAGGACCTTGACTCTCTTCTTCAGCTCCTCTACCTCCTCCTCCAGTCGCGCATTCCGGAGGAGCATGCGGCGCGCACATGCCCTGCAGTTCCATCCACATGGGGGGGCAGCAGTAGTGCTGAAAGATGTTGTTGTGCGGCGACGGGCGGCTGCCTGACCGCGGCACCGTACCACTGGAGGGGCCTGGCTGGGGCCCGGGGCATTGGAGGAGGCTGCAGCTGCTGCCGCCTCCTCCTCCTCTTCCGCCAGAGCCACCAGCCACCGGTACTCGGTGCAGATGGCCTCCAGCTTCCGGCGCTGGGCCATGACTGCCAACTCCTTCCTCGTTGGTTTTGGAGGAGCTATATCAAGAAAGAAAAAAAGAATATTTTACCAATACTCTTAGCAAAACAGTAACACAAAATTAATTCAACACATAGTGGCATAGTAGCAGTAGCACTAGCAAGCACAGTACATAACATTTGTGGTATGTATCTGTCCTCCCACTTCCTCGGCCTCTAACATTTGTGGGAGTTTCAGGCATTATACTAGCACTATGGCACAGTACACCAGTCTTCTTTTTCTCTTTAGTTTAGCGAAATTACATAACCTTGTTGTAGCCGGCATGCCAGCTCAGTCAGCTTGCGCCCAAGACAAACATACTCGAGTCATGACGCAGACTCACGTTAGTTCTATTTACTACTGTCTGCAGGTGGGTAAGATCGTATTTTTCTATTACGGGTGGCACTGGCCATACTCTCTCTGTTACATCAAGGGCAATTGCTCAATTTCACTTTCACCCTGCCCTGACTACTACAAAAGGCAGATTATATATCTGATCCAATGATCATTGCTTATATATCGGACGACATTAGGTACTTTGTTTTGATTGATTGTGTAACCAACAGATAGGCCACCCCCATGGCAGGCTGGCTGACAGTAAAATTAACATAGGTAGGGAGTGGTCCTCGGAGTCGGAGGAAGGCGCTGATAACTACATACATACACAATATATATAAATATATATGATGTGCTTGCAAACTACTGTGAGTCAAGGGAGTATTCTGAAAATACAACTTATATTCCCCTCGGCTTTGCTACTGTGGTGCGGTTTCTTTTACATTCTCTTCAAAGTAAGACTCTGGTCTGCATCCAGTGACAGTCTCCACCTATGCTATCTATGATGAATACATCCATGCATCCATCCATTCAAAGTAAACGTCTATCATTCTTCTTAATCTCTCAACAAACCTTAGTTTGTTTCACCAACAACCACCCATGCGTCCTTCCTTGCTTGCCTTGCCTTTGAGTTTGACCCAAACACCGCTGACGATTCTTGCTATCCTATCCACCCATACGGTGTCGACACCCAGGCAGGCATCTTTTCTTTCACCTTCCACCCATCCTTCAACAACCCATGCATCTGATTCCTATCAGCCACCTATGCATGCTTCCAACGTATCCTTCTCTGCCAGTCATATTACATCTCGCCTGTCCTTCCTCCTTCCACCCTTCTTTCCCTTTTTGTTCAACACATCCATCAAGGTCATCTGATCTGACTTTTAGTCTTCTCCATAAAACTTTCACAGCTGAGTTGGAGTCAGATAGAAGAGGCCATTGGTTGCTCAACTCACGCTGCTAATGCTATTGCTAATGCCATTGCTAAGTAAAGGGTGTCTTCTTCAACCGTTGTCTAATGTTCACTACAACTTCATACTTACTAAGTCTCAACAGTACAGTGAGTGTACAGTACACCATTCCCGCTAGTGTAATGTCAATAAGTAAGGAATATAACTTACCACCGCCTGCCGCTGCTGCTGGCTCACCCCCTGTAGTAGCTCCTGCAGGTGCCGCTGCCGCATCTCCTGCTCCCTCCGGAATGGCCGCATCGCCGCTGGCCCCGGCACTGGTGGTCGGTAGTACGCCTAGAAAAACATTACACATTTTTAGATGCCATATATACACCTCCCCTATTTATTCTTTTTCACTAGCAAGATTGGAAAAAAAGTTAATACATACAATCATATACAACATACATCACTAGTCCAAATCGGGTACTAGAGTAGAGTAGACACTAGTAGTGTTATGGTCCCTAGGGTCATTCTAGTCTACTCTACTCTTTGCAAAGTTAGCCTGAGCCATGCAACCATTTTAGCTTCATGTCTTTTGCGCATGTGACGTCACGTTACCTCGCAGCTTGTTGTGTAAGAGTGACGCCTTTGAGCCCACATGAGCTCATACAGCTACTGTCTGAGCGTTGCGTACAAGAGGTCGAAAAATTAACAAGCCACTTTGTTATGGAGTTCTGGTCAGTCTGTATTGCTTAGCCATAACATGCTACACTTTTTGGCATGACTGAGAAATGCTTGCATTATACTAACGCGCACCATTTTCTCATAACAGGCGGAAGATTCTCTTCTATGAACCAGAGCTTTGCAGAGCTTATGATGTAACCAGTACTTCTACGTTCTAAGGTGAGGGGTCCCCCAGAATTCGCACAGAGATCTTTTGTCTTCGATGGACTTGTATCAATGTTTATTATTTTAATCTTATGCATTTTGCTGTTGGAGCTGGCTCGTATAGTATACTGAATTGAATTGTAGAACAACGTACAGAGCTTGTTAGTTGAAAATAAACCTTTTGAACTTACACATAGACTCTGTGGTATTTGGTGTGGTGGACTTACACGAGTGAGTGAGCGAAAGGGTGTTATTATGTTCTGGGTTGTCTAATCATTGGGTATCTTCGGGGGTTCGGGGACCTAATGAGAGACTATAGCTAGTCGGTCAGGGGATTGTGGGTTCTGACTGAGGTGTGAGGAAGGTCCAACCTCCCATCACCAACATCCTATTTTCTTGTACATAGTTCTGTATGTGGCTGTGCAGAATCCCCACAACAGTAGTAGTATATCCTATCAAAAATAGTCAAATATCTGGTTGGGCATTTTGTTGGTGGGAATTGTCGAAAAGCCTCAAGAAAGATTAAGAAGACCAGAAGAGGACAACCCAAAGGACTGGACACCGTGGCTAGAGCTATTGGTGAATCTGAGTTTTATTTAAAACCTTTTAAATAAAGAGTGGCCAACTGGGCAAGCTTAGCTACAGACAGACTAATAGTAGTAGTACAGAGAGTCATAGGCTCATAGCAGAGGCAGTTAGAGGCAGGGATAACAAGAATTTAGAAACAGTCTAGATCGAAGAAGATTTGGAAAAAAATAGAATTAGGAATAGGAAACAGAAATAATAGTTTGGAAAAAATAAGGTGCAGTAAAAGTTAGGGAAATATAATTATTAATATTAACCACTGGAGGACTTACTGGGGCCAGCAGCAGAGCCCTCGGTAGAGGAGCGGTCTTGGCCCTGGGAGGCATCTTGATGTTCTTCTTGTCCCGCCGCCTGTGGCTGTGACCCCGTCTTCTTGCCCCTGGGTGCTGATCATGTAAGATATAATAAAGAAGGAGACAAACATTAATGATTGGTGTACTGTGAAACAAATACAATATTTTAAAAAACGCTCCAAAAACATTTTAGGAAACAACAATTGCAATAAAATTGACCTATCTAATCAGATCGACTAGTAGTATTATTGCGGGATTCACGGACCGTCTACTTATTATTTATGAACACTAATCCAGTGTTCCATTCTGATTCCAGAATACTAACTAAGCCTATGTACCACCTGACCTAGCCCACATATTCCAGATGGGCCAATTGTTCACTAAGTCTGCATTTAAATGTTAGCCCTCAAAAATGCATAGGTGGAGGACACATGCATAAATTTGTGCATACACCAAATTGTTGGTTGGTTGCGTCTGATGTTCTGCTAGTGACACTGCTAAGCCTTACCACTCACTAAACAAACTACAAAAGGTTCTACTAAGGACTGGGGTAAGCAGCACTCAGTGACAGAGAGGATGCGTCACGCAGACCTCTAAAAAATTACCAACTAATACTAACTAAACCTATCAATCCATCCACCACTATCTCTTCTTAGTGACAGGAGGACAAAGGAAGGACTAGAGTCTCTCTAGCAATAGCATTACCTAACTTAAGTTCTCTAAGTAAACTCTTACATAATCAGCCCAAGCGAGCGCAAAGTTTCAAACAAGTAAGAGTAGCGCTGAGCACCTGTGTCCTACAATCACAGAAGATTTTGAAACGTAATTTACCTGCAATGTAAGCAGCAGTATTCTTGCTATTCGGAAAAAAATTATACACAATACTTATACTACTAGTATATTAGCTACTCACCAAGCCCCACGACCTCGACACCTAGCAAGTCCAGCAGGTCCTGCTCCCGGTCCAAGATGTCTGACCACCGGTGGGCCAGCTGGTTATGGGTGTGCCGGACCCCTGATTGACGATACACTGCCCGGCGCACCTTCGCCCACTGGCAGTGACGCTCCTGGGTCGGGTACCCGGAGCCAGGCCTGCCACCTGCTGCCAAGGTCAAGGGGAGGTGGCGCTGCACATAAAAAACAACCGCGGCCACCTCTCCAAAAAGCTCCCGGTCCTGCACCCCTGCAGGGCGCAGTCTGCCGCAAGGCAGGCGGCTCTTGGGTGCCTTGCCCTTGGAGCGCCCGTCAGTACCCTTAGGCATGGTTCTGGGGTGAGCGGGAGGCGGAAAAGAAAATTTTGAAGGGAAAAATAAAGTTAGGGGAAGAAGTAGGAGCTTAAAGAAGGAAGTAATATAAAACAGTAGAAAAGTGAAAAAAATGCAGTAAAAGACTTAGAGACAGAGAGGGATAGATAATAAATAAAAAAGATCAGAAAAACAGTGTAAAAACCTAAGGATGGCAAAGATAGAGGGAGGATAGAAAAGCAGGCCCCAGAGCCATAGCATAGAGTGAAAAAACAAGATGGCCGTGCCCATCGCGACCACGTGGGTAAGGTTGCACGATATTTCCCCGCGAGCACGCAAAAAGCGTCGCGAACACGTAAGACGTGTTCCCGAACATGAAATGCGCATCGCGAACAGGCTATACGCGACCCGGAACAGGAAATAAAGGCTTCGCGAACGGGCGGGACAAGTAAAAAACAAGATGGCCGCGCCCATAGGCGACCGCATGGGTAAGTTCGCGAGATACTATCCCCCGAGCACGCAAACAGACTCCCGAACACGTAATATGCGTTCGCAAGCAAGAAAAAAGCATCGCAAATGGGTGGGACAAGCAACTACGCGCGCTCGCGTAGCTACGCGTAGATCGCGTAGCCTTTTGTAACTTCGAGTATCCTCACGTAGCGCGACTACGCAAACTACGCCCAGGGTTACTGAAAAGTAAAAGGAAGTGCTTACAAATTCTGGATATATAAACATACTCACCACAACAAGTCTTTAAAAATTCCAAAGACTAAAATGTCTGTGTGTATCTGCATGGCAAGTGTACAGCTTTTTTCTTAATGCAATGGACACAAACTTTTTATTGTGCAGGTCAGATCGAAGAATTTCAGGTTCACAGAAGCCTTTCTTAAGATACAAATATCCCCAACACTAATATAAATAAGTACAGCAACATCAATGAAAACCAAAGTCAGACTACCTGCTATGAGAGTTGTTGATAACTATTTCATTTATATTACAAAATGTGTCAGTCAATGTATCTGATGCAGAAACTAAACAAAGTTTAACAGACTTCCTTATTGCATTCCAGGACTGTTTTCTCTCAGTACTCTAAAGTATCACCATGATCACAGAAGGTAGCAATGATTATAGTTATTTTGATACTATTTCTACAATGTCATCTTATCGTGATGAATTCATTTCTTGTTAAATACCATGATACAGTTGAACACAGGTTTCATATATTTTGCAACTCAGAAACAAATAAAAGCATTATCCAGACAAAATAATTCTAGAGGTAATTCTTTTTAGTGAAATCAATATAATTGCAACTAAAACCACATTAAAAACGATGCAAAAATGACATTAAATATCACACAATATCATATTATTTCATATTTTGAAATCGTATATTATTGGTAAAAAACAATGTGCCCGATACAAAAAGATAAACTGAGACGAAAGTCTAACTTTACGACTTTAGGTATTCACAAAGGGCCTTTATGAGTAGTAAAGTTAGACTTTTGTGTCTGCTTAACTTACGTTTTTGGTCTCAGTTAGACTTAAGACCAAACATAAGTTAAACTGATACAAAAGTCTAACTTTACTACTTGTAAATGCCCTGACTAAAAACCCGAAAGTCATAAACTTAGACTTTCATCTCAGTTTACCTTTGTGAATCTGGCCCAATATATATATAACTCTAATATTCAATTTCTTGATATTTGTGTACTCACAATATTCTGACCTCGATATTAGACTGATGACTTTTCTTGTACTGTGCATGGAGATTCCCTAGTTGTTGAACTGTGGTACATTGTTTTTTTTTTATCTCAGACAACAAATTTAACTGAGACACAAGGAAGTTCCTCTTGTGAACTGTCTTCCCTTCCTGAGTCTTACTAGGAAACACATGAAGTTATCACCATTACTCGTGGCAGCCAGACGTTCTTGAAGCTTTACTTTGGCCCTTGGCAACCTTTGTACTCTCCATCATCACTGCATCATCTAAATGGTGGCTGTGAAAAGATGCAGGGGCATATTCACAAGCCCCTATCGCCACGGGAACGTCACTTTTTTTTATGTTCCCGTGGCGATAGGGCCAGAGCCCTATTCTCAAGGCAGCGTTAACCCACTTAACGTGGCTTTAAGCCACGTTAAGTGGCTTAATGCTGCCTTGAGAATAGGGCCCCTTTAACGCTAAACTTAGCGTGGAAGAGGGCGTGCAGTGGGTGTTGCGGTGGGCGTACCACCACAACACCCATTGAGTTTGACGCAACCGCCTATTATCAAGGGTGGCGATAATAGGTGGCAGCGCCAAACTTAAGACCTAGAAAAATCAGGTCTTAAGGTGGCTAAACGTTTTTTCTTTTTCTATGTGTGCTGCATGTACCATCACACATGGAAAAAGCAAACTGGCATTTTCGGTTTGTTAATGTACAGGAAGGGACACCTTCCTGTGCATTAACAAACCTCCTGCTGCAGACACCCTTGCGCTCTGGTGCAAGGGTGCCTGTTTTGGTGTTAAGTTGTGAGATTTAGCGCCGTCGATGGGGAAACGCCAGGCTGCACCACATTCTTGTGAATAGGGTGATGGAGCAAGGTTTCAAAAATGAAACTTGCTTGTATGCAATCCTCCTCATAGTATTAATTTATTAAACTTGTACTGTCAATACTAATCTTTGCATTCACAAACACAGAAGGCATAGACGCTTGCCTATGTGTTTTACTAATGAATAACGCTTGTCTATAAACCAAGATGGCCGCTAAAAGCGCGGGACTTCATTGCGCATGTCGCAACCTGATCACATGGTGTGACGTCTTTCTTTGCTTGGTGGGAAACTTCTGCTTCTGCGCAGTGTGCATTAAAATGGCCGCTAAATGTTTTCACATGCTTAAGCTTGCTCTCATGTCATTATTAAATTGTCGTTTTCTTAACGCTACTAATGCAGGATAGTATTATGATTAAATGGGAATAGAGTAGGGAAAGTGGTTATACAGTGAAACTTTTTATTTGTGATTTTAATATTTTCTTCTTACACTTTTAGTAATTCGTAAACTTGGGCCTGGGTTGGTGACTTGAAACTCGAGAGACAGATGGTTCTGCGCATGTGTCCTGTATGCCTGCCAAGTGAAGTCAACTTGGACGTCTCCCAAGGCCACGACCTATTGGCCGAAGATGATGTACTCAATGTTTCCAGCGGACAAATTGTTACTTTTCTCCTGTAAAATGTATAACATTTGTCGTGAGTCGGGTGGGAAATAAAGTGAATGTATTAATTTGAAGGGGCGGGAAGCTAAAAACAATAGGCTTCACAATTTAGGCCAAAATTGATATGGTGCGAGAATCCACCTCCTGTCCCTGTCCAATCAGAAGTAGTGGTCCCATAATGTTAGCAACATTAAGGGGAGATACATGGGCGTAGAAGGGTATAATAGAATATAGCATTAGTTAATTAGTCAGAGCATGCGTTCACGAAGAACAGGCGTCCATACTGCCAGAGCGCTCTCAACTCCAGACTGCCCAGCTGATCGGTTGCTGACTGAATTCCTGTCCAGAAGAGGTCCTGAGGAGGGGGCGGCGGAGTCCATTAGAAGGAAGGCACGGAGAATCGAGAGAAGTCGAGTATCAGAGAGGGGAACGGCGCAGGCGTCGTTGTAGAGAGGTCACCGGTCCTGTCCTGATCCTGGAAGAAGTCTTTGCTCTTCATCCTTCCTGGGTCCTATCTTTTCCAACTCCTTGGCCAAGGGGCTTGGTTCTCGCATTTAGGTAATTATACTGCAACCTTTAGTTGCGCTGCTGTCTCTATCTTCTCCTTTTCCTTAAACACCGTCATTGATTAGCAAAATCATTTCTATGCTTTTTCTTGGGTATTTCAAACAAGTACCGTGTTTTCTGTATTTTACTCTGCTAAAACTTTAGATAAACAATTTTAAAACTTCCTGACTCAGTGATTATTTCAGGATTATGTACTATAATGAATGTCACTCATTTTAAACTTCCCAATTAGCAAAGGATCCATTGGTAAGTTATTACTCTTCAATCAGAAGGTAATTGGTAGCAGGGACTTTTGATAAAAGAGTACATCTGACACCCAGCGAAAGTATTAGTGTAGTGTGAATGTATGGGCCCAAATGAGTATATGGTGTATGAATGTTGTTGGCTAATATTGCGCTGGATCAAGGGTGCAGCCTGGCGTTTCCGAAGTGGCGGTGAGAGGCATTAAGTCAAGGAGGCTAACGCCTCTCACCGCCACTTCTTTGTGAATATTCCCCGCAGGGTTCTTCAGAGCTGAGTTAATGAAGAAGATGCGTCCTTTTCATGAGCTGCGGTACTACTTTCAGCAACTGCTTAGGTACTCTTTTTTCACACATTCCACCGCTTGTTTTTATGCTGAAATTCTTACATGGGATTCCCCAATGTTACATATTATTGTCTTTGCCACAGCCGTGCTGTAAGTTGTTCTATTTTTTCCCTAAACAGATTATGGTATTTTGGATATCCAAATGTCTACTTCTTTGTGACTGTCATTTGATGTTCGTCCAGCTAAGTGTGCCCCTCCTCATGAAAGCAAAGCTTATGATGCAAACCTGTGCCACACTGACATTTGGCTTCTTGCAGGTGAGGATACTGTTCACTTTCGTGAACCAGATTTTCTAGGCACAATGTTCAATTAAGCAACTTCTCGCTTGTAAGAAAAGGGGATCCAGCAAAAATTAATAAATCACAAAGAAACCATAGGCAGAACGGTAGTGCAATACATGTGAATGCAATCCAGGTACAACATATCACATCTTACTTTTAAATGTCTTCATTCTCAAAAACTCTCTGGCATGGCCCTATAATCAGCGTGTTATAGGGTACCTCTTGTTAGATTCCAAAGTCAACAAGTGACTCTACCAAATATACCCTCTTACTAGCTACTCAGTCACCCAGTAGCCCACAGGTCTGCAGCAAATTATGTGGAGCACTTTTTAGTGCACTTTCAAGAACTATAGCACTAACAGAAGCCACTCTTGTACTAATCACACAGTAGCCCACTGGTCTGCAGGAATGTATATGGAGTACTCTTTAGTGCACTTTAAATACCTATACCACCAACAGCAGAGGACAAATGCCAAACATTCAAATATGAAACTGGCAAACTGGCAAAAGTTTCAACCTTTGACAACCCTCAGAGATTTACGTCAACAAAAACAAAAGTCCTCTAATAGAGTATCATTTTGTGAGCAATTCACATTCTATAACAACTACCCAGACTTACACCAATAGAATAAAGTAACAATATTTGGGAAATGAATTTCTTGAGAGCGCGTCTGTAGTAGGTTAAAGGAAAAGAAAATCACACGTATGCAGGTCCTGCTGAAAAACTGTTAATTACACAGTTTTGGGTTAAGTTATTGACCATGGGACAAGAGCCTTATACACAATTATGGGATAAGCAGTTCCCTTGAGTGAAGCTGGAGTTTGCATATTTTGCACCGACAGTCTAGATACTTCCAGAATTTTACAGATGAGAAGAACGTTATGCATGTCCTTAGTTAATCTCAGACTACTATTTGGACAAGCCACCGAAAATGGTTGGCTCTGTTCGCTCTCTACTTCTGGTTTAAACTGTGCTGTTTCCTTAAACCATAAATCAATCACAGCCTTTAAGGAAAAATGTTGAGCATTTAGAAAGGGAATGTGGAAAATTGTTCTTTACTTAGGAAATTAATTACAAAATAGGAATTACCATAATTCCAGGATTTCAGGACCGCGTTGCCTGTTCAGTTTCATCTCACAAGACACAAACACCTACTTGCTGGGCTTAAGCAGTATGGCTGAAAATTCCCAATTCTCATGGGGCTGGCTTTATCAGATGGGTTGATTATAGCATCCAATGACAGGCCAGTCATGATCCCTCTATTCGTCCCTATGCAGATTTCGCCTGGTAGTTGGTAGTTGAAATGCTCACAGGGAAAAATGTTTTTGAATGTGAGTTTTATAGTGGGAAAAAATACGGTTTTACTATGCGGTAAACAAAAACTGCATGTTATGCCTCATTCCGGCCAGCGACACTTGAATCGGGAGGTTAAACTGCAATTATTAAAACTACACGGTGCGTTATCGTTTTTTTCCTAGAAGTTTGTAACTTCCACTATAAAAAGAGTGTATTTTTCTATCGCAGTCCTAATAGAAACATGCCAAAAATGAGTCAAGGAAAGCAAAGACTAAATCGATACACAGCAAAATACAATAGTTGTTCTTTAGTTACACAGAGCAGCACATTTTCCTTTTGCCTGTTTTCCCAGTTCTTAATCACAACGCCATACTTGACTTCAGGACAACTTTTGCTCATTTTAACTTGTAAAAAAGTAACATAGAATGGAAAGCTCAGGAGATGTTTTGGGAAGCTTGTTTATCAGACCGTGGTAATTAATTGAACCTGCAAACCCAATAGCTTTATCTGACTGCCTTCTAGTTACTTTTGTTGCTGGGAAGACAAATAAGGGTCTTCCCAAGATACATACGAGTTATATCTGAACAGCCTCATTAACCAAGAAACCGAGCAGCTTTGTGCATTTTCCCTATGGATTTAATTTCCATGCGGATATTGTATAAGAAGCATTAACATGCATTTGGGTTGTGGTGTGTAATTGAGTGTGCACCGGAAGCGAGCAGAGGAGACAGTAGATTAGTGTGTGCACATTACCGTTGCAGAAGTACTTTTGTGTGTACCTTCTAAACGATTGCATTGCATGATGTAGTGCGCTGCATTATTGTTGATGGATTTGCTGTGAAAAATGGTACCAGAGCATGTAATTTGCTTTAACACTACTTGTATTTTCATGTATTACACGGGAAAGGCTGTGCCGACAAAGAGAATGGTTCCAGCGCTTACTATTGACTTGACAAGGTGAGTGCATGCTGGGCCATAAGAATGACTCTGGGCGTAGGGCCTGGAATGATCCATACTGCAACAGGTGCATGCATGTAGGCTTTTCCCAAGGACCACGACTCTCAAAAACTGTAACAAAATTAACTGATATTATTAACGTTCAGTATCTCACTGTGAAATATTTTTAAACTTAAGCACTACCTGAATAACCTATTACTGTCCTCCATTCAAGTCTCTAGATGTGCTGATGATCAAATTACTTTTCATGAAGTCATTGTGACAGAATCCCTATTTTTGCATGGTCACCACCACCATTTTGCTGACTGGCATTGCTGGTTTTTGAAGTCTGCTGACAGTCCCCAGTGTATGTTCTCTGAACCATGGTCATTTTGACTAGCCTTCCAGAAAGGCCCCAGTAAATAGTGTAGGAAATACACCAATGAAATGAATGTTAAATGTCTCCTGTAGACTGAAGACCTAGTGAGCCATTCACAAATGTGAAACGAAAAACATGGTTTCGGTCCTATATAGGTAGCCTGACTCATGCAGCTCTTACACCTGCAGTCAAAGGAATTGCACATTTCATTTTCCCCATTGTAGATACTTGTCCTCATAGACTAACATGGCAATATGTTATGGACACATAACTATTGCTAGGAAAGAATGGAAAATTTAATTCAAAGACTTAACAGAATGGTATTGATAAATCCAACAGATTGCTTGTGTTGAATTTATCATAACTTGTACATAAAAGAAGTTATTGTGAAGATAAAGGGCCCCCTTTTACTAATGGGAAGTTCCTCTAGGCAGGGACATAATACATACTGTAGATTCCTAGGGCAACTTCAGCAATTCTAATAACAAAAACAGGTTAAATATCAGGAGAGACACAAACCAATATAGATAGAAAGGTACAAAAATAATTATTTATTGATAATGAGATATTCCATATTTCAATATTAAAAATGAAGCAAACCACATACACACCACATCCATCTCAGCATTCAAACTGTACAATCAAAAAATATGTACATATACAAGTATGATCAACATTTGAATGATTATTAAACAAAATATTCTGTTCAGTCCCCAACTGCGAACAATGTACCTCTTTTTAGCACTTGACTCTCAGGGTAGCAAGGCAAATTAGTCTTACTCAGAGGAAGTGCTGTGGACTAGAGACTCAGTCAATTTCTTTCTATTCCTGGAGGCTTAGGGTGATGTGGAAAACATTTTTGGGGAGGGCTTTTAGAGGCATGCTGGGCTCCAGGAAGACCTGAAAAAGCAGTTTCACTCTGCAGTGTCCCTGCTCCTTATGGTGCACCACTCAAATTCTACCTTGAGGGACGATGGGCCGCATCTTGCCCTGAGATGATTGCTTTCAACTAGCCACAAATGTCGTTGGACCATTTTTGATTTTGAGCCACCAGGAGCTGTTGATTTTAGGCCAACTGTCTTCTAAGTTTTTAAAATCCTCTCTTCTACTTTATTTTTCAACTGATCTCCCGGATCAGGACCTGAGCGTTTAGCTCTTCTGTGTGACCTGTCAGCCTTAGGATGGTCTTCCCCCAAACTTTCTGCCTTTCTTCCTCCATTTTGCTGACCTTACTTTTTGTTGTCCTTAGGACTCTGTACAGTTTACCACTGCTAACCGGTGCTAAAGTGCTTGTGCTCACTCCCCTAAAACATGGTTTAATTGACAATTCCCATTTGTCATATTTCATTTAGTTATCAGTTCCTTCTAGAGTGGTATACCATATACCCAGGGGTTTTACATAGGGCTGTAAATCATGTTCCAGGCCTGCCACTGCAGCCTGAATGCAGTTTTAAAATGCAATGTTAACATGGCAATAAAATCCCCTTGCCAAGCCTTAAAGTCCCCTTTTATTACATATTAGTTACCCCTAAAGTAGAACCTAGGTAGCCTGTATGACCTGGTGCCTTGTAATTGAAAGGTTAACCATCTACTTTCAAGTTTTATATGTCCTGATAGTGAAAATCTCCTAAATACTTTTTTCCTACTGTGAGGCCTACCCCTCCCATAAGATAGCATTGGAGATTCTGTATTACATTTATTAAGCTGTAATTTCCAACTGGGGGAAGGTAGCTCTATTATGTTTGATGACTTTGGAATTGTAACGAAAAACCCTATTTAGTGGTAAAGTTGATTTTTTATTACAATTTTGAAAATGCCCCTTTTAGAAATTTGGCATGTTACTGTCCTTTGCCCTTTTGTGCCTGCAGCCTGTCTTATGTCACATGACCGGGTGTAACTGATTTATTTAGTTTTTTTATTTTGAAGGTTTTGTATAGCACGAACAAGACCCTTGCGGGTATCAGAGCGCTTTACAAGGTAATTGTAGGTGATGGACATAAACAAAGAAATCATATAAGGTGTACTAATACATAAGTGGAAACTATTTCGATGCATGGACATAAACAAAGAAATCATATAAGGTGTACTAATACATAAGTGGAAACTATTTCGATGCAGTTACAGAATAGCAGATATATATGCGACTGTTTAAAAGAAAAAATTCGAGTGAGGGTTAGTTGATAAACATATACATAAGAATACTATACTTTACAGGCTCGCAAATATATACGTGTCTCTGTGAAGAGTTCAAGTGAATTTGGCCATGAGAATCGCTTTCACTTCTGTTTTGAAAAATGCCGCGGATGGGTTCTGTCTCGTTTCTACGGGCAAGGCATTCCAAATCCTGGGAGCCATTCCTGAGAAGGTACGGTTGTAAGTTTTCTTCTTAGTAAATCGTTGAGGTTTCAGTAGAAGATTGGAGGAGCTCCTAGTGGTTCTGTTACCACCCGATAGTTCCAATTTCTCCGCTAGGTATCTCGGGGTATTGTGATGCAATGCCTTGTGTGTCATACAGGCGATTTTCAGATGGATTCTGGCCTCAAAAGGTAGCCAGTTGAGGGCACAAAGGTCCGGGGAGATGTGACAGTTCCTTTTAGAGCCTGTGATGAGTCTGGCGGCTGCATTGATTGAGGCTCTTAGAGGGCCATTGTCGATCTGGGAAGGCCGCAGAGAGCGACACTCCCATAATCCACTCTGGGGGTTACTAGAGCTTGAGCTGCCTGTTTGAAGTCATTTGCAGGTATGAAGGGTTTCATTCGTCTCAACGTGTTCATCTGGAATTTTGCTCCTTTAGTTGCAGCGCTGATGTGATTCTGCATATTTAGCTTACTGTCCAGAGTAATTCCTAGCGATTTTGCAGAGTCAATAATGAGAGGTTGACCATCGAGTGCTGTTAGATGCTTCATCCACTCGCGTATGATGGTAGTTTGGTTGGGGGAGCGATTAGGAGGAATTTGGTGTTGAGTTTTAAGTGGTTTTTGGCCAGCCTGGTCTGCGTTTTTTGTAGCGTTGAGTTGAGGGATTTGATGTCCTCAAGTGAGTGGACCTTAATGTAGAGTTGAGTGTCATCAGCGTACATGTGGTAGTGGACGTTTGAGGAGTTAAGAATCTCTGTGAGTGGTTCCATAAACAGATTGACCAGTGTCGGGGAGAGGGAAGATCCCTGGGGAACTCCTATAGAGACTGGGTTGGACTTGGATAGAGATTGATTGATCTTGAATCTTTGAGTTCTATTTTGAAGGAAGGAAGTGAACCAGTTTAGAACCGTTCCCAATAGTCCCATTCCGTGTTTCAAGAGGTCTAGTAAATTGTCGTGTTTAACTGTGTCAAAGGCTGAGGATTGGTCAAGCAGGATTAGTAAACAGGCTTCGTTTTGGTCTAATATTTTTAATGCGTCATCTATTATGTGGGTCATGGCAGATTCGGTACTGTGACCTGTTCGAAAACCAGATTGGAATTGGTCGAGCAGGTTGAAGTGATCTATATGGTTGCTAAGCTGCAAGTGTACACATTTTTCTAGTAGTTTGGCCAGGGTAGGGATGTTGGATATTGGACGATAGTTATTCAGGTCTGACGGGTCCGCCGATGGTTTCTTTAAGATAGGGGATACCTGACCAGCCTTGAGTATGTCTGGGATGGCTCCTTCCAGCAGAGAGGTGTTTATAATCCTGGTCCATAGAGGCACTAAACTTGGAATGAAGACTTTTAGGTAGTTAGCTGGGAGCGGGTCTGAGAAGTGATTGGATGGATTCAGGGCCATGAGCGTTTTTAGAATAGTTTCTTCGCTGTAGAAGTTGAAGGAGGCCCAGGAGGCGCTGTTTTTGAGGTCGAGCTTTGCAGAACAGCTAAACGGGGTCACAAGCGGGATCGGTGAGGAGATCAAATGTGGGTCAGTATGGGATAATAGATCATTGAGTAGGTCTGTCTTCATGTTTTCGGTCTTTGTTGTGAAGAAGGAGGCAAATTCCTCGCAGTTGGGGAGTAAATCTGGGTTAACTTGGGGGGGAATGGGAGACACCCTTAGATTGAGATTTGATTATTTCAAATAGTCTTTTGGGACGGTTCTTGGATTGGTCTAATTGTTTACTGAAAAAGTCCGCTTTAGATCGTCTAATATTTTTGTAATAGGAGTTTCTTGTCCTTCTTAGTAATTTGAGGTGGTCAGAGGATGGTGCCGTTCTCCATTGTCGTTCAATTGCGCTAAGTGATCTTCTATCTTCATTTAACCTACCATCATACCAAGGTTGTGAGTCTTTTGTGGAGACTCTTTTCAATTGTAGGGGAGCTAGCTTGTCTAAAACCAAGTTCATAGAGTGGAAGTACTGATTAGTCAGATCATGTACATCGTTTAATCCATCCAGTGAGGGCAAGAAGATAGGACTAGTGGTTGCGAGTGAGACAGGATCGAGGTTTTTTAGGTTCCTCTTCCAAATGTTCGTTCTTGTGGGCTGGACAGATAGTAGTTTGACAGCTTCATTGATATGAAAAGTGATGATGTGATGGTTAGACCAGTCACAAGGAGGATCAATTCCAGCTGGGTGACGTTGGCTTTGGAAATTACTAGATCGAGTATTGAGCCTTTTTCATGGGTAGGGCTGTTACACTTGTTAGATTGTTAGACTTGGTGAATTCCCCCAGACTGCTGGCAGGATGGGGAGGAGTTAAGGATAGCCCCCACTTGCAACTGAATAGGGAGTACTGTGCATTCACAAAAAGGACCTATCACCTCCACATTGTCACTGCAGCCAGCTTGGAGCCAGGGCAGGGGAGTCAGAAAAGTCCACTTCAAAGCCACTGTCTAGAAGCTTCTCCCACCTTCCAGAAAGAGGGCACCAGTGTATAAAAATAAGACCTCAGACACCAACTCTTCAGTTCACTCCCTGACCTGCGGAAGGACTGCTTGCTGTTGTTACCTGCTGTGCACTCAGCAAGACTGCTTTGCTATATGTGAAAGGACCACTTTGCCGCTTGGAGCCTGCCTTGAATTCTGCGAGGCCAGCCTACTAATGAGCCCTGCATCTTCCCCTTAACCCAGGACTACCAGAGGTACTCCAAGGGCTAGTTTGCTGGCCTCCTGTTCAGAGCCATAGGGACCAAAATGGCTCCTACCATCTGGAACCCGCCCCTGGACCCAGCCTGAATGATACTGAACCAACAAGTGATGTTCCATTAATCTTGGACCCTTGGTTGTCGTGCTTAAGGTGCCCAAATGGCCAAATACCAAAATTGAAGATTTGCAAACATTTTGGGCAAAAAACAATCTGAGAACCAGGAGGAGATCCAGACCAACCAGCTTGCCTAACTGCCTGAGGTGAATTGATGGGTGGATTGACTTTGTGGCTTCTCCCTCTACGTTTTTGTCTAAATCAGCAAATCTTGTTCAACGGTTCTTCTCCAAAGGGGTATCGAGTCTTGTGAAACTGACTTCAGCTACAGCCCTCTGACTCATTCTGCTGGAGATTTCTGACTTCCAAAACAGAGAGTAAGGATGAACATAGAAATCTTCACACCGGCTTCCACCCAAGGCTCCCTGAAGATGACGCTTCCTCCTCAGACATTTCCACCAACCTGGCCATCTGGACTTCACCTTCTCAGAAACTTTTCTCAAAATTTAAAATAAGTCTGAGGGTAAGCACTGACCGGGCACAGTCCACTTCTTGTTTCTGAATGGCACACTATTGCAGCCGGCCATATTTTTCAACTTTGATAAGGTCTTACGCGACCAAACTTCTGCGGTTGGTGCTTTGATCATTTTGGTGCTAGGTTTCACTAAAACTTTAAAAATTCATAACTCCTGTTCAACTGATTGGATTTTTGTTGCTTTGATGTCCAATCATTTATTGAAATTTCCTCTATTTTTCAATATTGGTGTGGGACTTGCCTCTAAGTTAAAATGGATGTTAAGTTAGATCTAACATCCATTTTACCAGAGCTGACAGTGATTGAGAATCACTCATAGCAGAGATTAAAAAATAATCTAGCGGATGTTAAATCAGGGCAGAACCTCATTCATCCTAATTTTCTCCTCCAAGCCTCCACTCATAGCAGGACAGCAAAATGTGTGGTATGTATTCTATTTGCAGGTCATTGCATGGCAAATGATAGTTAAATGTGCCTTCATAATCATACACTTGTCCAACACATCAATGTGTTCATTGATATACTTGGAACGTTAACTGGGTATTTCGGTATGTTTGTGCATTGATAGTGATGTCAACACAAAGCAGTTACAAACATGGTACCTCTGAGCAGAAGTAACCACAACAGCTTCTGCCCTCACTGCTTTGCACTAGCACCAAGTTGCTAGAAGTATCTTGTTCAAACCTCTCTGTAACATTCAGCATGAGATCCACACAGCAGCACCTATTTTATACAATGAAAAGCTCCACAGTCAAAAGAGGAACTCTGGATCTGGGATGGCCCTGCTATTCATAATCACCTCTTTTAAAAATAAGCATTGCTACATTCAGTAGGTCTTGTCTATGATACTAGGAGTTAGACCTATCAGCTTTACAGAGCCTTTTTTCAAGATGTCAGCCTGTGTGTTACTGCACAGTAGCACACTTAGAATGCTTTTATGCAGAAGAAATAACATTCCAAAATAGCAGCCAGGCATGCACACACACTTGCAGTAGCCATCTTAGACTAGAGAGGTGGAAGTGGGAAAGAAACTTGGAGAGGTATAGTTGAGCACAGGATAGGCAGAGAAATCAGTGGAAGAAAATGAGTGGTAGAGATATAGTTAGGAGTCAAACTGAGATACAAAGTTAACTAAATAAAAATATGTGGGGTGAATATAGAACCATGTAAGTGCATGAGTAGGACTGAGATAGAAACATGAGAGAAAAAGAGATGGAGTTTTCAGGGAACATGATAAGGAGTCGAAATCAGATTCATATATTTATAATGTGAATTGTTATCTGGAAGAGATAGATTTTGGAGAAGAACATAGCTGACATTCAGAGGGAAACTGGGAGAAGGAGGATAGAAGAACATGGTATCAAGGAAAAGTGAGAAAAATAGAAAGAGAATGAGAGAAAGAGGTGAAGGTGAGAGAAATATAGCAACAAATGAGGCAAGTGAACAACAAGGAAGATGAGAATATGACTTAAATATAGATGTTGATGAGAGAGGTATAGCTACAAAATGAATTGGAGACCAGGTGAGGGTTGGAAAATGTGATAAAGTAATGAGAGGCAAATTATAGAGGAAAGCTAGAAATGGAACGACAGAAGCGAGAAATTATAGTGATGTAGAGGATTTATCATAAGATGTTCTGGTGCATTGCAAATGTGTTATTTGGCATGTCTGTGCTCTGGAACCCTAACACTTCACAACTGAGTTCTCCTTTTGAACACTTTTAAGCATGTGCATTGAGATCCTTCACATTACTAAGGGCCTTATTCCGAGTTTGTTGGTCTTTGGCTGGGACCGCCATAATGCGGTCCCAAGAAGACTGCCAAACCCATGGTGCACCTGCCTGCCAGATTACGAGTATAATCCAGAGTGGGCGGGTGGTATTGCGATGGTGTCACAGCGGCAGGAATGTTAGACTCATAGGAGAGCCTATACAGCATAGCGCTGCCGTGACAGTGCTGAATACTCGTCTGTGCACGGTGTGGCATGCACCATGTCGTGCAATGCAAACAGTGCACACACGACCATGCACTTATGAGGAGGCACATCATGTGCTCCCTGCACCCACCCCCATGGGCAGATTTGCTGAGGGGCCCTGTTGGGGCCCCCCTGTTAGCCCTTCTGACAGCTTTTTAATGGCAGGAGCACCGCCATGAAAAGGCTTGTGGGAGGGCAAGTCGTAATATGGACGGCGGCGCTGGGAGCGGCACCGCCTCCATTCCTCCTCATTTCACACACTGCCATCAAGGATCCTGGCATTGCTGCCTCTGTTGGAACAGGCTGCGGGCAGTCCGACCACTGCATTCATTATACGGCAGGCAGACTGTGGTGGTCAGACTGCAAGTACGGCAGTCCCAGGACCGCTGTACTCGTAATAAGGCCCTTAGACTTGGTCAGCCCCAGCAAGATAGAATAAATTAACCCAGCTCAGCGTTACTTTGAGAGGCCAGGAAAAAAGCACTTTATAAAGCCATGATAACTCCCCCTTCTGTGAAGAGTCTGTTTTTAAATGATACAGGATGTTTACATACTGATTAAGTTGCATCTCTTTCTAGTGGTTCTGTATGTCTGGCTGCATGTGTTCCTCTGCCATTGCTTTGAGATGCGTTGTGCACATTATTTAGGCTTGCATAGAAATGTGTGCAACAGTGGGATGAAGTGAGAACTAGCATTAAGGCAATATCTATTAAAGTCAGGTCACATATATTGATGTGTGTTCTGTAACAATTGTGACTTAAGGTTTAAGTGATAACATCCACTATCCATGGCATCGTCAGAAGCTGCAGTCAAATGAGCATGCAAGGCTTATTTTAGTGGGCCATTGGCCCCTTGATGATCACTTTCCTGTTTATGCAGAACCTCTCAGAGCCTGTTTGACAGATTGCGCTTTGTGTGATTAGAACTTCCACACACATATATTGGAAGTACTTTGACATATAATGGGAGCACCTTTGCATACATCTTTTGTGCAAGAAAATGAATAACATCAGATTTGCTGCTATCAGTTAGTAATAATTGGTATGTAAACAATAAATGTTGTCAAGCACTGCATATACTGTGGGACTACCAGTATTGGTGTATTCTATGAGTTCCCCAACACAGTAGTCTGCAAAAACAATACACCTTTCTTGCTAATTTAACTTGGAAAACTGCATTGTAAAGAGCACCAGTTGGCACCAATTCTGACTCACAACTAACCCTGGGCGGTGAACTACGCTACGCTCGCGGAGTTTGCGTAGTTTCGGTAACTTCGCGATTCGCGTAGAGCGCGAAGTTGCCGAGCACTACGCAATTTGCGGCGTAGCTGTTTTTCTTCTTTGTGCGCTCAATATGCGTTTTCGCGTGCGCGGTAACGACCTACCGTGATTCTGCGTTCGCCGACGCAAATTCCTATCCGTTCGCGGGCGCCACGAGATTTGGAATCCGGCCGCACGATCCCGCGAGAGTGTGCGAACGCGAACACGTCATTCGGACGCGCGATCTGACTTCCGGCGGCAGTGTTGGTAAGATCGCGATCCCGAACACGAAGAAGCTACAATCTGGCGAAGAATATCTCTCGAGCATCATAAAACCTTCTCGAAAATGATGATTTTGCTCCAAAAACTCCTCAGATTGTGATTTGGCTGTAGTTTTTTGTGCAAGGAGTCCTTTTTCTTTTTACTTTTTTTCCAAGAGGAAGGAAGTGCCCCTGAGTCTCAAACTTCCTGTTCCTGTCCAGCAGGCTCCTCCCAGTGCTTTGTCCATGTGCTGTTCACTTTCATTTGGATTTGGAGCTGGAAGGATCACTTTTTGTGTCTGTCTGCTGCATCATATCATTGGATTGGATTTGAGGACTTTTGGATTTGAGATTTTACAAGTGAGTTGGAGAATTGGTGTACTTGTTTGTTTGATTGGGGCTTGTTTGTATCTACATTTGTTTGGGATTTTCATCGTTTTTAAAATTTATTGTTGTGGCCTGTAGTTTCAGTAGGGGCCTAGTTGTTTTTCTTTGATTGGAATTTCAGCCAGTAGGCCCAGAGCCAGAGGTACCCATGGGTGCATGTTTCTGTGGTGTCTGTTGAATTTAAACATCATGTAGGGCATGGATGGCTTTGGATTGAATTGGTAAATGTGGTTTTTGGGGTGTATTTCACTTTTTGGGTGTGTGTTAATAAATAAATACCTTTGATGGATGTGTATATTTTTTATTTTTTTTTATTGAAATCCATAAATTAACCTCTTAATATACATTCATGTAAATTCATCAATAACATCAGAATTGCAGGACATATAATTTAACATAAAAACATCTAATCAGAGATTCAACAGCTGTCAAATCGAGCACTAAATTTTCAATCCACAAGGAAAGACACCCATTGTCTTAAAACAAAATCCATTGCCACATACTACTATCAATTTAAACAGATCCTTAGTTCTTACATTCCTAGAATATGTACCAAGTAAAAAGGTATACAACGAGTGTGACTTGATCTTATATAATTTACTTAAGATCGAAAGAACTATTCTAAACGAAATACCATATTACTACTTTTTTTTCCTAAAACTCATAAAATTCAGGACACTACCAATGAGAGCTCTGACACCGGTTCTGCAGTTTAAGCATCGCCATTAAAAAACTCAGCTCAAATCTTATCAAGCTTCTTCAGCCCACCCGTTCGTAAGGCATACACTCGTTCACTTCTTTTGACCTGTGCCATTTTCCGAACCCATTCATTTTTCGAAGGTTTTAAATCCGTTCGCCATCTTTGAAGTAGAAGTGATCTGGCGACGGCCATTCCGATATATAGGAGTTTATCGTTTTGTCTGGTAGGCTGAGGTCTGGATCATAACCCAGCACTATCAACAGAGCATTGGGCTCACTTATTAATATACAATCTGTTGCTAAATACTCAAAAATGTCGATCCAAAATTTCTGGATCAGAGGACACTGTAATATTATATGCGTCCAATTAGCAGAAGGGTAATTGTGGCACCGGAAACACTGCCCCGATTGATTTGGGTAGGCCTTAGCTATAAAGCTAGGGGTTCTATACAGTAGCCACTTGCTAAAAAATAGCATCCTTTGCCAATTAGCCCCTCTGACCGTACTGAAATTTAATTTATTAATTGTAGACCAGACATCCGCAGTAATTTCCAATTCCTCATATTTTTCCCATTTAATTATAGCCTTCGCTTCTAGATCTTTCCCTTTAATTGAGGCTAGACGTTTTTTCCATTCCCAGGTTTCTTTAAAACCGTGTCTTCTAATAAATCATGGACTAAACTTTTCTGATAAATAATCTGAGCCAGGTCCAATTTACTAAGAAACTTCCTGAGAACGTTATATGACCCTAGGAGAAGAAAATCACGGGGGATTAATCGAGACATTTCGCTTATATTTAACCATCTATCATTCCGCAGAAAGTCCGAAAGTTTCCGAAACCCTGCCTTGGTCCAATTTTGAATGATTATAGATGAATCTTTAATTCCTGCAGAGGAAATAAGATCCGCTATCGGAGTTGAACAATTAATTACTGAGATAGAATATCTTCTGTACAGTGCCTGACGTTTATGATAAAACCAATGTAAACACTTATAGCGTACTAATTTAGGAGATCTAAAAATTGATAGTGGGCAGTGGATCTGATTTTCCTTGCAGATTAGATTCTTAAAAAAGTTTACAAAAAAATCCGACTGTGTTTCCTGCTTACATCTAGACATATATTGTGCAAAATATGCAAAATAACACTCCTTCAGATTGGGGAGAGCTAACCCACCATTTTCCCGCTCCTCATATAAAGTGCTCAGTGCGATTCGGGGGACCTTCTTGGCCCACAGAAAAGATGTAAACATAGATTCTAATTTCATAAAGAAGGAATTAACTAAAACACATGGAATTGCTGAAAAGAGAAAATTAAAAAGTGAAAGCACTGACATTTTAATCAAAGCCACCCTACCTAAAATAGTCAATGGAAGAGAGTTCCATCGAGTAAACAGATCTTGAACTTTTCGCAGTAGTGGAGCAAAATTTAAGTCATATAATTCCGAAATCAATGGTGAGAAGTAAACCCCTAGATATCTCTTTGGATTTGTGTTTAAACATGAGATGATATCGGAGTGTAGATCCCTGGATGCCCCACCACCACATAATAATATTTCAGAACGATGCTGACCGGCTGAGAGAGGCTGCTACCACGCCCCCTTGCTTCCTCCTCCGCCAACGTCAGACACCGCGGAAGCTGAGCGGTGTTCGCCGATGCCGCCGATGCTGGTGAAAAACTTCCGGAGAGGCTGACCATCGTCAATGCTGACGCGGAGATGGAGAGCTTAAGCCACGAAGGCCCCCTGCAAGGCACGCCATACTCGCAACTCTTTTCCAGCCTCGCCGGCTCCCCGCATTACAGCCAGGGTGACAGGAGGTGACAGAAGGGAAAGCTGGGGCTCCGGCGAACTGAGGGGAACTGAGCATTCAATGAATAGCAGCTGACGGCAACAGCCTTGTACAAAATATAAGGCACAAGGCGCAAGGCAGAGGGCACAAGGCAGAATGCTGAAGACTTTTTTTTGGGGGGGTATTTTTTGGTCTCCTAACTGAACCATCGCTGGACCATCAGGTTTTCTCTCCAAGTAGGGGTAAGTGGGGGTCTTTTTTCCTTTCTACCGGTATATGGGGGACCCCCACACACCACATACTACTTGGTTGAGGACCGCTGGGGAGGCTCCAAAGGGCAGTTCTTTGGCCAATTAACTAGAGCGACACTGTGATTGAGACATTATGCAAAATCTTACTAAAGGAGCTAAAGGTTTTGCTCAATCTGAATCCCCAAATCTGGGCCAAAAAGGAAAAAAGCGCGTAGGCCAGGCAGTAGCCCGTTCCAATCGTGCTGCAGCCTTCAGGAAGGATTTGCCCCTGCATACGGAAATTGCTGAGATGGCAAGCACTGAGGCCACCAAGCAAGACTACCAGGGGACAGAGCTTGATTCAGCAATTAGTCCGAAAGAGGTGGCCTCCTCTAGCGCCAATATATTCAATCTTTCGGATTCAATTAGAGCATCAAATTCCATGCTGGACGGAGCAGTAGGGGAAATTAAAAATCTTAGAAAGTACCCTCTTTTCTTTAAAGCTAAGCCTGGTTTGTCATCGGGTGGGCTGGCGCAGGATACGGCAGGCAATGATCCCCTAGCAGTGGTTAATTCATTGGACTCACGTCGGGACACTCTAAACTTGGCTTGCCATTCCCCCTCATTGGCGTCAGGCCTTCAAAGAGATGAAGAGGATCTCGGGATTTCTGCCGTTCAGCCCATCCCGGTGGTCTCAGGGACATCAGCTAGGTCTATGCCAGCGGAGTCAACTCCACCAGACCCAGAGACCTTTCAGTCAGAGGACCGGCCTAATTTGATTTTGGCTAATCCCTCACAAGACACAAGCTCTTTTTCCATGCAATGGGACACTAAAAGTCTTCTTAATTTAATTCTAGAAGAAATTCGGGATTTGAAGGCCTCCCAATCGGCCGAGATTGCGGTAATTCATGCCCGCCTGACCAAAATTGAGGAAAACATGGCCCAGATCCCGGCACGGTTACAGGAGGCCGAAACCAGGATCTCGCAATTGGAGGACCAAGTGACATCGATGAATCTAAAAGTCGCCACTTTCCAGAGCCAGAAAACCGCTCTGGAATACAAGTTGGAAGAGTTAGAAAATCACTCTAGGCGTTCCAATCTTCACATTTTAGGTATTCCCGAGGGCATTGAGGGACAGCAAACTCTTCAATGGGTTGATTCATTTATAAAGAAAAACGTCCTCCCAGAATTTAATGGCGACCTGACCATAATGCGAGCTCACCGCATTCCAGCACATCTTCCTCCCAATGCCAAATTCCCACGGACCATTCTTGTCAACTTTGGGGACTTCAGAGTTAAGGAACAGATCTTAACACGGGCCATTAAACAAAGACAATTTACCTCAGCAGAAGTCCCACTATGCCGTATTTTTTCGGACATGTCTGCCTCTGCAGCTAAAAGAAGGAAAGAGTTTGTTAAATTGTTACACCTTTTTAAAGAACAGGGAGCATAGGCGATGATAGCCCAACAGAATAAGCTGAAGGTGCTCGTCAAGGGCAGATTCCATATCTTTTGCAGAGTCCCAGAAGCACAGGAACCTTTGCATCAAATGTCCTTGGAGAAATCTTAATGACTTTCGGATTCTGTTCCCTTTCTTTCCTTCTTACCTGGGAAGGGCTATGAGCTGTTCGTAGGTGGACTTCTGCTGTTTTTTTCTCTCCCTTCTCTCTGTTTTTCTTTCTGTTGTTCTATTTTCTATTTTTCTCTCTTTTGGGGGGCCTTTCTCCCTTTTTCCTTTTTAAAATTTTATTTTTTATTTTTACACTGTTTAGCCTATGTTAAGTTGCTTAATGGTAGGGAGGGGAGGGGAGCGAGGGGCATGGGTTGTCCGGTAGCATCTGGCACAAAGTCATTGTGCCAATAGTAGGGTGGGTGGGTTAGTGTGTCAAGGTTGAGCAGGTATGGCCATCTGCTCACAACGACATTGGGTGGAGGGTGGGGTCACAGGGGTGGAAAGGGAGCCTGGGGGAAAAATGAAATCCATATTTTAAGTTTCCATTCATTGGATTACTGTTATGCGAAAGTAAAAACGGGGCACATGTCGGGTTGGAGGCTTTTCTTCTTCCGAATCAGTGAAAGGTATATTTTTAGATATGTGGATTCTCAGAAATTTGTCTTCTCCATGTAAATGGGAAGTAAGGAGATACTGAAAGAGGTTTCGTTCAATGTGAATGACCTCAATAACAAGAGGAAAATGCGGGCCATTGAGGCTTGGATTAAAACAGAGAATCCCTTGGCCATTCTAATACAAGAGACCCACATTCCAGCTGGTAAAATCTC
The DNA here is from genome assembly GCA_963921515.1 of Calotriton arnoldi. Taxonomy (NCBI): domain Eukaryota; kingdom Metazoa; phylum Chordata; class Amphibia; order Caudata; family Salamandridae; genus Calotriton; species Calotriton arnoldi. Next base: position 760,760 of record CAWUFW010000945.1, read on the forward strand.
AGATTTTGCAATGTTTAGATCTTGGGCAGCCTATAGGGGTTTCTCCTCATCCTCTGCAGCACATAGGGGTACGGCGATATTTGTTAGTAAAAATTCCAGGTTGAGGTGGTTAGCTCTGCAAGCGATCAAAGTGGTAGATGGTGTTGGGTCACCTGTAATATGGATCACCGGCCTTTGACGCTTGCTAGTATATATGCCCCGGTAGAGGATAATCCTCTCCCATATGAGGAACTTTTTCAATCATTAATTCAAGTTCCGGGAGATCTGATTGTGGGGGGATTTTAATTTGTTAATGAACCCCAATATTGATTCCTCATCTAACTCAAAAAAACAGTCAAAACGTAAAACTTTTAAAACTGTATATAGTTATAGTTTGATGCTCGATCTTGTTGATCCCTGGCGAGCTGCATTTCCTTCGGAAATTGCTTATACCTGCTTCTCAGGGAGATTTCACACCTTTTCACATATTGATTTTTTTCTTATTTCCAGGAAATTGGTCTTTCTACAACAGAAAATTCTTCAAAATGGTTTTTCAGACCATGCTCTGGTGGTTTTAGAGTTAGCATTGGGTAAAGGCAGTTCATTCTCTAAAAGGTGGTCGTTAAATCGACAATATTTGCTAGAGGAAAATTGGGTGGCTTCTACTAAAATACAAATCTCAGAGTTTTTTGAGTGAAACCATGATTTTGCACCACTTCACGTGATATGGGATTCGTTCAAAGCTTTTTTCGAGGCCTAGTTATAGTTAAAGATGCAGAGAATTCTAGAAAAGGAAGGAAGAAAAGCGGATACTAGAACATAAAGTGCAAAGAGCTCTGGATAGATTTCTCTTTAATCCCTCTGCCTCAAATAAACGTCAGTGGGATCAGGCTAAGAGGAATTTGACTGAAATATACTATGTTAAAAGTGATTCCCTTTTCCAACAGGATAGGCAAAAGATATAGGAAGAAAGCAATTACACAGGGAAATTCTTGGCATGGCAGGCTAGGGAACGGGCCACAAGGAATCAAATATTGGCATTAAGATGCCCCACCTCTGGCTCTCGTTCTGAGGATTCGGAAGAAATAGGAGATATAATGGTCCAACATTATAAGAATATTTATGGCCAACAATTATCAATAGATATATCTTCCCTGGAAGATTTTCTTCAGGAATTTGAAGTGCCCGTACTATTGGAGGAGGATAAAGGGCATATGGTGAGTCCTTTACAAAAGATGAGTTAGGGGTGGTCATTAAAAATCTCTCTAATGGTAAAGCTTGCGGCCCTGATGGTCTGCCAGCCGAATTTTTTAAAATGTTTTTAGATGTAATTGTGGATTATCTACTATTAATTATAAATTCAATTTTAGAGGGTGGTCCTATTCCGTTGTCATTTAGAGAAGGAAGTGTAGTCAGTTTTTTAAAAAAGGCAAAAATAGTGAAGATCCCAACTCATATCGTCCCATTACGCTTTTAAACTCCGACTACAAAATATTAACTAAACTTTTAGCTAATCGTTTTAATGGAATTGCTTCATATTTAATTCATTATGACCAAAATGGTTTTATTGCTGGAAGGCAGCTTGGCACGAACACGTACTTTTTAGTGGAGGCACTTGACTATTTTGATACCCAGAAGATACCAGCATTAGTGCTGTTTTTAGATGCCGAAAAGGCATTCGATTTGGTGATCTGGGAATCTTTATTCTGTATCCTGGGTAAATTTGGTATCCGCTCTAAAATCACGGGGTTGGTTGAGAGGCTATATTCGAACGCTGAGGCTAACATTATCATTAATGCCGTTAAGGCTGGTCAAGTGAAAGTTAAAAGGGGAACCAGACAGGGATGTCCGTTATCCCCGGTGCAATTCGCCTTTTTATTGAGCCCTTGCGATAGCCATAAGGAATAACATGGATATCTGTCCTCCGCTTCCAAATATGGATAAAATAAAATTATATGCAGACGATATTATGCTCATCATAAAGCCAGAGTTGGAAGTGCAGGCAAAGGCCTTTCAGATTTTCGAACGTTACGAGGCATTTGGTGGGTATAAAATTAATTTTTAAAAAACCTTTGTTGGATGTGTGTGTGTGCTTGTTGTGTAACTTTCCAACCTTTCGTAGCCCTGTGGATTTTTGTTTTTGCATTTTTGTATTAAAGCTGTGTTGTTTAGCAGGCCTCCTTTGTCTGGTCATTTTATAGGCCTGCTTGAGTTCATTGTTTTCCATGGCCTGTTGTGACTGTGAGTGACCACGTGGCTTGGGGCCATTTTGTAGTGGTAGTTTAGTAGTGTGCTGCTTTTTCCATATAGGCCTGCATGTCTTTTCTTTGTTCCCCTTGGCTTATGCTTGTTGTTGTGGGCGGCCTGGCCATGTGGTGGCAGCCATTTTGTGGGACCAGCCACTGTGCTTTTGCCATAGGCCTCCAAGCTTGCGGCCTAGTCTGCCAGTAGGCCCAGAGGTAGTCATCATGGGTGCATAAAAACTACTTCTGTGTTGTCTGTTGAATTTTAACATCATTTAGGGCCATGGATGGCATTGGATTGAATTGCAAAATGTGGTTTTTGGGGTGGTATTTCAGTTTTTTGGTGTGTGTTAAATAAATAGGCCTTTTTAGCCAGTAGGTAACCCTGGGCGCACAGCTCGAGGACTTTGCGCAACTCCGCACTGCGCGACAACGCGGACTTACACTTTTTATCTTCTTCGGGCGCTCAATATACCTTTTCGCGCGAGCGATAACGACTTTTTGTGACGATCGCGATGCCGAACACACAGAATTTACAATCTGGCAAAGAATATCTCTCGAGCAGCATAAAACCTTCTCGAAAATGATGATTTAGTTCATTTTGCTAAAAAAACTCCTTAGGTTGTCATTTAGATGTTGTTTTGTAAACAAGGAGTCACTTTTTTTTTTTTTACAATTTTTTTAAAGAGGAAGGAAGTTGCCCAGAGTCTCCAACTTCCTGGTCCTGTCCTTTGTCTTCACTTTCTTGTTATTGTGGGTGGCCTGGCCATGTGGGTGGCGGCCATTTTGTAAAGCCAGGCATTGTGCTTTTGCCATAGGCCTGCATTGTCTGTCTTGTCTTCCTTTTCTTGTTAATGTGGGTGGCCTGGCCATGTGGTGGCGGCCATTTTGTGGGACCAGCCACTGTGCTTTTGCCATAGGCCTCCAAGCTTGCGGCCTAGTCTGCCAGTAGGCCCAGAGGTAGTCATCATGGGTGCATAAAAACTGTTTCTGTGTTGTCTGTTGAATTTTAACATCATTTAGGGCCATGGATGGCATTGGATTGAATTGCAAAATGTGGTTTTTGGGGGGGGTCTATTTCACTTTTTTGGGTGTGTTAAATACATGCCTTTTTTGCGTGTGTATGTGTTGTTGTTGTGGTTGTTGTCTAACTTTCCAAACTGTTTTTAGCCATGTGGATTTTAGTTTTTGCATTAAAGCTGTGTGTGTTTTATCAGGCATCATTTGTCTGGCCATATATAGGCCTGCTTGAGTTCATTGTTTGCCGTGCCTTGTGCCTGTGAGTGACCATGTTGCTGGGGGCCATTTTGTGGTGGTAGTTAGTAGTGTGCTGTTTTTGCCACATAGGCATGCGTGTCTTTCCATTGTTCCTCTTGTCTTACTGCTTCCAAATCCATCCCCATTGCCAGCTGCAGCTCCCTGATGCTGCATCCATCCCACGTGATGCACAAATTTAGGCCAAACATGCTCCACTACATTTTAGTTTTTGTTCTTTGCTATTCTTATTCTTCCTGAGTGTACACACTACACAGTACACCAGGAAAGCCCTGGCCTTGTTGTCAAAGTCTCATAAATGGCTACACTGTTGTTGTTCACTGAGTTTCTAAAATTTAATAATTGAGACAACCACACACTAAGTTATATATTATATTAGTTTGATTTGTGATATCGTTTGACTGATGTTCTTCTGGCTTTTTTGCTTTTAGGTGCACAAAAGACTGAGGAGGAGGTGTGTCATCATTGCCCGTTGTACTGCCAGATAGACATCCTGCTGCTGTACACAACGTGACGTGTGACCTGACCAGACATCTCTGCAACTTGTGCAACTGAGTGCTGCTGACATCTGAAGAAGATGGGCCCAAAGAAAGCAGATACCAGGTCCTCCAGTACCAAGAAAGTTGCTATTGAGAAGAAGAAGGAACAGAAGAAGGAAGTGACACTTAAGTCTGGTGTGCCGACCAATACCTTTTTTGGGGGAAAAAAATTACGCCTGCAGCAGTAGTGTCCGGGGGGCAAGCTGGGGGCAGCACCTCCGCATCAGTGGGCCCAACCCACCAACCCAGGCCCAAGCACATGAGTGTGGAAGAGGTAGCCAGCCTAATGGTGGAAAGCAATGATGCTGAGCCTGAGATAAACTTATCGCTATCTCAAAATAGTACCCAATCAATGCAGGAGGAAACACAGCAGATAAGTGGTCAACAACAACAACAGCCGCAACCACCGCCCATAATAGTAGTTGTTGTTCCTCCCGAAGTAGGGGCAGTTCAGGAAATTGAGCCTCATGCAGAGGTAGAAGAAGAAGCCACTCATTCAGAAGATCCAGTGTCTTCCAAATCTCCAGCAAGGAAAAGGAGGGGTAGTCCATCAAGTTCTTCGCCAAGCCCCCCTTCTGATGATCTAGATGCCACTTGGCAGCCACAAACTGAGTTTGAGAGGGAGACACGTCCCAAGACCAAGCTAGGGAAAAGGAAGGTTCCAGAAAGCCTTACACTTATGGAGGTCGATGTAGAACAGCAGGATGATGATGATGAGCCAGTCATCACGAACATCACTCCCGACCCCGAGGAGATGGAGACCAACATTATTACCCTATCCAAAATCGCTGCGAGGGATGTAGCACGCATACCTCCACAGGTAACACCAACACAACCTACAGCTTCCATATTTGCATTAGCAAAGGCCCGGCAGCGACCTACATCCAGCACAACCACCACCTCAGTAGAAGTAGGTAGTGGTACAGCACAGAGTCAAATTCAACACACACCCTCCAGTTCATCCGGCATTGGAAGTGGCACCTCCAGCACGAGGCAAAAGTTAAGCTCCCCAGTTTGGGACTTCTTTACGGTTAGCGAAAAGGAGGAGAACATTGCTATATGCTCTATTTGTAATACCTCTGTTAGTCGTGGTAAGCTTGGTACAAACGATGGTACCGTAGGCCAAATAACCCATCTGAAAAAACACCACTTGATCAGCTGGGAGGACCACCTTCGCGGCATAAAAACTGCAACCATTGGTGTTGGTGGGGATAAAGGAGTAGAAGATCCGATCACGGTGGAAGAGGAAGGACAGGGAGACATTCTCTCTGGTAGTGGTACACAAAGTCTCCCTGTCCCCAGCAGTGCAGTGTTAACGTCGTCCACATCTTCGGCAACATCTCAGTGGCACAAGAGTAAGAGTCAGCCTGAGACACCAAGGAGTACCGCAATGAAAAAAGTGCGTTGTTGAGCCTAAGAGAAAGGAAAACCATGCAGCCTACCATTATCAGCATGTTTGGGGGGAGGGGCAGTACAAACGCAACCACCCAATAGCACGTTTGTACAATGCGAAGCTGGCTAAAATGTTAGCACTGGACCTTCTCCCTTTTTCTTTTGTTGAAGGGGTGGGTTTTCTGGAATTTGTGACAACTATCTGCCCAAAATGGCATGTTTCCAGCCGCTACTATTTTGCCAGAGTTGCTGTTCCAGCACTACATCACGACGTGCTGGAATTGCTTGGAAAAGCCTTGAAGCAGAGTGCTGTTCACAGTATCCACCTGACAACAGACATGTGGACCAGTTGCCAAGCCACAGATTACATGTGCATCACTGCACACTGGATCTCTTTTGCGGGGTTAGAGAACAGATATCTGCTGGTGTTGACGCTGCTGAGATTTTTCATGCCACTCGCAAACATGCAACTGTAGCCATGTTTGCCATGGAGAAATCTCATACTGCTGCAAACATTTTGGAAGAGTTTAACACCAAGGTCTTTGAGTGGCTGCGTCCAAGAGGGCTTAAGATTGGTTTTGTTGCCACGGACAATGGCAGTAATGTAGTTAAGGCCATGGGCGATGGTGGCTATTTCAGGGTCCCGTGTTTGGCACACTGCATTAACATTGTTGTTCAAGACTTTTTGAAAAATGAATCCAAAGTCAGCAACTTACTGGCTACCTGCAGAAGAATATGCACACATTTCAGCCATTCTTTTAAAGCCCGGAAGCAGCTGAGGGTCATTCAACGTGAGCATAAAATGCCAGTCAAAGCACTCATCCAGGAGGTGCCAACACGTTGGAACTCAACTTATTACATGCTTGATCGTCTGTTTGACCTGTACATACCACTCAATGCTTATGTCATGCAAAGATTAGGGGAACCTACTGTGAGAGGCATGACCGTTGAGATGGGTCATTAAATGCCTGACTGAGATGCCACTTCCTTTTGAGATCTTCACACGTGAAGTCAGCAGGGAGGACTGTACTATGGACCAAGCTATCCCATTGTTGCACATGCTAGAGCAACAGCTGAAGGATGTGTCTGAAACGTACGCAGGTGTGGATGACAAACAAGACGCATATCATTTGGCGGAGTCCTTAGCCGCTCGCTTATCTGAAAATACAAGGATTAAAAATAACATTGTGTCACAACAACATTACATTACTGCCACCATTTTGGATCCACGGTACAAAGTATTTCTGAACAGTAAGGCAGTAATTCCTTTTTCGGAAGTGGATGTTGCCAACTACAAAACTTTGATAGCTGAAGAAGCCACTAACTTCGAAAACGAACGGCTGGTAATTACAGACCCCCCACCCCAGGCCATAACAAGTACTACAGGGCATCCAGAGTCAAGTTCTACTTCGGAGCCTGAGGGCAGTGCGTTTGCCTCCCAGCAGTCACCGACACCAACACTACCAATAACATCAACAACAGCAAGAACAGGATCATCCACACTACAATCGGCAACTGATTGGTTTCTATGGCAGGGGTATGGTAAGTCCAGTGCTGATGCAAAGGCAAAACAGGCTGAGCACATCGGAGCACCCCTGAACATTGAGCGGACGGTCCAGGCCTATCTGGATGACCCAACAGAGGTCTTCATGGATCGAAACCCATTGGTGTATTGGTATGGGAAAAGAAGCCAATGGACAGTGCTCAGCAGGCTGGCGATAAAGTATCTGGCTTCCCCTGTCGCAAGTGTCTCTTCTGCGCGTGTTTTTAGTGCTGCTGGTGCCATTGTAACTTTGAAAAGGACCAGTCTCTCGCCCAAAAGCATGGAGAGGTTAACCATGATCAAAATGAATCAGCACTTTATACCACCGGATTACAAAATACGTGAATCACAGCAGGAAGAGGAGAGCGACTTGGATGACGTAAGTAGTGGGTTACAGGACCTACTTCTGTCCGAACCACCAGAGTTTGAGGACGAGCTCCTCTTCCCTGACAACTTGGCTTTCAAATTGTTACTTTCTTCCTTCCTTTATTTGTCTGTGTATCTGTCTTTCTGGTTCAAATCAAATCACAACAAATCCATCACCACCGTCTTCTCTTTTATTTCCCTATTGGAGTTGCACATCTGTGCATTTAACTGTCCACTCTTCAGAGTCCTGCTTCATCTTCCTGACTCGCCCTAATTACATTTCCATCAAGCCAGACATTGGAGTACAAGAAATGTTGCCTTTAACAGTCCCTCCATAAGAAGTGAAATGTGACTATAGCTATCCTCCGTTTTGTTTCCGAGCCGAAACTCATCACTGTCCGAAGGCTACCGCCTCTGCAGGCATCCATAACTCTTCACTGTCAGAACTTGGGCAGGCATCCAAAAGTAAACTCCTCACTGTCCGAAGGCTACAGCCTCGGCAGGCATCCAAAGCTCATCACTGTCAGGACAGAAGGTACTTGGCAGAGAAAGACAAGACTCTTCGAAGAAACTTGCTGACATTTGTGCAAACTCAATTGACCAGCAATGACCGCCACCCAGGCCGCGGCCCATCACAGCGCTGACCATGTGAAGGAACTTAAACTGTGACAAAGTGCCACAGATGAATAAGACGAAAACCGAAACAGCGACAAACACTCAAAATGAATGTAGAGTAATAATGAGGCCACTGCCTCGTTAAAAAAAACACACACCTGTCAGAACTAGGCATCTGATGATCTGACAGCCAAAGAGAAGAGCAAGACAGGTAATGATGGCATGCATTGGATGCTTGCTGACTCTGAGCGATTGCTGTTGTTTGTTGTGTTGATGTTGTGCATGAAGTCGAACTCTACTCTACTAGTTAATCTACAAAGTGAAAGTGACTCAAGTGACAGTCAATGTTTCCCTTCTTGTTGTTTAATAACCAAATTGTACTCCTACTACTGCAGGTGCAGGCCAATATCTGTTGCAATTTTTTAATATGGAATATGGACTTAATCGGAGTCACTACAGACTGAGTTGGAGTTGGACAACACGTACCACACCATGATGATGACCATACTATCTTTGCACGCAGTCAGTCAGTTGGATCAGAGATGATTGAAGGAATAACTGTGTTTCATGAAGTGGCATAAAAGGTAAACATAAACACAACAATTCAAAAAGAAAGTAAACACAGCAGACCTACATGTCCATGTAGTGGTGGAGTCGAGTGTAGTCATATGACTGACAGCGGCGCATTGATTTAGTCACTTAATTTTGAAAATGCTAGGTTGCTGTATATGCCTTTTGTCTGGCTCTGTCAAAATTTAAGGTAAATGTAGGTTGGGTCACGGGCTGGTGCTGTGGTGGGCCTGTTCTTTCTGTCCTGTTGTTGTTGTAGCTTAATGCTGTAAACAGAATATACACGATATATCCAAGCCGCCTCAGTCTGAAAGTGTTCTCTCTTCTCTTCTTGGACTCCACCGTAATTGATGCTTTTTTTTATTCATTAATTTTTCAATACCCCTTTTGTTTTTCCATCTACACTTACAAGCCGGCCTTTACCCTGTGCTATACTGTGCACACTTACCTTACCAATCCGCATCAGGCAGGCAGTGGCACCCAAGATTGATGTGCGGCGCGTCCATGGAGGATAGGACCAAGAGGAATGACGAGATTCAACTCCACAATTTGACCAGGATAATACAGTAACTTTAGTATCATTCATCATTCGTCTTTTAATTAATTTGATTCCTTTTTTCTCTTCAATCATTACGACTGTGTGTTGTGTTGTTGTTTGTTTGCTAATTGATCCCTACAACTATTTTTTAATTTTGTAAGCCCGGTACAACATGGAATTTGGGTCTCTGAGCGCATATTACAGGCAAGGCAAATTGCATAGAATATACTGCTGCCCTGTACTGTCTAATTGTCTAGTAGTAGTTAGTAAGTACTACTCATTAACCATCAAGTTATCTTCATCATCATGCATGCATTTCCTTTCTCTCACTTTATAGATTTATTGGATAAGATCATGGTTGTCTGCCAAGATTGCGCTTTGCTTTTGTTGTGTCCATGCGTACTGTTTTTCTTTGTCAAACCTTTCCCCAAACCCCCTTCCCATCCATTCATCAAACCCTAACCCTCTTCCCCGGGCTGTGATTTATATTGAGGTGTGATGTGACTACATTAAATGTACACCAATTGATCACACGCTTGCTGGGGCAGATGTGGTGAAAGCAACACTAATTCAATTTCAAGGCAGGGCGAGGATCTTCTTCTGCTTGCCCACCCATGCTCAGTCTATGTGCAAGCCAATTTTTTTCCAAAGGGACCGTCACCTAATACATCATAATTAATTGCCTGCATTGATTGGATTCATCATCAACATCCTACCACACAGCAGTAAAGGTTACGAATTACGATTGTGTTAAGTTAAGTGACTCTCTCGACACAACTACAGTTTGTAACTTCTTGTACTAGGCTGTCCCCGCCACCATTATGTTTTATTTTACTTTAGCAGTTGCAATATTGTTTGTTTGGCAGTCTTCTTCTGTACTGTACTTTACTTCGTTCTACTACTCCTCCCACAGTCGCTCTCAGGCAAGTGACTGTCTCTTTTTATTTTTTTGCAAATGCTACTGCCAGTGTCTCCTACTACCACCACAACCATGGCATCTTCTCCATTCTCTTGGGAAACCATGCAGCCATCGCTGTGCCAAACTTAATCATCATCAATCACAGGTAAGATAAGTTTGGTGGGAGGTATAATGGACTAGGAGGAGAGACTGACAGTACTAGTAGGACAAATAACTCAGTGAGGGGTACTGCATCTATCTGTTTGTGTTACATCATCGGCAGATTATTTAAATCAAACACTGGCTGTGGCCCTGCAGCAGCAAGGAAACCATGTGACGTAAATTCGTAAAACAGTAACCCCCCACAAAACATTAACATTGTATGTTTAAGTATAAATATAATTTATTACCCTAACAAAAATAAACTATCCCACACCTGACCCACCCCTCTCCCTAACCCCAACCAATGTCCAAAACGAAAAAGTCCAAACAATGTCCAGAAACCCCAATGCCCAATTCCCACCCACCAACAAAAGGAATAAAAAAGGGGCAATCCAACAGGGTCCTTTAGTTCTTATATTCGGCGGGCTTTCAGGTGTTTGTCCACCAGGCTCTTGACACGCTCCTCTAGTTGCTCCTCTAGGCGTGAAATCCGGAGGATCATCTGGCGGCGAAATGCCCTGCAGTGGCATCCAGGGTGGGGGACAGCAGTGCTGGCTGATAAAGAATTGCGGCGGCGGGCGGCTGCCAGACCGCAGCGCTGTACCACTAGAGGTGGGGCCTGGCTGGGGCCCGGGGCATCTGAGGAGGCTGCAGCTGCTGCCACCTCCTCCTCCGCCTGAGCCACCAGCCGCTGGTACTCTTCACAGATGGCCTCCAGTTTCCGGCGCCGGGCCCAGGCTGCCAACATCTTCCGGGATGGTTTTTCTTGGGAAGGAGTATCTATATCAAGAAAGAAAAAGAATATTGTTGTAACCAATACTCTTAGCAAAACAGTAACACAAAATTAATTCAACACATAGTGGCACAGTAGCACTAGCAAGAAGCACAGTACATAACATTTGTGGTAATAATCTATCTATCCTCCCACTTCCTCGGCCTCTAACATTTGTGGGAGTTTCAGGCATTATACTAGCACTATGGACTCCAGTACACAGTACACCAGTCTTCTTCTTATCTCTAGTTTAGCGAAATTACATAACCTGGTTGTAGCCGGCATGCCAGCTCAGTCAGCTATGCTTGCACCCAAGACAAACATACGAGTCATGACGCAGACTCACGTTAGTTTTATTTACTACTGTCTGCAGGTGGGGAAGCTCCTATTTTTCTATTACGGGTGGCACTGGCCATACTCTCTCTGTTACATGAAGGGCAATTGCTCAATTTCACTTTCACAGTACCCTGGCTACTACAAAAAGGCAGATTATATATCTGATCCAATGATCATTGCTTTTATATGGGACGACGACATAAGGTCAGTAGCGGTCGGTGGTGGGAGTGCTGCCGGGCGGTGACGTGGGGAGGGGCAGGGTGGGGGTAGTAAACTATGGATTACGGCCAATTACAGGTAAGTAAACATATAAATAAATAAAACTAATTTCGTTGCGCGCACTGCATCGCATTTGGCGGTGCAGTGCGCACAATGAAATTCGCTTTATTTATTTTTATGTTTACAGTAAAGTTACCTGTATTTGGCCGCGTAATCCATTGTTTACTACCCCAACCCTGCCCCTCCCCACATCAGCGCCCGGCAGCACTCCCACCACTGACCGCTACTGCATAAGGTACTTTGTTTTGACTGACTGTGTAACCAACAGATAGGCCACCCTTTGCAGGCTGGCTGACACATTCGAAAATAAATTAACATAGGTAGGGAGTGGTCCTCGGAGTCGAAGGAAGGCGCTTGATAACTAACTATACACAATATATATGATGTGCTTGCAAACTATTGTGAGTCAACTGTATTCTGAAAATACAACTTGTATTCCCTCGGCTTTGCTACTCTGGCGCGGTTTCTTTTACATTCCCTTCAAACTAAGACTCTGCATCCCGTGACAGTCTCCACCTATGCTGTCTATGATGAATACATACAGGCATCCATCCATTCTAAGTAAATGTCTATCATTCTTCTTAATCTCTCCACAAACCTTACTTTGTTTCACCAACAACCACCCATGCATCCACTCCTTCCTTGCTTGCCTTGGCTTTGAGTTTCACCCAAACACCGCTGATGATTCTTGCTATCCACAGTATCCACCCATACTGTGTCGCCCACCCAGGCAGGCATCCATTCTTCTTTCACCTTCCACCCATCCTTCAACAACACATGCATCTGATTCCTATCAGCCACCTATCCATGCTTCCAACGTATCCTTCTCTGCCAGTCCTATTAAATCTCGCCCGTCCTTCCTCCTTCCACCCTTCTTTCCCTTTTTGTTCAACACATCCATCAAGGTCATCTGATCTGGCTTTTAGTCTTCTCCATAAAACTTTCACAGCAGAGTTGGAGTCAGATAGAAGAGGCCATTGGTTACTCAACTCACGCTGCTAATGCTATTGCTAATGCATTGCTAATGCTAAGTAAAGGGTGTCTTCTTCAACCGTTGTATAATGTTCACTACAACTTCATACCTAATACGTCTCAACAACAGTACAGTGAGTGAAGTGAACACCCTTCCAGCTAGTGCAATGTCAATAAGTAATGAATATAACTTACCACTGCCCGCCACTGCTGCTGGCTCACCCCCTGTAGCTCCTGCAGGTGCCGCATCTCCTGCCCCCTCCGGAATGGTCGCATCGCCGCTGGCCCCGCCGGCACTGGTGGTCACTGGTACGCCTAGAAAAAAACATGACACATTTTTAGATGCCTGTACACCTCCCCCTATTTATTCGTTTTCACTAGCAAGATTGAAAAAAAAGTTAATACATACATATACAACATACATCACTAGTCCAAATCAGGTACTAGAGTAGAGTCAGTAGACACTAGTAGTGTTATGGTCCCTAGGGTCATTATTATAGTATACTCTACTCTTTTCAAAGTTAGCCTGAGCCATGCAACCATTTTTCGCTTCATGTCTTTTGCGCATGTTACCTCGCAGCTTGTTGTGCAGTAACAGTAAGACGCCGTTTTGAGCCCACATGAGCTCATACAGCTACTGTCTGAGCGTTGCGTACAAGAGGTCGAAAAACAAGCCACTTTGTTATGGAGTTCGGTTAGTCCGTATTGCTTAGCCATAAGTAACATGTTACACTTTTTGGCATGGCTGAGAAATGCTTGCATTATACAATCTAACGCGCACCATTTTTCTCATAACAGGCAGAAGATTCCCTTCTACGAACCAGAGATTTTCAGAGCTTATGAATGATGCATGTAACCAGTACTTCTACGTTCTACTGTGAGGGGTCTCCCAGAATTCGCACAGATCTTTTGTCTTCTATCATGCACTTGTAACAATGTTTATTGTTTTAATCTTATGCATTTTGCTGTTGGAGCTGGCTGTAGTACACTGAATTTTATAGAACAACATACAGAGCTTGTTAGTTGAAAATAAACCTTTTGAACTTACACATAGACTCTGTGGTATTTGGTGTGGTGGTGGTGGTGGACTTACATGAGTAAGTGAGCGAAAGGGTGTTATGTTCTGGGTTGTGTAATCATTGGGTATCTCCGGGTGGGTGTTCAGGGACCTAATGAGACACTATAGCTAGTCGTTCAGGGGATTGTGGGTTCACTTCTGACTGAGGTGTGAGGAAGGTCCAACCTCCCATCACCAACATCCTATTCTCTTGTGCATAGTTCTGTATGTGGCTGCGCAGAATCCCCACATCAGTAGTAGTATGTACTATATCCTATCAAAAATAGTCAAATATCTGGTTGGGCATTTTGTTTGTGGTAATTGTCAAAGCCTCAAGATTAAGAAGACTAGAAGAGGACAACCCACAGGACTGGACTCAGTGGCTAGAGCTATTGGTCAATCTGAGTTTTATTCAAAACCGTAAAATAAAGAGTGGCAAACTGGGCAAGCTTAGCTACAGACAGACTAATAGTAGTAGTACAGAGAGTCATAGCAGAGGCAGTTAGAGCTTAGAGGCAGGGATAACCAATCAATCAATCAATCACGGCATTTATAGAGCGCGCTACTCACCCGGGAGGGTCTCAAGGCGCTGGGGGAGGGGGTAAGTTACTGCTCGAACAGCCAGGTCTTGAGCTGCTTCCTGAAGGCGAGATGGTCCTGGGTTCGCCGAAGGTGAGTGGGGAGGGAGTTCCAGGTCTTGGCCGCCAGGTAGGAGAAGGATCTTCCTCCGGCGGTGGTTCTGCGGATGCGTGGTACGGTGGCGAGGGCGTGGCTGGTTGATCGTAGCTGGCATGTGGGCGTGTAGAAGGACATGCGGTCGTTGAGGTACTTTGGGCCCAGGTCGTGGAGGGCCTTGTGTGCGTGGGTGAGGAGTCTGAACGTGATTCTCTTGCTGACGGGGAGCCAGTGCAGGTCTTTCAGGTGTACGGTGATGTGGCTGTGTCGGGGATGTCCAGGATGAGTCGTGCGGAGGCGTTCTGGATGCGCTGGAGTCTCTTTTGAAGTTTGGCTGTGGTTCCGGCGTAGAGGGTGTTCCCATAGTCCAGTCGGCTGGTGACGAGTGCCTGGGTGACGGTCTTCCTGGTTTCAGTGGGGATCCATCTGAAGATCTTGCGGAGCATGCGCAGGGTGTTGAAGCATGAAGATGAGACGGCGTTGACTTGTTTGGTCATTGATAGGGAGGAGTCCAGGATGAAGCCCAGGTTGCGTGCGTGGTCCGTTGGCTTGGGTGCGGTGCCCAGGGCCGGGGGCCACCAGGAGTCGTCCCAGGCGGAGGGTGATGAGCCCAGGATGAGGACTTCCGTCTTGTCTGAGTTCAGTTTAAGGCGGCTGTTCCTCATCCAGTCGGCGACGTCTCTCATCCCGTCGTGCAGGTTGGCTCTGGCGGTAGTGGGGTCGTTGGTGAGGGAGAGGATCAGCTGGGTGTCGTCGGCGTAGGAGATGATGTTGAGGTTGTGTCGGCGTGCGATGGCTGCGAGGGGCTCATGTAGACGTTGAAGAGGGTCGGGCTGAGTGAGGATCCTTGTGGAACGCCGCAGATGACTTCGGTGGCTTCGGATCTGAACGGGGAGAGGCGGACTCTCTGGGTTCTTCCGGCGAGGAACGAGATGATCCATTCCAGTGCTTTCTCTCGGATTCCGATGTTGCTGAGGCGCTTCACTAGGGTGCGGTGGCAGACGGTGTCGAACGCCGCGGAGAGGTCCAGGAGGATGAGGGCAGCTGTTTCCCCGTTGTCGGGCCGCACTATGAGTACCCGTGCTTTACACAGATTCAAGTTTAACAAAAAAAAACAGGGGAGGGGGAGATCGGGTTTAGCGTTAAGTTAACCATAATTTAGAAACAGATAGTCAAGTCAAGATCAAATAAGCTTTTGTAAAAAATAGAATTAGGAAGTGGAACCAGAATTAATAGTTCGGAAAAAATAAGGTGCAGTAAAAGTTAGGGAAATATAAATGTTAATATTAACCACTGGAGGACTTACTGGGGCCAGCAGCAGGGCCCTCGGTAGAGGAGCGGTCCTCTGGTGGTTGTCTCGCCGACTCGGACCCCGTCATCTTGCCCCTGGGTGCTGCAGATCAGTGATCATGTAAGATATAATAAAGAAAGAGACAAACATTAATGATTGCTGTGAAACTAATAAATTATCTAAAAAAACGCTCAAAAAACGTTTTAGGAAACAATGATTGCAATAAAATTGACCTATCTAATCCGATCGACTACTGGCTTGCGGGATTCACGGACCGTCTACTTATGTATGAACACTAATCCAGTGTTCCATTCTGATTGATTCGAATCCAGAACACTAACTAAGCCTAAGTACCACCTGACCTAGCCCACCTATTCCAGGCGGGCCAATTGTTCACTAAGTCTGCATTTCCATTTTTTGTAGCCCTCAAAAATGCATAGATGAGATTGAGGACACATGCATAAATGTGTGCATACACCAAATTGTTGGTTGGTTGCGTCTGATGTTCTGCTACTGACTGACACTGCTAAGCCTACCACTCACTAAACAAACTACAAAAGGTTCTACTAAGGACTTGGATAAGCAGCACTCAGTGACAGAGGATGCGTCACGCAGACCGCTAAAAAATTATCAACTAATACTAACTAAACCTAGTATCAATCCATCCACCACTATTTGACAGGAGGACAAAGGAAGGACTAGAGTCTCTCTAGCAATAGCATTACCTAACTTAAGTTCTCTAAAGTAAACTCTTACATAATAATAAGGCCAAGCGAGCGCAAAGTTGCAAACAAGTAAGAGTAGCACCGAGCACCTGTGTCCTACAATCACAGAAGATTTTGAAACATAATTTACCTGCAATGTAAGCAGCAGTATTCTTGTTATTCATAAAAAAATTATACACAATACTTATACTACTATATATATTAGCTACTCACCAAGCCCCACGGCCTCGACACCTAGCAGGTCCAACAGGTCCTGCTCCCGGTCCAGGATGTCTGACCACCAGTGGGCCAGCTGGTTATGGGTGCGCCGGACCCCTGAGCAGCGAAACACTGCCCGGCGCACCTTCGCTCCCCGGCGGTGGCGCTCCTGGGTAGGGTACCCGGAGCCTGGCCTGCCGGCTGCTGCCAAGGTCAAGGGGAGGTGGCGCTGCACAAAAAAACAAGGGCGGCCACCTCCGCCTCGCTAAAAAGCTACCGGGCTTGCACCCCTGCAGGGCGCAGTCTGCCGCAAGGCCCTTGGAGCCGTTATTGCTGCTGCTACCCTTTGCCATGGTTCTGGGGTGTGTGGGAGGAGGCGGAAAAGAAAAGTTAGAAGGGAAAAATAAAGTTAGGGGAAGAAGTAGGAGCTTAAAGAAGAAAGTAATATAAAACAGTAGAAAAGTAAAAAAAACACAGTAAAAAGTAGAAATAAATGAGAAAAATATAGACTTAGGCACAGAGAGAGATAGATAATAAATAAAAAAAAAATGAAAAACAGTGTAAAAAACTAAGGATTGCAAAGTTTGAGGGAGGATAGAAAAGCAGGCCCAGAACCATAGCATAGAGTGAAAAACAAGATGGCCGCACCCATCTCGACCGCGTGGGTAAGTTTGCGCGATATTTCTCCCCGAGCACGCAAAAAGAGTCGCAAACACGTACGACGCGTTCAAGAACATGAAATGCGCATCGCGAGCACGCTATACGCGACCCGGAACAGGAAATAAGGCATCGAGAACGGGCGGGACAAGTGAAAAACAAGATGGCCGCGCCCATAGGCGACCGCATGGGTAAGTTCGCGAGATACTATCCCCAGAGCACGCAAACAGCATCCCGAACATGCACAACGCGTTCCCGAAGAAGAAAAACGCAAAGCGAACGGGCGCGACAAGCAACTACGCACGCTCGCGTAGCTACGCGTAGCGCTTTAACGTCTTCGCGTAGCTTCGCATAGCGGGACTACGCGAACTACGCGCTGGATTACTCACAACCTCCTGGAAAGTCTGTGTTTCTCGCTCTTCGGAAATTGTCAGTGTTATTTATTGCTCATTTGGAAACATAATCAACTCCGGGCACTCCCAATTTGATGCAGGATATTTATTGAATTCCTCAGAATCATGCATTTGATGTATTGGAGATTTTGAATTCAGATGCTGGTCTGATATGCCTTTTAGCTACTAGCAGATATCTTACCCTAGTCAGACAGTATTTCTTTATTAGTGACACATGGGTGGCACCACAGTATCTAGACTATGCTTTAAAAACTGAATTTAGGATTGAGGAAACTTCAGATGAAAATAAAGAAAGTCCAATATTTGAATCTAGGGGAAAAAGTAGTGGTAATGAAAGAATAGTCTTCACTACTGATTGAATTAAATTCATTTATATATGCATATTCCTCACAAAGCAAAACTCTTAAGCATTTTTAAGTGTTGATCGATTTAGAGGTAATTGAATCACTGAAACGTTTACTTCTATCATTGGCAGTGGTTTTCAGGGGTGTGGTACTTGAACATTGCAGGTAGTAGAGTTATTAATTATGTGGGGGGGCACTTACTATGCTTTGCAGGGGAGTCCCCTAACGTGTTGCTACGCCACTGCCTTCATAGGGGTGTTTTCTAACTAGTTTTGTTGCTGGTGATTATCAGTTTCGGGTCTCTAGCCGAGCGGAGCTTTATTCGTGATTTAGAAAACAGATAGAGCTTGGTGATAGGTTTACTTCAAGTTGATGCTTGCAATTTTAATCTTCATTTGTTCTTTGATAGGCACCCAGTTCAAAGTGGAGTGTGCTATGGGTAGATGCTCATGCTTTTTCATGCCAAAGATGATTCTAATAGATCTGTTTTTTATGACTCATCATGATTCGAGTCCTACAATGATCCATAGAACTGACAGGCATATTTACAAGCCCCTATCGCCACAGGAACGTCACTTTTAAAGACATTTCTGTGGCGATAAACCCTTCGCCTTATTTACAAGGCAGTGTTAAGCCACTTAACATGGCTTAACGCTCCCTGTAAATAAGGCCCCCTTTCACTCTACACTTAGCAAGAAAAGGGGCGTGCAATGAGTGTTGTGGTTGGCTTTCCACCGAAACACCTACTGATTTTGACGCTGCCCCCTGTTTACAAGGGTGGCGTATATAGGAGGCAGCGCCACAATTAAGACCATGGAAAACCTGGTCTTTACATGCGAAATGAGGAGAAATTATCAATTTCTCCTTGGTTTTGCTGTTTCTATGCGTGCTGCATTGTCCAGCACACATAGAAACAGCAGATCAGCAGGAATGATTGTGTATGTGTATGTGCAGGAAGGTGTCCTTCCTGCACATACACAATCATTAAATAAAATGATGATATGCTACTTCTATATGTGCTGCACAATGCAGAACACATAGGAGTTTTAAATCGCCATTCTGGATTGTTTATGTGCAGGAAGGGACACCTTCTTGCACATACACAATCATTCCCCCCACGCCGACACCCTTGCATTGGCACTAGGCAGATAGATTTAGCGCCAGTGCTAGGGGAAACACAGGGGTGCCTGATTTTTCAGAAGGGCAAAGCGAGTCATTAGCAATTTTTGCTTACTGCCATGCTTCGCCATTCTGGTGGAAATATGCCTCTCAGTTTGCAGATGTGGCAATTGAACCAGCTGTCATCACACATGGTTAGCACATTGATGAAGTAGTATTGTTTTGGTTTTTGTTATGTCTAACTTTTGAAAGATTGAAAATAACATGGCTGCCAACAAAGACACCTTCCAGCAAGCTTTGTGCAGACAAGTCTTCAGCTTACTGATACAGTCTAAATCAGTGGAGAACAGTAAATTAAGATGCATTCATGCAGCATCACATCTGGTGTTGGAGGACTTTTACATGTATGACAGTACATGTGAGAAGAATGAGCTGTTCTATAATTGACTTTGTGAGTGTAACACATGTTGGTGCTACTGTAGTAAACCTTTCAATTTGTAAATCCTGTGTTACTAGCAATTTTCCAGTGATGTTAAAATGGTAACCAGGTGAAGTCATCTAGGCCAAGGATACATTTAAATTATGCAGGTGATAATTGCCATATTGCTTTACAATTTTGTGTAACAAAGTTTACGCATATTACCGACAGTATGCCATTACATCACATCACATAATGAAAGTCATGATCAGGGAAATATTGTAACACAAGATGTTAAAAAACAACTTCCATCCAGTGGTGGGGGGTCAGGTATTTCTAAGGAGGACTCCTATAAAGTAGGTTTTATATGACTTGGGTTTAGTTAAATTGCACATTTCACTTCCCACATTGTAGTACAGTGCTTCTCACAGTTGACCTTTGTGCCAGGAGCACTGTCGAGTGAAGATCTGCAATATTTTTACATATTGAGAACCCCTAAAGTCTCCCTTAGGTGTTCCAGGAGTGGTGGATCCTGTAGATATAGGCAGGGCCCTTATAAATGTTTTATAAGCCCTAGTGTTGGAGAAAATGCCCAGTACAGTTTCCCCATTGCAGATCCCCAGGCAGATAGGTTAACATGGCAAGAAGTTATTATTAATAATTCCCACCAGGAAACCTAGCAAAATATCGTCCAAGGACTTACTGCCATGATATTGATTAAACCAACAATATGCTATTGTTCAATTCATCCTAAAATGTACAGACAAGAAGTCATAAGACTTTCTTGTCTGTAAGTCAAAATTCAGCTTTCCAGTGATCTGCCCTGATTGGGCAGCCTTACGTGGATTAGCCAGGCTGCTTTGATGAAGTGATAAGTAGCCCCTGTTGTGAAAGAGCCAATCTGGGAGGAGAGGGTTCTGCTGAACAGGAATGCCAGCACAAGAGGCGGGGGGTTATAAACCATGATCATCATAAGAAGGTGGAGACAGGCAGAAGAAGACAGTTTTATTTACACCTCTACCCTCTGAACCCAGCCAGATGGCAGTCTTAAGGAAGGAATGTGCTGATGCCAGGGGAGGGAGTCTATGGAGATAAGTCATCCTGGAGGTTGGTTTAGCCAGCTCTTGCCTCTCTGCTGACACTTCAGCCATATTGAATTTTGGAGAAATAGTGCTTTCTGGGAGACCACTGTGCCACACTTTGGAGAAACTGGCCGTGCTCTAAGGTGTTGCCCTGGACCTCTTAGCACAGGAGTGCCCTCCTGTGTGACCTCAGAGAACACTGAGTAAGTATCTAACATGGGCAGTGCCTCTCAGATCTGCTGGTTGAAACAAAGGAAAGAAGAAGGGTCCATGCTAGAAGTTTAAATTTGCCTCACCCAGGACCTGCACTCTGGAACTGCAGCCCTGTGGTACTAACTTGCATCAAGAAAACTAAATAGTGGTCTCCCAGTAAGCTACAGGTTACCAGAGTTCACCTGGACCATCACCACCAAGAATCCCCAGCCTGGAGTGCTACCAGTGGATTTGCAAGGGTTTTGTCCAAGTGGATTGTGGGAATTGAAGTCTCAAACTTTCAAGGCCCATCTTGGAGCTTCCAGACCCTTGGAGTAAGTTTTGGACACTTTGGACCCTCATACGAACTTCAGGAGGAAGTTCCAGAAGTTTGGAAAACTTTCGGGCAACTTTGAAAAAAAAGCTCCATAAGTGGACCTACTTGGCCTGGCAAGCCTAGCCAGCAACCCTCAATCCCGAGCCGGCCTGCCCTCCAGGTTCATCCCGCTGAAAAGCTCTGGAGGTCCGACTTCCACAGTTTTACCGGGAGTTGGTTGAAACCCAAGCCAGTGAATCCTCACCGAATCCGGCCTGGTGAATAGCAATAGGGGCCCTTGGTAAAACAGCTCTGTAAAAGTTTCTAAATCCTAACATAGAAAAGG
The DNA here is from genome assembly GCA_963921515.1 of Calotriton arnoldi. Lineage (NCBI taxonomy): Eukaryota > Metazoa > Chordata > Amphibia > Caudata > Salamandridae > Calotriton > Calotriton arnoldi. The sequence goes on from CAWUFW010000945.1 coordinate 782,072, forward strand.
TGACCCATACCAACCACAAGAGTCAAGTCGCCCACCTTCAACCGTGGGCCGGCCTGGATCTCTGGTTCATCCCACTAAAAAGCTCCAGAGGTCTGACTTCCATAGGTTTGACCAGGAGCTCATCGCAAGTCAAGCCGGCAAACCCTCATTGAATCCAGACTGGCTGAGAGCTTCGTGGGACCCCAGAAGGTAAAAACTTTGACCGAGATCTCCACAAAGGGCAGCCGAGCAGGTATAGCTTTCTATGTGCTATATAGTGCTAAATCTTTAAAAAATCATATCTCCAGTTGTCTACATTCGATTCTTTTTGTTTTAGTGTCATTTTAACCCCTTCGATGCGCGTGACGAGCTCAGCTCGTCATGCTGCGCGGTAGCGCTGTGCGCATGACGAGCTGAGCTCGTCACGACCACACCCGCGATCGGAATGTCCAGCACACGAGCGGAATTCCGATCGCAGTCAAGGGGTTAAAGATAACATTATTTCCAATTTTCATAAATTGGTGTTGGAGTTTTATTGTCTTAACTATTTACTGAATTGGTGTTTTTAAATGCTTACTTAACTGTCTTAGAAGTTAAGCCGGCCTGTTGCAGTCAAATACCAAGGGTTGAGCATGGGAATAATTTTCTGAGACCTATTCTGAGCCCTATATTGTGTTAATGACCTTGTTGCCAGTGTAAGATATATATGTATCACTACCAATAATCCACTTTCGAACTATACATATATATATATATTAGTTGCCACTGGAGAAAAAATGCAGCACTCCCAGGAGTTTCATAAACGCAGTTCTTTATTGGAAGCACCCACTTTAAACAGCTTTCTGCTAGAGCCCCATTATACATTTCGACTTCCGTCTTCTTCAGATGGTGATTGCTCTCAGCTGTTCCACACGTTGTGCTTTTTTGTCTTTCACTAGCGCATTCTGGAAAATGTAGTTTACTGGCTGAGTGCGTGATTATAAACATGAATATTACTTTTCCTGTTTTTAATATTTGTTTCCAGAAATGCCCCTTTAGTACTTCGACAATATCAAGAAAAAGTAATATTCATGTTCGTAGCTCTGTCTGGGCTTGTAGGCCCGTCGGCCCGTTATTCTCCCTCTGCGAGTTAGCCCGTCGGGTTGCAGCTCGAAGGGCTCGCAGCTGTAACTCTGCAAGCCAGCCCGTTAACTGATAGCTGTGTGTCTGCTAGCAGGCCTGTTGGCCCGTTGGTCTCCCTCTGCGAGTCCGGCCACAGCTCTCCCTCCTCGAGCCAGTACGGTGCTGTGCTTTTGCGAGCCAACGGCTCGTAGGTCTCCCTCTGCGAGCTGAGCCCACGGGCTGCAGCTCTTCCTCTGCGAGCCTGCCCGACGGCCCGCAGGTGACACTCTGCGAGCCGAAATTGGGAATATAAGGCGGCTGTAAAAAGAGCCCTTATGTTTATTAGTTGGAGCTACATGTAAGTGCGAAGGCACAGCTTCAAGTTAATCAGGAAAACTCGGTTTCCCTTATCTGTGAAGTGTACTCCATCACTTCTGTAGATATCAGCCAGATCAAAACGTATGTTGTTGTTGTTGTTGTAAATCAACCCCATTCTATGGTCTCTGAGGTATGCAGACACAGCTTTGTTGACATTCTTCCTAGATTTTTCAATCTTATGACAAAATTGGTTTGACCATTTCCGCTTCTGTCTTTGGCATATATTGGAATATACAAAGACAGTTTGAGGCAAAAGTAACATCAATTGTCCAAATGTGTCTTTCATAACCTACCCCAGTCAATGTGCCTAGGTTGTTACCACCACAGTGCACAATCATGAGATCAGGGTGTTGGAGATGCAAACAGGTTTTAACCAAAGTGAGCAATTGGTGCCACTTCAATCCTCTCTCTGCAAACATTGAATGTGCACATTTTGTAAACCTAGGTCTAAGTCAATACGTCTCTGTTCTGCATACCTCTTGCACCAGAAAACATAGCTATGTCCTACAATCCACATTAGCATTTTGAAGGTATGGCTACAACATATGGATAAATGTCTGTAGCTCATGCAGTCTGTTCCTAGAATAAGAGATATGATTAAACATGGGGAACTACTTTTTTTTTTACATACAAAACGTTAACCGATTGTGAGATGAAATGTATTGTGTCCTAAAAAGTAGGGTGTATATTAGTTTTGATGAAAAGCATCTTTGTGATTGGTTAATAAAAAAGCAGTTTATACGTGGAGTACATATTATAGGATGAAATTTGCTCAGCTCAACCACACCTGCTAATTGTATTTGGAAGGTGCAGTTCAAACTTGAAAGAATGGTGAACTTTTGACCTCCACGTGCCGTTAAATGTTGAAAAAAAATGTTGCAAAAAGAAATATCGGTAGGTTTAAAAAAATGATGAACTTTTAACCTGCACGTGTCGTAGAATGTTCTAGAAAGTGGTGATACAATACGTTGAACTTTTCACCTGTATGTGTCCTTAAAAAAACTGTTTATATGGAAAGTTAAAAAATAACCAATAAAGAGAGGTTTTGCAATCTAAAAAAATAAGGAACTATTTTGATTTGTTCTTTATATGTATCTATGTGTGGAGCAACAGGGAAATTCTGCCATTACTGGTTCCATTCTTGATGAAAGCGGTGCATTAGATGTACTGGGTGACAAGAAAAGAATTGCATGCGTTTGTGACATTTGAAATCTGCATACCAACTACGAAGGTAAATTAGAAATTAAGAAGGTGTGTTATGTGTTTTTGTAGTAGTGGTTAAGTATTTGAGACGATATTTTTAACTTTCAAAGTGAATGACAACAGATGCAATGGAGCCAACGATCATGCAGCTCGGACACCCAACACTGCTCCGCCACCCCCGCCACCAGCCCTTTGTCCGCCATCCCCCTCACCTCCCCCACCCCACAAACAAATGTGACAGCAACCTTAGGAAACCTGGAACGTACCAAATTGGCTGATGTCGCACAATTATAGTGAAGAAGATGCATGTGAGGTTGGACAAATAAGAATCTCAGTCATCTATGGATTTACAAATAAAACATTTTATTTAAACAAAATAACAAAATAAAAGTACGTACAGGTATGGCGTGTCATCCCTCGACAATTTGTGAATCACAGCCTGCAAGACAAAAGAAAGATAAGATTGTGCGTCATGCGTCCATGAAAGGAGAGAGAGAGAAAGAATGAGAGAGAGGAAGAGACAGAGAAAGAAAGAGTGAGAGAGAGGAAGACAGAGAAAGAGAGAAAGAGTGAGATACAAGGAAGAGAGAGAGAAAGAGAGAAACAGTGTGAGAGTGAGACAGAGAGGAAGAGAGAGAGAAAGAAAGAATGAGAGAGAGAGGAAAAGAGATAGAAAGAGAGAAAGAGTGTGAGAGAGAGAAAGGAAGAGAGAGAGTGAGAGAGAGAGAAAGAGTGTGAGTGACAGAAAGGAAGAGATGGAGAGGGAGAGTGAGTGTTAACACTGTGGAGAAAATCCTCACAGCTCACCTTTCTGCCACCGGTGTGTCTCCAACCACGTGCCGGGACATAGTGCAGTCTTGAAGTTTAGTCATCTGAAACGTAGTATAGAATCAGTAATGGCAGAGTACATACAACTGCACTGTCCTAATTCTCTGTTTTGCCCCTGCGCACGCAGGCTGCTGCACCCCATCGACTCCCGCCGCCCAGAGGTGTCTGCCCGCCTCTGCGCACCCATACTGCTGTACCCCAACCACTCCCACTGCCCAGAGGTGACTGCTCGCTGCTGGGGAAACAAGCCTCTCTGCTCACCTTCCGCCACCGGCGTGTGTCTAAGAGGGTCCACCACGTGCCAAAGCAACCTCCTCAGGCGTTGCGTATATGCGGTCAAGCCGAGCTCACAATTCAAAGTGGGTTTTGATTGCAGGATGGCCACGCATCATCGCAGGCTGCACACGCACTCAGCTCTGGTGGCACTAACTCAGTGGAACTGAAGTCATCGCCTCGTGGTGGGAGGTCCGTGTCGGGGGGGGGTCATCAATATGTGAATCACAGCCTGCTAGACAAAAAGCAAGATAACATTGTGCGTCATGCATCCATCAAAGGAGAGAGAGAGAGAAAGAGTGACAGAGAGGAAGAGAGAGAAAAAGAAAGAAACAGAGAGAAAGAGTGAGAGAGAGAGGAAGAGAGAGAGAAACAGTGAGAGAGAGGAAGAGAGAGAGAAAGAGAGAAACAGTGTGAGAAAGAGGAAGAGAGAAACAGAGGAAGAGTGAGTGAGAGAGAAAGAAAGAGAAAGAGAGACAGAGGTGGAGAGAGAGAAAGAAAAAAACAGTGTGAGAGAAAGGAAGAGATAGAGTGAGAGAGAGAGAAAGAGTGTGAGGGAGAGAAAGGAAGAGATGGAGAGGGACAGTGAGTGCCCACACTGTGGACAAAACCCTCACAGCTCACCTTTCCGTCACCGGTGTGTCTCCAACCACGTGCCGGAACATAGTGAAGCCCTCAAGCTTACTCATCTGAAACGTAGGATGGAATCAGTAATGGCAGAGTACATACAATTGCACACGCCTAATTCTCTGTCCCGCCTTTGTGCATCCAGGCTGCTGCACCCCATCCACTTCCACTGCCCAGAGGTGTCTGCTCGCCACTGTGCACCCAGGCTGCTGCACCCCATCCACTTCCACTGCCCAGAGGTGTCTGCCCGCTGCTGCGCACCCAGGCTGCTGCACCCCATCCACTCCCACTGCCCGGAGGTGACTGTCCACCACTGCGCACCCAGGCTGCTGCACCCCATCCACTTTCACTGCCCGGAGGTCACTGCCCGCCGCTGCGCTAACAAGCCTCTCTGCTCACCTTTCGCAACCTGCGTTTAGAAAAGAGGGCCTACCACGTGCCGCTGCAAGCCTCAAGCCCGGGGCCCGCGGACACGGCACCCTGCATATCATGCAGCCACGCTCCACAGGCCACTAGGTCTCACATTTGGTGCTGGGTCTTGATTTCGCCATGGCAGAGGACATACCAGTGCACCGGGCTTTTCATTGCAGGCTGCACACCCGCTCAGCCCTTGCGGTGCCACTAAATCTGTGACCAGCGAGGCAACGCCACGTGCCGGTAGGCCTGCGCTGTCTGATGGCTCAGGCCTACACTGCGGTCCAGCAGGGCACACAAAACCTGAGCTGTCCAGACCGCCGGGACGGGCCACCACCGTAGGCTGTACACCCGCTCAGCAGTTACGGTACCCGTACCTCAGTGGACCGAAAGTCACCGTCCCGTGCCGGTGTGCCTATGCCGGCCGCAGTGCATCCGGTGCGAGCAACTCTGAAATGGCGTCGAGCACGTGCGCCCGGTCTTTTTTATTGGCAGGGTCACGTGTCCTGTGACGCACATTCAGTGGAGTGTTGCAGCTGTAGCAATACAGGGCCATGCAAAGTTCAAGTTTCAGTTTTTGACACATGGAGGGCAGTCAATTAGAGCCAAGCTTGTGTTCGGGGTTAGGCTGCGCCAACATATGTACTTATACAATTACTCCGCCAATCTCCAAGCACTTATAAATTCACTATACACTCTCCTTGCAGTACTCTAATGATCCAGTCTCTACGTACGTACTTGTACAATGACCGAGAGAAAGTTACATAACCAAAGTTTTCCCCACTGCCAGAGGTAACATGGTTGCATACCCTGTCCACAGCACAATGTAATGTGGTAGGGCCCAGGGGCGGCATCTTGCATACATAATGAACACACAGACAGATAGATAGTGGAACTGGGTACGGGCATGTGCGCTCGACTCATTTTTATTACCAGGGTCACATGTCCAGTGACGTCTGTGCTGGATGAGTGTGGGGTGAGTGTAAGCCAGCCGTCCGGGAATGGTTGGTGCTGGCAACAAGTACAACAGTAATCATTTGATCAGACACACAAATTCAATCATAAAGGGTCAATGATTTGTGCTGCACTAAGGTAGGGGCAACAGATGTGAAATAATACACACAAGATTGTATCGTAAAGGGTCCATGACTTATGGTACACTGAGGTAGGGGCAGCAGATGTGAAATTATACACAAAACATTGTATCATAAAGGGTTCATGAGTTGTGCTGCACTGAGATAGGGGCATCAGAAGCATTCAGCATATGCGCAGCCAGCGATGATGCGTGGTGCGGGCGAGCCGCACTGGGAGCAATGTCTGATGCCTACTGGACTGAGTCATCTGCAATCAATGTGAATTGTGAGCCCTGCTGACCACAGTGTTGGCCGGAGGCAGTGGTCAGGAAGAGCCCAGAGCCACGTGGCATTGACTTGAGCTGCATACAGTTACTGGTAGGTGTGGCGCTCAGCGTGTGCGCAGCCAGCGATCATGCAATGTCTGTTGCCTACTGGACTGCGTCATCTGCAATTGATGTGAATTGTGAGCCCTGCTGACCACAGTGTTGGCCGGAGGCAGTGGTCAGGAAGAGCCCAGAGCCACGTGGCATTGACTTGAGCTGCATACAGTTACTGGTAGGTGTGGCGCTCAGCGTGTGCGCAGCCAGCGATCATGCAATGTCTGTTGCCTACTGGACTGCGTCATCTGCATTCGCGTCTCGATCTGAATTGTGAGCCCTGCTGACCGCAGTGTAGGCCGGAGGCAGTGGTCAGGAAGAGTCCACAGCCACGTGGCGTTGACTTGAGCTGCATAGAGTTAGTGGTAGGTGTGGCGCTCAGCATGTGCGCAGCCAGCGATGATGCAATGTCTCTTGCATACTGGACTGCGTCATCTGCAATCGCGACTCGATCTGAATTGTGAGCCCTGCTGACCGCAGTGTAGATCGAAGGCAGTAGTCAGCACAGACATCAAGGAATGATTTTTGCCACTTCCTCTTGACAAAATTCGAGGACATAGAGTACAATTCTGTCTGCAATTAATAAATCAAGACTCAATTTGAATTGTGAGCTCTGCTGTCCACAGTATAGAATGCCATTCAGTGTTCCTTTGGACTTGCAAGATGAATTTGGTCATTGTACTAAATCTATAACTGATATAAAACAAGTTCTTGAAGCAAGGATACTAAAAGGATATTATGTAGGTTTTAGGGACGTAATACTTAGTTGCCTACTGGACTCTGCAATTAATGAATCAAGAGTCAATTTTAAATGTGAGCCCTGATGACCGCAGTGTAGGCCGGAGGCAGCGGTCAGCAAGGGGCCACAGCCACGTGGCATTGAGTTGAGCTGTACAGTTAGTGTCACCTGAAGCAACCAGCGTGTGTGGAGCCTGCGATGATGCGTGGTCCGGGCGGGCCGCACTGGTAGCAATGTCTTTTGCCTAATGAATTCTGTCTTAATAAGTCCACGTGGCGTTGACTTGTGGTGCACTGAGTTAGTGGCACCTGAAGCACTCAGTGTGTGTGCAATCTGTGATGATGTGTGGTCCAGGCGGGCCGCACTGGGTTCAATGTCTCTTCCCTACTGGAGTGCGTCATCTGCAATCGCGACTCGATCTGAACTGTGAGCCCTGCTGTCCGCAGTGTAGATCAAAGGCAGTAGTCTGTACAGACATAAGTCTGTGGTGCTCTGCTGCTGGGTTTGCAGCGGGCCTGTGTCGAGGAGGCCGGCGGTCACGGCGGAGGCCTCGTGGCAGAGTGAGGGCTGCCGCCCTGGCAGACGCTTTGGCCTTCCCACAAGTGAACCACACCAACAGCCCCAGCCTATTTATTCATACTTCTACGCTGGAGTGGCGTACGTTGGACCAGCACACTCCGCTTCCAGGGGGGGACAACACAGCTACATGACCGAGATCTTCCCCACTGCCTGAGGTAACAAGGTTGCATCTATTGTCCACAACAATACAAGCACCAGCAGTATATGTCCCATGGAGAGGTTTGTGCTCTGCATAGTGAGGTCTGTCCACCACATCAACGCTACACTTGGTATTGTGTGCATTTTTATTGATGGGTGACTTGCGTCCTTCACACATACTTGGTTGCCACATCTCCCAAGATTCAGCTATTGTGTGGCTGAGGGACCATGCCGTTTTTGAAGGTCCGCTGTCCTGTTCTGCGCTGCCTTGGTGGTAGTAGGGAGGGGGGTGGTCTGGGGGGGAGGTCCTGAGGGTGATGGCATGAGTGTGTAGACCTAAGAACCAGTGATTAGATATGTAGTAAGTAGTATTGGTGTGTCTATGGTTTCAAAAATGGTATTCTGTTTTTTGGAGTGGGTGTATCAAAGGTTATATTAGGGTGTGAGAAGGTGCATCAGATTGTCACATGGATGATGTCATCAGTGATGTCATCAGTGATGTCATTTGAGATGTGATCAGTGATGTCATCAGTGATGGCACTGACCATGTCATGAATGATGTAATATGTGATGTGATCAGCAGTGCATTGCAGGGGCGCGAGTTATAGTTAGCTGAACTAACTATAACAGTGGAATTTCTATGGTTTTGTACGAGTGAAATGTCCTGCTAACTATAACGTCCCTGAAACCTATGGTTTTTTCAGTGAATATATATATATATATATTACTTTTTAAAAAAGAAGAAAAAAATGGTTGTTACAGAACCATTTATTCTGGTTTAAAAAAGAAAAGCTATATGTAGTATAAATACTTGAGTCAATGGATAGTGTCTGTGTGATTGCATGAGTGAGTATGCAGTGTCTGACTGAATGGATGAGTGCATTGGTAGTGCCTGGGTGATTGCATGAGTGCAGGGTTAGTGCCTTAGTGAATGGATGAGTGCATGGGTAGTGCCTGAGTGCAAGAGTACTGCCTGACTGATTGCATGAGTACATGGGCAGTGCCTGGGTGATTGCATAAGTGAAGGAGTACTGCCTGGGTCATTGGATGAGTGCATGGGTAGTGCCTGAGTGACTTTATGAGTGCAAGGGTAATGACTGGGTGCTTAGATCAGTGCATGTGTACTGCCTGAGTAAAAGGATGACTGCAAGAGTAATGCCTGAGTCATTGGATGAGTGCATGGGTAGTGCATGAGTCATTGCATGAGTGCATGGGTAGTGCCTGAGTGAATGGTTGAGTGCAAGAGTAGTGCCTGAGTGATTGCATGCCTGCATGGGTAGTGCCTAAGTGATTGCATGAGTGCATGGGTAGTACCTGGGTTATTGCATACATGGAGGAGTAGTGCCTGGGTGATTTGATGAGGTGTATGGGTAGTGTCTGAGTAGAAGGATGGGTGCAAGGGTAATTCCTGGGTCATTAGATGAGGTGCCTGACTGAATGGATGAGTGCATTGATAGTGCCTGAGTAAATTGTTGAGTGCAAGAGTAGTGCCTGAGTGCTTAGATTAGTGCATAGGCAGTGCATTGTGTGATTACATAAGTGCAGGGCTACTGCCTGGGTCATTGGAAAAGTGCATGGGTAGTGCCTGAGTGCAAAGGTAATAACTGGGTGCTTAGATCAGTGCACGTGCAGCGCCTGAGTAAAAGAATGACTGCAAGAGTAATCCCTGGGTCATTGGATTACTGAATGGGTAGTGCCTGAGTGAATGGATGAGTGCATGCGTAGTGCCTGAGTGAATCGTTGAGTGCAAGAGTAGTGCCTGAATGATTGCATAAGTACATGGGTAGTGCCTCGCTGATTGAATGACTGTTGAGGTAGTGCTTGGGTGATTCTATGAGTGTATGGGAAGTACCTCAGTGAAAGTATGAGTGCAAGGCTAATGCCTGGGCCATTGGATGAGTGCATGGATATTTCTTGAGGGAATGGATGAGTGCATGGGTAGTGCCTAAGTGAATGGTTGAGTGCACGAGTAGTGCCTAAGTGATAGCATGAGTGCATGGGTAGTACCTGGGTGGTTGTATGAGTACAGGGGTAGTGCCTGGGTGATTGGATGAGTGCATGGGAAGTACCTGAGTGAAGGTATGAGTGCAAGGCTAATGCCTCGGTCATTGGATGAGTGCATGGGTAGTGCCTGAGAGAATGGATGAGTGTATGGGTACTGCCTGAGTGAATGGTTGAATACAAGAGTAGTGCCTGAGTGATTGTATGAGTGCATGGGCAGTGCCTGGGTAATTACATGAGTGCAGGGTCACTGCCTGGGTGATTAGATGAGTGCATGAGTAGTGTCTATGTGAAAGAAAGAATGCAAGGGTAATGCCTGTGTTATCCTATTGGTGCAACACTTGTGCTTCAGAGAATGGATGAGTGCATGGGTAGTGTCTACGTGAAAGGATGACTGCCTGCCTTATTACATGAGCAACGCAATGGTAGTTTTCAAGTAGTCTAAAGTATCAACATTATTTATATTAGAAACAAATAGCATATAATTAAACTTTAAACATTTTTTAATGTTATCATGCATATTATGTTATGTATTCTTACCTTTTAAGTAATTTAGATAGATTACTCAGTAGAAGCATTTTAGAGTAGTATTCACCTTAACAGCATTTAAACTCTATTCAAAGTTCAACAGTACCTACTATAAAGAAAAAGAAGAGGGGGCGTGTCCAAGATGGCGACCGCATAGGACGTGTATCGCGGTCCCTCCGGCATCGCCGCTCTAAAGCTTTGATCTTGCACCCCATCCGCCGCTTCTAACGGGCGGGGGACGAGAGCGAAACCCTGCTGCTGCCTGGGGGGCCATCTGGTGAGTGCACAATCCTTGACGGCGAGCGGAGACTGTGTGGCTGAGGGAAGCTGTGGCCTGCGGCACAGCGAGGCAGCGCCGTGATCTCCCAGAGGGCCGCGCCGCCCACACAGCAGTTTCTCACCAGTTGCCGCGTAGTGCAGCGGACGGAGAGCGATACTCGAGCCCCCTGCTAAGATGGCGGGACACTGCAGCATCGCGGCGGGGGCCGCTTCCTACCTCAGCATTGGTGTGCTTCCCTGGCGGTCCCCCAGCCAGCGGCCGCAGGATAATCCCCGGCGTGGGAGCGGCCTAGTGTGCGGCCTGACAGCGGGTGTGCAGAGGAGCGGAGGCAGGCTACGGGCACAGAGGGCGCGCACATGGAAGTGGCTTGGAGGCACTGGAGCGCCTCGGTCTGCGTTGCCAAGCAGACATCGGTACACCCAGCACCACAAGAGATACGGCCTGGTGGGCCCACAGCAAGTACCAGTGAGTGTGCTGCGTGGGGTAGAAGCGATCGTGCTGCCCCCCCTGGCATGCACAGCCTCCTAGGGGTGGACTTGTGGAGCACCCCTGGGCCTGCCCGCTATAAAGAACCTGAGGGCAGTGCGACAGAGACCCCGAAGTGGAGTGGGGGCACTTGTTAAGGCCTGCGGGGACATCGTGCGGTGGTGTTGCTACGGCGAGGGCCCACACTTGACCACGCCACACACAGAACAGATGGCTGCGTGCTCTCCCTGTGGGGGGCTCCTGCGATCAAGGTACACAGCTCAGGTGGGCAGCCTGCACAGATTCCGAGCCCCCCCTGCCCACGGGCACCACATCCATCGGCCCAGCAGTGTCCTCCCCAACTTTTGGGCATGCCCACTGACGGTGGGGTGTCTGGCCCTGTGGTGAGGGGGTCAGCTGATTTGCCCGGAGAGGCCCAGTGGCCAGAGGCAGACACCAAATAGGCCCGCATGGCGAGTGCACAACTCAAGAAGGAATGCTCCGTGAAGGACATGCTGCAGTCCAAGGCCGCCCAGGGCCAAGCTGGCCAAGGGGTGGAGGCGTCTATGGGGCCTCAGGATGGAGCGGACACGCCAGCTACGAAGGCCTTTATGACGTCGCTCTTCGCGGCACTCAGGGAGGATCTTCAAGAACTCAAGGATCAACTGGCAGCTGACCTCCGGGAGATGTGACGCGATTTTTCGGAGATTGGGGACCGGGTGGCCACGCTGGAGGAGCACGAGAATGGGCGTGATGAAGAAATGGCGATGATGCAACAGGAAATATTGCAACTCAAAGAACAGCACATCGACCTCCAGGGGAGGGCGGAGGACCTAGAGAACCGCTCCCGCCGCAATAATATACGCATCCGGAGAGTGAAACAGGGGGCTGAGGAAGGCGACATTGGGGAATTTGTCCAGGCCGTCTTCCGTCAAGTGTTGGGCCCGGAGCATACGACTGAGGTGCAGATTGACAGGGTTCACCGAGTGGGTCCACCCCGCCGGGGCGCGGCCCCGCCACCAGATATCCTAGCATGTGTGCACAACTTCCAGCTGAAAGAACTCATCCTTTGTAAGGCCCAAGACACACATCCCATGCAGTTCCGATGGCATTCCCCACTGCTCTTTCAAGATTTATCTGCTGTCACCCTGATCAAGCGGAGAGAATTTCGGCTAATCACCCAACACCTGAGGGAGAAGGGGATCTCCTACGCTTGGGGGCACCCCTTTCAAAAATCATCTTTAAATATCAGGGCGTCAACTACGATCGTTGCGGGAGGCCGCCGACCTCCTGGGCCTCCCTAATCCAGACTCGTCCTGCCAGCAATCTGCGGCCGCCACCAGTAGAACCAGATCCAGACGCTGGCAGGTAGTGGGGAAATCCTCTCTGTCCCACAGAACGGATTCGGCAGCGATGGTGAAAGAAAGAGAAGAAGTCCTGGCTTCACTGACCGGCAGCCCTGCTCATGCGTCTCCCACCTGATGCTGTTGTCTAGATCGTTTCTGGGATCCTTATCGTGGCTGGGCTGAAGGGTCGCCGCTCCTTGGCTCTCATGGACCTGTGTGGACACACTGTCCCCGAACTGTGTCACTCCGACGAACTTTCGTCACTCCCGCTCTGCTGCGGTAGTTCATCACTTAGTTTTCGTGCTGGCCTTCATTGGGCTGGTCCTTACTCGCTTGAAATGATTAATGTTCTGTTGTTCTTGGGGTTGTTTTCTTTTTGGGATAGGGAGGGTTCTCTCCCCAGTGAGCCTTTTTCTTCTTTGCACTTACTCTTGTCTAGCGATGTCTGCCTCCCTCCTCCTCGGGCCCCTCTTCATGCCCTGCCTCCACTGCGCCACCCGAGGCCCCATGGTAGCCCCAGTTGGTCCGCCTTTTATAGATGGAAATCAAGGTAGTTAGCTTCAACGTCCGGGGTCTTAACAACCCCCACTAAACGGAAGGTGGTCCTTTCCCTGCTCGAGCACTCTGGGGGTGATGTTTGTCTTCTTTAGGAAACCCATTTGCTCCATAGTGACACACACCGCATGCGCCATAGTCACTTTCCCTTGCAGTTTTGGTCCTCTGGGAATAGTAAGCGGGGTGGGGTGGCTATCCTGCTTTTCAAACATTTCAGTGGTTCAGTGGTGGGGCCCATCGCTGAGATCAAGGATCACCTACTAGCGCTGCACTTCCGTATAGGGCCTTCTTCCCTCACTGTAGCATCTATTTACTCCCCAAATGATCGACCGGAGAGGTTCCTGCTAGATGCCTGCGCTGACATGCTGCACACGCCCGATCCTATGGTGGTGGTGGGGGGCGACCTCAACGTAGTGATGGATGCCGGGCTGGACCGCTCAGGCTCACGGACAGGGGGTGCGGGAGCTCTATCGGTGAATGGAGGCGACTGGCTGCGCGACGCAGGGATTAGAGATGCCTGGCGCTGCTTGTAGGAGAGTAGGATCTGCTTCACATGGGTACCCCCACTTTTTGCTGATGCTTCACTGTTTTTTGACATTAGTCTGGCTGGGGCCCTGCTAATCAGAACCCCAGCCTAGCTGCTTCCTCTCTAAAATGGTTTCCATGTGCCTTAGGCACATCACTGATTGGGATCTGGAGTGCCCTTATAAGTCCCTAGTATATGGTACACTATGTACCAAGGGCATAGGTACCTCAGAGGCCTGCCAGGGGCTGCAGCATGTATTATGCCACCCCTGGAAGGCCATCCAAACTGACACCACAGGTCTGCTACTGCAGCCTGGGTAAGGTGGTGCATGCACCCCTTACTGTGATATAGGTTACCTATATCACTAAATACATACACACATATAAACCTATAAGTCACTCCTAAGGCAGGCCTTATCAATCCTAAAGGCAGAGTGCATGGTTCCTATGTGAGAGGGTGCCCCTGCATGAGCAGGGCCCCTCTGCAGCGTTCGGAGACCATCTCTGATGCTGTTTGTAGTGCAGCCTGACCATATACTCTTAAGCGCATTATATCCTCGCGGTAAAATGCTAACTTTGGAATGGCTGCACCTAAACATGTTGTGTTTGGTGTCAAACATCTTGGAATACTACCCCCCGCCAATCCTGGCGGCGGGGGTAGCATTCCACCCTTCTAGAGGGAAAGACATGTTAACTCTGACTAGTCCGGTAACTTCTTTCCAGAGCCCTGGCATCACAAAATGGATGCTGCTGCCACAGACACGAGTCTGGCCTCCTGCTGCTGGACGAAACTCCGGCAGGGGAGGCCTGGACAATAGGTTTCCTGTCCCAGGGAGGTGTGACCACCTCCCCAGACAGGATAATGTGTATTGGGGCTGGGCGGGAGCACTTTCGGGTGCTTTGAAGTCCTGCACTGGGGGCACATTTGGTGTCCCTGTGCATACCCCAGTTCAAACCGGATCAGGGGCTTGCAGCCCCTGCTTTGGCGCGAACTGGACAAAGGGAAAGGGTGTAGCCACCCCTCTGCCCTGACCCACCCCTAAGTGGGGCCACAGAGTAGTCCAACCCCTATCTTTAGTATAAAGATAGGAACCCAGTCCTTAGGACTTTAGATTATCCCTGGACGAAACTCTGAAACTGAATCCTGGACCTTCGATGCTCTACTCACGATTATAGGACAGAAGAATCTCCCTTGGGGTCAAGGAGTGACTCCCCTGCTTGGCAGGCACCAAAGAAGCATCTGTCCGGTTCGCATTTCTGAAGCTCCCGTCGGACGCCGAAGTCATCGCATCACCAGAGGTGGATTCTCAGACTCCCCGAGGCTACCCTGAGTCACCAGCAAAGCTGAGGCCCGTGGCTATCGTGGGTGACTTGAGACCGTGACCCCTGGACACCGAGCACATTTGCAAGTGCATCCTCTTCTGGGTCTCTCAAGAAGTCATGCTTTGGGCTCCGAGTAGCCCTAGCCTCCAGCACCACCTGCACCGAAGATCACTGGCCCCCACTCCACGAGTGTCCTGTAAGCCAGATCCACGTGTGGCTTCACGAGGCTCCTTCGCGGTCGCTAGCCCGTTGGCTAGTAGCCCTTAACAAAGGCCAATCTTTTTCTATCTTGGCATCCTGGTTGCTCCAGGCCTGTCCTCACTTACCCTCGCTGGGTGAGTTCCCCAGACCTTGCCGGTCTGCACCATTGACGATATTCCTCTGCATCGAGACTTGCCGTTGCCAAGGCTTGTTGGGTCCAATCCGGTTGCCGACGCCTTAGCACTCGACAGACATTTTGTACCAGCTCGAATCCTGCTCCTGGTTGCCGACAACGCCTCCTGGACCTCGTGGCTGAAGAGTCAAGACGACCGTCACCGCACCTGAAGCACTCAACATCGGTGGGCATCTGTCCATCGCCTTCCTGGTCACTGGCTAGTGACCCAGACTCTGTCCCCTCTGCTTTCAGGTTCTTCAGAACTCCGATCCACTCTTGGATCCACCCGGACACTTTTCTCTTGGTCGCCAGCAGCACTTTGCAGCAGATCGCCATTCAAATCGGCGACGAAACCCGACCCCGAAAGGCACCTATGCACCCGGCTTCCCTGGGTGAGGTAACACGAGTACTCCAGTGCTCCCGTGGGTAGAGACTCTTCAAAGTCCTAGATCTCAAAGGGTTTGGTCCAAGTCCTCTTTAAAGTGTCCCTTTTCTCTAATTTCCCGATCACGACTTTCTCCATAGAAGTCAACGGCGTATCGCGGTTGTGTATTTACACTGCACGCGTCTCCCGTGGGTCCCCTGTGTCACTACCTTGGGTGGTTCCTTGTGGTCCAAGCACTTCTAGAGGCTCTAGGCCTAGTGTCTAGTTCAGTCGTGGTTCTTATACCACTTTATTGGTATATGGTTTGGTACGCCCCTAGGGCCCAAACGTGTATTTGTGCTATTACTGTGTTTAAATAACTTCTAACTTATGTACTTTGAACTCTAGCCTCATAAAGAGACTAGAGGGGTGTGTTTAGCAATAAATACATATATTTTGAATATATACCTGGTGTGGTGCTCTTTCATTTGATCACTCAAGCGATTATAGACTGGTAAAACAAGCTGCTTTACATTCCTTCAAGACTTAGCCTGAAGGCTGCTCTCCATAGCTACCACTAGGATAGCTTTCAATAAGGTTGTCTTTAACCTATCTCCAATAAGGGGTTGTTTGGACTGGTGCAAGGTGCTCACTATAATTAGTGGACAGCATATACTAGGCCAACTTCTCACATTGGTGTGCAGCGTGTGGGATTCCAGCTTGCTATTGTTTTACCAGATAATCTCAATTGAATTGATCAACTGAAAACCACTAAAGGTACCTAAGGTACATATAATTTAAGCTTAGAATACAGTAAGTTCTACTGAACTTAGAGTTGTGTGTTAAGGGATAGCACAACCCTTTCTACAACTCAAGAGAGTTTAGTAGGCCACACTAGAGTAGGTAGTGCATACACCACACCACACTAGTAATGTCTTTAAGGGTAGGATCTAAAGAATCCTTGCAGGAAGCCATTGAGCTTCCACCCTCCAAGTATGATACACTCCCATTCTTGGAATTGAGAGCTTTATGCAACTTGAGAAAAATAAGGACAGGCCAAAGCCCCACCACCCAACACCTCAAGGAGTTGTTGGTGGCTTATGACTTTAGTAAGCCCTTGGGGACTGAAGGGGTAGGAGCTGAGGGTGGGGCAGATGATGAGGTTGGGAATGGGGGTACCAGTACCCCCAGCCCCCCCTCTGAAACTGGCCAGGAGGGCGACAATGGCCCTGACCTGGATAATCCAACCCCTCCTGCCCCTTTGTCCCCCCAGGAAGGATTGTGAGTGTGCCCAGAAGGTCTAGATCTTCTTCTCAGGAGTCTACGACTCTGGCACCTCTATAGGGAGCTCTGTCTCATCTCATAGGAGGGAATCCTCTCATGAGAGAAGAAAGAGGCTGATTCAATATGAGGAAGCTCAGCTTGAACTCAGAAGGAAGCAAGTAGCCTTAGACAGGGAGTCCCTAGATCTCTTTAGAGAGAAAAGAAAGTTGGGACTAGAGTCCCATGGTGGCAGCCAGATCCCTAGAGATAGGGAAAGGTCCTATGACCATAGGAACCTGAGCAAGATTGTCCCTCCCTATCAGAATGGGGATGACATCCACAAGTGGATAACTGCTCTAGAGAGGGCCTGTAAAGTACAGAAGGTCCCTCAGGAGCAGTGGGCAGCAATCTTGTGGCTCTCCTTTGCTGACAAAGGTAGAGATAAGCTCCTCACTGTTAGAGAGGAGGATGCTGATAATTACAAGGTCTTGAAGAGTGCTCTTATTGATGGGTTTGGCCTAACCACTGAACAGTACAGGTTGAAGTTCAGAGATACCCAAAAGCACAGACTCAAGACTGGGTAGACTATGTGGATTGTTCTGCCAAGGCTCTGGAAGGCTGGTTGATGGGCAGTAAGGTGTGTGACTTCTCAGGATTGTACAATCTGATAATGAGGGAGCAGATTCTTAATAACTGTCAAAATCAGCTGTTGCATCAATACCTGGTAGACTCTGATCTGACCTCTCCCTAAGAATTGGGAAAGAAGGCAGACAAATGGGTCAGAACCAGGGTGAAGCAGAAGGTACAGAACCAAGGTGGGGAAACCAAGAAGCAAGATGCAAAGAACTCTGAAAAGGGTGGGGAGAAGGGTAAAGATCAAAAGTCTTCATCAGGCCCCCAAAAATCTTCTTCTGGTGGGGATTCACAGTCTACCAAAGGGAAAGGCCAAAGAAAACCATGGTGCAAGGTCTGTAAGCAAAAGACCCACTGGACCAGTGATTGCACCAAGTCCAAAGACTCCAGTCCAGCACCCACCAATGCCCCTAAGTCACCTGTTCCCCCTAGTACAGTTGGTGGAAGTGCTCCAGCCAAGGGTTTAGTAGGGTTCACCCTGGGAACTGAGTTGGGCTCTGACCTAGTCAGAGAACTGACTCAGGCTGTGTTAGTCTGTGATGGAGGCATGGATGTGACCTCCACTGTGAGTCCCAGTAATCTGGGCAAGTACAGACAACAGCCTTTAATCAATGGACGTGAGGCTTTGGCATTTAGGGACACAGGGGCAAGTGTCACAATGGTGAAACAAGACCTTGTGAATCCTGGGCAAGTTATACTTGGTGAAATGTACCAAGTGACCAATGCTAGCAATGTCAGAACAGACCATACTCTGGCAGTTGTTAACTTCTCCTGGGGAGGGGTAACTGGCCTTAAGAAGGTTGTGGTGAGTGCAAACCTACCAGTCGAATGCTTGCTTGGCAATGACTTAGAGACTTCTGCTTGGGCAGAAGTGGAGCTCAGGACCCATGCAGAAATGCTGGGGATCCCTGCAGATGTGTTTGCTGTGACCAGGTCACAAGCCAAAATGTCTAGCACTGAACAGGCCTTGGATTCTGGAAGAATGGACCAAGTGCCTTCCAAGAGGAGGAGTAGTAGGGTTAAGGCAGTGCCTTCCCCTTGGCTCAGGAGGAAGATCAGTCCCTTGAGGGGGATGATCTCAGCCCTGAAGAAGGAACTGTCCCAGAGGAACTTGAACCTGACCAGGTTGAGTTATTGGGGACAGGGGGACCTTCTAGGGCAGATCTGAGCCAGGAGCAGCAGAGCTGCCCCTCCCTTGAACCCCTCAGACAGCAAGCTGCTGCTGAGGCTGCTGGGAAAGCTAGTGGTCCCCATACAGTGTATTGGGATGATGGACTCCTGTACTCAGAGAGTAGAGACCCCAAGCCTGGTGCTACCAGGAGGTTGGTAATACCTCTGAAGTTCAGGGGCTTCCTATTGACCCTAGCCCATGATATTCCCTTAGCAGGTCACCTGGGCCAGAACAAGACTTGGGACAGAATTGTCCCTCACTTTCACTGGCCCCACATGTCTGAAGACAGCAAGGAGTTTTGTCGCTCCTGTGTAACCTGCCAAGCCAGTGGCAAGGCAGGTGGCACTACAAAGGCCCCCTGATACCACTACCTGTGGTGGGGGTGCCCTTTGAAAGGGTAGGGATTGACATTGTTGGTCCCATGGATCCCCAAACAGCCTCTGGGCACAGGTTTATCCTGGTGGTAGTGGATCATGCCACCAGGTACCCAGAAGCTATTCCACTCAGGACCACTACAGCACCTGTGGTGGCAAGGGCCCTCCTGGGAATTTTCTCAAGAGTGGGCTTTCCTAAGGAGGTAGTCTCAGACAGGGGTGCTAACTTCATGTCTGGGTACTTAAAAGCAATGTGGAAGGAGTGTGGAGTGACTTATAAGTTCACCACACCCTATC
Organism: Calotriton arnoldi; assembly: GCA_963921515.1. Classification (NCBI taxonomy): domain Eukaryota; kingdom Metazoa; phylum Chordata; class Amphibia; order Caudata; family Salamandridae; genus Calotriton; species Calotriton arnoldi. The sequence goes on from CAWUFW010000945.1 coordinate 801,285, forward strand.
ACCCACAATGCAATGGTTTAGTTGAGAGATTCAACAAAACCTTGAAGGGCATGATTAAAGGGCTCCCAGAAAAGCTTAGGCGTAGATGGGACATACTCTTGCCCTGCCTTTTATTCGCATATAGGGAGGTGCCTCAGAAGGGGTTGGTTACAGCCCTTTTGAACTTCTGTTTGGCCACCCTGTGAGGGGTCCACTGTGCTTGGTGAAGGAAGGATGGGAGTTACCTCTCAAGCCCCCAAAGCAAGATATAGTGGACTATGTACTTGGTCTCCGCTCCAGGATGGCTGAGTACATGAAAAAGGCAACCAAAAACCTTGAGGCTAGCCAGGTACTTCAAAAGGCCTGGCATGACCAAAAGGCTGTTCTGACTGTTTACCAGCCAGGACAGAAGGTGTGGGTGTTGGAGCCAGTGGCCCCAGCAGCTCTCCAAGATAAATGGAGTGGACCCCACACTATTGTTGAGCAGAAGGGTGAGGTCACTTACTTAGTGGACCTAGGAACACCCAGGAGTCCCCACAGGGTTCTCCATGTCAACAGGTTAAAACCATATGTGGACAGGGCAGACATGGGCTTGCTCATGGCTACTGATGAAGGGCAGGAGGAAGAGAGTGACCCACTCCCTGACCTGCTCTCACAGAACCCTGACGATGGGTCAGTTGATGGTGCAGCCTTGGCAGGCAGCCTCACTACCCAGCAACAAACTGATTGCAGGCAAGTCCTCAATCAGTTTAGACATATGTTTTCACTGACACCCAGTCAGACCACCTGGTGCACTCATGAAGTGGACACTGGGGACAGTCTGCCTATTAAAAACAAGATTTATAGGCAACCTGACCATGTCAGGGACTGTATCAGGACTGAAGTCCAGAAAATGTTGGAATTGGGAGTTATTGAACCCTCAGATAGCCCTTGGGCTAGTCCAGTGGTCCTTGTGCCAAAACCTCACACCAGTGGTGGAAAAAGAGAGATGAGGTTTTGTGTGAACTACAGGGGTCTCAATGCAGTCACTAGGACTGATGCCCATCCAATACCCAGGGCCGATGAGCTCATAGATACTTTGGCCTCTGTCAAATATCTCAGCACATTTGACCTAACAGCTGGCTACTGGCAGATCAGACTAGCTGATACTGCAAAGCCCAAAACAGCATTCTCAACCCCTAGTGGGCATTATCAATTTGTGGTAATGCCCTTTGGTCTGAAGAATGCACCTGCCACTTTCCAGAGGCTGGTGAATACAGTTCTCACAGGTCTGGAAGCCTATAGTGCAGCATATCTAGATGATATTGCTGTCTTTAGCTCCACCTGGGAGGATCACCTGGTCCACCTCAGGAATGTTTTACAGGCCCTGCAAAAGGCAGGCCTGACTTTCAAGGCCACTAAGTGCCAGATAGGGCAGAGTCAGGTTGTGTACCTGGGCCACCTTGTGGGTGGAGGCCAGGTTCAACCTTTGCAGAGCAAGATCCAGACCATCATGGACTGGACTGCTCCCACTACCCAGACTCAGGTGAGAGCCTTCTTAGGCCTGACTGGGTATAATAGGAGATTTGTCAAGGGGTATGGATCAATAGTGACACCCCTGAATGACTTAACTTCTAAGAAAATGCCCAAAAAGGTTCAGTGGACAGTTAGCTGTCAAAAGGCATTTGATGACCTGAAGCAGGCCATGTGCACTGCTCCCATTCTACAGAGTCCTGATTACTCCAAGAAGTTCATTGTTCAAACTGATGCATCTGAATTGGGGGTAGGGGCTGTACTGTCACAATTGAATGAAGAAGGTCAGGATCAGCCAGTAGCTTTCATTAGCAGAAGGCTGACCCCTAGAGAGAAACGTTGGTCAGCCATAGAGAGGGAGGCCTTTGCTGTGGTCTGGGCTCTGAAGAAGTTGAGGTCATACTTGTTTGGTACACACTTCCTGGTTCAGACAGACCATAAGCCCCTCTTATTGCTAAAACAAATGAAGGGTGAAAACCCCAAACTGCTTAGGTGGTCCATTTCCCTACAGGGGATGGACTTTACAGTGGAACATAGACCTGGGAGTAACCATGCGAATGCAGATGGACTCTCTAGGTATTTCCACTTAGAACATGAAGACTTAACTGGGCAAGGTTAGTTTAATGTCCCTACGTTTGGGGGGTTGTGTAGGAGAGTAGGATCTGCTTCACATGGGTACCCCCACTTTTTGCTGATGCTTCACTGTTTTTCGACATTAGTCTGGCTGGGGCCCTGCTAATCAGAACCCCAGCCTAGCTGCTTCCTCTCTAAAATGATTTCCATGTGCCTTAGGCACATCACTGATTGGGATCTGGAGTGCCCTTATAAGTCCCTAGTATATGGTATACTATGTACCAAGGGCATAGGTACCTCAGAGGCCTGCCAGGGGCTGCAGCATGTATTATGCCACCCCTGGAAGGCCATCCAAACTGACACCACAGGTCTGCTAATGCAGCCTGGGTAAGGTGGTGCATGCACCCCTTACTGTGATATAGGTTACCTATATCACTAAATACATACACACATATAAACCTATAAGTCACTCCTAAGGCAGGCCTTATCAATCCTAAAGGCAGAGTGCATGGTTCCTATGTGAGAGGGTGCCCCTGCATGAGCAGGGCCCCTCTGCAGCGTTTGGAGACCATCTCTGATGCTGTTTGTAGTGCAGCCTGAACATATACTCTTAAGCGCATTATATCCTCGCGGTAAAATGCTAACTTTGGAATGGCTGTACCTAAACATGTCGTGTTTGGTGTCAAACATCTTGGAATACTACCCCCCGCCAATCCTGGCGGCGGGGGTAGCATTCCACCCTTCTAGAGGGAAAGACATGTTAACTCTGACTAGTCCGGTAACTTCTTTCCAGAGCCCTGGCATCACAAAATGGATGCTGCTGCCACAGACACGAGTCTGGCCTCCTGCTGCTGGACGAAACTCCGGCAGGGGAGGCCTGGACAATAGGTTTCCTGTCCCAGGGAGGTGTGACCACCTCCCCAGACAGGATAATGTGTATTGGGGCTGGGCGGGAGCACTTTCGGGTGCTTTGAAGTCCTGCACTGGGGGCACATTTGGTGTCCCTAGTGCATACCCCAGTTCAAACCGGATCAGGGGCTTGCAGCCCCTGCTTTGGCGCGAACTGGACAAAGGGAAAGGGGTGTAGCCACCCCTCTGCCCTGACCCACCCCTAGGTGGGGCCACAGAGTAGTCCAACCCCTATCTTTAGTATAAAGATAGGAACCCAGTCCTTAGGACTTTAGATTATCCCTGGACGAAACTCTGAAACTGAATCCTGGACCTTCGACGCTCTACTCACGATTAGAGGACAGAAGAATCTCCCTTGGGGTCAAGGAGTGACTCCCCTGCTTGGCAGGCACCAAAGAAGCATCTGTCCGGTTCGCATTTCTGAAGCTCCCGTCGGACGCCGAAGTCATCGCATCACCAGAGGTGGATTCTCAGACTTCCCCGAGGCTACCCTGAGTCCCCAGCAAAGCTGAGGCCCGTGGCTATCGTGGGTGACTTGAGACCATGACCCCTGGACACCGAGCACATTTGCAAGTGCATCCTCTTCTGGGTCTCCCAAGAAGTCGTGCTTTCGGCTCCGAGTAGCCCTATCCCCCAGTACCACCTGCACCGAAGATCACTGGCCCCCACTCCACGAGTGTCCTGTAAGCCAGATCCACGTGCGGCGTCACGAGGCTCCTTTGCAGTTGCTAGCCCGTTGGCTAGTAGCCCTTAACGAAGGCCAATCTTTTTCTAACTTGGCATCCTGGTTGCTCCAGGCCTGCCCTCACTTACCTTCGCTGGGTGAGTTCCCCAGACCTTGCTGGTCTGCACCATCGACGATATTCCTCTGCATCGAGACTTGCCGTTGCCAAGGCTTGTTGGGTCCAATCCGGTCGCCGATGCCTCAGCACTCGACAAACATCGTGTCCCAGCCCGAATCCTGCTCCTGGTTGCCGACAACGCCTCCTGGACCTCGTGGCTGAAGAGTCAATACAACCATCACCGCACCTGAAGAACTCGACATCGGTGGGCATCTGTCCATCGCCTTCCTGGTCACTGGCTAGTGACCCAGACTCTGTCCCCTCTGCTTTCAGGTTCTTCAGAGCTCCGATCCACTCTTGGATCCACCCGGACACTTTTCTCTTGGTCGCCAGCAGCACTTTGCAGCAGATCGCCATTCAAATCGACGACGAAACCCGACCCCGAAAGGCACCTATGCACCCGGCTTCCCTGGGTGAGGTAACACGAGTACTCCGGTGCTGCCGTGGGTAGAGACTCTTCAAAGTCCTAGATCTCAAAGGGTTTGGTCCAAGTCCTCTTTAAAGTGTCCCTTTTCTCTAATTTCCCGATCACGACTTTCTCCATAGAAGTCAACGGCGTATCGCGGTTGTGTATTTACACTGCACGCGTCTCCCGTGGGTCCCCTGTGTCACTACCTTGGGTGGTTCCTTGTGGTCCAAGCACTTCTAGAGGCTCTAGGCCTAGTGTCTAGTTCAGTCGTGGTTCTTATACCACTTTATTGGTATATGGTTTGGTACGCCCCTAGGGCCCAAACGTGTATTTGTGCTATTACTGTGTTTAAATAACTTCTAACTTATGTACTTCGAACTCTAGCCTCATAAAGAGACTAGAGGGGTGTGTTTAGCAATAAATACATATATTTTGAATATATACCTGGTGTGGTGCTCTTTCATTTGATCACTCAAGAGATTATAGACTGGTAAAACAAGCTGCTTTACATTCCTTCAAGACTTAGCCTGAAGGCTGCTCTCCATAGCTACCACTAGGATAGCTTTCAATAAGGTTGTCTTTAACCTATCTCCAATAAGGGGTTGTTTGGACTGGTGCAAGGTGCCCACTATAATTAGTGGACAGCATATACCAGGCCAATTTCTCACACTGCTTGCACCCTAACGAGCGGGACTTTTCTTATTATTCAGCGGCCCATAAGACCTATGCCCTCCTTGATCACTTCCTTGTTACCCCAGCCGCTTGGGCTTGCGTCACAGACTCCACTATTGAGGCCCGCTCACTGTCTGATCACGCACACATTACTTTGAATATGTTGCTTTCCCTCTGCGCGGTCTTCCCCCTCTTCACAATGGCGTTTGCGAGACTCACTACTCCAGTCCCCGGCCGTGGTGGACGACATCAGGCATTGCCTGACCGACTACTTAGCGACTAACGATGTAGGCTCTACGCCGTTATCCTCGGTGTGAGAAGCACTTAAAATGGTTGCGAGAGGGGCCCTCATTGCCAAAGCGGCCTACGAGAACAAGATCAGACAGTCCAAGCGCGCGGAACTCGAAGCGACCGTTAGAGAATTGGAAGCTATTCACAAACGCACTGGTGCTCCCAGAATCTGACGGCAGTTGGGAAAAGAGCGGCTTCAGCTTCGACATCTAGATCTCGATCGGGCTGAACACGCTGTGGTCCGATTGAAGCACAAATACTATGCGGGCTCTAATAAAGGAGGCCGTATGCTGACTCATTGCCTGCGCAGTCAGCGAGCGGCACAGGCTATCAAAGCGCTACGGGGTGAGGGCAGACCGGCGATTACGGACGATGCTGGTATACTGGCTGCCTTCCGCTCTTTTTTCCAAACTCTCTATACTGCGGACTCTTCCATGATGTCCGATCCCAATGAGTATCTTCGGGGTGCAGCAGTAACCCCTCTTCCGGACGGCGAGGCCGAGGCCCTGGAAGCCCCTATCCGTATTGAAGAGGTGATCTCTGCTATTGCCCGGTTGAAGGCCCTGAAGCCCCAGGCCCTGATGGCTTTATCGCTCTTTTTTATAAAACTTTTTGCGTCAAACTCGCCCCGCTACTCACTCGTTTGTTTAACTCCTTCGCGGATACGGGGTCCCTTACAGCCTCTATGTTACAGGCTTCTATTTCGGTCATACCCAAACCGGGGAAAGACCCAGAGTTTTGTAGTTCTTACCGTCCGATTTCCCTGCTGAACGTTGACACGAATTGTTCTCTAGCATTTTGGCGTACAGGCTGAACTCTAGAATGCCAGGTTTGGTTGACCCGGATCTATCGGGCTTCACTCCAGGGCGGCAATGTGGGGACAATACCAAATGGATCTGCCACTTAATTGATAAGGTGCACCGGTCCAAAAAAGAAGCCCTACTGCTAGCGGTCGACGCCGAAAAGACTTTTGACCGTGTGCACTGGCCATACCTATTCGCTACTCTTGAGTGTTTTGGGTTGGGGCCCAGGTTTTGAAAGTGGGTAGCGAGCATCTATAGTGCTCTGACAGCGGCTGTTAGGGTCAATGGCTTGCTCTCAGATGGCTTTGCGGTGGGGCGGGGGACGAGGGAGGGTTGCCCCCTCTCGCCCTTTATATGGAGCCCCTCGCTCAACGGCTTCGGGACAACCCCTTGGCGCAAGGTATCCCGTTCCGGTTAGATCACCATCTCATTAGCTTCTACACGGATGACGTCATTTTCTCGGTGGCTCATCCCTTGACCTCACTGCCAGCTATTGTGGATGACCTACGGACTTTGGTCTCTGGCTTTAAAATTATTATGCAGAAGTCTCAAGTACTTAGCCTTACCGCAGGCCAACCAATGGTCGACGCTTTACGGGCCCGCTTCGCCTTTGACTGGGTGTCGAACGGTATTACATATCTTGGATTGGTCCTCCACAAAAGGTTGCTAAAACAGCGGAGGTGAACTACACAACCCTTTTATCTTGCATCCGTGCAGACTTGGCTCGTTGGCGGCGCCTGCCCTTGACGTGGTTTGGGAGGTTGTCTGCTGTTAAAATGAATGTATTGCCGCGGGCCCTGTTTCTTTTTCAAACACTCCCCTTGGAGCCTCTGCCTCATTCGTTGCACCATATTCAGACTGCGATCGAGCGATTTGTGTGGGGTCCGATTTCGCCTCGGCTGCAAAAGACTCTGCTACAACGCCCCAAGAAGGAGGGCGGCCTCGCCTTCCCTAACATCACCCGCTACTTCCAAGCTTAACTCTTACGATACCTCGTAGAATGGAATCGTCCTATGACAGAGAAATACTGGGTCTTCATGGACCAGACGGTGGCGGGCCACCACATCTGGCGTGACGCCTTGCTACCGAGATCTGCTCACGCCTGGGGACTCTACTCCTCGCCGGTCACTCTCCCCACGTCGCTTGGCTGGGATAGGGTCTCCCAGCAGGCTAATATGACTACATTTCCCTCACCAATGACCCCGATTTTCTCAAACCCTGCCTTCCCACCTGGGATGGACAATAAAATCGCTGCACGTTGGTTGGAGGGTGGTTGCAAGCGCTTAGGGCATCTGTTTAACATCCAGAGTCTCATCCCCTTTAAGGAGCTGCAGGAGGACTATGGTCTTTCCAGCGCTGATCTCTTCCTACATTCCCAAATGACGCACTGGATCTCCGGGGCCACAACGCGCCCCTTGGCACTTTGACCGATGAGGCCGTTTGAGAAATGGCTCATTGGTAAAAAGGATGAACAGAGACTCATTTCTGAAATATATTCCTTTCTCTCACTGGGTGTCCCGAAAGTCCGTACAGCAGGGCAGAAACGATGGGAGGCGGAAATGGGGCGCACACTGTCTGACAAGGAATGGGAAGATGTCTTTTACAGGTCTCACTACACAGCACATTCCATGGGTCTTGCCGAAACAGCTTTTAAAATTGCGTCCTATTGGTACTATACCCCAGCCCGCCTAGCTAAGTGGCACTCTCGCTGCGACTGCCTTTGTTGGCGGGGATGTTGTAGCCCTGGTACCCTCCTCCACCTGTTATGGCACTGCCCAAAGCTCACGCATTATTGGGAGAGAATATTGGATGATATTGATAAGGCTTACAACACCTCCATTCTCAGGCTCCCGTTTTACACTCTCTTAGGTCTACCCAATGCGCTGACCTTCCCCCTGCGCTCTATTAGAGGGAGACAGATGGCGCTTGCATTGAATGCTGCACACCCGGTGATACTGGCAGGGTGGGAATCAGACAGGGCCCAAAGTACACGCAATGGCTGCACCAACTCTGGTATCTTTTGGGGATGGAGAGACTTTCAATGGCTGCTTTGGGAACGGCGCAGACTATGCCAAGATTTGGGCCCCCTTCATAGCCATCCTCTCCACTGAATTCCGGGAACTGACCTGCCCTAGTTATCTCCGAATCCTGAAATTGATTCCCGAGGACACTGCTACTGCCCAGTAAGGTTGCTTCCTGCTGGACTTCCAAAACCCCATAGACTACTGGAGTCCCGTGACACACAGTGCCTATAGGCCGGATTCCCCTCCTTTCTTTGTTCCTGCTCACTGGGGAGGGAGGGAGGGGGTAGGACGGGGTGTTGACTATTTCCTTTTGTTGTTCTTTGTCCTTTGTTAAAAGCAGAACCACTCTTAAGTCACTATCGGTTACAGGCTGTTGGCTTACTACTGCTCACAAACTCATGGCACGCTGGACTTCACGACTACCCATTCGTAGTAGGAGCGGTCTGCCGTCTTCCCTCTTCTTATACACGCGGCCGGCCCTCTCTGGGTTGTAGGCGACATGCTGTGTTAACTATCAGTGGGCTTGTGCCTCTATTTCTTTGTCTTGCCGTCATAATTGGACCAGATGTTAGCCGTCCCGCTCGGTTGTAGGCGACATTGTCCTGTTTTGCCCTGCCTTGTGTTCTGCCAATAAAATTGATTTAATACTAAAGAAAAAGAAGAAAAACTGTTATTTAATGATAATATATTAGAGAAATTATAATATTATATTTTTAAGAACACAACATTTATTTAGAATTACATAACATTTTCAGTTTCCCTTTTTGCTGTTCTCAGATTTCACTTAACTTCAATGTAGTATCATCAATGAACAGCAGGGAAAAAAACAATCAAATTGATTGTGGGGAAAAAAAAATTAGCGTAGAGCATCATTTTTAATATATGCAGCTATGTGTTTTTATATCTACACTTTGATAATTACTTCCTTCATCTACATTAACTCTATTATTTATCTCAAATACATTTGCCAAAATATAGATTCTCATTTACATCTGGTACAATATAGACAACAAATATATAAACTATTTGCTTTTATACACAATTTTCCAAATGCAATATCATTTACCGCAAATAATAATCCAAACACTAATTATAAATACTAGTAGTTTACACTCCTGTCTACTTTCTGTTCACATCTTCCCAATAGGCCGAATAAAGTACAAGTATTAATTTGGTAATTCATAAGGGAATCTAGGTTTGAATTCCAAGTGGGCATCATTGCAAGGTGTCCATTCTTTATTACACTTTAAATACACAGTATAGTGTCCAGATGTTGTAGTAGGTCCATCATGGAAAATATTAGCCACTGTTATAAAAGTTGTTCCTGAAATAGATATTTGACTTGCATTAAACATTTTAATTTTTGTTTCCAATTTTCTTACATTTGCTCTACAACGTTGTAGCATTAAAATGAGATATTGTCCAAATCTTTCTATATGTATTGTAGACAACATCTCTGATATACTATGCGAACATCTCATATCCTGATTGGCATTTTTATCAATTTGTTAAAAGGTACTGATTTGGAGTCTGGTATCGTCAAGTATATGAATCGTTCTGTTTGTATTTCTATGGTAGAAGTAAATGAACACTCTTCAGATTTATGATCCCATCTGTAACTTAGTCCAAATAAGTTTTCAATCTGTATTACTTCATGTTCTAATACTCCAAGCATAAGGATTAGAAATTCTTGTGCATCTCGTTGTATATTAAGAGTATCCAAAAGATGCTGAATACCAGAAGCAGTCTGGACTTTACTTCTGTCAGTTACCAACTGTTGAAATACATGATGTAGTAAAGAACAGAATCTTTTTTCACAATTTCCCTTGATTTCATGATGAAGATCTTGTAGATAAAATACAACATTCAGAATCACATTAGCATAACAGTTGATACCTGAACTATTTTCCAACCGGTATCCTACAATGTCATCAACAGTTTCCATTTTCTTTTTTTTACGCCTTCAAGTTTCTCTTCATTTGTTTTCTTTTTTTTAAACCTCAATTGCATCTTTGACATATTTCCGTTTTGGACTCACTATTCGTTTCTCATATATGGGATATTCACCTAAATCAGGAGTATAAATTCTTCTTAAATGATTGTACTCTCTTACACAATTTGCATCAGCACTAACATTTTTGTCTATCAAATACAAACCAGACAATGTTCTTTCTCGATACAACGGAATGTATGCCATTCCCTCTTTGAACACTTGCTTCCAATATTTACAAACTGTTTAAGGAAACAATGGCTCTGATGTGGCCTAAAGGTCCAAGTCGAAGTGACCCTGTGGGGGGCACTAAAGGTAGAGGTTAAGAACTTAATTCTTAAATGAGAGCGGTAAGCAATACAAGCAGGGACATGTAGGTCAGTATATGACAGGTTTTTATTCCACAACAATAGTATTCAGGTGCTCACACTTTAAGTGACAGTAGGCGTGACGTGATAAGTGAGGGTGAAGTTAAAATAAAGACATCGCATTGACAACAATGACAGAAGCTCCTTTAGAAAATTTTAACAGAGTAAAAGGAGTTCATGTTGTAGGGGGTCAACGGCGTTTCGAGCTCAGTTATTTGAGTTCATCTTCAGGACATACATAGGTGAGCAAGCTGAATTAAAAGGAATCCTGTGAATGAAAGTATCCGGGTTTCCAAAGCGTTTCTAAGAACTCAGGGCTCCTAAGTGATTTAAGCCTCAGAGACTAATGTTTAGGGAGTGGATCGGAAAGGCAGCTGGCCGCCATGTGGCATCGCGCAGTGCCGGGGAGTTGTTACTGTAGATAACAGGGCAATGAATGGGAGCCTGTGGACAGAGAGCAGACCGAGTCCTGCTGCTTCTTTCGTCCGCACTGCGCGATGCCACATGGCGGCCAGCTGCCTTTCCGATCCACTCCCTAAACATTAGTCTCTGAGGCTTAAATCACTTAGGAGCCCTGAGTTCTTAGAAACGCTTTGGAAACCCGGATACTTTCATTCACAGGATTCCTTTTAATTCAGCTTGCTCACCTATGTATGTCCTGAAGATGAACTCAAATAACTGAGTTCGAAACGCCGTCGACCCCCTACAACATGAACTCCTTTTACTCTGTTAAAATTTTCTAAAGGAGCTTCTGTCATTGTTGTCAATGCGATGTCTTTATTTTAACTTCACCCTCACTTATCACGTCACGTCTACTTTCACTTAAAGTGTGAGCACCTGACTACTATTGTTGTGGAATAAAAACCTGTCATATACTGACCTACATGTCCCTGCTTATATTGCTTACCGCTCTCATTTAAGAATTAAGTTCTTAACCTCTACCTTTAGTGCCCCCCACAGGGTCACTTCGACTGGGACCTTTAGGCCACATCAGAGCCATTGTTTCCTTAAACAGTTTACTACCCCCGGTTCACATATTGGGGTACCCTTGTCCGCCTTACTATCCAATATTTACAAAAGCACTGTCTATACTTAAACCTTGAGATGTAGGAATAGTTACTGCATATGCTAAAGACAGAGGAAACTGTTGTCTACGAACATACAAATCTTTTACAAGCAAAAAACGTACAACACAACGCCCAATCTGTCTTATCTCTTTAATCTGATCACATTTTATAATCAAAAATTCTAATCCATCTCTGTTCTGAAACTTTACAAAATCAACTTTTCCCATTGCTCCATTTACTAAACCTTCTTCTACATTCAAATTACTCTGTAGAATTACACAACAGTTTATACATACATGTAAAGTCATTTCTAAGCCTGCAGTTTTAGATAGAGACTTTTCCAAAGAATCCAATTTCGCCTGCAGTTTCTCTGTAAGAAGAATAGTCACTCCCTGGTGTTCAATTTTATCAATAGCTTCAATTTCCACTATTTGATGTTTTTCCAATTTGAGAAGTTGTTGATTAAATATAGAACACTCTTGCAGTGTAGGCATTAGGCAAACTATAGACTGCTTTTCTCCAAGCATCTTTTACATTACTTCAGCTGCTGTGTTTCCAGTTGTAAACAAGTTCCTTTGTAGTCGACTTTATAAAGCTTGTTTACCATGTTTTGTTAAGAGACCAATTCTTATGTCTTGTAGAATATTTCCATAATCTTCATCACTTGCTTATTCTTAACAAGTTCCTTATATTCAAAATGTAGCCAAATGTTCACATTTCCAATACTTCCCAAAGATTTTCTAGTGTCTTCATGAACAAGTGTTTTAAAAACAGGTTTTCATTTTACAAGAGTAAGTTGTAGTAGATCTCTGAATACAATTAAATGTTTTCCTCCAAACAGAACATCATAATCTGTTTTTAAAATCTGTTGCGTTCTTAAATGTACAAATGCAAGCATTAAGTTTGAGACCATGCTCACCTCATCAATGATTTAAAAGTTTAATTTTCTTCAGAACTCTTGAGACTTCATAACAAGCTTCTCTAGATACCTTCTGATATTACAATTTATTATCATGCTCAACTGGTAGCATAAGTAATTGATGTAAAGTAATATTTTTAATGTTGTGTGCTGCTAATCCAGTTGGAGCTGTTACAACACAAGTTAAATGTGATTCTGTAGTTTTGTGTAGATAACTGGTCAAAATTGTAATTAAGAAACTTTTTCCTGTTCCAGCTTGACTGCTGATGTACATTAGAATCGGTTTAAATGATGAACATTGGCATTCCTTTTTTTCGTGCAGCAAACCATGTTGTATCTGTTGTTTGACTTGTAGATCTATTTCTATCTGTTCCATATTCAGTTGTTCTTCTAACTTTTCCAACTGAATAATGTCCTGTTGTGCTTTTTGCATTGCAGTTTCTACCTCATTCATGGCTATTGCTGCTTCATTTTCAATAATTTGTTGTCCCAGTGGATCTTGACTGAGTGGACCAGAACTTTGACTATCCTGAGAACTTTCTCTAGCTATTTTCGCTGCAATAGTACTTTCTTGTTCAATCTCATCATTTAACATTTGTAGATATGTAGGTAAAATTGTGCACTGAATACTATCTTTACTTGCATTAAAAGAATCTTCATGGCAGTGATGAAATCTCCAAGTAATTTTGTTTCACTACGCCAAGGCTTGAAGAGTTGCAGAAGTGCTAAATAGAAAAATTCCCTCTTATCTGGACTTTCGCAACTGAGTTTTCTGTGTTAATAAGATTTCCTTTGGCATGTTTTACCAAACATCCATCACATCCAATTACTGCATATTTTTCTTCTTTTATTTTTTCTGTAACTTTTCTTTTAAAGCTGTAATGTTGAAGTATTTCATAGAGAGATAGCTTTTCGAGATATGGTTTTCTTTTCGATAGTAAGTATCCAACATATTAGTTTTAACAATATTTGTACTTTCTGGTTCATTCTTTGCTAAGTATTGGATTTCTTGTAGAGAATTCAATACTCTATTTTGTGTGGCGGCAAGACCTAGACTTATCCAAATGATTCCTCTTGACTTTGAATATAAACTGGCTAAACTCAAGTGATCCGAACATTCATACGATCCAATCTCTCGATGGGAAAGCATTTTCAAGCTGAAGCTTTACATTTTCTTGCTAAGACTTTTCTCTTGTGAAATTTCATCCCACATTTCTTTCATTTCTGTCTTTTCAGATTTGGTAATATATGATGTAACATAGCGAGCTACAGCAATTGAATTATCTGCAACATACTGGATATCCATGTTTGCATTCCACATTTTCAAAGTAACTGGATTGTAGTCATTAATGTACTTTGAATCTTCTGTTCTTTTTAAGTTGTATGTATTCTTGGGAGATTTCCGAAATATTGTATGCCTTACAGCTGACAAAAAACTGTTTACTCTTCCTTTACAAATGATAGGACGTGGGAATCCAAAACGACATTTTGTATAAAAGTTTCCTTTACACTTGTATTTTTGTCGGCAGTATTTCACACATTGATGACTTTGAAACCGTAAAACTTGTTCTCTCAAGCTCCTTTCTCCTCCATCTCTTGGAATGGCACATGTAACATACTGTTCAATGAAAGACAAAACAGTTTCATCAGTATCAGTTCCAAATGTTGGTGGATTCTTTATCCATAATAGCATGTGTATATGAGGAGCACCTCTGGCTTGGTACTCCTTTCTCCAAAACAATCCTGTCACCTCTCCAAGAGGTGGATTATTTTTATTGTAGATAAATGACATCATAGCTTGAAACCTATGATTAAAATATTTGCACAAATTTACAGGATCCAAGGAACACAGTTCTTCTGCTGTCTTCAATTCAATGGGGCATATTCTCAAGGAGCTATCGCCGAGTTATCAGCACTTTAACGCATCCAAAGTCACGCTAAATTTATCGCCCCATTTCCAAGCTGGTGCTAACAGCCCATAACACCACTTTTCCTGCGAAAGCAGTCGCAAAAAACATCGCCACATATGACCCCGGCAACTAACGCTAATGAGATGCAGAGTAGGCGTTCCCTAGCAAAAAGCTGCAACAACACCACAACGCAACATTCTCAACGATCAGCCACATCGGCGATAGGAACACAAAACAGGCGATACAGCGCGTTACCAGCAGGAAATTAACACCTGCTCTGACCTGGTGCAAAGTCGGACGTCAACCTGCACAAGAAAATGGAGCCCAGCCCACAGCCACACCTGAAGAACAGCAGATGCCATGGAGCCACTCACCATGCACCCCGGAGGCCCGAGAGGGCAACAACACCCACTGCCACCACCCCCAGGACCGCTACCCCACCAACAGACCCCCCCCTGGACCACCACAGAGGCAGCGCAGACAAAGACAGCGGACCTTCAGGAAATGCACCAGCCCCACAGACCTAATGCCAGACAATGCCAATGCCCACTACAGGCTCAAAAGGACAACCATCCTCCGCATCCTGAACATCATTGCCCACAGGCTGACAGTACCAACACAGCGGACAACCAACATCCCACCGCAGATAAAGCTGCTGGCTGTGCTGCACCTGTTGGCCTCTGGTATCCTCCCAAACAACAACCGCCCCAGCCGGAGGAGTCTCACAGCTAGCCCCATCCAAGTTCCTCACACCTGTCCTGGATGCCCTCACCAGCTAGGGACCACAGCACCCATACGTCCCCCACAATGCGCAGGAACAGCTGGAGACCAAGCAAGGGCTATACGCCACAGCTGGATCCCCGCACGTGTTGGGGCAATCGACTGCACACTTGTCCACACTTGTGCCCCCTGCCAACACTGCACACAATACCCCAACAGAAAGCACACGCATCCCATCAACGTGCAGGCAATAGTGGACCACAGGGGACTCCTCACCAATGTCACGGCCAACTACCCAGGCAGTGTGCATGATCCCTTCATCTTCCGACAGTCCAACATCAACCAGCGCTTCCAGGATGGCACCCATGGGAATGCACTGCCCGTTGGCAAGTACCAAATGAACACACTACACACCTCAACCCCACAATCAGGCAACTCACAACTCTGGCACTGCACACATCACAAAATCACATACTACATGCCAAACAACATTCCCCACCACCAGACACGACAGCACAACTCACTGTGGCAACCTTGGTCAGCCATGTACATGAGCCATCGACGGCATGGCACCTCAGCCACACAATACCGGAATGTGGGGAGAGGTGGGAACCAGGCATGTGCGAAGGAGGCAAGTGACCCATGAATGAGTATGTACACAATGCCAAGTGTGGCGGAGATGTGCTGGACAGACTGCAGTATGCAGACCACAGACATAGCCATGTTTACATGCACTGTTGGTGTTTGGAGTGTAGTGGACAGTGGATGCAACCATGTCACCCCAGCCAGTGGGGAAGATCGCAGAAATGTAGCTTGTGACGTCCCCCCCTGTAAGCGTGTGCGGAGTGGGCTGGCCCGGCGTATGCCAGGCCAGCGCAGGGGTGTGAATAAAAAGCACGTAGCACTGGGCGTGGTTCTCTTCCGGAATGCCCAACGCGTCTGCCAGGGCGGCGCCTCCCACCCCGCCATGAGGCCGACGCCGTCGCTGTGAGCGGTGTGGCCTGCGATCCTGTGCACCTGCTGCACCCCGGGCCGCTGGTCCCCGGACCCGTCATGCCCGCCCCTGCGCAGCCAGGCCTCACTGCTCACCTGCCAACACCGGCGTGTGTCAAAGAGGGCCCACCACGTGCCGGCGCAAGCTCCAAGCCAGAGGCCCGTGACCTTCGCAGCCTCCTCAGACCATCACGGCCTCCGTGACACAGGCCCGCTTTATTCCTTTTTCGTTGACATACTCCACCGCTGCCTGGGGCCTACACTACGCTCAAGTAGGTCACACATTTGGAACTGAGTCTTGATTATGCCATGGCAGTGTACACACTTTATGGCAGTGTTTATATCACTATACTCCCTTCGATGTGGTGACACCAAATCTGTGCATAGCATCCCAACCACACGTGTCTGTGGGCCCCTGATGACTACGCCTTCGGACTACACTGCGGACGAGTAGGCCACACATGTTGAACTGATCCATGATTTCTGCATGGCGGAGTACATATCATTGTATCAGGGTGACGAGTAAGAGGAAGACGCGGTTCAGTCCGTAGGAGAAAAGGACCATTGTTACGGGGGTGTCCGAACACTGCCGACAACTGCCCTGGTGTCACCAACCCTGTGCATCGCGGGCCAACGACACCTGGCTGTGGGCCCCTGCTGACCGCTGCCTCGGGCCTACACTACGGTCAAGTAGGTCACACATTTGGAACTGAGTCTTGATTACACAATGGCTGAGTACACACTTTATGGCTTAGTTTATATCACTATACTCCCTTCAATGTGGTGACACAAAGTATGTGCATGGCATCCCAACCACACGTGTCTGTGGGCCCTTGATGACTACGCCTTCAGACTACACTGCGGTCCTGCAGGCCCCACACAAATCCATGCCAGTCCGTACCAGGCAGGACACGGCATCGTCGCTGGCTAAACACCCGCTCAGCTCTGTCGCTACTGCCTCGGTCAACCACGAGTCATCCCACATGCCATTTCAACGCTGTGTGTTAGTGTTCCAGGAGGAGCTTGCTGAACAGCGGTTGGCCCGTGCTGGCCGCTGCCTCCGGACTACACATCGGTCAAGAAGGGCACACATTGGGAACTCAGTCATGATTCATTTATGGCAGACCTGATATCATTGTACTGGCCTCGTCGCAGACTGCATCCCCTTTCAGCTCCGGTGCCACTAAGTCTGTTCCCCGACAACCATGGACACTTTCTTCTTGAGATTTGTTGGTGACTGAGTCCATGGACTGGGTGTTGCCTTCATCATCATGTCGGTGATACTGACTATGTGGCCAAAATGAGGCTGTAGCATTCCACTCCTCCATTTGCCGCTTCCGGCCAGCTCCTGCCCTCTGCATCATGCCCTGGAGGACACCTTCCACTGTCCCCCGCAAACCTCCGCTACATTCACCTTCGACATCGACAAGGACCCGCTCACCTCGTGTGGCCCTATCTCACTGCACCGCAAGCTACCGTCCCGTGGCGGTGTGCCTGTGCCGGCTGCAGTGCATCCGGGGCCACTAACTCTGTGCAGCTCAAACCATGGCCCCAGTCTGATGGCATGTTGGTTGACCTCTGGGTCGATGTGTCTGTGGCCCTGCGCTGTCCACTGGCTCCGGCCTCAACTGCGGTCCACCTTGGCTCACACATCAAATCGAGTCCTGACCTGCCCGGACGTCGCATCACTGCAGGATGCACACGCCACCACCGCCAGGACCAACTCCAAATGACAGGTGCCAGAGTCTGAAGTGTCTTACTGCCAGACTGTCAGAGTTGCTCACACCTGTTGTGGGTGCCATCATCAGCTTGATACCCTGCTCAGCTCTTCAGGTGCCACTAACTCAGTGCACCACAAATCAAGGAACATTCTGCTTGCATGTTGGGTGAACACTGTACTCGCTCTGGCTAGCCCCATGATGCTTCACAGTTGTTTCTGTTGTGCTGGTGTTTTATGTTTCTGCCTCAATTGTGATCACTGTTCAAGTTGTTGCCAGCACCAACGACTCCATGAGGGCTGGCTTACACTCACCCCACACACATCCAGCACATGCGTCACTGTACATGTGACCATGCCAATAAAGGTGTCGAGCGCACGTGCCCGTGGCCAGTTCAACAAACTATCTGTGTGTGTCCGTGTGCTCATGATGTATGCATTTGTGCCCCGGGCACTACAACATTACATTGTGCCATGTACAGAGGACGCAGCCATGTCACCGCAGGCAGCGGGTGGGACATTCCACATGTAGCTTTGTCGTCCCCCACTCAATACGTCAATGGAGTGAACTGGGCCAGCGTACGCCAGTCCGGCGTGGGGGTGTGGATAATCATCCCGTGGCCCTGGGTGTGGTTCAGTACTGGAAATGTGCAAAGGCATGTGTCTCTGTCGCAGTGTGGGTCTCCGTTGGGGAGTGTTGGTGGGCCCTGATGGGACTTAGACACCCACGTATGTGATCTGGTTCGGCTTCCATGAGGTAGTACCCCACCCACACATGTTGGGCCACCTGGCAGTCTGACACCTGGCCTTGGAATGCAATGTGTGCTTGGGTGGGCTGCTGGGAGCCAGCCGGGGTGGTGGGTGCGTCCATCTGTGTTGTCTGTGCAGGGGGTGGGGTATCCTCGATGCAGCAGTGCTGCCCTGCTCCTTGAGGTCGATTGCCTAAGATGTCCATGGACTGTTGTGGGGCGTAGGTGTCGGAAGTGTGGTGGTCCTCTTCATCATCACTGTAGAGTTGTCTGGTCTGCTCTGCTGGAGGTGTTGTTTGTCCCTCTGCATTGTGAAGGGGAGATGCTTGTTGACATTGTGTTGGCATGTATGTTGCTGCATTGTTCATGTTTTCATTTAGACAATGTACATTGTGACTGTTTGGGAGGAGCGGACTATTTGATGCGGGACAGTGAACATTTGGACTACATGGCGTAGGTGAGGTTGTACACGTACATTTAAATCTCACAGTTTCCTGCTATGTCAGATGTGATTGGCCATTTTCTACGCACAGGCGGACCCAGTTGTGTCCTCTGTTCTGCAGTGTAGGTGTTGGGCTGTGTACCACATTGTCGTCCATGTGGGTGTGCTGTAATTGCTATGTGTGTGTGCTGCTTTGTTTGGGAGTCGCACTGCAGCTGTGATTTTGCTGCCCCTTATCCCTTGGAGGCGGTGTGCCTTTCGCTTTTGTGCTTTTGAGGTGCTGTGATGTTGGCGACTTGGGTCATTTGTGCTCTTGGACGGTTTTTGTACTCTTGTGCATTGTTTGTCTGCAGTTGTGTTGTTGACGTCAGTGGTTGTTTGTGTAGGTGGATGGGTCAGAGTGTGACCTGCTCCTTTCCGGATGTGGTCCACACTCAGCCACCTCAGTCTCGTGGCGTGCACACTGTCATGGTGATTATACTCCAGCCATGCTGCTGGTCATGTGGTGTCACTTGCATTGTCAGCGTGGCTCGCACATACGCATCTTTGCTGTGTTTCGCACGGGTGCATGTGTGTGTTGTGTAATTGGTGATGCGTGGGGTGGGACCCCTTTGGGCACATGGTGAACGGGGGCCTACTTGATGTTTGTATGTGTGCTGCAGTGTGCCACGGGGATCAGGGACATGACCCAGGGTTATTGTGGGTGTGCGGTGTGCTACACGTCGTTGTGCATGTGTGCCATTGTGCCCATCCCCCCGTCCCCACAGTCCCTGTTTGTTACTCACCCTGTTGCTGTTGTGTCAGGTCATGTCGGGCAGTGTCCGGACTCCCGACTCCTTGCACCGTCTTCACACTGATGACTGTGGGCACCATTTGCTCCAGCTCCTCCTGTGGCGCTGGACTCCCACCTCCATTCACCGTTGCTGCCTTCCTGTTGGTAGGGGGTTTCTGCTTGGTTTGGCTTTTCACATCGTGCCGGCGCATCTTGGCCTCCTCGGCACTCCGACTGCATTCACAATGGGATGCCATTTTTCCGTCTGTATTGCCAATGAAACGGTGGTGGTGACGGACAGTTGTTGTTGGTGCTCTGTCACCTCCGTGCCGACGATCGGGTTTTCCTGCGGACTGTACCCCGTCTTCCTCTTCCTCTTCTCCTTGGCCTTCCCGGAGCCCGAGGTTCATTGCTGGTGGTCTGTGGGGCTTGTGGGGTTCGCGTTGACCTGGGCACTCGTTCCGGGTGCATCCATGTTGCTGTGCAGTTTGATTTGTTTATGGTGTGTTTTTCTTGTTCAGCTTTTATGGTGCATTTTCCCGCCAGACGCGTGGGGATTGCAGGCCTATCACTGGTTGTCACTGTTTTTTTTTTCCTGGTTGGCCTCATCGCAACTTTATTCACGTTGGTGTTTCGCATTTTTTCGGCGTCGCATTGTTTTTAACGTGGTAATTTGATGCGTTATTTTGGGACTATCGCATGGTGACTCCAGGTTGAGAATGCTACGTTAACACAGCATTGTTTTCCCGCAATGGACTGTGATGTGAGAAGTTGCGTTAAGCTAAACTTGCGGTGGTTATCACACGTTCTTGTGAATATGCCCCACTGTTTTTAATATTTGAATTTTCTTCTCATAGGAATTCAAGTAAATCTTCCCACGCATATTCAGCACAGCTAAGTGTTACAAACCATGTAGGAGTACCTAAGTTTCTTAACATGCTTTTAAGTTCTCCATGATGACAATACTAAAACTCATTGTACCACATTGGCACGCCATCAAATTAATTAACAGAGATTCTAAATTATCATCTCTTTGTTCAACTTTGTCCATGAACTCTTTTGCAGAAACATGTTGCAAATGAAGTCCTGTTTTTAATATGTGATTCACTTCATATGAAAGTGCAGACAAATCGCTTTCAAACATAAGATGAAATATATATGGAATGCACTGCCGAAATCTTGCAACTTTACAAAATATTCTCGTCGATCTGTATTCTGAAGCTGGAATCTGTACATCTCGTTCATCAAGTTCATCATAGTACAGTCTCCTTACTAACTTCCGCATTTCAGAGTGGTGTACAGCTAACATTCTTAAATGATGAAAAGTACTGTGGCAGACTTTTCTTGAAAGACAAGCTAGAGAATGACCTTGCAAATTAGTATATTTTCTTATTTTAAATGGATCTAGTCCTTGTAACATCTCAATCTTCTGTTTGATACTTTTTTTTGCATATTGTCTTAAAAAAGTTCATATGTCAATAGACTCCTGTCGATTACTGCGAATACTGCTACAATCCCACTTTAATACAGGAGCTTGTGTACGCCTCCCTTTTCGAATAAAGCGAGAGGCAAGATGGCGTCCGAGTAGCAGCTACCTAATGCCGCTCCGCCAGTCTGACCCCTAAAACATAGCAAAACCTCGCCAAAAGCAACAGGCAAATCTGACCGTATGGGCCGGCACTGTATTTCGGCCGTTATCATCATCGCGCAGGCAGGAGATCAGAGGGAGCGTCAAGGAGTGAAGAGACGCCCGGCTCCAGTGATACGAACCGCGTGCTGTGCCGCTCCAGCATCTTCCACGTCAGCGCTTCACATCGCCCTGCGGTTGCCTGCAGGGACGTGGCAGCCCGGGGCAGCTCTATCGGCAATCGGGGGATTCCTGACGGTTCTGCCAGACGCCGTGATCGGAGACAGCAACAGTATCGGACTTCTACGGAAAGTGGTGCTACTTTGTTTCCAGGGTTCATCAAAGACCAAAGTGAAGCAAGTAAGGATGGTTGGGCGAGGTGGAGGGAAACCTGCTAAAGCTAAAGATAATAAGACAACAGTGTCTGAAATAACTGAAACAATGCAGCAAACGCATGTAGACCCCCAAACAAGACGCCCAGGTACGCGGGGTTAAAAAACAGAGAAAACCTAGATAATTTGAGCTCTATTGACAGATCTGAACAAACGACTAAACTGGCAAAAAGGATTCAAGCTAAAAGGAACATTAAGTTCACGGATAATGCACAGATTCCAGATTCTCAGCCACTGATATCTAATATGTTTTGCCCAACAGCGGTGGCAAAAATACATAACGAACCGGCCATGGTGGGGACACCTGAGGGGCAGATCGAACAAATCACGCCTGTACTAGAAGGAGAAACCTCACAGGGATCTTTAGCGGCACAGTTAGCAACACCGGCCCTATTAAAACCTGTGGGAAATACAGGAGTTATCCCTACCTCAGAGGCAGATAGTTGTACAAACTATGAGGAGAGCCAGATTGAGCCCCTAAATGACCCGCTGGACACAAGGATATCCGGGACAGAGAACGGGGGTATAGACAGCACAAATACGGTAACTGCGCTACAGAAGGCTTCGGCTAATCCAATAAATACTGTTACTCAACGGTTGGAAAACTGCCACAGCACTGAAAAACCCCACTCTGTCACAGATGAGTCAGAGAGATATGAGACCGGCAAATCGATATCCAGCGATTGTGAAAGGCAAGACTGGGGAAATACGAGCTCAATGGGCTCAGAAGACTCAGAGGATTCCCGAGAAGATGCTATACAAAAAAAGAAGATGGAAAAGAAAGGGAGAAAAAACGAATTAGACACAAGAGTGGGACGACCATTGACCAAGGGAGTAACGCCGAGCTCAGATGGGATTACTCATCCTCACAGTTTGCGACTCCTTCAGACCAAACAGTATTTTCAGGCGGCAATCCTTCAACCATGGAAGATTGGAGAAGAGCCCCCAGAGAGAAAGACGAGCCTACCCTCGCTGAAGTCCTCCACTCAATCAAAAGCTTTCAGGAGGAGGTTAAGATAGACAATCGAAAAAATCGTCATGCCACACAGAAATTACAGGGAGTGATTAGGAAAGTAGGCCGAACTTGCGTGGAGATAGCCGATAGAATGTCGTCAGTAGAGGTGCGCACCGAAAATCTGGAAACAGATGTTACCTCTCTCCGGGTACAAGGGACGGAGCATGATGGGATCATAAAGGATTTAATGCTGAAGATCGAGGAGCAGGAGAACAGATCACGACGCAATAATCTTCGCATTTTGGGGGTTCCCGAAGGAGTGGAAGGAAGTGATCCAATGGCCTATATGATCACACTTTTCAAAGGAGCTTTTCCAGAGCTGCAAAACTGGGATTGGGATAGAGAGATACAACGCGCTCATCGCTTCCCATTAACTCCCTCCAAACGTCCTCAGTCTCCAGCGCAATATCCACGCGCAATGATAGTATACTTCGGCAACTTTCTCCTACGCCAGAAGCTTTTTGACTTAGCAAGGCCCACTAGTAAAAGGGAGTTCAATGGTGTTACCTTCTTTAGTCGACCAGATTTTGCCCATGCCACAGTTGAGCGAAGATGGAGGATGAGGCAACTTTTTGCCCCTTTTCAACAAATTGGGGCAACAGTATATCTGCAAAATCCAGCACGTCTTAAAATTATTTTTAATGGGACTACACGCAGCTTCATCTCCGAAATTCAGGCCCAGGCTTATCTGAAGGAGATTACAGAGACTAGAAGCGACAGGATCAAGAAGTGACTCATTCAATATGATGCTTTAACGGATTAAAATACCTAAAGACTTGGGGTATAAATGAGACTGGGGACAATCAAGCGAGGTTAATGATTATGAATTGATTGAACTATCATTTTGGGGGTCAGAACGGGGGTGGTGGGCATGGGGCCCTGAATGCTCAGATGTCCTCATCCTGGTTCCCTCAGAACCAGGTAACCTCAGTGGGTGGTGGAGGGAGGCGGGCGGGGTTCATAGGGGATGGGTCAGGGGTAGGGGTAGAGGAGGGGGTTGGCACAAGGAGGGTCGGTTTAAAAGGGGAAAAGGGGGAAAAAAAAAAAAAACTTTGTTACTTTAGATGAGTAAATTACGCATCGCAACTATCAATGTGTGTGGCCTTAATGATATTAAGAAACGACGTAATACGGCCGTTGCACTAAGGTTACTCAAGGCAGATATTTTATGTTTACAGGAGACACACATAGAAAGGACACAAATTCACTTGTTAGATTCACTTGGTTTTACTGTAGTTGGGGCTACTACCCAAAATGCTAGGATACGAGGGGTGGCAATTTTATCAGCAAAACGGTCACTTCAATTTATACGCACACTAACTGATTCAAATGGAAGGTGGGTTATTACAGTATGTCGAAGGGAAAATGGGAATTTACTTACGATATGTACTATCTATGGCAGCACCGCTGATGATTCAGCAATTTTTGACTTTTTGAACAATGAGTTGGCCGAATGGCCACTACCTTTAATCATCTGCGGCGATTTTAATATCAATCTGCCAGCAGACAAGAGTATAACCGGTGATAGAAATTGGGTATACAATGGACGAAAACCAAAAGTTTTTAAAGCCCTCAAGGATTTATGTAGGGAGCAAGCACTCACCGATATCTGGCATTCACAACATTCCATGGATTCTGGTTATACCTTTTATTCCTTTCCGCACAATAAAATGGTGCGACTAGATTACATCTTTGCATCTCAGTCTATTCTTTTAGAGAGCTTAAT
The DNA here is from genome assembly GCA_963921515.1 of Calotriton arnoldi. NCBI lineage: Eukaryota > Metazoa > Chordata > Amphibia > Caudata > Salamandridae > Calotriton > Calotriton arnoldi. Next base: position 825,706 of record CAWUFW010000945.1, read on the forward strand.
AGAAAAACATCCGCGTATAGTGGCAGACCATAATCCCTTAGTTATGGAAATAAGGGGGGTAATGGTGGTCAATAGAGATGTTGCTAACTGGACCTTTGAGAGATCCCTCCTTTTAAACGATGAGTACTGCAAACATATGAAACGCTGTATGGTACAATTTATTAAGGACAATTTAGGTAGTACAGGGATTGAGGTGGTTTGGGATGCACTAAAAGCAGCAATTAGGGGAGAGACACTTAGCTTCTCACTCACTTTAAATAAAGAAAAGCGTTGACAATGGGATAAACTTCAATCTCAACTGGCTGAGGCAGAAGAGAACCTAATTACTGTACTTAGGGATGGGGAGGACTCGGCTGATGCGCAAGCAAGAATAATATCAGCAAAATCGGCTGTCATGGGGGTAATTGCTAAAAAAGCAGCAGATAGATTAGAAATATGGAAGAGGGAGGCATATGAATGTAGTGAGCAGGTTGGACATCATCTTGCGATTAGGGCAAGACAGAAAGCCACTAGGAATATCATCACAGCCGTTAAAAATGCTGTGCAGGAAGTTGTCTCAGATGTAGAGGGCATTCGCAAGGAGTTCCTTGCTTATTATCAGGATCTATATCATGAGACGACCACCGCCCAGGCAGACGATATTGCCAAATATCTAAACCAAATCCCAGCGGTGCAATTATCGCATGACGACCAGGGTCTACTCGATGAGCCCCCCCAATGGATTGACATACTGTTATGTATCAACTGTCTTCCTAATAATAAAGCCACTGGGTTGGATAATATTCCAGGGGAATTTTATAAAAGATTCTCCACGGAATTAAAAGAGATTATGGTTCTGCTATTTATTCATGTGTTCAGTGGGGGAAAACCACCAGAGTCATGGACACAAGCTAAAATCATTATATTTTTGAAAAAGCATAAATCGGCATTGGATCCTGCCTCATATCGCCCTATAACCCTGACTAATGCGGATAGTAAAATCTACTCGAAAATATTGGCAGTTCGATTAGCAGGGGTAATACATAAGGTTATATCCCCAAGACAACACGGATTTATACCGGGACGAGGCACAGTAGATCATGCCAGGAGGATCATTTCCCTGTTTGATGCAGTACATATCTCAGGAGACCCAATGGCACTTATTCTTCTTGATGCTGAGAAGGCTTTTGATAGTCTCCTGGCCTTTTTTATGGGAGACTCTGTCAAGGGTCGGGATAGGCCATGGATGCATTCAAGCCTTTAAGATGTTGTATTATCAACCTACAGCTAGATTATTTATAAACGGTGCACTAACTGACAAGTTTAAAATAAAAAGAGGGACTCGCCAGGGATGCCCAAGCTCACCCCTCCTGTTTGCACTGTATATAGACCCTTTTTTACGTTTACTGGAAAGCGATCAGAAAATTAGTCCTATTGTTTCACACGGGTGGGAGACGAAAGTCCTGGCCTATGCCGACGACATCGCCTTGGTGACTGCTAATCCCGAAGAATCTATGGCTGCGGTTGAATTAGAGGCGGCTAGATTTGGAAGTTTGTCCGGGTATTCCCTTAATAGATCTAAAACTCAGATAATCTGTAAAAATGTGGATATGAGTCAGGATATAAGACAGGTAGAAAAAGCTACGTATCTCGGAGTGGAAGTCATGGCAACTGTTGAGAAGATAGTCGAGTGCAATATTGATCCCTTGATTGATAAAATTAAACCAGATTTATTTTGACTACACAAATTGCATCTTTCAATAATAGGGAGATGTAACTTAATTAAAATGCTTTTTTTCCCCAAACTTTTATATTTTATGAGAGCTATTCCGTTAGAATTTAGTAATATGTGTTTAAAAAAGATCGAAGATTTGTTCTCAAGATTTATATGGGCATATGCTAAACCGAGAAGAGCCTACAAATTTCTGTCTCTACCAAAGGATAAGGGAGGGTTGGCTCTCCCAAATATAAGGCTTTACTACTGGGCAACTACTCTTCTGCATAATCTTACTCTTTTATCAGAAAATGTTATAGATAGTCCTTTGAGAGATATACCTACGCCTATAGAACTTATAATGGGTAGAGATGCATGGGGCTGGACCTGGCGGTTTTTAAACGACTCTCACTACAAGAAGGTACGTCTTAAAACATTGGTGCCCGGGTTTAAATGTATGAAGTCAGTTCGCAAAATGCTTGGACTGGGCCGTCTGAATTATTATACACCAATATACAACAATCCAAATCTGCCTGATATTTTTAAAGATGTATTACTACAAAAGTGGCAAAAGAAGGGTCTGGTGACACTGGGGGATTTATATTCTCGCTCTGACATAGCCTCTTTTGAGAGTCTCAAAGAAAGATTTAAACTGGATTGGAAAGATTTTTATAAATACCTGCAAGTACGTGACTTTTTAAAGAAAAAGTGTGGCGGGCCAGCAGGGTTTATCAACAATCCCATTATTGATAATGTAAGGATGAATCACCCATCGATTGGAATGGTGTATAACTCTTTTAATATATTAATGCCGGACGATTTAACATTACGAGCTAGGAAGTGGAAAGAGGAGATTGATATATCACAAGACTTATTTCTTCACTCAGTAGAGTTAGCACAAAATTTGTTAATTCCAGCGCGACTTCAAGCCCAGTATTATAAATCTTGTTTTTCACTGTATTTTACTCCAAAAAAGATTGCAAAATGGGGGACGGGAAGAGGGACCTTTTGCCCACGATGTTTGTGTTTTCAGGCTGATCTTAATCATATGTTTGCCTCTTGTGCTGTATTAAGTAAATTAAAATTTGAGATTACGACTCTTTTTAAAGAAATGTTAGGGAGGGATATTCTTCTATCTCCCTCCCTGATTTGCTTAGGGGTGGATCAGGAAATGCAAGGCAAACCAGGAGAGTATTTGATTTTTATAGCCATGGCAATTTATCGGCTCTGCCTTGCTTCAGCCTGGCTGGATCCATCTCCACCCGTGTACCATCAATGGTTAACGAGACTGGTGGCAAATTATAACTTTGAAAGAGCCATCTATGGGAAAAGAGGAGTACGGTCTTGTAAGAAGGGATTAAAGATATGGGAACCTCTGACCAAATGGCTTGAGAGATGATTTAGATAATACAACTGTTTTTTTTTTTTTTTTCTTGTTTTTTCTTTTTCTTTTTTTCTCTTAATTATATAAAGGTGTGCCAACCCCGGGGGTGGGAGGGGTGGGAGAGGGGGGTTAAATGTCTATAAAATGTGTGCATGATGAACAAATGCTGATTTATATTAATTAATTCTTATTATTCATGCTAAGTAACTTATCTAATATATACGCAATCTACTTATGGAGCTATAATATATGCATGTTTTGTATTTATAAACTATTCGCAAAGTGAGGGGAAAAAAAAGAAATGAAGTGTAACAGGTTTAATTTAATCATGCACCAATAAAAAAAAAAAAAAAAATGAAAGTGCAGACAAATCGCTTTCAAACATAAGATGAAATATATATGGAATGCACTGCCGAAATCTTGCATATTTACAAAATATTCTCGTCGATCTGTATTCTGAAGCTGAAATCTGTACACCTCGTTTATCAAGTTCATCATAGTACAGTCTCCTTACTAACTTCCGCATTTCAGAGTGGTGTACAGCTAACATTCTTAAATGATGAAAAGTACTGTGGCAGACTTTTCTTGAAAGACAAGCTAGAGAATGACCTTGCAAATTAGTATATTTTCTTATTTTAAATGGATCTAGTCCTTGTAACATCTTAATCTTCTGTTTAATACTTTTTTTGCATATTGTCTTAAAAAGTTCATATGTCAATAGACTCCTGTCGATTACTGCGAATACTGCTACAATCCCACTTTAATACAGGAGCTTGTGTACGCCTCCCTTGAACATCTTCAGCTACTACTTCTTCTATATTCCTAGGAACAATATTTTCTCTTGGAATCGGAGAACCATCTTTCATCTCATAACATCAACCACTAGTACCAACTGCATGTACTAATGTGTTCTGTTGAAAATAGCTTTCTTCTTTTAAGAAAGGTTCTGTACTAGAAGTGTGCTTCCATTCACCAGTGAACATTTTACAAAAGTTACTTCTATAAACCCGTCCTTTTCTTTTGCTTTTCTCCTTCATAAACAACATTGTTGTATTCAATGTTTTTATTCTCTTCAATATTAATATAAATAATTTTCTTTTTATTTCAAAAGCTTTATCTACTACAATTTCAATCTGTTGCTTTTTCTTATAAGCTTCTTATTTTCTTTTATATTTTTTACAAACTTTCAATACATTTTGTAGTACTCTACTTCTATACATTCTCTTCCTTATGTCTTTATATTCTTTCAGCCTTCTTTCAACATGCATTCCTTTCCCATAACATGATTTTCTTTCATAATTTTTCCTTTCCTTCTGATTTCTTGTTGAACTTTTCTTTTTCTTTTCAATATTTTCAAATAGATTTACATTCTGTAAAAATCTTTTAACAAACTCTTTAGTTCTCTTACCAGAACTATTTTTCTTTAGTGTAACATTTTGCACTTCATCTATTTTCCTCTTCTCTCTTTCCTTTAAATAGTACTTTTTTTCTTGTCTTCTCTTTTGATCTTTTTTCCCATTCTCAATATTTTTTTACCAATAAATGTAAATATCTGAAAAACAAGGATACGTTTCAATAGTTTTTTAAATAATGTTATACTTTTGAAATAATTATATATTAATATTCATAACAATAAATACATACTTTCAATTACATTGCAAATGTCTCCATAACAAGTAAATATTTAGAATGTTGTACTTTACACAATAGCAAACCTGTCACAAGAACACGCACCTTTAAACAGTACCATGGTTCAGATTGCTGTTTTAAATTTGGTTAGTCCCAAGATTCTCAGCAGTTGGAGAAAACTTAATCTTCAGCAGAAAAGTGAAGATTAAGACATGTTGACAAAAGAATAGGGCGCATGCATCAAAGTAGGCTTTTGCGATTCCTTAATTGCGATTATTAAGGAATCGCAATTAAGGAATCTCAAAAGCCCATGCATGTAGGAAACGCAAACAAAATTGTGATTCCCAAACATTCCTTAATTGCGACTCGCAAATTGCGAGTCGCAATTAAGGAATGGCTTCAAAGTCATTCTTATGGGCCTACAGGCACATATGAATGAATGGGAAATTGCATGCGCAATTTGCGAGTACCCAATAGGTACTCGCAAATTGTGCATGCAATTTCAAGGGTGCCAAAAGGACACCCCTGAAATTGATATGTGCACCCATGTTTGGGGCATGTGTGTGTAACCTGGAACTTTGAAAAATGCACTTTAGTGCATTTTTCAAAGTTCTCACTAAATACCATCAGGTTTAAATTATCGGTATTTAGCGGACCCTAATAGTGAAATCGCTATTTTAAATGCAATCTTGCATTGCATTTAAGGCATTGCAATTTGCGATGCCTTAAATGCAATCGCAATTTGCGATTTTTGCATTTGGGATGATGCATCCCAAATGCAAAAATACCTGTCGCAAAGGGGCAGATTCTGAGAATCTGCCTGTTTGCGACCGGTTTTTGCCTTGATGCATGTGCCCCTTTGAGATTAGGCTACTTGCTATGAGTTTGTGTAAAGGTACACTTGAAATAGGCCGTATAAGTTTATGGGTCTGCTTGAAATGAGAAATGTCGTCTGTCAAATTTATAACTCTGTGTGCTCTTGTGAGTGAGGTATGTGTCTACATCTATTGTCTCATGCATTATTCATCTGAAAATGGTAGCTTGAAAACCTGGTTGGTTTGGCTACAGGTGGACAAATCTCTCAGTTCTCCTCTATCATTCGGTTACACAGCCTCTGATGTCTTCTGTATATAGGTGTTATGGAGCCTCTCAAATAGCCTATTCAATATTCAGGTGCCATGTTTTACGAGCTGAGAGAAATACATGGACTTTTTTTACACAAATTTAGAGACCATACGCTGTGCAACACAGGTATCCAAAATGCACAGATTGATGCATGTATGCTTTAAGAAATATGATGAGACTTATAACTGTGATATAGTTGAATACCTGTGTTTCAGAGCGCATGCTAAATTTGTGTAAACAAAAGTGTATGTATTTCTTTCTGCTCATAAATCTTGGCATTTGGGTAATGAACTAGCTATGTGGGAGGCTCTACAATACCTTCATTCAGAAGACATCACAGGCTCTGTGACCGAATGACAGAGCAGAACTGAGAGATTTGTCTACCAGTAGCCAAACCGACCAGGTTTTCAAGCTACCATCTTCTGATGCATAACACATCAGACAATAGATATAGAAGTAGACACATATGTCATTCACAAGAGCATGAAGTCCCTTAAACTTGACAGACTGCACTTCCCATTTCAAGGAGGCACCTAAATTTAGTCGGCATACTTCAAGTGTATCTCTCCAAAGACTCATAGCAAGTAGACTAATAACTAATCCTTTTGCCAACATGTCTTAAAGCTCACTTTTCTGTTGCAGCTTCAGTTTTCAACAACTGCTCAGAATCTTGAGACTAGCCAAACTTAAAACAGCAACCCTTCCCATGTCACTGTTATAACTCTCACCATGTTTCTCAAAGCATGCATGCATGTGACTGTAACTTTTGATAGTGGCATTATATATAAACAAAAGATACAAATAGATGTATACCTGAGCTTTATACATTTAGCATCTTCAGATGCATAACACATGTGAGAATATATGAGCAAGTAGAAACATACCTCTGTCACAAGACCATGAAGTCCCTTAAACTTGACAGACTGCACTTCCCATTTCAAGGAGACACTTAAATTTAGGTGCTATACTTCAAGTGTACCTTTCCACAAACTCATACGAAGTAGTCTAATCACAAATCCCTCTGCCAACATGTGTTAAACCTCACTTTTGTGCTGCAGCTACCCTATTCTGCAACTACTGAGAGTGTTTGGCCTAGCCAAATATAAATCACCAACCCTTCGCATGTGTCTGTTGTAACTCTCACCATATTCCTGAAAGCATGCATGCCTGTGTCTGTAACTTTTGATAGTGCATTATATATAAAAGAAACATACAAATAGATGTATACATGTGTTTTATACGTCTAGCATCTTCGGATGCATAACACGTGTGAGAATATATGACAAAGTAGAAAAATACCTCAGTCACTAGACCATGAAGTCCCTTAAACTTGACAGACTGCACTTCCCATTTCAAGGAGACACCAACATTTATGCAGAGTATTCAAGTGTACCTTTCCACAGACTCCTATGAAGTAGTCTAATCACTAATCCCTCTTCCAACATGTCTTAAACCTCACTTTTGTGCTGCAGCTTCACTATTCAGCGACTACTCAGAGTATTGGGCCTAGCCAAATATAAAGGAGCAACCCTACGCATGTCTCTGTTGCAACTCTCACCATATTCCTGAAAGCATGTATGCATGTGTCTGTACCTTTTGCTAGTGGCATTATATATAAAAAAACATACAAATAGATGTATACCTGTGTTTTATACATCTAGCCTCTTCAGATGCATAACACATGTGAGAATATATAAGCAAGTAGAAACATACCTCAGTCGCAAGACCATGAAGTTCCCTAAACTTGACAGACTGCACTTCCCATTTCAAGGAGACACCTAAATTTATGCGGCGTACTTCAAGTGTATCTTTTCACAGACTCCTACGAAGTAGTCTAATCACTAATCCCTCTGCCAACATGTCTTTAACCCCGCTTTTGTGCTGCAGATTCACTATTCTGCAACTACTGAGAGTGTTGGGCCTAGCCAAAAATAAATCACCAACCCTTCGCATGTGTCTGTTGTAACTCTCACCATATTCCTGAAAGCATGCATGCACGTGTCTGTACCTTTTGCTAGTGGCATTATATCTAAAACAAAACATACAAATAGATGTATACCTGTGTTTTATATGTCTAGCATCTTCAGATGCATAACACATGTGAGAATATATGTGCAAGTAGAAACATACCTCAGTCACAAGACCATGAAGTCCCCTAAACTTGACAGACAGCACTTCCCATTTCAAGGAGACACCTAAATTTATGCGGTGTACTTCAAGTGTACTTTTCCACAGACTCCTACAAAGTAGTCTAATCACTAATCCCTCTGCCAACATGTCTTAAACCTCACTTTTGTGCTGCAGCTTCACTATTCAGCGACTGCACTCTACTGACTGCTCACAGGCGACATTAGCAGCATGCTGAATACTGAGAGTGTTTGGCCTAGCCAAATATAAATCACCAACCCTTCGCATTTGTCTGTTGTAACTCTCATGATATATTCCTGAAAGAATGCATGCATGTGTCTGTACCTTTTGCTAGTGGAATTACATATAATAGAAAGATAAAAATAGATGTATACCTGTGTTTTATTCGTCTAGCATCTCCAGTTGCATAACACGTGTGAGAATATATAACAAAGTAGAAAAATACCTCAGTCACAAGACCATGAAGTCCCCTAAACTTGACAGACTGCACTTCCCATTTCAAGGAGACACCTAAATTTATGCGGAGTACTTCAAGTGTACCTTTCCACAGACTCATACGAAGTAGTCTAATCACTAATCCCTCTGCCAACATGTCTTAAACCCCACTTTTGTGCTGTTGCTTCACTATTCAGCGACTGCACTCTACTGACTGCTCACAGGCGACATTAGCAGCATGCTGAATACTTATATCTCCCACGAGGGCTCTCAGGTGAGTTGCGTTAAGATGCTCTTAACCCACTGGGGTGATACTTTGCTCAAGCTAAACAGTACAGGTACCAGCATGCTCTTAACGCAACTCACCTGAGAGCCCACTTGGTAGGTATAAGTTTTTTGCATGCTGCTAATGGCGCCTGTGTTTTCCCGCAATGGACTGTGATGTGAGAAGTTGCGTTAAGCTAAACTTGCGGTGGTTATCACACGTTCTTGTGAATATGCCCCACTGGTTTTAATATTTGAATTTTCTTCTCATAGGAATTCAAGTAAATCTTCCCACGCATATTCAGCACAGCTAAGTGTTACAAACCATGTAGGAGTACCTAAGTTTCTTAACATGCCTTTAAGTTCTCCATGATGACAATACTAAAACTCATTGTACCACGTTGGCACGCCATCAAATTAATTAACAGAGATTCTAAATTATCATCTCTTTGTTCAACTTTGTCCATGAACTCTTTTGCAGAAACATGTTGAAAAGGAAGTCCTGTTTTTAATATGTGATTCACTTCATATGAAAGTGCAGACAAATCGCTTTCAAACATAAGATGAAATATATATGGAATGCACTGCCGAAATCTTGCAACTTTACAAAATATTCTCGTTGATCTGTATTCTGAAGCTGGAATCTGTACATCTCGTTCATCAAGTTCATCATAGTACAGTCTCCTTACTAACTTCCGCATTTCAGAGTGGTGTACAGCTAACATTCTTAAATGATGAAAAGTACTGTGGCAGACTTTTCTTGAAAGACAAGCTAGAGAATGACCTTGCAAATTAGTATATTTTCTTATTTTAAATGGATCTAGTCCTTGTAACATCTCAATCTTCTGTTTGATACTTTTTGTTGCATATTGTCTTAAAAAAGTTCATATGTCAATAGACTCCTGTCGATTACTGCGAATACTGCTACAATCCCACTTTAATACAGGAGCTTGTGTACGCCTCCCTTGAACATCTTCAGCTACTACTTCTTCTATATTCCTAGGAACAATATTTGCTCTTGGAATCGGAGAACCATCTTTCATCTCATAACATCGACCACTAGTACCAACTGCATGTACTAATGTGTTCTGTTGAAAATAGCTTTCTTCATTTAAGAAAGGTTCTGTACTAGAAGTGTGCTTCCATTCACCCGTGAACATTTTACAAAAGTTACTTCTATTAACCCGTCCTTTTCTTTTGCTTTTCTCCTTCATAAACAACATTGTTGTATTCAATGTTTTTATTCTCTTCAATATTAATATAAATAATTTTCTTTTTATTTCAAAAGCTTTATCTACTACAATTTCAATCTGTTGCTTTTTCTTATAAACTGCTTATTTTCTTTTATATTTTTTACAAACTTTCAATACATTTTGTAGTACTCTACTTCTATACATTCTCTTCCTTATGTCTTTATATTCTTTCAGCCTTCTTTCAACATGCATTCCTTTCCCATAACATGATTTTCTTTCATAATCTCCTTTTTTCCTTTCCTTCTGATTTCTTGTTGAACTTTTCTTTTTCTTTTCAATATTTTCAAATAGTTTTACATTCTGTAAAAATCTTTTAACAAACTCTTTAGTTCTCTTACCAGAACTATTTTTCTTTAGTGTAACATTTTGCACTTCATCTAATTTCCTCTTCTCTCTTTCCTTTAAATAGTACTTTTTTTCTTGTCTTCTCTTTTGATCTGTTTTCCCATTCTCAATATTTTTTACCAATAAATGTCAATATCTGAAAAACAAGGATACGTTTCAATAGTTTGTTAAATAATGTTATACTTTTGAAATAATTATATATTAATATTCATAACAATAAATACATACTTTCAATTACATTGCAAATGTCTCCATAACAAGTAAATATTTAGAATGTTGTACTTTACACAATAGCAAACCTGTCACAAGAACACGCACCTTTAAACAGTACGATGGTTCAGATTGCTGTTTTAAATTTGGCTAGTCCCAAGATTCTGAGCAGTTGGAGAAAACTGAATCTTCAGCAGAAAAGTGAAGATTAAGACATGTTGACAAAAGAATAGGGGCGCATGCATCAAAGTAGGCTTTTGCGATTCCTTAATTGCGTTTATTAAGGAATCGCAATTAAGGAATCGCAAAAGCCCAAGCATGTAGGAAACGCCAAAAAAATAGTGATTCCCAAACATTCCTTAATTGAGACTCGCAAATTGCGACTCGCAATTAAGGAATGGCTTCAAAGTCATTCGTATGGGCCTAGAGGCACATAGGAATGAATGGGAAATTGCATGCGCAATTTGCGAGTACCCAATAGGTACTCGCAAATTGCGCATGTACTTTCAAGGGTGCCAAAAGGACACCCCTGAAATTGATATGTGCACCCATGTTTGGGGCATGTGTGTAACCTGGAACTTTGAAAAATGCACTTTAGTGCATTTTTCAAAGTTCTCACTAAATACCATCAGGTTTAAATTATCGGTATTTAGCGGACCCTAATAGTGAAATCGCTATTTTAAATGCAATCTTGCATTGCATTTAAGGCATCGCAATTTGCGATGCCTTAAATGCAATCGCAATTTGCGATTTTTCCATTTGGGATGATGCATCCCAAATGCAAAAATACCTGTCGCAAAGGGGCAGATTCTGAGAATCTGCCCGTTTGCGACCGGTTTTTGCCTTGATGCATGTGCCCCTTTGAGATTAGGCTACTTGCTATGAGTTTGTGTAAAGGTACACTTGAAATAGGCCGTATAAGTTTATGGGTCTGCTTGAAATGAGAAATGTCGTCTGTCAAATTTATAACTCTGTGTGCTCTTGTGAGTGAGGTATGTGTCTACATCTATTGTCTCATGCATTATTCATCTGAAAATGGTAGCTTGAAAACCTGGTTGGTTTGGCTACAGGTGGACAAATCTCTCAGTTCTCCTCTATCATTCGGTTACACAGCCTCTGATGTCTTCTGTATATAGGTGTTATGGAGCCTCTCAAATAGCCTATTCAATACTCAGGTGCCATGTTTTACGAGCTGAGAGAAATACATGGACTTTTTTTACACAAATTTAGAGACCATACGCTGTGCAACACAGGTATCCAAAATGCACAGATTGATGCATGTATGCTTTAAGAAATATGATGAGACTTATAACTGTGATATAGTTGAATACCTGTGTTTCAGAGCGCATGCTAAATTTGTGTAAACAAAAGTGTATGTATTTCTTTCTGCTCATAAAGCATGGCATTTGGGTAATGAACTAGCTATGTGGGAGGCTCTACAATACCTTCATTCAGAAGACATCACAGGCTCTGTGACCGAACGACAGAGCAGAACTGAGAGATTTGTCTACCAGTAGCCAAACCGACCAGGTTTTCAAGCTACCATCTTCTGATGCATAACACATCAGACAATAGATATAGAAGTAGACACATATGTCATTCACAAGAGCATGAAGTCCCTTAAACTTGACAGACTGCAATTCCCATTTCAAGGAGGCACCTAAATTTAGTCGGCATACTTCAAGTGTATCTCTCCAAAGACTCATAGCAAGTAGACTAATCACAAATCCCTCTGCCAACATGTGTTATACCTCACTTTTGTGCTGCAGCTTCCCTATTCTGCAACTACTGAGAGTGTTTGGCCTAGCCAAATATAAATCACCAACCCTTCGCATGTGTCAGTTGTAACTCTCACCATTTTCCTGAAAGCATGCATGCCTGTGTCTGTAACTTTTGATAGTGCATTATATATAAAAGAAACATACAAATAGATGTATACATGTGTTTTATACGTCTAGCATCTTCGGATGCATAACACGTGTGAGAATATATGACAAAGTAGAAAAATACCTCAGTCACTAGACCATGAAGTCCCTTAAACTTGACAGACTGCACTTCCCAATTTCAAGGAGACACCAACATTTATGCAGAGTATTCAAGTGTACCTTTCCACAGACTCCTATGAAGTAGTCCAATCACTAATCCCTCTTCCAACATGTCTTAAACCTCACTTTTGTGCTGCAGCTTCACTATTCAGCGACTACTCAGAGTATTGGGCCTAGCCAAATATAAAGCAGCAACCCTACGCATGTCTCTGTTGCAACTCTCACCATATTCCTGAAAGCATGTATGCATGTGTCTGTACCTTTTGCTAGTGGCATTATATCTAAAACAAAACATACAAATAGATGTATACCTGTGTTTTATATGTCTAGCATCTTCAGATGCATAACACATGTGAGAATATATGTGCAAGTAGAAACATACCTGAGTCACAAGACCATGAAGTCCCCTAAACTTGACAGACAGCACTTCCCATTTCAAGGAGACACCTAAATTTATGCGGCGTACTTCAAGTGTACTTTTCCACAGACTCCTACAAAGTAGTCTAATCACTAATCCCTCTGCCAACATGTCTTAAACCCCACTTTTGTGCTGCAGCTTCACTATTCTGCAACTACTGAGAGTGTTGGGCATAGCCAAATATAAATCACCAACCCTTCGCATGTGTCTGTTGTAACTCTCATGATATATTCCTGAAAGCATGCATGCATGTGTCTGTACCTTTTGCTAGTGGAATTACATATAATAGAAAGATAAAAATAGATGTATACCTGTGTTTTATTCGTCTAGCATCTTCAGTTGCATAACACGTGTGAGAATATATAACAAAGTAGAACAATACCTCAGTCACAAGACCATGAAGTCCCCTAAACTTGACAGACTGCACTTCCCATTTCAAGGAGACACCTAAATTTATGCGGAGTACTTCAAGTGTACCTTTCCACAGACTCATACGAAGTAGTCTAATCACTAATCCCTCTGCCAACATGTCTTAAACCCCACTTTTGTGCTGTAGCTTCATTATTCAGCGACTGCACTCTACTGACTGCTCACAGGCGACATTAGCAGCATGCTGAATACTTATACCTCCCACGAGGGCTCTCAGGTGAGTTGCGTTAAGATGCTCTTAACCCACTGGGGTGATACTTTGCTCAAGCTAAACAGTACAGGTACCAGCATGCTCTTAACGCAACTCACCTGAGAGCCCACTTGGGAGGTATAAGTATTCAGCATGCTGCTAATGGCGCTTGTGAGCAGTCAGTGGAGTGCAAGTCTTCCTTTGATGAAGGAGCTGTGAAGCCCCGAAACGCATCAGGAGTGGATTTTGATTGGACTGGGAATGCCGGTTTCCGGAAAAAAAATATTTTAAATCATCCTGCTGCTGGCGCATCCTTGCCTCAGGGCAAACGTTTGTTGGATATATATATATATATATTCACTGAAAAACCATAGGTTTCAGGCACGTTATAGTTAGAAATTAGCATTTAAAAACCTTAGAAATTCACTGAAAAAACCATATGTTTCAGGGACGTTATAGTTAGTTGGACATTTCACTCGTACAAAACCATAGAAATTCCCCCTTTATAGTTAGTTCAGCTACTTTAACTCACGCCCCGCAATGCACTGCTGATGACGTCACATATTACATCATTCATGACATGGTCAGTGACATCACTGATGACATCACTGATGACATCTCAAATGACTGTGTGTTTCTGTAAAGTTTAAATATGTTTTATATATATATACACACACACACACAAGCGTTACAGATGTCTTCTATCTCCATGTATATATACTGCACTGTGCCTGGTTAACTGATGACTCACCTCCAGCAGTAAACTATCACTACAGTAAAGCAGTTTACTGTAGTAAAATTGCCAACTCATGTGGTAAAATGTTAAACACTGTAAAAAGTCTACTACTCACCACCTATGTATATAAAGCACCCTTTCACATGCAGTGCACTATGTGAACAAGGCTGCATGTCTGGCGGCCAAAACGCGTCATTTTGGACATTGATACTTAAATAAAGACACTTTGCCATCATCACTGCCTTGGAGTCTGTGCACTCGTGTTGCGCCGCTGTGGCTGGATACTTTGGGATTCACATGCTGATATATATATATATATATATATATATATATTTATATATATATATACATATATATATATATATATATATATATATATATATATATCTATGCGCCAATGTGTATTGAAGAATGAGTGGGTGTATGAGTGTCTGAATGTATTATTTAGTAGGTGTGTGACTGACTGTATAAGTGAGTGATTAAACGTGTTTTACTGAATACATGGGTTAGTGACTAAACTGTGTGAATGTCTGTATCAGTCTGTCAATAGGTGTGTAAGCTGTTGCATGGGTTGGTGAGTAGCTACATGAGTGTCTATATGGGTTATTAATTGGTTGTCTGAGTATCTGTATGGGTGCCTGAGTGTCTGCGTGGGTGGGTGGGGGGTATGTGACTCTGTGCATAGCTGTGTGAGTGGGTGAATCACTGGGTGTATGGGTTCAAGAGTGCATCTGTGAAAGGCTGTATGGGTGGGTGAATGTGTCTATGAGTGTGTTGGTGAGTGAATGGATGTCTCAGTGGTACATGTGTTAGTAACTATATATGTGAAAGGCAGTATATGTGAGTGATGGACTATATAAATAACTATATGTGAGAGTGAGTGATTGTGAGAGTGGCTGTATGGATGAGTGTGTGCTTGTGTCAGTGATTGTATAAGAGAGTAAGTATGTGTTACTATCTGTATGAATAAGTAAGGTGGTGTGTGTATAACTGTATAGGTGAGTAAATGGGAGTGTGATTGATTCTTGTCATGACTGACTAGGTGTGTGAGTAACTCTATGGGTGAGTGGCAGTGTGTGAGTGTCCTTATAGGTGTATGAGTGCATATGATAGTGCTGTATTGATGAGTGACTGCATGTATGAGTGACTGTATGGGTCAATGAGTTGATGCGTGTGTAGACCTAGGAATCAGTGAGTGGGTATGTAGTAACTGGTATTGGTGTGTCTATGGTTTTGAAAATGGTAGTCCGTATTTTAAAGTGGGTGTATCAAAGGTTATATTAGGGTGTGAGGAGGTGTATCAGATTATCAGGTGGATGATGTCATCAGTGATGTCATCAGTGATGTCATCAGTGATGTCACTGACCATGTCATGAGTGATGTAATATGTGACGTCATCAGCAGTGCATTGCGGGGGCGCGAGTTATAGTTAGCTCAACTAACTATAACGGCCGAATTTCTCTGGTTTTGTACGACTGAAATGTCCAACTAACTATAATGTCTCTGAAACCTGTGGTTTTTTCAGTGAATTTCAAAGGTTTTTTAAATGCTAATTTCTAACTATAACGTACCTGAAACCTATGTTTTTTTCAGTGAATTTCAAAGGTTTTTTAAATGCTAATTTCTAAGTATAATGTCAAAAAAATACTTTTCTTAATTTTTAAATAATGTGATGTTTTCTCTTTTCTAAAATATAAATTTACATTTTTATTATTATTATTTTTTTTTAAAAGTGGATTCGCGTACCGATCGTGTACCAGTCTCGGTGGGTACATGAATCCAAGAATTTTGCCACCATATTGGTTAAGTCGTGTACGATGTGTGTTCGGTATCCTAAGGGTGCGTGGTTCTTGGACCACACGTAACGTCACGTACGTATTTCCGGGGGTCGCGTCACGTGCGTGAATACACCGCAAATTTTTATGTTTTAAAAGTATATGTATATAACTTTAATATGTATATTATAGCAAGAGATTATTTAATCGAATTATAAATAACATATATTTGTAATTGTAATAAAGATATATTATTGTTAAATATATTTTTCAGGAATCACGTCGGGTGCGTGCTGGTTGTGCGCCAGGTGCGCGAATCCCGTGTGACTTCAAAAGAAACAATTTCATTGGTTAAGAACCTTTTGATTCTAGAACTTGAAGGACCCCACCCATTTTTTTCATTCTTTCAAGAGCATCTCAGAAGACACTCCTGTTTTCTTTTGCTTCTCTTCTTTCTATCTTTTTGGTGTTTCTTTTGTTCCATCAAAAAATGGAAGCTGTAAATCCACCACAGCAGCTTCCACCTGAAAAGGAAGAAAACTTGCAGGAACCCGTCACAGTCCGGTATGAGAACATGTGTGGGTATGTTTCTCCATACCACCTGGGGAGAAAAAGGTTAATGCCTGTAAGATGACATGCACCGTTTGTTATATGCTCCTCTCACGAGGGTCAGAAAAAAAATATTCTTGCGGGACGTCCTCTATGCTGAACCATTTACAGACAATGTACCCTCGGCATCTCACAAGAGAATAACTGTGTCGTGAACAAGAAAAGCAGTTAACTGACGACAACACTGCTGAACCCAGCACCTCATCTGCTGGCACAACAACTGCTCCAACCAACATCTTCCCTGACTCAGCTAGAGTGGAGCAGCGTTGTTTGAAATGTAAGAAGACCTTATGTGTTGGTGAGCAATCAGTGAATGCTATCCTGGTTGCCATTAAGAACCGCAAGTGTTAATTTACTTATTTTTTTGTTTATGCAATGACTTTCAATTGCATAATTTTTTCAATGTTTTTCTTGTAGGTTATGTTTATTATTTCAATTTTTTGAACAAAAAAACACCCAAAAAATGCAAAAAAGAGTTAAAAAAACACACAAAAAATATCAAACAAAAAAAGAAGAAAAAAAATGGTTCTTTTCAGAACCGCCTATTTGGTTAAAAATAGACAAATTTGTAAGTGTTGTATGAATTGTGCAAAGTTGAATATATGGAGAAGTGCATGTGTACTACCTGAGTGATTGCATGTCTACATGTGTAATGCTTCGGTGATTGTAAGAATGCATGAGTAATGTGTAGGTGCATCAAGGAGTGTATCAGTAGTGCTTGTGTGATTGCATAAGTGCATAGATAGTGCCTGGATGATTTTATAAGTGCATGGGTACTGCCTGAGTGATTAAAAGAGTGCATGTGTAATCCCTGGGTGACTGCATGAGTGCAGGGGTAATGTATGCATGATTAGAGGAGTGCATGGGAACTGCCTGAGTGATTGAAGGAGTGCATGGGTAATGTCTGGGTAATTGCAGAAGTGCTGGGGTAATGTCTGGTTGATTGGAGGAGTGCATGTGCACTGCCTGAATGATTGAAGGAGTGCATGGGTAATGCCTGGGTGATTGCATGAATGCAGGGGTAATGCCTGTGTGATTGGAGGAGTGCATGGGTACTGCCTGAGTGATTAAAGAAGTGCATGCTAGTTCCTGGGTGATTGCATGAGTACACAGGTAATGTCTTGGTGATTGGAGGAGTGCATAGGTAATGCCTGGGTGATGGTATACATGCATGGGTAGTGCCTGAATGATTCAAGGAGTGCATGGGTAATGCCTGGGTGATTGCAAGAGTGCAGGTGCATTGTATGGGTGATTGGAGGAGTGGATGGGTACTGCCTGAATGATTCAAGGAGTGCATGGGTAATGCCTGGGTGATTGCAAGAGTGCAGGAGTAATGTTTGGGTGATTGGAGGAGTGGATGGGTACTGCCTGAGTGATTGAAGAAGTGCATAGGTAATGCCTGGGTGATTGCATAAGTGCATGGGTAGTACCTGGGTGATTGGAGGAGTGCATGGGTACTGCCTGACTGATTGAAGGAGTGCATGGGTAATGCCTGAGTGATTGCATGAGTGCAGGGGCAATGTCTGGGTGATTGGAGGAGTGCATAGGTACTGCCTGAGTGATTGAAGGAGTGCATAGGTAATGCCTGGGTGATTTCATGAGTGCAAGGGTAAAGTCTGGGTGATTGGAGGAGTGCATGGGTGCTGCCTGAGTGATTGAAGGTGTACATGGATAATGCCTGGGTGATTGCATGAGTGCAGGGGTAATGTCTGGGTGACCCGAGGAGTGCATAGGTACTGCCTGAGTGATTAAAGGAGTGCATGGGTAATGTCTGGGTGATTCCATGAGTGCAAGAGTAATGTCTGGGTGATTGGAGGAGTGCATGGGTATTGCCTGAGTGATTGAAGGAGTGGATGGGTAATGCCTGGGTGATTACACGAGTGCATGGGTAGTGCCTGGGTGATTGGAGGAGTGCATGGGTAATACCTGGGTGATTCCATGAGTGCAAGAGTAATGTCTGGGTGATTGGAGGAGTGCATGGGTACTGCCTGAATGATTCAAGGAGCGCATGGGTAACGCCTGGGTGATTCTAGGAGTGCAGAAGTAATGTCTGGGTGATTGGAGGAGTGCATGGGTACTGCCTGAATGATTCAAGGAGTGCATGGGTAATGCCTGGGTGATTGCAAGAGTGCAGGAGTAATGTCTGGGTGATTGGAGGAGTGCATGGGTACTGCCTGAGTGATTGAAGGAGTGCATAGGTAATGCCTGGGCAATTGCATAAGTGCATGGGTAGTACCTGTGTGATTGGAGGAGTGCATGGGTACTGCCTGAGTGATTGAAGAAGTGCATGGGTAGTGCCTGCGTGATTCCATGAGTGCAGGGGTAATGTCTGGGTGATTGGAGGAGTGCATGGGTACTGCCTAAGTGATTGAAGGAGTACATGGGTAATGCCTGGGTGATTCCATGAGTGCAGGAGTAATGCATGGGTAATTGGAGGAGTGCATGGGTAGTACCAGCGTGCATGGATGAGTACATGAGTAATGCCTGGGTGATTGAATGAGTGTACAGATAGTGCCTGGGTGATTGGAGAAGTACATAGGTAGTGCATGGGTGATGGGAGGAATGTGGGAATAATGCCTAACTGTATAGATAAGTGCATGGGTAGTGTTTGAAAAAATGAATGAGTGCAGTAAAAGCGACTGAAAACATTAGTACATATTATCATGCTTATTACATTATTTTATCTTACCTTTTTTATTAAAGAAGATACAAAACGTAGTGGAACTATTTTATAGTAGTTTTGTTGAATATTGAATTTAAAATCTTTTCAAACTTTAGTATTTTGTTCTGTATAAAAAAGAAGAAAAACTGTTATTGCACATAATATCATAGTTTTAAGAACACAACATAATTTTAGAATTACATAACATATTCAGTTTCCCTTTTCGCTGTTCTCAGATTCTACTGATTTTCACCATACACAGTGATTTCAATGTAGATCATCATATAACAGTGGGGAAAAAAATACAATCAATGAGATTGTAAAAAACAAAAACAAATCTGCGTTGAAAATATTTACAAATAGTGCAACTATCTGTTTACCTATCTACAGTTTGTAAATTACATTCTTCTACTACATTAAATCTTTTACTTCTCTCAAGTACATTTTGTAAAATATCCACTCTCATTTACATCATGTATAATATAAAGATCAAATACATAAACAACTTCTTTGAAACACAATTTTGCAAATGCAATAAGAATTAGCACAAACAATAATCCAAACAGTAATTGTTCACATCTTCCCAATAGGCTGAATAATGTTTCCAAAACCATTTGCATTGAAAACATCCAAAATAAACTTGTTAATTTGTGTTCACATCTTCCCAATAGGCTGAATGATGTTTTCAAAACTTTGGCATCAAAAATATCAGATATGAATTTGATAATTCGTAAGGCAACCTACATTTGAATTCCAAATGGGCATCATTACAATGTGCCCATCCTTTATTGCACTTTAAATACACAGTATAGTGTCCAGTTGTTGTAGTAGGTCCATCATAAAAAATAATATCCATTGCTTTAAAAGTTCTTCCTTAAATTGATACTTGACTTGCCACAAAAGTTTTAATTTTGGTTTCCAATTTTCTTCCATCTGCTCTACAACGTTGTAGAATTAAAATTACATATTGTCCGAATCTTTCTATAAATAATGTTGACAACATTTCTGATTTACAATGAGAACTTTTCATATCTTGATTAGCTGTTTTTACTAATTTGTTAAAAGACACTGATTTGTAATCTGGTATTGTCAAATATATGAATTGTTCAGTGTCTATTTCAGTGGTAGAAGAAAATGAACACTCTTCACATTTATGATCCATTCTGTAACTTAGTCCAAACAAATTTTCAATTTCTATTTCTTCATCTTCCAATACTGCAAGCATAAACATAAGTAATTCTTGTGCATCTTGTTGAAAATTCAATGTAAATTTCAATGATCCAGTACATATATCCAAAAGATGCCGAATGCCAGAAGCAGTATGGATTTTAGTTCTATCAGTTACCAACTTTTGAAAAATATAAGGTAGTAAAAACAGAATCTTTTTTCTCGATTCTCCATAATTTCATGATGAAGATCTTCTAGATAGAAGACAACATTCACAATTACATTAGCATAGCAGTTGATACCTGAACTATTTTCTAACTAGTATCCTACAATATCATCAACTCTGTCCATTTTCATTTTCTTTGCAGTTTCATCATTCTGTTTAATTGTTTCCTTTCTTGGAATCTCAGTAAAATATTTGTTATATTTCCGTTTTGGACACACTACACGTTTCTCATATACGGGATATTCACCTAAGTTAGGAGCATAAAGTCTTCTTAACGGATTGGACTCTCTTCCACAATTTACATCAGCACTAATCTTTTTCTCATCAAAATCAATCAAATACAAACCAGATACTGTTCTTACTCGAGACAATGCAACGTATGCCATGCCCTCTTTAAACACTGCACTTCCAATATTTACCAAAGCACTGTCTATACTTAAACCTTGAGATTTATGAATGGTTACAGCATGTGCTAAAGAAACAGGAAACTGTTTTCTACGAACATACAAGTCTTTTACAAGCAAAAAACGAACACTACAATGTCCAATCTGTTTTACCTCTTCAATCTGATCAAATTTAATCTTCAAAAATTCAATTCCATCTCTTTTCTGAAAATTTACAAAATCAACAACTTTTTCCATTGCTCCATATACTAAACCTTCTTCTACATTGAAATTACACCGTAAAATTACTCAACAGTTTACACATACATATAAAATCTTTTTCTAAACCTTCAGTCTTAGACGCCGACTTTTCCAAAGAATCCAATTTTGACTGTAATTTCTCTGAGAGAAGAATAGTAACTCCTTTGTGTTCCATTTTATCAATAGCTTCCATTTTCACTAGTGGCTGTTTTTCCAATTTCAAAAGTTTTTGATTGAACGTAGAACACTCTTGCAGTGTAGGCATTAGGCAAACTATAGACTTCTTTTCTCCAATTTTTTTGTACATTATTTCAGGTGCTATGTTTTCATTTGCAAACAAGTTCGTTAAAAGCCAACTTTGTAAAGCTTCTTTACCATGTTTTGTCAAAACACCAATTCTTATATCTTGAAGAATGTTTCCATAATGTTCATCACTTGCTTGTCACATGCTTTTAATAAGTTCTTTATATTCAAAATGAGACCAAATGTTGACATTTCCAATACTTCCCAAAGATTTTCTAGTGTCTTCATGGACAAGTGTTTTAAAAACAGGTTGCCCTTTTACAGGAGTAAGTTGTAGTAGGTCACCAAATACAATTACATGTTTTCCTCCAAATAGAACATCATAATCTGTTTTTAAAATATGTTGCATTGTTAAATGTACAAAGGCAAGCATTAAGTTTGACACCATGCTCACCTCATCAATTATTAGAAGTTTCATTTTCTTGAGTACTCTTGAAACTTCGTAACAAGATTCTCCAGATAGCTTGTGATATTCCAACTTATTTTCATGTTCAACTGGTAGCATGAGTAATTGATGTAACGTAATCCCTTTAATGTTGTATGCTGCTAACCCAGTTGGAGCGGTTACAACACAAGATAAATGTGATGCAGTGGTTTTGTGTAGATAACTGGTCAAAACTTTTATTAAGAAACATTTTCCTGCTCCAGCTTGCCCACTGATGTACATTCGAATAGGTTTAAATGATGTGCATTTGCATTCTTTCTTTTCATGCAGTAAACCATGCTCTATCCGTTGTGTCACTTGCTGATATATTTCTTTTTGTTCAATATTTAGCTTTTCTTCTAAGTTTCCCAACTCAATAATATCCTGTTGTGCTTGTTGTATTGCCGTTTCTACTTCATTCATGGCTATTGCTGCTTCATTTTCAACAATTGGTTGTCCTAGTGGATCTTGACTTAGTGGAGCAGAACTTTGACTATCTTGAGAACTGTCTCTAGCTATTTCAGCTGCAATAGTAGTTTCTTGTTCAATCTCTTCATTTAACAGTTGTAGATAAGTTGGGAAAATTGTGCATTGAATGCTATCTTTACATGCATTAAAATAATATTCAGAGCACTCAAAATCTCAAAGTTATTCCATTTCACTATGCCAAGGCTTGAAGAGTTGCAGAAGTACTAAATAGAAAAATTCCCTTTTATCTGGAGTTTCACATCTGAGTTTGCTGTGGTTAATAAGATTTCCTTTGGCATGTTTTACCAAACATCCATTACATCCAATTACTGCATATTTTTCTTCATTTATATTTTCTATAACATTTCTCTTACAACTGTAATGTTGCAGTACTTCATAGAGACATATGTTTTCCAGATATGGACTCCTTTTGGGATAGTACTTATCCAACATATTAGTTTTAACAATATCTGTACATTCTGGTTCATTCAATGCTAAGTATTCAATGTCTTGTAGAGATGTCAATACTCGATTTTGTGTTGCAGCAAGACCTAGACTTACCCAAATGATTCCTCTTGACTTTGAATATAAACTTGCAGAGGTCAACCAATCCGAACATTTGTAGGCTCCAATCTCTCGGTGGGAAAACATCTTCAAACTAAAGCTGTACAATTTGTTACTAAGAGTCTTCTCTTGTGAAATTTCTTCCCACATTTCTTTCAATTCCGTCTTTTCAGATTTGGTTAATAATGACGTAACATAGTGAGCAACAGCAATCGAATTATCTGCAACATATTGGATATCCATGTTTGCATTCCACATTGACAAAATCACTGTATTGTAGTCATTAATATATTTTGAATCTTCACTTCTTTTTATGTTTTAAGTATTCTTTGGAGATTTTCGCGTTATAGTATGTCTTACTGCTGACATGAAACTGTTGACTCTTCCTTTTGAAATTACTAGATGTGGGAATCCAAAACGACATTTTGTATAACATTTTCCCTTTGACGTGTATTTTCGTCGACAATATTTTCCACATCGATGACTTTGAAACCGTAAAACTTGTTGTCTTAAGCTGTTTTCTCCTCCTTTTTTTGGAATGGCACAGGTAACATAGGGGCCGATTCTGATGCGGGTTGGAAAAGCTTCCCGACCGAATCGGTTGGGAAATGGTGTCCGACCCACTCGGATCGGGAAAGTCCGACCGGCGGAGTAGGATGCATCCGGATGCTTCCAGATACGATTTGGTTGAACTCCCATTGACTTCAATGGGAACATTTGTTCCTAACCGCATCAGAATTGGGCCCTCGGTCGGGAAGACACGTTCCCGATCCGATTTGGAAGGAGCAAATGCCGTTAGGAGGCCTTCCTAACCGCATCAGAATCAGGCCCTCGGTCGGGAAGCTTTTCCAACCCGCATCAGAATCGGGCCCTCAGTCTTCAATGAAAGAAAAAACAGTTTCATCAGAATTGGTTCCAAATTGAGGTGCATTCTTGATCCATAATAACATGAGTATATGAGGAGCACCTCTGGCTTGGTACTCCTTTCTCCAAAAGAAATCAACAATTTCTCCAAGAGGTGGATTCTTTTTATTGCAGATAAAAGACATCATAGCTTTAAACCTATGATTAAAATATCTACACACATTTATAGGATCCAAGGAACATAGTTCTCCAGCTGTCTTTAATCCAATGTTTTTCACATTTGAATTTGCTTGTCGTATAAATTCAAGTAAATCGTCCCATGCGTACTCAGCACAGCTAAGCGTAACAAACCACGTAGGGGTTCCTAAGTTTCTTAACATACATTTAAGTTCTCCGTGACAACGAAACCAATACTCATTCGTACCACGTTGACACGCCATCAAATTAGTTAACTGAGATTCTAAATGATCGTCTCTTTGTTGAACTTTATCCCAAAATTCCTTTGCAGAAACATGTGTAAGATGAACTCCTGTTTTTAATATATGGTTAACTGCATATGAAAGTCCAGACAAGTCACTTTCAAACAGAAGATTAAATAAATATTGAATACACTGTTGAAATCTTGGATCTTGTGAGTACAATCTTGTTGTACGATATTCTGAAGCTGGAATCTGTACTGGTCGTTCATCATATCGTCCACCTTTTCCAGTGGGGATGAGCTGTGGAAAACAACGAGCTTCTAAACTTTTTTCCCATACACCCATGGGAGTTCCCTTCGCTTTCTTCATTTGGAATAATTCAATAGTGTTTCCTATCACTTCTTTTGAATGTAGAGGGTGTATACTATAATGTTCATAAATTTCTTCACTCCTCAACTTGTCCACTTTTTCTATTTGGCCAGTTGAAATTTCTCTTTCATCTTCTAAAGATATTTTTTCTTCTTCCACATATACAGTTTTATAATAATTATTGTTCTGTATTAGATATAATGTAGCCTTTTGAACTTTAGTGATATCTACTAACTCTTGCCATATTTTCCGACTCTTTGTTGGTACACCATTAACTAGTATAACTACAGGTTCACTTTCCTCTCTCTCTATACCAACAGTTTCAATATTTTTCTTAAAATCTAAAGGTAAATACATAATTCTTCCTTTTAAACCTCTTTGTAAATCTGTTGGAGGCAGCTTACCTGTTTTAGGCTCCATATGAACTATAGCCTGAAATGGGTGCACAGATTGAATAAGAATGGACTCATACGTATTTAAATTTTAAATCTACCATTTCCGGAGGAATAGCTACCAACTCTAGGTTATTATGCACAGCTCTAGCTGGCATTTTGTTCTCTTCTAATTTGTTGTAACAATATTTACAAATACGTTGATCACTACCCAACTCAAAACGACCTTCCACCAACAAATACACACCAAATAACTCCCACTTATCATTGCTTTCCTGTTCACTTTTTAAATACACATCAACATTCCTCCTTTGACTTCTATAGTGAGTAAGTCGACAACAAATACAAACACAGTTTGTTTTTTCACAAGAAAGTACCTTAAACTTTTTAATTTCTTCTGCAAACTTCTCAGTAGTACTATCCTCCAACTCTTTTTACACACCCACACTTATGAAACTCTCACTTTCTCTACACTCCTCTTGAGGACCTAAGAAACGAAACTGTACATCATCAGAAACTTTTTTACATCCAATACTGAACCATGCAAAAAGCTGTGTTTATTTCATTCAAAGATAATGCAGGACTTTTTACATAGTACAATCTTCTTACTAACGTCCGCATTTCTAAATGATGTACTGCTAACATTCTTAAACGATGAAAAGTACTTTGAAACACTTTTCTAGAAAGACAAGCCAGAGAATGACCCTGCAAGTTAGTATATTTTCTCACTATACAAGGATCTAGTCCTTGCAATATCTTAATCTTCTGTTTAACACTTTTATTACCATAATCTCGTAAGAAAGTTCGTAAAATATCAATAGATTCCTGTCGTATACTACAAATACTACTACAAAACCACTTATACACGGGAGCTTGTGGATGTCTCCCTTGAACTTCTTCAGCTATTACTTCTTCCATATTTCTACAAACAATCTTTTCTTTTTCAATTCGACAATCATTTTTAACCTCATAACAACGACCACTAGTATCAACTGCATGACCTAATGTATTTTGTTGGAAATAGCTTTCTTCATTAAAAAAAGGCTCAGTACTAGAAGTGTGCTTCCATTCACCCGAATTTGTTTTACAAAAGTTAGTTCTATTAACCAGTCTTTTTCTTTTACTTTTCTCCTTCATAAAGTGCATTGTTTTATTCAATGTTTTCATTCTCTTCAATACTAATATAAACAATCTTCTTTTCAATTCAAAAGCCTTTTACACTGCACTTTCAATCTGTTCTTTTTTCTTATAAAATGCTGATCTTCTTTTATATTTTTTGCAATCTTTCAATACATTTTGTAGTACTCTAATGTTATACATTCTCTTCCTAATGTCTTTATATTCTTTCATCCTTCTTTCAACATAGATTGTTTTCCCATAACCTGATTTTCCATTAATTTGTCTTTTTTCGTTTCCTTCTGATTGTTTATACAAATTTTCTTTCGCTTTTCCCCATTTTGAAAATTCATTACATTCTTTAAAATTCTTTAGTTCTCTTACCAGAAGACTTTTTCTTCAACGTCACATGTTGTACTTCATCTAATTTCTGCTTTTCTCTCTCCTTGAAATAGTACTGTTTTTTTTGTTGTCTTTTCTTTTGCGATTTTTTTGTCATACTGAATCTTTCTTAATAATTATGGAGAATATCTGAAAAAAGAAAAGTTTAAAAACTTTCAAAAAATGATTTAATATTATTAAAATAATTATATACAAATATTCCTATCTACAAATAAAAAAATACATTCAATTTAAATTTAAAAGGTACAGACATATGCATATATGATTTTCAGAATATAGTGAGACTTACAGCTGACACATGACATAGGTTTTTGCTAGGCCCAACACCCTGACCATTACTAGAATGGTGAAACAACAACACAAAAGTGAGGTTTAAAATAGGCCTGGGTGGTAAATTCCGCTCCGCTCGTGGAATTTGCGGAATTTTGGCAATTCTGCGTTCCGTGGAGAACGCGGAATTGCCGAAAATTCCATGATCTGCGGCGTAGCGGAATTTTTTCCTTGTTCGCGCTTTCAAAATGCGTGTTCGCGCGCGGGAGCGACTTACCGGGATCCCTGCGTTCGCCGATGAGTTTTCCTATCCGTTCGCGTGCGCCACGAGATTTTGGTAGCCGGCCGCGCGATCCTGCGAGAGTGTGCGATCGCGAACACGTCATTCAGGCGCACCATCGGACATCCGCGTTCGCGAACAGGAAACACGCATCGCGAGCGGTCGGGACAAGTGAAACAAGATGGCCGCGCCAATTGGCGACCGCATGGGCAAGTTCGTGAGCTATTTCCCCCCGAGCACGCAAACAGCATCCCCAAACAGAAAAAACGCATCGCGAACGGGCGGAACAAGCAGTTCCGCGTGCTCGCGGAATTATGCGTAGCTCGTGGAGATTTTTTACCGTTTTGCGGAACTTTGCGTAACGCGACTACGCAAATTCCGCCCACCCCTAGTTTAAAACATGTTAGGAGATGGATTAGTTATTACACTACTTTGTATGAGTCTGTACAAAAGTTCACTTGAAGTATGCACATAAATAAAGGTGTGTGTTTGAAATGTGAATACTTTCTAAACCTCTCTTGCTTCTTTCTGCACTCCTCTTGCTTCTCTATGCAACCCTCATGCCTCTTTCACACCACTCTTCCCTCTTTCTGCACCCCTCTTTCCTCTTTATGCACCTCTCTTGTTTCTTATTGTATCCCTCTTGCCTCTTTCTCCATCCCACTTCCCCCTTACTACATCTCTGTTGCTTCTTTCTGCACTTCTTTTATTCATTTCTATACCTCTCTTGCTTCTTTCTGCATCCCTCCTGCCTCTTTCTCCACCCCTCCTCCTCCTTTCTGCATCTCTGTTTCTACTTTTTGCACTTCTTTTGCCTTTCTCCACCGCTGCTCCTTCTTTCTGCAACCCTTATGTCTCTTTCTGCACCCCTATTCCCTCTTTCTTCTCCCCTCTTGCTTCTTTCTGCACCTCTGTTGCTTCTTTCTAAACCCCTCATGCTTTTTTGCACCCCTCTTGCTTTTTTCTGCACCCCTCCAATCACTTTGCTAGTACCCATGCTCTTATGCAATCAGTCAGGCACTACCCTAGCACTACTCCAATCACCCAGGAACTACCCTTGTACTCCTCCAATCAACCAGATAAAAAGTGCAGCTCCTTTAGTTTTAATGTGTACAGAAAGAAGGAACAGAGGTGCAGAAAGAGGCAAGAGGGGTGCAGACAGAGGTAAGAGGGTGTGAAAGAGGCAAAAGGGGCACTTCTCATTTCAAGTAGAGACCTAAAATCATGTGATGTATTTCATGCAAACCTTTCACAGACAAATATAAAGCAGCAACCTATCACATATGTATGCTGTAAGTGTCACTAACTTCCTGAAATCATCCATGCATATGTTTGTACGCCACATAAATGTAGGTGTGTATGAACATATGTCTTACTTACTCATATACTTTGATATGTGTTATCCACTCGAAGATGCTACATGTGTAAAACACAAGTATACATCTTTTTCTATTCTTCTTTTATATATGGTACACTACCAAAAGGTACAGACATATGCATGCACAGTTTGAGGAAGATGATAAGACTAACAGCAGAGACATGTCAAAGATTGCTGCTTTGCCCTTAGCTTTGCTCAATACCTAACTAGTAGTGGAATAGTGAAGCAGTAGCAGTAGAAAAGTAATGTTTAAGATAAGTTCGGTGACTACGTACTAATTGTTGTACTTTGTAAGAATCTGTGGGAAAGTTCACTTGTAGTATGCCACATAAATCTACCTGTCTGTTTAAAATGTAAAGTGCAATTTCTCTAATTTTAAACCCTTTATAGTCTTGTAACTGAGGGATATCTCTACTTACATATCTATTTTGATACATGTCATACATTTGAAGTTGATAGACATATAAAACACAGATATACATCTATTTGTATATTACTTTTATATATGAATTTGCTAGGAAAAGGTACATATATGTATACAATATTTCAGGAATATAGTGAAACCTACAACTGAGACATGTAATAGATCTGCCTGAGTGATTACATAACTCCATGGGTAGTGCTTGGGTGATTGTATGAGTCCAAAGGTAGTCGCTGGGTAATTGGATGAGAGGATGGATACTGACTGGCTAATTGTATGAGTGCACACATAGAGGTTGAGTGCAGGGATAACTGTATAAATACTACCTGAAAGCATAAATGACTCATTGAGTAGTGCCTAGGGGAATAGATGAGTGCAACAGTAGGGCCTGGATGATTCTACAACTACAAGGGTAGTGTCTGGGTTAGTTTATGAGTGTATAGGTAGAGGCTGCATGATTGCACGACTGCAGAGGTAGTACATAAATAGTGTCTGGGTGATTTTATAAGTGTACGGGTACTGCGTAGGTAATTGCATGAGTACAAGAATAGTGCCTCAGCGATTGGAGAACTGCAAGGGTAGTGCCTGGGTCATTATATAAGTGTATGGGTAATGGCTTGATGATTAAAGGAGTGCTGGGGTAATGCCTAGGTGATTGCATGAGTGCAGAGGTAATGTGTGAGTGATTAGAGGAGTACATGTTAATGTCTGGGTAGTTGCATGATTGCAGGGATAATGCCTTGGTGATTGCATAACTGCACAGGTAGTACCTAAGTGATTGCATTACTGCAGTGGTAGTGCCTGGGTGATTGTATGAGAACAAGGGTAGTGCCTGGGTGATTGGAGGAGTGCTAGGGTAGTGCCTGACTGATTCCATAAGAGCATGGGTACTAGCTGAGTGATTGGAGGAGTGCATAGATCCTGACAGGGTGATTGGAGGAGTGCAAGGGTAGTGCCTGGGTGATTGAACCAGTGTATAGCTAATGCATTAGTGATTGCATGAGTGCAGGGGTAACGTCTGGGGGATTAAAGGAGTACATAGGTAATGCCTGGGTGATTGCAGGACTGCAGGTATAATATCTGGGGGATTACAGGAGTACATAGGAAGTGACTGGGTGATTTTATAAGTGCATGGGTACTGCCTGGGTGATTGCAGGAGTAATGAGGTAGTGCCTGAGTGATTGGAGGAGTGCAAAGGTAGTGCCTGGTTGATTTAATAAGTGCATGAGTACTGGCTGAGTGATTACATAAGTACAAGGGTAGTGCCTGCATGATTGAAAGAGTCCAAGGGTAGTACCTGAGTGATTGATGCAGTGTATACCTAATGCTTTGGTGATTGCATGAGTACAGGGGTAACATCTGGGGGATTAAAGGAGTACATAGGTAATGCCTAGGTGATTGCAGGACTGCATGGGTAATATCTGGGGGGTTGCAGGAGTACATAGGAAGTGACTGGGTGTTTTTATAAGTGCATGGGTACTGCCTGGGTGTTGCAGGAGTACTGAGATAGTGCCTGAGTGATTGGAAGAGTGCAAAGGTAGTGCCTGGGTGATTTTATAAGTGCATGCGTACTGGCTGAGTGATTACATAAGTACAAGGGTAGTGCCTGCATGATTGAAAGAGTCCAAGGGTAGTGCCTGGGTGATTGAAGCAGTGTATGTTTCTTTGATGTATGATGCTTCTAACAAAAGGTACAGACATATGCATGCATGCTTTTAAGAAGATGGTGAGATTTCACCAGAGACATATGAAAGATTGCTGCTATATATTTGACTAGGCCCAATACCCTAAGTAGTCATAGAACGATGAAGCAGCAGCACAAAAGTGAGGTTTAAGGCATATTAAGAGAAGAATCAGTTATAATGGTACTTTGTATGAGTCTGTGGAAAGCTACACTTCAAGTATACCACATAATTTTCATTATCTGCTTCAAATGTGAAGAGCAATCTGTCAAGTTTTAAGGTCTGCATGGTGTTGTAACTAAGGTATATCTCTACTTGCACATGTATTCTGATACACATTATGCATGTGAAGATGCTACACTTATAAAAAACACAAATATACATCTATTTGTATATTACTTTAATATATGATATTGCTACCAAAACGTACAGAAATATGTACAAATGGTTTCCCCATTATGTTAAGACTTACAGCTAAGATATATGATGAGTGTGTCTCAGTGATTCCATGACTCCATGGGTAGTGCCTGGGTGATTGTATGAGTGCAAGGGTAATCTCTGTATAATTGGAGGAAAGATTGGATACTGATTGACTGGTTGCATAAGTGCAGTCGTAGAGATTGTGTGCATAGATAAGTGCATGAATAGTCCCTGAATGCATAGATGAGTGCCTTCATGCATGAATGAGTGCAACAGTAGTGTCTAGGTGTTTGTATGAGTGCAAGAATACTAGCTGGGTAATTGGAGAAGATGATGAATAGTAACTGGCTTATCAAAGCAAATACTCTCCCAAAGACCTATATTTCTTTGCACAAGATTCAATCTTATATGGGTTGAAATTCAGATGCGAAAAGCTAAAAAGGTCTGATACTCAATTGAACTTAGACATCTCTTTTATATCAAAATTCCTTTTATTTTCCATATTTATAATTTTCTCATTTATTATAAACAGTATACATCAATTGTGTACTAAGTTCATTTATTAAAAATTACATTACAGAAATAATGATATCATGTTAATGGTCCCCCAACCAAAAAACCCATCTAATCAAAAAAACACGCACATACATACTAAACACTCACTCACAATCGTGCAAGACACATATACACATGTTGATATGAAGAACACATGAATATAATACGTTTCCAACAGGCAAAATTAATGATCAAGGCCAAACGGTCTGGGCGCACGTTGTCGACGCGCGTTTCGGTGGAATAACACACTCCGTGAACCACCTTCATCAGGACCTCGCCCAAATTGAGTACTGTGTCACAACAACAAAGCAAAACGGGGGTACCTAAAAAACAAATAATATATATGTACACATCTGAACCAACCCATACTTTAATATCTACTCTCATGAGGACAATTGGTCAGACCGTCACTTTGTGCAATGAAGAAAGAAAAAAGAAGAAAAGAAAAGAAAAGAAAAGAAAAAGAAAAAGAAAGAAGAAAAACCTTACAAAGTTTTAAAGAATGGTGTGTATCTATACCAGTGCTCAATAAAAAAGAGGAGAGAGAAAGAAAAAAATATATATATAATGAAGAAACTAGTGTTGTTGAAAAGGGTGTCAAAGCTTGAAATTCATGTTTAAATAATACAACGTGTCCCATATTATGACATGCCAGGAATCCTCTGTAGGGTCCATAAACCAATGCTCCATACACAGATGGGGAAGCATTTGGCTCCAATAAGGAACTAATGCCCACGGACTTACTAAAATCTGTTTGGAGATTGCCCTTGTAGATTGTTCTTCTTACACGGGGAATAGCTGTCGAGATAGATTGGCACGTCCCGTATCTGCGTATGCGTGACAAACAATTCAAAGGTAGATTTTCGGCACTCGAGTCATTCGCTAGTTTGCAATTGAACGCGGAGCCATGTGGATGCGATTGAGCATAGAACGGGTAAGAACTTAGATGAGTCCATTAAATACGGGTGAATTTAGCTTGACAAATGAGTTGGTATTGTGGCATTTACCGCACTGTATGATTACATGGTGGCCATATGGTGTAGGTGTAGTCAATACCAGATATGGGTCATTGGAGGGTGTAGAAACTGCATCAATATACTGACTAGTACGTGATTTTGCCGAATATATATCTTTTTCTATCTTCCATTCATGCTTGAGATTTTATACCTAGCCTGCAATTGTTTTAGTTCCTCTTTGCCAATTTTTCTCGTGGTTTTTAAAAAAAAATACCAATAGGCGAGGCAGTGCTGCAATAATATACAATAGCAGTAACCTTTACGGTGGTCCGACATTCTTTTGTTGCTTTTGTTTATGCATAAAAATAGGACGATCTGTTTTGTGAAAGAAAAGGGGTACTGATTTAGATCTCCCTGTTTATTTTCTTTGCAGTTTCCTGCATGGTAGATATATTTATCAATACCTACCGCGATGTACATCACAGGAACATCCTCTTTTATATGATTTGGACTAAGAAGCATTTGGTTTTTGGTAGAGCAAGATTCTATGTCCTACACATATACTTCCTTGTGAGTATCTAAAAAACATTTTTTTAAATTCATAGACCTATGTTACCAATAATCATAAGTGAAAGAGTATATATTAAGCAACATACTACATGTCTCCCTTAGAGAATCCTTGATTATTGGCGAAGAGGACTCTAACTATCTGGAAGTTCGTAATTACTTGAGCCATTAGGTAAGGTTTTAGCTATATGGTTATCCTTGTCACGGGCGTTTGCCTGGGGATAGCATAGTATATATTGCATTATTTTTATTATTCTCCTTTATCTATAGGAGATGGCTAACCATCATTGGTCATAGACATTGCTGTCTACTATCTCGACAGCTATTCCCCGTGTAAGAAGAACAATCTACAAGGGCAATCTCCAAACAGATTTTAGTAAGTCCGTGGGCATTAGTTCCTTATTGGAGCCAAATGCTTCCCCATCTGTGTATGGAGCATTGGTTTATGGACCCTACAGAGGATTCCTGGCATGTCATAATATGGGACACGTTGTATTATTTAAACATGAATTTCAAGCTTTGACACCCTTTTCAACAACACTAGTTTCTTCATTATATATATATTTTTTTCTTTCTCTCTCCTCTTTTTATTGAGCACTGGTATAGATACACACCATTCTTTAAAACTTTGTAAGGTTTTTCTTCTTTCTTTTTCTTTTTCTTTTTCTTTTCTTTTCTTTTCTTCTTTTTTCTTTCTTCATTGCACAAAGTGACGGTCTGACCAATTGTCCTCATGAGAGTAGATATTAAAGTATGGGTTGGTTCAGATGTGTACATATATATTATTTGTTTTTTAGGTACCCCGTTTTGCTTTGTTGTTGTGACACAGTACTCAATTTGGGCGAG
Organism: Calotriton arnoldi; assembly: GCA_963921515.1. Classification (NCBI taxonomy): domain Eukaryota; kingdom Metazoa; phylum Chordata; class Amphibia; order Caudata; family Salamandridae; genus Calotriton; species Calotriton arnoldi. The sequence goes on from CAWUFW010000945.1 coordinate 859,789, forward strand.
GTCCTGATGAAGGTGGTTCACGGAGTGTGTTATTCCACCGAAACGCGCGTCGACAACGTGCGCCCAGACCGTTTGGCCTTGATCATTAATTTTGCCTGTTGGAAACGTATTATATTCATGTGTTCTTCATATCAACATGTGTATATGTGTCTTGCACGATTGTGAGTGAGTGTTTAGTATGTATGTGTGTGTTTTTTTGATTAGATGGGTTTTTTGGTTGGGGGACCATTAACATGATATCATTATTTCTGTAATGTAATTTTTAATAAATGAACTTAGTACACAATTGATGTATACTGTTTATAATAAATGAGAAAATTATAAATATGGAAAATAAAAGGAATTTTGATATAAAAGAGATGTCTAAGTTCAATTGAGTATCAGACCTTTTAGCTTTTCGCATCTGAATTTCAACCCATATAAGATTGAATCTTGTGCAAAGAAATATAGGTCTTTGGGGAGAGTATTTGCTTTGGTTGTTTATTTGCCCCTCTTTCTCCCAGACCTTAAAGTAGCATACAGAGGGGGTCCCTTCATTTACTAGTGTATTCACGGTTCTTTAACTGTGGGGTTTAGAGATATTCTATTGTAGTGTACTGTTGGATCAGACCTCTATTGTATTTTCTGTCACGTGGTGGTAGTGTCTGTAGCACTATTTCTTTTTGTCTCTCTTGCATGCTAAGAAGTAAATGTTGGTGTTGCAGTAGTTAGAAACTGGTAGTTGTGATACTCCAGGTTGGGTGCATTCACCCTATATTCTCCTTTCCCATACTTTCTAGCGGATCTTGTTTGATCACTATGGATGGATTTCAAACGTTTGGGTTTTCGGATGAGGACTTTTCAGCACTTATAGGGCAGGCTGTGCCCACAGGTGGGCCGACTACATCACATACTGGTGATGATTCTGAATGGAATAACCTATTAAACCTTAGGAAAAAATTGAAGAGAATGGAGTCACATGCCCATTACATGTTGGAGTACTTACGAGCTGGGGTTATACCATCAGGATTGAGGGTCCGCAACGTACCGGCACTTTTTGTTGAGATACGAAAGTTCCTGGAGCGGTGGTCCCACATTGCGAACCGCTGCTCCAGAGACTGGATGATCTTGATTATTGAAACGGCCAAAGAAGTTATGTCTGTATTAAGTCAAGAAATCAAAGAATTAGCAGACAAGCTTCAGATTTCCACGGCATTGGAGGAAGCAAAAGCAAGATTAGAAAAAATGAATGCAGACATGAAGGACTTTGAAGATTATCTAACTAATAGAAAATCTGACAAACTAAAGAAGGATGTGAGGTGGTATACCCATGAGAAAGCCTATCCGTATTTACATCAATCTTACTATCAAGATTGGAATCAAGGGGCCACTTATCAAAATCATGGTAGAAACAATAGAAGGACAGTCATCAACTTTTCAGATACCTACTCATCTGATTCAGATACAGAAAATTATCAGGGCCCTGAAGAAATTCAACGCAATTATAGACCCAATCCAGGTAGGCAGACAAATCAACAATCTTTCAGGGGCCAGTCCCCTTTTTATACCGCGGCCAATACCGTGGGAGAAACAGACGGTGGGGCCAGGAGAGAGGGGACCATCAACAATCGATGGCCCCTCAACATCCACAACCCTATTTAAAAACACGCAATCAGCAATATTGGAGGACGTAGACGCCCGGCCTCACATCACATCTATGGAGCTGATGTCTTGCCTATCTTTAATCTTTCATCGGAACAATTGACACAGGGAGAAATTGAAGTACTAGAGAGAGGTCTTTCCTTTGTCCCGAGTACTGGCCCAAATCTGTTTAAATTACATCAAGATATCTTTTCCTTCTTTAGGAAGGTTAGACTTCGTAAATTCTTCATGCATAAGCCCCTAGAAAATGGGGTAGAAAATCTCTCTCAATGCAAACCACCATCTATCTTTACTCCTACTTTAGAGATGGTAGGACCAGAGGTGGAGATTTTTGAAAAGACTGTACTTAAAGAAATAACACGTATCACTAAAATCCCCCCATATAAACAGCATAACTTGACACTGAAAGATCATCAAGCCCTAAAAAACATGAGAGACAATAAAAGTATTATCGTCAAACCTTGTGATAAAGGTGGGGGCATTGTGATTATGGATCAGATCGCATATAATGACAAGATTCTTGCTATGTTGTCAGTAAAAGAACATTATAGCAAGTCCCATCCAAGAGAGTTAAGCAAACTTAACGCACACATTCAAGTAATGACCAAAAGGGCATTAGAACAGGGCTCTATATGCCAACAAGAGTATATGTTCCTTAACAAATCTTGCCCAATAGTACCGGCATTGTATGGAGTTCCAAAGACTCACAAAAATGTTGTGGATCCCCCTACGTCCTATCATCTCTACTATTGGATCGAGTACAGAGCCACTCTCTAAATATATTGATACCTTCCTGTGCCCCCTTACAAAGCACTATGAGTCATATATTCGTGATACAGGTGATATCATAAAGAAGATTGAGGGACTTCCATTCGACCAGGACAGGGATATCTTAGTGACGCTTGACATTGAGGCATTGTACACCAACATCCCTCAATGTCAGGCGTTACAGGCAGTAGCTGCTCTCCTTAGTAGAACACCTGGAGATAGACCCGATGCTTTCATACTGGAGTGTTTAGAAATTGTCTTAATGAACAACTTTTTTGACTTCAATGGCCTCTTATATCAACAAATCAAAGGCACCAGTATGGGAGCTTCGGTAGCGCCTAGTATAGCGTAATATCTATATGGGCGAATGGGAACTGAGAAATATCTTCAATGAGGCAGCCCCCTTTTTTGAAAATGTTAGTCACTGGAAGCGTTTTATTGACAACATATTCTTCATTTGGAAGGGAGACGAAGACATCTTGGAAGAATATATTGCGTGGCTGAATGCCAGCGATAGCAATCTGAAGTTTACTTCTCATTATAGTTCTGTAGAAGTGGAATTTCTTGACATAGTGATCCGGGGGTTGGACGAAGGTATATCAGTTAGCTTCTTTAGAAAACCTATGGCTAAAAATACCATTTTGCAGCATCAAAGCTTTCACCCCTCATGTCAGAAGGATTCCATTCCCTTTGGAGAATTTTTACGTGTTAGGCGAAACTGTACCACCATGGAGGATTTTCACACACATGGGGATGCACTGAAAATACGCTTATTAGCCCGTGGTTACCCCCGGCGGCTGGTTAAGACAGCCTTTAAGAGAGCTAAATACTATAACCGAGAGGCTTTGTTACAGGGTAGTACCCGGACCCCTAAGGAACATACAGTATGTGTTATTAATCATTCTCAGCTTAATTTCAAAATCAAGAATATTATCACTAAGAACTGGAAAATTCTTAATGCACAGGAGGGAGAGGAACTGCCTCCACCTTTGGTATCATATAGGAGAAATACAAATCTCCGTGATATGCTTGTGCATACCAGACAGGAAACTCATAAGATTTATTCACAGGCTACCCTTACGGGATTACCTCCCATCTTGGGAAACCATAGATGTGGTAACTGTCATGCCTGCAACTCTGCGATGGTTACTGATACCATGACATACAACGGCAAAACTATCACACTTCGAGATCTGAGTAATTGCAGGAGCTCTAATATCGTATATATCATCTTTTGCCCCTGTGAGTTAGCATACATTGGAGAGACAAGCCGTGAGTTTCGTGTCAGATTTAGTGAGCACAAGTCAGCTGTTCGCACCAAAAAAATCACGGCCCCTTTAGTTGCACACTGCTTGGACAAGCAGCATGGAGAACAAGATCTCCGTTGGTGTCTTCTTGAAAAGATTAAATTAATACCTGGTCAACCCATGGAAATAACTCGTAAAAGAAGGGAAACCTTCTGGATTTTTTCTTTCAATAGTGTCAAAAATGGTCTGAACGAAGAGATAATCTGGCATGTTAGTAATTATTAAGTCCAGTGGACATGCTTTTCATCTATAAGACCTGACTCTTGAAGGTTTAGGTTCTTGCTGATATTTAATATCTTCCTCCCATTTTGGAGTTCATTCTTTGAGGTTATGATACATGTGTAGTATATCATCATTATGCATTGAACAAAACCTTTTTGTCCATTAGTGTTTGGCCTATTTTGCGGTTCATTTAGATCAGAACTTTATTTTCCCATAGGGCGTTTTAGCACATGTGAGTTGACATGTAGTTGTCGGCCCACTTAAAATGGGAGTTTTTTGTGACTTCCCTTTAATGTGCTCATCATAGCTACTATATGCAATTATAGCGTTTATATGCACTCGTGTGGGTATGTCTCTTACATCTTTTCCCACCGTTTGCGAAGTATGATAATATAGTACCATCTGTGTACACGTAGACAGAGGGAGAAGTCATAGATCTGTTTATTTTCATGATTTGTGAGTTGCGAGGTCATTTAGTAGTACCCTTAGTATGATAAGCTTTTTTAGATAATAGTGTAGCCTTGTATCAATTTGTACTTGAGACCTTGGGTTGTCCTCGATTATTCTTAGATGGTGTTGTATTATATCAAGCAACACACCAGAGACTCATGTAAGGCACGTACGGTATTATGTTGCTATTAGGTACGCCTCACACCTGCGCATGCGTAATAAGGAACTCTAAGGTAGACCTTTGTATACTTTAGACATACATAAGTTTAAATATGGTGTGGTTCATGTATATGCAGACAGAGGTACCAGTCATCGAATTCATCATCTTTATAATTTTGGAGTTGTGAGTTCACCTAGGAATATTCCAAGAATCACAGCTCGCATATAAAATAGCATCGATTTGTATCAACCTACACTTGAAATTCTAGGTTGATATTTACCACCCCAAGATGGCGTTGCAATATACCAGGTAGCATACTAGAGGTATATGACACGTGTGCATTATGTCATGACGCAAATTGGCACGTCCCGTATCTGCGTGACAAACAATTCAAAGGTAGATTTTCGGCACTCGAGTCATTCGCTAGTTTGCAATTGAACGCGGAGCCATGTGGATGCGATTGAGCATAGAACGGGTAAGAACTTAGATGAGTCCATTAAATACGGGTGAATTTAGCTTGACAAACGAGTTGGTATTGTGGCATTTACCGCACTGTATGATTACATGGTGGCCATATGGTGTAGGTGTAGTCAATACCAGATATGGGTCATTGGAGGGTGTAGAAACTGCATCAATATACTGACTAGTACGTGATTTTTCCGAATATATATCTTTTTCTATCTTCCATTCATGCTTGAGATTTTATACCTAGCCTGCAATTGTTTTAGTTCCTCTTTGCCAATTTTTCTCGTGGTGTTTAAAAAAAATACCAATAGGCGAGGCAGTGCTGCAATAATATACAATAGCAGTAACCTTTACGGTGGTCCGACATTCTTTTGTTGCTTTTGTTTATGCATAAAAATAGGACGATCTGTTTTGTGAAAGAAAAGGGGTACTGATTTAGATCTCCCTGTTTATTTTCTTTGCAGTTTCCTGCATGGTAGATATATTTATCAATACCTACCGCGATGTACATCACAGGAACATCCTCTTTTATATGATTTGGACTAAGAAGCATTTGGTTTTTGGTAGAGCAAGATTCTATGTCCTACACATATACTTCCTTGTGAGTATCTAAAAAACATTTTTTAAAAATTCATAGACCTATGTTACCAATAATCATAAGTGAAAGAGTATATATTAAGCAACATACTACATGTCTCCCTTAGAGAATCCTTGATTATTGGCGAAGAGGACTCTAACTATCTGGAAGTTCGTAATTACTTGAGCCATTAGGTAAGGTTTTAGCTACATGGTTATCCTTGTCACGGGCGTTTGCCTGGGGATAGCATAGTATATATTGCATTATTTTTATTATTCTCCTTTATCTATAGGAGATGGCTAACCATCATTGGTCATAGACATTGCTGTCTACTATCTCGACAGCTATTCCCCGTGTAAGAAGAACAATCTACAAGGGCAATCTACAAACAGATTTTAGTAAGTCCGTGGGCATTAGTTCCTTATTGGAGCCAAATGCTTCCCCATCTGTGTATGGAGCATTGGTTTATGGACCCTACAGAGGATTCCTGGCATGTCATAATATGGGACACGTTGTATTATTTAAACATGAATTTCAAGCTTTGACACCCTTTTCAACAACACTAGTTTCTTCATTATATATATATTTTTTCTTTCTCTCTCCTCTTTTTTATTGAGCACTGGTATAGATACACACCATTCTTTAAAACTTTGTAAGGTTTTTCTTCTTTCTTTTTCTTTTTCTTTTTCTTTTCTTTTCTTCTTTTTTCTTTCTTCATTGCACAAAGTGACGGTCTGACCAATTGTCCTCATGAGAGTAGATATTAAAGTATGGGTTGGTTCAGATGTGTACATATATATTATTTGTTTTTTAGGTACCCCCGTTTTGCTTTGTTGTTGTGACACAGTACTCAATTTGGGCGAGGTCCTGATGAAGGTGGTTCACGGAGTGTGTTATTCCACCGAAACGCGCGTCGACAACGTGCGCCCAGACCGTTTGGCCTTGATCATTAATTTTGCCTGTTGGAAACGTATTATATTCATGTGTTCTTCATATCAACATGTGTATATGTGTCTTGCACGATTGTGAGTGAGTGTTTAGTATGTATGTGTGTGTTTTTTTGATTAGATGGGTTTTTTGGTTGGGGGACCATTAACATGATATCATTATTTCTGTAATGTAATTTTTAATAAATGAACTTAGTACACAATTGATGTATACTGTTTATAATAAATGAGAAAATTATAAATATGGAAAATAAAAGGAATTTTGATATAAAAGAGATGTCTAAGTTCAATTGAGTATCAGACCTTTTTAGCTTTTCGCATCTGAATTTCAACCCATATAAGATTGAATCTTGTGCAAAGAAATATAGGTCTTTGGGGAGAGTATTTGCTTTGGTTGTTTATTTGCCCCTCTTTCTCCCAGACCTTAAAGTAGCATACAGAGGGGGTCCCTTCATTTACTAGTGTAGTAACTGGCTTATTACATGAGTGCATAAGTACTGCCTGAGTGATTTGATGAGTGCATTGGTAAATGGAATGAGTGGACAAGTCGTGACTAAGAGCATGGATAACTGCATGGATAGTGCCTGAGTGATTACATGAGTGCAAGGGTAGTGCCAATGAAATTAGAGGACTGCATCAGTACTACCTGAGTTATTGAAGAAGTGCATAGGTAATGCCTGAGTGATTGCATGAGTGCATGGCCAGTGCCTGGGTGATTGGAGGAGCGCATGGGTACTGTCTCAGTGATTGAAGAACTACATAGGTAATGCCTGGGTGATTGCATGAGTGCAATGGTAATGCCTCCATGATTGGAGGAATACACAGGCACTGCCTTGGTACATGGAAGAGTGCATGGTTAGTGCCTGACTGATTGGAACAATGCGTAGGTAGTACCTGGGTGATTGCATGAGTGCAAGGGTTGTGCCTGGATGATTGGAGAACTGCATGGGTAGTGCTTTGGTGATTGCATGAGTGCAGGGGAAGTGGCTGAGTGCATGTATGAGTGCATCGGTAGTGCCTCAGTGATTGCATCAGTGCATCTGTACTGCCTGGGTGATTGGAGGAGTGCAGAGATAGTGCCTGGGTGATTAGAGAAGTGCATAGGTAGTGCCTGGGTGATTTTATAAGTGCACAGGTAGCACCTGGGTGATTGGAGGAATTCATAGATAGTACATGGGTGATTGCATGAGTATATGGGTAGTGCCTGCATTACTGAAAGAGTGCATAGGTAGTTCCTGAGTGTTTCCATAAGTGCAGGGGTAGTGCCTGACTGATTGAAGGACTGTATATATAGTGGTTAGTGCATGGATGAGTCCATCATCCCCTTTGGTATCGCTTTGTTCGCCCTAAGTTGGCAGGGTATGCCCAGGCGTGGGTCCCGTGCTCACTTTGCCACTGGATTCAAGCTAGCCTGGCTGATGACGGCTGAATAGCCAGAAACCGGTCCCAGGATGCTTGTTTCCGGTCCAGGGAAGACATGGCTTGGCAGTTCGGGCTGGACTGTTCCCATGAGGCACAGGGTCAGACTGATTTGCATATGGCCGTGTCTGAACTGGGGTGGTGGAGTGAGCTAAAGAATGATGATGGATTAAACCCAGATCAGTTGACTGGGGGTAAGTGTTTGATTAGCTCAAGCGCTCCGTCCATCATCCCCTTTGGTATCGCTTTGTTCGCCCTAAGTTGGCAGGGTATGCCCAGACGTGGGTCCCTTGTTCACTTTGCCACTGGATTCAAGCTAGCCTGGCTGATGACGGCTGAATAGCCAGAAACCGGTCCCAGGATGCTTGTTTCCAGTCCAGGGAAGACATGGCTTGGCAGTTCGGGCTGGACTGTTCCCATGAGGCACAGGGTCAGACTGATTTGCATATGGCCGTGTCTGAACTGGGGTGGTGGAGTGAGCTAAAGAATGATGATGGATTAAACCAGATCAGTTGACTGGGGGTGAGTGTTTGATTAGCTCAAGCGCTCCGTCCATCATCCCCTTTGGTATCGCTTTGTTCGCCCTAAGTTGGCAGGGTATGCCCAGACGTGGGTCCCTTGCTCACTTTGCCACTGGATTCAAGCTAGCCTGGCTGATGACGGCTGAATAGCCAGAAACTGGTCCCAGGATGCTTGTTTCCGGTCCAGGGAAGACATGGCTTGGCAGTTCGGGCTGGACTGTTCCCATGAGGCACAGGGTCAGACTGATTTGCATATGGCCGTGTCTGAACTGGGGTGGTGGAGCGAGCTAAAGAATGATGATGGATTAAACCCAGATCAGTTGACTGGGGGTGAGTGTTTGATTAGCTCAAGCGCTCCGTCCATCATCCCCTTTGGTATCGCTTTATTTGCCCTAAGTTGGCAGGGTATGCCCAGACGTGGGTCCCTTGCTCATTTTGCCACTGGACTCAAGCTAGCCTGGCTGATGACGGCTGAATAGCCAGAAACCGGTCCCAGGATGCTTGTTTCCGGTCCAGGGAAGACATGGCTTGGCAGTTCGGGCTGGACTGTTCCCATGAGGCACAGGGTCAGACTGATTTGCATATGTCCGTGTCTGAACTGGGGTGGTGGAGTGAGCTAAATAATGATGATGGATTAAACCCAGATCAGTTGACTGGGGATGAGTGTTTGATTAGCTCAAGCGCTCCGGCCATCATCCCCTTTGGTATCGCTTTGTTCGCCCTAAGTTGGCAGGGTATGCCCAGACGTGGGTCCCTTGCTCACTTTGCCACTGGATTCAAGCTAGCCTGGCTGATGACGGATGAATAGCCAGAAACCGGTCCCAGGATGCTTGTTTCTGGTCCAGGGAAGACATGGCTTGGCAGTTCGGGCTGGACTGTTCCCATGAGGCACAGGGTCAGACTGATTTGCATATGGCCGTGTCTGAACTGGGGTGGTGGAGTGAGCTAAAGAATGATGATGGATTAAACCCAGATCAGTTGACTGGGGGTAAGTGTTTGATTAGCTCAAGCGCTCCGTCCATCATCCCCTTTGGTATTGCTTTGTTCGCCCTAAGTTGGCAGGGTATGCCCAGACGTGGGTCCCTTGTTCACTTTGCCACTGGATTCAAGCTAGCCTGGCTGATGACGGCTGAATAGCCAGAAACCGGTCCCAGGATGCTTGTTTCCAGTCCAGGGAAGACATGGCTTGGCAGTTCGGGCTGGACTGTTCCCATGAGGCACAGGGTCAGACTGATTTGCATATGGCCGTGTCTGAACTGGGGTGGTGGAGTGAGCTAAAGAATGATGATGGATAAAACCAGATCAGTTGACTGGGGGTGAGTGTTTGATTAGCTCAAGCGCTCCGTCCATCATCCCCTTTGGTATCGCTTTGTTCGCCCTAAGTTGGCAGGGTATGCCCAGACGTGGGTCCCTTGCTCACTTTGCACACTGGATTCAAGCTAGCCTGGCTGATGACGGCTGAATAGCCAGAAACCGGTCCCAGGATGCTTGTTTCCGGTCCAGGGAAGACATGGCTTGGCAGTTTGGGCTGGACTGTTCCCATGAGGCACAGGGTCAGACTGATTTGCATATGGCCGTGTCTGAACTGGGGTGGTGGAGTGAGCTAAAGAATGATGATGGATTAAACCCAGATCAGTTGACTGGGGGTGAGTGTTTAATTAGCTCAAGCGCTCCGTCCATCATCCCCTTTGGTATCGCTTTGTTCGCCCTACGTTGGCAGGGTATGCCCAGACGTGGGTCCCTTGCTCACTTTGCCACTGGATTCAAGCTAGCCTGGCTGATGACGGCTGAATAGCCAGAAACCGGTCCCAGGATGCTTGTTTCCGGTCCAGGGAAGACATGGCTTGGCAGTTCGGGCTGGACTGTTCCCATGAGGCACAGGGTCAGACTGATTTGCATATGGCCGTGTCTGAACTGGGGTGGTGGAGTGAGCTAAAGAAAGATGTTGGATTAAACCCAGATCAGTTGACTGGGGGTGAGTGTTTGATTAGCTCAAGCGCTCCGTCCATCATCCCCTTTGGTATCGCTTTGTTTGCTCTAAGTTGGCAGGGTATGCCCAGACGTGGGTCCCTTGCTCACTTTGCCACTGGATTTAAGCTAGCCTGGCTGATGACGGCTGAATAGCCAGAAACCGGTCCCAGGATGCTTGTTTCCGGTCCAGGGAAGACATGGCTTGGCAGTTCGGGCTGGACTGTTCCCATGAGGAACAGGGTCAGACTGATTTGCATATGGCCGTGTCTGAACTGGGGTGGTGGAGCGAGCTAAAGAATGATGATGGATTAAACCCAGATCAGTTGACTGGGGGTGAGTGTTTGATTAGCTCAAGCGCTCCGTCCATCATCCCCTTTGGTATCGCTTTATTTGCCCTAAGTTGGCAGGGTATGCCCAGACGTGGGTCCCTTGCTCATTTTGCCACTGGACTCAAGCTAGCCTGGCTGATGACGGCTGAATAGCCAGAAACCGGTCCCAGGATGCTTGTTTCCAGTCCAGGGAAGACATGGCTTGGCAGTTCGGGCTGGACTGTTCCCATGAGGCACAGGGTCAGACTGATTTGCATATGTCCATGTCTGAACTGGGGTGGTGGAGTGAGCTAAATAATGATGATGGATTAAACCCAGATCAGTTGACTGGGGATGAGTGTTTGATTAGCTCAAGCGCTCCGGCCATCATCCCCTTTGGTATCGCTTTGTTCGCCCTAAGTTGGCAGGGTATGCCCAGACGTGGGTCCCTTGCTCACTTTGCCACTGGATTCAAGCTAGCCTGGCTGATGACGGATGAATAGCCAGAAACCGGTCCCAGGATGCTTGTTTCTGGTCCAGGGAAGACATGGCTTGGCAGTTCGGGCTGGACTGTTCCCATGAGGCACAGGGTCAGACTGATTTGCATATGGCCGTGTCTGAACTGGGGTGGTGGAGTGAGCTAAAGAATGATGATGGATTAAACCCAGATCAGTTGACTGGGGGTAAGTGTTTGATTAGCTCAAGCGCTCCGTCCATCATCCCCTTTGGTATCGCTTTGTTCGCCCTAAGTTGGCAGGGTATGCCCAGACGTGGGTCCCTTGTTCACTTTGCCACTGGATTCAATCTAGCCTGGCTGATGACGGCTGAATAGCCAGAAACCGGTCCCAGGATGCTTGTTTCCAGTCCAGGGAAGACATGGCTTGGCAGTTCGGGCTGGACTGTTCCCATGAGGCACAGGGTCAGACTGATTTGCATATGGCCGTGTCTGAACTGGGGTGGTGGAGTGAGCTAAAGAATGATGATGGATTAAACCAGATCAGTTGACTGGGGGTGAGTGTTTGATTAGCTCAAGCGCTCCGTCCATCATCCCCTTTGGTATCGCTTTGTTCGCCCTAAGTTGGCAGGGTATGCCCAGACGTGGGTCCCTTGCTCACTTTGCCACTGGATTCAAGCTAGCCTGGCTGATGACGGCTGAATAGCCAGAAACTGGTCCCAGGATGCTTGTTTCCGATCCAGGGAAGACATGGCTTGGCAGTTCGGGCTGGACTGTTCCCATGAGGCACAGGGTCAGACTGATTTGCATATGGCCGTGTCTGAACTGGGGTGGTGGAGCGAGCTAAAGAATGATGATGGATTAAACCCAGATCAGTTGACTGGGGGTGAGTGTTTGATTAGCTCAAGCGCTCCGTCCATCATCCCCTTTGGTATCGCTTTATTTGCCCTAAGTTGGCAGGGTATGCCCAGACGTGGGTCCCTTGCTCATTTTGCCACTGGACTCAAGCTAGCCTGGCTGATGACGGCTGAATAGCCAGAAACCGGTCCCAGGATGCTTGTTTCCGGTCCAGGGAAGACATGGCTTGGCAGTTCGGGCTGGACTGTTCCCATGAGGCACAGGGTCAGACTGATTTGCATATGGCCGTGTCTGAACTGGGGTGGTGGAGTGAGCTAAAGAATGATGATGGATTAAACCAGATCAGTTGACTGGGGGTGAGTGTTTGATTAGCTCAAGCGCTCCGTCCATCATCCCCTTTGGTATCGCTTTGTTCGCCCTAAGTTGGCAGGGTATGCCCAGACGTGGGTCCCTTGCTCACTTTGCACACTGGATTCAAGCTAGCCTGGCTGATGACGGCTGAATAGCCAGAAACCGGTCCCAGGATGCTTGTTTCCGGTCCAGGGAAGACATGGCTTGGCAGTTTGGGCTGGACTGTTCCCATGAGGCACAGGGTCAGACTGATTTGCATATGGCCGTGTCTGAACTGGGGTGGTGGAGTGAGCTAAAGAATGATGATGGATTAAACCCAGATCAGTTGACTGGGGGTGAGTGTTTAATTAGCTCAAGCGCTCCGTCCATCATCCCCTTTGGTATCGCTTTGTTCGCCCTACGTTGGCAGGGTATGCCCAGACGTGGGTCCCTTGCTCACTTTGCCACTGGATTCAAGCTAGCCTGGCTGATGACGGCTGAATAGCCAGAAACCGGTCCCAGGATGCTTGTTTCCGGTCCAGGGAAGACATGGCTTGGCAGTTCGGGCTGGACTGTTCCCATGAGGCACAGGGTCAGACTGATTTGCATATGTCCGTGTCTGAACTGGGGTGGTGGAGTGAGCTAAATAATGATGATGGATTAAACCCAGATCAGTTGACTGGGGATGAGTGTTTGATTAGCTCAAGCGCTCCGGCCATCATCCCCTTTGGTATCGCTTTGTTCGCCCTAAGTTGGCAGGGTATGCCCAGACGTGGGTCCCTTGCTCACTTTGCCACTGGATTCAAGCTAGCCTGGCTGATGACGGATAAATAGCCAGAAACCGGTCCCAGGATGCTTGTTTCTGGTCCAGGGAAGACATGGCTTGGCAGTTCGGGCTGGACTGTTCCCATGAGGCACAGGGTCAGACTGATTTGCATATGGCCGTGTCTGAACTGGGGTGGTGGAGTGAGCTAAAGAATGATGATGGATTAAACCCAGATCAGTTGACTGGGGGTAAGTGTTTGATTAGCTCAAGCGCTCCGTCCATCATCCCCTTTGGTATCGCTTTGTTCGCCCTAAGTTGGCAGGGTATGCCCAGACGTGGGTCCCTTGTTCACTTTGCCACTGGATTCAAGCTAGCCTGGCTGATGACGGCTGAATAGCCAGAAACCGGTCCCAGGATGCTAGTTTCCAGTCCAGGGAAGACATGGCTTGGCAGTTCGGGCTGGACTGTTCCCATGAGGCACAGGGTCAGACTGATTTGCATATGGCCGTGTCTGAACTGGGGTGGTGGAGTGAGCTAAAGAATGATGATGGATTAAACCAGATCAGTTGACTGGGGGTGAGTGTTTGATTAGCTCAAGCGCTCCGTCCATCATCCCCTTTGGTATCGCTTTGTTCGCCCTAAGTTGGCAGGGTATGCCCAGAAGTGGGTCCCTTGCTCACTTTGCACACTGGATTCAAGCTAGCCTGGCTGATGACGGCTGAATAGCCAGAAACCGGTCCCAGGATGCTTGTTTCCGGTCCAGGGAAGACATGGCTTGGCAGTTTGGGCTGGACTGTTCCCATGAGGCACAGGGTCAGACTGATTTGCATATGGCCGTGTCTGAACTGGGGAGGTGGAGTGAGCTAAAGAATGATGATGGATTAAACCCAGATCAGTTGACTGGGGGTGAGTGTTTAATTAGCTCAAGCGCTCCGTCCATCATCCCCTTTGGTATCGCTTTGTTCGCCCTACGTTGGCAGGGTATGCCCAAACGTGGGTCCCTTGCTCACTTTGCCACTGGATTCAAGCTAGCCTGGCTGATGATGGCTGAATAGCCAGAAACCGGTCCCAGGATGCTTGTTTCCGGTCCAGGGAAGACATGGCTTGGCAGTTCGGGCTGGACTGTTCCCATGAGGCACAGGGTCAGTCTGATTTGCATATGGCCGTGTCTGAACTGGGGTGGTGGAGTGAGCTAAAGAATGATGATGGATTAAACCCAGATCAGTTGACTGGGGGTGAGTGTTTGATTAGCTCAAGCGCTCCGTCCATCATCCCCTTTGGTATCGCTTAGTGCATGGATGAGTGCATGTGTAGTGCCTGGGTCATTGCAGACTTACAGCTGAGACATGTATGGAGGTTGTTGCTTTAAATGTTGACTACACCCAACATCCTGAGTAGTAGAAGAATAGTGAAATTGCAACACAAAAGTGATTTTTATGACATGGTGTACACTTTTCTACTACAGCTTCACCATTTTGTAACTGCTCACGGTATTGGGCCTACCCAAATATAAAGCATCAAACCTACATATGACTCTGTTATAAATCTCTCCATATTCCTGAAAGCATGAATGCATGTGTCTGTACCTTTCACTAGTACTACCATATATAATTGAAACATACAAATAGAGATAGATCTCTCTTTTATACATGTAGCATCTTCAGATGCATAACATATATGAGAATACATGTGCAACTAGAAAATACATCAATCACACGACCATGCAGACCTTAAAACTTGTCAGACTACAGTTAACATTTCAAACAGACACCTAGATTTATGTGACATACGTCAAGTAAAGTTTTACATTGATTCTTTTAAACCACCATAATCAGTTATTCCTCACCCAAAATATCTTAAACATCACTTTACTGCTCCTGCAGCTTTACCATTCTAGTACTACTCAGATGTACAGCCTACCAAAATACAAAGCAACTACCCTTCACATATCTCTGTTGTAAGTCTCCCCATATTTCAAAAAGCATGGATACATGAGTCTGTACCTTTCCCTAGTGCCATCATATTTAAAAGAAACATACACACAGATATATATACCTGTATTTTATACATCTAGCATCTTTAGATTCATAACACATATGAAAATACATCTGCAAGTACAGATATACCTCAGTCACAAGATGATGCACACATTAAAACTTAAGAAACTGCACTTTTCATTTCAAGTAGAGACCTAAAATCATATGGTGTATTTCAAGCAGTTCTCATTTCAAGTAGAGACCTAAAATCATATGGTGTATTTCAAGCATACCTTTCCACAGATGATTGAAGGAGTGTACGGCTAATGCCTGAGTGACTGCATTAATGCAGAGGTAATGTCTGGATGATTGAAGAAGTGGATGGGTACTACTTGAGTGATTGAAGAAGTACATGGATAATACCTGAGTGATTGTATGAGTGCAGGGGTAGTGCCTGGGTGATTGGAAAAGTGCACGGAGTAGTGTTTGGTTGATTAGATGAGTGCATGGGTAGTGCCTGGATTATTACATGAGTGAATATATAGTGTCTGGATGATTGCATGAGTGCAGAGGTAGTGCTTGGGTGATTCCATGAGTCCATAGGTAGTGTCTGGGTAATTTTATAAATGTATGGGTACTGGATGGGTGATCGGAGTAGTGCATGAGTAATGCCTGGGTGATTGCATGAGTGCAGGGGTAGTTTCTGGGTGATTAGAGAAGTGCATAGGTAGAGCCTGGATGATTTTATAAGTGCATGAGTACTGCCTGAGTGATTGAAGGAGTGCATGGCTAATGACTGGGTGATTGCATGAGTGCAGGGATAGTACCTAGGTGATCGGAGGACTGCATAGGTAGTGCCTGGGTGATTTTGTAAGTGCATGGGTACTGACCGGGTGATTGAAGGAGTGCATGGGTACTGCCTAGTGATTAAAGGAGTGCAAGGGTACTGCCTGTGTTATTGCATGACTTCATAGGTAGTGCCTGGGTGATTGCATGAGTGCAGGGGTAGTGCTTGGGTGATTGGAGGAGTGCATAGGTAGTGCCTGGGTGATTTTATACCTGCATGGATAGTGCCTGGGTTATTGAAGGACTGCATGCGTACAGCATGAGTGATTGAACAAGTGAGAGGGTAGTGCCTGGCTGATTGAAGGACTCAATACATAGTGCCTCAGTGCATGGATGAGTGCATCAGTAGTGGCTATGTGATTGCAGACTTACAGCTGAGACATATGATAGATTGCTGCTTTATATTTGACTACGCCCAACATCCGGAGTAGTAGCAGAATACTGAAATTGCAGCACAAAAGTGAGGTTTATGACATAGTGTATACTTTTGTACTGCAGCTTCACCATTCTGTAACTACTCAGGGTGTTGGGCGTACCCAAATGTAAAGCATGACACCTACACATGAGTCTGTTATAAATCTCACCATATTTCTGAAAGCATGCATGCATATGTGTCTACCTTTTGAAATCATCATCATATATAAAAGAAATAAAGAAATAGACTTTACATTTGAAAGACACGCCTACATTTCTACGGTGTATTTCAAGTGTACCTTTCCCCAGACTCATAGAAAGTAGCCTAATCAGTAATACCTCTGCCAACATGTCTTAAACTCACTTTTGTTCTGCAGCTTCACCATTCTACGAATATTGGGCCTAGCCAAACATAAGCAAAAAGAACAATTGATGGACAGAATGCAGAACAATGTCATACATTCACCCCAGTACAGAGATCTGGGCCTAAATCCATCGTTTTTTTGCTCACCATGCCATTCCAGTTTAAACCCAGCCATATGCAAATCAGTCTTGACCCTGTGCCTCATGGGAACAGTCCAGCCCGAACTGCCAGGCCAGGTTCTCCCTGGACTGGAAACAAGCATCCTAGGACCGGTTTTGGGGTTTCACCCCTTATCAGCCAGGATAGCTTGACTCCAGTGGCATGGAGAGCACGGGACCCACGTCTGGGCATACCCGTCCCACTCGGGGTGACAAATGCAAAAAGAACAATTGATGGACAGAATGCAGAACAATGTCATACATTCACCCCAGTACAGAGATCTGGGCCTAAATCCATCGTCCTGGCTGAAGAGAGGTGAAACCTCGAAACCGGTCCTAGGATGCTTGTTTCCGGTCCAGGGAGGACCTGGCTTGGCAGTTCGGGCTGGACTGTTCCCATGAGGCACAGGGTCAAGACTGATTTGCATATGCTCAAGTCTAAACTGGGGTGGCATGGTGAGCAACAGAATGATGGATTTAACCCAGATCTCTTGACTGGGGGTGAATGTTTTGATTTGTTCTGCATTCCATCCATCAATTGTGTGTCTTTTGCTTTCTTGCCCTAAGTGCGCCAGGTACGCCCAGACGTGGGTCCTGGGCTCAATGTGCCACTGGAATCAAGCTATCCTGGATGAAGTGGGGTGAAACCCCGAAACCGGTCCTAGGATGCTTGTTTCCGGTCCAGGGAGGACCTGGCTTGGCAGTTCGGGCTGGACTGTTCCCATGAGGCACAGGGTCAAGACTGATTTGCATATGGCCAGGTCTAAACTGGGGTGGCATGGTGAGCAAAAGAATGATGGATTTAACCCAGATCTCTTGACTGGGGGTGAATGTTTTGATTTGTTCTGCATTCCATCCATCAATTGTGTGTCTTTTGCTTTCTCGCCCTAAGTGCGCCAGGTATGCCCAGACGTGGGTCCTGGGCTCACTGTGCCACTGGAATCAAGCTATCCTGGCTGAAGTGGGGTGAAACCCTGAAACCGGTCCTAGGATGTTTGTTTACGGTCCAGGAGGACCTGGCTTGGCAGTTCGGGCTGGACTGTTCCCATGAGGCACAGGGTCAAGACTGATTTGCATATGGCCAGGTCTAAACTGGGGTGGCATGGTGAGCAAAAGAATGATGGATTTAACCCAGATCTCTTGACTGGGGGTGAATGTTTTGATTTGTTCTGCATTCCATCCATCAATTGTGTGTCTTTTGCTTTCTCACCCTAAGTGCGCCAGGTATGTTCAGACGTGGGTCCTGTGCTCACAGTGCCACTGGAATCAAGCTATCCAGGCTGAAGAGGGGTGAAACCCCAAAACCGGTCCTAGGATGCTTGTTTCCGGTCCAGGGAGGACCTGGCTTGGCAGTTCGGGCTGGACTGTTCCCATGAGGCACAGGGTCAAGACTGACGAACACACTCTATGAACACGCTTCCACAATGCCGGGATCCAAGAGAAGGCCCTGGACTGGACCACCTCCTTCCTCTCCGGCAGAACACAGAGCGTCCGCCTTCCCCCTTCCGCTCCGAAGCCACCGAGATCATCTGCGGCGTACCCCAGGGCTCTTCCCTCAGCCCAACTCTGTTTAACATCTACATGGCACCGCTCGCCCACGTCGCCCGTCGGCACGACCTCAACATCATCTCCTACGCCGATGACACCCAGCTGATCCTCTCCCTCACCAAGGACCCCCACACCGCCAAAACCAACCTTCACGAAGGAATGAAGGCCGCCGCTGAATGGATGAGGAACAGCCGACTGAAGCTGAACTCGGACAAGACGGAGGTCCTCATCCTCGGATCCACCCCTTCGGCCTGGGACGACTCCTGGTGGCCGACCGCACTGGGAACCGCCCCAACACCCACCGACCACGCACGCAACCTAGGGGTCATCCTCGACTCCACCCTCTCCATGACTAAACAGGTCAACGCCGTCTCCTCCGCCTGCTTCAACACCCTCTGCATGCTCCGCAGGATCTACAAGTGGATCCCCACTGAAACGAGAAGAACGGTCACCCAGGCCCTCGTCAGCAGCAGGTTGGACTACGGAAACACCCTCTACGCAGGAGCCTCGGCCAAACTCCTGAGATGGCTCCAACGCATCCAGAACGCCTCTGCACGCCTGATCCTCGACATCCCTCGCCGCAGCCACATCACACCCCACCTGAGAGAACTGCACTGGCTCCCGGTCAACAAGAGGATAAGCTTCAAACTCCTCACCCACGCACACAAGGCACTCCACAACACCGTACCAACGTACCTCAACAGACGACTCAGCTTCTACACCCCCACCCGCCAGCTCTGCTCCGCCGACCTCGCCCTCGCCACTGTCCCCCGCTTCCGAAGAGCGACCTCCGGTGGCAGATCGTTCTCCCACCTCGCCGCCAAGACCTGAAACACCCTCCCCATCCACCTACGGCAGACCCAAGACCTGCTGACCTTCAGAAAACTCCTCAAGACCTGGCTTTTCGAGCAGTAGCAGCATTCCCAACCCCAGCGCCTTGAGACCCTCACGGGTGAGTAGTGCGCTTTACAAAGGATATGATTGTTTGATTTTCATATGGCCAGGTCTAAACTGGGGTGGCATGGTGAGCAAAAGAATGATGGATTTAACCCAGATCTCTTGACTGGGGGTGAATGTTTTGATTTGTTCTGCATTCCGTCCATCAATTGTGTGTCTTTTGCTTTCTCGCCCTAAGTGCGCCAGGTATGCCCAGACGTGGGTCCTGGGCTCACTGTGCCACTGGAATCAAGCTATCCTGGCTGAAGAGGGGTGAAACCCCGAAACCGGTCCTAGGATGCTTGTTTCCGGTCCAGGGAGGACCTGGCTTGGCAGTTCGGGCTGGACTGTTCCCATGAGGCACAGGGTCAAGACTGCTTTGCATATGGCCAGGTCTAAACTGGGGTGGCATGGTGAGCAAAAGAATGATGGATTTAACACAGATCTCTTGGCTGGGGGTGAATGTTTTGATCTGTTCTGCATTCCGTCCATCAATTGTGTGTCTTTTGCTTTCTTTCCCTAAGTGCTCCAGGTATGTTCAGACTTGGGTCCTGGGCTCACAGTGCCACTGGAATCAAGCTATCCTGGCTGAAGAGGGGTGAAACCCCGAAACCGGTCCTAGGATGCTTGTTTCCGGTCCAAGGAGGACCTGGCTTAGCAGTTCAGGCTGGACTGTTCCCATGAGGCACAGGGTCAAGACTGATTTGCATATGGCCAGGTCTAAACTGGGGTGGCATGGTGAGCAAAAGAATGATGGATTTAACCCAGATCTCTTGACTGGGGGTAAATGTTTTGATTTGTTCTGCATTCCGTCCATCAATTGTGTGTCTTTTGCTTTCTCGCCCTAAGTGCGCCAGGTATGTTCAGACGTGGGTCCTGGGCTCACAGTGCCACTGGAATCAAGCTATCCTGGCTGAAGAGGGGTGAAACCCCGAAACCGGTCCTAGGATGCTTGTTTCCGGTCCAGGGAGGACCTGGCTTGGCAGTTCGGGCTGGACTGTTCCCATGAGGCACAGGGTCAAGACTGATTTTCATATGGCCAGGTCTAAACTGGGGTGGCATGGTGAGCAAAAAATGATGGATTTAACCCAGATCTCTTGACTGGGGGTGAATGTTTTGATTTGTTCTGCATTCCGTCCATCAATTGTGTGTCTTTTGCTAGCCAAACATAAAGCAGCAACCTATCACATGTCTCTGCCATAACTCTAACCATATTCCTAAAAGCATGCATGCTTCTATCTGTACCTATTGCCAAAAGCATAACACATGTTCAAGTAGAAACATAATCACACTCACAAGACCATAAAGGCCTTAAAACTTGACAGAGTGTTAAAGATTACAGTAATCGCTGTTAGCATGAGCTGAAAGCCATTTTGTTCTTATCAGCCATTTTAGTTAGCCATGTGCTCGCCATGTGCTTTCTCCCTCTTCCAGAGTCTTGCACATGCTCAGAAGGGCCTAGCTGGTAGAATGCACCTGCTCCTAGTATGTAACTGTCAGGCTATTCTTACTGATGTAAGGAGAAATGTCTCCCCTCCCACTTTGTTGAGCAAGCAAATTTTGTATACCCATATTAGTCAAATAGTATTCTTGTATGTGCCAGGACCTCCCCTTGGTTTTATGCTGACTATGTAACAAATGCATATATAAGGCCCCTGTTCTCTGTACTCCTTAGACTGTCTCATACAGTGGCCTGAGGGTATTGTATTTGACACAGTCCCCCTCATATGAGGTTAATAAAAACGTTTTTTATATTACAGCTTCCGTGCCAATCTCTTCTTTGTTGGTTTTAAAGGACCAGGTGTATCAGTGAACCCCTTAGAAGGTTTTCTACTTCTTCAAATGGCGCCCAACGTGGGCTCATCGGAGAAGCGGCTATCCAAGGGAGTGGTCTTGACGGAAGACAGGAATCTACTGAGCAGGACAGGACAGGTCTCTACTGAGGAGGTACCCTGCGCACGGAGATTGTTTGTCTTTCCAGCCCAGTATATTTCTGGTCTCCCTGATCTGATCCTCCAAGTGTTTGCCGCTCCCGACTGAGAACTTCTTTGGTGTGAGTATTCTAAAAAACGACCGTTAGGTCACTCAGAACTTGGCAGTTGGAAGCTGGAGACTTTGCTTTGGTAAGGTTGCTGTAGCAACACTTTTGTTTGGAATGACTTGGCCAAGATTCTTGTTTGTTTGTTTGTTTGCTGCAGCAAATGAAGGCAGGTAATGAAGAGATTTTTCTCTAACTTTGAAAACTTGAAAGGCACACATTGTGTTAAGTGTCACTTGGTGTATAATATTATATATGCTATAATATTCTTGACATGCCTGCTTCTAGCACACTTCGTAGAAAGTGTTGCTGTCTTGGAGGTACCAATATGGATTTAGAAAGCACTCAGCTGACTCCTCAGAGGGGATACCTAAATAGGTTTAGGTATAGTAAAAATGGTATTTCTTCCGTGATGACTAGTACACCATGGAACCAAATATATATATACAAAGGATCCGGATCTGTGCACTTAAAAACATTCATAAGTGGTGATATGCAGAGTGCTTTTCTGAGTGTTCTACCAGCCAAAACTGGCGAATTTGGTGTATTTTGGCTTCTTGAACATGGAACAGTCTTTGGGCTGTTTTGGTGCAGTCTTTTAGACTACTTTTGAGAGCTCTTCTTGTAAATATGACTTACAATTGGTATGTACAAATAGTTTGGTTCGAGTACAGTCTGTGGGCTGTCTCTTGTTTTTGTCCTAAGTGTTGATTTGTGGGTTAATTGTTTTTTTGTTGTATGTGGTTGTGGACTGACATGCTTGAAAGTACTTGTTTCAGTAAAGTAGACTATGTTTTTTGTGTAAGTATGGCTAGCCTTAAGCGCACTGTGTTGTGTGTTATGAGTGTATGACCCCCTTCTGAAAATGTCTGGAATGAGCTAAATTTGGTTTTTGTTGTCATTCTGTTATGCAAATGTCATTTAAAGAACTACAGGGCATATTAACAAGAACATGCGATAAATATCGCAAACCTTGCTTAGCGCGCCTTTTTTTATCGCCGGCTATCGCTGGATATTACCGCGGAAATAACATGCTATTAGCAAGGTTTATCTCCATTGCGATAAAATATCCAGCGATAGCGGCGAAACCCAGCTTTAACGCGAGAAATCCAGCGATAAAATCCTATCGCTAATTCTGGGGACTTAACCTTACAATCCACCTCCCATTGACTTTCATTGCTAAGTCATGTTTTTATCAGTTCTAAAAACAAGCGCTAATCGGGGTTAGCTCGCGTTTTTTATCGCTCGCGGGTATTGCTAATAGGCGATAGGTATGTAAGCGACTGTTTTCTGTCGCTTTTAGTTGGGAACGCCTACCTTGCATGTCATTAGCGATAATTATCGCTGACATGCAAGGCGATGTAAAACCCGGGCGCTATCGCCTGAAAGCTGTCGCTAACGCCTGTTAGCGACAGCTTGCTAATAGGGCGTTAAAAATATCGCCGCTTTAGCGGCAAAAAGTGCCGCTAAAGCGGCGATAAAGCCCTTGATAATATGCCCCTACATTTTAAAATTCAGGAAATGAATTATGTAATATATGCTAAATAGCTGCACGCTACCATTAAAAATTGACAAAGTAAGAAACTATAGATATGTGCAAATTGCCACACTGGTAAAGATAAATCAGAATTCACATTCAATAGGAATAAAATAGGCCTCATAGAAAGGAAGGAAAAACGAAATTGTGTGCTTTACAATAACTAGGACTAAAATACAAAATGTTACAGTAGTCTCCTTAGATACATTGTATTAGATATTAAAAGGCATTCACATCATCTGAGTGAATTGGTTGTTGCTGAAATAAACACCACATTACAGGACGATAGATTTGTGCTGGCTTGAAAGGCGTGAGATGTTGGCGCCTGCTGGTCAGAGCACAGCTGTGTCAATAATACATGGCTATTCTTGGTCCCAAGCCACAAGGAAACTGCTGGGTCAACTAGATCTTAAGTTAGTGCAAACATGGTATGAAGGCGTGCATTAAAGACTGCTGATTTTAAAAGTCAGAAAAGACAGTTTCATTATTTTGGATAACAGAGAAAAGATTGAAAGTAGGGATTTTCTTTCTTAACGCCTTTTTAACAAGCACATCCGTGGTTCTGATGTTAAATAATTACTGTCCTTTAAAAGTGACGCAGACTTTTCATGTTTCAAGTAAGGCTTCTGTGCTTAGGGTTATAAATGAATACATTTAAAGGTGAAAGGGAAGGAATGAGGCTTGCTTTTCATATGTGGAACCATCAAAAGGGTTGGTGATCATTATAAAAAAAATAAAGGAGAATTTTGATTATATGGAAAAAAATGTTTATTAAAAATAAGTGCACTAAAATCGTTTTTTGATCTTTGTAATGTTTGATAATCATACTGTGAATAATATATAGCTCCTAGCAGCAAAGTTGGATTTGAGTAGCACTTTACCATGATGTGGGGAGTGCAATGTGAAATTTCACTTTATCCAGGCATATACAATCTTATTTTTTAAGGGTGTACCTTATACATTTCTGATCCCCCATCTCTGGGATATCTATAGGACACCCTGGGGGTCCCTAATATGCCAAAACATTGTAGGTTATTCATTTTTAAGTGCCCCTACCACCAAAGTCGAATTTGGGCACAATTTACTTTTTAAAAGTTGTCCTGCCACCCAAGAACTGTTTTTAAACTGATCTCAGGCTTCAGCAATGCACACATGCAAGTACAGACCAAACAGCTGACCTCTAACCTGCTAGAAAGCACACCATACACTGCACACAGATAGAGACAAGTATTGAAAAAAAACACAGCAGAAGTTAGATCCTACCTTTAAAATTATTAGACGGAACAGGACTGCCTTTCAGCTGTGATTCTCCAGAGTTGCTTTGAATTGGAAAGACTGCATGGAAAGCCTTGCACAAAAATGGGACAGCTGGTAAGGGTCAGAGGTCGAAGTTCTGCATTTAGCAACCTAGCAGGGCTAAGGGTAAGGGTTGCTTTGGCACTTCGACCTCTGAAAAAAAAATTCTGAAAGAAGAGATGACAACGCAGAGAGAGAAAGAGAAGCTTTGCTTACTATTTTTGGCAAAAGCAAGTTTTGCGCAGTCATATGAAAAGAAGGAAATGCAGTGGCGTATGTGGGCCCTGAGTAGAGCATAGATCTGCCATGTATATAAAAATAATGGTTTTAGCTTAAAGATTACTGTGCAAGGGCTGAGATAAGGAGGCAATGGATTTTAGTTTGCATTCATGCGCCCTCATGTTAAACGAGTACAATTGCTGAAGGAATTGGTAGTTGGTTATTAAGTGCTTTCTAAAGTTAACTCAATGTGCTTGTGTTAGGCTGAATAAGAAAATAGCCACTTTCTAAGATATCTCCTACAAGTTTGTTTGTGCCCAGCTGCCAAAAATGTGGGTAAATAGTGTCGACAGAAGGTTACCTGTCTCAGGTTTCCTACTGTCGAAATGGGGGAAGGAGGTTAGCTCCTGGGCATATTAAGGGTAAGCAAATTTATGTTTTCTCTCTCTTTTTCTCACTCTCTCTTGAGTCTGCCTAAGCTGTCTAGGAAATGGCCATGAGACATTTAATTGGCTATTCAGTTATACTGTTTTAAAATTGTTAGAATTCATAAAATGATTAAAAAATATGCCATGTTACTGCCCATCCTGTATGAAAGAATGAGTAGAACAGATTGATGTTCCCTTATTTGACCTTTAAAGGGAACTGTATAGTGGGGTTTCTGTTCAAAAATCTCAGGTGACAACACCATTATTGTTTATGTTATTCTCATGCTACATACAGTTTTGCAAGGGCATTGCTAGTCTTTTATTAGTTAGTTTGTGTAATTGAGCTGACAGCCCTTATTAGAGCTGGAGAATAGGGTTTTTTCCTTTTGAAAATGATGTTGCATAGTCCGGATCTTGAAAAGTAGAATGCAGGAAAGACGCCCATGTGATCCTCAGCAAACATTTTGAAGGAAAATATTGTTTTATAGGAGTTTGTTTGTCACAACATGTTCTGCTGGAGAAATTTATGTACCCACTATGTTGAAGTTTTTTTTTTTGTTCTTTATGTAATAAGAATCCCTGTTAAATTAGCAGTTTTAGATTTTCCTGCTGCGCCTATAACATGAGAGCATGGTCCTAAGCATAAAATGTAGGTGTCTTTACGTAAGAGAAATTATTTTAGAAGTGTCTGCAGTCCTGTACAAGTAGTGAAAGGTTATGACTTATGAAACACAAGCTTGTTAAGACAAGAAGCACAAAAGAATGCTTGTTCTAAGAATTCCCTTTCTTGAGGTTCTTCAGATGAATAATATAGGAATACACAAATGTAAGGATCTAGAGTATGTCTGAATTGTTTCTCTCTTTTCCTCAGAATTTAGTAAATGAACACAGACTTCCTTAGCTGCTTCAAATAGTGTAATAGGTCCAAGGGTTTTTTTACTCTCACATAGATGAAGTGGTTCTTGGGTGCCTTGCTAACATATGGGGCGCCCCAAGACTAAGGAAGTATTCTGAGACTATCCTCTCTGTTGATAGATTATTTCTGTGCCTTGTCTAAAGATTTTTTGTTCTGTCCACCAATAGATATTTGCTGCCCTACAACCATTGCCAGAGGGGCCCGGACATCAGATCCAGCCTGGGGAGTCAGCGCCAGTCCAGCTTGGAGCCAAGGTGAAGTGAACCAGCACAGGCGTTGATGGCAACTAGGACCTCAGTGAAGGCGGAAGCACTGGGACGTGAAGTGTGTACCCCTACCACTGTCTTGGACGAAAGACGGGGTCACAAATCAGGATGGAGAAATCTTTGTGTGGATCCAGTTTTTGATGCCCAGCTGAGAGAGTCACAGACCGACAAGGACGGCAACGAGGCTTTTGCTTGAGGTGACCCCCTTTGAAACAAGGGTTGCTTCACATATCCCAGCATCAGGCCTTTGAGTCCTGGTCCCCAAGTGAATGCAAGTCTGCACCTCTGTTTGTTGATCAAGGGATGCCTGAGCATACTGGGTACAATTTGTGGCCCCAACAAAAGAGCAGTGCGCCAGCGGAGCAACACAGGAGTTAGAGAAGGACTTGAGTTTAGGGTACAGGTGCTGTGCCCTTGGTGCCTGCTAGATTAAAGTGAAGAAAACTGGTGCACTGCCTGAGACACTGGACAGGATCATTGAGGGTATTTGACCTGGGGGGGTGATTGCCCTATCCTGAAAGAAAGACTTTTTCTTCTCAAACTGGGCCGTGATTCTTGAGTTGCGAGTTGTGCAGCTCCACCGTGGGAACAACAAGAGCCTGCCTGTGAGGCTCAAATGGACACAGGGAGAAGACTCCCCTCTGGCTGGTTGTACAGCGGCTTCAATTTAGTAATGTACCCTTTTGGTCATCCCATTTTTGAGGATGAGCAGCCCTTTGCGGCTCCTCGTCCTAATTCCTATGGCCCTGTGTGGTCCTCCTGGTCCCCTGCAGCCAGGATTGTTTTTGTAATAATATGTCTGACTGCTTTAATATTTGCATTAGGAATAATGTTTATTCTGCAGGAGAAACGTGCATCTGAGCAGTTAACAAATGTTACTTTACCCTTTCCTTGAGTATATTAATTGATGCTCTAACCCTCATAAAAGGAACACTGGAAAAGTCTATTGAAAATGTTTTTTACATAGAATTAGACTAGATGGTTCTAGGATTTGCTTTCTGCTTGGGTTTGGAAAAATATTGATAGTTCTGTTTGTGATAATAGTCATTACTCTCTCCTGCTATCTGTATGTTAATTATGACCCAATGCTCTGTTCCCTTTGTACTCCTGCTTATACCTTATATATACCCGCTTAATGAAATATTTAGAATGTAAATGCCCACCTAGCAATGTATTAGGATATTGATGAATTTATGGGAAGAAAATATGCAAAATATTTTCTATGATCCTTCTAGATCATAGGAATGTCTTTAGCTCATGCTAAAAGGACCATCTGTTAAAGATTACAGGAATCGCTGTTAGCATGAGCTGAAAGCCATTTTGTTCTTGGCAGCCATTTTAGTTAGCCATGTGCTCGCCATGTGCTTTCTCCCTCTTCCAGAGTCTTGCACATGCTCAGAAGGGCCTAGCTGGTAGAATGCACCTGCTCCTAGTATGTAACTGTCAGGCTATTCTTACTGATGTAAGGAGAAATGTCTCCCCTCCCACTTTGTTGAGCAAGCAAATTTTGCATACCCATATTAGTCAAATAGTATTCTTGTATGTGCCAGGACCTCCCCTTGGTTTTATGCTGACTATGTAACAAATGCATATATAAGGCCCCTGTTCTCTGTACTCCTTAGACTGTCTCATACAGTGGCCTGAGGGTATTGTATTTGACACAGTCTCCCTCATATGAGGTTAATAAAAACGTTTTTTATATTACAGCTTCCGTGCCAATCTCTTCTTTGTTGGTTTTAAAGGACCAGGTGTATCAGTGAACCCCTTAGAAGGTTTTCTACTTCTTCAAGAGTACACTTAACATTTCAAACACACACCTAGATTTATGTGGCATATTTCAAGTGAACTTTTACACAGACTCTTATAAAGTACCATAATCAATAATTCCTCTCCCAAAATATCTTAAACATCAGTTTTCTACTACTGCTGCTTCACTATTCTACTACTAATCAGGTATTGACCATAGCTAACAGCAAAGCAACCCTTCACTTATCTTTGTTGAAAGTCTCCCCATATTTCTAAAACAATGTATACATTTATCTGTACCTTTTCCTAGTATTATCATATATAAAGGAAACATACAAATAGATCTGTACCTGTATTTTATAAATCTAGCATCTTCAGATGCATAACACATATGAAAATACCTCTGCAAGTACAGACATACCACAGTCACAAAACTATGCAGATCTTAAAACTTAAGAAGCTGCACTTCTCATTTCAAATACACACCTAAATAATGTGATATATTTCAACCATACCTTTCAACAGACTCATACAAAATACCCTAATCACTAATTCCTCTGCCAACATGTTTTAAACCACAGTTTTGAGCTGCAGCTTCACCATTCTGCAACTACTTATGCTATTGGACCTACACAAATATAAACTAGCAACCCTTCACAAGTCTCTGCTGTAAGTCTCACCATATTCCTAAAAGCATGCATGCATATGTCTGTACCTTTTGCTAGCAGCATCATATATAAAAGTAATATACAGATAGATGTATGCCTGTGTTTTATACATCTATCATCTTCAGACGCATAACATGTACCATAATACATGTGCAAGTAGAGACATACCTCAGTCACAACACCATCCACAGCTTAAAACTTCTCAGACTACACTTCCAATTTCAAACAGACACTGAAAATTATGCATGATATTTGAAATGTAGCTGTCCACACACTCATACAAATTACTCTAATAAATAATATCTCTACAACCATATCTCAAACCTCACTGTGTGCTGCTGCTTTACCATTCTACAACTACTTAGAATGTTACTCCTAGCCAATTACAAAGCAGGAACCCTTCACATGTCTCTGCTATAAGTCTCACCATATTCCTGAAAGCATACATGCATATGTCTGTACCACAACACTATGCACACCTCAAAAATTCACAGAACAAACTTCCAATTTCAAGCAAACACCAACAATTATGTGGCATATTTCAACTGTACCTCTCTTGAGACTTATAAAAAGTAGCCTAATCACTAATACCTTACGTCAACATCTTTTAAACCACACTTTTGTGCTGCATCTTCACCATTCTACTACTACTCACACTCTTGAGCCTACCACATAAAAAGCAGCAACACCTCTTTGTTATACATCATGCACCTTCAAATGTATAAGACATAAGAAAATACATATACAAGTAGAGACATGCTTCAGACACAAGTCCATGCACACCTTAAAACTTAACAGACTGCACTTCCAATTTGAAAGCGACACCTAAAATTATGCGGTATACTACAAATTTACATATCCACACACTAAAATCGACTACCATAATCACTAATCCATCTTCCAATATAAACATATTACTATACAGAATGTATTTCAAACAAAATTTAAGTACAATAAAACAAACTACAATACACATCTCTACATTTAATAATATATTGCCAACATCACAGTTCTTGAATTATTTTTAATATTTTAAAATAAACTAATACATAATACAACACACAAATATATAACTCATCTTCCAAATTGATTTGTAGAATACGAAATATCAGAAACTCATAAAAGATTTTCTTATGCACACAATCAATGTAATGCACCACTCTCAACAGGGTAAAACCAGTAATGGCATACTTTCCCTCTCTTTCTCCACACAAATAAATGTAAATAGCAAATCACATTGCTACCTACATAATTTCATATTGTAAAACACATTTCTATTGGTTAGACATATTAACCCTTACCAACTGACTTCTGGAAGAGCCCAAACTGGTTCTGCAATTTTTTGGAGTCGCAACTCCACCGTGCACTAAGGTGATGGATCCGCGTATCCATACGGGAGTTCAAAAATATATTACAAATAAAAATACCTCTATTTTTTAAGAACACACCACTTCTAAAGATAGTACTGACTTGGGAAATCTTACTTTGATAACATATCACTTATATATAAATTACAAATCCATATTTTAAAACCACAGATAACATTCAACCCTTCCCCCATCCTGCTTAATGCCAGTTTCCATAGTAACAGTTCATGGAACATTCAACTGAACTGACAGGTCACAAGTTCACCATATTTTCAAGTTCAGCATACAAGGTTACAAATGCAAACAGCAGGTGTGGCTGACGTTTGCAAAATATAACCTTATCCTATCTACTGTACCTTTCAAACATTTTTTACTAACCAATCAGAAAGATGCTTTTTAAAGAAAGTAACATGCACCCTATTTTTGAGTTTTCAATGTTCATAAACAACCAATAAATTCTCTACTTTTTAAAAAACAGCATCTTGTCAACCATTTTAGATACCTCTCATTCTACCAACTGACTACCTCAGCTACAGACATCTTTTCATTACTTCCCTTCAAGATGCTTACAGTATGGATTGTTGGACACAGCTATGTTTTCTGGTGCAAAAGGTATGCTAAACACAGATGTATTGACAAAGACATAGCTTAGCAAAATGTGGATATTAACCCTGGGCGTTAAAATCCGCTCCGCTCGCGGAGTTTGTGGACTTTTGGCAACTCTGCATTCCGCGTAGAACGCGGAGTTACCGAAAACTCAGCGATCCGGGGCGGAGCAGGGTTTTTTTCTTGTTCGTGCTTTCAAAATGCGTTTTCGCGCGTGCGGTAGCGACTTGCCGGGATCTCTGCATTCGCCAGTGAGATTTCCTATCCGTTCGCGTGCGCCACGAGATTTTGGTAGCCAGCCGCACGATCCAGCGAGAGTGTGCGATCGCGAACACGTCATTCAGACGCGCCATCGGACATCCGGCGGAAGAATATCTCTCGAACAGCATAAAACCTTCTCGAAAGTGATCATTTGGATGAAAAAAACTCCTTAGATTGACATTTGGCTGCACTTTTTGGTGCAAGGAGTCTTTTTCCTTTTTTAATTTTTTTTAAGGAGAAGGAAGTGTCCCAGAGTCTCCAACTTCCTGTTCCTGTCCAGCAGGCTCCTCCCAGTGCTTTGTCCATGTCCTGTTCACTTTTCATTTGGATTTGAGCTGGAAGGATCACTCTTTGTGCCTGCTGCATCATATATCATTGGATTTGAGGACTTCTGAATTTGAGATTTTACAAGTAAGTTGGAGAATTGGTGTTGTTTGTTTGATTGGGGCATTGCACCTACATTTTTGTGTACTTTTCATCGTTTTTTTAAATTTACTGTTGTGGGTGGTCTGTAGTTTCAGTAGGGGCCTAGTTGTTTTTCTTTGTATGGTTTTTTCTTATAGTTTTGTTTTTATAAAGGAAACATGTTGCAAAGTTCACTACATTTTCTCCAACTTTTGCAATCAATTTGCAATATTTATTTATTTCACTAGCCCAGTAGTCTGGCCCAATAAATAGGCCTTTCAGCCAGTAGGCCCAGAGCTACTCATGTGTGCATGAAACAACTGTTTCTGTGGTGTCTGTTGAATTTAAACATCATTTAGGGCATGGATGGCATTGGATTTAATTGCAAAATGTGTTTTTTTGGGGTATTTCACTTTTTTGATGTGTGTTAAATAAATGCCTTTGTTGGATGTGTGTGTGGTGTGGTTGTTGTGTAACTTGCAAACCTTTTTTAGCCCTGTGAATTTTCGCTTTTGCATTTTTGCATTAAAGCTGTGTTGTTTAGCAAGCATGCCTCCTTTGTCTGGCCATATAATACAGGCCTGCTTGAGTTCATTGTTTTCCAGGCCTCCTGCTAGTTGTGACTGTGAGTGACCGTGTGGCTGGTGGCCATTTTGTGGTAGTAGTTTAGTAGTGTGCTGCTCTTGCCATATAGGCCTGCATGTCTTTCCTTTGTTCCTCTTGGCTTACTGCTTCCATCCCCTGCAGCTCCCTGAATGACGTGATGCGCAAATGAATGCCAAACAGGTTCCACTTCCATTAAATTTGTATTTTTGTTTTTGTTCTTCTTCTTTCCTATCCTTCTTGAGTGTACACAGTATACCATGAAAGCCCTTGTTGTCAAAGTCTCACAAATGGCTACACTGTTGTTATGTTTTTTTAATAACTGAGTTAATAAAATTTAATAATATAACACTAGCAAGTGTGACCACCACACACTAAGTTATATATTATATTTGTTTGTTTGTACTACTAGTATTAATTGAACCACAACAATAAATGCAACATTTCACTGATGTTCTTCTGGCTTCTTTGCTTTTAGGTGCACAAAAGACTGAGGACTCAGGAGGAGGTGTCATCATCACCCATTGTACTGCCAGACAGAAGTCCTGCTGCGCACGACATCACGTGACGTGTGACCACAGACATCTCTGCAACTTGTGCAACTGCGTCCTGCTGACATCTGAAGAAGATGGCCCCAAAGAAAGATACCAGGTCCTCCAGTACCAAGAAAGTTGCCAGTGAGAAGAAGGAACAGAAAAAGGAAAAAGTGGCACTTACCAAGACTGGTGTGCCGCCCAGGATGTTTTTGGGGAAACAAACAATTAATCCTGCAGCGGTGTCCGGGGAGCAAGCTGGGAGCAGCAACTCCGCATCAGTCGGCCCACCCCACCAACCTAGGCCCAAGCCCATGAGTGTCGCAGAGACAGCCAGTCTAATTGCGCAAACGCCAATGAGCAGTGATGTTGAAATTGACTTATCGTTATCGCAAAGTAGCACCCGATCAACGCAGGAGGAAACTCAGCAGATAAGGGGGCAACAACAGCCGCAACAACAGCTGCAACAACAGCTGCAACAACAGCCGCAACCACCACCCACAATAGTAGTTGTTCCTCCCGAAGTAGGGGCAGTTCAGGAAATCGAGCTTCCTGCAGAGGAAGAAGAAGAGCAAGCCACTCTTTCAGAAGATCCATTGTCTTCCAGATCTCCAGCAAGGAAAAGGAGGGTTAGTCTATCAACTTCTTCTTCAAGCCCCTTTCTGATGATCTAGATGCCACTTGGAAGCCACCAGCTCAGTCTGAGAGTGAGGCACGCCACGAGACAAGGCTAGGGAAAAGGAAGGTTCCAGAAAGCCTTTGAGCTATGGAGGTAGATGCAGAAGAGGTGGATGATGACGAGCCAGTCATCATGAACATCACTCCCGCCCCAGTGGAGATGGAGACCGACATTACCCCATCCCAAATTGCTGTGAGCGATGTGGCATGGATACCACCAACACAGGTAACACCAACACCACCTCCAGCTTCCATATTTGCATTTGCAAAGGCCAGGCAGGGACTTACATCCAGCACAACCACCACCTCAGTAGGTAGTGGTACTGCACAGAGTCAAATTCCAGGCACACCCTCCAGTTCATCCGGCATTGCAAGTGGTACTTCTAGCAGCGCAAGACAGTTCACCTCCCCAGTTTGGGACTTCGTTTCGGTTAGCAGTAAGGAGGAGAACGTTGCTATATGCTCAATTTGTCAACAAAGTGTTAGTCGGGGTAAGCTTGGTACAAACTATGGTACCGGAGGCCAAACAACCCATCTGAAAAAACACCACATGATCCAGTGGGAGGCGCACCTTAAAAAAGTAAAACTGCACCCATTGCTGTTGGTGGGGATGAAGAAGTAGAAGAAGATATGATCGCGGTGGAAGGTGAACAAGAGGGAGACATTTTCTCTGGTACACAAAATAGCCCTGTCCCCAGCAGTGCAGTGGTACCACTACGACCCACATCGTCATCATCCTCAGCAACATCTCAGTGGCACCGTAGTAAGAGTCAGGCTGAGACACCAAGGCAACAGAGTACCGCAATGAAAAAAAGTGCGTCGTTGAGCCTAACAACATCTGGGTTCAAGAAGTCACCTGCATCAGCGGCACCAGAAAGGAAAAAAATCCAGCCTATCATTCTCAGCATGCTTAGGTCGGAGGGGCAGTACGAATGCAACCACCCAACGGCACGTTTGTACAATGCGAAGCTGGCTAAAATGTTACCCCTCGACCTTCTCCTTTTTTCTTTTGTGGAAGGGGTGGGTTTTCTGGAATTTGTGACAGCCATCTGCCCAAAATGGAAGGTTACCAGCTGGTCCTATTTCGCCAGAGTTGCTGTTCCAGCACTACATCATGACGTGCTGGAATTGCTTGGACAAGCTTTGCAGCAGAGTGCTGTTTACAATATCTACCTGACAACAGACATGTGGACCTGTTGCCAAGCCACTGATTACATGTGCATCACTGCACACTGGATCTCTTTGTGTGGGTTAGAGAAAAGATATCTGCAGGTGTTGTTGACACTGCTGAGATTTTTAATGCCACTCGGAAACATGCAACTGTAGCCATGTTCGCCATGGAGAAATCTCATACTGCTGCAAACATTTTGGAAGAGTTTAACAGCAAGGTCTTTGAATGGCTGCACCCAAGAGGGTTTAACATTGGTTTTGTTGCCACGGACAATGGCAGTAATATAGTTAAGGCCATTCGCACTGGTGGCTATTTCAGGGTCCTGTGTTTGGCGCACTGCATTAACATCATTGTTCAAGACTGTCTGAAAAAAGAATACTGAGTCAGCAACTTACTGACCACCTACAGAAGAATATGCACACATTTCAGCCATTCTTTTAAAGCCCGGAAGCAGCTGAGGATCATTCAACGTGAGCATAGAGTGCCAGTCAAAGCACTCATCCAGGAGGTGCCAACACGTTGGAACTCAACTTATTACATGCTTGAACGTCTGTTTGAGCAGTACAGACCAATCAATGACTATGTCATGCAAGGACTAGGGGATGCTACTGTGAAAGGCATGACCGTTGAGATGGACCAATGGGGCCTAGTTAAATGCCTGACAGAGATGCTACTTCCCTTCAAGCTCTTCACACGTGAAGTCAGCAAGGAGGACTGTACTATGGGCCAAGATATCCCATTGTTGCGCGTGCTAGAGCAACAGCTGAAGGCGGTGTCTGACACGTACGCAGGTGTGGAGGAAAAAAATGAAGCATATGAGTTGGTGGAGAGCTTAGCCCTTAGCTTAGCTGAAAATACAAGGGTGCAAACTAAAATTGTGTCAGACAAACATTACATTTCTACCACAATTCTGGATCCACGGTACAAATCAGTACTGAACACTAAGGCATTAATTCCTTTTTCAGAAGTGGATGTTGCCAAGTACAAAACTTGGATAGCTGAGGTAGCCATTGACTTTGAAAAAGAATGGCTGGTAATTAAAGGCACACTACTCCAGCCCACAACAAGTACTGCAGGGCATCTGGCGTCAAGTTCAACTTCAGAGCCTGAGGGCAGTGCGTTTGGCTCACAGCAGTCACCAACACTATCAACAACAGCAAGAACAGGATCATCAGCCCCAGTAAAATCAGCACAGGATTGGTATCTACAGCAATGGCTTGTTAGGTCCAGTGCTGATGCAAAGGCAAAAGAGGCCCAGCAAAGCGGAGCACCCCTGAGCATTGAGTGGATGGTTCAGGCCTATCTGGATGACCCAACAGAGGTCTACATTGATCAAAACCCATTGGTGCATTGGAATGGGAAAAGGCGCCACTGGCCAGTCCTCAGCACGCTGGCGATAAACTTTCTGGCTTGCCCTGACGCAAGTGTCTCTTCTGAGCGTGTTTTCAGTGCTGCTGGTGCCATTGTAACAGTGAAAAGGACCAGTCTCTTGCCCAAAAACGTGGAGAGGTTAACCATGATCAAAATGAATCAGCACTTTATACCACCGGATTACAAAATACGTGAATCACAGCAGGAAGATGAGGACAGCGACTTAGGTGACGGATGTAGTGTGTTAGATGGACTACTTCTGGTTGAACCACCAGAGTTTGAGGATGAGCTCTCCTTCCCTGACAACTAGGCTTTCAACTTGTTACTTTCTTTCTTCCTTATTTACTTTTATTACTTGTGTGTGTCTCTGTCTTTCTGGTTCGAATCACAACTAATCCATCACCACCGTCTCCTCTTTTTATTGCCATATTGGAGTTGCAGCTGTGTGCATTTAAGTCCACTCCTCCGAGTCCTGCTCCATCCACCTGACTCGCCCTAAATCCATTTCCCTCAAGCCAGACATTGGATGGAGAGTAGTACAAGAAATGTTGCCTCGTCGAGTCCCTCCAAAAGAAGTGGAACATGATGACTATAGCTATCCTCCTTTCCGAGCGGAGAGAGACTGCCCCTGAACTTAAGATGAGAAGGAACAGGTAATGATGGCATGCATTGGACGCTGACTCTGAGTGTTTGGTGTTTGTGTTGTTGTTATTGTTTGTTGTGCATGAAGTGAAGTCAAAGTGTACTAGTATTTAATCTACACACTAAAAGTGACTCAAGCCAATGTTTCCCTTCTTGTTGTTTAATAACAAAATTGTACTTCTACTGCAGGCCAATTTATTGCATTTTTGAATATGGAATCTGGACTCACTCGGTACACTACAGACTGAGTTGGACAACACCATGATGATGACCACATAGTATCTTCGCAGTCAGTCAGTTGCATCGGAGATGATTGATGGATTCAAATCACGAAGTGGCATAAAAGGTAAACAAGTCAACAACAACCACAGCAGACCTACATGTCTGTGTACTAGTGGTGGAGTCGAGTAGTCACGAGTGTAGTAGTGGTATGACTGACAGCAATGCATTGATTTAGTTACTTAATTTGGAAAATGCTATGTTGTTGTATATGTGTGCTCTGTGACTGTCTGGCTCAGTCAAAATCTAAGCTAAGTGGAGCTTGGTTCGGCGCTGTGGGCCTGCTCTGTCCTGTTGCTGTTGTATGTTAATGCTGGAAACATACAACAGAGTAGACATGATTTAGCCATGCCACCTCTGAAAGTGTTTGCACTCCTCCGTAATTCATGCTTTTTTTTTCTCCATGAATTTTCAATATCTCTTTTGTTTTTCCATCTACACTTACAGGCGGGCCTTTACGCTGTGCTAAACAGAGAAAAACAACTCACACATACCTACCAATCCGCAAGCAGTGGCACCCAAGATTGACGGACGCAGCGTCCATGAAAGGGAGGACCAAGAGGAATGCCGAGATGCAACTCCCCAATTTGACCAGGATAACATACAGTAACATTAGTATCATTCATCATCTTTTAAATAATTTGATTTATTTCTTCTCTCCAATCATTATGACTGTGTTTGTTGTTGTTGTTATTATGTTTGCTCTTAGCTTATAATTGATCCCTACAGATATTTTTTAATTTTCTTTCCTAGCTTTAAAAGGAAGCCCGGTACAACAGAACATAAAATGTATGTAATTTGGGTCTCTCTGAGGGCAGACAGGCAAGGCAAATAGCATAATAATAATTAATAATACACTTCTGCCCTGTACTGTCTACTAGTCCAGTTATTAAGTACTACTTATCATCATTAACCATCAAGTCATCATCATGCATGCATTTCCTTTTTCTCCCCCAACAGATATATGATGGTCATCTGGCAAGATTGTGTGTGTTCAGTTGTTGTTGTCCATGTGTAGTGTTTGTCTTTGTCAAACCTTTCCCTCAAATACCCCTTCCCAACCATACATCAGACCCTAACCCTCTTCCCTCCGGGCTGTGTGATTTATATTGAGGTGTGACTAAATTAAATTTACACCAATAATTGATCACACACTTGCTGGGGCGGATGTGGTGAAAGCAACACTAATTCAATTTCACTCAAGGCAGGGCGAGGATCTTCTTCTTCTTGCCAATGCCCACCCATGCTCAGTATATTTGCAAGTCAATTTTTTTCCCCAAAGGAACATAATCCTTCATAATTAATTGCCAGCATCGATTGGATTCATCATCCTCCTCCTAAGTTACAGCACTAAAGGTTATGCTTGTTTTTGAGTGACTCGAGTCAACTACAGTTTGTAACTTGTTGTACTAGGCTATCCCCGCCACCATTATGTCTTATTTTACTTCGTTCTACTACTCCTTCCATAGTCTCTCTCAGGCGACTGACTGTCTCATTTTATTTTTTTACAAATGCTGCTGCCAGTGTATACTGTACTACCACCACAACCATGGCATTTTGGGAAACCAAACCATCATCACCATGCAGTTATCGCTGTGCCTAAGTTTAAACATCAATCACAGGTAAGAGAAGAAGTTTGGGGGAGGCATAATTAATAATGGAAATTAATTCATTAATTCACACACCCACACCCTTGAGTCCAGTAGTTGCAGACTGCATAGACTAGGAGGAGAGACTGACAGTACTAGTAGGACAAGTCACTCAGTGAGGGTTCCGCATCTATCTGTTCGTGTGTTACAAAATTGGCAGATTATTTAAATCAAAAACTGGCTGCAGCCCTGCAGCAGCAAAGGAATGAAACCGTGTGACGTAAAAGAGTAACCCCCCCACAAAACATTTACATTGTATGTAAAGTTTAAGTATAAATATAATTTTATCCCCTAACAAAATAAACTAATTTAAAAAATCCCACAACACCTGACCCACCCCTCTCCCTAACCCCAGCCAATGTCCAAAAAGATAAAGAGTTCAACCAATGTCCGTTAAATAAAATTCAAAAATAAAATTGTCCATAAATATATAAACCCCAACTTTTCCCCAACGTAGCCCAATGCCCACCCACCAAAAAAAGGAATAAAAAAGTGGCAATCCAAAGGGATCTCTACCGGTGGGCTCGCAGTCTCCGGTTAATCGCCAGGACCTCCTTTACCTGCTCCTCTAGGCGCGCCATTCGGAGGAGCATGCGGCGCTTGAAAGCTCGACAATTGCATCCACGGGGGGGCAGCAGTGCTGGATGAAGTGCGGCGGGCGGCTGCCAGACCGCAGTGCCATACCACTCAAGGGGACTGGCTGGGGCCCAGGGCATTGGAGGAGGCTGCAGCTGCTGCCGCCTCCTCCTCCGCCAGAGCCACCAGCTGCCGATATTCATTGTGGATGGCCTCAAGCTTCTGGCGCCGGGCCATGGCTGCCAATTCCTTCCTGTCTGGTTTTGCTTTTGGTTGGGAAGGAGTAGCTATATCAAAAAATAAAAAAGACTATTGTAACCAATACTGTTAGCAAAACAGTAACACAAAATTAATTCTACACATAGTGGCACAGTAGCACTAGCAAGCACAGTACATAACATTTGTGGTATCTATGGACTCGAGTACACCAGTTTTCTTCTTCTCTCTTGTTTATCTAAATTAAGTAATCTTGTTGTAGCCGGCATGCCAGCTCAGTCAGCTTGTGCCCAAGACAAACATACTTGTGATGCAGACTCACGTTATTTTTATTTACTACTGTCTGCAGGTGGGGAAGCTGACTACACAATCATCTTATTTTTTCTATTATGGGTGGAACTGGCCATACTCTGTTACATCAAGGCCAGGGCAACTGCTCAATTTTACTTTCACCCTGTCATGACTACTACAAGAAGGCAGATGATATCTGATCCAAATGATCATTGCTTATATATATGGGACGACATGAGGTACTTTGTTTTGATTGATTGTGTAACCAACCATGCAGCCAATAGGCCACCCATGGCAGGCTGACACAGTCGAAAATAAATTAACATAGGTAATGAGTGGGCCTCGGAGTCGGAGGGAGGCGCTTGATAACATACATACACAAAATATATGCTGTGCTTGCAAACTACTGCGAGTTAAGGGAGTCTTCTGAAAATACAACTTCTATTCTCCTTGGCTTTGCTACTCTGGCGAGGATTATTTCCTTTTACATTCTCTTCAAAGACTCTTCATCCAGTGGCAGTCTCCACCTATGCTATGATGAATACCATCCAGGCATCCATCCATTCAAAGTAAACATGTCTATCATTCTTCTTAACTTCTCAACAAACCGTAGTTTGTTTCAACAACTACAGACAATTTTTTTTTAAACCACCACCCATGCGTCCTTCCTTCCTTCCTTGCTTGCCTTTGAGTTTGACCCATGAAACACCCCGGAGGATTCTTGCTATCACCCATACAGTTTCATCCACCCAGGCAGGCATCTTTTCTTTCACTTTCCACCCATCCTTCAACCACCCATGCATCTGATTCCTATCAGCCACCTATGCTGCATGCATTCCACGCATCCTTCTCTGCCAGTCATATATATTACATCTCAGCCGTCCTTCCTCCTTCCATCCTTCTTTCCCTTTTCTTTCAACCCATCCATCAAGGTCATCTGACTCTTAGACTTATCCATAAAACTTTCCCAGCTGAGTTGAAGTCAGATAGAAGAGGCCATTAGTTACTCAACTACTACTCACACCGCTAATGCTATTGCTCTAATGCTAAGTAAAGGGTGTCTTCTTTAACCGTTGTTCACAACAACTTAGTCTCTCTCAACATACAGTGTACACCCTTACAGCGACTAGCGAGTGCGTAACTATTGTCAATAAGTAAGGAATATAAGTATAACTTACCACTGCCCGCCACTGCTGCTGGCTCACCCACCCCTGTGGCAGCTGCCGCATCCACTGCTCCCTCCTGGCTCGCGTCGCCTGCCACTCCGCTGGCCCTGGCACTGGTGGTCGGTACGCCTAGAAAAAACATTACACATTTTTTAGATGCCATATACACCTCCCCCTATTTATTCTTTTTCACTAGCAAGATTGAAAAAAGTTCAAATACATATATATATACCACATACATCACTAGTACAAATCGGGTACTAGAGTAGAGTAGACACTAGTAGGAGTATGTCCTATCCTATCAAAAATAGTAAAATATCTGGTTGGGCATTTTGTTGGTGGGAATTGTCGAAAAGCCTCTCAAGATTAAGAAGACTAGAAGAGGACAACCCAAAGGACTGGATTCAGTGGCTAGAGCTATTGGTGAAACTGAGCTTTAAAACCTTTTCAATAAAAATAAAGAGTGGCCAACTGGGCAAGCTTAGCTACAGACAGACTAATATAGTAGTAGTACAGAGAGTCAGAGCAGAGGCAGTTAGAGGCAGGGATAAGAACTAACAAGAATTTAGAAACAGATAGTCTAGATCAAAGAAGATTTGGTAAAAAATAGAATTAGGAAACGGAAATAATAGTTCAGAAAAAATAAGGTGCAGTAAAAGTTGGGGAAATATAATTATTAATATTAACAACTAGAGGACTTACTGGTGCCAGTAGCAGAGCCCTCGGTAGAGGAGCGGTCCAGGCCCTGAGATTGGGAGGCATCTTGTTGTCTAGCTGCTCCTGCCGACTCTGACCCCGTCTTCTTGCCGCTGGGTGCTGATCTTGTAAGATATAATAAAGAAAGAGACAAACATTGATGATTGGTGTGAAACAAATAAAATATTTTAAAAAACTCTTAAAAAAACATT
Organism: Calotriton arnoldi; assembly: GCA_963921515.1. NCBI lineage: Eukaryota > Metazoa > Chordata > Amphibia > Caudata > Salamandridae > Calotriton > Calotriton arnoldi. The sequence goes on from CAWUFW010000945.1 coordinate 901,031, forward strand.
TTTTGAAACAACAATTGCAATAAAATTGACCTATCTAATCTGATCGACTAGTAGTATTGCAGGATTTGCGGACCGTCTAGTTATTATTTGTGAACACTAATCCAGTGTTCCATTCTGATTCCAGAATCCTAAGCCTAAGTACCACCTGACCTAGCCCACCTATTCCAGATGGGCCAATTGTTCACTAAGTCTGCATTTCCATTTATTTTAGTCCTCAAAATGCATAGATGGAGGATGCATGCATACATTTTTGCATACACCAAATTGTTGGTTGGTTGCTGCTGACATTCTGCTAAGCCTATTACTCACTCACTAACAAACTACAAAAGGTTCTACTAAGGACTGGAGTAAGCAGCACGTGATGTGACAGAGGATGCGTCACACAGACCGCTAAAAAATTACCTACTAATTCTAAGTAACTAAGGGGCATATTAGCAAGACCGGCGATAATTTTATCGCCGTTTTAGCGGCAGGAAACTGCCGCTAAAACGGCGATAATGGGCTTGCTAATATGCGTTATAGAATTCCAATAGAAGCCCAGGTTAGATGTGCAGGACATCTAACCTGGGCTTCTATTGGAATTCTATAACGCATATTAGCAAGCCCATTATCGCCGTTTTAGCGGCAGTTTCCTGCAGCTAAAACGGCGATAATTTTATCGCCGGTCTTGCTAATATGCCCCTAAGTAACTAAACTACCTATCAATGCACCACTATCTTAGTGACAGGAGGACAAAGGAAGAACTAGAGTCTCTCTAGCATTACCTAACTTAAGTTCTCTAAAATAAACTCTTACATAATCAGCCCAAGCGAGCGCAAAGTTGCAAACAAGTAAGATTAGTAGCACCGAGCACCTGTGTCTAGAGGAATAACAATCACAGAAGATTTTTAAATGTAATTTACCTGCAATATAAGCAGCAGCATTCTTGCTATTCGGAAAAAAATTATATTCACAATAACAGTAACACAGTCTAGAGAACACATATTACTACTAGCATTAGCTACTCACCAAGCCCCACAACCTCAACACCTAGCAGGTCCAGCAGGTCCTGCTCCCGGTCCAAGTTGTCTGACCACCGGTAGGTCAGCTGGTTATGGGTGCGCCGGACCCGAGAGCAGTGAAACACTGCCCGGCGCACCCTCGCCCACCGGCGGTGATGCTCCTGGGTAGATAACCCAGAGCCAGGCCTGCCGCCTGCTGCCAAGGTCAAGGGGAGGTAGCACTGCACAAAACAAACAAGGGTGGCCACCTCCGCCTTGCTAAAAAGGGACCGGGCCTGCACCCCTTCCGAGCGCAGTCTGTCAAAAGGAAGGCGGCTCTTCTTGGGCACAGGCGCCTTGCCCTTGGAGCCGGTACCCTTAGCCACGGTTCTGGGGTGGGCGGGGCGGAAAAGAAAATTTAGCAGTAAAAAATAAAGTCCGGGGAAGAAGTAGGAGAGTAAAAAAGGAAATAATATAAAACAGTAAAAAAAAGTTTTAAAAAACGCAGTAAAAGTAGAAATAAAACGCAGAATATACACTTAGGGACAGAGAGGGATAGATAATAAATAAAAAAAGATCAGAAAAACTGTGTAAAAAACAAAGAATTGAAAAGATTGGAGAGGGATTGAAAAACAGGCCCCAGAACCATGCAAAGAATAGGAAAACAAGATGGCCGCGCCCATTGGCGACCGCGTGGTGAAGTTCGCGCAATATTTCCCCCGAACACGTCACCCGCGTTGCCGAACGTCAAAAACATCTCGCGAGCACATGCGAGCATGCGGAAAGTAGCAACTCCGCATGCTCGCGTAGCTCCGTTTTTGTGCCGTTTTTGTGCCGCTTCGTGTAGCCTCAGGGTTAGTGGATATTAAATGGATTGCACAGAGAGGATTAAAGTGGCACCAATTGATGCCTTTGGTTAAAACCTTTTTGCATCTCCAACCCCCTGACCTCATGATTGTGCACTGTGGTCGCAATGACCTAGGCTCATTGACTGGGGTAGGTCTGGAAATGCTAATGAAGGACACATTTGCACAATTGATGTTGCTTTTACCTCAAACTGTCTTTGTATACTCTAATATATGTCAAAGACTGAAATGGAAGCGGTCAAATCAATTCTGTCCACAGATTGAGAAAGCTAGGAAGAATGTCAATAAAGCTGTTTCTGCTTACCTCAGAGACCATAGATTGGGCTCCATATATAACAGCAATATACGTTTTGATATGAATCACAAAAGTGATGGAGCACACTTCACAGATGAAGGAAGTCTTTCTCAACAACCTAAAGCTGTGCATCCGCACTTACATGTAGCTCCAACAAAATCATAATAAAAACAAATGCTCTTTTTAGAGCCACCCTATAACCCAACAGTGATTTTTTTTTTTTTTTAACATACATACTCTTTTATAATATTTTCCGGATTTGCGAACCCGTCGCGAATCCACAAATCAAAAGCATAAATTCAATAAACTACAACACAATACACTTTTCAGGTTTAACTATTAATTTTTAATTGTATATATATTTTTACTAAATCCTATCATTAACTTCAATCACACTACCTCTTTAAAACAACTTCAAAAATGCAACAGTACCTTCTAAATTATATACTATTAAATTATTTATTTAAGGTGGAATCGCGAATCCAACGCGACATTACACGGGGGCAGTGACTCCAAAATAGAAAGAAAAAAAAATGCCCCACTTCCATTATTCAGTATTCGCCCCAGGGACCCCATCCCCCGGGGCATTACCTCTGTTATTTTTTTTTAAATAATAAGGGACGGGGGCCATGTGGCCCCCCTTCCCTGAGGCCAATTTTGGCCCCGGGGACCCCATCCCCCAGGGCCTGGCCATATTTATTTATTTATTTTTTAAATTACAAAAAGGAGTGGCCCCCCTCCCGGGCCACTTCTGGCCCCAGGGACCCCATCTCCCAGGGCCAGCCCTCAAGTTGGGGACCGTGGGGGGAGCCCCAATGCTCCCACGGTCCCAGGCGGCTCCCCGTCTCCTGCGGGAGCCGGCATTGCTTTTGGGCAAGAGGAGCTGCTAACATACAGCTCCCCTTGCCCAAAAGCAATACTGCTTCACTTCATGGAAGCAAGAGCAGGTTTCCTGCTCTCGCTTCTAAGAGGCAAAGCAGTTTTTGCTACAGCAGGGCAGGAGCCGTGCTCCCGCCCTGCCATAGCAAATGGCAATGTCCCGGGGGTGGGTACCCCGGGACATTGAAGGAGCCGGTCCTGGGGGGTGGTGGTCCCCTGGGCCATCTAGGGCTCCAGGAGGGGGTCTGCGCAGCCCCCCTCCCTTACAGTACAATGCCCTGGGGAGGTGGTGGTCCCCAGGGCTTGGGGGCCTGAAAGGCACCCCGCTAGTAATTAATGAAAGCCCCAGGGAGGTGGTGGTCCCCGGGGTTGGGGGGGCCGCAGGCCCCCCATACCAATAATTAATCAAAGCCCCAGGGAGGTTGTGGTCCCCAGGGCTTGTGGGGGCCCATGAGGCCCCCTGCCAATAATTAATCAAAGCCCTGGGGAGGTGGCGGTCCCCGGGGCTTGGGGGTCCGCGAGGTCCCCCTTTAATAAAGAAAGCCCCATGGAGGTGGCGGTCCCCGGGGCTTGAGGGGCCTGCGAGGCCCCCCCATAATTAATAAAGCCCCAGGGAGATGGTGGTCCCCGGGGCTGCGGGAGGGCCGCGTCCCCGCCGTGCATAATAATTTAAGCCCCGGGGAGGTGCCAGTCCCCGGGTCTGCGGGGACACCCGAGGCCCCCACACATTAATTTAACATTGTCCCCGGGACCTGGCCCACCCAGAGGCTTATTTTTTCAGCCGGATTCGCGCACCCAGCGCGAATTCAACCGTTTTTTTAAATGCTTTTTTTGGCCCCGGGGGCCCCTGAGCAGGCCTAGGGGGTCAGGGTATTTCTACCCTGCCCCCTTTTCTTGATTTGTATCCTTTTTTCTACTGTTTTCTTGTGACTTAGTAACCGAGTCACAAGATGGCTGCCAACACGTCCTGGTTTGGAGTGTTGGCAGCCAATCAGAATGAAGCTCATGCTCCGGAGGGTTCGCGAATCCTCCTCAGATATCAATATTTTTATTTTTTGAATTTCTCAGGAACTACTGAACGGATTTACACCATTTAGAAAAAAGGTTGCTTTCTGAACCAAGACCTACCTTTTTGCCAAATGTGGTGTAATTCCATTCAGCAGTTCGGGCTGTAGCTTTGTCTAAAATTTCCTATGAAAATTAACATGGGGGAAACGCGTTTTGGGACCTCCTTTTTTCTCAGCCCCGCTTGACGAATCACCGCCAAACTTTCAAGGCAGGAGCTGACCTGAGCTGGTCATTAGTTTTGAAAATTTTGCGAAGATTCGTCAAATGGCGGCAAAGATATTGCCAAAAGAAAAAATGCTTTTTGAATAGAAACAAGGTCGTAACTATAACTACCTACTGGCGATATATAATATATATATATATATATCAAGGTCGTGTCAGGCCAAAACGCGTCAGGCGGTTGTGGTGGTTGTGGTGGTTGAGCATCAATAAAACAATTGCAGCACACTAATGTGGTTCGACTCCGTCTTTTTCTCAGGAGAAGGGAAGTTACAGAACACGGGAAAGAAGAATTATATATATATATATATATATATATATAGATAGATAGATAGATAGATAGATAGATAGATAGATAGATGGATATATAGATAGATAGATAGATAGATAGATATACAGTGGCGACTAGCACGGCTCGCAGGTGGCGACGCGGGTGCGCGGGGTGGGGAGGGCTTTACAATGTAAAAAAAATATAACACTTACCTTGCCGCTGGGTCCTGCATCTCTGCTCCTACTCTCCTGCTTCCAACTCCAGGAACAGGAAGCAGGCAGCCAGGCTTCCTCCCCTAATCCAATCACAACTCCTCAATGCAGCTTTGTGATTGGTCTGGGCACTGTGACACGGCGCTCAGCCAGGGGATGGAGGGATGGACATGTTCTCCACTCAGGTTGTATTGCAGCCTGAATGGAGAACAGGGAAGTGCGCATGACTGTTTTGGGCGGGCTGAGATGGCTGACAAAACAGTCATTGTGCATTTAGGAGTGGGCAAACTACTCCTCCCCTGCTCTGCTGCCCCGTCCCGCACGCAAAGCTGCCGCTGCAGGAGGACAAAAAAATGCTAATAACATTACGTAATCATAATTTATTAATTCATTATTTCTTTTACTGTGGCAGAGCAGTGGAGCGATGCTCCTCCACCTTAGCAGAGGAGCCACCACTCTCTATATATATATATATATATATATATATATATATATATATATATATATATATATATATCACAAACGCAAACTCCTTTCTCCAGCATTAATAAACCGTCACTCCGAGGGTTTTCACTCGATTTTATTGCTTTTTTAGTGTTGTCATCTACGGTTTCTGCTGCCACATGCAGCCTTGTTCATGATACTGAGCCTTATTTTTACATGATTTAAATACACACAAATTCTATTGAAACAAGTTAACATAGACAGAGGGCAATCACCATTGCAAACAAAGGCAGTACATTTGGTTAATACAGGCGCCATTTTGGAACAGCTTATATTGCACATGATACTCAATTATTTCCAATGCCAGTACATTTATATCCTCATTAAAATACATTTGAACAGGACAGTTCTATATCAATTAATGAATCTAAAAATGAGAAATATATAAAAAAGGCAAAGTTCCTTTCTATTTAAAGTGCGTCAGTGCTTATTGTCCCTTAGCTGCCTATTTACACCTAGAACTTCTAGGTGTATCTCACAGTGTCCACCTTCCTTACTATACTATATATATTTTTCTTTATTTCTAGTTTGTTAAAGTGCTAGTGCTAGTGCTCATTCAAGTTTCTAATTTTAAAGTGCTTTAAATAATAAAGTGCTAGTGCCTATTGTCCTCCTCTAAAATTACAAACAATTTACATTAAAAATGGCTCTCTTGAATGTGCATACTCTACTGCATCATTAATACAGACATGTGAACAAATCCTCGTCCACATTTAATCCATTGGGCTCTTTGCTATCTAGCTCAAGGATATAATCCGTTTCCAGCTTTCTTAATTCTTTTTCCCTATTCCCAACCCTCCTTCTTCTGGGTATCTCTGCAATGCAGCTGTACCGCATCAGGGACGGATCTCTCTGGTGGTCTTTCTCAAAGCGTCTGGCTACAGGGTAACTGCGATCTTTAATAATTATCGCTCTTCTGTGCTGCACGATTCTTTTATGAGCTGGTAATATGGTACTCCCTACATATGTTTTCTCACAGGTGCATTTTAAAATGTATACCACAAAGCTTGATTTGCAAGTTAGGCAGCCTCTTATTTTCACAATTCTATTAAAAACTGTTTTAAAAGTAGAGAGGTTCTCCCCATGCTGACAGGCTTTGCATTTTAAACACTTTCTAAAGACTTCCCTCTGCTGTAACCAGGTCTAGTTTCCAGTACTCTCTTGGTATTCACTTTTAACAATATGATCTTTTAAGGACTTAGATTTCCTATATGTTATTTCTGGATATCTCTTTGCATAAGGGCCTATTGTGGGGTCTCTCCTAATAAGATGCCAGTGGCAGTGCTTCTTTAAAATGAGTCTTACTTCTCTATGTTTGGTATTGTAAGTTGTTATGAACTTGTGCGTGTTAATTTCTTCTCTACATTTTTTCTTTATTGCTGTTTTGGAGGGTTCAAATAACACTTTTTCTCTACTCAGTTTTTTAGCTTTATCTGAGGCCTTCTGTAAGATTCTAAGAGGATAGCCTCTTTGGACAAATCGATTTATCATTTCCTTTTCCACACTCTCATAATCGTCTAGAGTACTGCACATTCTTCTTCCCCTATAAAACTCACCAAAAGGAATACTCCTAATGACTGGTGTTGGGTGGGAGCTATCCGCATGCAATATTGTATTTCCCGCTGTGGGCTTTCTGAAAATCATACTTTCCAATTTATCTCCTCTCACAAGTACTCTCACATCTAGGAAATCTATAGAAGTTTTGATATAGTGTCCCACAAAATTTAGATTCAGGTCATTCTTGTACGGGTCACTGATGAATAAATCTATGCTTGTTTCCATGCCCTGCCACAAAACGAAAACATTGTCAAAGAACCTTAAGCAAATTAGAACATTTTCTGTCCAATGCTCCAGCATGGGCCCTCCGAGCACCTGCTCCTCCCACCAACCAAGATGTAAATTCCCATAACTGGGGCGAAGCAGGTGCCCATGGCCGTCCCTTGCTCTTGCTGGAACATTTCACTCCCAAACATAAAAATGTTCTTGGTAAGGCACCACTCCATCATTTCAAGCAGCATCTTATTGTGCCTCAAAAATCTCATCGGTTTTATTCTTAAAAAATGTTCTGTTGCCTTCAATACATCCACTGGTGTAGAGTGTGGAAATGTTAAGAGTTATCAACACCATGATTTGATCACTTTTTACATCATATATGCATTTTAGAAAGTCATTTGAATCTCTTATATATGATGGAAGTGTTTTTACAATTGGATTTAAAAAGAAATCAATATATTTCGAAACCTTTTCAAATAAGCTGTTACATGATGAAATTATTGGCCTCCATGGTGGATTATGAATATTCTTATGAACCTTAGGTATCATATAGAAAACTGGGATAACCGGATTCTCTTGTTTCACAAATCTGTATTCATACCAGCTCAATAGATCTTCTTCTTTCCAATCATTAAGTCTTTCAAAAAATGGATCTTTCATACCCTGGTGTCGCAATTCTTTTGTAGCAGTTTCTTTTATTTAATTGGCTCAATGCTTCACTCCTCTAGAGGTCCCTTCCCCAAAGGACAACATTTCATCCTTTATCTGAGGGATTCACTAACACTCCTTGTAAATATATATATACTTACACCGCACCTTCACGTTTGCAGAGCATCGGGAATTGCGGAGGACGTAGGCTCTGCAGGGGCAGTGACAAAAATTTTCAGTAAAAGACTCTGGTTGTGGAGAATAATCAGCAGCGTCCACTGAAGGGGATGCTGAGACATGCAGTTTTAATGACCATCTGGTTTCCTCCAATGGGAGTGAGTTAACACGCATTTAAATGGAACTGTGAATGAGAACCAGAGTGTTTGGCATTTGAGGAAGGCATAAGCCGAAAAGCGTCATGCCATGAGAAATTAAACATACCTGTGCAGATCTGCTGTGTTCCCTGTTGTTTCTTGAAGGAAGCGATGTTGGGCAATATATATATATATATATATATTATCTACTGGCGGTCGCCAGTAGATAGTTATAGTTAGGACCTATTTTCCATAGGAAATCCGCGACATTCTATTTGAAATAACTCTCTTGCCGGTTGACGTATCTTCGCGAAATTTTCAAACTTTGTGGGGCGCTCCTGTCCGCTCCTACCCTGAAAGTCTCGGGGTGATTCGTTAAGCGGTGGCCGAGAAAAAAGGGGGTCCCAAAACGCGTTTTCCCCATTCATTTTTCCATAGGAAACTTTAGACACGGCTACAGCCCGAACTGCTGAACGGAATTACACCAAATTTGGCAAAGAGGTAGTTCTTGGTTCAGAAAGAACCCTTTTGTTAAATGGTGTAAATCCGTTCAGTAGTTGCTGAGAAAATCAAAAGTAAAAGTACATATATATCTATGGGCACGGAGGATCCGCGCACCCTCCCGATCACGAGCTGTCTGCTAATTGGCTGTCAACACTCCAAACCAGGAAGTGTTGGCAGCCATCTTGTTCCTCGGTAGAACCGAGGAACAAGAAAGCAGTAAAAAAAGTGCGCAAACGCACAAAGGGGGCAGGGTAGAAACACCCTGACCCCTAGGTCTGCTCAGGGAATCCCACAAGGACCCCTGGGCAAAAAAAGCAAATATTTTTTTTAAATCGGCAGGATGCGCTCAGGGTGCGCGGATCCTGCAGATAAAAACGAAGCAGCGGTCTCCCGCGCTTCGATGTTAATTTGCCCCGGGTGGGCCAAGTCCCGGGGGCATGCTGGGGGTTTATTTTATGTATGGGGGCCTCTAAGGGCCCCTAAGCCCGGGGACCACCACCCCCGGGGCTTTATCATAAATGGTGCGGGAGGGCTCTGAGCCCTCCCGCAGCCCCGGGAAAATTGAAAATGGGGGTCCGTTTTGGACCCCCAAGCCCCGAGGACCACCACCTCCCCGGGGCTTTCAAAATGTAGGGAGGGGGCCGCGCGGCCCCCTCCTGGAGCCCTTGATGGCCCTGGGGACCGCCACCCCCAGGGCCGGCTCCTGCAGTGTCCCGGGGTGCCTACCCCTGGGACACTGCTGTTTGCTATGACAGGACGGAGCCTCGCGGCTCCCGTCCTGTCATAGCAAACTTGGTTTGCATTTTGAAAGAGAGAGCAGGAAACCTGCTCTCTTTCAAAATGCAAACCAATTGCTTTCCACATGGGGAGCAGCATCTTAGCTGCTCCCCATGTGGAAAGCAATGCCAGCTCCCATAGGACGCGGGAGCCGGCGGGACTGTGGGGGATTGGGGACCCCCACAGTCCCCAACCAGAGGCCAGGCCCGGGGGATGGGGTCCCGGGGCCATAAGTGGCCCGGGAGGGGGCCACGCAGCCCCCTCCCCAAATAAAAAAAATAAGGGCAAGCCCGGCCCCGGGGATGGGGTCCCCGGGGCCTTAAATGGCCTGAGGAGGGGGCCACGCAGCCCCCTCCATATTTTTATTTAAAAAGAGGGCATGCCCCGGGGGATGGGGTCCCCGGGGCCAATAGAGGCCCAGGGAAGGGGGCACGCGGCTCCCTTCCCATTTTTTATTTTTTTAAATAAAACAAAAAAAATGCTCAGGCCCCGGGGGATGGGGTCCCAGATGTCATCAGTGATGTCATTTGAGATGTCATCAGTGATGTCATCAGTGATGTCACTGACCATGTCATGAGTGATGTAATATGTGACGTCATCAGCAGTGCATTGCGGGGGCGCGAGTTATAGTTACCTGAACTAACTATAACGGGGGAATTTCACGGGTTTTGTACGAGTGCAATGTTCAACTAACTATAACTGTCCCTAAAACCTTATGGTTTTCAGTGAATATATATATATATATATATATTCACTGAAAAAACCATAGGTTTCAGGCACGTTATAGTTAGAAATTAGCATTTAAAAACCTTAGAAATTCACTGAAAAAACCATAGGTTTTAGGGAAAGTTATAGTTAGTTGGACATTTCACTCGTACAAAACCATAGAAATTCCCCATTATAGTTAGTTCAGCTAACTATAACTTGCGCCCCGCAATGCACTGCTGATGACGTCACATATTACATCACTCATGACATGGTCAGTGACATCACTGATGACATCTCAAATGAGATCACTGATGACATCACTGATGACATCATCCAGTGACTGTGTGTTTCTGTAAAGTTTAAATATGTTTAATATATATAGGGAAAGGCATATTGAAGAATGAGTGGGTGTATAAGTGTCTGAATGGATGATTTAGTAGGTGCGTGACTGACTCTATAAGTGAGTGATTAAACGTATCTTACTGAATGCATGGGTTAGTGACTAAACTGTGTGAATGTCTGTATCCGTCTGTCTGTTGGTGTGTAAGCGGCTGCATGGGTTTGTGAATAGCTACATGAGTGTCTATAAGGGTTATGGATTGGTTGTCTGAGTATCTGTATGGGTGCCTGAGTGTTTGTGTTGGTGGGGTGTGTGTGACTCTGTGCATAGATGTGTGAGTGGGTGATTCACTGGGTGCATGGTTTCAAGAGTGCATCTGTGATGGACTGTATGGGTGGGTGAGTGTGTGTATGGGTGTGTTAGTGAGTGAATGTATATCTCAGTGGTACATGTGTGAGTAACTACATATGTGAAAGGCAGTATATATGTGTGTTGAAGTATATAAATGGCTATAAGTGAGAGTAAGTTATTGTGAGAGTGGCTGTATGGATGAGTGTGTGCTTGTATCAGTGATTGTATAAGAGCGTAAGAATGTGCTAGTATTTGTATGAGTAAGTGAGCTGGTGTGTGTATAACTGTATAGGTGAGTAAATGGCAGTGTGATTAATTATTTACATGACTGACTAGGTGTGTGAGTACCTCTATGGATGAGTGGCGGTGTGTGAGTGTCTATATAGGAGTATGAGTGCATATGATAGTCCTGTACTGAGTGACCATAAGTATGAGTGACTGTACAGGTGAGTGAGTGGATGTGTGTGTAAACTTAAGAATCAGTGAGTGGGTATGTAGTTATTTGTGCTGGAGTGTCTATGGTTTTCAGAATGGCAGTCTATTATTTAGAGTTGGTGTATCAAAGGTTATATTAGGGTGTGAGAAGATGCATCAAATTATCACATGGATGATGTCATCAGTGATGTCATCAGTGATGTCATTTGAGATGTCATCAGTGCTGTCATCAGTGATGTCACTGACCATGTCATGAGTGATGTAATATGTGACGTCATCAGCAGTGCATTATGGGCGCGAGTTATAGTTAGCTGAACTAACTATAACGGGGGAATTTCTATGGTTTTGTACGAGTGAAATGTCCAACTAACTATAACTTTCCCTAAAACCTATGGTTTTTTCAGTGAATTTCTAAGGTTTTTTAAATGCTAATTTTTATCTATAACGTGCCTGAAACCTATGGTTTTTTCAGTGAATTTCAAAGGTTTTTAAATACTAATTTCTACCTATAACGTGCCTGAAACCTATGTTTTTTCTGTGAATTTCAAAAGTTTTTTAAATGCTAATTTCTAACTATTCCTACAAAGGTAGGACATGTGAAGAAAGAGGAAGAAAAGCGCAGAAAGAAGCAAGACAAATGCAGAAGTCCAGAAAGACGAAGAAAAGTGCAAGAAGAAGCAAGAGATGTGCAGAAAGAACCAACAGAGGAGCAGAAAGTCCTCCTGTGCCCCCAACTTTTTGCTGACAGGTACTGGTGGTAACAGACTCTGATTAACCGGCCCTAGAGCCAGAGCTATGCTAAAAGACACTTAGAATACAGTGAAAACACCTACATTCACTAGGGAACACTATGCGTTGGGGTACCCCTGTGATTAGCATGACCTCCTCTGTATTTGCCATAGTTTAGTGCCTGGGTCATTAGATGAGTACATGGGTAGTGACTGGATGATGAGAGTACTGCAAGGAGAGTGCATGGTGAATTTATAAGTGCTTATGTTTTGGCAGAGTGCTTGGATAAGTACATGGTGCTCGCTGGGGGATTGGAGGAGTGCATGGGTAGTGACAGGGCGATGGCTGGCCTGCATCAGTAGTGCTCAGGGTATTGTAGCAGTGCATGAGTTAGTGCATGGGTCATTGCAAGAGTGCATGGGTACTGACTGGATGATTAGAGTACTGCAAGGAGAGTGCATGGTGAATTTATACGTGCTTGGGTTTTGGCGGAGTGATTGGATAAGTACATGGTGCTCACTGGGTGATAGGAGCAGTGCATGGGTAGTGACAGGGCGATGGCTGGACTGCATCAGTAGTGCTCAGGGTATTGTAGTAGTGCATGACTTAGTGCATGGGTCATCACATGAGTACATGCGTACTGACTGGATGATTAGAGTACTGGAAGGAGAGTGCATGGTGAATTTATAAGTGCTTGGGTTTTGGCAGAGTGATTGGATAAGTACACACATGTCACATCAGGCCCGCCCCCTCCCTTCACCACTGTGCAAACGCGCCCTGTGGCGCATTTTAAGTTGGGAGATTAAGTCCCCTTGAATCCTGAGGGTCCCTAAGGCCCAACGAGACCACCAGGTACCTCCAGTAAGCACCACAGAGCTGCGTTGCAGAGAGGTGTAAAAAGGGGCGTGGCCTCAGACCACCTCTCTGCAACGCAGGCCTGTGGCGCTTACTGGAGGTACCTGATGGGCTAGTTGGCCCCCAGTGTCCCTCAGGATTCAAGGGGAATTAATTCCCCAACTTAAAACGTGCCACAGGGCGTGTTTGCACACATGTCAACTGAGGCCCCGCCCCCTCCCTTCACCACTGTGCAAACGCACCCCGTGGTGCATTTTAAGTTGGGGTATTAAGTCACCTTGAATCCTGAGGGTCCCTGGGGCCCAACTAGCCCACCAGGTACCTCCAGTAAGCACCAAAGAGCTGCGTTGCAGAGAGGTGGTCCGAGGCCACGCCCCTTTTTACACCTCTCTGCAACGCAGCTCATGGGGGCTTACTGGAGGTACCTGGTGGGCTAGGTGGCCCCCAGGGACCCTCAGGATTCAAGGGGACTTAATCCCCCAACTTAAAACACACCACAGGGCGTGTTTGCACACGTCACCTGGGGACCCGCACCCTCCCTTCATCACTGTGCAAACGCACCCCGTGGCGCGTTTTAAGTTGGGGGATTAAGTCACCTTGAATCCTGAGGGTCCCTGGGGCCCAACTAGCCCACCAGGTACCTCCAGTAAGCACCACAGAGCTGTGTTGCAGAGAGGTGGTACAAGGCCACGTCCCTTTTTACACGTCTCTGCAACGCAGCTCTGTGGCGCTTACTGGAGGTACCTGGTGAGCTAGTTGGTCCCCAGGGACCCTCAGGATTCAAGGGGACTTAATTGGCAAACTTAAAACACGCCACAGGGCGTGTTTGCACACATGTCATCTCAGGCCCCGCCCCCTCCCATCACCACTGTGCAAACGAGCCCCGTGGCGCGTTTTAAGTTGGGGGATTAAGTCCCTTGAATCCTGAGGGTCCCTGGGGTCCAACTACCCTACCAGGTACCTCCAGTAAGCGCCACAGAGCTGCATTGCAGAGAGGTGTAAAAAGGGGCGTGGCCTGGACCACCTCTCTGCAACGCAGCCCTGTGGCGCTTACTGGAGGTACCTGGTGGGCTAGTTGGCCTCCAGGGACCCCCAGTATTGAAGGGGAATTAATTCCCCAACTTAAAACGCACCACAGGGTGCGTTTGCAGAGTGTTGCTGGGAGGGGGTGGGGCCTCCGGCACGATGCCGGTCTTTTAAAAAAAAAAAAATTAAGAAGGGGGGGCTGTGTGGTGCTATTTATCCACAAAGATGCCACCGTTTTGTACAATACCGCTACTCAACTGGAGTACTTTCTACTGGCTAATCAGTAAGTGCTACCTCGTTGGGTAAATGTATAGTGCCTTTCCTACACTACAGCTGCGTAAAGGACCAGAAGAATTGTCTCCAGTGACCTTGTGTGTCTGTAATTTTGCCACCGCGCAGAAAGGCGCAGGGGTGCTTTGAGTACGCTGTCCATCATATATATTTTGCCAATGCCCCCGGGACCTGGCCCACCCGGGGGCCTCAATTAAATGAAGCGCTAGAGCCTGCGCTTATATCGCGGATCCTACGCAAATTTTGCCGATTTAAAAAAAAAAAAAATGCTTTTTTGGGCCCTGAGCAGGCCTAGGGGGTCAGGGTGTTTCTACCCTGCCCCCTTTTCTTGTTTTTCACGTTTGTTTCACTGTTTTCTTGTGACTCGGTTCTACCGAGTCACAAGATGGCTGCCAACACTTCTTGGTTTGGAGTGTTGACAGCCAATTAGAATAAAGCTTGTGGTCGGGAGGCTCCGCGGATCCTCCGTGCCTCTATATATCGAAACTTTTATTTTTGGATTTTCTCAGCAACTACTGAACGGATTTACACCATTTAAAAAAAAGGGCGCTTTCTGAACCATGCATTACCTTTTTGCCATATTTGGTGTAATTCCGTTCAGCAGTTCGAGCTGTAGCCGTGTCTAAAGTTTCCTATGGGAAAATTCATTTTCCGACCTCTTTTTTATTAATTTCTCTGGAACTACTGAACGGATTTACACCATTTAACAAAAAGGGCTCTTTCTGAACCAAGGGCTACCTTTTTGCCAAATTTGGTATAATTCCGTTCAGCAGTTCGGGCTGTAGCCGTGTCTAAAGTTTCCTATGGAAAATAACATGGAGAAAACACGTTTTGGGACCCCCATTTTTTCTCGGCCCCCGCTTCGCGAATCACCCCGAAACTTTCAAGACAGGAGCTGACCGGAGCGCCCCACTAGTTTTGAAAATTTCCCGAAGATTCATCATCCGGCGCCAAAGTTATTGGGAAAAGAATAAACACTTTTCCTATGGAAACTAGGTTCTAACTATACCTATCTACTGGCGACTGCCAGTAGATAATATATTATATATATATATATATATGTATATATGTATCCCAACAGTTCAAGTTATCTTGCATAGAGACGCCAACTCAGGTGGAAATATAGCCATCATTTATTGCAGGTAATAGGCACAGCGCGTTAAACTCCACAAGCAAAACGCCAAACATGTTTCGGGCTCCATGCCCTTGTTCACTGGCTGCATGCGCAAAGTCCCAGCAGCTGTGTGGACTCATACCTTTAACCCTGCCCAAATGGGACCTCCTTCAGCACAATGGCATTATGGGGTAAGTAGTCCGTAACTAAGCCAAATTGGTTGTTGCCAGGGCTCTGTACATGAAAATTTACAATCCCAAGTGGGTGCTGTGAGGAAAAACTGCCACGGTGCTTATCAATGTCCATCCTGACAATACCGGCATTTCCACCTCCTCCCGGTGCACACAGTCTGCACGCACCGAAGGCACCGCTCTCTGCGCGGCGGGGCGTCTCCGCGGCGAGGCACGCCGCTATTCAACATCCCAACAGTTCAAGTTACCTTGCATAGAGACGCCAACTCAGGTGGAAATATAGCCATCATTTATTGCAGGTAATAGGCACAGCGCGTTTAAACTCCACAAGCAAAGCGCCAAACATGTTTCGGGCTCCATGGTAACTTGAACTGTGGAGCAAGGGTATTCTCATGCATCTACCCATGGATTTTTGCGCATTTACAGATTTACCATTAGTGGTAGACCTGGGAATGCATCAAAATTCTACGCCTTCCCAAGTGAACCGTAAGAAGGAGAAATATCTTTATTTCTCCTCATGTTTTCCTCTTTCTAGGTTAAATGCATTCTGCAGCACACATAGAAAGAGGAAAATGCCTTTGATGATTGGTTTTGTGCAGGAAGGTATCATTTCCTATACAAAAACAATCCTGCCCACAATGCAGACATCTTGCATCATGACGCAAGTGTGCCTGCATTAGCGCTAGGCAGCCAAAAGTGTGCCAGCACTAGGAAAGGACAGGAATGTGCCGTATAATGTTAAATATAGTGCATTCCTGCCCTTTCCTTTTAACCCAGTACAAAGGTGGCTTGCTGCCTTACACTGCTTGAAAAAATGATAAACATTGTCCTTAGTTCTTTTATTTGATTTTCCCTGCTCTCCATAGGTACACTAGACGTCACATCATGTAGAATACTGAGATGGAGAGAAGTCAGCAAATTAGTTGACAGCTACACCAGTGACACAGAGACACCAGAGGCCTGTACCAAGCTCTTCTCCTTGTGCTTAATTATATAAATATATAAAACATAAGGAAGATGGCCCCAAAGAAGAAGGTTCCTGCCAAGAAAGTGGCCAATGAGGAGAAGAGGTCTGTTGCAAGTGCTAGCACTGGCATCAAGCCCTCCTCATTTTCCAGGAACATGATGTACCTGCTGCATCTTCTTCTGGGCTGGAAGAGGCTGGGAGGAGCATTACCACTTGATCAAAGGCCAAACATCAAAACTAAAGTCCATGTTCCTCAGCGTTGCAGTGACTGATGCCATGGAGAGCAGTGAGTCTTAAATCTAATTGTGCCAGCAGCAATCCCAAACTTCACAAGAAAATTACCAATGGAACAAAACCTGCAACATCGCATCCTCCAGAAGTAGGAGCTAAGCAGGAAGATGATCTTGCTGCAGAGGAGGATACTGTTATGACCTGCTTTTCCATTGGACATTTCAGCTTCAAGATCACTGGCAAGGAAAAGAAAGAGCACTCCCCCACATTCTCCAAGCCCCCATTCTGATGATCTTCATTGGAACCTAACCAAGACCCGGCACGAGACATGAGGGAAATCGAAGGTTCATAAAAGAATTGGAAGTGAGGAAGGTGATGATGAGTCAGTAAATTTTAGTGTGGAGAGCAGCACAGAGAAAATAACGTTCACCTCTATTCAGCATGCTCTTAGTCATGTAGTCTACCAACACCATCTGTATTCTATAATTTTAGGACCCTAAAAACCTGCGGCAACCATCAGTTCTACCCAGTCACAGTACACCCTAGAGAAAGGTCAACACACCCACCTAGCGCAACCTCAACAAGTTCTTTAGACTTTAGCACAATAAGGAAGCTTCCCTTCCTACTTTGGGACTTCTTTAACTCAGGCCACAAGAGGAACGCATTACAGAATGTTCCATTTGTAAAACAAAAGTTAGTCATGGTAATCCAGGTGGATATTGTGGTATAGAGTGGCAACTGATCCCTCAAAAAAAGCAACAGTTAATCATGTGAACAGAGAACTGCTGGTGGGATAGAGGATTATAGAATATACATTTTTATTATGATATTATTTAAAATCATGCAAAATTCTTCCAATTATTTAATACAAAAAAATAGGTTAAAACTGCTGGACACAAAATCACCATTAAAATCCATTAAAATTCACATTTACTATAAAATGCATTGTCTAAAATTAAAAGTAGCAAATAGTACTGAAAAGTGTAAGCAGCCAAAAAGTGTCTTGTAACCAATCAGAGTCTGTCTCAGTAATAGTGTCCTTAATATTGAGTGGGACCATTTTCTAACAACAGAGTTAGTTCCTACGGCGGATTTAAGTCAAGATACTCTCGTGCAGTTCCAGCTTTTTTTCTGCCAGCTTTAAGAACTTTGCCTAACTGCAGTTCAGAGTGGCATCCGATGAATTAAAGTTTGCAATTGCTGCTTGCTGGCACAGATGCACTCCCCGCTTATAGAGTGGTTTTGGCAGTCTCTTCATTTCTTCCAATAGTTCTCAACAGATACAAGTCAGATTAATAATGTTTTCTTCCCCTGTTATACACAATCTACAGCGAGTACTCTTTATGTCTTGGATCCAAGGTAGTGCATGGGAGAGACCAGGAAGGATGCCAAATCGCAACCTGATGAAATACGTTTTTAGGTGTCTGGCCCATCCTTTCTCCAAATAAGGCAGCGGTTTAAGGATTTTATATTCATTAAGTATCGCCCATGTATTAGATCTACGTGCAAGTATTTCTTTATCTTTTAAGAGTGAATGTGTTTTTGTCCAATCTTTGGTAGCTAGTTTAAAATCCTCCAGCGGCAAGGACTTTTCCAATAATGGGCAAACCACCAAATCGTCAATCACCGCTTCTAAATACTGCTGTGATGGGGCATTTGCATTTCTTTGTAATTCTTCCCAGAGAGCTTGGCATAAATGATTTGATTCATAGGATTTTATTATTTTCCAAGCTTTAATATATGCCCCTTTCCTCGCAATAGTTTGATTTACTAGGCTGAATTCTTGCTTTATCTGAGCCAGCAAGACGTTGCGAGGGAGACAAAAGAGTGATCTGAATTGTGTTTAAAGTTGAAGCATCCCTGCCATGCAGTGCTTTATTTCCATAGGTGATGCTTGGTAATATGCTTTCAGATATCACTTTTAGCAATGGTAAATAGCTTGGCCCATTGAATGATCTCTGTAATCTAGGAAATGTGAGGAGTAGTGTGTTTCCCTTCCTCTGCAGGTCATTTTTATACTGCTGGAAGTAGCCCCTTTCATCAAATAGTACTACCTGGTACCTGTGTGTTTTTGACCTGTTCCAATAGTGGGCCTTGTAAGTACCATTTGTGTTTTTTCTGCAATCTCTTGCTCACTTCCATGATCTCAGTTTTCATTTAATTAATCGACATACCATTGACTATAGCATAATGTGATATTTATCAATAAGGCATTGTAAGCCAACTTTACTTTGACTTAACAGAATCACATCATCTGCATAAAGGAGGTTTGATATGTGCTTGTCCCCCAGCTTTGAGGCATGAGCATTTACTTCATCCAATCCTTGCGTCAAATCAGCCAGGAATAGGTTGAGCAAACTTTTTATTTATTTATTTATTTATTACTGTGTTTTATAGAGCGTGAACTTGACCCGTTAGGGTATCAGAGCGCTTTACAGGAAACATAGCATTGTACAAAAAGGCATAGGGGGCGGGGTATAGGATACATAAGAGATAGAAGGACATGTATTTACAAATTACATTTACAGTTACTCAAGATGAGACACGTATTTACAGATTACATTTACCATTACTCAAGACAAGATCCCAGGTTTCTGGGTGGGGTGACTAGGTAATCCGAGGGGAGGCAATAGACAGGCGTAGCTCAGGGCCATAGTGGTGGTTGAGGGCAAAGTTTAAATGAGGAATTTACTCATAAGGAAGGTCTTGGTGTCCTTTTTAAAGCGGGCCAGAGAAGGGATTTTTCTGATGTCAGGTGGGAGAGAGTTCCATATTCTTGGAGCGGCTCCAGAGAAAGCCCGATTGCAAGTTTTTTATTTTTCCGAAAGCGTGCAGGTTGGAGCAAGAGGTCTCTGGCAGCCCGGGAGTTTCTGATTCCTCCGGAAATCACAAGTTTCCGTGCAAGATATGCAGGGGAGTTTGAGTATAAAGCCTTGTGTGTGATGCATGCTAGCTTGAGCTGTATTCTTGCTTCAAAGGGAAGCCAGTTCAGAGCTTTCAGGTGTGGGGAAATATGGTCGAATTTCCTTGGCCGGTAAGTAGTCTGGCTGCCGCATTGAGGCAGACTTTTAAAGGTGCCAGGGAGATCATGGGTAAACCTGAGAGGTTAGAGCAGCCATATTCCAGTCTAGAGATGACGAGTGCTTGGACAGCCATTTTCAAGTCAGGAGCATCAAGGAAGGGTTTCAGTTTCCTATGGTAGCTCAGGTGGAATCTAGCTGATTTGGCCATCGAGTTGATGTGGTCCCGCACGTTCAGGTTGCTGTCAAGGGTAATTCCCAGGGATTTGGCCGAGTCCACGATGGTCAGTGGGCAATTTAAGGCTGTGATAGCGTTAATTCATGTTTGAATCTCGTGGTTGGTATTAGGAGGGGAAATAAGGAGAAATTCAGTTTTCTTAGCGTTGAGTTTGAGATGATTGGAGGCGAGCCATTGGACAGTGAGTTTCAGGGCTTCGTTCAGGGAAAGAATCTCTTCGAGAGATGAGGTTTTGATGTAGATCTGAGTGTCATCAGCATACATATGGTAGGAGATATTTGCAGTGCGTAGTACTTCGGCCAGCGGTTCTAGGTAAAGGTTGAAGAGGGTGGGGGACAGGGTTGGACCTTGAGGGACTCCAACCGTGACCGGGGAGGGTGCAGATAGGTTGCCGTTGATTAGGAATCACTGTGATCGGTTTAGGAGGAAGGACCTAAACCATTCTAGAACAGTGCCATCCAATCCCATCCTGAGTTTGAGGCGTTCAAGTAGTTTTTCATGGTTGACCATGTCGAAGGCTGAGGATAGATCTAGGAGGATTAGGAGACATGTTTTGCCTTGGTCAAGGACTTGGAGGGCATCATCAACGATATGGAGCATGGTGGTTTCAGTGCTGTGCCCAGGTCTAAATTCGGATTGGAAGTCATCGAGTAGGTGGAAGTTGTTGATGTGTTGACTTAGCTGCTGTTGCACAAACTTCTCCAGCACTTTGGCTAGGAGGGGGATGTTGGAGATGGGTCTGAAGTTGTCAGGGGAAGCTGGATCCAGCGACTGCTTTTTTAAAATGGGGAGGATTTGGCCGGCTTTTAGAGAGTCAGGCATCGATCCCTGCCGGAGAGAGGCATTAATTATTGCAGTCCAGCTAGGTATAATGGATTGGGCGACGGCAGCTAGACAGTTGGAAGGGAGGGGGTAATTAAATTGGTTATTCGGTTTTAAGGAAGATAGGATTTTAGAGACGGAGTCTTCGTCATATACTTTGAAGTCGGTACAGAGAGCTTGATTTTTAGGTGGAGCCTGTGGGGGCGTCGCAGCAGGAGGAGGCAGGTCAGGAAGGGGTTGAGAGTATGTGGCGGAGCTGAGTTCGATTCCTAGGGTTTTGATTTTGTCAGCGAAGAAAGAGGAGAATTCCTCGGAGGATATAAGAGACATGGGGGTTTCTTTCGATGTTTTAGCCAGTTTATTAGATTTGTTTGACCAGTTCGAAGAGCTTGTGGGGTCTGTTCTTGGCCTTCTCTAGTTCAGTTCTGAAAAATTCATTTTTTGAGTTGAGGATGTTCCTGTAATAGACATTTCTGGCCTGGCGGAGAAGTTTTAGATGTGCAGCAGAGGGGTGCTGCCTCCAGGTTCTTTCAGATTGCCGGAGGGATCTCCTCTCATTGTTGAGTGGTCCTGTGAACCAGGGGTTTCTTTCTTTGATTTGGACTCTTTTCAGTTTTAGTGGGGCTAGATCATCCAGGATGTTCGATATAGTCGCAGAGTAGTGATCGTTGAGGCCACTGACCGTTGTGATATGCGAGGGGGGGGGGAGGTCAGATTTGCAGCGAGTCTCAAGTTCCCTGAGGTCCAGGTTCTTGGTGTCTCTGATCCAGCGTTTAGGAATCACTGGTTGCCGTGCCCTTGTCTTGTGGGTGCCAGGTAGGAAGAAGGTGATGGCGTGGTGGTCAGACCAGTCGCATGGGTCTATAGAGATAAGCTTGACTATTGATTCTTTAGAGATGATCCAGTCAAGAGTGGCCCCTTTCGAATGAGTTGGGAGTGAGCAGGCTTGGGTCAGGGCTTGATCGGTCAGGAGGTCTTTGATGGCGTTGACATGCGGATCCTTGGGCTCATTCCAGTGCAAGTTAAAATCACCAAGGAAAATATCTTTAGTGTTAGTGGAGATCTTGGCTGTGATGATTTCCATGAGGTGGTCGGTGTAGGAGTCGTTCATGCCTGGGGGGTGGTAAAAGATGTACAGGTTACACAGTGGGGTGGAGTTGCTGCGAATAGCGAGGGCGAGGTATTCGCAGGATTCGGTGGTGTCTGCCAGAAGTTCCGTGACAAGAAGCTTAGAGCGGTAGATGCTGGCGATGCCTCCTCCTTTCTTGTTAGATTGCCTGTCCAGCCTTGCAATGTTGTAGTTGGGAGGGACTAGGAGGTCCAGGCATGGAGATGAGGATTCGTTGAGCCATGATTCTGTTAGGATTGCTAAGTCGAAATTTTTGTGCAGGATAAGGTCTACAATATCGGCAGCGTGCTTAGCTGCCGATAGGCAGTTGATTAAGAGACCAGACAGAGAAGATTTGGAGGGAGTTTTGGGAGACTGGGCGGACAGGTGAACAGGCGCTAGATTACTTTTGACCATATTTCTGTTGCGGGGGGTTGCTGGTCTGTTGGGGTTGATAGTGATCGTGCGGATGGCATGTTCGGCCTTCATGTCGAGAGGATAAGGGGTAGCTGGGGTAGAGTTGTAGTCCCGGAGGATGGCAAGGATTTCCATTTCAGTGAGGTCAAGTGGACTAGGAATGGCAAGAGTAGAGTTGTAGGAGAGGACAAGAGCAAAGGTTTCCTCCTCTGAGAGGTGGTATGGTTGCTTGCGGGGGCGAAGATGTCTCAAAGATAGCGGAAGAGGCTGTTTAGTGAACTCTGTGGTATGCGGGGTGGTGGAGTTTGGCAGGGGCATGAGGTTGGCGAAGGAGAGTTCAGCGAGGTGAAGGAGTTTCATTAGGTCCAGAATGGAAATATGAATGCTCTGGGTTAGTTTGGCAGCTCTGGAGTGCAGGGATTCGAGGTCCATCTAAGATGAAGGTGCTAAAGAGCAGGGTGGCAGTGGTTCAGGAGCAGTTCTATCGGCATGTATAGGTGAAAGGGTGGAAGGCCTAGCTCGACCTGTATCGTAGGTCATTGGAGGCGAACCAGTCTCACAGTCCGGGTGGGGAGCTAGCGGGGGGGGCAATGGTCTCAGGGCGTTTCTGCTGGAAAGGCCGGGAGATGTGATAGAGGGGTTAGGATGAACTGTATTGGAGTCCCTTAGCGGGTTGGTTTGAGGGCTGGAAGGGCTAGCTCGACCTGTATCATAGGTCTTTGGAGGCGTATCAGTGACACAGTCGACTTGGGGAGCTAGATGGGAGGAGACCAAAGGTCTAGGGACGATTCTGTTGGTAAGGCCGGGAGACGTGCTGGGGCGGTTAGGATGGTCAGTGTTGGAAAACCTTAGAGGGTTTTGTGAGTGGCTAGACACGCAAGATGGGCTGGTCGAAGGCTCATCGGGGCGGGAGTTAGTTGCCCTGCCAGTGTCGTGCACATGGTTTCTGAGGAGGTCCGCAAATTTATTCAGGTTTTTGGTTGAGGCTTGGATCAAGACGATGCCGTTTTTGTAGAGAGTGATGGTGAGGTCAGCTCGCAGGGTTGGGGAAGGTGCTATTGATAGATTAGTGCCGTATGGAATGTTCTTAGCTGCGTGTACATTGAGGAGGTGAGCAAAGGTTTTGCGCCAGGAGGAAGTTCTTCTAGAGTAGAAAATGAGGTCATTAATGACTGTGCCGTTGTCTGCGCTGTAACGCAGGTCAGAGATCAGTGTCTCAGGGTGACTTTTCAGGGTGGAGTGCTTGAAGGATTTTGTGGCGGTTTTGGAGAGGTTGGGGGGGTAAACCAGAGAGTAAGAATTTTCACCAGTAGCGGACAGGCCAGGGCTTGCCATGTTGGCTTGGGTGGGGTACTCAAGGAACGATAAGGGACGGTTACGCAGCAGAGTGGAATGCCCAACGTGCGGGAAACAGAATTGTAATGTGACAATACCACAGGAGAGTGCACCATTTGATTTGGGCCTGGTTAGCAGCTCTCGAAAAATAGCTAGCGAGGATGAGGATAATCAGGTTCTCTTAGAGCTCCTCCCTTTTAAGGTCAGGCAATGAAAGTCGATCATAATGTCTTCATACCGTCGCCATTTTAGGGTCAGGCAGTGATCAGTCTGCTAGTCATATGGCTACTGTGAAGGACATCGACAGTATATCACAATCTTTAGTACTAAACAGTGTAGCCTCCCAAAAGCGGTAGTTAATCGTCTTGATTGATGAATGCTCCCACACACAATCAGGGAAGAACAATGCTCTCCATATTACCGAGGTGCCGCCATTTTAGGTCAGGCATGCCCCTGCTCTTATTAATATTTAATAGGAAAACGCGGCACGAAGTAACCAGGTGCCGGCGCTTTCACACTCACAGAGGCGGAGGGGCAGGGCTCCTCGTTCAGCTCATTAGAAACATATTCATGTGTCAAAGCTCCCAGGAAGCGCTGAGGAAGGCAGGAGCCACCGCTGACCGACGCTGGTTCCCAGGGAGGTTTCCGTTATGGAGTTGGTAGCCGGGGTCTCTCGGGATCACACTTCGGCAGGATGCGACCGTCAGCAGGGTTCCAGGCAAGACAGGGAGGCAGCGGCGATTTGAGGCGCCCCGGATATGGTGCTAGGATGCATCCTTGCTTTAAACCCTGTACGAGTCGATTTTCCTGAAAGGGAAAGAGACATTCCATATTTACCCCCCTCACCTAAGTATCTGTTTACTGCATCTGAATTGCTGGTAAGAGAGGAGAAGTTCAACTGATAGAGGAAGATGGAGGTGAGAAAGAAGAGGATGTCAGCCTCTTTTGAATCAGCGCTGCGACAGTCGCTCATAGTATGCAGTCATCACCCACAGCAATCTCAGAATGGCATAAGAGGCAGAGAGATAGTGTCACCCCAAAGGAGCCTACCTGCTCCATATAGGTCACTACTAAAGAAACTATAACAAAAAAAACAGTCACCACACTTAAGAACACTTACGATGACCCCAACAGAGGTGTAAGTGAATCGAGACCTACTGAACTGTTGGCATGGGAGGAAGGAACAGTGGCTAGAACTCAGCAGGTTGGCAATAAAGTATCTAGCATGCCTGGAAGCTAGTGTGTCTTCAGAAAATGCATGAAAGTAACTATAACTCACAACCCAGAAATGGACAGTGTTGCCATCACTGATGTTATTTCGGATGTTGCAGTGATGTTATCAATGATGTCATAGAACATGTCATGAGTGGGTTAATATAGGAGATAATTAGCAGTGCATGTGAGAACGTAATTTATAGTTACTTTAGGTCACAAATTATAGTTACTTAAGATAACTAAAGCAGGTCTATTTCAGTGGTTTTGTTATTTTAAATGTGTTACATTTAGAACCAAGTTTTCATAACCTCTATAGTAGTAATGGATGTCATTTTTGCCAACAACCAGAAGAGGCTGAACATGTATATGAAGTATCTATGGTAAATCACTCACAGTAAGTAGATATTATGTGTTTTTTTTTTATGGATTTGAAGTGCTTAAGAAATGTAATGGCTCTATAGACACTAAAAATATCAAATAAATAAACTAATTAAACCTTCAATACTGATCAAAAAATTTACATTAATGAGATGTGCCTGAGATATACCTTACATCTACAGATTAGCCAATGATAGGGAATGTACAACAGGCCTTATGGACAACCCTCAGCTGCTCCCAAAACATATTCCTGAAATTAGTAGAATAGTGTGCAGCATTCTAAAAATGCACACAATCTTACTGAAACTTCAATGTCTATAAGAGATTTCCAATAGATTATGCCTTGTACAACAATATAATGCCTCTGAAGTTTCACTAAACTTTGGAAATAAATATCTGCACTTTATAAATTTCAAATTTATATAGAAATTGTTTATAGCACTACATAATAACTCTTTAATGTTACTATGTGTATAGAAATCCATAGGTGAATAATGTATAGGGAAGAAATGCTTTAGTTGTTTTGCACATGATTCAGCAACAGACCTGCATATTATTCCACAACCTAATTATAACCTGCATCTGCAACTGAAACTGCTTCTGCTCAGTCTCTTCCTTGTTTAAATAAAGTACTGCTTGTGGTGTATGTTGGTAGGCTCTTTACTATCTACTTTGTTTTCTTAATAGTCAAGAGAATTAATTAGTAATTTAGGGAGCAGTAGCTGATGATGTCATGAGTGATGTCATAATGATGCCATTTGAGATGTCATCAGTGATGTAATCGAATATGCAATTTAACATGTCATGAATGATGTAATATGTGTAGTCATGGCAGGGCGCAGGTTATGGGTGGCTCAATAAACTATAGCTGATGAATTTCAGTGTGCTTTTGTATTTAAATGTTCGTTTTTAAAATTACAGCCCTTAACTATAACATCTCTTTAACCTTTGATTTTTTTCTGAGAATTTCTAGAGTTTTTCCTAAAGTTGATCACATTCACCAAGCTCTCCCACTGAGCAGAGCTTATGGCCAAGCCCTCTGTCCAACATGCCATGGGCTGCCAGCCCCCACTGCACTCAGCCTTCAGCCCTGTAAGGCTTTATTTGGTTTCAGGCCATGGCCTACAGCCAGGTCCTACACTCCAGTCCTCACAGGTGGCCAAACACCCACTGCAATCCACCCCACATTTTCCTTGATTATTATTATTTTATTAATTCTGTACCACTCCACTCCCGCAGTACCTCAGCTGAACGGCCATCTGTGCTACTGTGAAACGAGTCAAGCTTTATTTGCTAAAGGTTATGTGGTCTCATGGTATCACAACTCATGTGGGGATTCCTGCTGTACCGCTGCTGATGCAGAACCCACAGTGCCAAGATTAATGTAATTCTGTTCATCCATTAATTTATGTATCACTTCCCAAAACTTCATATGGGAATATACATGGCAAAACATTCTGGCACACCCCTTTTTCTCAGCCTCTGCTTAACGGATCACCCAAAAACAACTCAGGAAAAAGCAGAGGTGGATGAACTGTATTTTTAGACAGTTTAGTGAAGATTCATCAAATGTCACCGAAGATATTAGCAAAATAAAAAAACGCTCTTCCTATGGAAACTTTGACTTAACTATAATTACACATTGGGGACCACCACTGTGTAATATACACATATACTTGGTATGCACCTTACACCGGCTATTTTAAATAAACTTAAATGGAACAGTGCGCATTGCACAGACATTCAATAAATTCATTTTTTTGCCGAGCTGGTGAGCAAGACTAATCCAAATTTCAGTTTAAACATAGGGCCCTATTACGATGTCGGTGGGACCGCCACTGACATTTCCTCATTGGTGGGCCCACCGGCATCTAGCAGAGTAGTCCGACTGCTGGATTATGATGAGGTCGGTTGGACCGCATCGGTCGGAGGGACCGACTGACACTTCTGATGGGCTCAAGGAGCCCGTCGGCCGATCGGTCGGAATGCATTCCCTACAGTAGGGGCAGTGCCTGCTCAGGCACCATCATAGGGATTACGATGTCCCTTTCCAACAGCCTTTCCATGGCGGCCCGACTGCAATGGAAAGGCTGTCGGAAACAGACTTTGGGGGCCCCTAGCAGGGCATCCATCCCTCCTCGGCCTCTACTATGAGGCCTGGAGGGCACTTGTGGTACCCCTCAAACATCCATAACCCTAGAACACAGTGCATGTGTGTTTACAAACATCAATTTTTCCTTTGTGGTTTGAGCTGCAGCCCTTTGCAGCTTGCAGCACAAGACGCAATAGAAAAGGGCATGTTTCCAACCACCTCGTGGACTGTTGCATCGTAATCTGGAGAGTGGAACCACCGACTACTAGTCGGGCGATATCCATCCTGCAACAATGGCGGTCAAACGCTCTTCCGACTGCCATTGTTATAAACCCCATAGACTGGAAAAGAGCAATAGGATCAATCTGCAATTGAAGCCTCTATTTCATAAAAAGAAGCAAGAAGATGCCTCCCATCCCTATCCTTTGTTCCCTTCCCATGCTGGGCTGCCAGTGATGATTTAAAGGACTGCACTATCTTGTGTGCAGTTTCTATAGGAATGAGAGACACATAGTTAAATGGACACTACATTTGGAACAGGTAATCTGCACCAATGAATACCATTTGATGGCGTGGAGGGTCTTTACAAGTAAACTAAAACTTTATATGTAGTATTTGACCGATCAATGATTGCGTCCATGTGTATCTAAGGTACCTACTTTGTTGACAACAGCCAGAAGAAGTACCAATGCTTATATATTTTAATGGAAAACAAGTGGAATCAATGAGGCTTATCACTGTGGAGATGTATTGATTAGGAAAATGCAGGGATGAACTGCACCTCCTATTTTACAATGGGAGCATGCATTCTGGGCAGAATACATGCTCCCATTGTAAAGTATGGGAATGTGACCGAACATTGTTCGTTCGCATCCTAATTAGTCGTTCGGGACCGCCGACCGGGTGTCGGTCGGTCCCATGACCGAGATCATAATAGGGCCCTTTGTCTCTAACCTATAACCCATGGATTCTACCAAGGTAAGTTTTGTTGTGTCCTGCGAATTGAAGGCTTCATTTTGCTTACTTTTTTAAATAAATCAACACTACTTGTTAGTTTTTGTTTTATCATGACGGTTTCTGTCTTAGATTTTCTACTCACTCTGTGTTCTCTTCTTGTCTGTGATGAACAATGAGAATGCTTTGTCTGGTTTGTCATTTAGAATTAGAAGAAACTTGTTTATTCTGTGATATCTTCCCTGTTAGTAGTGGACTACCAACCACCAACCATTTGGAAAAGCTTGCTTCAAAATAGTTGACCGATTGGTTGAGGCAGCAGACATACTTTGATTCCACTCAGGTAAGAAAAGAGATTCTAAGGATGAAAAGTAGAGATTGTTGTTTTTTGGCTTTGTATTGACAGATATCGCCAATGGTCAATAGCTGAAAAGGGTTGTCAAAGGGCAGTAAGCAAAAAACTATCAGTAAAAGAAGGAAGGGTGCTTCACAGCCTGATCAATATATTAAACAAGGGCTTGGTATGGTCATGGTCCATTTTCAAACACTGGCTGCGGGAGGATGGACTAAATGAGTTAAGGTAAATAGTCTACCTAATGTGACAACGGGGCTCAGGTAGGGAGAGACTAAAAGGATGAAGACGAAGGATACAGTTGGACAGCTGCTTTGTGATGGGCCATGTGCGGGACTCCACCTTTGTTGTCACTGCATTGGTCGAGCTTCCAGTTTAAATAACAGTGATGCTACTTTAACTCGTAATGCCTAGTAGTAAATTAAACAAATAAAAAGACACTTATTTAAGAAAGAAATCACACCCCTTTATTAACAAACAATTCTGAAGCCCCACCCTCAACTCCTAAAACAGCCACCCTCCCTAAATGCTAAACCCTGTTCCCAACTGTGCTTCCCACTCTTTTCGTCCACAACAGTCCCACCACCTACCTAAAAGAATAGTCTCTCCGTGGCCTCTTTAGATTCCTTAAAATGTCCCACTGTTTTTCTTCTACTTTGCGCAGGCCCAACTTGACTTTCTCAAGGCCTTTAATTAGTTGCTGGAGGAGGGCATCTGGGGATGGGGGTGGTTTGGGATCTGAGCTGAATACAATGGATTCAATGGCATGGCTGGGAGCCCTCTGGCTAGTGACCTAGGGCAGTGGCGGCCTCTCTTCCTCTTTCAGGGCACCAGCCGGTGGTGCCCCACCACAATGACCTCCATCTTCTGGAAGTGTAGTCAAGTGACTATCTCCCACCAGAACCCCAAAGGCATGTCCTCCAGCATGAGCAGCTGATCACAGGAAAAAACTATAAATTGTAGCACTCAAAGCTAAATCTTGCTTATTTAGTCAGACAGTTGCATTGCTGGTACGTAGGGCCACTGGACTTTTTTTTACATGGTTCTTTATCCCAGGGCCTTTTTTCCTCAAACATAGTTCACATAATACAGTATTTAGTATTAATTAATCAATGGCCACCACACCAATCAAATATATATATTTTTGTAAAATATGGATAAAAAGTCAAAATTAAATCATGGGGAGATACTCACTTTCATCACACACTTAATGTAAGAATAAAAAATCACTGTGTTGCAGAATCAATCAATCAATCAGTAGAGTGCTGCTGGTCACCCGTAAGGTTATCCAGGTGCTGGATATACAGCTATCTATCTATCTATCTATCTATCGATCTATCTATCTATCTATCCATCTATCTATAGACAGATAGATAGATAGATAGTTAGATAGATATTTCCATTGAAAAATACAGTGCAGCCAAATTATTCTCCATGTTTTTACTATTTTTATGTAGGAAATAACCATCTTTTGCATGGTGTAATCTCGAAATTTTGCCCTGTCTGTTTTTCCTGGTTGCAGAACTCTGTGCACTTGATCCCTTCTAACCAGTTGTAAAGGGGATGTGCTCCTCCTTTAAATATGGTTGAATTGGCATGAAAACAATTGCCATTTTTCACTTATATGTAAGTCCCTACCATATGGTGCAAAGTGTACTGGGGCCTGCAAGTTAAAAGTGGACTGCAATACCTATTATGCCATATACTACAGTGGCAGTGTAAAACATGACTTCAGGCTTACCATTGTAAGCTGACTCGAGCAGTTTAAAAACTGCAATGCAACCTGTCAAAATAAACCCTTTTGACAAGACTAAACCATCCATTTAAATATTAATAAGTCATGCCTAAGTTGGCCTTAATAAAGCAGGGCGTATAGTATTTTAAAGTAGGGCATGTAGAAAGCAGTGTTAAACATGTCCTTATAGTAACTTACAAGCTGGCTGACAGTTCCATAGAGAAACACTGAGATGCACTATTAAATTGAACAATGCTATCTTAGGTTATAAAATAGCTATACATTTTATTTGTGGACTTCTTAATATTGATTAATTACCAATTTCACCAGTGAAGTCAGTTGTTTAGTAAATATTAAGGAAAAGGTACTTTGTTAAACCTCCAGCAACAGCCCTCTG
This sequence comes from Calotriton arnoldi, assembly GCA_963921515.1. NCBI lineage: Eukaryota > Metazoa > Chordata > Amphibia > Caudata > Salamandridae > Calotriton > Calotriton arnoldi. The sequence goes on from CAWUFW010000945.1 coordinate 931,642, forward strand.
AGTGTTCAAGCCGTGAACGAGGATCGAAATTTGCTCTGAATGCAAGGACAATGGCCTGGATGTAGAGATGTGGTCCTGTTCCTCTGGCAGGATGAACATTAGGGCAGTGCCCAGGAATTTAATTAAATTCATACGCACCTCTCACATCACAGGCAGATAGCAGATAACATCAGGACAGGCCTCTTACTTTGTTCATCAGTTCAGGCAGGCTCCAATCTTAGTGGGAAGAGAGCTGCCCACAGAGCTGATTTGACATGACCACAGAGGAGGATTTGCTCATGTCCGTGGCCACACCTCTGGGGTGGGCACACAGACTCTGCAAAAGGGAAGAATAGCTCTCTATCTTGGATTGCGGGCACTTTGAGACTCTTTGCAGAAGGGCACACAGAAAAGGCTGCAAAGGTGGGTAAGGTGTAGGTAGGCCTGCCCTGGGACCCTTAAAAGCATTGGTTAGGGAGGAGCCACAGAGTCACCCCAACCACAAGCTGGTAATAGGCATAAATGTGGCATCCCAAATACCCTCCTTAGAACACTACCAAACCTGAGGAAGATCTTACGAGACTGAACCTGCGGTCTGTGACCTGACAAAAGCTCTGAAGAACTAGGCCTGCTCTCCAAGGGCCAAAACCTACTGTTCAAGCCACAGGAACACAACAAGCCTTTCTTCCAACTGCCAACTGACCAGTTCTAACTGGACATGCCCTGGACCCTGAAATTCACCTTCTGCTGGAGTGAGTCCTGACCCGCCAGTGCTATTCCTGAGCTCCTGGAACCCTTGGCTTTGATTGGCAGGAGGACTCCTACCACCCTATAAAAACCTTAGACTTTACAGCGGGTCTAAACATGCAGGTATCACCTGATTGGAGAATTTATGTAGCAGCAAATTCAATTCTGCAGGACACTGTGGAGATAGTGTCCAGCCTCATGGAGCCCTTTCAGCTACAGCTTTCAGCCTTGACCCACTGCAGGAATCCAAGCTCTAAAAACGTGACTAAGTGTGAAGAAATCTTGACTGGGTGAAGGCGTGAAAAGTATCTGGCCATGGAGGAATATTTCTTAAGTACAACATTCAAACTACTGCCACTCTGAGCTTTCCCACCAGCTTCACTGGGACCTTGTCCTATGGCTATTTGTCCTCCTGGAGCCCTCTTAGGCTACAGCCTGCTGCCTTGCCTCGCTGAAGATTTCAGACGTCTATATTTGAGAGGCAAAACTTTTGACCTGGTTGAGCCTGGTTTCTGTACCCAACTCGTACTCCATTGCAGTCAGCTTCAAATTGTGCCTAAGTCCCGGTCTACTGTGTTTGGTGTTTCAAGATTTTTGCTGCAAATTTTATTTAAATCTTTATCAATCCAAATCTCTGATTCCTCTTATTTGATTTTTGTTGTTTTGGTGTATTTTAATATAATACAATGTATTCTATTTTTCTAAAGTGGCTTGGGACTTTCCTTTTGTTGTGTTTTGACATTATTACTGATTTAATACTGCATACATTCTTTTTACATTGTCTCTAAGTGAAGCCTGTCTTCTCTGTGCCATATCTACCAGGGGTTTGAGCTCAGGTTAATTTAGTGACTTTAGCGGTTGTCCCTGACAAGGTTTGTGTTTATTACTTGAGGTAGGTCATCATCCATCTCTCCGTAACTGGTACCCAATTTTTACAATTTATATATTGTGAAACATTAATTGAGTAGACCAGTTAGGGCAGCATGCTGTTTCTGGGATGAGTGACATGCCATAAATTCCAATGACCCTGCTCCTTTTGTCTTACTCCCTTTTGAGTCCCGCCCTTAGTCTATATTGAGTCTCACAATCCACCCTTCATCCCAAATTCATTAAATGTATAACAGATATTATATTCCTATGCTATGGAACATGTGAGAGTTGGATGAGATAAGTTCTAATAAAACATCAGGGTTAGGTTAAGGTTTGGCTGTGGACTAGATGGGTGACCAACCATGTAGCAGACCTATTTGCATGGGTATTGCGAGTTAGACTATGGGACAGTAATGAAAGTCATAAAAAGTAAATACTTAGGCAGAAACTGTGAGCAAAACGTAGCACAGGCCGAGCTGGGATTCTAATTTGTGGACAGGCTATAACAGAATGGAGGAAGTGCTAATTATGAGTGGGCACTTCACAACACATCTTTCCATTAACTTTCAATGTTAGAAAAGCTGAGACAGAAGCATAGTAAGCTGGATACTTTATAAAAGGAATGTTATCCAGGCTTGAAAGCAAGGAAGGAATACCTTAACAAAGGCATCAGTTGTCATTAAGAAGGAAAGTGATTTGCCACTCATCCCAGCAGCCACTTCATCACCTCCCTCAACAGGATGGTTTGCACCAAACTCACTAACAGCAGTTTGGAGAATTTCAGGGCCTAGATAAAAATGTAACATATCTAGAATAACAATACCAACCACAGTATTCAAAATCAATATCTAACTAAACTAATGTGAAGTTATAGAAATCCACTTTAAAATGTTTACATGACATTTTAATAATCAAGTAGTCAACAATTCAACATTATGAAAAAATGTAATATTCAAGAGAAGTGGCTAGGAAAGGATCAGAAAAACAATGATGAAAGGAGGGGAGTAGGAAGAAATGGACATATAGTATTGGTATCCTGCCATATTGCTCTTTTATGACATTATGGAACAATGTATACTGTGGTTCCACGGACTCAGCACTGAGAGAGTCAGACCAGGTGTGAGCTGTGATCAACATTCTGTTTGGGTCCATGACCACCTATGTTCCTGTATTATTGACGGCTTGCTAAATAAATCCTTCTTTCAACGTACATGTTCTGAGCCTGCATTCCTTCCTGTACATGATGCCAACAATCTTTTGTAACCTCAGATATGTAGAGGAGCAGTGAGGGAAAGGTTACTGCCACAGTAACAAAAAAGGGAGGAAAGAAAGCTACAGATAGAGCGAAGTTAGCTGCTGCGGAAACTGAGGTAAAATTAAAGAAAACAAAGGACGCATGCAGTGTTAACGTGGACACTAAACTAGATTAGGGAAATTGCAGAAGCCCATAGTGCTTAATAGTTGTTCAAATTTTATAATTCTAAACATGATTTACCAGCAAGATTGGCTGGCATGAAGACTGCAGATTTACCGTTGCCCTGAGCCATGGAGGCCTTCTTTAGGGTGTGCAAAACTCTTGAAATTACATGGAATTACCACAAAATGACATGACATTATGCAAAATGCAACTCACACTCAAAACAATTGCCAAAGCAGTCGATTTGGGTGAAAATTCAATTTAAAAATGTAATTTCAGGTTGATTTGTGGTCACTCGTGTACAGAAAAATTACCCACTTGGTCTGCTCAAGTAAAATGTACTTGAAATGATTGCTGAGCACCCATTTTAAGGGAACCGCCACTCATCCAAAACACTGAAGCTTGTGTATAGATTTGTAGTTGCACACTCAGAAATTACCTGAACTGAACAGTCTGCTTATGCAAAATATCTACTGAAATTCCACTCACAAATGAAAAATATTCTTAATGGTACATCTAGTGTCGCCCCAAAATTACAGAATGTGGCATAATGGTATCATCTCTGTAATTTCTTGTAAAATTCAATAGACACAATTACCAAAATTACACCAATCACACTGGGGAAATAAAATTTTCATCCAGGCCTAGTCTTTTTTTGGGTTCTCCTCTGTTGTCTTCAAATGAGGAAAGATGAAGAGAACACTGATTAGTACAGGCAAACAAATCTACTGCCTTTCTAAAAATTATTTTCCTCCCTTCACCGCCCCACTGAAAATAAAATTGCTCCTCAACTCACTTCTTACTGGTTTCCTATTTGCTCACTTTGAAATCTATGGAATATCAGTCTCCATTTGCATACTGCACCTCACAGAGATGGGGACTGCACTAGCAACAGAGACACAGAAGTGGTGGAGGAACTCCAATACCCTTGATATCAGACTACACTACTGACATCCCATATATGTACCTAAACATACCTGGCTCTGTGTGACAGCATCTGGGCAGTATCATTCACTTTACATCCACTCCATTACACTCTGCATCATCCAGTCCTACACCCTCTCAGTCACGCTGACAACATGGCCCACTAATCTCAAGATCACATGCACTCCCCAAAGTGGATCCAGAAACCAAAATATTTAGAATGCCCATTCCTTTGAAACAAAGACAGTGGTTGCAGGAAGTCTGGTGCAAAAAGTGTGTTTATTTATGGAGTGGCACCTTCAGGATGCAGTTGTGAAATGAGTCCTGTTCACACTTATCATAAATAAAAGTACGTTTTGAACCAGAAGGACAACAGTTTTTCTTGCAAAGAAGTAGGCAAATAAATAAATCACTAAATTAAAATCAGCTTTTTCCTGGAAAGGTTCTGGGTGATCCATCAAGTGTGGATGAGAACACAGGGGGGTTCCAAAACATTGTTGTTTTCCCATTTATGTCGAACAGGAAATTTTCGTAAGCAAAACAGAAAAAGATTAGTGACCAGAATTGCAATAAATTTGGCAGAAAGTTAAATGTTTGCACAGAAAGCAAGTTTTTCATTATTTGGTGTAAATCCATTCAGCCATTTTCAAGCGTTTAAATTATAATTACATATGGACGCTTAGTCCCTCAAGAGTCCCGTGGTACTGAAAATTTAAAAAAAATGAGTGAACTGATTGGCAAAGAGGGCTATTTTTTACGTCTGTCATTTTGGTCCCATGGGACCGAGTGATCTGATTAGGCAGGCTACAACATAAAGAGAAATGTTGTGTGCCATTACAGGACAAGGGGATTCAGTCCTAGCGTCCTATACTTGATTTAGGACAACATGTAAGGGGCAGGAAGAAAAAAAAAATGTTGGTTCCACGGGTCCTTCGTATATCCATGGAGCCCAGTGCAGCCCCTATGAAGTTTGGCAGGACTCCTGCAGGAGCTGTGGTACTGCAAGACTGCACAAGCAACAATAAGTGAAGCTTGCACATTCTCAATGTACGGCAGTTACCAGGCAGGCACTAGGGTCATGATTTCAATGGTGCAGCAGGTGCAGTGACACCAGGGCCGAAAGCTCTAGGAACCCCTCTAAACATCAAATATTGCAATATTTTACAACTAAACAGGCAGTAACAAGTGCAGTTACCTTACAGGCAATAGGGTCATGATTTGAATGGTACAGCAGGTGCAGCGGCACTGTGGCCAAAAGTTGTCATAACTCCTCTAAACACTAAATATTGCTATATTTTACTACTAAAAGTGTCTAAAAGTGCCTGCTGTCATCTGTTTCTGCTGTTGGGGCTATTATTGTGCTTTGTACATTGTCTTCAGAGGAGACATCTCCCATTTCACCTGGAACACTGCCTGTGCCAGGGGGAAGACACTGCGGATGTACCCACTGTCGCTGGAAACCACAAGTCCCACAACCCCCTCTGCCTGCACACCTGTGCCTGATGTCATGTGGGATTTAGGGCTCGCTGTAGTCCAGCAGCGTGGGATACACCCAGTCAAAGCTTGGGCCAAGGGCGGGCCGTTCTGCACCTGTCAGCAACCGACAGAGGCCAGGCCACCGCTCTTGGTCCTTGTGGTTGGATATAAGTCTTATGCCTTGGTAAGGTTGTTATGCTATAGGGCTGAAATTGTTTACTTTTTTTAATCACTTTCTGGCCTGTTTTCTATTGTATGAGTGCTCCATAGGTGGGCAAGCAGGCATGCATTTGTTGGAACATTGGAACACTATAAATTACAATGTGATGGGCAAATGGAAAAATACCTCCACTGAAGGGGGGACCTCACACCTAGCGGTTGCACGAAAATACGTCTGGGCTTTCTAAATCATCAATTCTTTCTTATCTATCTTCGATGGCGGGGGCAAATAGTGATGAAGTAAACACCTGAGAAAAAAGATTAGGTATTAGTATTGCCTGACTGCCCCAGTTGTAACCCCTCTAGTTACTTCCAAGAACCCTATTATCATGGCCTGCAATGATACATCAACTGGTGCCACAGGAGGGTCCGGCTCGACCAAGTTAGCTGCCACCATGACTATTACCGCTGAAGTGCATGAACCAGCAGTTGTGTCAGAGCCCAGTATTTATTTGAGGACTGTGGTCCCCATCCCCAAAAAACAAAAAAAGAAAAGAGTAGAAACTGTGTCTGGTCGGTCTGAGACTAGGGGAAAAGGGGTTAGGATTATTAGATTTCTGAGAGAGGAAAGCCCTACATTCTAGTTTCTGAAACCACCAATAATTGTTCTGTTGTTGCAGACACTTATTGAGACAGGGGTGGGAAAATGTCTAAACAAACTTCCCTCAATTGAGGCTAGTCTCATTATCTTAATAAAGTTTTGTAAATCTAACTTGTCTGAGACATTGCCTAATGTTATCAATGAGACACCTGCCCAGAAGGGCAGGGGCATGTGGGGTAAGTAGATTTAAGCCTGTGAGGGAGTTTGATTCAGGTCCCACAGCCACACTGCCCTCCACAAGGTGAGCCTTTAGTGTCTTCAATTAACTTGATATCCAGACAGGAACCAGATGCATTTACATACCAAGCCTGTCTCATTTGGACCCCCTGAGCCTCCTATGAATCAGAAAGGAGCTTGTCACTCGATTGTCCCCGAGCCCTCAGTGGGAAGGGTTGATACCACTAAAAGAGAGGAAGGCTCATTTTCATTGTGTGTTTCATTGAATTTTCCTCCTGCATCGGTACCTTATGTAGTGGTACTCACTGGGGATCCTGTACTAAAGCGTGGAACTAAAGAAGACTATCAAACCTAAAGAAATAAAGTGGTTCATTGGTTGTCCTTACTAGACAGTGAAGGTCATAGATTATCACTTAGGCTTATCATGGCCAGAAGGGTTGACTGGGTGGGACCCTCACCCAAAAACTCATGGTGGGGACTGTGTTTTTATCAATTTTGACCATCCAGGTGTAGTTTTTACTGTCCTGAATCTTGCTAGCCTTGATTGAAGTACTTGCCCTACGGTAGACAACTCGTCTGAAAACACATCTGAGAATGGCCAGGTCTCTGCCAGGCTGCAATCCAGGGTGTCTGAGAACTCACTTTTGGGTACTTCTTCGACCTTGGTATTTGACGATATGGAACATGGGCTCTATCTCCCCTGATACCAGTTGTTACGGAGATTGCAGTTCTAATAGGATTGCTTCTGGAGAAGTGTCTATAGGAGTGTAGGGGCACAAGTTAGGTGTGTCATGTCCACTTTGAATGAGTCATCACTATCTTTCCTGAACAGGGGGCCACCCCTTGGTGACTCCTTTCATTTAATCACCTGTAAGAATTGCGGTCTTTTGAGTACTGCAGGTTTTAATAAATTTAAAGTGCCTCTGTTATAAGCTCCCCAGGATAAGGTGCCTTAGGTGCTAGGGAGGATTTCAACCCTTTTGGCACACCAGGGAATCATATAGTATTGGCCCATAATAATACTACAGTTGGCCCTAGACTGGCTTCCTGGAATGTGGCAGGTGTAAATAATAAAAGATTGGACCCGGATTGGCTATCTTACTTCAAATCTCTTTCATAATTTGGCTTCAGGAGACCTGAGAGACTGATAGTTCCTTCTTTTTAAGTCGCTATAAGTCTTTTTTCATCCTTACCACACCATCCCCAAAGGTTATAACTAAGGGTGGGTTACTAACCCTGGTTTCACTCTCACTGGACTGTAGGGTGAGAAAACTGACTACAATCACTCCTAATGTCCAAGCAACCTTATTTTCCTCTTTTGGAGGTGGTAGTTTTTTGGGTTTGAATTTTTATAATGCTACTCAGGACCTTAGTGATTGTAATTATTTGTCTGTCCTGAGAGCCCAGCTTTTAGAGTTCGATTCCCAGGGCATTGCCAAAGCTGGTTTTATTTTTGCTGGTGATTTTAATATACACCATGTAGATATTCTTTTATCCTCTCTGACCAATTTCTTGGGGAAGATATTTTTCACTTAGAACATAGTCAAGCAGGAGGATGCTTGAATTACATTTTGGTGAAGTTTAATCTGGAATGTGTCATGACAAAAGCATTTAGAAACTCTGATGGTAGCTTTACCCCTACTTTTGTCGGATGTGGCATAAGCACTACCCTAGATTTTATTTTAGTTTCTGCCTCCTTGCAGAATCTGCTTGGCCTTTTGAAATGTGTTTCTGGTTTTAGTGATCACTATTGTGTCGCTGTCTGCTCTTACAAACCTCTGTGCGAGATACCAGACATATGTTGTATGGTAAAACTAGTGACCAAGGTAGAAGAATCAAGTGGACCAAGGTTATCCCAGAGATATTCATGAAGGAACTTATGGTTGCAAGGGGCTAGGAATTTGCCTATTGTTTAAGGGATTTTTTGGGGTGATTTTGCCTTTTTGAGTGCCTATCATAAGATCAAGGCAAATGTTAAGGTTATATTGTCCCTTCCCCCTGTTAAGGCACTCAGAAATAAACCACGTTTGTTTGACAAGGAATGCTCTTATGCTCATAAATTGATATTGTTTATGCTCAAAACCCAGCCAAAGGATCGTGGTCTAATTTTATCTAGACGTGCTCTATATAAAAAAGCGTTAGAGAGGAGAAAAACTGAGCTTAGGTAAGAGGCTTGGTCTGACCTGGTGGAGGCAGCTGCAAAGGCTGACAGTGCCCGATTTTGGGAGATCGTCGTTCGCACACTTTTCAGTGTAAGTAATGGCCAAGCTATTTCTTCCCAGATATCCCCCAAGAAAGAGATTGCACACTTTTAAGGCATTTATGGTTCAGCGAACTAGTTTTCCTTGTGTTTGCCCCCTTTGGTAGCATTGCAAAAAGGCATCCTAATATTTGAATTAGAGAAGGTTGAATTGGCAATAGTATGTATGATAAGCCACAATGCTTCTGGTCCTGATGAGATCCCTGCTGACCTGTTCAAATTGTCACCGAGATTGTGGGCCCCAATTTTAACATGATTGTTTAATCTGGTTGTGCTTGTTGGTTTACCACGTTAATGGCCCTTGTCCATCCTTATCCCTGTGTATAAAAAATGCTCTAAGGATCTTCCTTCTTGTTAGAGGCCCATTTCTTTGATTGACTCGGCCATGAAGGTAATGGGCAGGGTGATCTTAGAGAAAGCCATGTCGTGGGCCAAAGATGGGCCTGTTCTATCCAATCTTTATTATGGGTTTCAGCCGGGCTTAGGGACCTGTGATCAGTGGCAAAATCGGGCTCATTGTTTGTCGTGTACATGGATTTATCTTTTGCCTTCGATAAGGAGAATAGATCTACACTGTGGCAGATCTTGCTGGACATGGGCCTCAATCCAGCGATTGTTTACTTTCTTAGTGAGTTGCATAGGGATATGAAGGCAGTTGTTCAGCTTAATACGGACATGTCTTGTACAAACCACTTTTTTCTGGAGTTGGGAGTTAGGCAGGGGTGTAGCATGGCCCCTTTCTTGTTGTACAGGGCAACAGTCTGTCTAGGGTACACTTACTTAGGGGCGGTTTGTGATACTCAGAATACGTGGGCCCGTAGCTTAAAATCAAGAGACTAGCTTTCGTGAAAACACTAGCCGCTCTTTTCTTTTTTTCCTCTGGAATTGGTAATAAACCACTGAATGCCCTGATTAAGATATACCAGGCCAAGCCCGTCCCAGTAGTCACTTATGGTAGTGATGTCTGGGGCTATGTTTATCTGAGAGAACTTCAAGTTGTAGTGAATGGCTTTTATGGTGGGTCCGGCCTCTACCTCCGTTTATGAGGAACTTGGGCTGCGCTATCACTAGGATCTTATTTCACTCTGCCACCTAATTTGATTGGTTAACATTAGGGTACGGCCGGAAAATTTCCTGGGAAGATAAAAAGTTCAGAATTGCTTGATACTTGATGGGTGGAGGTCAATTAAATGGCTGACTTTTATTAGGGATACCTTTGTTAAGTTAGGTAGGACTACTTTGTTTGACTCACCCTCCTGTATTTCTGAAGTTGATATTACCTGGACCAGAAATAACTTTTTTACTGTGGAGGTTATCGGAGAGGGAAATTATTGAGCTGAAGAAACCTATGGTACGCGGTCATGCATTTATAAGAACAGGTCCTGCTATTGAGTCGTATATGCTCACCACTATTAATGTCCATCATGGATTTCTCCTTACCAAATTTAGGTTTAACCAGTAACCAGTTTACTATGCTGTTAGCTGTCCTAAAACTGCTGACTGGAGTACAAAGTCAAGTCCCTGTACTTGTGATAATTTTCTCTCCAGGACCTACTGCACGTTTTTTATGTGGCTCTTATGAAACACCCCGAAGAATGTATCTAATCCCATTATTGAAAGCTTTGCATTTTGTACAAGTAAAACCTGCACTATTATATTTACAGTCACTCCCGGATGGGTTTTCTGCATATGCTATAGCTGCTTTCTTGCGTCATCTGTGAGATTAAGAATTTGTTTGATGAAGGGAGTGTCGACATGTATTTGCTTATGGACATGTAATTTATATCATTATTATCCTTTGGTACATGTATTTTAAGATGTGCTTCTTTTAATCTGTTAGATGTATAGTTTTTTTAATGCAATTTTAACTGACATAAGTCACCTACCGATAAAGTTCCTGGTACGCTATATGAATTTTATGCTTTTTATGGATATAAGCGGCTTATTGCCATAGTATTTGGAATGGTTTTTTCTGTGAATTGTTTGTATTTATTTATGTATATTGTACTTTTATGGTCTTATTAAGACCAAATAAAGTTATTTTGACACTACTACTAAACAGGCAGTCACAAATGCAGTTATCTTGCAGGCACAAGGGGTATGAATTGAATGGTGCAGTAGGTGCAGTGGCACCAGGCCCAAAAGTTTTCAGAACTCCTCTAAACACATAATATTGCTATCACATCAATTAATTATATTATTTTCCTCTTTCATTTCATTTTTCAAAATGTTGCTATTACTTTCCCACACTATGCCACTAGTAACAGCACAATAAATTGCCTTTTTATACATAAACAAGTCATAACACTTTAACAGACTGTCTGTGACTTATATTGTACAACTACTCAGCAAGCTAAAACTTACAACAAAAACAGTTTAATATTAATCACATAGGCGAAACCTAATGCATTTCCCAATGCTTGTTATTATATTTTGCCCCAGGGGATATAGTCCTCGATGCCTAAAAAAGCTTGAGGAGAGTGGCTGTGCTGCATGATTCCACATTTTTACTGTATTTTGCCCTAGGTGATGGGGTCACCAGGGCCTATAAAGTAGGATGGAGGGGGCTGTAAGACACACTCCACTTAAATTTTGGCCCCTGGGGATGAGGTCCCCGGGTCCCAAGAAGGATCTCATGATCTAAGGTAACAATAACTTGCGTCCCCACCATTGCACAGTTATCTCATCAATAATTTAATTGCAAATGTTGCAGTGATATTATCAATGATATCATAGAAGATGTCATGAGTGATGTAATATGTGTGGGTAATTACCAGTGCATGTCGAGGGCACGAGTTATAGTTACTTGAGATAACTATAACTTGTGAATTTTTGTGGTTTCTAGAGTTTAAAATGTTACATTTTTACTGAACATTTAACCTAATTATAATGTTACTTTAACCTTAGTTTCTTTCAGTGAATTTCTAGGGTTGTTTTTTAACGAAAAGTATTACTTCATTACAATACGTAAATCCAACCCCCTGCCAAGGGCCGTACATGGCGGGGGATGGCTCCAGAGTCTTTGGCCAAATCCTTGCATGCAGTCAACCCTTTGTTGCGCACGGCTGATGACTGTGCATGGCTGCAGGTTGCATTCACGCATGGTAATGAAATAATACTTGTGTAATGGATTTACTTATGGCAATTAAAAAATACTTGAAATAATACTTTGCTGCCAAGCTCTGTGGCCAACCACTCCAAAGGCAGCCAATCACATGCAGCAGAGAGCCTTAGGCTCTGCGTGGCTGGGGGTTAGCCACAGGGCCTGCTGCCAAAACTCCATGCAGCCAACCCCATGATGCTCACGTCCTTTAGTCGGGCACTACAGGTGGTTGACCACAGGGCCTTGCCTGTGGCCAGGAGCTGGGGTCAACCCCCAAAGGCAGCCAACCCTACGCTATGCAAGGTTTTCAGCCAGGCGTGGTGGAGGACTCAACCCGGAGACGGTGGACATACACGACCATTACCGATTAGGTTCAACTGTCGACATGGGCTAAAATTTTAACCTTGCTGAACTCGATTATTCCTATACGAAAACAAAGATCTCTATTTCACAAATCAAGGATCATGTACCTTCTGGAGAAACTAATGTAAACAGATGGTTTGAGAAACGTTTCTCTATAAGGGCTACGCCCTGAATAAGTCTCGAGAAAGGGACGAAACGAGTTGGCTACGCTGTTGTGAATATTTTGTACATTGCCAATGAAGAATTTTTAACATACGACACGTCTGAACAAATTTGAATGAACTTGTGAACTCTTCAATTAAATAATCCTCAAATGAAGTATTGTAATTGATTAATTTTGCTTCAACCAAAATAGACATTATTCTGAAAAAATAATAGAGAGTGAGTGCTGATCTCTTTTCTGCATAAGTGTGTGGATCATATCCGCTTATGGGGGCCCAGGAGGCAGTTTTCCCTTGATCTGAGCACCACTCCTTTGGATTAAACCATACAGCTTGATAGGTGTGGTATCTAGAGTCTAGGCCTCCTTTTGTAAATCACTTCCAGGTGTGGCGGATGGTTGGCTATAAGGGCTGGCCTGTGGTCAGGCCCTGTACCCAACCCCACAGCATCAACCCCACGCCACAGACAGCCTTTGGTGATGCAGCATAGGGTTGGCCTTTATTATATGTTATGGGGAGGAGGTTGTCAGCTTCCTCCCCAAGACTTAAACATCGCCAGGAACCCCATCCCCAGAGCCAAATTCAACAAATAAGGGAAGGGGACCCTTAATAGGTTCTGAGGACCCCAACCCCCCAGGGCTTAACTCTTAGGAGTGGAGGTATGCAATTCCCCACCCGTGCCTTATCAGGCCGCAGGGACCCCTCCCCCCAGAGCCAAAGCCAATAAAAAAGGGGAGGGGTCCATGTGGCCCATTCCTGAGCCTTATGAGGCCCTGGGGAGCCCCATCACCTATGGCTGAGTAATTAATAAAGGGTAGGGGCGTGTGGCCCTATTCCTGGGCCTAATTACTAGGCCCTGGGAAGCCCATTCCCTGGGGTCAAAATATTTTTTTAAAGGGGTGGGGGACCATACAGTCCCCCTCCCTGAGCCTTTAGAGGCCCCTGGGACCCCATTCCCGGGGCCATATCTTTTTTGAGGGTGGTCATTTGCTCCGCCCTCCTCAAGTGTATTTTCTTCCCTGGGACTCACTCCTGTTGGATTTTTAATAAAAAAGCAGGATCCTGTGCTTTTTAAAAAATGTACCTGCAGATTAATGGATCCTCTCCAATTTTGAGGCAAAAAAAAACTTTTTGGGCCAAAGGCGGGGTCCCTCTGGAATCCCACTACCAGGCCTAGGGCATCAGAGTATCAGTACCCAGATCTCTATGTCTTTTCTTGTGTTTTATTTAGGACTCGGACTGAGTCCTGAGATGGCTTCCACCTCTTCCTGGTTGAGGTGGTGGCAGCCAATCAGAATGAGACCTGTAGGCTCCGCGGAACCTCCGCTGTATGCAATTTTTTTTAACCTTAGTTTCTCCAAAACTGCTAAGCAGATTTACACCAAAAATCACTCTTTCTGGAGCAAAACTAGCTGTCTGCCAAATTTGGTATAAATCCATTCAGCGGTTTGGGCTGTAGCTGTGTCTAAAGTTCCTATGAAAAATTTAAAATGAATGGGAAAAACACGTTTTGGGACCCCCCATTTTTCTCAAGCCTCACTTGACAAATCACACTGAAACTTTCCATGCCCAAACTAGTCAAAAGTAGGACTTTTTTGAAAGTTTTATGAAGGTTCATCAAACGGTGGCAATGTTATTAGCAACACAAAAAAGGCATTTCCAATTGACCACCACTGGGTTATGTGTGTATATATATATATATATATATATATATATTCACTGAAAAACCATAGGTTTTAGGGACAGTTATAGTTAGTTGGACATTTTACTCGTACAAAACCCGTGAAATTCCCCCGTTATAGTTAGTTCAGCTAACTATAACTCGCGCCCCGCAATGCACTGCTGATGACGTCACATATTACATCACTCATGACATGGTCAGTGACATCACTGATGACATCACTGATGACATCTCAAATGACATCACTGATGACATCATCCAGTGACTGTGTGTTTCTGTAAAGTTTAAATATTTTTAATATATATAGGAAAAGACGTATTGAAGAATGAGTGGGTGTGTAAGTGTCTGTATGGATGATTTAGTAGGTGCGTGACTGACTCTATAAGTGAGTGATTTAACGTATCTTACTGAATGCATGGGTTAGTGACTAAACTGGGTGAATGTCTGTATCCGTCTGTCTGTTGCTGTGTAAGTGGCTGCATGGGTTTGTGAATAGCTACATGAGTGTCTATAAGAGTTATTGATTTGTTGTCTGAGTATCTGTATGGGTGCCTGAGTGTTTGTGTGGATGGGGTGTGTGCGACTCTGTGCATAGATGTGTGAGTGGGTGATTCACTGGGTGGATGGTTTCAAGAGTGCATCTGTGATAGACTGTATGGGTGGGTAAGTGTGTGTAAGAGTGTGTTAGTGAGTGAATGTATGTCCCAGTGGTACATGTGTGAGTAACTACATATGTGAAAGGCAGTATATATGTGTGTTGGAGTATATAAATAGCTATAAGCGAGAGTGAGTGATTGTGATAGTGGCTGTATGGATGAGTGTGTGCTTGTATCAGTGATTGTATAAGAGCGTAACAATGTGCTAGTATTTGTATGATTAAGTGAGCTGGTGTGTATAACTGTATAGGTGAGTAAATGGCAGTGTGTTTAATTATTTGCATGACTGACTAGGTGTGTGAGTACCTCTATGGATGAGTGGCGGTGTTTGAGTGTCTATATAGGAGTAAGAGTGCATATGATAGTCCTGTACTGAGTGACCATAAGTATGAGTGACTGTACGGGTGAGTGAGTGGATGTGTGTGTGTAGACCTAAGAATCAGTGAGTGGGTATGTAGTTATTGGTGTTGGAGTGTCTATGGTTTTGCGAATGGCAGTCTGTAATTTAGATTGGGTGTATCAAAGGTTATATTAGGGTGTGAAGAGCTGCATCAGATTATCATGTGGATGATGTCATCAGTGATGTCATTTGAGATGTCATCAGTGATGTCATCAGTGATGTCACTGACCATGTCATGAGTGATGTAATATGTGACGTCATCAGCAGTGCATTGCGGGCGCGAGTTATAGTTAGCTGAACTAACTATAACGGGGAATTTCACGGGTTTTGTACGAGTAAAATGTCCAACTAACTATAACTGTCCATAAAACCTATGGTTTTTCAGTGAATTTCAAAGGTTTTTTAAATGCTAATTTCTAACTATAACATATCTGAAACCTATGGTTTTTCAGTGAATTTCAAAGGTTTTTTAAATGCTAATTCCTAACTATAACATGTCTGAAACCTACGGTTTTTCAGTGAATTTCAAAGGTTTTGTAAATGACAATTTTTAAATGTATTAATTGTTATATTAATTTTTTTCATACTGATTGACTACATTTTTAGAAACAATTTTTTTACATATTTTATTTTTAAATTACATTGTAATTACATTATACATTACATTACAAAAAATACTTTCTCAGAATGAATTACTTTAGTTTAAATACTTTGCACATAGGCAATAGACTTTTAAGTACAGTAGTTACAGTTGTTGCAATGGGCAACACATTTTCAAACACAATGCAACATTCAGCTCAATGTGAATTTCTAGTTAAATGCAATTAGTTACTTTATGGATTACTTTTCTAACCACAGGACTGGATCCTAGATTCAGTCCTGGTACATCTCCTGTAAACAGTTGAGTAAAAGCGTTTTGGTTACAGTTGTGATTTTTAAGGAATATTATTGTATTTTAAAAGTTGACACTTAGAAACTTTTTCTCATAGAATCACCAATGTTATCCTATGGAAGGAAATTCACTTAGCAGGTAAAAACTGTTATCGTTACTTTTTCTTACTCAGTGTTGGATCCTGGATCCAGCACTGGTGCATCTCCTGTAAACAGTTGAAAGAATGCGTTTAAGTCATACAGGCGATTTTTAAGGAATATTTGTAGTTTGTGAAAATCGACACTTTGAAACTTTTCTGCTGAAAACCAGACAATGGATTCCTATGGAAGAAAATATAAGTTACTGGTAAGTACGGTTAAAATTACTTTTCAGGGTCAGTGCTGGGCTAAAAGATGCAGCACTGGGTTCTCTCCTGATAACAGGTGAGTAAATTGGAATTCGTACTTTGGTTGATTTTAGAGGAATATTTTAAAGTTCCAAAACTCCACACTTAGAAGAATTTCCAAGTGAAACCAGTCAATGTTAGCCTATGAAGGAAATTCAAGTTACCGGTAAGTACGGTTAAAATTACTTTTCAGGACCAGTACTGGGCTGAAAGATGCAGCACTGAGGTCTCTCCTGATAACAGGTGAGTAAATCAGAATTCGGATTTCGGCTGATTTTAGAGGAATATTTGTATGTTTCAAAAATCAACACTTAGAAACTTTTTCAGCAAAAAGCAGGCAATGATATCCTATGGAAGGAAATTCAAGTTACTGGTAAGTACGGTTAAAATTACTTTTGAGGATCAGTACTGGGCTGAAAGATGCAGCACTGAGGTCTCTCCTGATAACAGGTGAGTAAATCGGAATTCGTATTTCGGCTGATTTTAGAGGAATATTTGTATGTTTCAAAAATCAACACTTAGAAACTTTTTCAGCAAAAAGCAGGCAATGATATCCTATGGAAGGAAATTCAAGTTACTGGTAAGTACGGTTAAAATTACTTTTGAGGATCAGTACTGGGCTGAAAGATACAGCACTGAGGTCTCTCCTGATAACAGGTGAGTAAATCGGAATTCGTATTTCGGCTGATTTTAGAGGAATATTTTAAAGTTCCAAAACTCCACACTTAGAAGAATTTCCAAGTGAAACCAGTCAATGTTAGCCTATGGAAGGAAATTCAAGTTACTGGTAAGTACGGTTAAAATTACTTTTCAGGACTAGTACTGGGCTGAAAGATACAGCACTGAGGTCTCTCCTTATAACAGGTGAGTAAATCGGAATTCGTATTTCGGCTGATTTTAGAGGAATATTTGTATGTTTCAAAAATCAACACTTAGAAACTTTTTCAGCAAAAAGCAGGCAATGCTATCCTATGGAAGGAAATTCAAGTTACTGGTAAGTACGGGTAAAATTACTTTTCAGGATTAGTACTGGGCTGAAAGATGCAGCACTGAGGTCTCTCCTGATAACAGGTGAGTAAATCGAAGTCGTAGTAAGGCAGATTTTAGAGGAATATTTGCACAATGGTGAAGGGAGGGGCGGGGCCTGAGGTGACATCTGTGCAAATGCGCCCCGTGGCGCGTTTTAAGTTGGGGATTAAGTCCCCTTGAATCATGAGGGTCCCTACGGGCCAACTAGCCCACCAGGAACCTCCAGTATGCGCCAGGGGCTGCGTTGCAGAGATGTGTAGAGAGGCCACACCCCTTTGCACCTCTCTGCAACGCAGCTCTGTGGCGCTTTCTGGATGTACCTGTTGGGCTAGTTGGCCCCAGGACCCTCAGGATTGAAGGGGATTTAATTCCCCATCTTAAAACGCGCCACGAGGCCTGTTTGCACACATGTCACCTGAAGCCCCGCCCCTCCCTTCACCACTGTGCAAACGCGCCCGTGGCGCGTTTTAAGTCGAGGATTAACTCCCTTGAATACTGAGGGTCCCTGGGGTGCAACTAGCCCACCAGCTACCTCCATTAAGCGCCACAGAGCTGCGTTGCAGAGAGGTGTAAAAGGGGCGTGGCCTCTGTACACCTCTTTGCAAGGCAGACCCCTGGCGCATACTGGAGGTTCCTGGTGGGCTAGTTGGCCCCAGGGACCCCAGTAGTGAAGGAATTACTTCCCATCTGCAAACGCGCCAGGGCGCGTTTGCAGAGTGGTGAAGGAAGGGAGGCGGGGCCTGCGGGCCCGATCGTTTTTTTGTTGTTTTTTTCCTAAGAGGGCTGTGTGGCCCCCTTCCTTTTCCTATTTTTAGGCCCTGGGGACCCCATCCCCCAGGGCCTAACCTTTTTTTTAAATTAAAATAAAAATAAAAAAACGGGAAGGGGCCGCGTGGCCCCCTTCCCTGGGCCTGTATTGGCCCGGGGACCCCATCCCCGGGGCATGGCCTCGATTTTTATATTTTTATTTGGAGGGGGCTGCGTGGCCCCCTCCTCAGGCCATTTAAGGCCCTGGGGACCCCATCCCCCGGGGCCGGCCTTGACCTTATTTTTTTATTTTTTTAACTTTGGGGAGGGGGCTGCGTGGACCCCATTCCCCGGGCCTGGCCTCACGTTGGAGACTGTGGGGGTCCCCAATCCCCCACAGTCCCAGCCGGCTCCCCGCCTCCTGCGGAGAGCCGGCATTGCTTTCCACATGGGAGCAGCTAACATGCTGCTCCCCACGTGAAAAGCAGTTGGTTGCATTTTGAAAGAGAGAGCAGGTTTCCTGCTCTCTCTTTCAAAATGCAAACCAAGACTTACTATGACAGGGCGGGAGCCGCGAGGCTCCCGTCCTGTCATAGCAAACAGCAGTGTCCCGGGTAGGCACGCCGGGACACTGCAGGAGCCGGCCCTGGGGGTGGCGGTCCCCAGGGCCATCAAGGGCTTCCAGGAGGGGCCGCGTGGCCCCCTCCCATTCAGTGCACAGCCCCGGGGAGGTGGTGGTCCTCGGGGCTTGGGGTCCGTAACGGACCCCCATATTTAAATGTTTAGTGCCCGGGGAGGTGGCGGTCCCGGGCGTGTGGGAGGCTGGAGCCCCCACACAGGTTCTTAATTTAAAAAAGAAGCCCCGGGAGGTGGTGGTCCCCGGGGCTGCGGGAGGGCTCAGAGCCCTCCCGCACCATTTGTAAAAGAAAGCCCGGGGTGGCGGTCCCGGGGCTTAGGGGCCCTTTGAGGCCCCCATACATAAGTTGAACACCCCCACCATGCCCCCGGGACTTGGGCCACCCGGGGCAAAATGCAATCGAGCGCGGGAGACCGCGCTTCGATTTGCTGGCAGGATTCGCGCACCCTGAGCGCATCCTGCCGATTTTTTAAAAAAATGTTTTGCCCAGGGGGTCCTTGTGGGACCCCCTGAGCAGACCTAGAGGGTCAGGGTGTTTCTACCCTGCCCCCTTTGTGCGCTTTGCGCACTTGTTTCTGTCCCTCGGTTCTACCGAGGACAAAATGACTGCCAACACTTCCTGATTTGGAGTGTTGACAGCCAATTAGCATGCAGCTCGTGATCGGGAGGGTGCGCGAATCCGGCAGCGACCATAGATATATATGTACTTTTACTTTTGATTTTCTCAGCAACTACTGAACGGATTTACACCATTTAACAAAAGGGTTCTTTCTGAACCAAGAACTACCTCTTTGCCAAATTTGGTGTAATTCCGTTCAGCAGTTCGGGCTGTAGCCGTGTCTAAAGTTTCCTATGGAAAATTGCATGGGAAAACGCGTTTTGGGACCCCCTTTTCTCGGCCCCTGCTTGACGAATCCCCCGAGACTTTCAGGGTAGGAGAGGACCGGAGCGCCCCACAAAGTTTGAAAATTTTGCGAAGATACGTCAACCGGCAAGAGAGTTATTTCAAATAGAATGTCGCGGATTTCCTATGGATAATAGGTTGTAACTATAACTATCTACTGGCGACCGCCAGTAGATAATATATATATATATATATATATATACATATATATATATATTACCTACTGGTGGTCGCCAGTAGGTAGTTATAGTTCAGACCTTGTTTCTTTTCAAAAACGTATTTTCTTTTGCCAAAATCTTTGGCGCCGTTTGACGAATCTTCGCGATATTTTAAAACTAATGGTTCACTCAGGTCAGCTCCTGTCTTGAAATGAAAATTTCAGGGTGATTCATCAAGCGGGGGCCGAGAAAAAAGGGGGGTCCCAAAACGCGTTTTCTCCATGTTAATTTCCATAGGAACTTTAGACACAGCTACAGCCTGAACTGCTGAACAGAATTACACCAAATTTGGCAAAAAAGTAGTTATTGGTTCAGAAAGCGACCTTTTTTAAATGGTGTAAATCCATTCAATAGTTCCTGAGAAATTAAAAAAATAAAAATAGCGATATCTGAGGGCCGAGGAGGATTCGCGAACCCTCCCAAGCACGAGCTTCATTCTGATTGGCTGCCAACATTCCAAACCAAAATGTGTTGGCAGCCATCTTGTGACTCGGTAGAACGGAGTCACAAGAAATCAGTTAAAAAAAGCATAAAAAACAAGAAAAGGGAGCAGGGTAGAAACACCCTGACCCCCTAGGCCTGCTCAGGGGATCCCACAAAGACCCCCAGGGCCAAAAATAGCATTTTTTTAAAAAAACAAATCAGCCGAATTCGCGCTGGGTGCGCAAATCCGGCCAACATTTTTTAAAAAACAAAGCACGGGCTCCCGAACTTCGTTTGCTATAAGCCCCCAGGTGGGCCAGGTCCCGGGGGCAATACCTAATTATGTAGTGGGGGCCTGTGGGGGCCCTCTCAGCCCTGGGCACCACCATGTTCCCGGGGCTTAGTTTATCATATGTGGGGGGGCACACGCCCCCCCGCAGCCCCGGGACCACCACCTCGCTGGGGCTTTTTTTTTTAAATACATGGGAGAAGCTCCTGCCCCCCCATGCTGCCCCGGGGACCGCCACTTCCCCGGGTCATTGTTATTTTAGGGCAGGAAGCCTCGCAGGCCCCCCTAAGCCCCGGGGACTGCCACCTCCCCGGGGCTATAATTTGTTTTGGTCGGGGGGCCTTGCGGGCCCCCCCAAACTCCAGGGACCTCCAACTTTAATCAGTTGAGAGGGGGGCCCTAGATGGCCCTGGGGACCGCCACCCCCCAGGGCCAGCTCCTGCAATGTCCCAGAGTTCCCACCCTCGGGACATTGCCATTTGCTATGGCAGGGCAGGAGCACAGCTCCCGCCCTGCCATAGCAAACACTGCTTTGCTTCTTGGAAGCGAGAGCAGGAAACCTGCTCTCGCTTCCAAGAAGGAAAGCAGAATTGCTTTTGGTCAAAGGGAGCTGCATGTTAGCAGCTACCCTTGCCCAAAAGCAATGCAGGCTCCTGCAGGAGGCGGGGAGCCGGCAGGGACCGCGGGGGCATTGGGCTCCCCCCGCAGTCCCCAATGTGAGGGCTGGCCCCGGGGGATGGGATCCCTGGGGCTAGAAGTGGCCCGGGATGGGGGCCACTCGGCCCCCTCCTTTTTGATGTTTTTCATTTTTTTAAATAAGGCCGGGGCCCGGGAGATGGGGTCTCCAGGCCATAATTGGCCTCAGGAGGGGGGCCACGTGGCCCCCTCCACAAAAAAACACAGGCTGGCCAGGCACCGGGGGATGGGGTCCCCGGGGCCAATAGTGGCCCAGGGAAGAGGGGCCACGTGGCCCACCCTTCCCATTTTTTTTTCAATAAAAGAAGAAAAAAAGTCTCAGGCCCTGGGGGATGGGGTCCTCAGGGCCCAAAAAATACTAAAAGAAGGGGGCCACACAGCCCCCTGCTAAAAAAAAAAAAGAAGAAATGCCGGCATCTCGCCGGAGGCCCCGCCCCCTCCCTGCAGCACTGTGCAAACGTGCCTCCTGGAGCATTCTGAATTGGGGGATTAAGTCCCCTTCAATTTGAAGGGTCCTTAGGGGCCAACTAGACCACCAGCTACCTCTAGTAATACCCACACAGTGGGATTGCTGAGAGATGGTCCGAAGCCATGCCCCTTCTTACACAACTCTGCAAACGTGCCTCTTGGCGCACTGCTGGTGGGGCGATGAGGTCCTCTTCTGTCCTGAGGACCTCAGGACTGAAGGGGACTTTATCCCCCGAGCAGCAGTGCGCCAGGAGGCGGGTTTGCAGACTGGTGTAAAAAGGGGGAATGGCATCTGACCATTCTCAGCAATCCAGCTGTGTGGGGCTTCCTGGAGGTACCTGGTGGGCTAGTTGGCCCCCAGGGGCCCTCAGGAGGCAAGGGGACTTCATCCCCCAAACAAGAGTGTGCCAGGAGGTGCATTTGCAAAGTGGTGGACAAAGGGGGCATGGCCTGTGTCCACCTTTCAGCAATCCCACTATCTGTGGCATACTGGAGGTACCAGGTAGGCTAGTTGGCCCCTAAGGACCCCCAGCAGTGAAGTGGACTTTAATCCCCATCCAAGAGGGTGCCAGGGCACGCGTTTGCAGAGTGGTGGAGAAAGGGGCCGTGGCCTGCTATGAGAACTTAGCAATGCTGCTGTGTGGGACTTACTGGAGGTAATAAGAGGGGTAGTTGGCCCCCAAGGATGTCCTTGGGGGCCAACTACCCTTCCTGTTACCTCCACTAAGTCCCACACAGTGGGATTGCTAAGAGGTCTTCGGAGGCCACACCCCCCTTTCTCCACCACTCTGCAAATGCACCTCCTGGCACAGTACTGGTTGGGGGATGAAGTTCACTTTACTCCTGAGGGACTTTGGGGGTCAAGAAGCCCTCCTGGTACCTCCTGTAAGTCCTACACAGCGGAATTCCTGGGCGTTGGTTGGAGGCTCAGCCCCCTTTTTCCACCACTCTGCAAATGTGACTACCAGTTAAAGAAGCATTTATAATTTAATAGGTCTCGCATTTGCAAGAGTTAGAGCTATTGGCATTGTAAAAGTTTTTTACTAATGTTTTTTTTAGTGGAGTGGATGTACGTTGTGTGTAGTGGAATTATGTGGTATGTTGTGCAGTGAAATTATGTAGATAGAAAGTATGTGGTATTTAGTGTATAGGAATTATGCAGAGTGGGATTATGTGTTACGGAGAGTAATTATGTGGTATGGTAGTCTGTGTTGTGGAGTGGTAACCTCAGGTTTAGTCTTCCTTGTTTCCAAAAAAATAAGGAATCACTGAGGAGCACTTCTTGACCTAGTCAGAGGTATGAGCAGGGCACTGGAATTATGCGACCAACTTTCGTATAATTATACATTTTCTGCATTAGCCACATAATCCATCATCTGCTGCCTAATCTGCAGATTGGAACAAAAAAAGCCTTGTTTCTAGCTCAAACATCTCAAACATTACCAAAAATGCAGCGACAAGTGCTACAGCATGGTGGAAGGTCCTTTGTAAACCTAGAATGGTCATCTGTTACTTATTGCTAAATGTGTGTGTTAAATTGGTAGTAATGGTGTGCAAACCACTCTTGCTTCTTTCTGTGCCTCTCTTGCCTCCTTCTGCATATCTGTTGCTTCTTTCTGCAACTTTCTTTCTTTTTCTGCACTTCTCTTGCCTCTTTCTGCACATCTCTTCTACTTTCTGCACCTCTGTTGCCTCTTTCTGCACCTCTGTGGCCTCTTTCTGCACCTCACTTGCTTCTTTGTGTATCCCTCTTGCCTCTTTCTGCACCTCTCTTGCCTCTTTCTGCACCCCTCCTGCCTCTTTCTGCACCTCTGTTCCTTCTTTCTGCACTTCTTTTGTTTCTTTCTGCACCTTTCTTGCTTCTTTCTGCACCCCTCTTGCCCCTTTCTCCACCCCTCTTCCCCGTTTCTGCATGTCTGTTGCTTCTTTCTGGACTTCCCTTGCCTCTTTCTCCACACCTCTTTCTCCAACTCTGTTGCTTCTTTCTGCACTTATCTTACCTCTTTCTGTACCTCTCTTGCTTCTTTCTGCACCCCTCTTCTCTTTCTGCACTCCTCTTGCCTCTTTCTGCACCTCTGTTCCTTCTGTCTGCACTTCTTTTGTTACTTTCTGCACCTCTCTTGCTTCTTTCTGTACTCCTCTTGCATCTTTCTCCATCCCTCTTCCCTCTTTCTGCACCTCTGTTGCTTCTTTCTGCACCTCTCTTGCTTATTTCTACACCCCTCGTACCTCTGTCTGCATCCCTCTTGCCTCTTTTTGCACCCCTCTTGCCTCTTTCTGAACCTCTGCTGCATCTTACTGCACTACTCTTCCTTCTTTCTGCACCTCTCTTGCTTATTTCTGCACCACTTGTGTTTCTTTCTGCACCCCTGTTCCCTATTTCTGCACCCCTCTTGCCTCTTTCTGCACCCCTGTTCCTTCTTTCTGCTCTTCTTTTGTTTCTTTCTGCACCTCTCTCGGTTCTTTCTGTACAACTCTCGCCACTTTCTCCACCACTGTTGCCCCTTGTTGCATCTCTGTTGCTTCTTTCTGTACTACTCTTGCCTCTTTTTCCACCCCTCATCCCTCTTTCTGCACATCTGTTTCTTCTTTCTGCACATCTGTTGCTTCTTTCTGCACTTCTCTAGCTTCTTTCTGCACCTCTGTCCCTTCTTTCTGCACCCCTCTTCCTTCTTTCTTCTCCCCTCTTGCCTCTTTCTACACCTCCGTTCCTTCTTTCTGCACTTCTTTTGTTTCTTTCTGCAACTCTCTTGCTTCTTTCTGTATCTCTATTGCCTCTTTCTCCACCCCTCTTCCCTCTTTCTGCATCTCTGTTACTTCTTTCTGCATTTCTCTTGCCCCTTTCTGTGCCCCTCTTCCCTCTTTCTGTACCTCTATTGCTGCTTTCTGCACATCTCTTGTTTCTTTCTGCACCCCTCGTGCTTCTTTCTGCACCCCTCTGTCCTGTTTTTGCACCTCTGTTCCTTCTTTCTGCACTTCTTTTGTTTATTTCAGCACCCTTCCTCCCTTTTTTGCATCCCTCTTGCCTATTTCTGCAGTTCTCTTGTCATTTTCTGCACCTTTCTTGCCTCTTTCTGTACCTCACTTGTCTCTTTCTATACTTCTCTTGCTTCTTTCTACACCTCTGTTGCTTCTTTCAGCAATTATCTTGCCTCTTTCTGTACTTCTCTTGCTTGTTTCTGCACCTCTCTTGTGTCTTTCTGCACCTCTGTTGCCTCTTTCTGCACCTCACTTACTTCTTTCTGCACCCCTCTTGCCTCTTTCTGCACCCCTCTTTCCTCTTTCTGCACCTCCCTTTCTTCTTTCTGTATCCTTCTTCCCTTTTTTGCATCCCTCTTGCCTCTCTGCAGTTCTCTTGTCATTTTCTGTACCTCTCTTGCCTCTTTCTGCACCTCACTTGCGTCTTTCTGCACTTCTCTTGCCTCTTTCTGCACCTCTGTTCCTTCTTTCTGCACTTCTTTTGTTTCTTTCCGCACATCTCTTGCTTCTTTCTATACCCCTCGTGCCTCTTTCTGCACCCCTCTTCCTTCTTTCTGCTCTTCTTTTGTTTCTTTCTGCACCCTTCTTCCCTTTTTTGCATCCCTCTTGACTCTTTCTGCAGTTCTCTTGTCATTTTCTGCACCTCTCATGCCTCTTTCTGCACCTCACTTGCCTCTTTCTGCACTTCTCTTGCTTCTTTGTACACCTCTGTTGCTTCTTTCAGCAATTCTCTTGCCTCTTTCTGCTCTTCTCTTGCTTGTTTCTGCACCTCTCTTGTGTCTTTTTGCACTTCTGTTGCTTCTTTCTGCACCTCACTTGCTTCTTTCTGCACCTCACTTGCTTCTTTATGCTCCCCTCTTGACTCTTTCTTTACCCCTCTTTCCTCTTTCTGCATCTCTCTTGCTTCTTTCTGTACCCTTTTTCCCTTTTTTGCATCCCTCTTGCCTCTTTCTGCAGTTCTCTTGTCATTTTCTGCACCTCTCTTGCCTCTTTCTGCACCTAACTTGCCTCTTTCTGCACTTCTCTTGCTTCTTTCTACACATCGGTTGCTTCTTTCAGCAATTATCTTGCCTCTTTCTGCACTTCTCTTGCTTGTTTCTGCACCTCTCTTGCGTCTTTCCGCACCTCTGTTGCCTCTTTCTGCACCAAACTTGCTTCTTTCTGTACCCCCTTGCCTCTTTCTGCACCTCTCTTTCCTCTTTCTGCACCTTTCTTGCCTCTTTCTGCACACACAGGGCTACTTTTAAACTGACCTCAGGCTCAGCAGTACACACATGCAACTGCAGAAAAGGGCTGCTGGCGTCTAAACTGCCATGCCCTATTATATGCTAGGGACTTAGAGGTAGTTTTAATCCCCCTGCCCTATTATGTACCAGGGCCTTACAGGGGAGGTCATGCCAATCACAGTGGTATCCTAACCCATAGTGTACCCTAGTGTATGTAGGTGTTTTCACTGTATTCTAAGTGTCTTTCAGTATAGCACTGGCTCTGGGCCTGGTTAGGCAGAGCCCAGGGTCAGTCAGAGTCAGTTTCCACCAGTACCAGTCAGAAAAAAGTTGGGGGGTGCCCAGGGCACAGGATGACTTTGCAACAAGGCCTCTTTCTGCATAGCTCTTGCTTCTTTCTGCACCTTTCTTCCTCTTTCTGGACTTCTGTTGCCTCTTTTCGCATTTCTCTTGCTTCTTTCTGCACCTTCTTCCTCTTTCTGCACATGTCCTACCTCTGTAGGCATAGTTAGAAATTAGAGTTTAAAAATCCTTCGAAATTCACTGAAAAAACCATAGGTTTCAAGGACGTTATAGTTAGAAATTAGCATTTAAAAAATGCTTAGAAAGTCACTGAAAAAAACACAGGTTTCAGGGACGTTATAGTTAGTTGGACATTTCATTTGTACAAAACCAGAAAAATTCGGCATTTATAGTTTGTTGAGCAAAACATAACTCGCACCCCCTCAATGCAATGCTGATGACGTCACATATTTCATCATTCATGACATGGTCAGTGACATCACTGATGACATCACTGATGACATCTCAAATGACATCACTGAGTACATCATCTACGTGATAATCTGATGCACCTCCTCACACCCTAATATAACCTTTGATACACCCACTCTAAAATACAGACTACCATTTTCGATATATACATATATATATTTATATACATATATATATATATACATATATACATATATATATTTATATATATACATATATATATATCCAACAAAACCTCTGCTCCACATGGAAAAGAGCATGCACACGAGGGCAACTAGGTTTAAGGCTTTTTTATTTCAATGAGCCTCCTCTGACCCGGCAGACAATAGAGATGCGTTTCGGCTGACCCAGCAGCCTTTATAAATCTAATCAGTGCCATTTTTCTACAACTTTAATACCCTGTCTCAGTCAAAGAAATGGAAGAGTTACTTAATCATGAATGATACAGCAACACATTTCCTAGAACTTGCGAAAATGTACAATGTCTTCACTTTATATAATCAATGTGCTTCGTGGAACATCTAATGAATGTAATTAATAATGCATAATGCAGCATAATGTTACCAATGAGTGCCTAGTGCACAAACGAACCACTGCACATTAAACAGAAAAAGTATTGCCTTATTGTATTTAAAGACAGGTACTCATGAAAAGTTGTAAAATAAAAACTTTGCGCTGACCCTTACAGGTAACACTGTTAAAAATTAATTAATCATGCTGCATTTAAAATTGTGGCAAAAGGGAGACTGCTGAAATACATCTGCTATCTTCATTGCATGAAAGCACCACAGGTCAGTGTCCGTAAAAACTAGTTACATTGTAATTTGAAAACTGGGTCAAAATTCATGCTTTACGATATCAGGGTTTGCTCACAGATCAACACGAGCAATTATTATGAACATTTCAGATGCTGAAAACAATATATATGCCTAAATAAATTCGGAGCTTTAAAACACACCTGACACGCTTAATCCCCCATTGTCAGACTCGACTTTGTCTAGTCGCCCCAGCAGGGACTACACGTCCCATAATGCCTCAGAATGTTAACCTGTATTTTGCTAAATGTCACGCCAGTTTGTGGCACCTGAAAGTTCATGTGCATGCTGAAATTGACGGCGTTAGTTTAGTAAATGTCAAAGCACGTACAGTAGTCCAATAAAATGTAGTTTATAGGCACCTGAAAATTCTTGTACAGACAGAGGAAAATGGTGTTGTTTTAAAAATCAAATGTCATATGTCATGGCATATCAGGAAATCCAGTAATGTGCGAACGGATACCCAGAAACAATGCCTGTTTTCACCTAAACACTCCGGACAGAGATTCCATGTGGGCTCTGTGTGAAACGTTCACACAAGTATGGAACCAACCATGACGAGTATTCAGAAACAAGAAGTCACCACTTGTGTCAGCAGCACACACAATAGAATAAAACAGGTAAGCAGGGTCGGGGGAGACCTTTGTACAAAAATTGATAAGCCAAGTAGTCCTCACCACTTTGGCCATGGCTTACACGGTGCCCAGTCACCAGAAATCCGTCGACCTACTGAGATAGGCATAACAAGACAGGGAGAAACATGGTCCCTGCGCTGAAAGTCGGCAGACGTCCTCGCATACAGGTCATCGCCTCCCACACTGCTGTCATCCTCAAATCCTCGTCCGGGCAAATGTCCTATATATATATATATATTCACTGAAAAAATGAAAGGTTAAAGTGATGTTATAGTTACAACATTAATGGTTTGAACTAAAAAAAAAGGCATAGAAATGTACCAGTTATAGTTAGCAGCACTAACTATAACTTGTTCCCCACCATGCACTACTTATAACCTCACAAATGACATCACTCATGACATGTTCTATGACATTACTGGTGACATCATAGATTACATCACCGATGACATCATCTAAGCTTTATTTTTTACACATATTGCTATGTGAGAAGAGGCAACAATATCTCAACTGGTGTCACTAATGAAGTCGGTTTAAGCATGTATGTACAATACATTAGACGGAAAGAAGACGGGAGACTCTGAGGAGTTTGTAGAAATGTGCACTTGGCATCATATAATTAAGGTCACAGTAAGGAAGGTACAGTTGTAGCAGCACTGTAGGCATAGAATGCAATAGCAACCCGAATTGGACTTGGTGCTTGTGAGAAGTTGGCCTGGTATATGCTGTCCACTAATTATAGTGGGCACCTTGCACCAGTCCAAACAACCCCTTATTGGAGATAGGTTAAAGACAACCTTATTGAAAGCTATCCTAGTAGTAGCTATGGAGAGCAGCCTTCAGGCTAAGTCTTGAAGGAATGTAAAGCAGCTTGTTTTACCAGTCTATAATCTCTTGAGTGATCAAATGAAAGAGCACCACACCAGGTATATATTCAAAATATATGTATTTATTGCTAAACACACCCCTCTAGTCTCTTTATGAGGCTAGAGTTCGAAGTACATAAGTTAGAAGTTATTTAAACACTGTAATAGCACAAATACACGTTTGGGCCCTAGGGGCGTACCAAACCATATACCAATAAAGTGGTATAAGAACCACGACTGAACTAGACACTAGGCCTAGAGCCTCTAGAAGTGCTTGGACCACAAGGAACCACCCAAGGTAGTGACACAGGGGACCCACGGGAGACAGCGTGCAGTGTAAATACACAACCGCGATACGCCGTTGACTTCTATGGAGAAAGTCGTGATCGGGAAATTAGAGAAACGGGACACTTAAAGAGGACTTGGACCAAACCCTTTGAGATCTAGGACTTTGAAGAGTCTCTACCCACGGGAGCACCGGAGTACTCGTGTTACCTCACCCAGGAAGCCGGGTGCATAGGTGCCTTTCGGGGTCGGGTTTAGTCGTCGATTTGAATGGCGATCTGCTGCAAAGTGCTGCTGGCGACCAAGTGAAAAGTGTCCGGGTGGATCCAAGAGTGGATCGGAGTTCTGAAGAACCTGAAAGCAGAGGGGACAGAGTCTGGGTCACTAGCCAGTGACCAGTTAGGCGATGGACAGATGCCCACCGATGTCGAGTGCTTCAGGTGCGTTGACGGTCGTCTTGACTCTTCAGCCACGAGGTCCAGGAGGTGTTGTCGGCAACCAGGAGCAGGATTCGGGCAGATACACGATGTTTGTCGAGTGCTGAGGTATCGGCGACCAGATTGGACCCAACAAGCCTTGGCAACGGCAAGTCTCGGTGAAGATGTAGATCGTCGATGGTGCAGACCAGCAAGGTCTGGGGAACTCACCCAGCGAGGGTAAGTGAGGGCAGGCCTGGAGCAACCAGGATACCAAGTTAGAAAAAGATTGGCCTTCGTTAAGGGCTACTAGCCAATGGGCTAGCAACTGCGAAGGAGCCTCGTGACGCCGCACGTGGATCTGGCTTACAGGACACTCGTGGAGTGGGGGCCAGTGATCTTCGGTGCAGTTGGTGCTGGAGGCTAGGGCTACTTGGAGCCCAAAGCACGACTTCTTGGGAGACCCAGAAGAGGATGCACTTGCAAATGTGCTTGGTGTCCAGGGGTCACGGTCTCAAGTCACCCACGATAGCCACGGGCCTCAGCTTTGCTGGGGACTCAGGGTAGCCTCGGGGAAGTCTGAGAATCCACATCTGGTGATGCGATGACTTCGGCGTCCGACCGGAGCTTCAGAAATGCGAACCGGACAGATGCTTCTTTGGTGCCTGCCAAGCAGGGGAGTCACTCCTTGACCCCAAGGGAGATTCTTCTGTCCTCTAATCGTGAGTAGAGCGTCGAAGGTCCAGGATTCAGTTTCAGAGTTTCGTCCAGGGATAATCTAAAGTCCTAAGGACTGGGTTCCTATACTTATACTAAGGATAGGGGTTGGACTACTCTGTGGCCCCACCTATGGGTGGGTCAGGGCAGAGGGTGGCTACACCCTTTCCCTTTGTCCAGTTCGCGCCAAAGCAGGGGCTGCAAGCCCCTGATCCGGTTTGAACTGGGGTATGCACTGAGGACACCAAATGTGCCCCCAGTGCAGGACTTCAAAGCACCCGAAAGTGCTCCCGCCCAGCCCCAATACACATTATCCTGTCTGGGGAGGTGGTCACACCTCCCTGGGACAGAAACCTGTTGTCCAGGCCTCCCCTGCCGGAGTTTCGTCCAGCAGCAGGAGGCCAGACTCGTGTCTGTGGCAGCAGCATCCATTTTGTGATGCCAGGACTTTGGAAAGAAGTTACCGGGCTAGCCAGAGTTAACATGTCTTTCCCTCTAGAAGGGTGGAATGCTACCCCGCCGCCAGAATTGGTGGGGGTAGTATTCCAAGATGTTTGACACCAAACACGACATGTTTAGGTGCAGCCATTCCAAAGTTAGCATTTTACCGCGAGGTTATAATGCGCTTAAGAGTATATGGTCAGGCTGCACTACAAACAGCATCAGAGATGGTCTCCGAACGCTGCAGAGGGGCCCTGCTCATGCAGGGGCACCCTCTCACATAGGAACCATGCACTCTGCCTTTAGGATTGATAAGGCCTGCCTTAGGAGTGACTTATAGGTTTATATGTGTGTATGTATTTAGTGATATAGGTAACCTATATCACAGTAAGGGGTGCATGCACCACCTTACCCAGGCTGCAGTAGCAGACCTGTGGTGTCAGTTTGGATGGCCTTCCAGGGGTGGCATAATACATGCTGCAGCCCCTGGCAGGCCTCTGAGGTACCTATGCCCTTGGTACATAGTATACCATATACTAGGGACTTATAAGGGCACTCCAGATCCCAATCAGTGATGTGCCTAAGGCACATGGAAACCATTTTAGAGAGGAAGCAGCTAGGCTGGGGTTCTGATTAGCAGGGCCCCAGCCAGACTAATGTCGAAAAACAGTGAAGCATCAGCAAAAGTGGGGGTACCCATGTGAAGCAGATCCTACTCTCCTACACAACCCCCCAAACGTAGGGACATTAAACTAACCTTGCCCAGTTAAGTCTTCATGTTCTAAGTGGAAATACCTAGAGAGTCCATCTGCATTCGCATGGTTACTCCCAGGCCTATGTTCCACTGTAAAGTCCATCCCCTGTAGGGAAATGGACCACCTAAGCAGTTTGGGGTTTTCACCCTTCATTTGTTTTAGCCATAAGAGGGGCTTATGGTCTGTCTGAACCAGGAAGTGTGTACCAAACAAGTAAGGCCTCAACTTCTTCAGAGCCCAGACCACAGCAAAGGCCTCCCTCTCTATGGCTGACCAACGTTTCTCTCTAGGGGTCAGCCTTCTGCTAATAAAAGCTACTGGCTGATCCTGACCTTCTTCATTCAATTGTGACAGTACAGCCCCTACCCCCAATTCAGATGCATCTGTTTGAACAATGAACTTTTTGGAGTAATCAGGACTCTGCAGAATTGGAGCAGTGCACATGGCCTGCTTGAGGTCATCAAATGCCTTTTGACAGCTAACTGTCCACTGAACCTTTTTGGGCATTTTCTTAGAAGTTAAGTCATTCAAGGGTGTCACTATTGATCCATACCCCTTGACAAATCTCCTATAGTACCCAGTCAGGCCTAAGAAGGCTCTCACCTGAGTCTGGGTAGTGGGAGCAGTCCAGTCCATGATGGTCTGGATCTTGCTCTGCAAAGGTTGAACCTGGCCTCCACCCACAAGGTGGCCCAGGTACACAACCTGACTCTGCCCTATCTGGCACTTAGTGGCCTTGATAGTCAGGCCTGCCTTTTGCAGGGCCTGTAAAACATTCCGGAGGTGGACCAGGTGATCCTCCCAGGTGGAGCTAAAGACAGCAATATCATCTAGATATGCTGCACTATAGGCTTCAGACCTGTGAGAACTGTATTCACCAGCCTCTGGAAAGTGGCAGGTGCATTCTTCAGACCAAAGGGCATTACCACAAATTGATAATGCCCACTAGGGGTTGAGAATGCTGTTTTGGGCTTTGCAGTATCAGCTAGTCTGATCTGCCAGTAGCCAGCTGTTAGGTCAAATGTGCTGAGATATTTGGCAGAGGCCAAAGTATCTATGAGCTCATCTGCCCTGGGTATTGGATGGGCATCAGTCCTATTGACTGCATTGAGACCCCTGTAGTCCACACAAAACCTCATCTCTCTTTTTCCACCACTGGTGTGAGGTTTTGGTACAAGGACCACTGGACTAGCCCAAGGGCTATCTGAGGGTTCAATAACTCCCAAATCCAACATTTTCTGGACTTCAGTCCTGATACAGTCCCTGACATGGTCAGGTTGCCTATAAATCTTGTTTTTAATAGGCAGACTGTCCCCAGTGTCCACTTCATGAGTGCACCAGGTGTTCTGACTGGGTGTCAGTGAAAACATATGTCTAAACTGATTGAGAACTTGCCTGCAATCAGTTTGTTGCTGGGTAGTGAGGCTGCCTGCCAAGGCTACACCATCAACTGACCCATCGTCAGGGTTCTGTGAGAGCAGGTCAGGGAGTGGGTCACTCTCTTCCTCCTGCCCTTCATCAGTAGCCATGAGCAAGCCCATGTCTGCCCTGTCCACATATGGTTTTAACCTGTTGACATGGAGAACCCTGTGGGGACTCCTGGGTGTTCCTAGGTCTACTAAGTAAGTGACCTCACCCTTCTGCTCAACAATAGTGTGGGGTCCACTCCATTTGTCTTGGAGAGCTGCTGGGGCCACTGGCTCCAACACCCACACCTTCTGTCCTGGCTGGTAAACAGTCAGAACAGCCTTTGGTCATGCCAGGCCTTTTGAAGTTACTGGCTAGCCTCAAGTTTTTGGTTGCCTTTTTCATGTACTCAGCCATCCTGGAGCGGAGACCAAGTACATAGTCCACTATATCTTGCTTTGGGGGCTTGAGAGGTAACTCCCATCCTTCCTTCACCAAGCACAGTGGACCCCTCACAGGGTGGCCAAACAGAAGTTCAAAAGGGCTGTAACCAACCCCCTTCTGAGGCACCTCCCTATATGCGAATAAAAGGCAGGGCAAGAGTATGTCCCATCTACGCCTAAGCTTTTCTGGGAGCCCTTTAATCATGCCCTTCAAGGTTTTGTTGATCTTTCAACTAAACCATTGCATTGTGGGTGATAGGGTGTGGTGAACTTATAAGTCACTCCACACTCCTTCCACATTGCTTTTAAGTACCCAGACATGAAGTTAGCACCCCTGTCTGAGACTACCTCCTTAGGAAAGCCCACTCTTGAGAAAATTCCCAGGAGGGCCCTTGCCACCACAGGTGCTGTAGTGGTCCTGAGGGGAATAGCTTCTGGGTACCTGGTGGCATGATCCACTACCACCAGGATAAACCTGTGCCCAGAGGCTGTTTGGGGATCCATGGGACCAACAATGTCAATCCCTACCCTTTCAAAGGGCACCCCCACCACAGGTAGTGGTATCAGGGGGGCCTTTGTAGTGCCACCTGCTTTGCCACTGGCTTGGCAGGTTACACAGGAGCGACACAACTCCTTGCTGTCTTCAGACATGTGGGGCCAGTGAAAGTGAGGGACAATTCTGTCCCAAGTCTTTTTCTGGCCCAGGTGACCTGCTAAGGGAATATCATGGGCTAGGGTCAATAGGAAGCCCCTGAACTTCAGAGGTATAACCAACCTCCTGGTAGCACCAGGCTTGGGGTCTCTACTCTCTGAGTACAGGAGTCCATCATCCCAATACACTGTATGGGGACCACTAGCTTTCCCAGCAGCCTCAGCAGCAGCTTGCTGTCTGAGGGGTTCAAGGGAGGGGCAGCTCTGCTGCTCCTGGCTCAGATCTGCCCTAGAAGGTCCCCTGTCCCCAAGAACTCAACCTGGTCAGGTTCAAGTTCCTCTGGGACAGTTCCTTCTTCAGGGCTGAGATCATCCCCCTCAAGGGACTGATCTTCCTCCTGAGCCAAGGGGGAAGGCACTGCCTTAACCCTACTACTCCTCCTCTTGGAAGGCACTTGGTCCATTCTTCCAGAATCCAAGGCCTGTTCAGTGCTAGACATTTTGGCTTGTGACCTGGTCACAGCAAACACATCTGCAGGGATCCCCAGCATTTCTGCATGAGTCCTGAGCTCCACTTCTGCCCAAGCAGAAGTCTCTAAGTCATTGCCAAGCAAGCATTCGACTGGTAGGTTTGCACTTACCACAACCTTCTTAAGGCCAGTTACCCCTCCCCAGGAGAAGTTAACAACTGCCAGAGTATGGTCTGTTCTGACATTGCTAGCATTGGTCACTTGGTACATTTCACCAAGTATAACTTGCCCAGGATTCACAAGGTCTTGTGTCACCATTGTGACACTTGCCCGTGTCCCTAAATGCCAAAGCCTCACGTCCATTGATTAAAGGCTGTTGTCTGTACTTGCCCAGATTACTGGGACTCACAGTGGAGGTCACATCCATGCCTCCATCACAGACTAACACAGCCTGAGTCAGTTCTCTGACTAGGTCAGAGCCCAACTCAGTACCCAGGGTGAACCCTACTAAACCCTTGGCTGGAGCACTCCCACCAACTGTACTAGGGGGAACAGGTGCCTTAGGGGCATTGGTGGGTGCTGGACTGGAGTCTTTGGACTTGGTGCAATCACTGGTCCAGTGGGTCTTTTGCTTACAGACCTTGCACCATGGTTTTCTTTGGCCTTTCCCTTTGGTAGACTGTGAATCCCCACCAGAAGAAGATTTTTGGGGGCCTGATGAAGACTTTTGATCTTTACCCTTCTCCCCACCCTTTTCAGAGTTCTTAACATCTTGCTTCTTGGTTTCCCCACCTTGGTTCTGTACCTTCTGCTTCACCCTGGTTCTGACCCATTTGTCTGCCTTCTTTCCCAATTCTTGGGGAGAGGTCAGATCAGAGTCTACCAGGTATTGATGCAACAGCTGATTTTGACAGTTATTAAGAATCTGCTCCCTCATTATCAGATTGTACAATCCTGAGAAGTCACACACCTTACTGCCCATCAACCAGCCTTCCAGAGCCTTGGCAGAACAATCCACATAGTCTACCCAGTCTTGAGTCTGTGCTTTTTGGGTATCTCTGAACTTCAACCTGTACTGTTCAGTGGTTAGGCCAAACCCATCAATAAGAGCACTCTTCAAGACCTTGTAATTATCAGCATCCTCCTCTCTAACAGTGAGGAGCTTATCTCTACCTTTGTCAGCAAAGGAGAGCCACAAGATTGCTGCCCACTGCTCCTGAGGGACCTTCTGTACCTTACAGGCCCTCTCTAGAGCAGTTATCCACTTGTGGATGTCATCCCCATTCTGATAGGGGGGGACAATCTTGCTCAGGTTCCTATGGTCATAGGACCTTTCCCTATCTCTAGGGATATGGCTGCCACCATCGGACTCTAGTCCCAACTTTCTTCTCTCTCTAAAGAGATCTAGGGACTCCCTGTCTATGGCTAGTTGCTTCTTTTTGAGTTCAAGCTGAGCTTCCTCATATAGTACCAGCCTCTTTCTTCTCTCATGAGAGGATTCCCTCCTATGAGATGAGACAGAGCTCCCTATTGAGGTGCCAGAGTGGTTAGACTCCTGAGAAGAAGATCTAGACCTTCTGGGCACACTCACAATCCTTCCTGGGGGGACAAAGGGGGCATCATTCTGATCCTCCTCTTCATCTTCCTCAGGAGGGGTTGGATTATCCAGGTCAGGGCCATTGTCGCCCTCCTGGCCAGTTTCAGAGGGGAGGCTGGGGGTACTGGTACCCCTGGTCCCATCCTCATCATCTGCCCCACCCTCGGCTCCTACCCCTTCAGTCCCCAAGGGCTTACTAAGGTCATAAGCCACCAACAACTCCTTGAGGTGTTGGGTGGTGGGACTTTGGCCTGTCCTTATTTTTCTCAAGTTGCATAAAGCTCTCAATTCCAAGAATGGGAGTGTATCATACTTGGAGGGTGGAAGCTCAATGGCTTCCTGCAAGGATTCTTTAGATCCTGCCCTTAAAGACATTACTAGTGTGGTGTGGTGTATGCACTACCTACTCTAGTGTGGCCTACTAAACTCTCTTGAGTTGTAGAAAGGGTTGTGCTATCCCTTAACACACAACTCTAAGTTCAGTAGAACTTACTGTATTCTAAGCTTAAATTATATGTACCTTAGGTACCTTTAGTGGTTTTCAGTTGATCAATTCAATTGAGATTATCTGGTAAAACAATAGCAAGCTGGAATCCCACACGCTGCACACCAATGTGAGAAGTTGGCCTAGTATATGCTGTCCACTAATTATAGTGGGCACCTTGCACCAGTCCAAACAACCCCTTATTGGAGATAGGTTAAAGACAACCTTATTGAAAGCTATCCTAGTGGTAGCTATGGAGAGCAGCCTTCAGGCTAAGTCTTGAAGGAATGTAAAGCAGCTTGTTTTACCAGTCTATAATCTCTTGAGTGATCAAATGAAAGAGCACCACACCAGGTATATATTCAAAATATATGTATTTATTGCTAAACACACCCCTCTAGTCTCTTTATGAGGCTAGAGTTCGAAGTACATAAGTTAGAAGTTATTTAAACACAGTAATAGCACAAATACACGTTTGGGCCCTAGGGGCGTACCAAACCATATACCAATAAAGTGGTATAAGAACCACGACTTAACTAGACACTAGACCTAGAGCCTCTAGAAGTGCTTGGACCACAAGGAACCACCCAAGGTAGTGACACAGGGGACCCACGGGAGACGCGTGCAGTGTAAATACACAACCGCGATACGCCGTTGACTTCTATGGAGAAAGTCGTGATCGGGAAATTAGAGAAACGGGACACTTAAAAGAGGACTTGGACCAAACCCTTTGAGATCTAGGACTTTGAAGAGTCTCTACCCACGGGAGCACCGGAGTACTCGTGTTACCTCACCCAGGGAAGCCGGGTGCATAGGTGCCTTTCGGGGTCGGGTTTCGTCGTCGATTTGAATGGCGATCTGCTGCAAAGTGCTGCTGGCGACCAAGTGAAAAGTGTCCGGGTGGATCCAAGAGTGGATCGGAGTTCTGAAGAACCTGAAAGCAGAGGGGACAGAGTCTGGGTCACTAGCCAGTGACCAGGAAGGCGATGGACAGATGCCCACCGATGTCGAGTGCTTCAGGTGCGTTGACGGTCATCTTGACTCTTCAGCCACGAGGTCCAGGAGGCGTTGTCGGCAACCAGGAGCAGGATTCTGGCTGGTACACGATGTCTGTCGAGTGCTAAGGTGTCGGCGACCGGATTGGACCCAACAAGCATTGGCAACGGCAAGTCTTGGTGAAGATGTAGATCGTCGATGGTGCAGACCAGCAAGGTCTGGGGAACTCACCCAGCAAGGGTAAGTGAGGGCAGGCCTGGAGCAACCAGGATGCCAAGTTATAAAAAGATTGGCCTTCGTTAAGGGCTACTAGTCAATGGGCTAGCAACCGCGAAGGAGCCTCGTGATGCCGCACGTGGATCTGGCTTACAGGACACTCGTAGAGTGGGGGCCAGTGATCTTCAGTGCAGTTGGTGCTGGAGGCTAGGGCTACTTGGAGCCCAAAGTACGACTTCTTGGGAGACCCAGAAGAGGATGCACTTGCAAATGTGCTTGGTGTCCAGGGGTCACGGTCTCAAGTCACCCACGATAGCCACGGGCCTCAGCTTTGCTGGAGACTCAGGGTATCCTTGGGGAAGTCTGAGAATCTACCTCTGGTGATGCGATGACTTTGGCGTCCGACGGGAGCTTCAGAAATGCGAACCGGACAGATGCTTCTTTGGTGCCTGCCAAGCAGGGGAGTCACTCCTTGACCCCAAGGGAGATTCTTCTGTCCTCTAATCATGAGTAGAGCGTCGAAGGTTGAGGATTCAGTTTCAGAGTTTCGTCCAGGGATAATCTAAAGTCCTAAGGACTGGGTTCCTATACTTATACTAAGGATAGGGGTTGGACTACTCTGTGGCTCCACCTATGGGTGGGTCAGGGCAGAGGGGTGGCTACACCCCTTTCCCTTTGTCCAGTTCGTGCCAAAGCAGGGGCTGCAAGCCCCTGATCCGGTTTGAACTGGGGTATGCACAGGGACACCAAATGTGCCCCCAGTGCAGGACTTCAAAGCACCCGAAAGTGCTCCCGCCCAGCCCCAATACACATTATCCTGTCTGGGGAGGTGGTCACACCTCCCTGGGACAGGAAACCTATTGTCCAGGCCTCCCCTGCTGGAGTTTCGTCCAGCAGCAGGAGGCCAGACTCGTGTCTGTGGCAGCAGCATCCATTTTGTGATGCCAGGGCTTTGGAAAGAAGTTACCGGGCTAGCCAGAGTTAACATGTCTTTCCCTCTAGAAGGGTGGAATGCTACCCCCACCGCCAGAATTGGCGGGGGGTAGTATTCCAAGATGTTTGACACCAAACACGACATGTTTAGGTGCAGCCATTCCAAAGTTAGCATTTTACCGCGAGGTTATAATGCGCTTAAGAGTATATGGTCAGGCTGCACTACAAACAGCATCAGAGATGGTCTCCGAACGCTGCAGAGGGGCCCTGCTCATGCAGGGGCACCCTCTCACATAGGAACCATGCACTCTGCCTTTAGGATTGATAAGGCCTGCCTTAGGAGTGACTTATAGGTTTATATGTGTGTATGTATTTAGTGATATAGGTAACCTATATCACAGTAAGGAGTGCATGCACCACCTTACCCAGGCTGTAGTAGCAGACATGTGGTGTCAGTTTGGATGGCCTTCCAGGGGTGGCATAATACATGCTGCAGCCCCTGGCAGGCCTCTGAGGTACCTATGCCCTTGGTACATAGTATACCATATACTAGGGACTTATAAGGGCACTCCAGATCCCAATCAGTGATGTGCCTAAGGCACATGGAAACCATTTTAGAGAGGAAGCAGCTAGGCTGGGGTTCTGATTAGCAGGGCCCCAGCCAGACTAATGTCGAAAAACAGTGAAGCATCAGCAAAAAGTGG
Organism: Calotriton arnoldi; assembly: GCA_963921515.1. Classification (NCBI taxonomy): domain Eukaryota; kingdom Metazoa; phylum Chordata; class Amphibia; order Caudata; family Salamandridae; genus Calotriton; species Calotriton arnoldi. Next base: position 971,174 of record CAWUFW010000945.1, read on the forward strand.
GGGTACCCATGTGAAGCAGATCCTACTCTCCTACAGTGCTCAATTGTGTTCGTGATACATAAAGGTGGCGACGCAAGTGACAATGTGCAATCAGCGGAAACGGCGCAAGGTGAAGAGGTGAAACAATATGTACAGTGAAATTAGGTGGTTCAAGATAACAATTTACAATGTATCAATGGGTAATGACAACAATTTGATTTAACCACGAAAGGAAATGCGCCATCAGTTGCGCTGAGGGGTCGATGACGTTTCGATCCTATTAATCAGGATCATCTCCAGGACCGGGTTGCAAGATAGGCGGTGCTGAATACGACAAAGTCCTGTGTCATAAATCAGGTGGGAAGAATCAATCTTGCGGTGAGGGCAGGAATCGTCAAGGCTACTGCGGGAGTCCGAAGTCCTTGTCCGTCAAGCCGGGTATGGGCCGGTGGCCTTTGTGTGCGGATGCCGTGGAGGAATATCTGCATCGGCGGCGCACGGTTGGAAAATCAAGAACTCCTCTGTGAGACACAAGTGAATTCGTAGGTTGTGGAGTCAATCCGACAGGCAGAGGGACGCTTCGATCAGCGTGAGACCACCACGATCGCCACGATGGGTTAGACTCCTGTTGTTTATACAAGTATATATTGCTATGGCTTTATACATAGCATAGTTCACATTAACAATCAACCACAGATATATGGCAAATGCTCATTGAGTATGTGTACAAACTGTTCATAGAAAGCCAAGATTGTGAACGTCAATTCCAAAACAAATGCCCTACCATACCACACTGTTTGTAAACAGTGAAACTCTCATGAGAAATACACCACACAGTATTCAAAAGAATCTACTATGAACAGTGTACATTCTATGCAACAGTTGTAAAAAAACACTATTTGCTAAAGTTCTAAAGTTCATACTACCTGCATCCTTCATACTGTAGTGAAAACTTTACAGATGGCCCTTCTTCTGACTGAAACAAGCACATGTACATAGGTTAGTAATTGGTGCACACACTCTTTCATGTTAAGGATAAATTACACACTCTTGCATGGTGAGGATAAATTATTGTACTGACACAATTCTCTCTAGTAACTCAAGGCTGCTTACAAAATTTAGTATATATTATGTAGAATCATTCTCCTGTTGTAAACCTCTTCAGCGGAACCAAAACATTATGTGGAGCATAACGAACATAAGTCAACAATCGCTTGTACACAGAGTTACTCTTGAATGCAAATATTTATAATGTGTTCAATATCTGTACACATCTATGGTGCATTAGAAGCATACATCTTTTGTAAGCACTTACACCCCTTAGTTGCACCCAAACTGTACAAAATTATGTAGAATTAATATGGTAGTTACTCGTCATTCTGTAAACTATAAAACAAAATTACACACTCATTGGATGATGTCATTAGTGATGTCATCAATGATGTCATTTGATATGCCATCAGTGGTGTCATAAATTATGCCATGTCATGAGTGATGTCATATGTGAGGTCATAAGCAGTGCTTGGCAGGGGCATACATTATAGTTAGCACTGCTAATTGTAAATGGTGAATTTCTATGCTATTTTAGATCAAAACATTAATGTTGTCACTGACAAATTCACCTAACTATAAAATTACTTTAACCTTTTTTTTTTCGGTGAATCTTTAGGGTTTTTTTCAAATTAAATTAATTATTTTTGTGAGTGTATGTATGGTAGAATGACTTTATAATATATGTTGTGTTCTGACATTATTTTAGTAAAAGAATGCTTTTTTATAACAAAACAGGATATGGTTGACAGTTTCCAAAATCTTTGTAAAATGTGTGTGGATATTAACCCTGGGCGTAGTTCGCATAGTAGCGCTACGCGTAGCTACGCGAAGTGCACTTCGCACTAAGCGATCTACGCGTAGCACTACGCGAACTGCGTAGTGCGGTAGGAAATGCTGTTCGCAATGATTGCACAGTGCCGGATGCTTGTCCGCACTGTGCAATCATTGCAAACGGCATCTTGCACAGTGCAAGCAGTTGTTTTCTGCCGCTCGAGTAGATTTATACTCGAGCAGCAGTTTTCTCAACGCGGACTGGTAGTTTCTCATCGCGAGCGGTCGCGAGCATACGCGACCACTCGCAATGAGAAACCTGACCTCCCCGCGTTGAGAATCTCGCCGGGAGGTTTATTTTCCACGCTGGCGATCGGCAACTTGATGTTGCTGATCGCGAATCAGGAAAAAGTCTCGTCAGGATGTCATTTTGCTTGCTCGCGGTCGCCAACTTGATGTTGAGGACCGCGAGCAAGCAAAAAATGCCCGCTAAGCTACGCGTTTTTGCACTGTGCTACGTGCAATTCACGTAGCGTGTAGTTGCGCAAACTACGCGAGCGTGGTGTAGTTTCCGCCCAGGCCTAGTGGATATTAAATCAATCAATCAATCAAGTGACTTGTAAAGCATGACTATTCACCCAAAAGGGTCTCAAGACGCGGGGGCTGCTGATCTGTCACAGGCACTGTGGTTTAGTCGAAGAGCCAGGTCTTGAGGTCCTTCCTGAATTGGGGCACTGACGGTGATTGCCTTAGGTAGGGAGGAAGGGTGTTCCAGATCTTTGCTGTGAGGTAGGAGAAGGATGTTCCCTCGGCTGTGGTCTTGCAGATATGTGGGATGGCGGCCAGGGCTAGTTGGGTGGAGCAGAGATCTCTGGTGGGTGCGTGGAATACAAGGCGGTGGTTGAGGTATGCAGGTCCTGTGTCATTTAGGGCTTTATAAGGGTATGTGAGGAGCTTGAAGGGTATTCTTTTGTTGACTGGGAGCAAGTGGAGTTCTCTCTGGTGACTGGTAATGTGGCTGCAGCAGGAGATATTGAGGATGAGTCTGGCGAAGGCGTTCTGGCTGCTCTGCAGTTTCTTAATCTGGATAATGCTGGTGTGCAGTGCGTTGCCGTAGTCGAGTCTGCTGCTGATGAGTGCATGGGTGAACGTCTTTTTGGACTCTGTGGGGATCCACTTGAAGATCTTTCGGAGCAGGTGTAGTCAATGGAAGCAGGATGATGAGACAGCGTTGATCTGGTGGTTCATGGTGAGCGAGGAGTCCAAAATGATGCTGAGATTTTGTGTGTGGTCTGTGGGGGGTCCAAGATCTGTGGGCCACCAGGAGTCATCCCAGGTGCAAGGGGTGGGGTCCAAGATGAGGACTATGGTCTTCTCTGAGTTTAACTTGAGGCAGCTGTCCTTCATCCAGGTCGAGCCAGCCTTCATCCAGTCGTGAGAGTTGTTCTTGGCAACTGTGGGTCCGTTGGTGAAGGAGAGGATCAGCTGGGTGTTGTTGGCTTAGGAGATGATGTTGAGTATGTGGTTCCTGACGATGGCTGGGAGCGGGCCACGTAGATGTTGTAGAGAGTGGGGCTCAGGTAGAAGCCCTGAGGCACTCCACAGCTGATCCCTGTGGGTTCAGAGTGGAACAGTGGTAGATTGACTCTCTGTTTCCGGCCGGAGAGGAAGGAGCAGATCCATTCCAGGGCTTTATCCTGGATGCCGGCGTCATGGAGTCTTGTGCATAGGGTGCAGTGGGAGACAGTGTCGAAGTAGGCTGAGAGGTCAAGGAGGAAGAGGGCTGCCTTTTCGCCTTGGTCGAGGAGAGTGCGGACGTTGTCTGTGGCGGCAAGGAGGGTGGTCTCTGTACTGTGATTGCTTTGGAAGCCAGATTGGGAGAGGTCCAGGATGTGGTTCGCTTTGATGAACTTGGAAGGTTGAGCGTTAATGGCCTTCTCAATTACCTTGGCTGGGAAGGAGAGCAGCGATATGAGTCTGAAGTTCTTGAGGTCTTTCAGGTTGGCCGTCGGTTTCTTCAGTGAGGGGTTGATCTCAGTGTGCTTCCAGTTATCCAGGAATGCGGCAGAGTTGATGGAGCAGTTGATTGTGCAGCTGGCCTTTCTGCTGCCCCCCCTAAATTTAAAGAGGAGTTGTCTAAGACATAAATACTCTGAAGGAAATAAATGTATATTGTGTTTACCTCATTTTTACAATCTTGCAGGACTCTTGCAGGAGTGCGAATAGTATAAAGCAGTAGATGAGTTTTCCATGCACTACATTGTTAGGGTTGCATAATGTGGTCGTTTTTGAGAGGAATTGTTTAAAAGATAACTACTGTGATGATCTAAATCTAGAGGGGACAGCATGCCTTTCTGCTCCCCGCTAATATAGCTTTTTTCTTTCATTTTTACAACACTTCCCATTTTTCACAGTAAACGGTAATGGTGGCCATTTAATTTCTAACATTCCATCAGCCAGCCAATCAGAGCCCTCCAAAGACTCGCAGGAGACTCTTGCTCCCGCTAGAAGGCTCACTAGGCCTCTTGACCAATCACAGGGCTTCGTTTTTATTTCTCTCACAGGAGGCTTGCAGTCCTCTAACGAGCCAACCTGTCAAAATATACAATTATTTTTTACCCTTAATATCTCAAAAACTACTGAGAGAATTTACACAAAACCACAAAAAAGCACAATCTGCGGACCAAGATCTAGCTTCCCACCGAATTTGGTGTGATTCCATTCAGATGTTTTTGCTAAAACCTGTCTTAAAGAAGTCTATGGAAACTTCAAGGAGATTTTGCATTTCGGGACCCCCTTTTTTCTTAGCCCCTGCTGGATAAATCACCACAAAACTTTCCAGGATGGAACTTAGGTGGATGAATTGTTTTTTTTTGGGAAAGATTTGTAAAGATTCATCAAACTGAGCCAAAGTTATTATCAAACCAAAAAATGCTTTGTCTATGGAAAAGCAGACCTAACTATAACTGCCTACTTGTGACTGCCAGTAGGTAATAGCTATATATGCATGGTTTTCTGCAACAACAAACTACAAAAAGTGAGCCTACTGGCTTTATTAACATGTGAGCATTCTAAAATATATATATTTTTGCTGCAAACGGCAGTCGCGTCGCCCCCCCGGTGCTGGAAACGGCGGATGGGGAGAGAGTAGGCAGAACTGTCTGCCTGATAAGGGGGACTTGGGAGAACTTTGTTACCTGCTTTCGCACTGCAGCGGCTATGGAACGCCGACCAGCGGCAGTTGGAAGCATCACTTGGTGTTCAGTGGGTACCTTCACTATATGGACCCTGCGGCAAACTACGATGTCCAGCATGCAGTGGAGAAGCAGGCACAGCACAAGGAGCTTCGCACCTGTGAGGCAGAGGAGGGGCGTGATCACATGACAGGGAGTGGTCACAGCAGTTAAAACACCACTGCAAAGGACCCCTCACAAGGATACAACTGAAACGGGCACTGAGGAATCCATTTGAAGGATGAAACGTGTCTGCCGAGCGTTTCAGGGACCCTTTTTTAGGCTTGTGCACTTTCATCCAATAAAGCCGCTTTTCAAGTCCCCCGGAGCAGTGTCACACTCTTTTCCAGGAGGTGGGAGAGAGACTGGTAGTTATGTTTATGCCAGCTAGCAGGAGCTGGCTTTGTGACCTCCCTCTCAGTCTGGTGCTACGCGACCTTCCTGTGGACTCTTTGGTTTTTTGCTGCAAACGGCAGTCGCGTCACCCCCCCGGTGCTGGAAACGGCGCATGGGGAGAGAGTAGGCAGAATTGTCTGCCTGATAAGGGGGACTTGGGAGAACTTTGTTACCTGCTTTCACACTGCAGCGGCTGTGGAACGCCGACCAGCGGCAGTTGGAAGCATCACTTGGTGTTCAGTGGGTACCTTCACTGTATGGTCCCTGCGGCGAACTACGATGTCCAACATGCAGTGGAGAAGCAGGCACAGCACAAGGAGCTTCGCACCTGTGAGGCAGAGGAGGGGCGTGATCACATGACCGGGCGTGGTCACAGCAGTTAAAACACCACTGCAAAGGACCCCTCACAAGGATACAACTGAAACGGGCACTGAGGAATCCATTTGAAGGATGAAACGCGTCTGCCGAGCGTTTCAGGGACCCTTTTTTATGCTTTTGCACTGTCATCAAATAAAGCCGCTTTTCAAGTCCCCCGAGCAGTGTCACACTCTTTTCCAGGAGGTGGGAGAGAGACTGGTAGAATATATATATATATATATATATATATATATATATATATATATATATATATATATATATATATATATATATATATATATTTCTTCAAAAGAATTCCCCACATAGCCGCTGCAATCAGAACGGGTGCATCCATTCGAGAGGTGGGGACTCGCGTGCTAAATAGCCCGGGCCCGGGATGGGGAGGCCCCCGTACCGGATAGCACATGGTGGAGGCGACCTCCGGCGGGCCCGCATTCCCCCCTCTGCGTCCTTCCCACTGGCCCGGCGGCAGAGGGACCCACCCCAGGGTCTGGTGGAGGAGGGCATCCGTGAGCGCCCACGGACAGAGACAAAAGCTCGCATGAGAGGATGACTTTCAATAGAACGCAGCGAGGTAGCTGCTCTGATCTTATGAAACCCTGACCCAGAATCAGGTCGTCCACGAATGATTTAGTACCGGGTGCCCCACGAACATGCGGTGCACTAAGGGCGATGGAGGCGGCCCCCTTCTGTCCGCGCTCCGGTCCCCAAGCGAGTGGCTCTACCCACCGGCCCCGAAAGAGGTCTGCTATCCCAGGCCAACCGAGGCTCCACGGCATGGCAGTATCATTACAGTTCAGGGGGAATTCTGACTTAGAGGCGTTCAGTCATAATCCCACAGATGGTAGCCCCAATGGCTCCATAGCCAAGCACATACACCAAATGTCTGAACCTGCAGTTCCTCTCATACTCAATAACTGTCAGTTATTGGCTAAAATACCATGTCGACCATCATCATTGATCGGCCCTCGGCCAATAAGAGAACCAAATCGCCCAATGTCTGTTACACGTCTCTCCTTCCTTTCCGACATCACTAAGCCATCCACGATTCGTTCAATCAGTAAATGGGCTCCAATTCCCAGTTTACTTTCCACCCCGATGGGCTTTGGATGCACGTCATGTAGTCCCTTGGGAAAAGATCGCAGTTGATTACTTTTTCCATTTATTCGGGTCCCCTCAAGATTTGACTTAAATGGTGATTGCACCTCTATATGCGGTAGGCCATACAGTGTGCACCATAGACCCCTCGTCGACTGCTGGATGTAATTATGGAAAACAGCCGTAGGTGTCGGTCCAATTACTAGCATCTTTGAGTTTGCATAACTCACGCCCTCATGTGTTCTTTGGAAAGTCTCAACAGCGGCGGTGCCAGCAGCATTCAGCTATCTTCCTTTGCAAGAATTCCCCACATAGCAGCTGCACTCAGGATGGGTGCATCCATTCACGAGGCAGGGAATCGAATGCTAAACAGCAACTCAAAACACAAATTATGGAGCACTCACAGTGTCTTGAAAGATATTTATTGCAGTTATTTCGGAATGACGCGTTTCGGCGTTTTGACTTCTTCAAATGCCGTTCACTGCATTCCACTTGGTACACTGTCAGTTATTGGCTAAAATACCATGTCGTCCATCATCATTGCTCGGCCCTTGGCCAATGAGAGAACCAAATCGCCCAATGTCTGTTACACGTCGCTCCTTCCCTAGGGACATCGCTACGCCATCCAAGATTCAATCAATCTGTATATGGGCTCCAATTTCCCGTCTACTTTCCACCCGATGGGCTTTGGGTGCACATCATAGTCCCTTGGGAAAGGATCACAGTTGATTACTTTTTCAAATTATTCGGATCCACTCAAGATTTGACTTAAATGGTCATTGCACCTCTATATGGCATACTTGAGTTTGCATAACTCACTCCCTCATGTGGTCGACGGAGAGTCCCAACAGCTGTGGTGCCAGCAGCATACAGCTAGCTTCCTTCGCAAGAATTCCCCACATAGCCGCTGCACTCAGGACGGGTGCATCCATTAACAATGCGGGGACTCACATTCTAAACAGCAACTCAAAACACAAATTATGAAGCACTCACGGGGTCTTGAAAGATATTTATTTATTGCAGTTATTTCGGCATGACGCGTTTCAGCTTTTTGCCTTCTTCAAATGCCGTTCACGGCATTCCACTTGGCACACTGTCAGTTATTGCCTAAAATACCATGTTGACCATCATCATTGGTCGGCCCTCGGCCAATAAGAAAACCGAATCGCCCAATGTCTGTTACACGTCTCTCCTTCCTTTGTGACATCCCTACGCCATCCAAGATTCAATCAATCTGTATATGGGCTCCAATTCCCCGTTTACGTTCCACCCCGATGGGCTTTGGATGCACATCATAGTCCCTTGGGAAAGGATCGCGGTTGATTACTATTTCAAATTATTCGGATCCACTCAAGATTTGACTTAAATGGTCATTGCACCTCTATATGGGGTAGGCCGTACAGTGTGCACAAGCGACCCCTCGTTGGCCGCTGGATGTAATTATGGCAAACAGCCGTAGGTGTCAGACCAATGACTTGGTATCCTTGAGTTTGCATAACTCACACCCTCATGTGGTCGACGGAGAGCCCCAACAGCAGCGGTGCCAAGAGCATACAGCTATCTTCCTTCGGAAGAATTCCCCTCATAGCAGCTGCATTCACGACGGATGCATCCATTCGCAAGGCGGAGACTCGCATGCTAAACAGCAACTCAAAACACAAATTATGGATCACTCACATGGTCTTCAAAGATATTTATCTATAGCAGTTATTTCGATGTGACGCGTTTCGGCATTTTGCCTCTTTCAAATGCAGTTTACTGCATTCCACATGGCACACTGTCAGTTATTGACTAAAATACCATGTCGTCCATCATCATTGGTCAGCCCTCGGCCAATGAGAGATCCGAATCACCCAATGTCTGTTACACGCCTCTCCTTCCCTTGTGACATCGCTACACCATCCAAGATTCAATCAATCTGTATATGGGCTCCAATGCCCCGTTTACTTTCCACCCGATGGGCTTTGGATGCACGTCACATAGTCCCTTGAGAAAGGATTGCAGTTGATTACTTTTTTTCAATTTATTCGGGTCCCCTCAAGATTTGACTTAAATGGTTATTGCACCTCTATACGTGATAGGCCGTACAGTAAGAACACGCGACCCCTCGTCAGGCGCTGGATGTACTTATGGAAAACAGCCGTAGGTGTTGGTTCCATGACTAGGCATCCTTGAGTTTGCATAACTCACGCTCTCATGTGGTCGACGGAGAGTTCCAACAGCAGTGGTGTTAGCAGCATACAGCTATCTTCCTTCACAAGAATTCCCCACATAGCTGCTGCACTCAGGACTGGTGCATCCAATCGCGAGGCAGGTACTCGCATGCTAAACAGCAACTCAAAACACAAATTATGGAGCACTCACGGTGTCTTGAAAGATATTTATTTATAGCAGATATTATGTATCTATCTAGCTATCTACATATATATATATATATATTCACTGAAAAAACCATAGGTTTCAGGCACGTTATAGTTAGAAATTAGCATTTAAAAAACCTTACAAATTCACTGAAAAAACCATAGGTTTTAGGGACAGTTATAGTTACTTGGACATTGCACTCGTACAAAACCCGTGAAATTCCCCGTTATAGTTAGTTCAGCTAACTATAACTCACGCCCCGCAATGCACTGCTGATGACGTCACATATTACATCACTCATGACATGGACAGTGACATCACTGATGACATCACTGATGACATCTCAAATGACATCACTGATGACATCATCCAGTGACTGTGTGTTTCTGTAAAGTTTAAATATGTTTAATATATATAGGGAAAGGCGTATTGAAGAGTGAGTGGGTGTATAAGTGTCTGAATGGATGATTTAGTAGGTGTGTGACTAACTGTATAAGTGAGTGATTAAACGTATCTTACTGAATGCATGGGTTAGTGACTAAACTGGGTGAATGTCTGTATACGTCTGTCTGTTGCTGTGTAAGTGGCTGCATGGGTTTGTGAATAGCTACATGAGTGTCTATATGAGTTATTGATTGGTTGTCTGAGTATCTGTATGGGTGCCTGAGTGTTTGTGTGGGTGGGATGTGTGTGACTCTGTACATAGATGTGTGAGTGGGTGATTCACTGGGTGCATGATTTCAAGAGTGCGTCTGTGATGGACTGCTTGGGTGGGTGAGTGTGTGTATGGGTGTGTTAGTGAGTGAATGTATATCTCAGTGGTACATGTGCGAGTAACTACATATGTAAAAGGAAGTATATATGTGTGTTAGAGTATTTAAAAGGCTATACGTGAGAGTGTGTGATTGTGAGAGTGGCTGTATGGATGCGTGTGTGCTTGTATCAGTTATTGTATAAGAGCGTAAGAATGTGCTAGTATTTGTATGAGTTATTGAGCTGGTGTGTGTATAACTCTATAGGTGAGTAAATGGGTGTGTGATTAATTTTTTGCATGACTGACTAGGTGTGTGAGTACCTCTATGGATGAGTGGCGGTGTGTCAGTGTTTATATAGGTGTATGAGTGCATATGATAGTCCTGTACTGAGTGACTGTAAGTATGAGTGACTGTACGGGTGAGTGAGTGGATGTGTGTGTAGACCTAAGAATCAGTGAGTTGGTATGTAGTTATTGGTATTGGAGTGTCTATGGTTTTGAGAATGGCAGTCTGTAATTTAGAGTGGGTGTATCAAAAGTTATATTAGGGTGTGAGAAGATGCATGAAATTATCACATGGATGATGTCATCAGTGATGTCATTTGAGATGTCATCAGTGATGTCACTGACCATGTCATGAGTGATGTAATATGTGACGTCATCAGCAGTGCATTGTGGGCGCGAGTTATAGTTAGCTGAACTAACTATAACGGGGGAATTTCACGGGTTTTGTACGAGTGCAATGTCCAAGTAACTATAACTGTCCCTAAAACCTATGGTTTTTTCAGTGAATTTGTAAGGTTTTTTAAATGCTAATTTCTAACTATAACGTGCCTGAAACCTATGGTTTTTTCAGTGAATTTCAAAGGTTTTTAAATGCAAATTTCTAACTATAACATGTCTGAAACCTATGGTTTTTTCAGTGAATTTCAAAGGTTTTTTAAATGCTAATTCCTAACTATAACATGTCTGAAACCTATGGTTTTTTCAGTGAATTTCAAAGGTTTTGTAAATGCCAATTTTTAAATGTATTAATTGTTATTTTTATTTTTTTCATACTGATTTACTACATTTTTTAAACTATTTATTTTTAGATATTTTATTTTTTAAATTACATTGTAATTACATTATACATTACATTACAAAATATACTTTCTCAGAATGAATTAATTTACTTTAAATACTTTGCAAATAGGCAATAGACTTTTAAGTACAGTAGTTACAGTTGTTGCAATGGGCAACACAATTTCAAACACAATGCAACATTGAGCTCAATGTGAATTTCTAGCTAAATGCAATTAGTTACTTTATGGATTACTTTTCTAACCAGAGGACTGAATCCTAGATTCAGTCCTGGGACATCTCCTGTAAACAGTTGAGTAAAAGCGTTTTGGTTACAGTAGTGATTTTTAAGGAATATTATTGTATTTTAAAAGTTGACACTTAGAAACTTTTTCACATAGAATCACCAATGTTATCCTATGGGAGGAAATTCACTTAGCAGGTAAGTAGTGTTCTCGTGACTTTTTCTCACTCAGTGGTGGATCCTGGATCCAGCACTGGTACATCTCCTGTAAACAGTTGAAAGAATGCGTTTAAGTCATACAGGCGATTTTTAAGGAATATTTGTAGTTTGTGAAAATCGACACTTTGAAACTTTTCTGCTGAAAACCAAACAATGGATTCCTATGGAAGGAAATACAAGTTACTGGTAAGTACGGTTAAAATTACTTTTCAGGGTCAGTGCTGGGCTAAAAGATGCAGCACTGGGTTCTCTCCTGATAACAGGTGAGTAAATCGGAATTCGTATTTCGGCTGATTTTAGAGGAATATTTGTATGTTTCAAAAATCGACACTTAGAAACTTTTTCAGCAAAAAGCAGGCAATGATATCCTATGGAAGGAAATTCAAGTTACTGGTAAGTACGGTTAACATTACTTTTCAGGATCAGTACTGGGCTGAAAGATGCAGCACTGAGGTCTCTCCTGATAACAGGTGAGTAAATCGGAATTCGTATTTCGGCTGATTTTAGAGGAATATTTGCACAATGGTGAAGGGAGGGGCGGGGCCTGAGGTGACATCTGTGCAAATGCGCCCGTGGCGCGTTTTAAGTTGGGGATTAAGTCCCCTTTAATCATGAGGGTCCCTTAGGGCCAACTAGCCCACCAGGAACCTCCAGTATGCGCCAGGGGCTGCATTGCAGAGACGTGTACAGAGGCCACACCCCTTTTACACCTCTCTGCAAGGCAGCTCTGTGGCGCTTTTTGGAAGTACATGGTGGGCTAGTTGGACTCCAGGGACCCTCAGGATTCAAGGGGACTTAATCCCCATCTTAAAACACACCACGGGGCCTGTTTGCACACATGTCACCTGAAGCCCCGCCCCTCCCTTCACCACTGTGCAAACGCGCCCCATGGCGCGTTTTAAGTCGGGGGATTAACTCCCTTGAATCCTGAGGGTCCCTGGGGGCCAACTAGCCCAACAGGTATATCCAAAAGCGCCACAGAGCTGCGTTGCAGAGAGGTGTAAAAGGGGCGTGGCCTCTGTACACCTCTCTGCAACGCAGCCCCTGGCGCATACTGGAGGTTCCTGGTGGGCTAGTTGGCCCCAGGACCCCCAGTATTGAAGGGGAATCACTTCCCATCTGCAAACGCGCCAGGGGGCGCATTTGCAGAGTGGTGAAGGAAGGGGGCGGGGCCTGCTGCCCGATAGTTTTTTGTTTTTTTTTCCCTGAAGGGGGGATGTGTGTCCCCCCTTCCTTTTTCCTATTTTGGGCCCTGGGGACCCCATCCCCCAGGGCCTTATCCCCTTTTTTTTTTTTTTTTTTAATTAAACGGGAAGGGGGCCGCGTGGCCCCCTCCCCTGGCCGTATCCTACCCCGGGGACCCCATCCCCCGGGGCATGGCCACACTTTTACATTAATTTTTAAGGAGGGGGCTGCGTGGCCCCCCTCCTCAGGCCTCCTTTGCCCCGGGGACCCCATCCCCCGGGGCAGGCCTTTTTTATTTTTTATTTTTATTTTTTAAAATATTTCTGGGGAGGGGGCAGCGTGGCCCCCTCCCGGGCCACTACTTGCCCCGGGGATCCCATCCCCGGGGCCTGGCCTCTGGTTGGGGACTGTGGGGGGGTCCCCAAACCCCCCACAGTCCCGCCGGCTCCCCGCGTCCCTTGGGAGCCGGCATTGCTTTTCCACATGGGGAGCAGCTAACATGCTGCTCCCCGTGTGGAAAAGCAATTGTCTTTGGATATTGGAAGCGAGAGCAGGTTTCCCTGCTCTCTCTTCCAATATCCAAAGCAGTTTGCAATGACAGGACGGGAGCCGCGAGGCTCCCGTCCTGTCATTGCAAACTACAGTGTCCCGGGGGTAGGCACCCCGGGACACTGCAGGAGCCGGCCCTGGGGGGTGGCGGTCCCCAGGGCCACCACAGGCTCCAGGAGGGGGGCCGCGCGGCCCCCCTCCCATCCAAATGCACAGCCCCGGGAGGTGGTAGTCCCCGGGCTCGGGGGTCCTAACGGACCCCCATTTTCACTTCTGTTAGTGCCCCGGGAGGTGGTGTTCCCCGGGGCATGTGGGGGCTGGAGCCCCCCACACATGTTAATTTAAAAATAAAGAAGCCCCGGGGAGGTGGTGGTCCCGGGGCTGCGGGAGGGCTCAGAGCCCTCCCGCTACTTTTTCAAATAAAGCCCCGGGGGTGGCGGTCCCGGGGCTTGGGGGCCCTTAGAGGCCCCCATACATAAAATAAACCCCTCCAGCATGCCCCCGGGACTTGGCCCACCCGGGGCAATTACATCGAAGCGCGGAGACCGCGCTCGATTTTTTATCGGCAGGATCCGCGCACCCTGAGCGCATCCTGCCGATTTAAAAATAAAAATAAAATGCTTTTTTGCTCAGGGGGTCCTTGTGGGACCCCTGAGCAGACCTAGGGGTCAGGGTGTTTCTACCCTGCCCCCTTTGTGCGTTTTGCGCACTTTTTTTACTGCTTTCTTGTTCCTCGGTTCTACCGAGGAACAAGATGGCTGCCAACACTTCCTGGTTTGGAGTGTTGACAGCCAATTAGCAGACAGCTCGTGATCGGGAGGGTGCGCGGATCCTCCGTGCCCATAGATATATATGTACTTTTACTTTTGATTTTCTCAGCAACTACTGAATGGATTTACACCATTTAACAAAAAGGGTTCTTTCTGAACCAATAACTACCTCTTTGCCAAATTTGGTGTAATTCCGTTCAGCAGTTCGGGCTGTAGCCGTGTCTAAAGTTTCCTATGGAAAAATAAATGGGGAAAACGCGTTTTGGGACCCCTTTTTTTCTCGGCCACCGCTTAACGAATCACCCCGAGACTTTCAGGGTAGGAGAGGACTGGAGCGCCCCACAAAGTTTGAAAATTTCGCGAAGATACGTCAACCGGCAAGAGAGTTATTTCAAATAGAATGTCGCGGATTTCCTATGGAAAATAGGTCCTAACTATAACTATCTACTGGCGACCGCCAGTAGATAATATATTCACTGAAAAAACCATAGGTTTTAGGGACAGTTATAGTTAGTTGGACATTTCACTCGTACAAAACCATAGAAATTCCCCCGTTATAGTTAGTTCAGCTAACTATAACTCGCGCCCCCGCAATGCACTGCTGATGACGTCACATATTACATCACTCATGACATGGTCAGTGACATCACTGATGACATCACTGATGACATCTCAAATGACATCACTGATGACATCATCCAGTGACTGTGTGTTTCTGTAAAGTTTAAATATGTTTAATATATATAGGGAAAGGCGTATTGAAGAATGAGTGGGTGTATAAGTGTCTGAATGGATGATTTAGTACGTGAGTGACTGACTCTACAAGTGAGTGATTAAATGTATCTTACTGAATGCATGGGTTAGTGACTAAACTGTGTGAATGTCTGTATCCGTCTGTCTGTTGGTTTGTAAGCGGCTGCATGGCTTTCTGAATAGCTACATGAGTGTCTATATGGGTTATTGATTGATTGTCTGAGTATCTGTATGGGTGCCTGAGTGTTTGTGTGGGTGGGGTGTGTGTGACTCTGTGCATAGATGTGTGAGTTGGTGATTCACTGGGTGCATGGTTTCAAGAGTGCATCTGTGATGGACTGCATGGGTGGGTGAGTGTGTGTATGGGTGTGTTAGTGATTGAATGTATAGCTCAGTGGTACATGTGTGAGTAACTACATATGTGAAAGGCAGTATATATGTGTGTTGGAGTATATAAATGGCTATAAGTGAGAGTGTGTGATTGTGAGAGTGGGTGTATGGATGAGTGTGTACTTGTATCAGTGATTGTATAAGAGTGTAAGAATGTGCTAGTATTTGTATGAGTAAGTGAGCTGGTGTATGTATAACTGTATAGGTGAGTAAATGGGTGTGTGATTAAGTTTTTTGCATGACTGACTAGGTGTGTGAGTACCTCTATGGATGAGTGGCGGTGTGTGAGTGTTTATATAGGTGTATGAGTGAATATGATAGTCCTGTACTGAGTGACTAAGTATGAGTGACTGTACGGGTGAGTGAGTGGATGTGTGTGTAGACCTAAGAATCAGTGAGTGGGTATGTAGTTTTTGGTGTTGGAGTGTCTATGGTTTTGAGAATGGCAGTCTAATTTAGAGTGGGTGTATCAAAAGTTATATTAGGGTGTGAGAAGATGCATGAAATTATCACATGGATGATGTCATCAGTGATGTCATTTGAGATGTCATCAGTGATGTCATCAGTGATGTCACTGACCATGTCATGAGTGATGTAATATGTGACGTCATCAGCAGTGCATTGCGGGAGCGCGAGTTATAGTTAGCTGAACTAACTATAACGGGGAATTTCTATGGTTTTGTACGAGTGAAATGTCCAACTAACTATAACTGTCCCTAAAACCTATGGTTTTTTTAGTGAATTTCAAAGGTTTTTTAAATGCTAATTTCTAACTATAACGTGTCTGAAACCTATGGTTTTTTCAGTGAATTTCAAAGGTTTTTTAAATGCTAATTTCTAACTATAAAGTGCCTGAAACCTATGATTTTTTAAGTGAATTTCAAAGGTTTTTTAAATGCTAGTTTCTAACTATGCCTACAGAGGTAGGACATGTGAAGAAAGAAGAAAAAACGCACAGAAAGAAGCAAAAGATGTGCAGAAAGAACCAACAGAGGAGCAGAAAGAGGCCTTGTTGCAAAATCATCCTGTGCCCACAACTTTTTCAGACGGGTACTGGTGGTAACTGACTCTGACTAACCAGAGCCAGTGCTATGCTAAAAGACACTTAGAATACAGTGAAAACACCTACATACACTAGGGAACACTATGCGTTGGGGTACCCCTGTGATTAGCATGACCTCCTCTGCAAGTCCCTAGTACATAATAGGGCAGGGGATTAAAACTACCTCTTAAAACGCGCTACAGGGCGCGTTTGCACAGTGGTGAAGGGAGGGGGGCCTGAGGTGACATGTGTGCAAACGCACCCCGTGGCGCGTTTTAAGTTGCGGGATTAAGTCCCCTTGAATTCTGAGGGTCCCTGAGGCCCAACTATCCCCCCAGGTACCTACAGTTAGGACCACAGAGCTGATTTGCAGAGAGGCGTTCCGAGGCCATGCACCTTTTTTCACCTCTCTGCAATGCAACTCTGTTGTGCTTACTGAAGGTACCTGGTGGGCTAGTTGGCCCCCAGGTTCCCTCAGGATTCAAAGGGAATTAATTCCCCAACTTAAAACGCACCACAGGGCGTGTTTGCGCACATGTCACCTGAGGCCCCGCCCACTCCCTTCACCACTGTGCAAACGCGCCCCGTGGAGCGTTTTAAGTTGGGGGATTAGGTCACCTTGAATCCTGAGGGTCCCTGGGGCCCAACTAGCCCACTAGGTACTTCCAGTAAGCACTACAGGCCTGCGTTGCAACGCCTGTAACAAATTGTGCAGTTGTGTTTAGGTAGTGAAGAGGGTCGTGCTGGGGGTAGTGTTTTAGGGTTTAGGGTGGTGCAGTGGTGTTTGTGTAGTGTAGGGGGTCATGCTGGGGGTAGATTTAGGGTTTAGGGTAGTGCAGTGGTAGACACTTAGAATACAGTGAAAACACCTACATACACTAGGGAACACTATGCGTTGGGGAACCCCTGTGATTAGCATGACCTCCTCTGCAAGTCCCTAGTATATAATAGGGCAGGGGGATTAAAACTACCTCTTAAAACGCGCTACAGGGCGCGTTTGCACAGTGGTGAAGGGAGGGGGGGCCTGAGGTGACATGTGTGCAAACGCACCCCGTGGCGCGTTTTAAGTTGCGGGATTAAGTCCCCTTGAATTCTGAGGGTCCCTGGGGCAGTGTAGGGAGTCGTGCTGGGGGGAGTGTTTTAGGGTTTAGGGTAGTGCAGTGGTGTTTGGGTAGTGTAGGGGGTCGTGCTGGGGGTAGTGTTTTAGGGTTTAGGGTAGTGCAGTGGTGTTTGGGTAGTGTAGGGGGTCGTGCTGGGGGTAGTGATTTAGGGTAGTGCAGTGGTGTTTGGGTAGTGTAGGGGGTACTGCTGGGGGTAGTGTTGTAGGGTTAGGTTAGTGCAGTGGTGTTTGGGTAGTGTAGGGGTACTGCTGGGGTAGTGTTTTAGGGTTTAGGGTAGTGCAGTGGTGTTTGTGTAATGTAGGGGGTAGTGTTTTAGGGTTTAGGGTAGTGCAGTGGTGTTTGTGTAGTGTAGGAGGTCGTGTTTTAGGGTTTAGGGTAGTGCAGTGGTCTTTGGGTAGTGTAGGGAGTCATGCGGGGGTAGTGTTTTTGGGTTTAGGGTAGTGTAGGGGGTCATGCGGGGGTAGTGTTTTAGGGATTAGGGTAGTGCATTGGTGTTTGGGTAGTGTAGGGGGTCATGCGGGGGTAGTGTTTTAGGGTTTAGGGCAGTGCAGTGGTGTTTGGGTAGTGTAGGGGGTCGTGCTGGGGGAGTGTTTTAGGGTTTAGGGCAGTGCAGTGGTGTTCGGGTAGTGTAGGGGGTCGTGCTGGGGGAGTGTTTAAGGGTTTAGGGCAGTGCAGTGGTGTTCGGGTAGTGTAGGGGGTCGTGCTGGGGGAGTGTTTGAGGGTTTAGGGCAGTGCAGTCGTGTTCGGGTAGTGTAGGGGGTCGTGCTGGGGGTAGTGTTCTAGGGTTTAGGGCAGTGCAGTCGTGTTCGGGTAGTGTAGGGGGTCATGCTGGGGGTAGTGTTCTAGGGTTTAGGGCAGTACAGTGGTGTTTGAGCAGTGTAGGGGGTAATGCTGGGGGTGGTGTTTTAGGGTTTAGGGCAGTGCAGTGGTGTTCGGGCAGTGTAGGGGGTCGTGCTGGCAGTGGTGTTTCAGGGTTTAGGGCAGTGCAGTGGTGTTTGGGCAGTGTAGGGGGTGGTGTTTCAGGGTTTAGGGCAGTGCAGTGGTGTTCGGGCAGTGTAGGGGTCGTGCAGGGGGTGGTGTTTCAGGGTTTAGGGCAGTAGTGTTCGGGCAGTGTAGGGGGTCATGCTGGGGGTGATGTTTCAGGGTTTGGGGCAGTGCAGTGGTGTTCGAGCAGTAAAGGGGTCGTGCTGGGGGTGGTGTTTCAGGGTTTAGGGCAGTGCAGTGGTGTTCGGGCAGTGTAGGGGGCGGTGCAGGGGGTGGTGTTTCAGGGTTTAGGGCAGTGCAGTGGTGTTCGGGCAGTGTAGGGGGTGCTGCAGGGGTGGTGTTTCAGGGTTTAGGGCAGTGCAGTGGTGTTCGGGCAGTGTAGGGGGTCATGCAGGGGTGGTGTTTCAGGGTTTAGGGCAGTGCAGTGGTGTTCGGGCAGTGTAGGGGGTCGTGCTAGGGCTGGTGTTTCAGGGTTTAGGGCAGTACAGTGGTGTTCAGGCAGTGTAGGGGGTCGTGCTGGGGCTGGTGTTTCAGGGTTTAGGGCAGTGCAGTGGTGTTCGGGCAGTGTAGGGGGTCGTGCTGTGGCTGGTGTTTCAGGGTTTAGGGCACTGCAGTGGTGTTCGGGCAGTGTAGGGGGTCATGCAGGGGGTGGTGTTTCAGGGTTTAGGGCAGTGCAGTGGTGTTCGGGCAGTGTAGGGGTCGTGCTGGGGCTGGTGTTTCAGGGTTTAGGGCAGTACAGTGGTGTTCGGGCAGTGTAGGGGGTCGTGCTGGGGCTGGTGTTTCAGGGTTTAGGGCAGTTCAGTGGTGTTCGGGCAGTGTAGGTGGTCGTGCTGGGGCTGGTGTTTCAGGGTTTAGGGCAGTGCAGTGGTGTTCGGGCAGTGTAGGGGGTCTTGCTGGGGCTGGTGTTTCAGAGTCTAGGGCAGTGCAGTGGTGTTCGGGCAGTGTAGGGGGTCTTGCTGGGGCTGGTGTTTCAGGGTTTAGGGCAGTGCAGTGGTGTTCGGGCAGTGTAGGGGGTCGTGCTGGGGGTGGTGTTTCAGGGTTTAGGGCAGTGCAGTGGTGTTTGGGCAGTGTAGGGGTCATGCTGGGGCTAGTGTTTCAGGATTTAGGGCAGAGCAATGGTGTTCAGGCAGTATAGGGGGTTTTGCTGGAGGTGGTGTTTCAGGGTTTAGGGCAGTGCAGTGGTGTTCGTGCAGTGTAGGGGGTGGTGCTGGGGGTGGTGTTTCAGGGTTTAGGGAAGTGCAGTGGTGTTCGGGCAGTGTAGGGTGTTGTGCTGAGGGATGGTGTTTCAGGGTTTAGGGCAGTGCAGTGGTGTTCGGGCAGTGTAGGGGGTCGTGCAGGGGGTGGTGTTTCAGGGTTTAGGGCAGTGCAGTGGTGTTTGGGCAGTGTAGGGGGTCGTGCAGGGGGTGGTGTTTCAGGGTTTAGGGCAGTGCAGTGGTGTTCGGCCAGTGTAGGTGGTCTTGCTGGGGGTGGTGTTTCAGGCTTTAGTGCAGTGGTGTTCGGGCAGTGTAGGGGGTCTTGATGGGGGTGGTGTTTCAGGGTTTAGGGCAGTGCAGTGGTGTTCGGGCAGTGTAGGGGGTCTTGCTGGGGCTGGTGTTTCAGGGTTTAGGGCAGTGCAGTGGTTTTCGGGCAGTGTAGGCGGTCGTGCTGGGGCTGGTGTTTCAGGGTTTAGGGCAGTGCAGTGGTGTTCGGGCAGTGTAGGGGGTCGTGCTGGGGCTGGTGTTTCATGGTTTAGGGCAGTGCAGTGGTGTTCGGGCAGTGTAGGGGGTCATGCTGGGGGTGGTGTTTCAGGGTTTAGGGCAGTGCAGTGGTGTTCGGGCAGTGTAGGGGGTCCTGCTGGGGGTGGTGTTTCAGGGTTTAGGGCAGTGGTGTTCGGGCAGTGTAGGGGGTCTTGCTGGGGGTGATGTTTCAGGGTTTAGGGCAGTGCAGTGGTGTTCGGGCAGTGTAGGAGGTCTTGCTGGGGGTAGTGTTTCAGGGTTTAGGGCAGTGCAGTGGTGTTCGGGCAGTGTAGGGGTCATGCTGGGGGTGGTGTTTCAGGGTTTAGGGCAGTGCAGTGGTGTTCGGGCAGTGTAGGGGGTCGTGAAGGGGGTGGTGTTTCAGGGTTTAGGGCAGTGCAGTGGTGTTCGGGCAGTGTAGGGGGTCGTGCTAGGGTATGTGTTTCAGGGTTTAGGGCAGTGCAGTGGTGTTCGGGCAGTGTAGGGGTCGTGCTGGGGGTAGTGTTTTAGGGTTTAAGGTAGTGCAGTGGTGTTTGTGTAGTGTAGGGGTCGTGCTGGGGGCAGTGTTTTAGGGTTTAGGGTAGTGCAGTGGTGCTTGTGTAGTGTAGGGGGTCGTGCTGGGGGTAGTGTTTTAGGGTTTAGGGTAGTGAAGTGGTATTTGTGTAGTGTAGGGGTCATGTTTTAGGGTAGTGCAGTGGTGTTTGGGTAGTGTAGGGGGTCGTGCTGGGGGTAGTGTTTTAGAATTTAGGTTAGTGCAGTGGTGTTGGGGTAGTGTTTTAGGGTTTAGGGTAGTGCAGTAGTGTTTGTGTAGTGTAGGGGGTCATGCTGGGGGTAGTGTTTTAGGGTTTAGGATAGTGCAGTGGTGCTTGTGTAGTGTAGGGGGTCGTGCTGGGGTAGTGTTTTAGGGTTTAGGGTAGTGCAGTGGTGTTTTTGTAGTGTAGGGGGTCATGTTTTAAGATGCAACGCTCCAATACCTGACCAGTCTGCACTACATAAAACTGCAAAAAACTAAAAATAAAAAGTGTTTTGCACACTTTTGTCATTGGGCTATATGTGGGCTACATCTGGGTAATATTTGTGCTACATTTGGGCTCTTTTGTCACTGGTGGCCATCTTGGAAGACTTCTTTGTTATGAAGTTTCCTAATTTCCTCATTTACTGCAGTCTCCTCAGTAGGAAATGCTTTCAGTTTTTTACTTTGATTCCATCAAGAAGGCATTCAGATGTGTCACACATTTGCCATAAATTCAGAATGTTATTACTCTAGTTGTTCATTAGATCACTGTAGTAAAGCTACTGCTCACCAAGGAGTTAACTGGAAGTCTACTGCTGGTATTGAAAGTGATTGTTTCAGTCTTCATGTCAGAATTTTCTAATGAAATAGAAGAGGATTTGAGATCTCACTTAAAACATGCACTAAATTTTCTTTTTGCAGCACTAACCATAATTTCTATGGCAAAATGAACCCCCTCATTTTGTTCCTTTTTAAATTAAATGTTTTAAGTGTTACCAGTTTATTCCAATCAAGATGGCTTCAGGTGTGCCATACTTTTGTCATAAGTAAGGCTGTTAGCACTCTAGTTGTTCTTTAGAACACTCTGGGAAGCTGCAGTAGAACACAAAGGCATCAACTGGCAGGCTGCTCCTGTTGAAATATAACAGGAAGATATTTGAGATCTCACTTAAAACATGTCCTAATTTTTCTTTCTACAGCACTAACCATCATTTCTATGACAAAATGAACCCCATCATTTTGTTCCTTTTTAAATTAAATGTTTTAAGTGTTACCAGTTTATTCCAATCAAGATGGCTTCAGGTGTGCCATACGTTTGTCATAAGTAAGACTGTTAGCACTCTAGTTGTTCTTTAGAACACTCTGGGAAGCTGCAGTAGAACACAAAGGCATCAACTGACAGGCTGCTCCTGTTGAAATATAACAGGAAGATATTTGAGATCACACTTGAAACATGTCCTAATTTTTCTTTCCAGAGCACTAACCATAATTTCTATGACAAGATGAACCCCATCATTTTGTTCCTTTTTAAATTAAATGTTTTAAGTGTTACCAGTTTATTCCAATCAAGATGGCTTCAGGTGTGCCATACTTTTGTCATAAGTAAGGCTGTTAGCGCTCTAGTTGTTCTTTAGAACACTCTGGGAAGCTGCAGTAGAACACAAAGGCATCAACTGACAGGCTGCTGCTGTTGAAATATAACAGGAAGATATTTGAGATCACACTTGAAACATGTCCTAATTTTTCTTTCCAGAGCACTAACCATAATTTCTATGACAAGATGAACCCCATCATTTTGTTCCTTTTTAAATTAAATGTTTTAAATGTTACCAGTTTATTCCAATCAAGATGGCTTCAGGTGTGCCATACTTTTGTCATAAGTAAGGCTGTTAGCACTCTAGTTGTTCTTTAGAACACTCTGGGAAGCTGCAGTAGAACACAAAGGAATCAACTGACAGTCTCTGCCCTTGTTGGATGTACATGTTTTACTGAGAATGTCAGACTTCATTCTCACATGACTGAGAAAGATAATGTGAATTTACAGAAAATATGCTCTCATTTTAGCTTCTGGAGCACCTTCCAAAACTGTATGGGACAAGCATGTGAAAATAGTTTTCTCTCAAACATGATTCATGATATCCCAGCAGAAGGTTTTTCACAGGGTAAAATCACCTTAGAACACACCACAATTCCTGAAATTAGTATGGTACCATCAACAAATGAATTCTAATGTAACTAAAGTCTGTTATCACCCTTTATAGTTCTCCTTTTGGTAACCCTCAAAATCTTCGATTCACTACAATGCATTTCAATGGGGTACTAACATTTATATTGGTCCCAAGATGGCTGCCAGCAATTCCAGGATGAAGTGCTGACAGCCAATCAGATCTCACGATGACATGTGTGGTTAGGCTCCGCCCAGATATATATGTGTTTTTACTTTAGATTTTCTCAGCAACTACTGAACGGATTTACACCATTTAACAAAAGGGTTCTTTTTGAACCAAGAACTACCTCTTTGCCAAATTTGGTGTAATTCCGTTCAGCAGTTCGGGCTGTAGCCTTGCATAAAGTTTCCTATGGGAAATTGATTTTTTGACTCTTATTTTTTAATTTCTCCGCAACTACTGAACGGATTTACACCATTTAACAAAAAGGGTTCTTTCTGAACCAAGAACTACCTCTTTGCCAAATTTGGTGTAATTCCATTCAGCAGTTCGGGCTGTAGCCGTGTCTAAAGTTTCCTATGGGAAAATGAATGGGAAAAACACGTTTTGGGACCCCCTTTTTCTCGGCCCCCGCTTGACAAATCACCCTGAGACTTTTAGGGTAGGAGCGGACCGGAGCGGGCCATAAAGTTTGAAAATTTCGCGAAGATTCGTCAACCGACGCAAGAGTTATTTCAAATAGAATGTCGCAGATTTCCTATGGAAAATAGGTCCTAACTATAACTATCTACTGGCGACCGCCAGTAGATAATATATATATAAATATATATATATAGCAGATCGATCATCTTTCACCAAAATTTGTAATCAAATATATTTTTACACCATGTAATGTTTATTAATATTGATTTTCCTAAATATGTTTAATAAAGGTTTTAAAAATCTGTAATTTTTTGTTTTACATGGTTTTTAATTTTGCATTCTGTGGGTGAAAAATATATAGCCAGAAACTTTTTTTTAAAAATAAATAAAACAAACTTGTCTCTGTTTCTTTATTTTAACAATGTTCAGCCCAGAAAATGCAATCATAAAAACAACCACAAGAGGACCTCCCACTCCAGCTGTGGAGCCTAGGGCCAGATGCATCAACACACCGTTGCGATTCCCTATTTGTGAATCATTGCGATTTGCAATTCTGAAATCGCAAAACGGCATGCATGAAAGTGTGTTGAACACTTTCTGCGATTCCTAGGGCATCGCAAATTACCTTCCTCATGAATATTAATGAGGTAGGTCGCAATTTGCGACCCCCTATAAATCGCAAAATTCACAAGGATGGTGGCCTGCCGGGGTCAGCAGACCACCATGTCCGTGATTGCTTTTAAATAAAGCAATCTTTTTTTTATAATGCAGACAGTTTTCCTTAAAGAAAAACGGGATGCTTTACAAAAATTAAAATTAAAAGTTTTACTTTCATTTTTTAAGAGCAGGCAGTGGTCCGTGGGACCACTGCCTGCTTTAAAAAATGCTTTTACAAACATTCACAAAGGCGAACAGGTTACCAAATTGCAAAATAGGTTTTGCTGCATCTCAAAAGCATTTTTGCATTTGCAAACGGGCCGATTCTGCGAATTGGGCCGTTTGCGAAGACAAAATGCTTGATGCATGTGCCCCATAATGCTTTAAAAATATATGGTAAGTTTCCAGGTTCATGGATTTAATGACCCTGGAGACCTACTATTTTTTAATGGTGTTGTGTGGGCTGTTGGACTCCATGCAGTCAACAACATTAAACAAAGGCTTGGTCGTGCTTCTCCCTAATTTAGGGGCACCAGCAAGTTCAAAACGACAGAAAAATAATGCCCTTGCCGGACATGATGAGCACTCTTCATAGGAGCAGTGAATATAAAATGAGCGGCTCTGACCATTCATTTATTATTCACTTTTTTAAGAAAAAGAAAATATTTACTCTGGGTGTCCCAGTGTCATTCTAGGAAACTCATATTTTTATAATTGGAGGGGGTCGTGCACTGACACCCTCATTGACCCCCATCCCCTGGTGACATTTCATTAAATTAATAGGAGGGGGTGTGCAGCCCCTCTTCCTGTGCCTTTATGCCCTGGGGATCCCATCCCCTAGGGCCTCCAGTGGGTGTGCTGGTGCGTACCGGGGGTACCCACAAACTACTATATTAGGGGCTGGGGGTGAGCCCTAAGGCCCCCTCCAGCACCATAGTGGTTGCTGGCTGGAACCAACACCTTGGTTTTGCTCCCACCTGGGTGGGAGTAGCATTTTTCTACTGCTCCTGCTGGAGTAAAGTGTAGTTCCCTATCTGGTAGAGTGCAAGCAGGACATGCCTGCACTCTCCCAGGCAGGGAGCAATAGTGTCCGGGGGTAGGCTCTCCGGGACACTCTGCATTTTCAAGCTCCAGGTAATGGGGTCTCTAGGGTCAATATCAGCATGGGGAGGGAGGCGCATGGCCCCCTCCCCTTGTTGTTGTTTTAGGCCCCAGGGACGGGGTCCCTGTAGCCCATTTGAGGCTCAGGGAGGGGGACCACATGGCACCATTCCTTTAAATTACCATTTGGCCCGAGGGATGGATTCCCCAGGGCTATCATTGGCTAAGGGAGAGGGACCCTACAAACGCCCCCGCCCCAAAAATATATTAGTAAAAACACCTGGGCCATGACTCACCCCGGGTGTCAAATTTTATTGTAACAAAAATGCCAATTTTACCACAGGAGTCTCAGCAGGATTGCTGCTTTATTAAAAAATATTTTTTTTTTAGCCCGAAGGGGTCGGTTCTCAGCTCCTAGGGGGCAGGGTATCCCTACTTACTACTAGTAATTTTACTAGTAGTAACTTTGCTACTAGTAACTTTACTTCTAGTATGTTTACAAGTAGTAAAGTTACTAGTAGTAACTTATCTTTATGAATGCCAAAAGTATTAAAGTTAGACTTTTGGTCTAACTTTACTTTCGTGAATCGGACACTGTAACTGGAGAAATTCTTTGTTTTTTAATTTAAAACATCAATCTTGTTATTGAGATATTCACCTAACTATAAAGTCACTTCAACCTTTGATTTTTGTTAGTGGATATACAGGTTAATTAGAATATTTTGTGGTTCATCCTGACAGGGATTGTGGCTGTTCCTTTAACAGGGGTCATCTCCCATTTCAACCAACAATGCAATTTTCCAAGGGGGAACAGGGGCTATATTGCCAAGTCTAATTGGCAGTTTAAAACTGCATTCTGGCTGCAATTGCTGGCTAGGGTCATATTTTAAGGGGCTATTTAAGGGGTTGGCACAATAAGTGTGCAGGTCCACTAGCAGAATTTAATTTACAGGCCGAAGTTGTATAGCGCACCACTCTACAATGGAATTATAATTAAATTAAAGGTGCAAATTAGGTGGAATCCAATTTTACCATCTTTAGGGGAGTGATCACAAGCACTTTAGCTCTGGGTAGCAGTGGTATGTTGCACAGTGTTCTAAGACTAACAAAACAAATTCCAGGAAAAATGGAAGAAAAAAGTATAAAGCTTTGAGGGAAGATCACCCTAAGGCTGACAGGTCTAACACATATATATATATAGTCACTAAAAAATAACAGAGGCTAAAGTGATGTTATAGTTCGGTATGATAAACGTTCAGCGGTGAGCGGCACAGGATTAGATGCATGGCCTGACCTATGGCCAGGCCCTTCACTGAACCCCCACTGTGCACAGGCTTTGGCTGTGCATGCCTTGGGGTTTGGCACAGAGCCTGACTTGTGGCCAGGTCATGTGTTGTACCCCCCACCGTGAGCATCCTACCGCCGAAGAGCACCATCTTTGGCCATGTGCACCCTACCCTCAGCAGTGCACAGCCTTTGGTTGCGCATGACTTGGAGTTGTGTGCAGGGCCCAGCCACTGCAGGTGTTCACTTCTGAATATGTTTTATAACAATACAAAGACATGCAATTTATATGCAATTGGTACTGTGTCAAAAGTGACATTTGAATAGCCTTTGGTCCCCTCAATTACGCGTGTCAAGTTTGTGGTGTTAACACATGTATGTAAAGGTTTTGATCTGAGGATCTGTGTACGTTCTGTTGTCCAATGTGTGAGAAGTCTGGGTGTATTAGATCATAAAATGGTTACACCCATTAGGCGTAGTCTTTTATGTATGTTCTACCAAAGTTTAGAAAGACCAAAAGCAATGGGAGATTATTTATTGTGATCATTGGTAGTAAGAGCACACATTTCTCTCAGAAATGTAGTGCTTAGCTTTTGCTTTCATTTGATAGCTCGTATCCCAAAAATAGGACACTGAGATGTGTAATTTTTGTTTTCTTTAAGTTGAATTTGCAGCCATTTTCAGCAAATCCCACAACAATGTGATCTAATCGGACTAAATGTGTTTTAAGTCATCATCCATAAAATATATGTCATTGAGATAGAACAATGCTTCTGAAACAATTTCTTGAAAAATTGAGGTTACACGGGCAGAGAACAAGCCTGGGCTGTTCTTATAACCTTGTGGGAGTCAACAAAATCATTTTTGAGACCCAAGCGCAGTGAATACAGTTAGATCCCTGCTTTGAGATTCTATGCGTTGGCAGAAAAAGGCATTTGAAACATCTAAAGTTGTTTTATAGTTTCTGTGCAAAATGTTGTTCATTAGTGCTGCGCGAATTTTGTTCTGTATATTTGTGTGTGTGACTGTTTAAATGCCTATAGTCTAAGACTAAACAATATAAATGATCTGATTTTGCTACTGGAAACAAAGTATTGCTCATTGGTTATGTGCAAGGCTCAATTTAGCCCTGAAATTCAAGATGTGTTAGAATTTCTCTAACTTGTCATTTAGCTTAATGGGATATTGTGGTTGGACTTGTGGGCTGTACCTTATTGGTATGACATGATAAGGTAAGTCTTTATCCCAACCTGTTTTTTAAAAAAGTTTTTAAAGTTTTTATTTTTCTTTGTATTTAGATTGTAACCTCTCCAGGGAGGAGTGCTATTACATCAATTGTATAAATATGCGATACATTTTGTATGTTTGTAAAAATATTTTTTGAAAAAATAAATCTTTTTTCATTCATGTATATTTTGTTGGGTATGTTGATAAAATGAAAGTTTTTCCTGCTCATCCTGTGTGCTAGATTGGTTGTGTATACACAGGGACACTTGATCCTAAGTGAGGCAGTTTTGCCCTTTCTATAATCCATTGTAGGGACCGTTAGTGTTTTCCTTTCTCTTTATCCCAACCTACATGATTGCTGTATAATGCCAAGGCTTGTGCAAGGGCCCTCTCCGTGGCATATGCTTGTTTATCTCCTTCAGGAACGAGGACGGAGAAGCATGATATTATTATGTCTTCCCCAAGTGGGACTTTTCTAACAATCTCAGGTGGCCAATCCCTTTCAGCCAAGAGAATGCCATTTGTTAGTGTCAAATTGTCCCAAAAAGTGAATTTAATTGTGTGTGTTATGTCACCCTCAAGATGGATGTTCATATAATCTACCTCTAGAACGAACTCTCTGATCATTAATTGCTCTTGCCACCAGAAACTCTTGAAAATTCTGGCAAACTATCATCACCCCTGCCACGCTGTCTAGCAAAGTCTAGCCCACTCCTTGTTTTGAAGCAATATCCTCAATATATGTGGCATATTTAAGGGAAATACCTGCCACTTTTTCTTCTTGAATTGAGGCTTCTGTTGTGGAAGTTGCCTTCAATTTTATAATGTTGTCATATGAGCATTGTGAGTTCTTTTTCTTTTTCACTTACTCCTCTGATCTGTGTGCTGCTCTCTCTGATAATTTTTAAGATGATTCCTGAAAGGAATGAGAAGGATGTGTATCAGTATACTGATGCCTATCAGGCTGTTTATTACTTTCATGGTTATGCAAGTTACAGTGTTTTTCAAAGTACTCCGGTTGTGGAGATCAATCGCATGGTCTGTGGTGCCTGTTTCGAGTTATCCTTTTCATAATTACTCTTAAGTTGTGGTTTATTAGATTTGGCCTCCAAATTGCATGAGATGTTGGCATGATGCCAAAGCTGCTGCTTCCCATTTAATATTGCTTGGAATAACTGAGGTAACTGTGGCATAATTGCCAATCAGTTTCATCCCCAAATCCAGTGCAAGGACATACCCGTACTCATTTTGGATCTGTTTTAGCACTTCAGGCAGAATAGCTATGGCTTGTGTACCATGCATGATGATGTATATTGCAGCAAAGTGGCATATTCTTTAACCAGGGGAACCATCGCTAAAGGTAGGCTCATTGTGAGAATTCTATGATTATCTTGGTCTCCCTTATAGGGAAAAACTGCTTCAAGCTGATTTGTTTTTTGTGCAATCCAGAACAGAATTTCCTCCTGTCTGGTGAGAACCTTACACATAATTACGTTAATAGTCACTGAACAAATTGCAGGTACAGCCATATGTGACTGTGCAGCTTGAATTGCCCTCGCTGGGATTGCTGTGATTTGTTCGCATAACAAGCTATGTCAAA
The DNA here is from genome assembly GCA_963921515.1 of Calotriton arnoldi. Lineage (NCBI taxonomy): Eukaryota > Metazoa > Chordata > Amphibia > Caudata > Salamandridae > Calotriton > Calotriton arnoldi. The sequence continues at coordinate 1,000,421 of CAWUFW010000945.1, forward strand.
TGTCAGTATAGTCTAACTATTCCTTTATAAAGTGTATGAAGTTCAGCTGCTGTGAGAACTCCTATTCGTGGATATGGTGTATAGCTGGCTAAGACTGGCCATTTTGCCCCATCATTACTGAGGGGTCTCACTGGTAAATTTTCTAGTGCATGTGGTAGGGCGCCTTGGAAATAAATGTATGTGTTCCTGAAATGTTAATGGTATTTCTAAATCTTCATAGACTCTCTTTTGACCTGGAATGTTTGCTTTAGTGTATGTAAGAAATAATCATGTATTTTAATCTGCTGCTGGAAATGTGACCCATGAATAGAATACCTCTGTTTTATATGCTTTGTGGGCCTCTACTACGAAGGTAACATCTCCTCCAGTAAGAGAAAGCCCTTGTTGTTGTAACATAACTTTAAATGCATTCTGCAATTAAGTGGAATAACCACCGCTACTGGATTACTGTGGGATGATCCGTTTAGAGGTTCAAACTTGAACAACCTACAGTGAATAATAAGGGATTGCTATTTAGCTGAGGAGGATTATTTTCTAACACTACGAATGTCTTTGTATAAGGTGACGAGGAGCTTTGGGCGCACGTAAGAACTACTCAGGAGACCCATTAAATAAGCACCTGATCTATAACATTGGTAGCGCCATGCCATATGTTCCTACTAATCAAGTAATGCTGTGCAGTTGGAGAAAATATGGGAACTTAGACCACTCATGTCATCAGAATATGTTGATCCAATCCCTGGCTAGCTCACAGAGTATTCAGATCTATGACTGGGGGTGAGTGTCTGAAAGGTTTCAGCAATCCATCCATCATCTCCTTGATTTGCTTTGTTTACCCTAAGTTGGCAGGGTATACCCAGACGTGGGTCCATTGCTCAATTTGCCACTGGATTCAAGCTAGCCTGGCTGATGGGGGGTGTTACCTCGAAACTGGTTCCAGGATGCTTGTTTCCGGTCCAGGGAAGACCTGACTTGGCAGTTCGGGCTGGACTGTTCCCCTGAGGAACAGGGTCAAGACTGATTTGCATATGGCTGGGTCTGAACTGGGGTGGCGAAGTGAGTTAAAGAACAATGATGGATTCAACCCAGACCTGTGAGTGCCGGGTGGGTATTTGAAAAGTTTCAGTGCTCCGTCCATCATCTCCTTGTGTTTGCTTTATTCACCCTAAGTTGGCAGGGTATGCCCAGACGTGGGTCTCTTGCTCACTTTCCCACTGGATTCAAGCTTGCCTGGGTGATGAGGGTGTTACCCCGCAACCGGTCCCAGGATGCTTGTTACCGGTCCAGGGAAAACCTGGCTTGGCAGTTCGGGCTGGACTGTCTCCATGAGGAACAGGGTCAACAGATTAGGATATAGCTGGGTCTAAACTGAAGTGGCAAAGTGAGCTAAAGAACGATGATGGATTCAACCCATATCTGTGACTACGGGTAAGTGTCTGAAAAGTTTCAGCGCTCTGTCCATCATTTCCTTGTGTTTGATTAGCTCACAGTGTGCCTTCTGGAAGCCTAAACATGACATGGTGCCGACTAGTGTCTGCCACCTTAGAACTTGACCACTCTGACTCCCCCAAGGAAATTGTGAAAACAGATTTACCCTTTCATAGTTACCTTATGCATGCCCAAATTTAGACAGAAGAAATAAGCAAATTAGCAAACCAAGCATTTATTGAAACAACTGGATTGTTGTGTAAATTACATGCAATTATTAATAGAAGGAAACAAAGCACTTACAAGAATGGTGAGAAAGATTAATAATTCAACACTCATAACATTGCAGTGATTATATGCAAATATGAGCCTATATCATAATAAAAACCCTACCTACCCAAACTCTACTCTAGAGATCATAATAAGAAGTGCATTGTGCCAGATCTCTTGGAGTAGCTTAACTCCCCATTTACCTTTATGAGTGACGTATCAGAAAGCCAGCCTGGTGTATAACAATCCTTTGTCCTTTGCAGGATGGTGACAGAATTCTGCAGGATAATCCATGGAGATTCTCCTCTGGTGAGCTAAATGTTAGAAGCAGTTTATATAATAAAAACTGGCCTCATTTGCACTGTGTCTGTGTTCCTTAGCTATTCATACTCAGAGCTGTCTCCAAACGGACAATAGCTTTACGCAGGGGCAGAGTGCTGCTCAGTTTGATTGTATGATAGAGGCACGCATGGCTAAACCATGCATGCCTCTACCACGCAGCCTAAACCATGAATGCTTTACCACGCATACATTTACCACATCATTTTGTGGTAGAGGCATGAATGGTAAAGGGGTATGCGTGGCTAAGATCACAACCCCCCTCCACCCACCCTAAGCTACAAACTCCCACCCACCCCCTCCCCGCCCTGAGGTCCAAATACCCCAACCCCCTCCCAACCACCATGCTGCCCCTAACCCTTAACAAACACTACCTCGAGCCCTTCTCACCCCCTTGCGCTGTCCCTAAAACTGCCCCAACCCCTTCCACTGCCCTTAGGCCTAAAACCCAAACCCATATTTAAAAAAAAACTACCCCGAGCCCCCTGAGCCCTACAAACTACCCCACCCTTCCCTAAGCCCTAAAAAATACACTGACTACCCATTCCCCTCCCCTTGCCCTGAGGCCTAAAACCCTGTCCCTTAACAAACACTATCCCGACCCCCTCCCACCCCACGCGCTGTTCCTAAAACTACCCCAACTCCTTCCACTGCCCTTAGGCCTAATACCCTAACCCCAAATTTAAAAACTACCCCGACCTTCCCCCAGCCCTGAAAACTACTCTGACCTCATCCAGAACTGGAAACTACCTACGACACCCAGCCCTGATGACTACCTCCAACACCCAGCCCTGAAAACTATCCCTAACCCCCCAGGCCAGAAAACTAGCCCCAAACCTCACTGCACAGAAAACTACCCCTGAACCTCCAGCCCGGAAAACTACTCCCCACCCCCAGCCCAGAAAACTACCACGACTCCCCAGCCCAGAAAACTACTGCCAGTCCCCCAGCCCAGACAACTACACCCAGCCCAGACAACTACCCCCAGCCCAGAAAAATTTCGAGCAAAAGTTCATTTACAACGAAATAGCTCCGTTCTTTGAGAATATCCTGACATGGTATAGATTCATTGATGACATCTTCTTTATTTGGGAAGGAGAGGAGGTTGACCTAGATCAATTCTTGGAATGGATTAACCTATGCGACAATAACCTTAAATTCATTCCTAATAAAAGCAGGGATAAAGTGGAATTTTTGGATATATGGATAGAACACAGAAACGAACACATCGCAGTATCCCTTTACACCAAACCTTCTGCTAAGAACACGCTCCTCCATTACAGCAGCTATCATCCGTGCTGCCAAAAGGATGGGATCCCCTTCAGCCAGTTCCTACGTTCACGTAGGAACTGTACTGAGATGGGTGATTACAACAGACATGCTGATATTTTGAAAGGTAAACTACTCGCTAGGGGTATCCCAAAAGATTGGTGCGGGACTCTTATAAAAGAGCTAAATATTTCGATAGAGATATTATGTTCCGCTCTAAATCCAAGGTTGCAGATAACAAACTGGTCTGCGTAACTCGCCACTCTAATTTTAATCAGAAAATTCAGCAAGCGATCTACTCAGAATGGCATTTACTGAACCTTAGGGACGAGGTTCCTAAAATTCCTAAGCCCATATTTGCATTTCGACGCAATAGAAACCTCCGGAATTTCCTAGTTACAGCAAGGGTGAACAAAAAAGATACTTTTCTCCAAAGATCCATCATAGGTGACACCCCGATAACAGGCAATCACAGATGTGGCACGTGCCACGCCTGTGAACAAGCCATAACTGCCAACTCTGTGACGATCAATAGCAAAACTATCAATCTCAAGCACATGACCAATTGCAGGACCTCTAATGTAGTATACTGCATAATGTGTCCTTGCAAGTTGTTCTACATTGTGGAAACTGGCAGGGAAATCAGAGTCCGCATTGGTGAACATAAATCGAATATTCGTATAAAAAAAAACACTGCTCCCTTGGTTCAACATTGGATCCAATGTGGACACTCTGAAACGGATCTCCAATGGACAGTACTAGAAAAAATCGTGACACAAAAAGGACAAGATGCCCACAGAATCCGTAAGACTAGAGAGGTGTTTTGGATCTTCTTTCTCAATGCGGAAAAACAGGGTTTGAATGAACACACCCCCTGGGAACAAGTGATCTAGATCTCCATTGGGATTCTGCTGTCCATCTGTGTGAATAGGTGTACATGTCTGTATCTCCTTTGAACTTTTCAGCATGTCCTAGCTTTATTTAGCCCTGGTTATTCTGACATTGATCTTTTTCGGTTAGCGCTAGAAACCATCGCGACTTAAACTAGACTAGTTGATCGTTTTATCTTTCAAATATGAGAGGTATCTTTTCATTTTTTTGTCTTCTTACTATAAAGCAGGGTGTTTATATTTATTTCTTTACTTAGGCTTACCCTTTGTTTATCTCTTTTTTTCTCTTTCAATATGGCGACCATTTGCGTATCTCCCCACGCTTGGTCCCTGTCTTAGTCCTATTTCTAGTACCATGGCGGCATTACGAGGTAACGCAAGCGTCACATGTGCCCGGCGATCGGTATATATTCTGACTGGGCTCGGGGCTCATCCGTACTTCTACCTTCATAGTAGGAGAATTCTCCACGCTCCCGTACTCTTAGGACCGTTTTTGAAGCCCGCCCATCCAGCGTCTGCCCAGGACTGTTACCGACTTCCTGCTGGGACTCATTTTGACCTCGCTGCCATTAGGGTGGTGCGCGCCGCTGTCCTCCACTTTTGGAGGGGACTGCATTCGGAGTTGGCGCGGTACCTAATGATAGCCAGCTGTTCTCTGCACTTGGAGGTAAGAACTCTATTGTCCCGCATATGTATCCCTCCCTTGTTTACCTCACGGCCCTACGCAGAACTAGGTGTCTTAATCTATCTCTTTCGGACACTATCCCGTAGTTTGTTTGTGTGGTTTTGTTTCAGTCTTTAATTAACCAGGGTGCACTATTTACCGTATCCTTAGATCATGCTCCGTCTGGCTACTGGACGACCTATTCAGTTTGGTGAATGATAACCACCTATCAGGAGTTGTATGTGCATTTGCGGCACTTTATTCTACTTATTTTGCCAGGTATTGTTATTTTTTCTTAATCGTTTTTCTATTCAAGCGTCAGGATACGCTCATTACTATTTCATTCCTGTTTTCTTTTTTCATTCTCCAGATTTATTTGAGAAGTTAACTTCCATCTAGGAGGGAATTTCATAACCCCCCTGAGTACTGTTTTCTTGTAAGCAGTACATTACCTGTAATGACAAGTTTTTTCACCTATTGTTCCCTTCCTATTGCTTTAGACTTAATATGGTTGGTGAAAGCACATATGCTGTATCTTTCGAGCACTTGCTTCTTTCTTATTTTTTCTGAGGATTTTTCTGGTATTTCTTCTGTCTTTTTCTTAAAGTACATTCCTTTATATATTTCTATACTATTATTTCTTTATCTTGACTTGGATCTTTATGATATCTTGGCTAGATCCGGGTTTTAACCTATAATTGTGTATTCTCTGTAATAGCTACGGGCCTCTGATTACACATGTTGTTTCCTGCATGTTGACACGCATAGAAACACCGGAATGATTCTACTTATTTTATTAGCTTCTTGTATCCTGTTCTTGAAGTCGGTTGGAGTTATTTGCTCCAGGGGATGTATTCATTTTTCCCTTTTTTCTTTGTAGCCACCTTCGAAGTACCTCTATCAAGAAGGGGCAGCGACTGCGCATTTGGCAGCCGGATCCATATTTGTATTCATTCTTTCCCCCTACTCCACATCTTACCTTGTTGCTTTCACTCTTTATTTCTCCTGTGCCCTGAGGAAGGTGAAAGCTGTATTCAGCCAAGCACCGAAACGCGCGTCGGCACCGCGAAGGACAGAAACCATTTAGTGGCATCATTCTTTTCACCCTGTGAATATTTCCCCACTACTTGACCAATGCTTCTGGTTTCTGAGGAGTAATTTACATTTGACTTTTAATTGTTTGTGAGTATGCAGAATGTATGGGAGTGACTGTTGATGCAGAATGTACCTGTTAAGGTGTTATTTTTATTGTATTGTTTTATGTTGGGAGTATGGTGGGTAGATTGTGTGTTTAACTTTGAACTATCTTTTGGCATTATCTGTATATATTTATGTCAATGTATTGTTGTTGATTTGATTTCCTACAAAAAGTGACAAAATCATTTTTCTTTATGTCTCTAAATAATTATTTAAAAGAATAAAACCATTTTTATATTTAATTAAGTGGTATGTGTTGATGTTTAGACTTGTAATTGTCTTTAGTTGACAGGCTATCCATCTAGGTAGCGCTTCTCCCCTGGACACTTCATACCGACTATATTATCCAAAGACGCTTTACGTCCTTTTATTATTCTTAGGCAGGTGACACCTCTCTCCCTGTGGAGTTGCTTTGTATTCTAATCCCATCACCCAGCCCAGAAAACTACCCTGACCCCGAGCCGAGAAACCTACCCCGGATCACCAACCCAGAAAACTACCCCAAGCCTCCCCAGCCCAGAAAACTACCCCCAGCCCAGAAAACTATCCAGCCCACCTCCACTTACCTCACTGCAGCGCTCTTCCTGGCAAGATCTTCCTGCTTCTGTCCCTGCTGCCTGCAACAGCCAGCAGCAAGACCACGCACTGCCTTAACCACACATGTGCGTGGTTAAGGCATATGCGTGGTTAAGGCAAGCGTAGTTGAGCTTACATAGTCAGAACACATGTGTTCCAACTGTTTCCCGCTCAGTGTATTTCATCCTTGAACATAATGTACAGTGCTGCTATAATAGACTTAAGAAGAAATGTGCTTGCAACCAGAACACTTTCTGAGTATGTTATTATGTACGTGTAAAATATGTTGAAAGTCACTTGCCTAAACAGATTTCAAGTTTAAACGTGAAAATGTAAAATGGAAGCTTTTGTTAACGGTCCCTGTTAAACCTCACTACACTTCGACGCTACATGAAAAAAACCACTGAAATGCATCAGCTATAGTTATTGCAAGAAACAATGACTTGTGCCCTAAAGTAACTTTAACTCGCACCTTTGCCACGCACAGCTAATCACCTTACATATTACATCACTCTTGACATGTTCTATGACATCATTATCATTGACAATATCTTGCAACATCTGACATGACAACAATGACGACAACACTGTGCCCTCGTTACATAAAGGGGTAAACTCAAAAATCACCGGGACCTGGGTATAGAACAGTACAATAATGGGTGATCCCAGTAAAGGTACATTCAACAGTGTATAAAAAATATATAAACAAAGATTTTCACAAACTTCAAAGAAAACGTATATATATATTGCAACAGTGTTATTTAATCACACTGAACACATATTGATTGCAAAAACACTTTAAAAAGCTGCAAGTGCCAGAGGAAAAAAGGGGGGGAGAAGAAGTAGGGAAAAATCAGTGATTTAGGTGAGGGTAACGTGGTACGTGAAGTTAGAGTAGTGTGCACATCACATCATTTAGCCAAAAGCTTCACAATTACATTAGTAATATGTTGTATTCTATAGCCATGCATAGGAAGCAACGTAAAACACAGTAAAACAATTACTGTTGATTATACTGGCAACATATGAAGTGTCGATGTTTCGACCCCAAACTGAGTGTAGGTCCTTGCAATCCTTACAAAGGGGGTCTTCTTCAGGACTGTAGTGATGGGGGGAGGAGTGGAGGGCACCGTGAAAAGCCCCGATCGGGGAGGCTGGTGAAACAAGTCGGGCTCGAGGGCTCCAAACAAAGGAGAGTGGAAAAACACACTTGGAGGGTGAATCAAAGTAATAATGTCCCTTCCACCATATTCGCTTAAATGAGAACCAGATTCCTTGGTTTAACTCAAGTAGTATTAATCTGTCAGTTAAATGAATTCCAGAGTCAACCCTTTGTCACCACAATCGCGTTAACGGGAATGCTGTGAAAGCGACTGATGGCGCTGCGGTGCAGAATCGCTACTCGCCGGGGATGCTCTGTGTAATGGAAGGGATCATCCCCGGCGAATAGCGATTCAGAGATCCCTGTGAGATAGTACCTTTATTTGCATAGTCGTCCCCATTTTTTAAGCTGATTGTTATTGCTGGTTTTTTAGGTCTGAACATAAGAGCTCTGCTGTCCAGGTTGCATATTTAGTGCTCTTGCCCCTAAAACATGGTAAAATAGGCTAATTCATAACTGACACATTTAACTTTACAGTTAGGCCATAGTATATGGGGCAGGAAAATACATTAATGGCATGGAAAAGTTAAATGCCACGTGTTTACTGTAGCGTTCACTGTGCCATCCCATTAGAGTGGCAAAAAAAACATTGCTTCAGGCCTACCTATGTAGCCTTTCTCCCCTATCGGAAAGCATGTCAAAATAACCTCCTTTTGATGGGAAAGAATCCTATTGTTAAACATTAAATTAGTCACTCCTAAGTTTGCCTTGTAGACCACAAGGTAGGTGTAGTAATTGAATAACCTGTTTCCCTTATGCTAACCTGGCACTAAGGTTACATAATGTTCAAGTTTGTACTGCCAGGGACTGTTGCTCATTCCTTGGAAGCTGTGGAGATGAACGGTCAATAAACTGAAGGTTTCCTCACTTAACATGTCCAGTGTGGTCACTTCAGTAGGGCACTTAGTATGTAAGTGGCATGTGCAAGAATTCGGTGTTGGCATGTACCTACAGTGACTACCCTCCAAAGCTATTTTCACTGTTAGGGCTTTAGCTGTCCTAGGAGAAACACTAAATATCCGATAAAATAATGAGCCTGCTACGTTTGGATTGGGATAAACTTAAGATGCCATGAAACAACTACTTTAAAAAAAAAATTAAACATCCAATTCAGTGATGAAGTCAGATTTTTAGTAAATGTTTAGAAAAAGTAACTTTTAAAAAGTTATACTTTGTCTCCCTGAATTTCCAGTAACATTAGCCTGCTGACAACTGGACCTGCAAATGCTTCCTCTTAATGCCGTTTTGTAAACTATTCCCAGAGAAGAAACAATATCTTAGGCCTGAGACCTGGGTGTAGGTGACACACATCTGCTCAGGAAGAGCGGCAGAGGAAGGTTCAGGAATGGAATTAATTTGAAAGGGCCAAGGGTGTGGCCTGTACATTCAAAGTTAAATGTAATGGGGGCCTGGGGAAGAAAGGAACTTGGCCCTAGGTAAAATGTAGCCAGTTTGACAGTAACCTAGTGGGAAGGGGAGCTGATCCCAGAACCAGGTTGATGTAGGTGTGGAAGATGAGACTGCTCACATCCATAAACAAACCCCTTCTGGCATACAAGCACTCTCCATGTTGGATTTGCCCCAGAATAATGCACTGTGGAATAGTTCGAGATAAGGCAACATTGTGTGAAGCTAATTGGGAAGGTTTGCCCTTTGGAACCTTTCCCTAATTGGTTATAGAGTGTCTAGGAATCATCCTTACACACAGCTCATCAGAACACTAAGAACAAAAGAGGAATGGGTCTGTTGTTTGAGACCTTGGTGGAGACCTGCAGGCTTGGATTTGTTCCCACCTTTACCCAGGAATAATATGTGTATTACAAGGGTCAGTTGGTTGACTTCCAGTGTGGTTACAGGGACACAGCAAGTTGCAAGAGGCCTTTTTCCTGAAGTTTCCAGCTGACCAGTAGAAACTAGACCTGAACTGCTCTCTGCTAGTCTGAGTCCTGGCACGTAGGTATTGTACCTGATTTACTGGGAGCTTCAGTCTTAGAAGTGACCAAGAAGAGTTCCCTAGAAGTGCTCCATAAACTCACATTTTTAGACTTCCAAGACCTCCTGTGCATCAGAAGATCCTCATTCCAAAAGTGTCTGAGTTCAAAGGGATTTAATCCAGTACGGCATCAGGCTAGTCCTGCTGGATGTATTTTAGCTCCATAAGAAAGACTAAGTCCGAAGGGAGTACTTTTGACCGGGTGTAGATGTGAAAAAAATCTGTCTAATGCTAAGATTTTGGCAGCCATGAAATTTGAATTTTGTCCACTGTGAGCTTTTCCTGCCAAGACTAATGGCTTCAGCAGGACCTCATCCAGCAGCTGTCCAGTTGGGAGAGGACTTCAGTGGACCCAGCTTGCAACCTTGCCCCGCTGCAGGATTATGACTTCCTTTTCCTTTTCATCCACTAATTTATATTTTGGTGGATAAAAGCATTGCAGCCAGGGTGACGGAGTAATTTACTCCGTTGCCTTGACTGCATCTCCGCTCATCAAATCATGAAATTATCTCCATGCCGGTGGTCATTTCTTAAAGCATTCCCAGGAACTTCCATCATAGCACTTCCTGTCAATGCTTTTTGAAGTTTTGGTGCAGACCTCTGTCAATATGATGGAGCCCTGCACCAAATAATGTTCTAAAAAGTGCCCCGCCTTGCCATGGAAGTAATCTCCCATGATGAGGAGGGCATTCTTTGTTTGTTAATGCCCCTTACCACCAGAGTTTGCCCGCCGGTGACAGACAGTAAAAAACAGCTATATGTCCACATATTCTAATTAGTTGGTAGGATATAAAACCAATTGCCGCCCATTCAGCCTTTTTCAATGCACCATGGGCTCTAGAGGGAGCAGCAGGAGAATACCACATAAAGTTACAATAGAATATCTTGTACTGCTAAACATGATCATATTTCGTCTGTATCATGAGCAACTATGCTTTCTAGTTACCTATGTTTTTAATTTATTTTTATATTCTTCATAAGATTCTCAATTTGAATGACAGGTAAATGGTCCTCACTGTCACTATGTTTGTTACTTCTTGTCCCCTTTCTGTTTTGTTTCAAGTCTCTTTCCTCGGACTACCACACGGGTTGGAGACTTATCTGCCCCTTGAGCGCCCATGCCAAGGACAGCTGAGGTATGACACTCCACTTTTGCAGCTAAGTGTCTATTTCGGATGACTGATATAGTGGTCTGATGACTGGCATCCACATTTTAGTTCCTCTACTGCCAAAGTTTGCCTTGGTGGTATTGATCTTCTACAGAAATAGAATTTAATCCTGTGATGATTCAGTTTGATCGTATGCCTGAGTAATAGGCTCGTATTGATATCTAAATACCTCTGCCCTTAAAACTCTACAAAGTTTATTGTCTGATTTCATGTGTCTCCACAGGTACTACCAGTGAACCCACCACTTCTGGAAATCTATGGATCACTGGTTTTGTATAAAAGAATATATATTTTGCTTGGCTAAAGACATGTGGCTAACACTGTAGCTAGTTTTAGTTCACTTTACTGTTTGCAATGCGCCCCTTACCACTCTCTCAGACTCTCATTGGGTATTTAGTATATGCACACTTAGTATACAAAACATCCCTGAACTCCTCCCTCTCAGTGAGGGGGTTATAGCCTGCACCATGACTAGGCTTCATGGTGCGAGGAGGTTTCCCAATGATGAAGCATGCCACCTCTGGTGGGTGAGGCAAACCACCCTTTAAAGGGATTTCTTTTGAGACTTGTGTTGATTCCTACAGCCAAATTATACTGTTTAGACCCGAGGGCACATTTGTGTTAAAAAAAAAAAAAAATGAACTAAATCTACCATACCATAACATCATGGGAGGACTGCTGCAACATGTTCAGGGTGTGATCTGCACCTGTGATAAATGTATAAGGCTCCTTTACAGGCAGGCGGGTGGCCATTTCTTTTGCCTGTGCAGTGCCAAGCAACAGCACTTTGTTACAGGACAGTCTTTAATAAATAACAAGAATCAAGAAACACATTAGGAGATTTCCAGCAGTGGACCAGCATATAAATAGATGAAAACTTTTAAAAGGAGTCAAATTAACATTTTCAATTAACCTTCTTTTTATTGAGACGAAGACCCAAGACTGTCAAATGAGTCCAGTTTGTTCAAGATTGGCAGCATTCCGTAGGTAACATCGTTTTAGTATATTAGGACGTTGTTTACATGTAGCGCTATGAAATGGTTCTGAGTTGCTATCTTAAGTCTGTGTCTGGGGCCCTTGAGGCACATGCTGCATGCCAGCAGACCAACTGCGAGGGTTTAGAGCAGCAGTGTTGGGTACCCTGTATGTATGTCAAGATCAGAATACTCTTACTTGGTTTGGACCCGCATGAGGGGTTCGTATAGAGCACCTTAATATAGGGTATTATCTTGCCACCGAAGCCCATGAGTCATAGCACTGAAACTGCTCTTGATTGTTCAGGCATCATGCAGTCCAACACATGGAAAATGCAACTAATATTTGGGAATATGCTTCTGCCTCGTACAAAGCTGCTCTGAGGGGATATGGCCCCTGTAATGACAACTTCTAGAGGAGGTTTCAGCCAGGTTGTACTGTCTTAAAATATTTGAAAAAAATCTGCTGCATTAATGTGATTTAAAAGCAGAAAGCAGACAGTGTATTTTCATTTACATTTTATGATTCTTCTAGACACTTCCCTGAGGATCTTTTGTGAAAATGCATGTTTTGGTTTTTGTGTGCATGTAGATGTTATTTTCTGTTTGCATATTGGCAGGAATACACACATTTTGCAGTTTGAAATCCAAAGTGTTGTAAATATCTGGTATTGATATTCACCAGTTTAACCATACTTGAATTATTTTCCTCAGAAAGATAAAAGACTGAATTAGCTTTGTCAGGGACTCAAACAATTGAACTATATGTTGCAGCAGTCTTAAGGGATCTCAATAAACGAATTTCGTTGTGAGCGCTGCATCGCCAAATGCGATGCAGTGTGCGCAACGAAATTCGTTTTATTTATTTAAATGTTTACTTACCTGTATTCGGCCGTAATCCGTGGTTTACTACCCCCCACCCTGCCCCTCCCCCGCCCCACGTCACCGCCCGGCCGGCACTCCTATCACGGACCGCTACTGCATGGTACCCATTAATGTCCAAGACTTAGAACCATGGTCTTACACCACGTCTCACAAGGCTGAGGCTCTACATCCATGGCTCACAACCTTCAAGATGAATAATACTAAGTCAAGGCCTGAAGGATGATCCAGCAATTAAGGTCTTGTTTTAATTAGTATGAGGACAAGAAAAAGGCTATGATTTAATACATAAATGGAATTGAGGCAATCACATACAGATGACCTGGAAACTGAATGAAGAGAATTCAGTTACATCGAAATGAAATGTCTGAAATGCTGCTACAGCATACACAAGACTATGAATATGTAGGAAGGTATACATGTTCTCAACCCATAAAGCATTTACAGGATAGAGCGCTATCATGTAACTAGTGTTATCATTATAGTTTACTTTCTTTCTTCAATAATATATAATGATGCACCAATTCCAAAGACAAGCTTTAAAAAACTAAAACCTTGGCAATGCTGTATGCAAAACAAATATTATTTTTCTGTTGTGCATATCATAGCTTTGGAAGGCCTGCCAAGGAGCCAGGAACTGCATTTAATAGGGCCCTCTTGGAACCTACTAGACATGCCCTCCCATGTGGTCCAGTTAGCTACGAGACTGCAAAAGACACCCATCCAATGACATTAAGAATGACCAAGGACAAGGAGACAGAGAAAAACAAGAAACACATGGGTATAGAGAGAAAAATAGAGAGAGAGAGTGAGTATTAGAGATGGGCTGGGACAAAAACAAGAGAAGAAAGAGAAAGATAGGGAGTAAAGAAGTCAGACAAAGACAAGAAGATTTGAGAAAATAAAGAGACAGGGGGAGGCTGAGAAAACAAGTATATAGAGACAGGAAGAGGCAGAAAGGAGAAGAGGGAAGGAGAGACAAGGGACAGAGAAAATGCATGGAAAGGCAGAGAGAAGATGAAGTGAAGAGATAAATCAGGCGAGACATGGAGAAGCAGAGAGACAAAAATGAAATGAGAGAAAAACAGTGAGATAGATAAAAGAAGAGGCAGAAAAAGAAAAGTGAATGTAGATGAAAATAGGGAAAGACAGAGAAAGGTGGAGAAAGAGCAGAAAGAACAGGGGGATAAAAAAAAATATGGGAGTCCTGAAGGTCAGAAACACAGGGAAAGACAGAGACAGGTTTAGACAGAACTGAGACAGAGTCAAAAGATGGAGAGAGACAAAGGACAAGAAGAGAAAGGCAATGCTGGGAAAGACAAGGAGTGACAGAGGAATGAGGCACACAGAGAGACAGAATGCGAGAGAGATAGGGAAAGAATGTTATAGAAGAAGCAACAGAAAGAGAGAAAGGGAGAGAGAAAGATATGCCTAAAGAATCATCAGGAAGAGCTAACAACAGAGAGAGGGCAAGGAAGAAACAAGCCTAGATATGAGCAGATATCTACCTATCTCTAACTGTTACTATATGTCTGCAGCTCTGTTTTTGCCCACATATGTTTCTGTGTTGGTGCCTGTATCTATATCTAGCTATCTCTCTGGCTATCCGTCACTAACTATCTCTGTATATCAACCTGTCTTCATCTAGCTACCTGTCCATCTATACATACATACATACTTGCATACATACATACATACATAGTTACTACATGCTTGGGTGATTTTTTTCATAAATTGCAGTGGTGTAAAACCCCATATTTCATACAGGGAGCAATGACATGAGAAATATTTCACAGTTCCTTGTGTAATACAGGTTTCATAGTCATAATAACAGACCCAAAACAACTCTCCAAAGCTTTCCCACTGGCAGGACCACTAGAATTACAAGGCCCTACTATCTAAATTATGTAGATAAAAAAAGTTGAATTAAGCTGCACATTTTGGCAGTGTTATTTTCATCCATTTGAGCTAGAAAATGTTTTGTGTAACCTAAAAATCATGCTAAATTACGTTATGTTCTAAATTTTTATAAAGCACAAACATTTACCCGTATGTGCCAAGGCGCTAGCTCAGTGAGAATAGACAGAAGCCCTAGTAATGCATGCAGCTTGTCAGAGGGGTGCTCCTGGAGCGGTGGTGCCCATTACTTTTACTTAGTAAACAGCCATGTTTTAGTCCCTTCATAAACATGAGCAGGTTTGAAATGTTTCTGATGTTGGGGGGGAAGGTTCCATTCATTGGCCGTAGTATTGACAAACCAACTACCTCCCCAGTTTGTATGTCTGAACCTTCGAGTCTCCAGCTTTCGGGCCCCTAGTGACCTCAGATTTCTCCCTGGATTATACCATTTAAGTGATTGTTTCAGGAGCTCAGGACCATCCATGAAGAACCTTATGGGCAAGGCAGAGAGATCTGATCTTAGTTTACGCCTAACTTGCAACCAGTGAAGATCTTCAATCACCTGTGCGAATGATTTGTGTTGGGGGATTCCTGTCAACATCTGGCAGTGACGTTTTGTAGGACCCGAAGTTTGTTTAAGTGTTGATGCTACATATTAAGGTACATGGCAATAGAGTAATCTATTTTGGCTATAACTAATGCCAGAGTCACTGTCTTTTGGGCATTAGCTGGGATAAAAGGGAAGATATTTCTGAGCATTCCTAGAGTCTGGAAAGCGGAGGAGGTAACTGCTCTAACTTGTGGCCCAAACGGATAGTATTCTATCCATTACCGTTCCAAGGTTCCTGACTTTAGTCACTGGAGTGGGCAGAGCCCCCAGTTCTGTTGGCCTCCAAGATGACACCCAGATGGAAGGGTTGTTTCCAAACAGGATAACCTCTGTCTTCCCTCAATTAAGTTTCTGGCAGATAAGGTTCATCCATTTGTCAATAGCTGCCATACAATTGTGGAAATTAGCAGCAGCTGAATTGTTGGCGAAGGACAATGCGACCACAATTTGTGTGCTGTTGGCATATGAGGTGAGATCCAGCCCAAATGGTCTTATCAGTGTGGGCAAGGGTGTTACATACATTTTATTCAAGGTTGGGCTGAGTGCGGATCCCTGCAGAACCCTACATGGCAGACTAAAAGGTTTTGTTACATAAGGATTCATGGCTACCAATTGTTTCCTATCAGTAAGTAAGGATTCTAACAATTTCAGGGCTTCCCCGTTGATATCGACCTCCAGGAGACGGTTGACCAGGATCTTGTGGTTGACCATATCAAAGGCTGCTGATAGGTCTAGGAGTACTAGGGCCACATTGCCACCTTCATCAACTATTGCTCTGATTTCTTGAGTAGATTTGATCAAGGCTGTTTCGGTACTATGACCGCTTCTGAACCCAAATTGTGTGGAATCTAGCAGCTGGTTGACAAATAAGAATTGGGCCATTTTGCTGGTTGATTACCTTTTCTATTACCTTAGCTGGGAGGAGTAGGCGAGAAATGGGTTGATAGTTGTTTGGATTTTTAGGATTTAGATTAGACTTTTTCAGTAGGGGGCGGATAGGTGCTTCTTTCCAAAGGGAAGGAAAATTACCTGATTCCAACATGGAATTAAAGATGGTAGTCAGGCCGATTGCCACAGTATCCTTGGCTAGCTTTATGATTTTTGGAGGACAGCGGTCCATAGGTGAGCCTGATTTAGTGGCTGCATTAATAGTAGCGAATTCCAGGGTTGAGAGAGGAGAGAAGTTGATTAATTGGTGCAAGCCTCGGCTGGAATTAATTGCTGTACTTCTCCCATAGGGGTGGCCTTCTTTTGTTCACACTTAACAACCTTGTCCAAGAAAAAGTTGGCCAACGTATCACAAAAGGCTTGGCTGTAATTTTCTTGATCATACCGAGGGGCAGAGACCAGATTGGACACTACTTCAAAGAGCTCCTGCGATGAGCTTTTCGCTGCTGCTATTTTATGCTTTTAGTAGGTGCTCTATTCCCTAATCATTAGAGCTTTATATTCATTCAGACATACCTTGTATTTTTCTTTTTCGATTTTGTCACAATTTTTTCTCCATTGTGTCTCTTGCCTTCTGCAAGCTGGCTTCTGAAGCTTTTGGTTTTTGGTGCACAAAGGGTCTGAGGGCTTTCCTCTGCACAATTTTAACATTTTAGGAGGTTCAGAGATTGATATGGATGAGTGGATCCATTCTGTGCATTTGGTGGAAGAGTCGTCTGTGTTTTCTGAGAGAGGGGCATTGTATCTTGTAGCAATTTATGTGGCAAACATGGTAAATCTATAACTATGTGGTAAAGCCTGCAGCCATGTAGTTGCAAAAATGAACAGGCTCTTTCCATTCCCCATTGTTTTACTAACACTTTATTCATGAACCATAAATCCGAACATTTTAATTCCAATCAGTGCCTGTTGTTAAATTAATTCTGATTCAAACAGATTTCTCCAACTAACTACCCAAACTATATGGAGGGTTACATGTTTGACATAGTCCTTTATTGCCATTGCAGGGTTCTGGTGACATTTACAAGCCACTCAACCTCAATCCCAATATTGGACCATATTACACATTTAACCATAGGCTTCACTGAGTGTGCCAGCGAAAGGAGAGAGCAGAACTGCTCAAAATCTTTGAAAATATGGAGTATTTCTGCTCTCCTCCTTTCATGCAATGCAATGTAGGAACTGTGCTTGTTGCCATGCGTTGTGTGAAAGTTTAGTAATTGTGCCCCTAAGTATACACAAATCACCATCTGCCCCAGCCAACATCTGTGTTCTGGGCATAATTTGCCTTCTGATCTTAGACCTGCAGGGACAGCAGTCTTGGTCTATTCATATAGCAAGGTACAAAAGATACAGAGAGATGTTTGAAATAATTTCCTACCAGCCTCATCCAATACATGCACTGCAGTCTGAATTGATTACTCAGTGCTTAAAGCCCAATCAGGAGGGTATTTCTCCAGTGTTTAAGGGCCAACTTCTCCATATTTAGTTTGGAGATCAGACCACCCTTTTGTTTTTGTTATGGGGGACATATGGAGTTTTTGAAAATTTCTGCAAATCACCTCTACTGTCTTTTGTCTGGGGATCAACTGAATTATTGTTTCAAGGCCCTGAGATGGTGTCTGGAGCGATGAATGTACTGATGGCGAATATAGATAATTGGGAATTCATTGTGTATGGTGAATGAAAGTTAAATACATGGATGCTTAATTGTAGGTCATGATTGGATGGATTGTGGAAGCCCCCTGGAATGGGACATTAGTGAAATAGCTTTGCCTTTCAGCGCACATTTCTGGATGCATGAGGCTCCCTCTGCTTACTGCGATTGTGTGACACCACTTTGTTTTGGCATTTCTGTTTGCTTACTTTATCTCCTAGAGCTCGGAAGTGACTGCAAGGTGACATGTTAGAGATATGTAAAAAATTCATAAAAAACAAATCATTATGCCCTGTGAAGGATCAGAGGACTGTTTAAAGTAGCCCTCATGGTAAACTATGGCAAACGAAGATGCCATTTAGGGTGACCAGATGTTGGGGATTTGCTTGGATAGTGCCTTTTTTTTATTACATCTCTCCTAGCGTCCTGACATGTTTTACTAAATGAAATACTTCTGGTTTTGTTAGGTTGAATGAGCACAAGCATGACATGTATCACATCGAGCCCAACTGCACGTTCAGGATGAAAGGATGATATGTATCCCTCTAACACCGCCCTTCCAAGATTCCTAGGTCTATGTGTAACTAGCTGCTCCCGCCTAGGTTTTCTTTTTGCATTCTGTGGCTTCTAGTCTTGCTTTTACCAAAGATAAAACAAGGAATACAAGACCCACAATGAAAAGAGAAACACTTATGTGGACCATCCAGGCAATGCTGGACCCAGTAAATATAGCAGCTAGGCTACAAGCAAAGATACTGCATTTTCTTACCATTGCTGCAAAAGAAGGGGTAAAAGTCAAGCATGTCAAACAGTTTGTGTTTTGAGGCAATCAAATTGCAACAATGTTTTGTTTCATGCTATGCTTACCAAGTGTGAGATTGTTGGTGAAAATGGTGAAATGTGAGCACACAAAACCAGATCAGGTAACATACTATTCCAGGCTCAGCAGATCCCCATAGCCCAGACTCACTTACAACCCCATATGTCTGTGCTGAAATGAGCAATTTTAAAGTAGAGCCCCATTTCTCTTTTAGTTTTGATCACCACAAAAATAACAGTAATAGCAATATCTCTGAAGCTATATGAAACCATCGTGCAATAGCAGTGACTCGTCTTTGTATTTCTATGCTAGCACGTACTGACTGTCCTGGTTTTTTGTTTTTAAAGCCTGGCCACCCTACAATCACCAGAAATAAAATGCGGCCTATGCCCCACTGAGAGAGTCTAAAACAAGATTATGACAGGTGAACACTGCATACTAGTGAGCTTCTAAGCAAAATTACGAGCCCCAGCACTTATTCGTTTCCAAATTAAGCACTGAATCCAGCAAATATCTCAGATTTGAGTTGCTACACTTGTATAGCTCTACACAATACGTAATAGCTTCTGAGCACTTCGTGAAGATAGTGCTAATTTAACAAACAGCAGAGTAAGCCGTGGTGGGACTGAACTTGGCTAACCAGCTCAGTGACACTACCTGCCACTGCAGGTTGTAGTGGTGAGAAAGTAGGTGTGAGCAAGCCACTTAAAGTTCGAGCCAGATACGTGTTGTAGCTCAGCTCAAGTTCATCTTGGACCTTGAACTCAAAACAAGACTTTTAATATGGCTTCTGCCTGTTTCCCATGTTCTAAGCCCAGGCACCAAGAACTAAAGTCGAAGTATTAACTTTTGCTGTAAAACAGTAGATAAATTCTTATATAGAGACTAAATTGTACAAAATATGGGTAAATCCCAGCTTCATTTCTTGACCAAATTGTGAGGTCCCAGATAAAGATTTGTTTCAACATGCCACCTTTATTTTTATCATCACATATGACAATACCTTAAAATAGGTGAGTTCAGGATGTGCACTGTACAAAAACCTATTGTGTTTGATTAAATGGGCTTCAATGTTGCTCCACATATAATAAGAACAAACATCATAATTAACTTGCCTCTTATTGTTAAGTAATGGCACTGTCCTCTTTGAGAGAGACAGAAATATTTATAAGCTGAAATTTTTAAACTATGGGCAGATTTACAAGCCCCTTGCGCCGCCGTTGCGTCACTTCTGTGACGCAGTGGCATCGTAAACAATGCGCCAAGTTGCGACATATTTACAACGTGACGCATCTAGGGAAACGCATCACATTGTAAAGCCCTGCGCTACATTATACCTGCGTCAGGTATAATGTATGCAGGGTGGGCATTCCGTCGCAAGAAAGCCTCGTAAAAGTGACGCAGTGAAATCTACAAGATTTCACTGAGTTAATTTTACGACGCTGCTGAGTCAAAACCATACGCCTGCTTGAAGCAGGCATAAAGAGTGACGCAGCATGATAGGTATGGGCCGCCCCTGAGCATTGCTGGAGTTGCGTCGTGCTTGCGACACGACTCCAGCAATGCGCTGCCCTTAGGACAGAAGATGCGACACGCATCTGTCTATCCTTGCGCCACGGTGGGCCGCATTGTAAATGCGACGCATCCGTGGTGGCGCAAGGGTATTTCTGCGTGTCGCATCTTGACTTGCGCATCCCTCTTAATATGCAGAGATGCGCCAGTCCTTGTAAATCTGCCCCTATCAGTTTTAATAAATGCCGCTCAGTGCAGGGATATAATCTGATATTTTAAAGGGAAACTCTTTTGATTTCCAGAATTAGGAATTAACATTGAAGCATTAACCATTGATGTAAAACAGACAGATAAGAGGAACAGATTCATATCTAGCAGGGGAATTCCACAGTGTGAAACGATGAAACATGGGAACAATCCCAACTTCCCCATTTGAGCAAACTGTGTGACTCTAGGCAAATATTTTATTTCCCTGTGACGCCTTTTTCTTCATTATCATATATGAGAATACCTTCAAATTTGTGAGTTTAGGATGTGCATAGTACACAAACCTCTTGTGTTTAATTAATAAGCCATAATGTTGCTCTACTTATAATAAAATAGGCACACCTGATAACTGAATATAGCCTCTTAGTGTTCACTAATGGCATTGTCATCTTGGAAGGGTCAGTATTTTTTTCAAGTTAAAGTTTAAAAACTATCAGTTTTAATAAGTGCTTCTCACTGTAGTGATTTAAATCTGATATTTTAAAGGTACAAGGGAAATGCTTCTGCTTTCCGGAATTAATAAAAATGTAAGCCAGGCCATTCATCTTTGATGTAAGACAGGAGAGAAAGAGATTCCCTCCTAGTTGCTAATTTGAATTGCACAATGGGAAACTATAAAACTATAGACCAATCACCGCTTCCATGCTTGACAAATTGTGTGTCCTACGCAAATATTTTATTTCTCCGTGCCCAGTTTTTATTCATTGCCCCAAATCAGAACATCTTCAAGTATGTGAGTTTAGGATATGCACATCCTCTTGTGCAAAAATCTCGTATTTGGTTTAATTCACTGTGATGTTGCTCCACGTATAATAAGAATCTAAGGCATATAAAGGGCACAAATGGCAACTGGCTTAATGCTTAGTGTTCACTAATGCAATTGTCATTTGGGTGAGTTTAAAACCATCGGTTGTACTAAATGTCTCTCAATGCAGTGATCTACTCTGATATTTCATGGTGAAACGCTTTTTGAAAAAGCTTTTGAATCTTGAAGAGATATTATCATATTTTTACATTGCTGCAACGTTTACATGGCAGATATTTTCATGGCCCTTTGCTTGTGCACGGGCTTGTTAGAGCCAAGCCAGACCCCTTGTTCTGCTCTGGCAGGCGCTCCCTAGTAAATTACTGGCTCACCCACCTCTTATGAGAAAGGGTCCTTTCTCCTTTTATGCGTATACAACTTACTTGCAGTGCAGCAGAGGACCCTTGCTCACTCTTTGTACAGTACTGAGGGCTGCTGATTCTTTGTCCGGCTGGAGAACCCATAGCTATCCTGGTCCCTGGTGCTGCAAACAGTATCCTGCAGATGGAGAGCAGCGTTTTGCCAATATTACGATGCCAGATTCTGTAGAAACAAAGGACCTCAGGCCCCGAGATCGGCAGCTCTGAAGCTCTGTCTATGCCAGCAGAATGCAATCCTGTAATGGCACATACTACATGGAGAGACAGCTCTGGCAGTGGCCGGCTGGTGCATGCTGCAAATGCTGGCCACATAACAGGTGCATTGCAAGCAGCAGCACAACTGGCTCCTACACTACATGTGAAAGAACTTAAGCTGTTTCCTGAGCGGTGCAGCACACATGTACAGACACCCGTGAACTGCTGGAAGAGTGAAGCAAGGGGAAGGAAGGACACGCCCCATAGCCCTGGGCCCTCCTATACTTCTCTTATGAACTTATAGACGATTTCAGAGGGAAATGTCACATGTGTGACTGCACCGACCCTCAACTCTCCTTGTGGACAAGTCCCTGCACAGCCTTTAGTCCAGCCAGAGTGCAATCTGCAATGCACAGCATTCTAAGAGCAGTCCCAAATGACAATAATAATGTGGGAAAAAACGAAAAAACAAAGGCAAAGCATCCACAATGATGCCCTCCTTCTTCAACTTCTCAAGTTCATTGTGCATGGACTACCTTAATGCTAAAGGTACACTGCGCACCTTACACGTTACAGGAGTGGCATCAGCTCTCAGAGTGATTTTATGCGTATAACCTAAGAGACAGCCTAACTTTTCACTAAAGACCTGTTCAAACTCACCACGCAAGTCACCCACCTGATCAATCATCAAAGGTTCAGTGACAACAACCACCTGGAACCAAAATTACTCCCAGATCTGCTTGATGAATCCAGCTGACAATACTATCTCCGCTAGAGGAGACATAAATCTTCCCCGCAGTCAGTCTCCCTTTGTACTCAATATCACCCACGAAGTAACCATATAGTTTTATGGGCTGGCCACTATAGGCAAGAGGTTTGATGTCAGGTTTAAAAACCTTCACTTTCCCTTTCAACGTTGTGTCAAAGAAGTTTTTAGGAGCTAAATAATTTTTTTCCCCAGAATCAAAGAGCATATTGATGGCATAGCCATTCACCTTAAGATTGTCAACGGGGCTCTTACCCTTGTTCAGGGCAACCTGAAGTAGCACCTCCCCGCAGTGTAACTCATCACAATCCGAATCACTCTCGTTTTGTAAGCAAATTTATTTCACCCCTTACTCTTCTTGTTTTTCTGTGCCCTACAAGCTTTTGCTAAATGGCCTATTTTCCCACAGCTGTGACATTTGGAAGTTAAGGCAGGACAGGACTTATCATTAGCCAAGTGGCCAACCATATCACCAAGGAAACACTTTCCCATAAAGCCCTTCTTAGATTTAAGAGTCAAAGGCGTATGATTAACAGGTTCTGTTTGTTTTAAGGACGTTTTTGTCACACTCTGTACCTTATCACTCGAAGTACCATTCTCTTTCTTCATGACTTCTATACAGGCAAGAGAATGCTCAATTCGTTTTGCGATTAAGATAACCTCATCTAATTTTGGGGCATCTTTTTGCCACAACTCATCCTTAATCTTCTCTACGTTGCAACCCAAAATGAATTGGTCATGAATACGTTCTTTGAGTGGCCCTTCAAATTTGCACGTTCCACCTAATTTCCGAAGATCCGTCACATACACCTCAACAGATTCTTGAGGCTTTTGCACTCGACTTCTGAAGTGGTACCTCTCTAAAATAGTACTCGCTTTTGGAAGGTAATGTTTATCAAATTTTTTTAAACAAATTTCAAATTCGTTTATGTTATCTGACTCACCGTCACTCAGGTCAAGAAGATGTTCATACACCTCTTGCCCTTCAGGGCCCAGACAGTGCAGGAGTAGAGCAGATCTCCTTTCAGCACTTAAAGAGACTCCACAAACTCGAGCATAATTAAGGAAAACCTTCTTCCACTTGGACCAGCGAATAGTAGGTTCACCCGGATTTGTGAGAAAGAATGGAGGCGGGGTGACATTTTGCATTTTGGTATAAAAACCTGTTACAAATAAATTTCCAAATTTCGCATATGTACTATACAAAGCGGTTACGCTTTAATGTAAAGTAAGAGAGTACAAAGTCTTTAGTACAGGCGGTTGTGAGATCAAAATAAACTAAAATGAGATGAAATAAGTGTCTCAACAATTTAGTAGATGAGCGGTAGGTAGGTGTTCCTATCACCGTGGTAAACAGTTGAAAGTTTGTAAGGAGGTCCTGTGGTGAGGAATTTTGCAAATCAGAGAATGGTGAATGGTGTGCCTATCACCGTAGAAGAGTGCAACTTAACTATTCGTGAGAGGCAAGGTTGTATGGAGATCCTGAAGGGAGGGATTTTGCACGTAAGCAATGTCAAATCAGAGAATGTTGAATAGTGTGCCTATCACCGTAGAAGAGTGCATTTATGACAGGCAGAAGAATTAACCAGCTCCTTTAAGGTAGGCAAGAAGAGTGTTCCTGTCACTGTCGAAAGAGCTTCCACTTTAACTTGAAGAGTGCGCCTGTCACTGTCGAAAGAGCTTCGACTTTAACTTGAGAGCCTTAAATTTTCCTCTTTTACTTCGCAACAGAATTTTTATGAAAAAAAATTATTTGGACGCTTGAAAGCTGTACAGTGTCACTGCGCTGTGAAATTCATGGCAAAACGGCACCTTTCACGGCGTCACTTAGTAACAGTGATGCAATAGAAGTGCTTCACTTGTCTTTTGTTGCCTGGGTTAACGAGCAATAGTGTGGCGTTGTCTGTGACGGCATAATGACGTAAACGCCATGAAGCCAAAGAAGGGAGGAACTTCTGTTGCCTTTCGTTGCCTGGGAGACTGAGCAGTTAGCGCAGCGGCGCTATGACGTAAATCTCAGCAGGATAGGAGGAAGGAAGGCACGCAACGGAGTTTGTTGCCGCGAGGCAGAACGGGCAGGTAACGGCACTGATTTAAACGAAGTAAAAAATAGTAACCCAATAGTAAACAAATGGGCTCCAGTCGTGTTAGGACGTTTCAGAATTAAGCAGTTTGAAGTAGATGTTATGGTCTGTTTTTCACCAGATCGTCGCCAGTGTGAAGAAGCACGATGAATCCAGTAGAGTTAAGCAGCATCTTCTTTATTTGAAGTTACATCAGAAATATAGAAACGTCCTATCCACAGGGCACCCCAGCAGCAACTGAACCGTGGGATTCTAGAGCTAACACGCTCAAGACCAACATAGACACTCTAGAGCATAGAAAGCTTCTAAATAGAATTTGACAGGGTAGATGCCTCTGCAGAGACAGGTTACATATTAACTACTACAAAAGCTTGTAATTTTTACGGACCCTCACAGAAATATAAGCTGGCCTGGCCCTGCTCCGCACCCTCCCCGTAGCTACGGCCCAGATATGAACCCCTGCCCAAAGGATCACCCCCACTCTTAATGAGTATGACAATAAGGGGCTCCTGGGTAGACTGAGGCAATATAACTGCCTTCCATTCCATCCCATTGATGTGGCCCAATCCCATTCATTTTGTTTTCTTTTTGCGGTGAATACAACTCTTTCAATAAAGAACAATTTAAAATAAACAGTTTTACCTAACTTGTACCATAATGTTTGGCTGGACTGTTATAATATGTGAAGTGTGAGCCACAACTATGAATAGAGAATAAAATACCTTTTGCTGTCAAAATAGCTTCCTTATTTGAAGTTGCCCTTGCAGATTGGCAGACACATTGATAAGCAAAACAATTTGAATTTATCTTTAAGAAATCTTAAAAAAGGGCTCAGGTGTTGTTTCTCTGAATACCTTGTGATTGTCCCATTCACCTTGTTTGTCAATCTTTTCTTCAATAAGTCATTTTGAGCATCTTTCTGAAACCCATTTATGCATTTACTGATTTCTCTGCTAAAGAGCCATCCTTTTGTGAGCCTAAATGGAGTTATTTCATCCATTAATTCCTATTGGTAAGCAAAAAGGAAATATTTCACAGTCAACTCACAAAAGCTGCAGAAAAACAAACAGAAAACTTGTAGACAAATCAATAACTATGCTGGTTTTAAGTTTTGTTTTCGCACATCCAGTTCTTTCTTTTAGCTCAGGCACATACAGCTGCAAGAAATTCATTCTATGTGTTGTGCATCTTAATCACCATATGTCTAGTTTCATAACCCTGCTCATGCATATTAGATTTGAGCTGAAACGTCGGTAACCTCACATCAGTTAAAGGTTATCCTACTGCTTTCCAACCAAGAATTTGTTTGTGGCTCTCCTGATGAAGGCGCAGTTTGCGCCGAAACGCGCGTCGAAGAACCATCGCATAGCCACCGTCTTTGTTTGTTTATTGTTTTTGGTCCTTTGTCATCATTAATTATTTATTTAACTGTGATGTTTTGTGTAATTTGTCGATTGGTTATTTAGATGTTGTTTATTTTTGATATATATGTTCATTATGTTTTGTATGTATATGTCACATGCACTTCTACCAATGTTTTTTAAAAAAAGATAAGAATAAAATGATGAGATTTTAACATATTCACTAGTGACACTGAGTATTTTATATCATGTCTGGTTTTGTTTGAGTCAGTGATTAGAGTTTGACCTTTTTGATTGCCTAGGGATTTAATTTCAAAAGTGCATCTTAATCACCATATGTCTAGTTTCATAACCCTGCTCATGCATATTAGACTGACCAATGCACAGATTAAAAATGATCTTTACATTTTATTTAGTCTTGTCACCTCTACCCAAACAATTCTTATTGACGCTGGGTTGAAAAACTGGCTCATGTCTTCAGCTGGCAAGATGACTTAGTGAGATAATGGTTGTATTATTATCAGCTGTGAATTGTAGGTTGTGAGTACTCAATCATGAGTTGTGTACCTATTGTGCTACTGTATGTATCTGGAAGCAGTTTGCCCTTTTGTGAATTGCCCCTACCATAATTAGAGAGTTAAGGCCTTATTACGAGTTTGGCAGTCCGTTAACCGCCATACCCGCGCATCACAAGATGGGTGAATTGCTATTGCAAAGACCGCGGCTGAACCACCAACACCGCCAGCACACTGCAGACCACCGGGGTCATGGTCGAGGATAAGCTGCTGTCATAGGGCAGTACAAAGCAGTTTCACCACCATCCGTATTACAAGTTGGTTTTCTGATGAGATGATGGTGGCGTAGGGACCGCCGCATTCGAGTCAGCTGTAACAAAGGATTTGGGGTGCATACTCACCCCTCTCCTTTTCAGAGTTTGACGTGGATTCCTTTCTCTCAGTCCTCCCTTCACAGCAGCATCTTCAGCATGAAAAATATGACCCTGTTTGCGGCGAAATACAGGCAAGTCCAATTTGTACCATATACCCATTGCGTGGATTGGTCACATATCGGCCAGACTCCGGCTATGGGTAGGTGGTATTTTTCCACATGTATCATGCATATGTGCACGTTCACTGAAGTATAAATATACGGCTCCTCACGTAATGAGGTTGGATGCCTGTAGATGCATAGTTGACGGCCTCAACTACTTTAGCCTCACTCTGTAGTACCAATATTCCTTGGTTTTTACATATTCCCATCTCGACAGTATCCGTCCACTGTTGACACCAAGACTCCCTGATCCCCCTATGTTTTTAGCGCCCTGAGGAAGGTGAGACCTCATCGTTGGGCCATTACCGAAACGCGTGTCGGCGCATACTGTGGAAGCCACTAAGATAGAACCAGCATATATTATGTCTGCTGCACCAACAAACCAATAAGTAATTTAGAAGTGTATTTGGTCAGGATACCTACATCATCATGTCTCATCTCTATGAAATAGCAATATCGAGCATAATCTTTGTTTGTTACAGACATTTTCTAAAGATACTGAGATGGCCTACTCCCACACAAGCGAACATCATATTTTAAGGCTTTGTTCTGTACACTATAGCGGTATGGTCCTCCCAGATTTCTTTGTGTTTTGTGTTGCTTTTATAATGTGTTAAGTGTTTGTGGTATGAATGTGGTATGTGTGGAAGTTGGTGATCAGAGATGTTGATATTTCTTGTCTTGGTGTTGCTTCGGTATATTATACTATCTTGATGTTTGTATGAATAATTTTGATGTGATTCTACAGCATCTAGTTTCTACCAGTTTGAAACCCATAATAAAAATGAGAATGTATATTTTTGCTGTTTTATGGTTCAACATTAGTGTGTTCACTGTACGATTGTTTGTTAATATATGCGTATTCACGTTATCTGCCACACAGTTAGTGTAGTGTTTCTTGGCTCATCTATGACTCTTTTTGAGCACATCCTAGAAGGCAAGTTATTCAGCCCATTAAAGGAGTTTGCAGGCAGGATAGTTTATTTATACTTCAGTGTGCCATTTTCCCTTGAAATACCTGGTGGCGTATCCTTACCTCATGGGCCTTCTCTCTCTTTATATGTGAATGTTCAACACATGTACAGTAGAAATGTACACACAGGCATCAATAGATATTGAAAACTATTGTCCACCACTGCAGCCACACCGAAGGCCCAGTGGTCAACTTGTAATATGGCGCCCAGAAGACTGCCAGCACTGCTGTCTTCTAGCAGCTGCAGTGTTTGGGTGGTAGGAACACCAAACTCGTCATCAGGCCCTTAGCCAATGTGAAAAGTTGGCCTGGTATATGCTGTTCACTAATTAAAGTGGACACCTTGCACCAGGGCAAATCGACTCTTATGGTAGATAGGTTAAAGACAACCTTATTGAAAGCTATCCTAGTGGTAGCTATGGAGAGCAGCCTTCAGGCTAAGTCTTGAAGGAATGTAAAGCAGCTTGTTTTACCAGTCTATAATCTCTTGAGTGACCAAATGAAAGAGCACCACACCAGGTATATATTCAAAATATATGTATTTATTGCTAAACACACCCCTCTAGTCTCTTTATGAGGCTAGAGTTCGAAGTACATAAGTTATAAGATCTTAAATCACAGTAATAGCACAAATACACGTTTGGGCCCTAGGGGCGTACCAAACCATATACCAATAAAGTGGTATGCGAACCACGACTGAACTAGACACTAGGCCTAGAGCCTCTAGAAGTGCTTGGACCACAAGGAACCACCCAAGGTAGTGACACAGGGGACCCACGGGAGACGCGTGCAGTGTAATTACACAACCGCGATACGCCGTTAACTTCTATGGAGAAAGTCGGGATCGGGAAAATAGAGGAAAGGGACACTTAAAAGAGGACTAGGACAAAACCCTTTGAGATCTAGGACTTTGAAGAGTCTCTACCCACGGGAGCACCGGAGTACTCGTGTTACCTCACCCAGGAAGCCGGGTGCATAGGTGCCTTTCGGGGTCGGGTTTCGTCGTCGATTCGAATGGCGATCTGCTGCAAAGTGCTGCTGGCGGCAAAGAGAAAAGTGTCCGGGTGGATCCAAGAGTGGGTCGGAGTTCTGGTGAACCTGAAAGCAGAGGGGACAGAGTCTGGGTCACTAGCCAGTGACCAGGAAGGCGATGGACAGATGCCCACCGATGACGAGTGCTTCAGGTGCGTTGAAAATCGTCTTGACTCTTCAGCCACGAGGTCCGGGATGCGTTGTCAGTGACCAGGAGCAGGATTCGGGCTGCGGCTCGATGTCTGTCGAGTGCTGAGGTGTCGGCGACCGGATTGGACCCAACAAGCCTTGGCAACGGCAAGTCTCGAGTAAGATATAGATCGTCGATGGTGCAGACCAGCAAGGTCTGTGGAACTCACCCAGCAAGGATAAGTGAGGGCAGGCCTGGAGCAACCAGGATGCTAAGTAAGGAAAAGATTGGCCTTCGTTAAGGGCTACTAGCCAACGGGCTAGCGACCGCGAAGGAGCCTCGTGACGCCGCACGTGGAGCTGGCTTACAGGACACTCGTGGAGTGGGGGCCAGTGATCTTCGGTGCAGGTGGTGCTGGAGGCTAGGGCTACTCGGAGCCCAAAGCATGACTTCTTGGGAAACCCAGAAGATGATGCACTTGCAAGTGTGCTCGGTGTCCAGGGGTCACGGTCTCAAGTCACCCACGATAGCCACGGGCCTCAGCTTTGCTGGGGACTCAGGGTAGCCTCGGGGAAGTCTGAGAATCCACCTCTGGTGATGCGATGACTTCGGCGTCCGACGGGAGCTTCAGAAATGCGAACCGGACAGATGCTTCTTTGGTGCCTGCCAAGCAGGGAGTCACTCCTTGACCCCAAGGGAGATTCTTCAGTCCTCTAATCTTGTCGTAGAGCGTCGAAGGTCCAGGATTCAGTTTCAGAGTTTCGTCCAGGTATAATCTAAAGTCCTAAGGACTGGGTTCCTACCTTTATTCTAAAAATAGGGGTTGGACTACTCTGTGGCCCCACCTATGGGTGGGTCAGGGCAGAGGGGTGGCTACACCCCTTTCCCTTTGTCCAGTTCACGCCAAAGCAGGGGCTGCAAGCCCCTGATCCGGTTTGAACTGGGGTATGCACAGGGACACCAAATGTGCCCCCAGTGCAGGACTTCAAAGCACCCGAAAGTGCTCCCGCCCAGCCCCAATACACATTATCCTGTCTGGGGAGGTGGTCACACCTCCCTGGGACAGGAAACCTATTGTCCAGGCCTCCCCTGCCGGAGTTTCGTCCAGCAGCAGGAGGCCAGACTCGTGTCTGTGGCAGCAGCATCCATTTTGTGATGCCAGGGCTCTGGAAAGAAGTTACCGGACTCGTCAGAGTTAACATGTCTTTCCCTCTAGAAGGGTGGAATGCTACCCCCGCCGCCAGGATTGGTGGGGGGTAGTATTCCAAGATGTTTGACACCAAACACGACATGTTTAGGTGCAGCCATTCCAAAGTTAGCATTTTACCGCGAGGATATAATGCGCTTAAGAGTATATGGTCAGGCTGCACTACAAACAGCATCAGAGATGGTCTCCGAACGCTGCAGAGGGGCCCTGCTCATGCAGGGGCACCCTCTCACATAGGAACCATGCACTCTGCCTTTAGGATTGATAAGGCCTGCCTTAGGAGTGACTTATAGGTTTATATGTGTGTATGTATTTCGTGATATAGGTAACCTATATCACAGTAAGGGGTGCATGCACCACCTTACCCAGGCTGCAGTAGCAGACCTGTGGTGTCAGTTTGGATGGCCTTCCAGGGGTGGCATAATACATGCTGCAGCCCCTGGCAGGCCTCTGAGGTACCTATGCCCTTGGTACATAGTATACCATATACTAGGGACTTATAAGGGCACTCCAGATTCCAATCAGTGATGTGCCTAAGGCACATGGAAACCATTTTAGAGAGGAAGCAGCTAGGCTGGGGTTCTGATTAGCAGGGCCCCAGCCAGACTAATGTCGAAAAACAGTGAAGCATCAGCAAAAAGTGGGGGTACCCATGTGAAGCAGATCCTACTCTCCTACACAACCCCCCAAACGTAGGGACATTAAACTAACCTTGCCCAGTTAAGTCTTCATGTTCTAAGTGGAAATACCTAGAGAGTCCATCTGCATTCGCATGGTTACTCCCAGGCCTATGTTCCACTGTAAAGTCCATCCCCTGTAGGGAAATGGACCACCTAAGCAGTTTGGGGTTTTCACCCTTCATTTGTTTTAGCCATAAGAGGGGCTTATGGTCTGTCTGAACCAGGAAGTGTGTACCAAACAAGTATGGCCTCAACTTCTTCAGAGCCCAGACCACAGCAAAGGCCTCCCTCTCTATGGTTGACCAACGTTTCTCTCTAGGGGTCAGCCTTCTGCTAATAAAAGCTACTGGCTGATCCTGACCTTCTTCATTCAATTGTGACAGTACAGCCCCTACCCCCAATTCAGATGCATCAGTTTGAACAATGAACTTCTTGGAGTAATCAGGACTCTGCAGAATTGGAGCAGTGCACATGGCCTGCTTGAGGTCATCAAATGCCTTTTGACAGCTAACTGTCCACTGAACCTTTTGGGCATTTTCTTAGAAGTTAAGTCATTCAAGGGTGTCACTATTGATCCATACCCCTTGACAAATCTCCTATAGTACCCAGTCAGGCCTAAGAAGGCTCTCACCTGAGTCTGGGTAGTGGGAGCAGTCCAGTCCATGATGGTCTGGATCTTGCTCTGCAAAGGTTGAACCTGGCCTCCACCCACAAGGTGGCCCAGGTACACAACCTGACTCTGCCCTATCTGGCACTTAGTGGCCTTGATAGTCAGGCCTGCCTTTTGCAGGGCCTGTAAAACATTCCTGAGGTGGACCAGGTGATCCTCCCAGGTGGAGCTAAAGACAGCAATATCATCTAGATAAGCTGCACTATAGGCTTCCAGTCCTGTGAGAACTGTGTTCACCAACCTCTGGAAAGTGGCAGGTGCATTCTTCAGACCAAAGGGCATTACCACAAATTGATAATGCCCACTAGGGGTTGAGAATGCTGTCTTGGGCTTTGCAGTATCAGCTAGTCTGATCTGCCAGTAGCCAGCTGTTAGGTCAAATGTGCTGAGATATTTGGCAGAGGCCAAAGTATCTATGAGCTCATCTGCCCTGGGTATTCGATGGGCATCAGTCCTAGTGACTGCATTGAGACCCCTGTAGTCTACACAAAACCTCATCTCTCTTTTTCCACCACTGGTGTGAGGTTTCGGTACTAGGACTACTGGACTAGCCCAAGGGCTATCTGAGGGCTCAATTACTCCCAATTCCAACATTTTCTGGACTTCAGTCCTGATACAGTCCCTGACATGGTCAGGTTGCCTATAAATCTTGTTTTTAATAGGCAGACTGTCCCCAGTGTCCACTTCATGAGTGCACCAGGTGGTCTGACTGGGTGTCAGTGAAAACATATGTCGAAACTGATTGAGGACTTGCCTGCAATCAGTTTGTTGCTGGGTAGTGAGGCTGCCTGCCAAGGCTACACCATCAACTGACCCATCGTCAGGGTTCTGTGAGAGCAGGTCAGGGAGTGGGTCACTCTCTTCCTCCTGCCCTTCATCAGTAGCCATGAGCAAGCCCATGTCTGCCCTGTCCACATATGGTTTTAACCTGTTGACATGGAGAACCCTGTGGGGACTCCTGGGTGTTCCTAGGTCTACTAAATAAGTGACCTCACCCTTCTGCTCAACAATAGTGTGGGGTCCACTCCATTTGTCTTGGAGAGCTGCTGGGGCCACTGGCTCCAACACCCACACCTTCTGTCCTGGCTGGTAAACAGTCAGAACAGCCTTTTGGTCATGCCAGGCCTTCTGAAGTTCCTGGCTAGCCTCAAGGTTTTTGGTTGCCTTTTTCATGTACTCAGCCATCCTGGAGCGGAGACCAAGTACATAGTCCACTATATCTTGCTTTGGGGGCTTGAGAGGTAACTCCCATCCTTCCTTCACCAAGCACAGTGGACCCCTCACAGGGTGGCCAAACAGAAGTTCAAAAGGGCTGTAACCAACCCCTTCTGAGGCACCTCCCTATATGCGAATAAAAGGCAGGGCAAGAGTATGTCCCATCTACGCCTAAGCTTTTCTGGGAGCCCTTTAATCATGCCCTTCAAGGTTTTGTTGAATCTCTCAACTAAACCATTGCATTGTGGGTGATAGGGTGTGGTGAACTTATAAGTCACTCCACACTCCTTCCACATTGCTTTTAAGTACCCAGACATGAAGTTAGCATCCCTGTCTGAGACTACCTCCTTAGGAAAGCCCACTCTTGAGAAGATTCCCAGGAGGGCCCTTGCCACCACAGGTGCTGTAGTGGTCCTGAGGGGAATAGCTTCTGGGTACCTGGTGGCATGATCCACTACCACCAGGATAAACCTGTGCCCAGAGGCTGTTTGGGGATCCATGGGACCAACAATGTCAATCCCTACCCTCTCAAAGGGCACCCCCACCACAGGTAGTGGTATCAGGGGGCCTTTGTAGTGCCACCTGCTTTGCCACTGGCTTGGCAGGTTACACAGGAGCGACAAAACTCCTTACTGTCTTCAGACATGTGGGGCCAGTGAAAGTGAGGGACAATTCTGTCCCAAGTCTTGTTCTGGCCCAGGTGTCCTGCTAAGGGAATATCATGGGCTAGGGTCAATAGGAAGCCCCTGAACTTCAAAGGTATTACCAACCTCCTGGTAGCACCAGGCTTGGGGTCTCTACTCTCTGAGTACAGGAGTCCATCATCCCAATACACTGTATGGGGACCACTAGCTTTCCCAGCAGCCTCAGCAGCAGCTTGCTGTCTGAGGGGTTCAAGGGAGGGGCAGCTCTGCTGCTCCTGGCTCAGATCTGCCCTAGAAGGTCCCCTGTCCCCAAGAACTCAACCTGGTCAGGTTCAAGTTCCTCTGGGACAGTTCCTTCTTCAGGGCTGAGATCATCCCCCTCAAGGAACTGATCTTCCTCCTGAGCCAAGGGGGAAGGCACTGCCTTAACCCTACTACTCCTCCTCTTGGAAGGCACTTGGTCCATTCTTCCAGAATCCAAGGCCTGTTCAGTGCTAGACATTTTGGCTTGTGACCTGGTCACAGCAAACACATCTGCAGGGATCCCCAGCATTTCTGCATGGGTCCTGAGCTCCACTTCTGCCCAAGCAGAAGTCTCTAAGTCATTGCCAAGCAAGCATTCGACTGGTAGGTTTGCACTTACCACAACCTTCTTAAGGCCAGTTACCCCTCCCCAGGAGAAGTTAACAACTGCCAGAGTATGGTCTGTTCTGACATTGCTAGCATTGGTCACTTGGTACATCTCACCAAGCATAACTTGCCCAGGCAGCACAAGGTCTTGTGTCACCATTGTGACACTTGCCCCTGTGTCCCTAAATGCCAAAGCCTCACGTCCATTAATTAAAGGCTGTTGTCTGTACTTGCCCAGATTACTGGGACTCACAGTGGAGGTCACATCCATGCCTCCATCACAGACTAACACAGCCTGAGTCAGTTCCCTGACTAAGTCAGAGCCCAACTCAGTTCCCAGGGTGAACCCTACTAAACCCTTTGCTGGAGCACTTCCACCAACTGTACTAGGGGGAACAGGTGCCTTAGGGGCATTGGTGGGTGCTGGACTGGAGTCTTTGGACTTGGTGCAATCACTGGTCCAGTGGGTCTTTTGCTTACAGACCTTGCACCATGGTTTTCTTTGGCCTTTACCCTTGGTAGACTGGGAATCCCCACCAGAAGAAGATTTTTGGGGGCCTGATGAAGACTTTTGATCTTTACCCTTCTCCCCACCCTTGTCAGAGTTCTTAGCATCTTGCTTCTTGGTTTCCCCACCTTGGTTCTGTACCTTCTGCTTCACCCTGGTCCTGACCCATTTGTCTGCCTTCTTTCCCAATTCTTGGGGAGAGGTCAGATCAGAGTCTACCAGGTATTGATGCAACAGCTGATTTTGACAGTTATTAAGAATCTGCTCCCTCATTATCAGATTATACAATCCTGAGAAGTCACACACCTTACTGCCCATCAACCAGCCTTCCAGAGCCTTGGCAGAACAATCCACATAGTCTACCCAGTCTTGAGTCTGTGCTTTTTGGGTGTCTCTGAACTTCAACCTGTACTGTTCAGTGGTTAGGCCAAACCCATCAATAAGAGCACTCTTCAAGACCTTGTAATTGTCAGCATCCTCCTCTCTAACAGTGAGGAGCTTATCTCTACCTTTGTCAGCAAAGGAGAGCCACATGATTGCTGCCCACTGCTCCTGAGGGACCTTCTGTACTTTACAGGCCCTTTCTAAAGCAGTTATCCATTTGTGGATATCATCCCCACTCTGGTATGGAGGGACAATCTTGCTCTGGTTCCTATGGTCATAGGACCTTTCCCTATCTCTAGGGACATGGCTGCCACCATGGGACTCTAGTCCCAACTTTCTTCTCTCTCTAAGGAGATCTAGGGATTCTCTATCTAAAGCTAATTGCTTTTTTCTGAGTTCCAGCTGAGTTTCCTCATACTGGACTAGCCTCTTTCTTCTCTCATGAGAGGATTCTCTCCTATGAGATGAGACAGAGCTCCCTACAGAGGTGCCAGAGTGGTTAGACTCCTGAGAAGGAGACCTAGACCCTCTGGGCACACTCTTAATCCTTCCTGGGGGGACAAAGAGGGCATCATTTTGATCATCCTCATCATCATCCACAGGAGGGATTTGGTTTTCCAGGTCAGGGTCATTGTCACCCTCCTGGCCAGTTTCAGAGGGGGGGCTGGGGGTACTGGTACCCCTAGCGTCCTCCTCTTCTCCTGCCCCACCCTCAGCTCCTACCCCTTCAGTCCCTACAGGCTTACTAAGGTCATAAGCACTCAACAACTCCTTGAGGTGTTGGGTGGTGGGGCTTTGGCCTGTCCTTATTTTTCTCAAGTTACATAAAGCTCTCAATTCCAAGAATGGGAGTGTATCATACTTGGAGGGTGGAAGCTCAATGGCTTCCTGCAAGGATTCTTTGGATCCTGCCCTTAAAGACATTACTAGTGTGGTGTGGTGTATGCACTACCTACTCTAGTGTGGCCTACTAAACTCTCTTGAGTTGTAGAAAGGGTTGTGCTATCCCTTAACACACAACTCTAAGTTCAGTAGAACTTACTGTTATTCTAAGCTTAAATTATATGTACCTTAGGTACCTTTAGTGGTTTTCAGTTGATCAATTCAATTGAGATTATCTGGTAAAACAATAGCAAGCTGGAATCCCACACGCTGCACACCAATGTGAGAAGTTGGCCTGGTATATGCTGTTCACTAATTAAAGTGGACACCTTGCACCAGGGCAAATCGACTCTTATGGTAGATAGGTTAAAGACAACCTTATTGAAAGCTATCCTAGTGGTAGCTATGGAGAGCAGCCTTCAGGCTAAGTCTTGAAGGAATGTAAAGCAGCTTGTTTTACCAGTCTATAATCTCTTGAGTGACCAAATGAAAGAGCACCACACCAGGTATATATTCAAAATATATGTATTTATTGCTAAACACACCCCTCTAGTCTCTTTATGAGGCTAGAGTTCGAAGTACATAAGTTATAAGATCTTAAATCACAGTAATAGCACAAATACACGTTTGGGCCCTAGGGGCGTACCAAACCATATACCAATAAAGTGGTATGCGAACCACGACTGAACTAGACACTAGGCCTAGAGCCTCTAGAAGTGCTTGGACCACAAGGAACCACCCAAGGTAGTGACACAGGGGACCCACGGGAGACGCGTGCAGTGTAATTACACAACCGCGATACGCCGTTAACTTCTATGGAGAAAGTCGGGATCGGGAAAATAGAGGAAAGGGACACTTAAAAGAGGACTAGGACAAAACCCTTTGAGATCTAGGACTTTGAAGAGTCTCTATCCACGGGAGCACCGGAGTACTCGTGTTACCTCACCCAGGGAAGCCGGGTGCATAGGTGCCTTTCGGGGTCGGGTTTCGTCATCGATTCGAATGGCGATCTGCTGCAAAGTGCTGCTGGCGGCCAAGAGAAAAGTGTCCGGGTGGATCCAAGAGTGGGTCGGAGTTCTGGTGAACCTGAAAGCAGAGGGGACAGAGTCTGGGTCACTAGCCAGTGACCAGGAAGGCGATGGACAGATGCCCACCGATGTCGAGTGCTTCAGGTGCATTGACGGTTGTCTTGACTCTTCAGCCATGAGGTCCGGGAGGCGTTGTCAGCAACCAGGAGCAGGATTCGGGCTGCGGCTCGATGTCTGTCGAGTGCTGAGGTGTCAGCGACCGGATTGGACCCAACAAGCCTTGGCAACGGCAAGTCTTGAGTAAGATGTAGATCGTCGATGGTGCAGACCAGCAAGGTTTGTGGAACTCACCCAGCGAGGGTAAGTGAGGGCAGGCCTGGAGCAACTAGGATGCCAAGTAAGGAAAAGATTGGCCTTCGTTAAGGGCTACTAGCCAATGGGCTAGCGACCGCAAAGGAGCCTCGTGACGCTGCACGTGGAGCTGGCTTACAGGACACTCGTGGAGTGGGGGCCAGTGATCTTCGATGCAGGTGGTGCTGGAGGCTAGGGCTACTCGGAGCCCAAAGCACGACTTCTTGGGAAACCCAGAAGATGATGCACTTGCAAGTGTGCTCGGTGTCCAGGGGTCACGGTCTCAAGTCACCCACGATAGCCACGGGCCTCAGCTTTGCTGGGGCCTCAGGGTAGCCTCGGGGAAGTCTGAGAATTTACCTCTGGTGATGCGATGACTTCGGCGTCCGACGGGAGCTTCAGAAATGCGAACCGGACAGATGCTTCTTTGGTGCCTGCCAAGCAGGGGAGTCACTCCTTGACCCCAAGGGAGATTCTTCAGTCCTCTAATCTTGTCGTAGAGCGTCGAAGGTCCAGGATTCAGTTTCAGAGTTTCGTCCAGGTATAATCTAAAGTCCTAAGGACTGGGTTCCTACCTTTATTCTAAAAATAGGGGTTGGACTACTCTGTGGCCCCACCTATGGGTGGGTCAGGGCAGAGGGGTGGCTACACCCCTTTCCTTTGTCCAGTTCACGCCAAAGCAGGGGCTGCACGCCCCTGATCCGGTTTGAACTGGGGTATGCATAGGGACACCAAATGTGCCCCCAGTGCAGGACTTCAAAGCACCCGAAAGTGCTCCCGCCCAGCCCCAATACACATTATCCTGTCTGGGGAGGTGGTCACACCTCCCTGGGACAGGAAACCTATTGTCCAGGCCTCCCCTGCCGGAGTTTCGTCCAGCAGCAGGAGGCCAGACTCGTGTCTGTGGCAGCAGCATCCATTTTGTGATGCCAGGGCTCTGGAAAGAAGTTACCGGACTCGTCAGAGTTAACATGTCTTTCCCTCTAGAAGGGTGGAATGCTACCCCCGCCGCCAGGATTGGCGGGGGGTAGTATTCCAAGATGTTTGACACCAAACACGACATGTTTAGGTGCAGCCATTCCAAAGTTAGCA
This sequence comes from Calotriton arnoldi, assembly GCA_963921515.1. Classification (NCBI taxonomy): domain Eukaryota; kingdom Metazoa; phylum Chordata; class Amphibia; order Caudata; family Salamandridae; genus Calotriton; species Calotriton arnoldi. The sequence continues at coordinate 1,039,014 of CAWUFW010000945.1, forward strand.
TTTTACCGCGAGGATATAATGCGCTTAAGAGTATATGGTCAGGCTGCACTACAAACAGCATCAGAGATGGTCTCCGAACGCTGCAGAGGGGCCCTGCTCATGCAGGGGCACCCTCTCACATAGGAACCATGCACTCTGCCTTTAGGATTGATAAGGCCTGCCTTAGGAGTGACTTATAGGTTTATATGTGTGTATGTATTTCGTGATATAGGTAACCTATATCACAGTAAGGGGTGCATGCACCACCTTACCCAGGCTGCAGTAGCAGACCTGTGGTGTCAGTTTGGATGGCCTTCCAGGGGTGGCATAATACATGCTGCAGCCCCTGGCAGGCCTCTGAGGTACCTATGCCCTTGGTACATAGTATACCATATACTAGGGACTTATAAGGGCACTCCAGATTCCAATCAGTAATGTGCCTAAGGCACATGGAAACCATTTTAGAGAGGAAGCAGCTAGGCTGGGGTTCTGATTAGCAGGGCCCCAGCCAGATTAATGTCGAAAAACAGTGAAGCATCAGCAAAAAGTGGGGGTACCCATGTGAAGCAGATCCTACTCTCCTACAGCCAACATAAATGTACAGGAAAGCAACCTCTTCACCATTGATTCAGTCATACAGGCCAAAAGAGCAGTAATTCTAGCCTTATGGTTAGTGTGGATGACTAGAGCCATACTATATGACCGTTGCTCTGTGGAAATGCCAGTGCAAAGTCATTTTGTTGACTTAATACAGAAATGTGCAAAAATTCTACCTCATTTATATTGGAAAAAAGTTTTGCACCAGAGAAAAAAGGTGAAACGGTTTTTGTGTAAAATGTGTGCCTTGTTAACCTGTCTATATTAGAAAAAAAAATGTGCATCAAAGGATAAATGAGAAATTAAATTGTGGAACACTTCGAGGTATGCACCAAGGTAAACTTTCATGTGAGTTAACTCTAAAAGTGTAAATGTAAGCTTACAGTTTAGAGTAAATTTGGAATATTCGTCATTTACGGGCACAAAGTTACTCAAAATTGTAGACCTGCATGTACACACCCCCTGAATTCAGTTGGGGGAGCCGAACTTATGAGTGTAGAGCTTATTCTTGTAACTTTTCACATGCAAGTATTGGGAAAAGTAAAAAAGTTTTATATCTTAAAATTAAATAAAAATATATTCTATTTGTTTATAGTTTGTTCAAACAATAAATTATAGTTATTTACCTTTTTAAATGATTTAAATATGCTAATTTAAGTGGCCTTCAAATATCATAACAGAAAACCTCCCTGAGCAAAATACTTTTACGTCAAGCCCACACTCAAGCTGAACTGCACAGGAGTATTACATTTCTGGGAATGTGGAATGTGTATAATGGGAGAAAACGTATTCTATCATATTGCACAATACTGGGGCTTGAGAGATACAAGAGTGGAACATTCCTCCTGCCTTCTCACTCCAGGCCCCTTCAGTCAAATCAAATCAAGCTTTATTCGGTATATAGAAGATATATCCATAAAAGCATTCTACAGAAAAAAATCAATTAATCATAAATTTTACATTTTTCCACAATAAAAATCCCCAAAGAACATTTCTCATGTGAACATTTTCACCCTAATTAATTTTGTTAAAAGCACGTTTTCCACATAAATATAAATGAAGCATACCAATCCTATTTAAGTGTCATCACGAGAAGCAATAGGAATAAAAGCATGCAATAGTTCGTAAAAGAAAAAATTTAAAAAACTCAAGTCACCGCTTATTGACATTAAAACATTATATCAAGAAGTGTAATAGGACAATATAGACTGCAGACAAAAATATTAGAATATACAGTCTATTCAATTTCATAATTCAACATTTCCAAGTGCGAAAGATCCTTTCTTCGTTTAATAGCCATTTGAATAAAAAGGATAACCACATTACAAGTCGATACATTTTCCAGATTGCAAATTTGGTAAAAAGCGGATTTATAGGAATATAGTCTATTGGCAATAAAAAGGGGTCGTAAAATTAATTTTCTAATATCCCTATAAAAGTAAAAAAAGAGTAAAAAATGCAGAGTAGCCTGGGAGGATTTACCATCACACGGGCACTCCAGTAGATTAGGGCTCCACTTACCCATCTTAGGGAAAGCTATCTGAAAGTGGAGCGTACCCAACCTTAATCTTGTTAAATAAAATCTGTGTTGTACGTTTCTTATAAAAACAAGATATGTCTGGGTGCCCAGTGAAAATGGACCTTCACAGTAGGATATGACACTTGATTTTGTACTCAGTTCAGCTATCCTCAATGATTCTCTGGATTTAATAAGTCTCCTTTTTAACTCCCCTTTACTATAGGACTGGATGCTCTCAGCATCTTTAAAATTAGTTGCCCCGTTACACTCAGTTAAAGGACTATAAATATAATGTAACCATGGTATTTTCCTGCAATGGTCAAGTTCGAGGCAATCCAAGATTATAGCTTTAGTAAAATGTGTTTCATCTTTAGTCCAAATTCGGTACCACAGTGTAAGAGCAGCCATACTAATCAAATCACTGAGGTATGGTACATCTGTCTCCCTATGGACTATGTAAGTGGATGTTGAATTAGGAACCGATAGTAACCTTCTTAGAAACTTATTTTCAAGAGTTTGTAATGGGGAGGTATCTACCATACCCCATAAGGCTCCACCATAACATACCCCTGTGATGCACTTGCTCCCAAGTAATTTTAAAATTTCACGTACTGGCTTATTGCCTAATTTATGGGAGAATCTAAAGATAGCCTCACTTGATCTCAAAAATGTTAATTTACATAAATTGATGTGTGCTCCATGATCCTTTGCTGTTAAAAAGTAACCCCAGATAAGAGAATGTAGATGTCCTTTCGATGGGTACTCCCCCAACATAGTGGGTTCTATCCTTAGCTTTACTTTTCCCACACGTCATGACTAATGTTTTACTCAGATTTATTTTTAGGTCTTTTTCAGTCATGAAGTTTGTAAAATTATCAATCAGGAGTTGGAGGCCATTTGCAGTCCTGGATATTATGACTGCATTGTCTGCATACAATAAAACTGGGGTTACACGTTTGCCAACAATGGGTGCATCAGCTTTCAAACTCTGTAATAAAATGTCAATGCCATTAATATATAGGGGCAAGGACGCAACCTTGTCTAATCCCGCGGGTTACTCTAAAGTGCGTTGTGCATTCCCTGTTTTGACCGTAGCGTATCTTTGAGGTTAAATAAGCATATATCTGTGATAAAAAGCTAATAATGTCATATGGGGCGCCCATCCCTTCTAGCGTTTGCCATAACTTAGTATGGTTGACTAAGTCAAACGCACTAGAGAGGTCGACAAAACAAAGGTGGAGTAGACCTTCTTTGGCACGGGTGTATTTCCCAATAAGCAGGTCGAGGTTAGCGCATTGCTCAACCATTCCAATACCCCTTCTGAAGCCAAACTGGGCTTCAGTTAAAATGTTTTCATCTTTTACCCAGCGTTCCAACCTGGCTAGCAAAACTCTGCCCATTAGTTTAGAGGTGGAATCAAGGAGGGATATTGGGCAGTAGCATTTTGCGCTACCTCTGTTGCCTTTTTTAAAAATTGGGACAATCACGCTTTCCGCCCATGTTGCAGGTAGCACCCCTTCAATAGTTGCATTAAAAAAATTAACTAAAATAGGGGACCAGAAATCAACATTATGCTTAAAAATATCGATGGGAACCCCATCCGGTCCTGCAGCCTTCCCACTTGCGCTATTCTTTAGAGCAGTTTTAATCTCTTCTACAGTGATAGAATTCTATTTTAGCAGTATTTAATAAGATAATATGATTTTCATCTGTTTCAGTAGTCTGTTGTGAAGGGTTAAAAATATGTTCAAAATGGGTTAACCAATCTTCTGACGTAACTAATATATCAACCTTAGCAGATGAAATATCTTTAAACAACGGTTGGTTTATAACTTTCCAAAATAAGATAGAATTCTTAGTCTCAGCTGCTTGGATCAGACTATCCCACGCTTTATCCCTAATTTCTATCTTTCTTGAGATTAAGGCTTGCTTTTAACCTTTCCGAAGGATGAAAATTCTTTCCCTATTCCTAGGGTTTACTTTTAATGCTTCCTTCAAGTCCCTGTTTAATCTGGAACATTGCTGATTAAACCATCGTGGGCAGTAATCCCTATTTGTCTTATTTTTAACTTTCAACTCTTTAGAGATTTCAGCGGAAATGTTTTGAAAGGCCGTTACAGTATCGATTTTACTAGAGAATTTGTCCAGGCATGTTTTTATATGATGATTATCTTTTAAGACTACGTTCTCCATAAAAACTATAGTGTTGACTCCTGTCCACTTGATAGAGATCCCATTTTTACCTTGTGTTTTAATATCGGCAGCAGAGACACATGCCTTCACTCTATAATATAGACTAGAGTTCAACATTAACAAGAGGGGGTGATGATCACTAAGCAGGCTAGGCTGTATAAAACATTTATCAACTAAGAACCTGCATTTCCTTGATATTAAAAAGTGATCAATACATGAAGACGACCAAGCCCCCTCATATGTATGAATAACATGAATTCCCTTGTTAACACCAGGCTCCATGATTTCTAAATTATATTTATGCATAACGTAGTTAATTGTTTCACCATAGGAATTGTGAGGGAAATGACTAGTATAATCACCTAGTTCATCTTCATAACCACATTGGTCCCCTGTAAAAGAATTACATAATTCACTATTAAAATCACCAGCCCAAATTAATATATACTCGCCCCCCAGTCCCTTCAAGAAATTGTCCAGCTCTTCCTCCATTTTTATGATTATCCAGTGTCTCGTATTATCGAAAATATATTGTAAAAATTAATAACTACGATATTCTGCTTTCCTTTTCTACAGAAGAGTAGGAACTGGTAATACTGAGAGTTTGTAAGGGTTTTCTTTAAGGTCAGGGGAGAGGACACCGATATTAATACTGCTAGGCCTCCACTTGCTCTCCCGGCCTTAGAAGGAATTGCTTTAGTAAAAATAGTTTTAAAACCATTAATAAAAAAGGCTTCTGTGAGCCATGTTTCTTGCATTAAAATCAAAGAACAATACTGTATGCTTTTAAGCCATACAGTGTTGTGCAATTTATTTTTAACCCCTGCAACATTCCATGACATAATTTGCAATGATCCAACCCATGAGCAATTAGTTGGATCTATGTCAGTTAAACTAATAAGGGGAATGGAATTGCTGCAAGTATCTATTTGAGCAACATCTATGGGTACTGCTTCTATACTAATAGGGGAAATAATATGACTACCTTCATTCAATTGCACTCTTCTACACGCACTTCTTCTATCAATGTACTCAAAGACTTGGTAGTATAAATACTATCATCCTATTGTACAGCTTTTAAACCCAGTCAATCGACCTCGCTCCAGCTTCTTAAAGGGGCGAACCTATTCAACGTAGATGGTATCATGTGATTTACAGGGCTATGTTGGGCTCTACCAGTTAGGTGGGACTGCTCGATTCCAGATCTATAAAAATATCCAAGTGGTACTGCAATGATGGTATCATTAGGGCGATCGCAAGGCCAAATATATTTTGCTGATACTTCTTCCAGTAAGCGGCCCACCACTTCAGGGTGGCGAAAATTTACTACAACGCAGTCCCCTTCACATGACTTTTTCCTCCTTCCTACCCAACTAAGGGGCCGATTCCGATTCGGGCCGGAAAACGTACCGACTGACTCGGTACAGGACTTCAATCCGACCGACACATACCAGCGTCGCCCGACCTGGGTAGTACGATAAAATGCATGTGAATCACGACCGACTCGTACGGAACACAAGCCGAACGACCGAACCGCACGGAAACAAGCCATCCGGCGGAAAACCACGCGAATCGAACCGACCGAAACGCACCAGGAATGAACCCGAACGAAACGTACCCGCGAACTCCGACCCGCGCAGTACGATGTAATGCGTGGAAAACCAGACCGAGTCACACGGAGCTCAAGCCGTACGACCGACACGCATACAAAAGCCAGCAGAAGGAAGCCAACACTCGGAGACCGACGTGTACACCGCACAATAAACCTAGCAGAAACACAGCATGAACAACTCGGAGAAGCTCGCACGAGACAACTGCAGAGTCCCACTCGGTCAGAAGAACGTCTCCTACATGCACAAAAAATACAAAGGGAAAATACAAAAAAAAGGGCCAAACAAGCAATGACAAAGTCAATAAATACAGGGGAAAAAAACATGGAACAAGGACACACCCCCAACTCCACCCATATAAAGGCCACAAATCCCTACCATGATCCTTTGCAAATTCAACTGACCTGCCAGCACAGAACACCATCAGACAGCAACCACAGACACACTCACAGCTCATCCATCACACAAGCCACACACCATTAGCACCTCAACAAATAGCACCCTCACATACACCCAGCAAAACCTACACCCACACACCCTCACTTGCACACCCACACACACATCAATCACCACCACCACCCATCACCATGCCCCCAAAGAAGAATCCAAAGTTCCTAGACAGTGAATTGGAAGTCATGGTAGATGAGATCCTCAGGGTAGAGCCCCAGTTGTTCGGTACATTGGTCCAACAGACCCCCATGTCGCAGAAAACCAAGATGTGGGAGAGGATTGTCGACAGGGTCAATGCACAATCACCATGTTTGCGCACAAAGGAAGACATCCAGAACAGGTGGTATGATGTGCGCAGGAGGGTCAGGTACCTTCTAAAGAAGGATTACATCTTGAGTCAGCGCACCGGCAGTGGCCCTCCTGCCAAACCACTATACCTCAGGCCCTGGGAGGAGAAGGTGCGGGCCATCCTACCACCGGTGAGCGTATATGGACTATCAAACATCCCAGAGCCTGGTGAGTACACAACTAATATACCCAATATTGTGTGACAATACACACACATCACTGTCAAGGGGATAGTCAAACCATGCACCCTTAGCAAATCCACAGCAACCAAAAGATAATCACCGCAAGATTTGTCTGTCAGTCAGATAAACACAATACATGCCATCTCATAGTGATATGTAACTGTGTCATGATATGTACAAACCTAACTACAAATACAGCAAGGCAGTGGCACAAATATAACCAACAAACACAGTTAGACATTTTGCCACCACTAGAACACCACCTCACAGGGAAGCTCACTGAAAGGAAGGAATGATGTGTATGCTGGTGAAGTCAGTGTAGCCAATAGCATGATGGGAGTTGTAGTCACAGATATTGCTCACCCTCACAATTGGCCCATCAACACCACTCTGAACCATTCACACATCACAGGGAGTGGAAAACAACTGACATGATGGCTGACACTGGGTACTGCTGTGGGGAGCACAAGGCCCTGCTGGTAACTGTGCACCAACTAACAGCAGGACACCACTGACTGACATCCTGAAAGACAACTTGCACTCCCTGCAATGGAAGCACGTTCCATGGTGGGATATCTGGCTGGGTGGGAAGGAGGACTGACAGCTCTGACCATAGTTATAAGCAGCTTTCCTTACACACCCCCTTAAGACAAACTCCACACAACTCACCTGGGAGAATGCAATGCCTCACACTCCAATTAAATATCCCACAAAGAACCACCACCCTGGGTTATGCTGTGTGAAGCACAGGGACACTCTTGGGACTTGTAGACAAACAAACGCCAGGACAACACTGTCAGCCATCCTGTCAGCACAGGCACACTACCCCACAGGGAAGCAGAGTCAAAAGGAAGGAAGTATGGGCATGCTGGGAAGGGGGTGTAGGCAATAGCATGATGGGAGTTGTAGTTACAGATATTGCTCACCCTCACAATTGGCCCATCAACACCACTCTGAACCATGCTCACATCACAGGGAGTGGAAAACAACTGACAAGATGGCTGACACTGGCTACTGCTGTGGGGAGCACAAGCCCCTGCTGGAAACTGGGCACCAACCAACAGCAGGACACCACTGACTGACATCCTGAAAGCCAACTTGCACTCCCTGCAATGGAAGCACGTTCCATGGTGGGATATCTGGCTGCATGGGAAGGAGGACTGACAGCTCTGACCATAGTTACAAGCAGCTTACCTTACACACCCCCTTAACACAAACTCCACACAACTCACCTGGGAGAATGCAATGCCTCACACTCCAATTAAATATCCCACAAAGAACCACCACCCTGGGTTATGTTGTGTGAAGCACAGGGACACTCTTGGGACTTGTAGCCAAACAAACACCAGGACAACACTGTCAGCCATCCTGTCAGCACAGGCACACTACCCCACAGGGAAGCAGAGTCAAAAGGAAGGAAGTATGGGCATGCTGGGAAGGGGGGTGTAGGTAATAGCATGATGGGAGTGGTAGTCACAGCTCAACATCCCCCACCCACATGGCCCAGCAAGCTCACACTGAAGCATGCACACCTCACAGGGAGTGAAAAGCCACTTCAAAGATGTCTGACAATGGTGCTCTATTGTGGGGAGCACAAGGCCCTGATGGGAACTGGGCACCAACAAACAACAGGACACCACTGACAGCCATCTTGCCATTGCAGTCACACTCACACACAGTGAAGTCGACTCAAAAGGAAGGAAGTATGGGCATGCTGGGAAGGGGGGTGTAGGCAATAGCATGATGGGAGTGGTAGTCACAGCTCAACATCCCCCACCCACATGGCCCAGCAAGCTCACACTGAAGCATGCACACCTCACAGGGAGTGAAAAGCCACTTCAAAGATGTCTGACACTGGTGCTCTTTTGTGGGGAGCACAAGGCCCTGCTGGGAACTGGGCACCAACAAACAGGACACCACTGACAGCCATCTTGCCATTGCTGTCACACTCACACACAGTGGAGTCGACTCAAAAGGAAGGAAGTATGGGCATGCTGGGAAAGGGGGTGTAGGCAATAGCATGATGGGAGTTGTATTCACAGATATTGCTCACCCTCACAATTGGCCCATCAACACCACTCTGAACCATGCACACATCACAGGGAGTGGAAAGCCACTTCAAAGATGTCTGACAATGGTGCTCTGTTGTGGGGAGCACAAGGCCCTGCTGGGAACTGTGCAACAACCAACAGCAGGACACCACTGACTGACATCCTGAGAGTCAACCTGCACACACTGCAAGGGTGGCATGCTTCATGGTGGGATAACTGGGCTGGGGGAGAAGGAGGGCCGTATGTCCACCAAATACCACCAATGCTGGCCATGCACACACCTCAACATTCACATTGAAAAGCTTCAGGTTGGCAGGACAATGTGCTACCCCAATATCAACCTCTGACTGTGACAACTGAGGACAATGTACAGGGCCGCATCCAGAGGTACAGTCACAACTGTCAGGTGTGTGCACCATTGATGCCTGTAGAAACATAACATACATTGTGTGTCTCTTCCAAAAACAGGTGATGATGGGGACACAGCAGCAGACGATGAGGAGTCCCTGTCCCAGGCTCCGGGGGACACTGTGCTCACTGGTGTGGAACAGCCTCTGCCCTCCTCGGATGGCGAAGACCTACCTGGCACCTCCGGTGTGAGTCATCAAGCAGCACCAGCAGGACCAACATCTGCACCCCCTGCACCCACCCCTCCAACAACTGCCAACACACAGACCACCCCTGCCAACACGGACAGACCAAGGACCGCCGATGACAACAGCACAGGGACCCCGGCTTCAGGAGACCAAATGTCCGCTCGATCACTCTCCTAGTCCGACCATGTGCCTCATTGTAGCGCATCTGGGCTGGTGTCACAGGGTTCCTGAGGGGTGTCAGCAACCACGGCATGTTGGGGTATCCGGAGTCACCTACAGACAGACAATTGCACATTAGCTGAGTTGGAAAAGAGGGCAGAATACAACATAGCAGAACACACACAATGGTACAAAGTCAGTACACACCGACAAGCCAGACACGCTGGTTCTGCATCTGTGACATCATCCTCGGGATGCGACTACTCATCACGTAGGCATCGTGTGCAGAACCAGGGAAACGGGCATACACATGTGAGATGCACATATCTGCAAGACATACCACCAGAGCATTAATAGAATGGTAATGTTTCCTGTTCCTGTATGCCTGCTCATATGCCTGTGGTGGTACCAAAGCCACATGTGTCCCATCAATGGAGCCAATGACATGTGGCATCCTCCCCAGGGCATAGAAGTCACTCTTGACGTCAGTGAGTTGTTGACGTTTAGGGAAATAGATGTACTGGTTCAGGCATCTCAACATTGCCTCCAAAACATTGCGTAGCACACGGCTGAACATAGTCTGTGACATCCCACCAGCAGACGCCATAGTGTGTTGAAAGGTACAGGTGGCAAAGAAGTGTAGGGCTGCCATCACCTTCACCTTGGGGGTCAGCGCTGTAGGGTACGGCCGGCCAGGTTGCAAATGTGGGGCCAAGGGCATGGCCAAATCATCAATCAGCTGCCTGGTGAAGCGGTACCGTCGGATGCTGTCACGTTCCACCATCGTTGCAAGGTCAGGGAATGGTCTATGGACAGCTGGTGCCCTGCAGTGCATAGGTGAAGAAAGAAAGATTGTCAGTCACCCCACATATGTGGCATTGACCATACTCAATATCACATGATACATCATTACGAGACACAAGTACTTGATGTGTGTGCCATTCTGTATGGACATATGTGGCACCTACATGGCCATCATCTAACATCTCAGTTCAACATGTGTTGACAACAGGTTCCAGGTTGTGCTGTGGGAAACTATTAGGCTGTGTCACAGTACCCTTTACTGCTGTCACGTTCCAAACACACACCACAGTGACATGTCTGGACAGATGCGCCACAGGCATCACAGCTCATTGTCAGGTAGATTCCCAGGGACCCTGTCTTGCCACATGGACACTGGCATGACATGGCGTATCATGTACACGTCAGCAAAACAAACATGACTCCCACAGGTAGTGGCCCCTGTTGCCCCCGCAGGACAGACATGGACGTCTGTGACACACACACGCACAACATCAAAGTCCATGCACAAACAACGTGGATGTGGAGACTGTCTCCCATTGTGCACATGGAATCAGAGACATCGGAAACACAACATGCACACAGACTGTGGAGGGCCATTACTATTGTGGCAATGGGTCACCCTGTGACGTACATACCTTCCCACATGGGACTCTGGGGGTATGTGACATGACATACACATACACAACCTGGAAATGTGACCATGCCACATGCTCAGAAATGAACAGTGCAAAAACAACAGTTGATGGACAGAATGCAGAACAATGTCATACATTCACCCCAGTACAGAGATCTGGGCCTAAATCCATCGTTTTTTTGCTCACCATGCCATTCCAGTTTGAACCCAGCCATATGCAAATCAGTCTTGACCCTGTGCCTCATGAGAACAGTCCAGCCCGAACTGCCAAGCCAGGTCCTCCCTGGACTGGAAACAAGCATCCTAGGACCGGGTTTGGGGTTTCACCCCTCTTCAGCCAGGATAACTTGATTCCAGTGGCATGGAGAGCACGGGACCCACGTCTGGGCTTACCCGTCCCACTCGGGGTGACAAATGCAAAAACAACAGTTGATGGACAGAATGCAGAACAATGTCATACATTCACCCCAGTACAGAGATCTGGGCCTAAATCCATCGTTTTTTTGCTCACCATGCCATTCCAGTTTGAACCCAGCCATATGCAAATCAGTCTTGACCCTGTGCCTCATGGGAACAGTCCAGCCCGAACTGCCAAGCCAGGTCCTCCCTGGACTGGAAACAAGCATCCTAGGACCGGTAGCGGAGTTTCACCCCTCTTCAGCCAGGATAACTTGATTCCAGTGGCATGGAGAGCACGGGACCCACGTCTGGGCTTACCCGTCCCACTCGGGGTGACAAATGCAAAAACAACAGTTGATGGACAGAATGCAGAACAATGTCATACATTCACCCCAGTACAGAGATCTGGGCCTAAATCCATCGTTTTTTGCTCACCATGCCATTCCAGTTTGAACCCAGCCATATGCAAATCAGTCTTGACCCTGTGCCTCATGGGAACAGTCCAGCCCGAACTGCCAAGCCAGGTCCTCCCTGGACTGGAAACAAGCATCCTAGGACCGGTAGCGGGGTTTCACCCCTCTTCAGCCAGGATAACTTGATTCCAGTGGCATGGAGAGCACGGGACCCACGTCTGGGCTTACCCGTCCCACTCGGGGTGACAAATGCAAAAACAGCAGTTGATGGACAGAATGCAGAACAATGTCATACATTCACCCCAGTACAGAGATCTGGGCCTAAATCCATCGTTTTTTGCTCACCATGCCATTCCAGTTTGAACCCAGCCATATGCAAATCAGTCTTGACCCTGTGCCTCATGGGAACAGTCCAGCCCGAACTGCCAAGCCAGGTCCTCCCTGGACTGGAAACAAGCATCCTAGGACCGGTTTCGGGGTTTCACCCCTCTTCAGCCAGGATAACTTGATTCCAGTGGCATGGAGAGCACGGGACCCACGTCTGGGCTTACCCGTCCCACTCGGGGTGACAAATGCAAAAACAACAGTTGATGGACAGAATGCAGAACAATGTCATACATTTACCCCAGTACAGAGATCTGGGCCTAAATCCATCGTTTTTTGCTCACCATGCCATTCCAGTTTGAACCCAGCCATATGCAAATCAGTCTTGACCCTGTGCCTCATGGGAACAGTCCAGCCCGAACTGCCAAGCCAGGTCCTCCCTGGACTGGAAACAAGCATCCTAGGACCGGTTTCGGGGTTTCACCCCTCTTCAGCCAGGATAACTTGATTCCAGTGGCATGGAGAGCACGGGACCCACGTCTGGGCTTACCCGTCCCACTCGGGGTGACAAATGCAAAAACAACAGTTGATGGACAGAATGCAGAACAATGTCATACATTCACCCCAGTACAGAGATCTGGGCCTAAATCCATCGTTTTTTGCTCACCATGCCATTCCAGTTTGAACCCAGCCATATGCAAATCAGTCTTGACCCTGTGCCTCATGGGAACAGTCCAGCCCGAACTGCCAAGCCAGGTCCTCCCTGGACTGGAAACAAGCATCCTAGGACCGGTAGCGGGGTTTCACCCCTCTTCAGCCAGGATAACTTGATTCCAGTGGCATGGAGAGCACGGGACCCACGTCTGGGCTTACCCGTCCCACTCGGGGTGACAAATGCAAAAACAGCAGTTGATGGACAGAATGCAGAACAATGTCATACATTCACCCCAGTACAGAGATCTGGGCCTAAATCCATCGTTTTTTGCTCACCATGCCATTCCAGTTTGAACCCAGCCATATGCAAATCAGTCTTGACCCTGTGCCTCATGGGAACAGTCCAGCCCGAACTGCCAAGCCAGGTCCTCCCTGGACTGGAAACAAGCATCCTAGGACCGGTTTCGGGGTTTCACCCCTCTTCAGCCAGGATAACTTGATTCCAGTGGCATGGAGAGCACGGGACCCACGTCTGGGCTTACCCGTCCCACTCGGGGTGACAAATGCAAAAACAACAGTTGATGGACAGAATGCAGAACAATGTCATACATTTACCCCAGTACAGAGATCTGGGCCTAAATCCATCGTTTTTTGCTCACCATGCCATTCCAGTTTGAACCCAGCCATATGCAAATCAGTCTTGACCCTGTGCCTCATGGGAACAGTCCAGCCCGAACTGCCAAGCCAGGTCCTCCCTGGACTGGAAACAAGCATCCTAGGACCGGTTTTGGGGTTTCACCCCTCTTCAGCCAGGATAACTTGATTCCAGTGGCATGGAGAGCACGGGACCCACGTCTGGGCTTACCCGTCCCACTCGGGGTGACAAATGCAAAAACAACAGTTGATGGACAGAATGCAGAACAATGTCATACATTCACCCCAGTACAGAGATCTGGGCCTAAATCCATCGTTTTATTGCTCACCATGCCATTCCAGTTTGAACCCAGCCATATGCAAATCAGTCTTGACCCTGTGCCTCATGGGAACAGTCCAGCCCGAACTGCCAAGCCAGGTCCTCCCTGGACTGGAAACAAGCATCCTAGGACCGGTGCTCACTACGCCACTGGAGTCAAGCTATCCTGGCTGATGAAGGCTGATAGCCTGAAACCGGTCCTAGGATGCTTGATTCCGGTCCAGGGAAGACATGGCTTGGCAGTTCGGTCTGGACTGTTCCCATGAGGCACAGGGTCAAGACTGATTTGCATATGGCTATGTCTGAACTGGGGTGGCGTGGTGAAGCAAAATAACGATGGATTAAACCCAGATCTGTGACTGGGGGTGAATGTTTGCCAATGTGCAGCATTCCATCCATCATCTTGTGTGTTTTGCATTTCGCCCTAAGTGGGAAGGGTATGCCCAGACGTGGGTCCCGTGCTCACTACGCCACTGGAGTCAAGCTATCCTGGCTGATGAAGGCTGATAGCCTGAAACCGGTCCTAGGATGCTTGATTCCGGTCCAGGGAAGACATGGCTTGGCAGTTCGGTCTGGACTGTTCCCATGAGGCACAGGGTCAAGACTGATTTGCATATGGCTATGTCTGAACTGGGGTGGCGTGGTGAAGCAAAATAACGATGGATTAAACCCAGATCTGTGACTGGGGGTGAATGTTTGCCAATGTGCAGCAATCCGTCCATCATCTTGTGTGTTTTGCATTTCGCCCTAAGTGGGAAGGGTATGCCCAGACGTGGGTCCCGTGCTCACTACGCCACTGGAGTCAAGCTATCCTGGCTGATGAAGGCTGATAGCCTGAAACCGGTCCTAGGATGCTTGATTCCGGTCCAGGGAAGACATGGCTTGGCAGTTCGGTCTGGACTGTTCCCATGAGGCACAGGGTCAAGACTGATTTGCATATGGCTATGTCTGAACTGGGGTGGCGTGGTGAAGCAAAATAACGATGGATTAAACCCAGATCTGTGACTGGGGGTGAATGTTTGCCAATGTGCAGCATTCCGTCCATCATCTTGTGTGTTTTGCATTTCGCCCTAAGTGGGAAGGGTATGCCCAGACGTGGGTCCCGTGCTCACTACGCCACTGGAGTCAAGCTATCCTGGCTGATGAAGGCTGATAGCCTGAAACCGGTCCTAGGATGCTTGATTCCGGTCCAGGGAAGACATGGCTTGGCAGTTCGGTCTGGACTGTTCCCATGAGGCACAGGGTCAAGACTGATTTGCATATGGCTATGTCTGAACTGGGGTGGCGTGGTGAAGCAAAATAACGATGGATTAAACCCAGATCTGTGACTGGGGGTGAATGTTTGCCAATGTGCAGCATTCCGTCCATCATCTTGTGTGTTTTGCAGAAATGAACAGTTGCACATCACAGTGGTCATGTGCACAACACACAAAGGATCCTGTCCCCATGAACACGTGCACAGCCTGGGAGTGGCTGCCCCCAAATGCCACCACAAAAACCACATGTTGACCCCCATACACAGATAAGGTAATGCAGCCTTACATGCCTTAGGATACAGTGTGGACAGGCTGTGGTGTTGTAGGTGTGCCCCTGAGTCCCTGGCAAGTATATGTCACTGGCATACGTTCACCAGTGATGAGCATGGTGACATATGCGAGTGACCTGTACAGGGATGTGTTGTACAGCAATGGACCGATCGGTGTGCACGCACTGGCCATTGAATCTGTTGTGAGCGGGTACGCGTTGTATCCCGGAATACGCGTTGTACAGCAATGGACCGATCGGTGTGCACGCACTGGCCATTGAATCTGTTGTGTGCGGGTACGCGTTGTACAGCAATGGACCGATCGGTGTGCATGCACTGGCCATTGAATCTGTTGTGTGCGGGTACGCGTTGTATCCCGTAATACGCGTTGTACAGCAATGGACCGATCGGTGTGCACGCACTGGCCATTGAATCTGTTGTGTGCGGGTACGCGTTGTATAGCAATGGACCGATCGGTGTGCACGCACTGGCCATTGAATCTGTTGTGTGAGGGTACGCGTTGTACAGCAGTGGACCGATCGGTGTGCACGCACTGGCCATTGAATCTGTTGTGAGCGGGTACGCGTTGTAGCCCGGAATACGCGTTGTACAGCAATGGACCGATCGGTGTGCACGCACTGGCCATTGAATCTGTTGTGTGCGGGTATGCGTTGTACAGCAATGGACCGATCGGTGTGCACGCACTGGCCATTGAATCTGTTGTGTGCGGGTACGCGTTGTACAGCAATGGTCAGATCATTGCGCATGCATTGGCTAGGGCCTGGCATGGCAACGGACGCGTTTTCGAAGCTTCAACGAGTCTGATGCAGTGAATTCAGTTGGCCAGCCACAACAATGTTGCAAATTCATGGGTGTCATGAAGTTTAACTTTTGATGGATGCTGTGGGCGTGTATAAGTGGTGCAATTCCATGGATTGGCCAGATTCAGAAGATGTAAACAACTTGGACCTATCACTTTGGACACATGGGACAGTATCTGCCTCTGCAGCACACATATAATGCTGGCTGTTCCCCTGAGAGCTCACTTGCCTGCACTACATGCTCCAGGACGACATCTGCCACCAACACTGCTGCTGGCTCTGCATCCTCTGGCTACTGCAATGGCACATACTGTGGAGAGAGCCCCAGCCTTCAGCCTTGAGGAGAACCAGGCCCTGCTGGACAGCCTCCTTCCACAGTACAGCAAGCTGTATGGGAAACCAGGGGAGCAGGTGAGTGTGCTGTCCACTGCCTTACTAATTGTGCATGTTGTCTGACTAGCAAGACTTACAGGGGGCACACCACTGGCTAGCATGCTCACTGAGTAGTTCTCACCCCCCAAAGTGTGTAGTCACATGCACTGAACAGGTACAGTGCAGTAACAGTGCATTCCAAAAAGCTTTTACTTCCCAGACAATGATACCATGTAGTGACTGCTGGCAAACTGTCCATAGCCATAGTTGCACTGCCTGTGTACATCATATGCCCCTGTGATTGAGACATGTATATCCAACTGTGCGATGCACGTATATGTTGCATGTGTAGTAATATACAAAAGCAACAATTGATGGACAGAATGCTGGACAATGCAATCATTCACCCCCAGTCACAAGGATCTGGGTTAAATCCATCATTCTTTTGCTCACCACACCGCCCCAGTTTGGACCCAGCCATATGCAAATCAGTCTTGACCCTGTTCCTTGTGGGAACAGTCCAGCCCGAACTGCCAAGCCATGTCCTCCCTGGACCGGAAACAAGCATCCTGGGACCGGTTTCAGGGCATCACCCTTCTTCAGCCAGGCTAGCTTGAATCCAGTGGTGTAGTGAGCACGGGACCCACGTCTGGGCATACCCTTCCCACTTAGGGCTACAAATACAAAAGCAACAATTGATGGACAGAATGCTGGACAATGCAAACATTCACCCCCAGTCACAAGGATCTGGGTTAAATCCATCATTCTTTTGCTCACCACACCACCCCAGTTTGGACCCAGCCATATGCAAATCAGTCTTGACCCTGTTCCTTGTGGGAACAGTCCAGCCCGAACTGCCAAGCCATGTCCTCCCTGGACCGGAAACAAGCATCCTGGGACCGGTTTCAGGGCATCACCCTTCTTCAGCCAGGCTAGCTTGAATCCAGTGGTGTAGTGAGCACGGGACCCACGTCTGAGCATACCCTTCCCACTTAGGGCGACAAATACAAAAGCAACAATTGATGGACATAATGCTAGTAATGGCATTTTCACTTTGTCATTCTCACAGGTTGATGCCCACCAGAAGCAGGAAATTTGGCTGACCATCGCCCGGGCAGTAAGATCCGTGGGGGTCTACAAGCGCCGGATCCGCAACTGCCAGAAGAGGTGGCAGGACCTTCGGGGCTGGACCCGGAAGATCGCAAGGGTCCAGCTGAAGCTGTCGCCTCCTCGCAGGAGGGGCGGACACCGGACCCTGACCCCCACATGCACCGGATCCTGGCGGTGGTCTTCCCTGACCTGGATGGGCAGCTGAAGGACAGACCGCAGCAAGGAGGGGTGAGTCCATGACTGCACTGTGAACTTTGTCTGACATGCTATGTGCCCTCCTCTGGCCTGGTTAAACTTCCACAGTACATCAGTCTTGTGGTCCAGGACCCATGTCCCTCAATTGTGACCTGCCCACTCCTCATCTGATACGCAGGTGTGGCCCTTACAGTCAGGAAATTGTGTCACTTGGGTACTGTGTCCTTGCATTTTGCTTCGCTCAAGGTGGGGGACAGCATTTGTTCCCGTGATTTTGTGGTGGGATTCATGGGTGGGTCAATTGCCTACACAATGCCTAAGTTCTGACATGTAATCTGGGTGTAACTTTGATATGTGGTCCACTTGCTGATCTGAATCACCACATGTCCCTGGGGTATTTGGCACACCCCCATGCTGCAGGTGGGAACAATGTTTGGGCCTCAGGAGTATGTATATCAAGTGTGTCACACATGCTTAGCCACCTGCCTACTGTCCAGGGCTCATCCCTCTTTCAGGTGGAGCAGGACAGTCATGCCTACTCCAGGGCATACAATACACTCTGTACTCCCACTCCCGTGTATCAGCTGACATGTTGTGATCAGTGAAATGTTCCCTCAGGTGTCTGCCTCTGTGTCGTTGTACTGTGGCTTCGTTGTCAGGACTACTGGGATGTTTATCGTTTAGGGCTCAGCATGCCATCTGAGATGTGACTATGAGAGATGATACTTGTGTGACTTATAGGTGTTTGACCACTTGACTGTGCACACAGGTGTATGCGACTGTGAATTCCATGCAGCTGTTTTTCGTTCACAGCAGACTGTGAGGTGCTCAGGTTCATAGAGTTGTTTCATGTCTCCCATATGTCCAATTGGCATGACGTGGACAAATAAGAGTTCAGGTGATGTGGTGTGTGGGGGATGGACATGTGCACTTGTCAGCTACAGAACTTGCATTCCCCATTACCTAGGATTGTGACACAGTGCAGACTGTTGTTGGCTGGCTGCCATGCCCATGTGACTGGAGACAGTGATGTATGACTTTGCAGGCATGCCTGTGCCATGGCATTAAACTTCCTAAGAGTGATCCTGCAGGGGAGTGACATGTGCAACATGCACCCCATTGTGGCATTGACTATCCGGACATGGGTGCATCATGGTGTCACGTGCTGGTATGCATCACATGCATCTCTAATTAGACTCTGGCCATCCCTTTATCCGGACACCTGTACTGACTCAGTGGCAAGAGATGTGATGTGTGCATGTTCACATACTTCACCGTGTTCTATGCAATGTCCAACAACTGTGTACGTGGTGCATGTGTCCACCCTGGGGTCTTACCATCCAACAGGCACCAGACAGATGGGTGCAAGGGCAGGAGGGGTGTGAGTGCCATGGTTGACCATCAGACTGACAATTGGCTTCTCCTAATCTGTGTGAGCACTTTTGGCACTGTTCAACTAAGGATGCCAGGGCTTGCTCTGTAATGTGCTGTACTTACTGTGGTGTGTGCGGTCAGTGCAGGTGACTGATGTTTGTCTGTTTCCCTAATTGTTTGCAGATACATCCACAGCCACAGGAGGGGACAGCTCCACGGACCAGGAGGAGCAGCAGAGCCAGACTGGGTCAGGAGCCGAGGAGTGGTCGGAGGGACCCAGTGGCACGGAGGGCGAGGGGAGCCACACCGAGGAGTCCTCTGCACCATCCACCTCAGCTGAGGACCACAGCAGCTCGGAGGATGACTCCCTTGTGGAGGTGGCTGTCAGCAGCCACCACACCCCAGCTAGTATGGCTGGCCCCGCCTCCACCACCACCACCACCACCCTCCCATTGGCTCCCATTCCAGAGGTCCGTGGAGGCTCCCGTGTTCGGGAGCGTGTCTCCTTCGTGCCAGGCACCGCAGCCCCTGCCCCTGTGTCCCCTGCTGCCCTGAGTGAGGAGTCTGTGTACCTCCTTTGCCAGCTCCATGTAGGGCAGATAGCAATGCTGAGTGTCCTCCATGCACACACCACTCTGTTGACACAGCTGGTGTCGTTCATGGAGGGCATCTCGACGGGCATGTCTGCCCTACAGAGGAGCAATAGGTCCATGGACTCCTCACTGACGGCAGCAGTGTCCCTCCTCCAACAGTCCATCACCCCTCCTACCTCTGCCCCATCCACACTTCCTGGCACCCTACCTGTCCCAAGCACATGCACACCTGCACAATCACCCAAACACACAGACACGAGCAGCACCGAAACACACAAAACAGGGGCAAAACGTGCACACAAGCATCCTCAGGGGACTGATACCACACCCACAGGGGATGGGGAACAGACACACACACAGGCATCCACAGTCACTCCGCAGTCCTCAATATCCTCTCCCTCCAAGACCCCTTTCCTTGCCTCACCTGCAACCCCACCTACAAAGCAGCTCTTCCTCTGTGACCTCGGCCTCTTCCCCTCCGATCCCGCTGATCCAGCATACAGGGGGAAGAGGAAGTCCACCCATACAGAGGGGAGTGCCCCTCTCCCCCAGACACCCTCCCCCAGGTGCAGACAGACTGAGGCCCCCACCCGCAAGTCCCCCGGGACCCGGAAGTGCAAGACCCCGCCACCGCCCTGCAGGTCATCCACACAGTCTCCTTCCTCCATCCCTCAGGCCCCCACAACACAGGTTCCCCCACCACACCCTGCCCAAGGTTCTCCCACCCACAGATACACCATCCCCAAAATTATGCGGCCTTCTCCACCTACCACTTGCTCTTCCAGCCCCACACCCCCGCTGCACATGTTTGTGCCACTGGTGTGGAGACTGTGTCCTCCCCCTCTGTCCTGCCCACCTTACCTGAACCCCATTCTACTCCCCTGGAGATGGGCACTGCAGTGGAGTCCACTACCACCCCGTCTGACTTGGGCACTGCAGTGGGGAACCTGTCCACTCCATCTGGCCAGCCCACTGGAGGTGTGCCGGCACCCACACCATCTGACTCATGCCCCCCAGTTGTGCCGGCACACACCATGTCAGACACCTCCACTGCAGTTGTCAGTGACTCTCCAGCACCAGTCACCCCTCCCCTGCCTCCTGGTGAGCCCTGATCCTGTCCCTGCGGTGCCTGGCCTGCCCCCCCGTATGCCCCTCCGAGGGGAGTGTCCCTGGTTCATAGCAGTGCAGGCAAGGAGAGGGTGACATCTGCCACTGTCACCCTGTTTGGACTTTAGTAATGGACTGGCCATTGGCCTTTGCTTTTTGTCTGGACTTCCTATTTTCTATTCACATATGCTGAATAAAGCTCCTTTCAGTTATCTAGTGGTTTTGCTTCAGTTGTAAATGATGTTGAGGATGCTAACCATGCCCTTGCTGCAGTGATGGTGATTTTTGATATCAGGAAAATGAAGTGTTACTGTACAGGACCCCATGTGGTCCAGGGGGAATGTGTCCTATCCTGGTGTGTATCCATGTCATCCTTTGCAGCAATATGAGGGTGTTATGTTTTCAATATTGGCCAATGGGATTTCCTACTTTTATTTGCAATATCACATCTGTGGCTTACACCCCTGCACATCTGTTGTGCTTGCCATTGTTCAATTTGTCTATTTCCCTGACCGTGTGACCATCTCCACTGGACATGCAAGTTTGGGCATCAATGGGGAAGGACTCATCTGTGTTATCAGTGCAACTTGCTATACATGTGTGTTGGATCTGTGCAGATGATTTTGGTGACACTCCCATGACCAGGCTGATGTGACGAGAGCCTTCATTTTGTGCTAATTGTTGACTGAGTGACCAAGTGTTCTGCTGACATGATGGAGCCCTGCAGAGTCAATGTATGGCACAGCTTTCCTTACACAGGAGTGGAGTCCCCTCATGGCAGTGTGTAATTCCGTGACATTGCCTGAGCCCAAGGTGTGTGTTGTGTGAGCATGTCTGTGTGTGTTCACTTCCATTTTGCTACGCAGGCTGGGATCCCTAGTGATGTTCCTGTTTGTGATGCTTGCTGAGTTGACCACCTATGTTCCCCCAAAATCTTCGCCCTGGGTTCTCTGGGATGTGGGTGCATGGCACATTACTGGTCATCAGGGTGTCATCCATAGGTGTGTTTGCTGTCAGGGCTGAGTTTGTGGGCAAACGCAGATGAGACACAGTCAGGATTCCCCTTGGCACTTGTTGGTTACACAAGTCATGTAATTTACAGTTTGTGGTAGCTTTCAGTGATTGTGACACGTTGTGTGTGTGAGACTGCTGCCACTCCTCAGTGTCAGAGCTGCAATGTTGGAAGTTGTCTATGTGTGTTCTTTGTGGGTGACCTTGGCTTCTTCATTGGTGTGTGACTGTGGCCGGGATCCCATTGGTTGGTGTGGATTTGACGTCATGCCCAAGTACAGCGTACTGTGCAGTGTGTCAGGCATTCACGAGTCTTGTTGACTGGCCATGTGTGATGGGTTTCTGCACCTTAGTTCCCACCACCACCCCTGGGATTGTCATGGGTGCATGTGCAATGTCACCAGTCCATGTGAGCTTCACTGCTGCACATTGGTGGAGATCAAGGTGTGTGGTGTTGAGTGTGTGCAAATGAGAGTTGTTGCACGGCTAGACCCATACCTCCATATTGGCCTTGGCTGACAGGCCGTGCTGGTTGATTTGTGCTTGTGTAGGTGTGATGGTAGTTTGTTGCTCAGGACACATGACTGTGGTTCACAGTGTGAACGACATCTAGCTTTGTCATCACAGTGGGATTATCATGCAGGCCAGTGTCACCACAATGTGGGGTCCCTGGGGGTAGTGCTGTGGTGGGTCTGTCTCTTGCTGTGTTAGTTGCTGTTCCTACAAGCTTGTGTGACATGTGTAATTTGGGCTCCCTCTCATCTAACAATGCCTGATTGCCCACATAGGGGAATCCGATCCATGAGTTACTTTTGTGTGGCACTGTATACACATCTGTGTAATTGGGATTCAGGCCTCCTCATGTGTTGTGTGGTTGCCTGGGGACACTGGCACACCCCCCCTTCACCTGTTGTGTTTGATATGCAGTGTGAGGCTGCCTGTTTGTGTTTGTGCATCTGCACCACTGCATTGGCATATCTTTAGTGTGCCATTGGCTGTATGTTGTTTGGTGGGTTTCCCCTGCTGTCCCTGGGACTCCTAGGTCATCAGTCAGCACAATAATCATGGTTTGTATGTCCCATTGCTGCCATGGTATGGTATTTATTCACCTCACATCTACAGTCTCCACAGGGTATCTACATTTGTGTGTCCATTGGTGCAGATATGCGGCTCTGCATTATGATGGTCACTTCTGTCATTGTGTTATTGATGAATGTTGACAATGTCAGCCCCCATGGGTGATGTTTGTCTGCACATGGCCAAATGTATGTCTTATTTGCACTGCACTGTTTGCCTCACCCAATCTATGTTGCTATGGGACACAAGCACTACTATGCCACTAATGTGTTTGTTGTTGTGTGACCAGGAATCATCCATGCTGTTTGGCATTTGCAGCTTTTTCCATGACAACACTTACATGTTGGTCACTGTGATGATGGGGGTTTGGACCCCATTGCCACAATGTTCAAAATGTGCTTCAGCTATGGACCCCACACTTACATTTTGGTCACTGTGATGATGGGGGTTTAGACCCCATTGACACTATGTTCAAAATGTGCTTCAGCTATGGACCCCACACTTACCTTTTGGTCACTGTGATGATGGGGGTTTGGACCCCATTGCCACTATGTTCAAAATGTGCTTCAGCTATGGACCCCACACTTACATTTTGGTCACTGTGATGATGGGGGTTTGGACCCCATTGCCACAATGTTCAAAATGTGCTTCAGCTATGGACCCCACACTTACATTTTGGTCACTGTGATGATGGGGTTTAGACCCCATTGACACTATGTTCAAAATGTGCTTCAGCTATGAACCCCACACTTACATTTTGGTCACTGTGATGATGGGGGTTTAGACCCCATTGACACTATGTTCAAAATGTGCTTCAGCTATGGGCCCCACACTTACCTTTTGGTCACTGTGATGATGGGGTGTTAGACCCCATTGCCACAGTGGTCATGGTCTGCTTGCATTGTGGAGGCCACACACATTTATGTGTGACACATGTGATAGGGGGTCACATTGTATGTTCAATGTCATGTTCAGTGTTGTAGGCATTTGACACAGACTAAACACGCTTGTCATGGTGTTGGGGGGATGTGTTTTTCTGACATTCCTTATGTTGGAGTGTGCTGGTTGTGTCATGCACTACACATCTTATGAGTAGGGGTGGTGTTGGTGGTAGGCATCCATCCCCCTATCTGTGGGGATGGTAGTAGTGACAGGCATCCAGCCCCCCCTGAGTAGGGGTGGTGGTAGTGACAGGCATCAAGCACCCCATGAGTAGGGGTGCTGGTGGTGATAGGCATCCAGCCCCCCCTGAGTAGGGGTGGTGGTAGTGACAGGCATCCAGCCCCCCCTGAGTAGGGGTGGTGGTAGTGGTAGGCATCCATCCCCCAATGAGTAGGGGTCGTGGTAGTGGTAGGCAACCAGCCCCCCCTGAGTAGGGGTGGTGGTGGTGGTTGGCATCCATCCCCCTATGAGTAGGGGTGGTGGTAGTGGTAGGCATCCAGCCCCCCTGAGTAGGGGTGGTGGTAGTGACAGGCATCCAGCCCCCCCTGAGTAGGGGTGGTGGTGGTGGTAGGCATCCATCCCCCTATGAGTAGGGGTGGTGGTAGCGGTAGGCATCCAGCCCCCCCTGAGTAGGGGTGGTGGTAGTGGTAGGCATCCAGCCCCCCCTGAGTAGGGGTGGTGGTGGTTGTAGGCATCCATCCCCCCCTGAGTAGGGGTGGTGGTAGTAGTAGGAATCCAGCCCCCCCTGAGTAGGGGTGGTGTAGTGGTAGGCATCCAGCCCCCCCTGAGTAGGGGTGGTGGTAGTGGTAGGCATCCAGCCCCCCCTGAGTAGGGGTGGTGGTAGTGACCGGCATCCAGCCCCCCCTGAGTAGGGGTGGTGGTAGTGGTAGGCATCCATCCCCCTATGTGTGGTGATGTTAGTAGTGACAGGCATCCAGCCCCCCTGAGTAGGGTTGGTGGTAGTGACAGGCATCCAGCCCCCCTGAGTAGGGGTGGTGGTAGTGGTAGGCATCCATCCCCCTATGGGTGTGTATGGCATTGGTGATAGCCATCCCGCCCCTATTGTTCTGCTGTTGCTGGTGTACGTCATTTTTGCATCCCTATGTGTGTGTGACATATGTTGGGTACGTGTCGTTTGTTTGTGTAGTGGGTGTTTGACTTACCGTCTGCGTCGTACGCGTCCGTACCGGTCCCGGTAATAGATGTAGGATATTGGTAGGACCTGCACGATGGGATTCATGGTTTGTTCGTCTCGTTCGGGTTTCTCGTGGCTTGGACTCGTACTCGTCGCTGGCTTGTCCGTCTCGTCGCCGTGGATCGTCTTGTGGCGCGAATCGGAGCTTATGTGCAGCTCTCCCGGATGCTCTGACGTGCCGGACGTAGCGACGGGTTCGGCGCGTATGGAAGGCGCATCGTACTCGTCCGGCCGGAAGGTGCTGTGTGTTTGCTTCCGTGCGACTCGATTCAGCGTTTACGGATCCGGCTCGGACGGGGAACAGGAGCTGGATTTGGTGAGTATGGCTCGCTCGGAATCTGGGCTGTTATGCGCATCGTACTTGTTCGTTCGGACGACTGTTCGACTCGGTCGGGAAACACGCGTTCGGCTTGGTTTTTTTCCGGACGAATACTGTTGGGTGCGCTTCCGGACAAGATCGGAATCGACCCCTAAGTCTTCTTAACATGATTAATTCTTGGGATAGAAGCCTAGTGCTGCAATAGGTATTGATTGAGAACCACTGTACAACCCGGTTCTTCAACCATTCCCAAGGTTCTGTGGAATTATCAGGTAGTTTAGGAACATTTTTTAAAACAATGACATAGGGGGTAGCCTGAGGGGGCAAGCTAAGAGAGATCCCCTGATACCTCTTAGGTTGTTGGTAGCTTTCGCTTGCTAGATTATATTTAGAGCCATTTTGTGGATTACCATTCTTCATTTTAACTGGATTTAGCCTAGATGATCCAGGTACTTCCTCTGCGTGTTTTACGGATAATTGATGGATATTAACCATCTCTATTTCGCTTACATCACTTTGCGATCTCTTATCAAGATTTCTACTAGACATAGGCTTTTGACATGTGTTGGATACATTAGATGTCCGTAAAGCTGCAACTAGTTCCAACAACTGGGAAATATCTTTTTGCACTAGTTTTATTTCAATCATAACACGCCTTTCAATGGTGTAAATTTTCCCATGTAATTTTTTGAAGAGTGTATCAATGCCTTGCATATATCGTATTGACTCTTCAAGACCTGTCCCCATGTCCTTTCCATCTGGTTTTGTGGTCTTCCCCGTTTTTTTGTAAACTGTTCTTTGCTGGTGCTGTGTACTGTTTATACCTCTTCGCGGGTTGAGAAATCAAATCCGGTGTATCCGATGCTATGGAAATTTCAAGGAGGGTTGTTAATACACAAGGACCCGGCTTAATGGGATGATCTGACTTAGGGATGTTAGAACTATTATCCTTCAGGCTATTACTCCTGCCATGACAGTTGCTCAAGTCCTGCACTTCAGGCTCAAAGCCAGCACTGTTACCACTATCGTTATCTTCCAAGATTGACCTAGCCTCCTTTTGGGCAACATTCAGGGCCGTCTTAGTTGCCGCCAGTTGCTCCTCTACTTGTACAATCTCACTGTTAATAATGCCCATTGCGCTTTTCAAGTAATTTGTAATTGGTGCAGTTTTTTCAATGGGCTTCCCCTTAGCTGTTCCCAGTTTTCTCTTCCCCATTTTACTTCAATGTGCTCCAAAGCGAGGCAAAGAAAAAGTGGCTAGTGCTCCTTACCGGTACACTGGACTTCGGAAAACACAGGGGCAAGGGATATGGCCCAGCCTCGTCTGGTCTTGGAGGGGCGCAGATGGGCCCGCCCGGGCACGTCCCACGCTGCGGGAGCCCTGTCTGCAATTTAAGCACCTCCTGGCGCTCTTGGTGGCGTTGGCGGCGGGCGCGCCGCTTAGGCTGCTGGGAATTGTAGTTTCGGTCCCCTCATGGACCGGCGCCTCAGAAGAATCCGGTGACAAGGCTGAGGCAGTACCTGTGGCGAGTTGCGGGCACCAAGAGTGAACAAAGTACGTGAAAAAGAGCTCCCCTTCAGTCCTCTGTCACTGCTGATTACGCATTGCTTCCACTGGCCCCGACAATCTCCCTTCCTACCTCCTAAATGTCTGTAGTGTCCCTACTCTCCCTCCATCCCTTGTTGCACTGTTCTAGCTCTCTGTACTCCTACAGCTCACCTACCCCCAAGACATACTGCTCAACTCACCTTCCTCTTGAGGGTCACCCTCCCATGACTAATTTTATTGAAAGGATCACATCCCCCAAAACACAAAAACCCATTGGTAAAGAGTACCTCTCACGGAACGTAAATCCATAATCACCCTTCTACCAGACCATTCACACAAGCATGCTGGCCTGGGTGTGTAGAGGTCCCTTGGTCGCTAGGTTTCCTGCATTGCAGGGGAGCTGCTGGCCACACATACAAAAAACACCCTATGCTGGGGCCGGAATCAACAGTTGTTTACCTCCTTCACCCACTTTCCAAAAAAATGGTAATTACAATTATTGCATACATGACGATTGCTCTGTACCCTTTGTAGGGAGGTCAAGTATTGGATGAGCATTATACTTAGAACACCTCTTATGATACAGTGAAAGGCACTGTGAGAAACTCGCAATGCCTTCAGCCTCCCATCCAGGGATCTCAGTCATGCCCAGATATGGACACCTATCCCTACTCTGAACTCATCTAAAGGTGACTTATTTGTTACATGAGGAACAATGAGATGGATGTACAAATATGTGGTCGTGAATTGCAACCAGTATTTTTGTGTGGAATTTTGTGAACTGACCCATTTACTAAATGGTTGGTTCACAAAATGTTTACTCATATGGGCTGCATTCTGACCTGCCTCAGCAATATTCATGAGGTAGGTTGCAACTTTCACATATTGTGACTCACTAAGCTTGGTGACCATCTAAGGGATGGTGGCATGCTGAGTGGGTCAGTAAAACATCAGGGGCCAGTTGTAGGTAAAATCAAATTTGCGAGTCCTTAATAGCGAATTTTACCGATTCGCTATTAAGGACTCGCAAAATTGAATGTAGGTAGGAATCGCTTAAATATTATCGATTCCTTAATATTCCTTAATAACGAAAGCAAATTGAGATTCGGTAATAAGGAATACCTACCCATTCATTCCTATAGGCTAGGAGGCCCATAGGAATGAATGGGAAGATATTCACTATTTGCGATTCGCTATTAAAGAATCGCAAATAGCGGGAGCTATTTCAAGGGTGCCAGGGTGTCAAAAGGACACCCTGTTGCACCCCTGAAATGTGCATGTGTGCACATGTGGCGCACATACATGCCCTAAGGGCATGAATGTGTGCCACGTGGCACTTTAAAAAAAGCAAAAAAGTGTTTTTTTTAAAGGAAATCGCTAATTACCACCAACTTGAAGTTGGTGGTAATTAGCGATTCCTTAAGGCTAAAGTGTACTTTCTTTTGTGCTACTTACATTGCATTTAAGGAATCGCAATTTGCGATTCCTTAAATGCAAGAGCTAAATAAGGAATCGCAATTTTGCGATTCCTTATTTTGCTAGTAGGATTAAACTCACCTAATCCTCGCAGCTCGCAGCCAAATAGCGATCGCAAACACTGAACTTCTGCGAATTTCAGCATTAGCGCTCGCTATTTGGCCACCTACATCTGGCCCCAGATCTGTGATCAATTTTTAATTGAAATATGTGTTTCTTTAAATGGAAAAAATTTGTTTGAGACTTGACAGTTGTCCCCTGGACCACTGTATAACCCCCAACATTTTTTCTTTTTACTTTTACAAAGGGGATTGTCTCCCAAAGAGAATGGATTACCACCCAATTCTTCAGTTGTAATACATTGATATATACCATAAAGAATTGTTACTAAGAAGGAACGTCCTAAACATGCCTCTTCCAAATAGTGATTCATTATTTCTTTCTAAGCCCATTCTGTCATTCAGTAACCTGCTACTGAAACACAGAGTGGGCTTTGTACATCTTAAAAAAGC
The DNA here is from genome assembly GCA_963921515.1 of Calotriton arnoldi. Taxonomy (NCBI): domain Eukaryota; kingdom Metazoa; phylum Chordata; class Amphibia; order Caudata; family Salamandridae; genus Calotriton; species Calotriton arnoldi. The sequence goes on from CAWUFW010000945.1 coordinate 1,068,077, forward strand.
ATTTATGTTTCGCAAACTGTGAATCAGAGCACTTGCTAACACAAAAATGTGTTGTACATCTGGCCCCAAGTCGCCCAAAAAATTAGGAAAAATAAATGCTCCTTTTCTAACTGCTAAATCCTTATCCAAAGTGAAATTATGAGTGACAAAGTTAAAGCGACTACACAAAGTGTCTGCACAGAGCTTGGGCTGGTCTAAACAGCACTTAATTGAACTTGATGCAGAAGATGTGCTGCAAAACAACCAACACCAGGGTTCCTTATTCTGGGCTCCAGTTCGTCCCTATGTCTCAACACTTAACACAGATGTTTTCAAAGAGCAACAACTATCCATGAAAAGAAGCCTACAATTTTTTTACACAGGCAGTGCTGGTTTCGAATGGGAAAGATTGGTTTCTCTAATGTGGAAGTGTGCCCCTTTCAGATAATGCCACTGAACCCAATGGGGAGTGGCCTAATATGCGAAGACCTCTGATTCACTTTCACATTATTTCGTATGGGTGTTATTTTATCTCCCTGCTCCCATTGTTTTCTATGAGAGGGTGTTGCAGTATCATTGGTTCGCCATCTGTGATGGGGGAGTTACTTCAGTTTTGTGCTGGAATATCTAAACTTCTCTCTATGCCTCCTTTAACCCCACCCCGTTTACTAGTAAGTATTCCTCATATTCCAGCCACTCCCCTCTGTCCTTCCTACATTTACTACTAAAATGCATGCTTACATGTGTGAAGATCTCAGCAGTTGGGACAAAGATCTCTTCACACAGGCATGACGGAGGCAGAGACCTCTGCATGTAGGTATGTAAATAACATTTTTTAGTATGTATTTAGTATTGTTGTAGTACTAATAAACCTACTATAAAATGGAAATGTGTGACAAGCCCCACACCATTTAAAAGTTGTTTTGATTACACAATGCATGAGTCATCCGCCTCAAACTACTTGACACTGACCCCACCCACATCGCAGGGCACATGCTTGACCCTACGTCTCACAGCTCACCTGGGCCAACCACTACAACATCCACTTCACCATCGCAGGATACACTAATACTGGCACCACCTGCCCAGCTCCATGCTCAGAACCTGGAAAAAGATATCCGAAGACCGACGGAACAACACTCTCAACTCCCACCTCCCAGACACAACATCCAACCCAGAACAGGCTGCCAAGAACTTCTCCCAGTGGATGACAAAATGCGCCAACACAATTGTGCTTGCCAAGCCAGCCAAACTCAAAGAACCTGCTAGAAGAGCCTCCTGGTTCCCTGCAGAGCTGAAGTCCACCAAGCGCAAGTGCCGACAATTATAAAGGAAGAGGCAGATCAGCCAAAAGGCAGGAGACGATACCACCTTCAAGACAGAGCTCACCCAGTACCACTGCCTCATGAAAGAAACAAAGAAGAACGCTCTAGCAGACCGCATGGAAGCCAGCACAAACCACAGCAAGAAGCTCTTCACCCTCATGCAAGAGTGCTCTAACCCCGCAGTCACAGGGAACAACATCGCCCCCTCCCAAGAACTGTGTGACACCTTGGCAGGTTTTATTACACAATGCGTGAGCAACATCAGTTTCAAACAACTTGTCACAGACCCCACCCACGTTGCAGGACACATGCTTGACCACACGTCTCACAGCTCACCTGGACCAACCGCTACAACGCCCACTTCACCATCACAGGATCCACCAACACTGGCACCACCTCCCCAGCTCCACGCGCAGAAACTGAAAAAAGATATCAGAAGACTGGTGGAACAATACTCTCAGCTCCCACCTCCCAGCCACAACATCCAACCAAGAACAGGCTGCGATGAACTTCTCCCAGTGGATCACGGAATGCACTGACACAATTGTCCCTGCCAATCCAGCCTAACTCAAAGAACCTGCTAGAGGAGCCAGCTGGTTTACAGCAGAGCTGAAGTCCACCAAGCGCAACTGCGGACAACTATAAAGGGAGTGGCAGACCAGCAAAAGGACAGAAGACCATACTACCTTCAAGACAGAACTCATCCAGTACCACCGCCTCATGAAAGAAACAAAGATGAATGCTCTAGAAGACCACATTGGAGCCAGCTAAAAGCATAGCAAGAACCTCTTTATCATCGTGCAGAAGTATTTTAGCCCCACAGCCACCATGAATGACATTGCCCCCTTGCAAGAATTGTGAGACACCTTGGCAGACTTATTCCATGACAAGATCTCAGTTATCCATGAAAACTTTGTTGCTCGAATTGGGTTTCCTTAAAAAACAGAAAACAATAGGCATTTGGCAAAACAGGAACAGTTTGTTTAATTGAATTGTTCAGCTGGGAGAACAGTTACAGGCTAAGTTCTAAGGACCTCTCTCAATTTACATCAGGTTTGTAGTCTCTATACATACAATATTACAACAAGCAATAAAGGTTTCCGGCATACCATATATGGTGAGGAATGTTGTTTGCTGCCTTTAGAGTTATAAATAAATGGTCAATGGTTACTACAGATGTGTCTTGAACTGCGTGGACACCGTGTGGCTAGCGGAAACGCATGATCAGTACGTGTGGCCCTGATTGGCTGTGTTCCAAACTCAGGTGGCATCTGAATTTATGGTGTTTTAGGAGTGCAAGTACCCCCTCTGGCCATGTGTGGTTTATTGGGGCAATCTCCCCTGACCATTGTAAAGTCGCTGTCCCTATCTGTGGAATTGACCAAGAGTTTCCTGTCCAAGTGTTTGCCTGCCAGCTATGCACCCTCCCAGTTGTGACCCATCAATCAGTAATCACAGCTCTAGGTCTCAGGGCCTGCATGAATACATACTTGCATTTTGAGGTAGATGTGGAGTTCAGAAACAGCGTTTCTATTAATAAGGCAGATAGTTAATTTTTATCTTTAAATGAACCAACATCCATATTAACAACTTCAAACCCCAAACCCTGCCACTGACAGCATGAGCATGCTCATATCTACAAACACAAACCCCTAACACTTGCTCACCCATTGTGACCCTCTCACAGCTCAAGCTACAATTGCCATCATGAGCTCAGTTCACTCTGGAGCACCCACCACATCTTCATCAACCTCGGGAGGAAGACGATTGGCGAACGAGCTCATGAAAGTCCTGAACACCTCTGTCCTTCCGCGAGGACTATAAACTCGTGGAAGTGAGACCCCTCCTAAAGAAACCGTCCTCAGACCCAGCTGAACCAAACAACCATCAGCCCATCTCCCTGCTCCCCTTTCCAGCAAAAGTTCTTGAAAAGTCAATCAACCAGCAACTCGGAGAGCAACTGGAACACAACAACCTCCTGGATCCCTCTGAATCCAGGTTCCATGCCAACCACAGTACTGATACTGCCCTCATTGCAGGCAACAAAGACATTAGGGCCCTCCTGGATCATGGCAAAATGGCAGCCCTCATCCTCCTAGACCTGTCAGCCAACTTCAACATCTGCCATCACATCCTGATCAACAGACTCCACCATATCGGAACCCAGGGAGATGGCCTCAAATGTAATGACTCATTACTTACCGGAAGGACCCAGAGAATCTGTCTCCCACCCTTCACCTCAGAGCCCAAGAAGATCATCTGCTGTGTCCCACAAGGATCATTCCTGAGCCCCACCCTCTTCAACACATGACCCCCTAGCCAACACAGTCAGATCGCACAGACTCAACATCATCTCCTACGCCAACAACACCCAGCTCATCCTCTCCCTGTCAGAAGATCCCCTCACCACCAGAGGCAACTTTCACAGATGTATAATGAACGTCCCCAACCAGACTTAGGACAACTATCTCAAGCTCAACTTGGACCAGACAGAAGTACTCATCTTTGGACCACCACCTCACCATGGAATGATGTCTGGTGGCCTTCTGATATCGGCCCATCCCCTGCCCCTGCAGATCATGCCTTCAACCTCTGCATCATCTTGGACAGCAAGTTATCTATGCAGAAACCGGTAAACCCAGTCTCATTCACATGCTTCCACACTCTAAGAATGCTCCAAAAGATTTTCAGGTGGTTCCCAAATAACACCAGAATGACCATCACTCAGGCCTTCATCATCAGAAGGCTGGTTTACCGGAACACTCTCTACATAGGAATCACCGGACGCCTCCTGGAGAGACTACAGCCAATACAAAACAAAGTGCCAAGACTCATCCTTGATCTCCCCAGGCAAACCAACATCACTCCACACCTCAAGAAGCTACTCTTGCTCCCAATCCAGAAGAGCTGCCAGTTCAAGATGTTGACCCACGCATACAAAGCCCTACACAATGACAGACCAGCATACATCAATAAACAAATGACCTTTCACCTTCCACCTTCCGACAAAGACACCTTCAATCTGCTTCCCTCTCCCTAACAGACGCTCCCTGGATCCTCCGAGCCAACAACGTTGGACACTCCTTCTCCAACCTGGTGGCTAAAACCTGGAATGACATTCCCCTGCACCTCAGGACTGCCCCCTTGCTTTGGGAATTCAAGAAATTACTCAAGACCTGGCTGTTCGAATGAACAGAGCACAGCGAAGCAGCAAGCAACTCCAGCACCTTGAGACCCTCACAGGTTTTATGCTGTGCTTAATATATGCTTTTTTTTGTTTTTATCCTATATTGACTAATATTTATTAAGATATTTCTAGCAGGTGATTCTATATAATTTATTCTAATTGTGTTTCTAATATATTATTATAGGATATTTTAAAATTAAATGGGGGGGGGGAGACAGAAAGAGAATCAGTTGAATATCTGAGTGTAAAGTCAACACTTACCATTACAAGCCCTTTGCCACTTTGTGGTCTTCACTGGTGGGCCCAACATTCCAAAGATTTAATGTTTCTTATTTTGCTATTAAATTGAGGGGACCACAGTTTCGGAGAGACTCTTGTTTTAAGTGGTGGACAAACTGACAGTTGTTTGGGATATGTGTGTGTGTCTGTGTGCGTGTGTGTGTGCGTGTGTGTGGGTGTGTGTGGGTATGTGTGTGGGTATGTGTGTGTGTGTCTCTGTCTGTCTGTGTGTGTGTTTTTTTTTTAATACATTTTTATTTTTTAATAGCCATTAGTATGACAAAAGTACAAGACTATAAAGTGCTGAAGTATCGAAAAAGAATAACGTTCACACACATGTTTAAGATAATCACATGATTCTAAATTAGAAAATTACTCAATTATGGCCAGTGGAGAGAAAGAAGAAAAGAAAAAGGACTGATCAAGAAGTGTGGGGAAGAGATGGAGAAGAAGAGGAAAACAGCTAGGTTGCGGTGAGAAACGTCAAGGTACAGAGGATACAATAGCAATACAAAATTAATCCCATTGAAGGCTAGACCAAATCCTTCTAAATTTTAACCAAGAGCGGGGACCTCTGACTTTGGCTAGAGCTGATTCTGACTCATACACCTGTCTGAGTACTGCCCAGACTTCATTGGCATTTGGGCTGATAGTATTTATCCAGGCTCTTGCAATGCATAAACGGGCACATGCAATGACAATAGTGGCTAATGAGCTCTCATGACTAGCTACCTTGGGGCCAATTCACAGAATTAATCTGAGATAAAATCCTAAACTTACTACTTTTGGTATTCACAGAAGGCATTGAGTAGTAGTACAGTTAGGGCTCCTAACTTTACTACTACTAAACTGAGACAAAATCCTAACTTTATGACTTTCGGTATTCACAAAAGGCATTTAGTAGTAGTAAAGTTAGGAGTCCTAACTTTACTACTACTAAATGCCTTCTGCGAATACCAAAAGTAGTAAGTTTAGGACTTTATCTCAGATTAGTTCTGTGAATCAGCCCCCTTGTGTTTAATCCCAAGAAAGATCTCCTTTTCAGTAGGCTGGAAGTCACGACCAAGGTGTAGTGTAAGGATTAAAGAAACATAATTCCAAAATGTATTTAGCCTCAGGCAGTCAATGAACATGTGTCTTAAGTTTGCAGCGAAAAGCTGGCATTTTGGGCAGTGCGATTTGGCAGAGGGTTGAGATATTGCCCACTTAGAGATAAGTTCCAGTGTGTAGTACAACATGAAGATTGTCCGGTGCTGTTGTAGTTTCATATTGACAGAGGCTACTACTCGATCTAAAGTACCCATTACCTCCTGTATTTCCTCTGCTGTTATGTCAGTTTTAGAAACCGGCTTAATTTTACAGAAATCTGCAGGCTATCATGGCGAGCTACTGCCAGAAATTTCTGATAAGCTGCGCTAATAACGCCGCTTCCGGAACTCGCGTATATTCCTGACAGTATTTCCGAGAGACATGGCATATCTGATAACTTCTGTCCCCATAGGAAATAGTCCCTTGCTTGTAGATGTTTTTAAAAACTACTAAGCGGGAGCCCAAACTCATCTTTTAATGTGGCGAAAGATCGGAACCCCTGACCATCATACAGTTGTCCTAATCTGTTAATGCCCTTACACTGCCAGACTCTTCCGACATGGTCCTGAAATACATGGGGAGTTTTGGATTACCCCATAACAACGTGTACTGATGCAGCGAGGGTAAAGAATATTCCTTACAGATATCTTGTCAGATCCTAGTGATATCTATGACTACCTTGAATCTAACACGCTTGTAGTAGTTAGGGGCGGAGGTCTTATATAATGTAAACCCGATGGACGGTCCGCAAGCTAGCTGGTAAGACAGTGAGGTCAGACCAGCATTGAACCCGTTAGGCAAGCTTTGGATCAGCCCGATGAATTCAGCCCAATAATAGAGCTTGAAATTTTGGAGCTTAAAGCCCCTTTGTTTATAAGATAATTTGATGAACCTGAGGGCCCTCCTAGCACGTCTATACCCCCGGATGAAACTACCTATGGTACTGTCTAAACGCTTAAAGAAAGACCATGTGACCCGCAGAGGAATTGAGCGGTATAGGCATAGAAATTTAGGCAGTATGTTCATTTTAATTATGTTACACCTTCCAAATATGCTGAGGGGAAGCCGATGCCAACTACGCAGTTTAGCCAAGACTGTTTTAAGAAGCGGCTCATAATTCAAGGTGACGACATCCTCTGCTTGGCTTCTAAGAGAGACACCTAGATATTTAGCTGTTTTTGTAACCCCTAGAGATATAGGCAGGGAATCAGGTTGGAAATTTAGGATGGTCTGAGTCTTGGCTAACTTTAGCTTGTAGCCGGAAAAAGAGCAGAAAAGCTCAGCCTCTCGTGTAATAATGGCTATGGAGACAATAGGGTTGGCAGAAAAGACGGCAATATCATCCGCTTACGCAGTCAGCTTAAGTTCCATACCATTGAGACACACTAGGGAGATCCCTACTTTCTGCAGCAGATGCCTTATAAAAGACTCGATATAGAGGGCAAACAATAAAGGAGAAAGTGGACAGCCCTGCCCTGTACCCCTTTGGACAGCAAAATGTGCTGATGAGATGCCATTCAGCTTGACTGTTGCTACCGGGTTTTATAAAGTTTCTGCACCAAGGAGATGAACCGGGAACCGAGACCGAATGTTGACATAGTAAGTCAAAGTGCTTCCCAGGCTACTCTGTCAAAAGCCTTCTCGGTGTATAGCATGATCATTCCTATGTGTTTGTTTAATATGCCAGATACGTCGAGGGCCGCAATAGCTGTATTGATATGGACCGCGGTATCTCTGCCAGGAACAAACCCATGCTAATTAGAGACTAGCTGGTGGATAAGGGGGGCCAGGCGTGAAGCCAAACTTTTGGAAAAATGTTTGGCGTCAGAGCTGATAAAAGATATTGGGCGATATGAGCCTCTGTCCTCGAGCGGTTTTCCCTTCTTGGGGAATACCACTATATTAGTCACACTCCTAGAAGCGGGGGCATCACCCCGTTAGTGATACAGGTGATGAATTCCATGAAAACAGGTGCCAGAGTATCCCTAAAATTGTTATAGAACTCAAGCGGGATGGTATCCTCGCCAGCCGCCTTGCCAGAGGGTAGAGGCTTAATTGCATCCTCCACCTCGGCTAGCTCTATATCTCTTTGCAATAATACAGACTCTGCAGAGTCAAGCCGTGGTACGTGGCTCTCTTGTAGGTATTCCAGGGGAGTGCGATTATTGTAAGAGGCTAACTCGCAATACAGCTTGGCGTAGAATAACCTAAACTGTTCGACTTTATCCTGTGGTCGAGAATAGAGCAGACCACCCTCTCCTTTGATACATTTGATAGTGGATCTAGCCTTCCTGTCAGGGATCTGAATAGCCAACAACCGGCTGACCCTCTCCCCATATTCATACTGCAGTGTTTTATGCTTGTGGTCAATTACTGGCAACCTTCTCTGCTAGCCTTCGGTTTAGCTTAGATCGTACTTCTAGGAGCCGGAGGTATATTGGCTGCTCCACTGGGTCCCTTGCTACAATTACTTTTGCATGTTGCCGTTTCCAGATCTAATTAGACTAGGTGATCCTGCTCTGCCTTTTGGATTACCCGCTGATTCTGAACTAAAATGAACTGGAGGGTGGCCCCCCTGACAAAAGCTTTCATACAGTCCCATACCACTGAGATAGAGACAGTGCCCATGTTGTTTCTTAAATACTCCCCCAATACTACTCTGATATGTGCCTGATACTCTGGGTTGCTTAGTAAGTGTCGAGGAAATGAGAAGGCCAGATGAGCCTCTCTAGCCCCCAACTGCTTCTGTAGTGTTAGCATCACTGGATTATGGTCAAATGTGATTTTAGGGCAAACCTCTATACTTGCGTTTTCCAGTAGTGATCTATTAATGAAAATCATATCAATGCGTGAGTACTGTTTATGTGGGGATGAGTAGAACGTATACCCTGGCAGCGTTGGGAACAGTATCCTCCATGCGTCGTCTAGCTGATGGATACACAATAATTCAAACATAGCTGCCCGGGTGCTAACCATTCTGGCCTGTGTTTTACTATCAGTGGTATCTATTTTGTTGTCCATAATGCAGTTGAAGTCCCCCATAACTATCAAATCCCCATCCCACTCCAACAGTTCATAACTCAGATAGTGAAAAACATTGGGGCAATCAGAATTGGGGCCGTACACAACACAGATCGTACTTTTACACCCTGATATCAACAGCTGAGCTATCGCCCATCTCCCCTTAGGGTCAGCTAGTGTGCGCAGGACTGTAGCTTGTGAGGTGCATGTTCAAACATCGAAACCAAGTTGATTCAACAAAGCTCTGTCCTCATCGGCTAAATGAGTCTCAGTTAAGCTTAATATCTGTGGCTTAAATACACAAAGTTCCTCACTGATTAATCGCCGCTTTCTAGCCTGGTTCAGCCCTGCAACATTCCAACACATAAGCTTCAAATCAGACATTACATAAGCTAAGTTCAGCCGTCTCCCCCCTAATTCAATCCTCTTGCCAGTTTTGGTCTGTGTGTGAACTTCAAACTATTGAATGGCTACTTAACCCCCTCCCTTACCCACTAACCCCCCACCCCAACCATCCAATGGAATGATGAAGAACCGCTCTCCAGTGGTGCCAACCCCCAACCTACCCCTACTAAACCCACCCCCCTGTGCCGACAGAAAGGAATCATCCCCTTCCCTGCTGTCGCTGACTGACAACCTGAAGAGAGCAACCTCCCCAGCCCCTCAGATACCCAAACCCCACCGTCCCTCCAATCCCCCACATATGTATACAAAAAAAATCTCAAAAAGAAGAGAGAGGAGATCCTGAAAAGACTCTTTGCCCCCTTGCATGTTTGCCCCTCTTTTTTGAGTTCATTAAGTGGAGTCAGATTGCCATCTTAGGAGTGCTTGCTAAGCAAAGGACTCAGTATAAAAGAAGTGCGAGTGTCCATCTTTAAGAATCTTGAGCCGGGCTGGATCCTGCGGGAAAACTTGTGAGCAGACTGCCTTAAAGGGATCCATTAGCTGGTGAAGCTTCCACTGTTTATCCATTGAGGATTTACAAAGATCCGATCTTACGAATATAGAGATTGTGTCCAGTTTAACAGAAGTGTAAGGACAGGCTTTAACATAGATTGCTTGGCGGAGCAAAAAGTTGCCCAGGAACACCAATATTGGACGAGGATGGGATGACTTGCCTTGGTTCCCTTGTGAGATAGAAGAGGGTAATCGGTGTGCCCGCTGGAATTGTGAGTCCATGTCCCAATCCTCAAATTCTGGAATTGAAAGCTGGAATAGGATGACTATGTAGGCCCGGGGGTCAGAGCCTTCCCTCCCTTCGGGTATACCAAAGACCCTCAAAATATTTCGCCGTTGTCGATTTTCAAGGTCCTCAACTTTTGCCTGTAAGAATGTCCTCTGAGTCTCTTGGGTTTTGACAAATCTCGCAGTGAATGTGTTGACTTCAACTGAAGCAACCCGCTCTTGCAGGTCCAAGACTTCCGAGGACAGTGAGGCAACCTTGGTAGTGACATCCGCCAATGCCTGTTTAAACTCCCGGCTGTCAGCTTTGGCTTGAAGATAGTATTCTTGGGTCTCAGCTCTCTGAACAGTCAATGCCTGTAAGATCTTTGATAGAGAGGGCTCATCGCACTCGGCGGATCGAAAGTCAGCGGCGGGAGGCCCTATCGTGGGGTCAACTAAGGCAGCAAAAGGGGGTTTTGTGCCTCCGTGTCCTTTCCCTCCTTTATCTCCTGTGGCGCCTTTGGATCCTTTCCACTTTAAAGCTTTACCCACCACCGGGGTACTATCCTTCCTGACTTTAAGCTCTGGGGCCTCCTCTGGAGCAATCAATTCTATGTGTTGGACCATGGGCTTCGATTGAGCGCAGGCCCAAATGTTTGGGGAAGGATAGGTAGGATGAGTAGGTTCTGATGCCACAGGTGCCTCAAACCAAGGTTCATTTACTCCTGATCTCAGTGGACTCTGAGACTCAGGGCCAGCAAAAGAGTCAGATTGCAGATTGGGGTCTACAGTGTACAACGTGGTCGCACCGCAAGTTGCTTGTGCACAGTTGCAGTTGTGTGGTTGGACCAGGCAGAGCGTTAGATAATAAGAAAGAGCTGAGAGTGGCAGACTCAGAACTGACACAGGCTATCTTTTCTGGGCCATTGTGACCAACATCTTTTTCCATGATATTCATGTTTATGGGGGAGGGGCTATTCCCCCCCATTAGCCCCCTGCTGTCCAAGAGCTGAGTTTATTCTGTCACTAGCAGGATGATCCGGGGGCCATCCTTAACCCCCCAGCCCTCCTGCACTGCTGTAATAAGGACATCGCCCATCTCGGATCCCGGGATGGATGCAGTGCTTAATTTGAGCTGGAGCTTTCTGGTGCTGAGCACCAGCACTTAATTGGTTTCCGGTGCTCGACACCGGCACCTAATTGTCAATCCCACACTTAGAGCAGTCTGCCACAAGGTGGCGCTGCTCATGTAATCTAGAGATGAGTAGTATAGCAGTTGTTTAGGAAAACATATACATTAAAAAATTACTAATACCTGCCTCCCCAGCCATTCCTTTAGCTTTGGGGACCTGGAATAATCTGAACTATCGCACTTGCAGGCGAGAGAGATGGTTAGTAGTTATTTTGGCAGCGATGACAGGGGCAATGGGTGGTGCAAACTGCAGTGGCCTCCTGGTCAGAGCCCTGGCACTTATTATTTTCCAAATTAAGCACTGGATGGATGTCTCTGACCCGCAGGACTGGAGTAAACCCAGTCGCGGTCCGTGTAGGAGTGCCGGCCGGGCGGTGACGTGGGGCGGGGGAGGGGCAGGGTGGGGGGTAGCAAAGTACGGATTACGGACCAATACAGGTAAGTAAACATTTAAAACAATGAAACGAATTTCGTTGCGCGCACTGCATCGCATTTGGCGATGCAGCGCTCCAACGAAGTTCGTTTTATTGATTTAAATGTTTGCTTACCTGTATTGGTCGTAATCCGTACTGCTACCCCCACCCTGCCCTCCCCCGCCCCACGTCACCGCCGGCCTCTCCTACACGGACCGCGACTGCATACCTCTGCTATGCAGTGCATGTGACTATTTTTCTCCCTCTCTCTTGGTATTCCACTTGAATTCACTTGCTCCCTACCACCCTGGTTTATTTCATGGTTTTTGTAGCCTGCTGAACAATTGGTGGGCATTCATCTTAACATATTTTTTTACCGTTTGAAAATGTTTGTCCTTGTGTGTAAATGCAAAATTATGCCTGAAATTACCTTAGGTCCCTATCAACTGTGAGCAGGAACTACTGATTGACGCTTTCTTCTTTCTTAATGCTTTTTGCCCTAAATCATTTATAATTCATTTCTCCTGTACCACTTATTGGATTTTTGTTGTGTTGGTGTTATTTTAGTACACTCTTCTCTATTTTCCTAAAGTAGATGTGGGTTTTTTATTGTGTTTTGTTTTGACTTTTAACTATTTTGCTACTGCCAAATACTTTACAGTATGCACAAAGTGAGTGTGTGAAGAGGAGTGTAGAAACGCATCTTCAAGTCGACCACAGTCATCACAGTGATGTAGATTAAATCTCCCATTAAAACAACCGGGGCAAATACATTGCAAGATGGAGAGCAACTAACCAGCAAAGATCTTATGCTAACATGGCTGGCAGTAAGAAGGGGCTTATTAGCATTGTACAAGTTAACGACAACCAACTTACTCGAGCTAGAGAAGGACAACCACAGGGCTAACAAGTTGGGGAAATCAAGATCTAGTTAAACTATTTTACATTTAAGAGCAAGTGAGACTAAATTTGTGAGACCACTCATGGCTCTCCCCATCTGGGAGGTCGAGCAGGTACACAGACACTGCTGTAGCTATCAAGAAAAAGGCTATGATTCGTGTCCCAGGTCTCTTGTAGGCAGATAATTTCATTGCTCCTTAGGAAAGCCAGCTAGAAAGGATCATCCCTGAGACCCGCTACACCAGCAATATTCCATGAAAGAATGCCCAGCGTACAAGGAGCATTATTAAGATTATTCTTTGACTCAGAAAGTGGAAGTTTCTGTAGCTCTGGAGGTGCAGACAAAGAAGTATGTCAGTCGATAGTGTCGAAGGTAGTCAAGGGGTCAAAAGTATTGAAACAGGTGCACTGAACAAACCACACTGGGATTGGGCAGGGTGTACGGCACAAGAGGCAGTGCCTCGAGAAAGGCCAGCTTACAAAGGGCACTAGGGTGTGAAAAGGGGTAGGAAAAAAGATGTTTATAAAAGTATTCCAACAGCACTGGCGTTATACTTGTTTTGGGATTACGCTGCAGAGTTAATGACCTGAAAAGGTTCTTCGTGCTGAGCATACAATTGAAATTATTGACTATGCAGTGCCCAGGCAGAGTTTTAGAGCTCCTACCCACCCATGCCACACATCTAACCATATTAATGTGGTTAAACAGGTGAAGGCTGGAGCCCAGATGACCATGGAGCCAGTGGACGACATTGTTCCTAAATTGGTAGCAATCATGGAGCCAGTGGACGACATTGTTCCTAAATTGGTAGCAATCTTCGATGGAGCCAGCCTTCAGTTAAAGGACATTGGTTCAAACAAGGGGTGGTCTCAATGGCCAAGTCCACGCTCACCCCATCTGACACCCTGGACACCCAAATGGACCTGATCCTCAAGGAGGTGACCGCAGTGGGACACAGACTGGAGGCCAAGGACTTGAAGATGACTGATCTGGTGGTGGAGACGAAATGGATCTGTGCTGGAATCTCCAGCTTCCACAACAAGGTCTGTGATGTTTCATAGGGTACCCCAATACATAGGCAGAGGAGAAAGACTTCCATGCTGACACTCTGACGCGAGACGCTGAGGTTCCTGCATGCAGACACTCCAGCTCGCAGTGGTCTGACATCCCTCGCGGGGCATCCATCTTGAGACCAAGACTGGGTCCCACAGTCTCTCACTTCAGGTAACTGGGTTGGCTTCAGCCTAGGAGGATTCTTGGCTCTACACCTACATGCATGCTAGGTACACTTAGGTACATCTAATTAGGGTTGCATCCTAGGAGTACGCTTTATTACTGTAATGTATTATCATTCCTGACTGTATTCATTGTTTCAGCTCTATGGTAGGAATCTACCATCCTTTTACTCTGTTGGTGCTTACAATCATTCATATCTGTTTCTGTCTTATGGTTGTTTCAGCACACATATTTTACACTAGAATAACGCTGGTTCAATAAATGCTTATTGAAAACGCCCCCAGCGTTTATTCTGTGTATTTCTCTGAGACAAAGTGAGCTCGAGTGACTGAGGAAAAGTACTGTGCTGTTTCCACGATCCCTGATGTGACAGAGTTGTCATGTTCGATAGTTGACAAGAACTATTCTCTCCTTGGTAAGAGGAGCTTATAGTGGCACTGTGAGCTAGCTGGTATACAGGCGAACATACCCTATGGGGGTATCTGGAATCAGTCTGGACACCAATCCCACAGTCTACGTTGTCTAAACGTGCAGATCCTATATAGGTTTATAGGGACTACACGACATGCGCTGCCAGCGTTGGTTTGGTACTTATTTAACGGTCAAATCTGAGTAGTTCAGTCGTGCTTTTCTCAGAGACCCCTACTCGCATTATTCCAGACGTCTGTAGTGGGAGGGAAAAATCCGCCACAGCTGAGTAGGCAGATCCTCTGTATTGGCTGTAGGTTTATTCAAGTTTGAAGGACAAACAGTTCCTATTGTGCATAAAACCTTCTCTCAGTTTCTTTGAGACTTTTTCAACAATGGTTGACAAAGATCTTGTTGCACCAGTAGAGGGAAGAGAACAAGAAGGCAAAATAAACATTTCAGAAAATGTCAGAACTGCCCTTACTTTAAAACTAGCAGATTATGGAGTTGCAGCTAGGGGTGGGACAGTAACATTCGTGATTGAAGCACATGAATCATATAGAACTGAGGTATTCTATTCATGGGTTAAATTCCCACAGGCAGATGCACGCACAAATACATTTCATTCTTACACTGAGGATGACACACCAGAGGAATACTGTCCGTATGAGGACATTCAAGTTCAGCTCACCTGCCAGGAGCACATAAACTGGTTTATAGACACCCTCCCACATATAAAAGATAAAGTAAGGCTTGGTCTGCTCGGCAGAGACAGAGCGACTTTGCCAGTCCTAGCAGCTTATACACCGCACCCAGACATTGACACAATGCAGGTAGCAGACCTATGTCCGATACACAAAGAAATAATAAATCTTTACAGAAACCTGACACGGTTCATTATGAGAACACTCACACGTCAGCCAACAAGGGTTACACCAGCAGGACAAATTCAGGTATCTACAACTAAAATAACTCCACAAATGCTACACGCAGTTATGGGTAAAATGCCCACTAGACGTAAGCAAATGCCATTCTGGATAGCTCAGAAAATCACACAGCTAGAGGCAGTCTTTCCACCTCTTGGGGTACAGTTTTTGCAGCCATCTATAACAGAACTCATGGTATCCCTTCTATAGCCGTAATACCAGATGTATTAAGACAAATACAGTATGAGTATGGAGCAGAACCTGCTCTGAACTTTGGGATGAAATTGTTAGGAAATTTTGCCCAGGTTTCAACTATTATGTTAGCAAACATAAAAGGGAAGCAGCAGCAGTGGCAATACGCCAACACCTGAGGGATTTCCCTCCTTTACAATAGGAGCGTGAATTACCTAAAATTATTGAAGATACCTATGCCGAATTAGGTACAGATAGTTTGGGAGCTAGAGCAACAAAGCCTCAACTCAAGGGTGTTCCTGAGAAGAATTACACCAAGCAAGCACCTGATTCTTCCAAGAAGAAATGGGATAATAAAATGCAAATGAATAGAGAGAATAGTTCACAATACAGAGGTGCTTCTCCTCAACAGGAGCCCTCTGAAAGGAGGTACAACCTTACGAATCGTGATAGCATTAAAAAACCTGACAGGTATCAGGATACTGATGCACGTTCCTCTTGTTCCTTTCAGGGTTCATCAAAAAACTCAGAGAGAGAAGGAAAGGTCCGAACACAGACAAGAAGAATGGGCAAAGTCCAGAGACACACAGCGTACTTGGGGCTATAATATCAAAAAAGATAAACAAAAATCAAAACCTCAATTTAAGAGGAAGAAGGTAGCAGGTCTTCAAGTTAGACATGCCCAGAATTCTGAGGACTCAACTTCTGAACGGGGAATGTGCTCTGACGATGCTAGACAGTGCAACGGAAGTAACAATAGCTCGCCAGAGCCTGATGGAATTTCTGGTGACAGCGGAGTTGAATGAGCACATCACGGTGGAAACACCTGATACAAGGGTAAGTGTCCCCCATTGGTTACATAAGATAGCACTCCAAATGGAGGGGGGACATACCCAGGAAAATTAAAGGTCCCTTTTGGGAGAACCTGACTTTTGGCTATGAGATCCTTTTGGCCTAGAAAAATTGGCCGCCTAAGATTGTTATGGAGTGCCAAAAGGGAGAGACCGTAATTTAACCAGCTTTTTCCGACCTCGTTCCAATATACTTAAAACATGCATATGCGCAGGAGTGGGTGGTAGCACTTGCTCCAGCATTATATCTCAACCAAGTAGGGTGGGATGCTGAGTCACCTCAACTTGTAATACCAGTAAAAACTACTCCAACTCCACAGACACAATACCCTGTTAAACAAGAAGCGAAGAAACAGGTCAGGGAGATCTTAGATAAACTTGAATACCAAGGTGTAATAGAAACTTGCACCTCTTCAATGAATAATACTTTGTTTCCTGTATGAAACCTGATAATTCATATTGTCTAGTCACATGCACATGCACAAAAACATTTGCAGTACAGAATGCACACATTGCCAAATTAATGAATAACATTGTGTGGAACAAAAATAAAACAGGACTAGATATCTCAAATGGATTTTTCTGCCAAAATATAGTGGCTGAGGGCAAATATTTGACAGCATTCTCAGTGCTCGGTTCTCAGCGTCACTTCTGTTGACTCCCCAAAGAGTATAAAAATAGCCCCGGGTTGTTCCCAGCTAGGGTAACCGAGTAACTTAAACTGGATGAGGAGGCATTGACCTATGTGGATATTTATCTAACGGATGATGATTTGAAGGATCATTTGACCAGGGTGAGCAACATAATTTTGGGGTTCACCTCTGAGGGCTACAAATTCAACTTTAAAAAATCGAAAATAGCCCACCTCAATGACCTATTTTTGGGATATGAGCTTTCAAGTGAAGGGAAAAGCCTAGCACCTAACTTTTTAGAAAAGTGTGCGCTGCTCCAACCTCCAAAAACTCTAAAAAACTTACAATCCATATTGGAATTCCTAAATTTTGGCAGAACGTACATTTTGGATTACGCAGAAAAAGTAAAACCTTTTTACGATTGAATCAGACCTGATTTTTCAATTAGACATTGGACACAGGAACACACAGATATACTTTGATCATTACAAGCTGACAAGATAGCTTCTAAACACCTACACACATGTGTAAATACCACAAATTTGGTGATCCGTGTAATCGCGGGTTAATCAGGGTACCCTTACCTAACCTTCAATGAAGGTGAAACAGTACTGATAGCATCCAAATCACACTTGTACACAAATGCTGAAATGCATTTTGCTTCTACAGAAAACATTCTGACAGCAGTACAAACTGCTGTAGTGAGAGATTTGCTCTAACGCTCCGTCCATCATCCCCTTTGGTATCGCTTTGTTTGCCCTAAGCTGGCAGGGTATGCCCAGACGTGGGTCCCTTGCTCACTTTGCCACTGGATTCAAGATAGCCTGGCTGATGAGGGTTTTGAACCCGAAACCGGTCCCAGGATGCTTGTTTGCGGTCCAGGGAAGACATGGCTTGGCAGTTCGGGCTGGACTGTTCCCATGAGGCACAGGGTCAGACTGATTTGCATATGGCCATGTCTGAACTGGGGTGGTGGAGTGAGCTAAAGAATGATGATGGATTAAACCCAGATCAGTTGACTGGGGGTGAGTGTTTGATTTGCTCTAACGCTCCGTCCATCATCCCCTTTGGTATCGCTTTGTTCGCCCTAAGTTGGCAGGGTATGTCCAGAAGTGGGTCCCTTGCTCACTTTGACACTGGATTCAAGATAGCCTGGCTGATGAGGGTTTTGAACCCGAAACCGGTCCCAGGATGCTTGTTTCCGGTCCAGGGAAGACATGGCTTGGCAGTTCGGGCTGGACTGTTCCCATGAGGCACAGGGTCAGACTGATTTGCATATGGCCATGTCTGAACTGGGGTTGTGGAGTGAGCTAAAGAATGATGATGGATTAAACCCAGATCAGTTGACTGGGGGTGAGTGTTTGATTTGCTCTAACGCTCCGTCCATCATCCCCTTTGGTATCGCGTAGTGAGAGAGAGAGCACTGGCTCGGGGGAAATGAATAATTGTCGTAAATCCTTAGAGGCCGTGACATCCGGGATGAAAACAATGGGCTAATTCTCTCACTGCAACAGATGTAGGCACACATTTGATTCTACATTAAAAATACAAACATTTCTTCAATACGAAAAAAAAAATCTCCTCCCAAATTAAATGATGCCTCTAGATCAGTATGAATACATTATTTACACTGACGGTTTTGCTCAGGCTGCCATAGGAAGTAAACAGCAATACAGCGCAGGCTGTGCAATTGTAAAAGGGTGTATGCAGGATGGCAAGTTCCATCCTAGCAATACAAAGATGCAGTCTCTAGGAGAATCCCTATCTGGCAGAATTAAAAGCCCTATTGCTGGCACTAATGCAAACTGATCGGGAATTCCCTACACTTATAGTGTGCGATGCGTTTTACTGTGTCCAGTCATATAATGACTACCTTCACTATTAGGTTCAAAATGGGTTTAAAGACTCAAAAGGTTGCAGAATAAAGCACAAAATGCTTTGGGAACAAGTGACAGAGTTAAAAAAAGACTTGCCAAGAGCTCATGTGATACACAAAGGGGGCAGTACGAACTGCCGCCGTTTGCTGCAATCACTCGTTCTAGCACAAGAATAGACGGAAAGATAACGGTAGCTTTTATTGCTTCACCCAAAAACAGCACAGACTTACCTAAAGGCTTTCCACTCAAGTACTCCTACAAGTTAGATGCAAAAAATATTCCGTATGCTCAAATTCCAGGAGTGGGAATAGAGTAATACAAATCATGGATCAAAGGTTAGGTTTAATTTTAGCTGCAGGCGAGGGTCCGGGCTCTGCACATGCAGGGGTTACTGCAACTGTTTCACGTCTGAAACAATGATAGTGGTGGCCAGGTCTAACCAAACATACAAAATCGTTTGTACTTAAGTGTGACATACGTCAGCAGATGAAGGGTTCGACCCTAGCACGCCCACCACAAACCACATTACTAATATCAGACAGACCTCTTGCTTGTGTCTATTTGGACCACTGCTGCCCTCTACAATCTGACGGGGCTTACAAGTATATCTTGATGGCAGTGGATTCATGTTCTAGTTTCCTGTGGGTTCGGCCTCAGCGCTCGGCTGATGCTCAAACTGTTCTAAAAGATTTGCAAGTCTTCATAGGGACATAGGCAGTTGGCACATTAGATTCCGACCGTGGCCCTGTGTTTAGCTCTAGGGCTTACAAGGAAGCCATGGGAAGTCTGGGTGTTGCATTGCAGTAATCCTCTCTGTACCATCCCGAGGGAAATTAGGTTGCGGAGAGGAAAAACCGGGACGTAAAGCAATTTCTAACAGCAAGGGTATTAGGTTTAGGTGGTAGTTGGGTCAATCACCTATATGGGGTCCAGAGGGCACTAAATAATATGCCAAGAAGTTCCCTAGGAGGTGTCACCCTTTACGAGGTCCTATTTGGGACTAGAATGTGGGTACCTGATCTTGATTATGAAAGCACAGTGGCGGATGAAAAACCTTTTGATATCGACAAACGTTTGGCTGTTTTACGGGATCTTAATGAATTTCGGGCACTACAAAGCAATGTGCAAGTAAAACGCACCACCACTGGGGAAGTAAAATCAGTCACGGCAAGACCTGCCTGGATCCCAAAACTCGGGTATCTGGTCAGAGAAAAGATTGTGGACAAGAAAGAATTTGGGCCACCATACAGAAAGCCTGTACCTGTCCTGGCTCTCGAAGGAACAAGAACAGTACTTCTTCCACCTCTTGCTGGCAAGAAAGAGAAGAGATCAAACCACACTATGTGGCCGATCCTGAATAGCAGGCCTCGTGGGCTTCTGGGTAGCTGCCGCACTCCTCTCGATAACATACAGGAAGTTCAGACAGAAAGACTTACAACATTCAAAGAGTCTACAATTCGAAATAATGGAGTTTACAACAATGAAATGGAACTAGTTCCTATTGAAATTGAACAACAACAAATCAAAGATATCAATTCGGCCTAACACCGACATCTACATCAATATGCCTCTACAGGAGACAACTGCCAGTTCATCAAAACCTGCTGAGTTACCAAAGATAGATCAAACTGCATCTGGCTACTTCATAGATTTCAACACATTTTCTCTGGATCCAAGTGAACCCGAGTCACCGCCAGCTCCAGTTTTCCCCAAAAAACAACTTCATGATTTTTACATTTTTCTGAAAAAGACATACCTAGTTTCACCAAGGCTACAGCTCTGGATAATAACAGGGATACTATTCCTACTATTTCGGATAGGTTTAGTGATTGTCTTTTCCTTGATCGTGAATGGACACTAACTCCCAGAATACTCTGCAGTATCAAATGTGAACTTGGTGCTGAAACCTTATACGTCATCTCATCGTGAACAAAGAGACCTGTGCTATGTGAACATTACAGCGGTTCCAATAAAAATTAAACAAATTGAAAAATTAGACAAATTACCTTTTACCGTGGCTGAGGCACTGTCCACAGAATGGTTAATTCATGGCCATATCACATTACCAGTAACAATTTTCAAGTTTCAATATTGCCTAGAACACCACCAGGGAGGCAGATACGAAGTAATGGCTAGGGAATTTATCCATGAATCTTGGAAATTACCGTATAGATTTAGATGCAGAAACGGGGACACTGAAGTGTTTTCTCAGTGGTACAGACTGTGAGAATTCTTTGAGTGATCACTCATTTGCCAGGACATTATGCTTCATGGGGCCTGTAATGATTCAGTAGCTAACTCATCCTGTCACTTGAAAGGTTCCCCAGCTGCCATGATTAATCCAATATTCAGGCTGCTCTCGAATGGGAGTTGCTTAATGCTGAATGATCAAGGTTGTTGTGTGATGCTTCCAGGCATCGCATATCTCATACCTTGTCACTATAAGTTCCAGGGTTACTTGTTGTATGCAAGTATTGTTTCCACTGACCCACACAGTCAGGGAGGCCCCGTTATGGCCTTCATTGAATGTTTCCCTTATATTGTTTGATACTCTGAGCCAAATGAAAGCCATGCTTTTACAGAAAGATGTGCCCTTAACCTCAGCCAGAGAGACTTTTGATCTCCAGATTGCAAGGTCCTCCGCTGAGATACAGGCACTAGTACAAATGAATTGCCCTTTCCATTTCATGAGAAATGGTACAACGTGTCTTTAACATGTCTGATACGAAGGGTATAGTACACCTATTTAAGACCATAGGATCTGGACTTTTAAGCACCTTTCAGACAGTCTTTAGAGTGATTCCAGCTTTCGCACACTTCGTATTCGAAAGCATTTTTGGAAGGCTTCTGCTAATCCTGCTTCTGATAGCGGAAATCCTGATTAAAATTTTTCTGCTACATAATGGACATCCCAGTCACCAAGGAAATGGAAAAAACGCTCCTGGAGCGACGTTACCGTGATCGCATCGTACGCCATCTTGGCACACCTCGACCTCGGGAGCTAAGCGAGTCTTGGTTCCTATCATTTTGACCCGTCTGGATTTATTGCGTTCTGCCTGTTCTCCGTTGCCTATTCTGCAGACAAGAATGCGTGTAGGACCTCTGTCTAACACTTCCATCGGTTGCGCACTAGACGTGGATGCATTGCTGAACCCATTAACGCCCCACGTACTGCAGTGTCCCAAGCGTATTCCAATTTTGATGTTGGCATTCTTTATTTTCTCTTCTCCCACTCTCTCCCCTCCCTCTCTCTTTCTTCCTACACTCGGTCAGGTATCCCCTCCACCTCTGGGCCCAGCGGCTGGCGATGCCCCCCAACTCTGCCCTCCATATCATCTCCTGGAATGTTAACGGCCTCAAGCACTATGTAAAGTGCAAAAAAATATCACCATATTTCAACTTTGAGGGTGAGCACATAGCCCTTCTCCAGGAGATGCATAGAGGCAGAGGCAGAGAAGGTCCGACCGGACGGGTGGACAAGGAGATCAACAGTTGCTGCCATCCGCGAGTGACAGACAGCTTGGCAGCCTCCCAGAATTGTGGAATGTCCATCCTGATTCGAAAGTCCCTTCCCCATATGGTGCTTAAAACATGGGTTGACCCTGAGGGCCGATACATGTTTGCAAAACTGAAGGTCATTGGGAAGGTAATGTGGGTTGGCTCTGTATATGCTCCAACAGACCCAAAAGCGCCTTCTTCCTGCAGCTGTTCCAGATTCTAACGGAGGTAAACACGGCACATCTTTTGGCTGGGGGCAACTGGAACATGGCTTGGGATGTGATCTTAGACTGCACAGGCTCCATCGATGCAATCCATTATGAGGACCAGGCCCTCATAACAGATCTTGGCCTCCAGGACATCTGGAGACTCCTGCACCCAACGGACAAGGAGTATACCTACCTGTCCTCGTTCCATGGTACTAAGTCATGGCTAGACACCTCCCTGGTAACCCATCCACTGATCCCCCTTGTATGTGAGGCCTCCATCATGGAGGATGCTCTATCGGGCCACTCCCCGGTCAACCTGCAGGCTGAACTGGGACTGGCAAGGCAGATCCGGAACCCTGGTACCTTAACATGTACCACTACAGCCACCCAGCAGGCAAGGAATAACTCAAATCCCATGTCCTCTCCTGCTGCAAGCACAATAAGGGCTTAGTGGACTCAGCCCTGATCCTGTGAGCGACGCCAAAGGCAACTATTAGAGGTCAGCTGATGAGAGATTCTGCCCTCTCCAATAGGCAATGGGAGAATCAGCAGGTACATAGCCCGTCTCAAGCACACCTACACAGACAACAGTGGCGGCTCGCACAGGTAACGGTGTGGGCGGTGAGGCGGGGTGGGGGAGGGGCCAGGTGGGGGGGTAGTGGAGTACGACATATGACGGGAAAGTGAAATGTAAATAAATAAAAGCACTTAACTTGCGCTGCCCGCATTGCCGACTCGAAGATGCAGGCCCATGGTGCAAGTGATGCAGTGAGGATGAAGATCTCGATCACAGGAGATGCTTGATGTTGGGGCTACTTGGAGCCCAAAGATCTCGGAGGAAGGAAGCCAAAAAGCCTTTGCAACAGCAAGTCAATGCGGTGCACAGGGGTTTAGTTCCTATGGCACCGACGAGGGATACTGGCCTCAAACTTAGTGAGAGGACAGGACAGGCCTCACAGGATGTGAAGAAACACCACCTGTGTTGCTGAACCTTTCGGAGTCCATGGGAGCCCAGGATCAGCAGACCAGTCAGCTTCATTGTGGTACCTGCAGATGCAGGGAAGTGACTCCTTCACTTCAAGGGAGATTCCTTCTGGTGCCATGGCTGTCTACAAGCCTTGGAAAGTTCCTGTATGGAGCATGGGCACAGACGTTGCAGCAGACTTGCAGGACGACGAGACCAGGAGCAGCAGGAGTCTTCCCATTTGCAGTCTCGGAGCACAGAGCAAGGTCCAGCCAAGTCCACCGTGCCCAGATGGTCGAAGAAATGGTGTCTTGAAATTAATTTTGTCCCATGGCGAATCTAGGGACTCACGTACAGGTAAGCCCTTAAGTACCTAAGGAAAGGGTTGGGATGATTTGGGGTTCCCTCGCAGGGGAAGGGTCGCACAGTGGGGAGGATACTCCCATGTCCTTTGTCCAGTTCCACACCAGAGCGGAAGCCAACGGCTCCCTGAGCTGGTTTGAACTGGACTATGTTAGGAGGGCACCAAAGTGATCCTCAAGCAGACTGAGTGGCGCTGGGAAGCGCTCCCAACTGCCCCCAAAACACTAAACCCTGTCTGGGAGGTGGTCACACCTCCCTGTGACAGGATACCTATTGTTCTACCTTCTCCTGCTGGAGCTTGGCTAGTGTCTCTGGTCAGCAGCAGCCGTGTTGTACTGTCCGGGTCTGGAAGACTGGTACCGGGAGCACTAAGGGCCTCGCGAAGGAGCTTTACAGTGCATGGAATCATACCTCCCACATAGTTTACGGTGTGGGGGTATGATTCCAACATGTTTGATACCAAACATGACAGGGTTCGTTACAGCCAGTTTAGAGATGGTCATCGCGTAATGACGCATGGCCACTCAATGTATCGTAATGGCTGATGCACTTACAACCCGGGAGAATGGACTCCGAAGGTTGTAGGAATGTCTTGCTCATGCAGAGGCACCCTCACACTTCGAACCCCCAGCACCCTGCCATCAGGATTGAAAGGCTGGCCCTAGGGGCGACTTAGAGGATTTAAGTGTAGTGACCTCAGATATATGAAACATATATGTGTCGTAAGTGGTGCTAGCACCAGCTTACACAGGCTGCAATGGCAGGCTGTAGTTACCCATGGGTGGCATAATACATGCTTCAGCCCATGGGGGACCCCTGGTGTACCTATGCCCTTGGTACCTCAGTACCATATACTAGGGACCTATAAGGGTACACCAGTATCCAATCTGGGATGTATTTACCATAACTAATTTAGGGGAGAAAGCACAGAGACTGGGGTCCTGGTTAGCAGGATCCCAGTCAGACTAGTCAGAAACAGCATAGCACCAGGCAAAAAGTGGGGGTAACCATAAAAGCAGATCCTACTTTCCTACACTGTACATGGACGATATCCTGCTCACTGTCTCGTGCCTATCCTCCTCCATCCTTGCGTACTGAAAGTAATTGATGCTTTTGCGATCGTATCTGGCTACAAAGTCAACTGGGGAAAAGTGAGGCACTCCAGCTATCGAGGGTCACCATGTGCGCAGCCATTGCCGGATATCCATTTCAGTAGAAAACTGCCTGTCTTACCTCATAATTCTTGCTAACAGGGCCTTGAGCACATGGTGGCTGACAATTTAGACCCCATCATTGAGCACATGTGGCTGGACTTTGCAAAATGATCCCATCTGAACCTCTCATTGTGGGGTCGGACTCAGGTGGTAAAGATGGTGACCCTCCTGTGGTGTACCTATGTGTTGGGTATGCTCCCCCTGCTAACGCTTCTCTCGATACTCTGCAGAGGAGATCGAGATATCAAAGCCTTTATTGGGGGGTCAATGAGACCTCACCTGACCATCAGGAAGCCTAAGCATCCCATACCTGGAACATTATTGCAAGGCCCTCCACTTAGCACAATTGGCATACATACATACCCAGATCTGAGACCTCCCCATTTTGGGTCATGATTGAGATCTAGCTGAAGGATGGCCCGCCGGGCCTCCTTTCCCTCTATCTTCCCAAACCCTCTGGTTCCCAAAATCTAAACCCCATGTTGCAGGACATGTACAAAACCTGGGCACAAGCTCACAAGCTCCTCCCAATTGGGGAACACCTGCATGACAAGGAGCCCCATTGGAACAATCACGCCATCCGCATCTGGGGGGACATGCTCAATTGGGGCTCATGGTGTGTGGTGGGGATCCACACCCTTGCTCAACTGCTTTCCCAGTGTGAGTTCAAAACCTTTTCAGTGTTACTGGACACATTTGGTCTGCCGCTTGTGCAGCAGTGGTGCTACACACAAGTGCACCATTGCTTGACAAGCAAACTCAGCCCTCATCCATGGTCCATCCCCCATTCCACGGTGCCTGCATACCTCAACAACTGGGACAGTTCAAGGGCATGATGTCTGAACCCTACAGCCTCCTGGTTCATCATCTATACTCCCAACTGCAAATGGCGAGCCTCAGGGCAACCTGGCAGACCCTTCTGCAAGTGGGGTATGAAGAGGAAGACTAAGCGGAGCTCCTGTAGAACCTGGGCCAAGGGGTCCGGTACCCCCAGTTGCAGTTTAGCCTCTTTAAGATCCTTCAGAGTTGGCACTGGACACCAACACGGCTCCATTCTGAGGGACTTTTTCCCCACTCTTTGTGCTGGCAGTCCGATCACGTAACCTGAGACATAGTCCATACTTATTAGAATGCCCTGCCATCTGCCCCTTTCGGACCACGAGGAGAACCACGGTGTGAAATTCCATGAACATGCCTACACCCTTCCCAGGCCCACTGATGCTCCTTCATGACATGGTGCACTTCCCCCAGCTAGCACACCATGCCTGCCACTTGATCACCACTGCCCTTGCAACAGCCAAGATATGCATCCTGTGACATTGAGATTCCCCACAGCTGCCAATGCACAACAAATGGCTCACAGCCATGTATAAAGCAGCCTCCTATGAAAGAATAATCTGCAACTTGATGGATAAAGCTGACGTAGTTCCCCTTATATGGGCCCAATTCCTGAGGGAGGACTGACCGTGCCCTGGCACTGATCTCACCTACTTCTGGTTTCCCCCTTCCCTCTCTGCCCCTCCCCTCTCACTTTCTGTTCTTCTCCCCACCACCTGGCCAACTGCAGATGCCGCCTGCCCACACTGCTCACCCGCCCTCTATTCCCTGACTTCCCCCTCTCTTCACTGATCTCACATCACTCTCTACTTCTCTCTCCTTCCTCTCTCCTCCCTACACCCTCTCTCTCACCTTTTCGGGCTCTGCTCTCCTCCCACTCCCGTCCCTCCCACATGTCATACCCATACAGTTAGATTTGATGTGACCCTCCTTTGTAGGGTATGCATATATTGCTATTGATGATTCTTCTGTACCCATTATGTTTGTACAGGACATTGTCACCGTTGTAACTTTTTTAATTTTTTGATATCGATATCTATCAACAAAAATAATTTCAACAAGAAATTAATAACTATGCAGTCCCTGGGCATAGTTTTGGAGCTCTTACCAAGCCATGCAACATGTCTAACCATATTGATGTGGTTCAACAGGTCCAGTCTGAAGCCCAGCTGACCATGGAGCCAGTGGACAACCTTATTACTAAGTTGGTAGCAATCTTCGATGGAGCTGGCCTTCAGTTGAGGAACATTAGTCAAAACAACAATAAACAGAGCAGCAGCCGGGGGAAGACATAAACACACTTGGTCTCTGTTGATCAGATGCACTTTGTTACCCAAGTTTGGTTTCCCATTGGGCAGGTTGATCCCTGAACTGAGTGGTAGTGAAGCATCAGAAACATTGGAAGGTGGCATACAAGGGCTGTCGGATAGTCTCTCACTGGGAGGGTTGGGGACAGAAACACTGACTGTGGCATTTGATCCCACATTCTCTGCTGACAGAGCAGGATGGTTTCAGGGAGTCTCGAGCACCATTATAATGAATGAACAGGGCAGGGGTACTTCGCTCAGCAGGGACAGTAGAGACAAAAGATGGTAAATGGTTGATGGTAGAGGTAACTGCAAAGAGTTTGCCAATACATTTTTTGGACAATAGACAGTCTGTCATGCCATTCCTTGAATGATTCAGTGATAAGCTTTTCAATATTATTAAACAGACTGCTCAGTTGGGAGCTCCATAAGGAGCAAGAAATGCTGTCATCACCCAGGTTTGGAAAAAAAGGCCTTGCTCTGAGTCAGGGCCTTAGCTCTGCCCTTTCTTCCAGATGGAACAAATGGGTTGACCGAGGCAGGGTCACATTGCTGGTGAACAGTCACTTTTGTGGTGAAAGGCCTGGGACAGGGGGTAGGGGAGGTAGACAATAATGTATTATATTCTTTTGCTAAGCTGGTGGAGTTCTTAGGATGAGGGTCTATAGATGCTAAAGGAACAACAGAAAGGCCCATCACAACAGATCTGGTGGTTAGGCCAAGTTCTTTCTCCACTGTAGTGCTCTCCGCTTCAACAGCCCCAAATGCCAAGTTCAACTATGTTAAGGTGTACGGACCATTACGAGTTCGCTGTTGAGAGGATTGTGATGGAGAGGCTTTACTGTTACCCAGGGTGAGAAGTAAAGGTGTTGGCCAGAGTCGAAACCAAGAGGTGTAGCCTGGTCCGGTCTTGTTCGAGTTCAGATGGCCTCGCTCTTGGCCCTGCCTTCACCTAGGCCTGTGCTATGGGGAATAGCAGCAGCTTTTCAAGGGCTCACACGATGCCGGCAGCAGGCAGCCTCCCCCTCTTCTGCAGGATTTTTGGGCCACATAGTCTTGGGCCCCCACACACTGCCTAGTAACGTGACGTGGAATGAGGAACAGCAGCGCTGACCTGGTGCTGGTTGCAGTCTGTCTCTGCCTTCCCTGCAGGATTTTTGGGCCACATAATCCTGGGGCCCTCCACACCTTCCTGCACAAAAACAATCCTGAGAGGCATTTTCCTCTTTCTATGTGTGCTATGTGTTTTTGGGTAAGTCCGCAGAACTCTGTGGAGTAAAACTCAATGAATTCCACCCACCCATACCTAAAATGCATATTAAACAAAAGCAGAAAATTATGAAATATGTGAGTGTTAAACCTGGTATCTATATAGTGGTGTTTCCCGAGACCTTTTGCCTTTTATCTCCTGTTTTGCTGATTCTATTTTTGTTGGCCTTAGGACTCTGAGCACTTTACCACTGCTAGCCAGTGCAAACATGCATGTGCTTCTCCCTAAACATGATGAAATTGGTGTGTACCTCATTGGCATATTTGATTTAAGGGCAAGTCCTTTGTAAGGTGGTATACCATATACCCAGGGCCTGCACTTCAAATACTACTAGGACATGCAGCACTCATTGTGCCACCTACACAAGTAGCCTTTTAAACCTGTCTCAGGCCTGCCATTGCAGTGCCTGTGTGTGCAGGTTATAGCCGCTTCAAATTGGCATTTAAAGCTACTTGCCAAGCCTTAAACTTCCCTTTTATTACATATGAGTCACCCCTAAGGTAGGCCCCAAGTTATCCTAAGGGCAGGGTGCTATGTAGGTAAAAGGTAGGACATGTACCATTATGTTTTGTATGTCCTGGTAGTGACAAGCAGACAATTTTGTTTTACACACTACTGTGAGGCCTAGCCCTCTCATAGACCAGCATTGGAAATTCCTTAATATACTTTTAAGCTGTAATTCCTGACCAGAGAGGAGTAGCTTTTTCTTTTTTGATATGTTTGGAATGGTAATGATCAATCATAGTCACTGGTAAAGTTGGATTTGACATTACTGTTTTAGAAAGGCACTTTTAAAAAGTGGACATTTCTCTGTACTTACTTCTCTTTGTGCTTGATAGCCAGTCTCCAATACACATCTTTGGTTGGGTGACAGCTCCACTTTGTGTTTTCCTTCTAGGCAGCCACAAACACAGGAAGGGGAGGCTCATCTGCATTCTGAGCATCCATCTGTATTCTGATAGCCTTCCTGGGCAGGAAGGGGGAAGGTAGCTCACATCTCTGAATAGGCAGTGTCCTGTCCTCACACAAAGCACTGCTTTACCCCCAGGATTAGCCTGACAGACGGAACTGGGATGAAAGGGATCCTTGTGCACTTCTAGAAGTTCCTTTGAAGTCATCCCTCCATCAAAGGCACTTTTGGGTATAAGTACTGGGGCTCTGACCCCACCAAATCAGACACTTTTTTGTCCTGTAACCAGACATCGCTGGCTCTACATCTGCACATTGTCAGAAGGATCTGCTGTGCTGCTAGGAGGGACTGCCACCTTGCTAACTGCTCTGCTGTGTTGGCCTGGTGCTTGCTAAAGTGCTGTGCTGCAGGGGAGACTGCCACTCTGCAACCTGCTTGGTGTACTGGCCTGCTACCTTTTTGACAGTGGCCGCACTGTACTCTAGTGAGTAGTTGGAGTGAGAAGCTCATGTCGCGAGGGACCCTGGGGGCCTTTCGTGTACCACTGTACATTAATCATTGGGGACCATCAAAACCATTGCAAGGACTTGCTGGGGCACTGCTTTTCCCGCTCCAGCCCTAATGAAATCCTCCTAATAATCCCCAATGGCGATCCTTATTCCTTCTACTAAAATTCTTACTGTAAAGAATCAAATAGAAGCGCAAGTGCTTCAGTGCCCTATATTTATGTGGTGAATTTAATGTGATATGTGTAATGCCTACATATCTTTAAAAGTATAAACTGTAATTCTATCATTCTGCTCATGTTTCCTACAGAACAATGAGTAATATATTTAAAAGTGCATACCTCGAATGTTTTATAATGTATTTCTATTGTTTTGGCTTTAATGTGTTTACAATATAATAATCTATTTTTATAAGCCTGTGTGGAGTCTTTTTGTGGTGTGTTCATTTTGTTACAGTGTGTGTGTTGCACAAATACTTTACACATTTTCTATCTTGATAGGCCTGCCTGCTCTGTGCTAAGCTACCAGAGGGTGAGCACAGTTTATCTCAGTTATGTATCTTGCTTACCCTGACTAGAGTGCTGGGTGCTGCCTGGCTGGGGTGTATAGCTTAGCCAATTAGAAACCTCATTTCTAACAGTGAGTCCACGAATAACTTAGCTGCCCTGATCTTTTCACTCACAACAATTTGCAGTATTCTGTATAAAAGGAGGAAGAATGATTATTATTAAAACAGTAAGATATGTATGCAAGCACACATGTAAAATGACAGCTGTGCGATGGGAATCTAATTGCCTTTGTTCTTAAATATTCATTTTATGCTTACTTAGGAATGGATGTCTGTACTGAAATAAATTTGGTGATTGGCTCCTGCCAAGCAGAATACAGTTAATTTGTATTTATCACATTTAAATACTTTATTCCAAGTTATCTGTCAAGATCCTGTTCTTAGTCGAGTTTCAATTTAAACAGGATATCATTGCCCATTTTATAACATCTGTTCATCATTCAAAGAGGAGCCTTGGGCTATTTTTTGCAAACATGAATAATGTTGTTTATGATGAATGGATTTTATTATAGATGCCAGAAAACGCATTAGTAATTGGTAACATGTTTAATTTGAACATTAATCCAGATTGGACTGAAACAATTAAACTGCAAACATTCCCTTACATGTCCTCATATTCCTATGGTATGCAGAAGTTCATCAAATGAAAAGTTAAACTGAAGGCAATTAGTGAAATACTCTTTCATAGGAGATCATTTGAAAATTCAAAGCAATAATTCCTCTTATATGTAGGTGAGGTAATGATAGTTTTGGTTTACAAGTGGTTAGAACCAATCCCGTGCAAGACAGCTAATGTGTCCAATAAATCCTAATGTGCATTAGTCAAAAATAATAAAACTTCTTTATTTTATAAACTGCATTGCTGTAACCAACTGTTTTATTAAAAATGGAACATTGTTCTGAATTCCAAATCAGCTAGCCACAGTTATAAGCTCCTTGAACTTCAGTTTGCGTCTTATCCACAGACTA
Source organism: Calotriton arnoldi (assembly GCA_963921515.1). NCBI lineage: Eukaryota > Metazoa > Chordata > Amphibia > Caudata > Salamandridae > Calotriton > Calotriton arnoldi. The sequence goes on from CAWUFW010000945.1 coordinate 1,099,364, forward strand.
CACATTGCTAGTCATTTCTGCCTACTTTCACCTGCCTTCAACTCTAGTGGCCAGAAACTCTTTTTCTCATCCATTCACACAGTCAACTGCTGTTGGAAAGTAGGATCTGCCTTCATGGTTACCCCCACTTTTTGCTGGTGTCAGTATGTGTTTTTTTAATAGCCTGGCTGGAATCCTGCTAATCAGAACCCCAGCCACAGTGCTTCCTCGCTAATTTTGACAGGGTAAGTACTTCTGTACCTCCCCAATTGGCTACTGGTGTTCCCCTGCCAGTCCCTAGTATATGGGCATAGGTACACCAGGGGCCTCCAATGGGCTGCAGCATGTATTATGCCACCCATGAGAGAACTCTCAAACTCTAGTGGCCAGAAACTCTTTTTCTCATCCATCCACACAGTCAACTGCTGTTGGAAAGTAGGCTCTGCCTTCATGGTTACCCCCACTTTTTGCTGGTGTCAGTATGTGTTTTTTTAATAGTCTGGCTGGGATCCTGCTAATCAGAACCCCAGCCACAGTGCTTCCTCGCTAATTTTGACATTGACAGGGTAAGTACTTCTGTACCTCCCCAATTGGTTACTGGTGTACCCCTCCCAGTCCTTAGTATAAGGGCATAGGTACACCAGGGGCCACCAATGGGCTGCAGCATGTATAATTCCACCCATGAGAGACCTCTCAAACTGTGAATACAGGCCTGGCATTGCAGCCTGTGTAACTGGTGCTAGCACCACTTACAACAGATATAAGTTTCTTATATCTGAGGTCACTACACTTGAAACCTATAAGCCACCCCTAAGGTAGACCTTTCAATCCTGAAGGCAGGGTGCTAGGTTCTAAGTGTGAGGGTGCCCCTGCATGAACAGGACACCCCTACAAACCCCGGAGTCGATTCTCCAGGCTTTGTAAGTGCGGTCAGCCATTTTGATACATATAGTGGCCATGCGTTATTACGCAATGGCTAACTATATAGTTAGAATGATACCCCAACACTGTTACCGGTTTTGGGGGCATGATTCCATGCATTAGGGGCCTCCTCCCGGAAGCCCCCAGTATTCCTGGTAACAGCCTTTCTGTGTCTGCTAGCAAGCTAGTGCTGCTGCCTGCCACATACATGATTCTGCCCTCCTGCTGCTGAGCTGAGCTCAAGCAGGGAAAGGAAGAACAATGGGTTTCTTGTTACAGGGAGGTGTGAACACCTCCCAGACAGGACTTAGTGTATTGGGCTGGAGTGGGGTCACATGACAGCACCACCAGACTGATTTGAAGGGCACATTTGGTGCCATCCATGCATACTCTGGTTTGAGCCAGATCAGGGAGCCCTTGTTTCCCACTCTGGCACAAAAATAGACAAAGGACATGAGAATATCCTCCCCTCTGCCCAGCCCCTCCTCTGGGAGGGACCCTGAGTCGTCCTAACCCCTTTCTTAGGGTATGAAAGGGCTTACCTGTGGGCGGGTCCTCAGATTCATCATGGGACAAGACTCAAGCCTGAAACCACGTCACTCTTTGACTGCCTGGATACCTGGACTTTGCCTGGAACCGAGATTGCATGAAGGAAGACTCCTGCTGCTCCTGATCTTGCTGTTCGTCAAGTCTTCTTCGCCAACTGTTTCTGTGCTTCTTCCAGGATCTTCAACAGACCTGTGGGCATCAAGGACATCCAAAGTAATCTCCCTTGGAGTGAAGGAGATACTCACTGCATCTACAGAAACCACAACAAAGTTGACCAGACTACTGCTCTTGACATCCCACGGACTTCGAAGGGCTCAGCAACACAGTTGGTGGTTCTTCAACTTCCACGAGGCCTGACCTGTCCTCTCTGCAATTTTGTGGCCAGTATCCTTTGTCGGAACCCCTGGGACCAAACTCCAGGGCACCACATTGACTTGCCGTTGCCAAGGCATGTTGGCTCTGCACTCCAGAGATCTTCGGGTTACAAGAAGCTCCAGCCTCCAGCATCTTGTCTTGCCAAGATCATCGTCCTCACCACATTCTCTGCACCGTGGATCCTAATCTTTGGTGAGCTGCTCAAGGTCCGGGCCTGCTCTGACTCTCCTGCACTTGTTGAGTCCCTTGGATCTTGCTGGTCCCAACGTTGCTGCTGCGAAGGCTTGTTGGTGCTCCGGCCGGACACCCTACACCTGGTTCTCAACTTCCGACATGGAACTGCTGATGCACGGCTACTGGTCTTCCTCAGTGGCCTCACAGCTGCAGCAACAAGGTCACCATCGTCACTCCAGCATCTTCCGTCATGGGTGGGCATTGCTCTTCCCTGCCTCCTGGTCACCTCTGAGTGGCGTAGACTCTGTCCCTTCTGCTTGCAGGTTCTTCTATTCAAGAATCCATCCTTGGATTCCACCAGACTCTTCCACAGATTTCACCAGCTGCATCTTTACTGAAGTCCTCCATTGTGGTCTATGGAGGTTTTCGACGTCTCTTCGCCCCTATGCACCCGGCTTCCCTGGTGTAGGTATCTTGATTCCTGGGGTATCCACGTGTGGGTTGACTCTTAAACCTTCTGTCTTCCACAGAGTTTCTCAACAATACCTATAATTCCTAAAAAGATCCCAACTTGCAAGAGTATAAAACCAGGTTACAACACAAATGGCCAAAAGATGGTCAAGGAGATGCTGTTAGCAAATCTTAGAACCTTGATCAGCTGCAGGTAACAGATATAACATCCTGCGAGTCACCCTGTTGTACCCGATGATTGTCTGGAGTCTCATCCAGAGGATTTAGCGATTATTCTACATGAAGCAGATACAACTGAGAGCTGAGTGGGCACAACCACTCCAACTGTTGGGAGATGTGCAGCTAGGAACCATAATTAAAGAGAACAAGGTAGCTGTTCTAGGTGAGGATAGGGGTTCTTAAGCAAAAGACATTGGTTTAGTGTCAGAGGAATTGCCAAATGTTTGTTCTGTCATATTTATTTTATTTATATAGGGAAAATAGGTTATTCACAGTCTTCTGAACAACATGCAATGAGATTTGGAGAGGGCTTCTGGAGGTTGTAACATGATGCCAAGCCTATATAGCTCATTAGCCATAGCTACTGACCTACTTGCAGCCAGCGGTGCCCCCATTAGGGCGGAGAAGCATCGTCTCCCTGCTTCCAGTGCAGCAAAAGTGAAAAATAAAATGGTAATAAAATGAATTACCATTTTATATTTCACTGCTCCCAGCCCATCAGTGTTTGGGGCGGGACATTGCTGCTGACTGGCAGCAGGGGAGTGGTGCTCACTCCACCAGTTTACACTGTGCAAGTCACTTTGGATGGTCGTCTTGCGAAGGCCAGTCTGACATGCGCAGTGTAAACCTCTCCACCTAGCTGTCTCAGACAGCTGGTTGGAGAGTAGGCACAGGCCTCCTGTGCCTGCTGAAGCGTCCAGGCAGCCCACTCCAGCCAATCCTGGTGCTGCTCTCATGTTGCTCATCTGCAGCATGAGAGTAGCATCGGGATTTGCAGAAGGGGGTTGCCTAAGGCTCCATGACGTTCCCTCGTGCTGACTCCGGAAGAAAGAAGGAAACACGGAAAGTGAAACGCATTAAGTACATTTTTTTAATTATCTTTTTGCACCCCACTGGGTTTGACTCTCGGTCCCCCCAACGCCCCTCCAGTCTTGAGGGTCATCGCACGCCACTGCTTACAGCAAGCCTTTTCGACATAAAAAACAAAAGCACCCAGGGAATTGGAAGTCCTACAATAATGCCACTATCATTTCTGGTATATCCAGACTCCCCACAAGCCTTTATTATTGCCTGCCTGTCCACCCTTCACTAGAAATACTAGTGTGAGAAAAAACAGGCACAGGACAAATGCACACAGGCATCGGACTACTGCAAAATATCTTCACAATCTGATTCAACATTGCAGACCACCAAGTTGGTCACTGGAAAAGTATGGGAGTTTTTAAGATTCTGAATTTAAGATCTCCCATGTTGTACATCTCAAAAATAGGGAACTTTTTAAAATTTGACAGAGAAACCAAGGATAACAAATAAGAAAAGCGAGAAGAAACACAGGCGATAAGAGGAACATTATCAAAATGTTAATTTCACTCACCTTTTCTACCCGTTTTGTTTTAAGCATGTAAATTGATGTCTTACACATTTGTATTAAATGTAGATTTTTTTCCTGTGCTAACCACTGCACAAAACCACACCTCGTAACCTTTTACGTGTACATTATATACTACTCTTCTACCCCCCAGTTTTAAACAAGGTAAGACTGCATATGCAAATAACTTATTCATGACTTACAAAACAGTAATTTCCTAAAATGAGAACTGAGAAATGAAGAATAACTGAACTATGCAAAATGTAAAATAACATGACTGAAAATACTATCATGTCTTTCCAACAAAATGTACAAAATATACAAAAAGAAGTAACCTGTCTGCAAGTATATGTACTACTTTCAGAGAAACAAACACATCACAAATTACCCTTGCATTAAACATAATCCTGTCAGATATCTACATCCTGAACAGAACCCTCCTACTGTGTCCTCACAGTGTCATTCATCATTCTCTCTACTTTATCATCTACTTTATTCTTTAACACCTCTACACAACTTTTGATCCCCACCCTTCCATCTTCAGTTTTTATTGCATTTTTGTAGCATTTGACCACACGAGTTGTTTCCGTGAACTTTGACCCAGGCATGTGTCCTACGGGTGCCTTATCCTGACCCAATTTATTTGCCTTAACCGCATACTTTTCTACACATTTTCCTTTATAAACTCAGCTCACAATCTCTCTCCTCACCTAACCCCATGTTTTTTATCCCTTTGTCACAAGACATCCGACCTGGGCACAAAACTGTATTTGGAGTTTTACCTTTGAATAATTCAAAAGGAGCCTTTCCTGTCGAAAAAAATGTGGTGTCATATGATTTGTCATAATGCATTTTTGTAATTCAGTCTTCTAATTTAACAAATTCACCCTAGATAACTGTATATTTCCTCAATAACCTTCTAGAATCTCTCCAGAGCCCCATTCTTTTCCAGATGAACAATATCACAAGTACTTAAAATTTCCTCCATAGTCTTTGACACAAAGTGAGGTCCATTGTCTGAGAGAAGTGACTCAGGAAAACTCTCTCTCTTAAAAATGTCACTTAAAAACTTGATGACAGAATTGGTGATAACCTTTTATACACAAGTGACTTCAACCCATTTTGAGTATAGGTCCATCAATACAATCAAATACTGTGTGCTATGTTCACCCATTAATGGACCTAAACTGTCAATGGCAACCGCATGCAATGGATGTGCTGGTAATCTATGACACACCATTGGCATCTGGCAATGTGTCAAAACCTTGTCACTAGACTTACACTCTATACAATCCTGCACCTGACATTCAATACACAAATTCATCCCCGGCCCCCAGAAATTTGCCCTCAATCTCTTTGTTTTTCACAATTGCTAAGTGACCCTGATGTGCTTCTGCTATTAAACTCTTCCTTAAACTCAAGGGAGGTACCAAGCTTGTTCCCCTTAACAGCATTCAATTATCAACAGTCAAGTCATCTTTAATGGAAACCCAAGTCTTGTTAAACCCTTGACCTGACCTGCTTGAATTGTGTACATATTCTCACACAACTCTTCATCTTTGCTCAACTCATTCTTCCAGACATCCTCTGTCAAGACCCCTTGAGTTATTTCGCACACACTAATGTCCTGTTCTTCAAAGTCATCTAGAGTAAACTCATGCTTTTGTTCAACTACCAGCCTGGATAAACAATCAGAAATGCAAAAACAACAATTGATGGACAGAATGCAGAACAATGTCATACATTCACCCCAGTACAGAGATCAGGGCCTAAATCCATCGTTTTTTTGCTCACCATGCCATTCCAGTTTGGACCCAGCCATATGCAAATCAGTCTTGACCCTGCGCCTAACAATCAGAAATTACATTATTTACCCCAGGTACATGCTCTACTTCCAATTTGAAAACTTGCAATGCAACCATCCATCTTCTGATTCTAGATGATATAAAGTCCAACCCATTCTTCTGAAAAACTTCCTTAAGTGGCTTATGGTCTGTGCACACTTTAAATGGCATTCCCGACACAAAATTCCAAAAAGTGCCGCTAAAGTGGCGATACTGCCCTTGATAATATGCCCCTAAGATCGTTTATAAAATTACAAATGGCTGGTATTGACAAAGAAAACAGGTGTAATGTGCCTTGCTTATAGGGATATGCTGGACCACCTTATTTGATATGCAAATCAGGAGTTGACTAGCATAAATCTGTTTTGTGGGTGAAAATTGTAGGTGTGGTAAGTTTGCATTTGCACATCTCGTGAGCATGTATAGAACTCTGTGCATGTATGTTTACATGCTTAAGGGACAGCAAGATTTCCTTACAATTATCTGGGTACTCTATTACTATTAACAAATTTAATTCCCGTATTTATCTTCTCTAATTGTTATGTTGAAACAAGTACTATTCAGAGTGTAAAAAAAAAAAAGGTGTGCGCGCCAATATTGTATTGCAGAATATAAATATATACAAGATTGCTCCTAAAATCACATAAATCGCATCACTTATTTAAAAGTGTAGGAGAGACAAATTAATTGTAAAACGCAAAAGAATAAAGGATGTATGCACAACTGACTGGTAATGGAATGTACATATTCTTCAATGCATCCACTCATGGTTATGTGTTACAGCAAATAATTTCTATTGTGCTGGGTAATATCAGTCATACTCCTCAACCTTTCTCTTCAAGTGCACTAAATGCAATAAACCATCTCCAGGCCAGTAGCAGTGTTATTTAGACTCCATCAGTACACATCACAAAGATGCAATTATATATGTGCACCTGAAAATATATTCAGTGTATGCCTTTACTTTATTAATGTGTGTGAAACATTTAAACGCAGTACTCAAATGTATTGACTGTACAAACTACAGATCTATCTACGTATGCACTAGTGTTCAGTTTAAACATGAATCATATATTCTTTATTCACGTTTTACATTGATACTTCAATCTATATTTGCATATGTAAACATGTATTCTTTTCTCACGTTTGCAGTTCTTTTAAAGTTACACATGTGCATGTATAACCATGTATTCAAAATGCACATTAACTGTTCATTTTAGTTAGCCTGACTGCAGGGCTCCGGTGAAATGTAGTTAGTTTGCTTGCCAGCATGCTTTACTTTTCTTGCTGTTTTATTATTTCATTAGCTAGGGAAAGGCTTATTGTCGGTATTAGATGACTGATAGAGAGGCCTTGGAGAGACTTGGCAGTGAACTTGGAGAAACAATGACCGAGAGAAGCTTTCTGTTCATCATGTACCAGGATGGCAAGATGTTCAAGGCTGAGAACGGTAGCCTTAGTTCAATGCATTGGAAATTCAGAGCTATGTTGCAGATACACTTGAGTGGTGGTCTGATTGGTTTCTGGTGGTGTGAGGGAGATAGGACATTTTTGAATCTCCTGTTACTTTTATATTGGTGTTCCAATAGTTTAAGTTAGAATATATTCCTGTTAGACTTAGAGAGGTATAGACCTCTCTGCTTGCCCTATTAATGCAAGTATGAAATTTTATGATAGACACTTATTCACTTTTCTTTTGGACTTCTACTGCAGTCTGATTATGCTGACACCTTCTTCTTCTATGCTCCCGAATTAGAGACCCTTGATAGATGACTCTATATTTGCCTCATGTTTAGAGTAGAGAAAGGACTTTTTTATCGAGCACCTGTTCACTTCTATCTGTTATTGTATAATCATGGCTGTCATAACCAATTGAGATATTTCACTTTGCCTGTTGTACTTATGAAATTATTAAATCTGCATTTGGCTTGCATATTTACTGGATTGATTGGTAAACCAAAATAAAACCCTTTAATCTTATTAAGCGATTCCTGGTCCTTATTCTGGAGTCAAATGGGCATCACAAGTTAAAATTATTTTGTTGATATTTTCTCCCTTTCAATGCCTCATGTCAGCTATAAAAGGTTCATACGACTAATGGGGAAACATCTTTGACAACTTGACCAAGATATTACGCTTGTAAGGCCGAGGACGCTCCAGCAAGCCCAACCTGTAGAATTATCAAAGGTAACATTGAGCAACAGAGATATTTTCTCTGTGGGATTCTGAATGACATAATATTGACAAGGTGTTCAAGCAAATCATCTGCTGTTGCTTTCAACATCTCTTCAAGGAATGCATGCATGAGTCATACAATACATGGCCTCCCACCTAGAAATAAAAATATATATCTGGCCTACTAACCATACCAACTAATCTCTATATTTACTCTTTAACCCACCCAAACTGGATAAATTACCTGGCGGCCTGCCCTCACCGCTCAACACTATCTCTTAAGCCTTTCCACTCCTTCTTCACCTGCCCAAGTATATTTAAAAATTTACTTGCCTCCTTGCCACCCACTCCCATTTCCATCTATGTATGTTCCCATACCGCACCCAAATTGAAAAAAACTGACCTCCCGACACCCACTTTATCACACTTTGCATATTACCTAACCTTTCCCCCATTCAAATTCAAAGTCAAAAAAATACCAGACCTCCTGCCAACCACAATCTTGGTTCCTAAGTAAGCATAGTGGAAGGTTAAACAAAACTCGGCATCCAGAGCCATTACTCCAAAGAGCTGTAGCATGAGTTCATGGTACAGCTGCAGTGATGCCTGCCTGGGATGGATCACGAAGGGAACATCCATTGTGGAATAGCAGAAACAGCACTATAACACCCAAAATCAAGACGAGCAGCAATGGGAACCCACAGAACACATCAAAATAGAATGTATAAAAGCTGGTATTACTCCCATAATGGTTTGAAATGAGGTCACAAGGCCAGAGCCCACTAGTTTAAAGAAGTGGGCCAGGCCTGTGGTATCAGACATATTTAATATTTGATGTATAAATTCACCGAAACGTAGGGGGACATTTGTGTTTAACAATGACTGTATTTTAATAGACGTTTTTGCCACCAGCAATTCGAAGGTTTTGCGAGCTGAAGTGAGAGCCAATTCTTGTTGAAAAAAACAACGCTTTTAATCTGTTTAGTTTATTGAAGTCTGATTTCAAAGTTGGAATGGAAGTCCATAACGAACTATCATCACTTCCTTGCGGAGGGAGAAACAGTACGTTGTTGCAGCAAGTGACTAACTAGGAAATGGACACCACATACAGGATTCCTGCCTGCGGACCGCAACAGTCCTGATTACTACGGAAAAGATAGCTTCCATTCAAAAGCAATGTTAGAGTGTAAATAATAGCTGGAACTGGGGTTCCTTTTAAACAACAAGTCAAATTAGGGGTAGACACATTGCAGGCCCCATGAATCTTTATATGTTGACAAATGAGGAAATGACCGTCAGTTGAGTCGCATTCCTCCCCTGAAAGAAAAACGTCTCTCTCAGCCCATAGACAACAATATGTGAAAGGCAGGGACCACAATTTGTGTATATAACTGCTCGCAAGAGGTTCACATCTACCTACCGGGAAGCGTTTCATACAGGCATTGAACTGAAAAGTAGAGATAGGCAATGAAATAACCCTGTGTATTAACCAGACTGTGGAGGGTGTTTCTGCTACTGTAAAATGTAGCTGTTCTAGTTTTTCTAGGTGTAGCATGGTATAAACCGAATCTTTCATAGCCATTGATTGCTGTCTACTTGTCAAATTAAAGGGGAAGAACAACAAAGTGGAATTGAGATAATGCCAAGAAAGGCACCCGTTCTCAAGTGTTTGGAGAGGCCAACTAAAATGCATGATGGATCTAAATTGATTCTGGCCATGATATAACGTAGACATATTATCGTACACAATATCTGTGAGAAGTTGGCCTGGTATATGCTGTTCACTAATTAAAGTGGACACCTTGCACCAGGGCAAATCGACTCTTATGGTAGATAGGTTTAAGACAACCTTTTAAAGAAAGCTATCCTAGTGGTAGCTGTGGAGAGCAGCCTTCAGGCTAAGTCTCGGAGGAATGTAAAGCAGCTTGTTTTACCATATAATCTCTTGAATCACCAAATGAAAAGACACCACACAGGTATATATATCAAATATATATGTATTTATTTCTAAATAACTCTCTACTAATCTCTTTATGAGATTAGAAGACAAACATATGCACAAATCAACGTTTCACAATAAGTTAAGCACAAAATATGGCTGGGGCCCTAGGGGCGTACCAGACCATATACTAAGTAAGAGACTTAGAAACAACGACTTGCAAGGAGACAAGGCCTAGGGCCTTCAGAAGTGCTGGGGCCTCACGAAACCACCCAAGGCAGGTAAGTAAAGGACCCACGGGGGACGCGTGCAGTGTGGATACACAGGCGCGAATCGCCGTTAACTTCAATGGGGCAAGTCGCGGTTGGAAATAAAGAGTTTTAGGATACTTCGGGAGAACCTACAAGCAAGTCACTTACAGGGTAAGTAGTTCTAGGGCCCACACCCACAGGAGCACCGTAGTGCTGGAGTTACCTCACCCAGGGAAGCCGGGTGCACAGGTGTCCTTTGGTGTCGGGTCGCGGCGTCGTTTTCAATGGCGAACAAAGAAGACTTGCTGCTTGCGGGAGCTGAAGAAGTGTCCGGTGGAATCCAAGCCTGGATTCTGAAGAAGGATGACCTGAAAGCAGAGGGGACAGTGTTCAAAGTCACTTGGCAGTGACCCGGGGCAAGGAAGATGGATGCCCACCGTCGTCGGTCGCTTCAGGTCGGTTGCAGGTGCCTTGACTCTTCAGCCACGTGGTCCAGGAGGCGTCGACGACGACCAGGAGCTGGATTCGGTGTGTCCCTCGACGTCTGCAGCTGACTGCGGTATCGGCAACTCGATCGGAGCCAACAAGCCTTGGCAGCCGCAAGTCTCAGGGAGATGAAGAAAAGTCGATGGCGCAGACCAGCAAGGTCTGTGGAACTCACCCAGCGAGGGTAAGTCAGGGCAGGCCTGGAGCAACCAGGGGAGCCCTTTGGTTTCTTTAGGAAGTCTTCTGGGGACCCACAAGCCAGCGGGCAAGGGATCGCGAAGACACCTCTGGCGGAATCACTCAACAGGGGCCCACGGTCACTCGGGACGGTGTAGGCCTCTGATCTTCGGAGGGATTCCTGCTGGAGGTCGGGACCACACGTGGTCCAAAGCACAAGTTCGTAGAACGTTGTGAAGGGGTTGCACTCGACAATAGTGCACGGTACCCAGGGGTCGCGGTTCCTCGTTACTCGTGGGGTCCACTTGCCTCAGCTTCGCTGGGGACTCACGATGGCCTGGGAGAGGTCAGGAAATCCACTTCTTGGGCTGCAGGGACTTCGGACTCCGGCGGGAGCGGCGTAGTTTGCGACCGTCGTTGTCGTTTTTGGTGCCTGCCAAGCAGGGGAGTCACTCCTTGACTCCAAGGGAGATTCTTCTGTCTTCCAAAGGTAGTGGAACGTCGAAGGGCCAGGATTCTTCTGTAGAGCGTCGTCCAGGGATTATCTGCTTTGCAATGGCAAGGTTCCCCCTCTTATACTAAAAAGAGGGGATGGACTAGCTCTCTGACCCCACCTATGGGAGGGTCAAGGGAGGGGTGGCTACACCCACTTCCCTTTGTCCAGTTTCGAGCCAGAGCAGGGGCAGGTAGCCCCTGAGCTGGTTTGAACTGGCATATGCACAGAGGAGCCTTCTGCTCCCCCAGTGCAGGACTTCAAAGCACTCTAAGAGTGCACCCACCCAGCCCCAATACACTAAACCCTGTCTGGGAGGTGGTCACACCTCCCTGTGACAGGATGCCTATTGTTGGGCTTCCTCCACTGTGAGTTTCGGTCATCAGCAGGAGGGCAGCCCAGTGTCTGTGACTGTTGGCATCCATTTTGTGATGCCAGGGCTCTTTAGGATTCTACCGCGTTTCCACAGCAGGTACATGTCTTATCCCTCTAGAAGGGTGGAATGCTACCCCCGCCGCCAAGATTGGCGGGGGGTAGTATTCCAAGATGTTTGACACCAAACACGACATGTTTTGATGCAGCCATTCCAAAGTTAGCATTTACCGCGAGGATATAATGCACTTAATAGTATATGGTTTAACCGCATCCACAAACAGCACCAGAGAATGGACTCTGAGAGCTGCAGAGGGGCCCTGCTCAGGCAGAGGCACCCCCTCACATAGAAGCCAAGCACCCTGCCCTCAGGATTGATAGGGCCTGCCTTAGGGGTGACTGATAGGTTTATATGTGTGTGCAGGAGAGATATAGGAAACCTATATCTCAGTGAGGAGTGCTAGCACCACCTCACCCAGGCTGCAGTAGCAGGCCTGTGGTGTCAGATTTAGACTGCTTCCCAGGGGTGGCATAACACATGCTGCAGCCCCTGGGAGGCCTGTGAAGTACCTATGCCCTTGGCACCTAAGGTACCATATACTAGGGACTCATAAGGCACCACAGTATCCAATCACTAGTGCACCTAGAGTGCACTCCATGTCGTTTAGAGAGAGCAGATAGACTGGGGCCCTGAATAGCAGGGTCCCAGTCCAACTAAGTCATAAACCAGCAAAACACCATAAAAAAAGTGGGGGCAACCATATAGTCAGATTCCACCTTCCTACATAACCCCCCCAAACGAAAGGAGATAAGGCTAACCTTGGCCAGTTGAGCCTTTATTGACTAAGTGGCCATATAAGGAAGCACCTGCACTAGCATGGTTGCCCCCTGTCTTATGGTCCACTAAGCAATCCCTCACCCTAAGGGTATGAGAGGGTCTCCACCATGGGGAATCACTACCTGTGGTGTGCTTTGGTAAAGTACCAGGCTGGTGAGGTGTCTGAGTAGGGAAGTGTGGCCCTAGGAATGTTGGCCTCAGCTTTCTCAGCTCACTGGTCACCATGTATGCCTGTCTTTCCATGACTGAGTGGTACTCTGCTCTAAGGGTCAACCTTTGACTGCCTACAGCCGGGGGTTGGGTCCCTTTGGGTGGAACACTGGAGGGACATGGCATGTTTGGAACCTTTTGGTCCCAGGTTTGCCCTTGCCTAACAGAGTCCTTCTGGGGAGGTCCCTACATAAAGGTATGGGGGATCCCTCAGTGGGTTGAGGAATTTCTACCTGGCTAGGGCTACTAGCCTGGGTGCCCCTAATCTGCTGATGGGGGGTTCCTCTGGACAGGGGGCCCTGGGGGTCCACTGACCTCCCTGACCTCTGCAGCCCTGGGCTGACTGAGGCAGGGTAGAGAGGGGTAGGTTACCTGCTCCAGACTGGGTACCACCTTGTAAGGGTCCTCTGCCATCAGGGGGTGGCCAGGCCAGGCCTGACTACCTCTGTGGCAGTTCCTTCACTAGGGGTAGGGTCAGTTCCCTGAGGAGGCTGACCCTTACCTACTGTCTGGAGGGAAGAAGACTTTTCTTCAACCCTTGTGCTCTCTTCTGGGGGAGAGTGGGCCATTCTTCCAGGCTCCATCTCTCCAAAATCTTGGGCTGGGGCTGTGGCCATCACAGCCCCACTAACCTTTACAGGGACACCCAACATCTTCAGATGGGTTTGGTGTTCAATTTCAGCCCAGGCTGAAATTTCCAGATCATTGCCCATCAGGCAATCTACAGGTAAGGTTGGGGACACTGCCACTCTTTTTGGGCCTGTGACCCCCTCCCAGCTGAGATTGACTATGGCCATGGGGTGATCTGTTCTGACACCATCAATGTTGGTCACCTGGTATTTAAACTCAGGTAAAAGCTGGTGAGGGGGGACTAGTTTCCCTGCCACCATGGTGACACTAGCCCCTGTGTCCCTAAATGCCACAGCTTTCTGACCATTAATTATTGGCTCCAGTCTGTACCTGCCCAATGCTATGGGACCCATGGTAAAGGTGGCATATCCTACACCACCATCAGAATCTGAGGAGTCTGTTGAGGGGGTCCTGTCTAAACTAGGGCCCACCTCTGTTCCTCTTGCAAACGCACCTAACTTTTTGGGTGCACTACTCCCAACTGGAGGATTACTACTGGTAGTACCAGGAGGGGTGGTAGTAGTTGTTGGAGGAACATTTTCTTTATTGCCATTCCTGGGACAACTGGGATCAGATTTCCAGTGCCCAGGCTTTTACAGACATGGCAATAGGGTTTCTTTTCAGGAGAGGAAGGAGTTTGGGACCCACCCCCAGAAGAGGAATTTTGGGGCCCTGTAGTGGACTTATCCTTGGATTTATCCCCACCTTTCTCTTGGGACTTGGTAGAATCTTTCTTGTGGTCACCACCCTGATTCTTAGGCCTTACTCTGGTTCTGACCCATTTGTCTGCCTTCTTTCCCAATTCTTGGGGAGAGGTCAGATCAGAGTCCACCAGGTACTGGTGTAAAAGCTGGTTTTGACAATTATTAAGGATCTGTTCTCTCATCATTAGATTATAAAATCCTTTGAAATCAGTAACCCTACTGCCAACCAGCCAACCCTCCAGAGCCTTGGATGCACAATCTACAAAGTCAGTCCAGTCCTGAGTCTGTGCCTTCTGGGTATCTCTGAACTTCAACCTGTACTGCTCAGTGGTTAAGCCAAACCCATCTATCAGTGCACTCTTCAGGACCTCATAATCATCAGCATCCTCTTCTCTAACAGTGAGGAGCTTGTCTCTACCTTTATCTGAAAAGGAGAGCCACAAGATTGCTGCCCACTGCTTTTGGGGGACCTGCTGTACTCTACAGGCCCTCTCCATAGCAGTTATCCACTTGTGGATATCATCCCCACTCTGGTAGGGAGGAACAACCTTGCTCAGGTTCCTATGGTCAGGGACATATTCTCTGCCTCTAGGGACACTGTTGCTGCCACCAGGGGGTTCTAAACCCTCCCTTCTGGAAGCTCTCTGGATCTCCAGGGCTTCTCTATCCAGTGCCAACTGCTTGGTTCTGAGGGCCACTTTGGCTTCCTCATACTGGAGCAGTTTGCACCTTCTCTCAGAGGAGGTCTCTCTTAAGTTAAAGTATGAGCTCCTCTCTTGGACAAATTCTCTGCCAGAGTGATAAGAGTGCTCAGATTCCCTGGAAGGGGATCTGTGCCTCTCATTCACTCTGCCAGTTCTCTTAGGGAGAACTCCTCTGTCCTGTTCAGGCTCCTTGAAGCCTGGCCCTTCAACCACAGAGTCTTGGTCATTCTGATTTTCATCATCTGACCCAGATACTATGACTGACCCACCCACTGATTCAAACCCTTTAGCTCCTAGAGCCAATCTAAGGTCATCTGCTGTTAGCAGATCTATCAGGTGCAGGGTTGAGGGACTCTGTCCTATCCTCAGGTGTCTGTCAACACACATGGCTCTCAAGTCAGAGAAAGCCATGTCCTTATACTGAGGCTGAGTGGATCCACTGGGTCCACCCTTTAAGGACATTCTAGTGTTGTGCAGTGTTGTACTACCTACACTAGTTTGTGGCCTACTGATCCTAGCTTGAGCTGTGGAAAGGGTGTGCTATCCCTTGGCACACAGCTCTAAGTTCAGTAGAACTTATTGATACTAAGCTTGACTTTATATGTACCTTGAGTACCTATAATGGTTTTCAGTTAGTAATTCAAATAGAGATTTTCTGGTAAAACAATGGCAAGCTGGAATCCCACACGCTGCCCACCAATGTGAGAAGTTGGCCTGGTATATGCTGTTCACTAATTAAAGTGGACACCTTGCACCAGGGCAAATCGACTCTTATGGTAGATAGGTTTAAGACAACCTTTTAAAGAAAGCTATCCTAGTGGTAGCTGTGGAGAGCAGCCTTCAGGCTAAGTCTCGGAGGAATGTAAAGCAGCTTGTTTTACCATATAATCTCTTGAATCACCAAATGAAAAGACACCACACAGGTATATATATCAAATATATATGTATTTATTTCTAAATAACTCTCTACTAATCTCTTTATGAGATTAGAAGACAAACATATGCACAAATCAACGTTTCACAATAAGTTAAGCACAAAATATGGCTGGGGCCCTAGGGGCGTACCAGACCATATACTAAGTAAGAGACTTAGAAACAACGACTTGCAAGGAGACAAGGCCTAGGGCCTTCAGAAGTGCTGGGGCCTCACGAAACCACCCAAGGCAGGTAAGTAAAGGACCCACGGGGGACGCGTGCAGTGTGGATACACAGGCGCGAATCGCCGTTAACTTCAATGGGGCAAGTCGCGGTTGGAAATAAAGAGTTTTAGGATACTTCGGGAGAACCTACAAGCAAGTCACTTACAGGGTAAGTAGTTCTAGGGCCCACACCCACAGGAGCACCGTAGTGCTGGAGTTACCTCACCCAGGGAAGCCGGGTGCACAGGTGTCCTTTGGTGTCGGGTCGCGGCGTCGTTTTCAATGGCGAACAAAGAAGACTTGCTGCTTGCGGGAGCTGAAGAAGTGTCCGGTGGAATCCAAGCCTGGATTCTGAAGAAGGATGACCTGAAAGCAGAGGGGACAGTGTTCAAAGTCACTTGGCAGTGACCCGGGGCAAGGAAGATGGATGCCCACCGTCGTCGGTCGCTTCAGGTCGGTTGCAGGTGCCTTGACTCTTCAGCCACGTGGTCCAGGAGGCGTCGACGACGACCAGGAGCTGGATTCGGTGTGTCCCTCGACGTCTGCAGCTGACTGCGGTATCGGCAACTCGATCGGAGCCAACAAGCCTTGGCAGCCGCAAGTCTCGGGGAGATGAAGAAAAGTCGATGGCGCAGACCAGCAAGGTCTGTAGGAACTCACCCAGCGAGGGTAAGTCAGGGCAGGCCTGGAGCAACCAGGGGAGCCCTTTGGTTTCTTTAGGAAGTCTTCTGGGGACCCACAAGCCAGCGGGCAAGGGATCGCGAAGACACCTCGGGCGGAATCACTCAGCAGGGGCCCACGGTCACTCGGGATGGTGTAGGCCTCTGATCTTCGGAGGGATTCCTGCTGGAGGTCGGGACCACACGTGGTTCAAAGCACAAGTTCGTAGAACGTTGAGAAGGGGTTGCACTCGACAATAGTGCACGGTACCCAGGGGTCGCGGTTCCTCGTTACTCGTGGGGTCCACTTGCCTCAGCTTCGCTGGGGACTCACGATGGCCTGGGAGAGGTCAGGAAATCCACTTCTTGGGCTGCAGGGACTTCGGACTCCGGCGGGAGCGGCGTAGTTTGCGACCGTCGTTGTCGTTTTTGGTGCCTGCCAAGCAGGGGAGTCACTCCTTGACTCCAAGGGAGATTCTTCTGTCTTCCAAAGGTAGTGGAACGTCGAAGGGCCAGGATTCTTCTGTAGAGCGTCGTCCAGGGATTATCTGCTTTGCAATGGCAAGGTTCCCCCTCTTATACTAAAAAGAGGGGATGGACTAGCTCTCTGACCCCACCTATGGGAGGGTCAAGGGAGGGGTGGCTACACCCACTTCCCTTTGTCCAGTTTCGAGCCAGAGCAGGGGCAGGTAGCCCCTGAGCTGGTTTGAACTGGCATATGCACAGAGGAGCCTTCTGCTCCCCCAGTGCAGGACTTCAAAGCACTCTAAGAGTGCACCCACCCAGCCCCAATACACTAAACCCTGTCTGGGAGGTGGTCACACCTCCCTGTGACAGGATGCCTATTGTTGGGCTTCCTCCACTGTGAGTTTCGGTCATCAGCAGGAGGGCAGCCCAGTGTCTGTGACTGATGGCATCCATTTTGTGATGCCAGGGCTCTTTAGGATTCTACCGCGTTTCCACAGCAGGTACATGTCTTATCCCTCTAGAAGGGTGGAATGCTACCCCCGCCGCCAAGATTGGCGGGGGGTAGTATTCCAAGATGTTTGACACCAAACACGACATGTTTTGATGCAGCCATTCCAAAGTTAGCATTTACCGCGAGGATATAATGCACTTAATAGTATATGGTTTAACCGCATCCACAAACAGCACCAGAGAATGGACTCTGAGAGCTGCAGAGGGGCCCTGCTCAGGCAGAGGCACCCCCTCACATAGAAGCCAAGCACCCTGCCCTCAGGATTGATAGGGCCTGCCTTAGGGGTGACTGATAGGTTTATATGTGTGTGCAGGAGAGATATAGGAAACCTATATCTCAGTGAGGAGTGCTAGCACCACCTCACCCAGGCTGCAGTAGCAGGCCTGTGGTGTCAGATTTAGACTGCTTCCCAGGGGTGGCATAACACATGCTGCAGCCCCTGGGAGGCCTGTGAAGTACCTATGCCCTTGGCACCTAAGGTACCATATACTAGGGACTCATAAGGCACCACAGTATCCAATCACTAGTGCACCTAGAGTGCACTCCATGTCGTTTAGAGAGAGCAGATAGACTGGGGCCCTGAATAGCAGGGTCCCAGTCCAACTAAGTCATAAACCAGCAAAACACCATAAAAAAAGTGGGGGCAACCATATAGTCAGATTCCACCTTCCTACAATATCAATAACAGACAATACAATATTACGTAAGGTATAAATGCGAGATGACAGGGTATTAATACTGTTGTCCACTACGACAAGTAGTTTATCCAAATTATCTTGATCGATTTGGAGTAAACGTACTGCAGCTTCCATTTGCGGCAATTTCCGAAATTCATTATAAGCTGCAGAAAAAAATTGTTTAGAATGGGGGATTTTAGATCCAGAAGGAAATCAGACAAATTCATGTCTTCGGACAGGAGAGAAAGATGTTGTACGGCAGAAAATGTGGAACCTTCTAACTATTGTTGGCATAATTTACCCACGGAGTAAGTGGGAACAGTGTTAGGGTGCGTGGATTGTAAATACTGAGGATCATGTTTACTTGTTTTGAACCCAGATGTGGAGTTTGCAAATTGAGCATGAGAAACATTAGTGTCTATCGGCCATATTAACCACCAACCCGGAGCCATAACTGAAATATGTATATTTCATCCTTTGTGTTTTTGAGCTACCCTAAGGTAGAGTTGGGCAATGCTCCCACTGAGTATAATTATATTGGGAACACTGTATATTCGTTCGATGCAAAAAATGATGTCCATAATGTTGATAACAGAAAAAATCGGCATATTTAGCGGAATTTAAATATAAATCCCCAGATTCAAAGACAGTGGAATATGGCAATTCAGAAAACATGGAATTCACAGCATCAACATCCCAATCATCCGAATGCAATCCAGGTACTATGACATCACCCATGGGAACTCGGAACACATAGTATCTGCAGTGTCTCCATAGGACCAAATACATCGAATGGTTCTTTAGCCCATACAATGTCATCCGTGACTGAAATCGCTGAAGTATTACCTAGGGACTGGTCTTTTTTCATACTATGAGTGGAAGAATGAGAGGCCAACACCCCGTCAACTAGTTCTGCAGAAGCACGTTCTGGGAGGCAATGCCCGTTGATCAAAAAAAACAGTCACCAATTCAATCCACATGAACAAAAATACCATTGAAAACATGATCCAGATATATATATATATATATATATTATCTACTGGCGGTCGCCAGTAGATAGTTATAGTTAGGACCTATTTTCCATAGGAAATCCGCAACATTCTATTCGAAATAACGTTAGCGCCGGTTGACGAATCTTCGCGAACGTTTCCAACTTGTTGGGGCGCTCCGGTCCGCTCCTATCCTGAAAGTCTCGGGGTGATTCGTCAAGCGGGGGCTGAGAAAAAAGGGGGGTCCCAAAACGTGTTTTCCCCATTCATTTTTCCATAGGAACCTTTAGTCCCAGCTACAGCCCGAACTGCTGAACGGAATTACACCAAATCTGGCAAAGAGGTAGCTCTTGGTTCAGTGTCGTGCCTTTTGCTTAAATGGTGTAAATCCGTTCAGTAGTTCCTGAGAAAATCAAAAGTAAAATCACATATATATCTGGGCGGAGCCTAACCACACATGTCATTGTGAGATTTGATTGGCTGTCATCACTTCATCCTGGAATTGCTGGCAGCCATCTTGAGACCAATATACATGATAGTACCCCATTGAAATGCATTGTAGTGAATCAAAGATTTTGAGGGTTACCAAAAGGAGAACTATAAAGGGTGATAACAGACTTTAGTTACATTAGAATTCATTTGTTGATGGTACCATACTAATTTCAGGAATTGTGGTGTGTTCTAAGGTGATTTTACCCTGTGAAAAACCTTCTGCTGGGATATCATGAATCATGTTTGAGAGAAAACTATTTTCACATGCTTGTCCCATAGAGTTTTGGAAGGTGCTCCAGAAGCTAAAATGAGAGCATATTTTCTGTAAATTCACATTATCTTTCTCAGTCATGTGAGAATGAAGTCTGACATTCTCAGTAAAACATGTACATCCAACAAGGGCAGAGACTGTCAGTTTATTCCTTTGTGTTCTACTGCAGCTTCCCAGAGTGTTCTAAAGAACAACTAGAGTGCTAACAGCCTTACTTATGACAAAAGTATGGCACACCTGAAGCCATCTTGATTGGAATAAACTGGTAACACTTAAAACATTTAATTTAAAAAGGAACAAAATGATGGGGTTCATTTTGTCATAGAAATTATGGTTAGTGCTGTAGAAAGAAAAATTAGGACATGTTTCAAGTGTGATCTCAAATATCTTCCTGTTATATTTCAACAGGAGCAGCCTGCCAGTTGATGCCTTTGTGTTCTACTGCAGCTTCCCAGAGTGTTCTAAAGAACAACTAGAGCGCTAACAGCCTTACTTATGACAAAAGTATGGCACACCTGAAGCCATCTTGATTGGAATAAACCGGTAACACTTAAAACATTTAATTTAAAAAGGAACAAAATGAGGGGTTCTTTTTGAAACAGAAATTATGGTTAGTGCTGCAGAAAGAAAAATTAGGGCATGTTTTAAGTGAGATCTCAAATCCTCTTCTATTTCATTAGAAAATTCTGACATGCAGACTGAAACAATCACTTTCAATACAAGCAGCAGACTTCCAGTTAACTCCCTGGTGAGCAGTAGCTTTACTACAGTGATCTAATGAGCAACTAGAGTGCTAACATTCTGAATTTATGGCAAATGTGAGACACATCTGAATGCCTTCTTGATGGAATCAAAGTAAAAAACTGAAAGCATTTCCTACTGAGGAGACTGCAGTAAATGAGGAAATTAGGAAACTTCATAACAAAGAAGTCTTCCAAGAAGGCCACCAGTGAAAAAAGAGCCCAAATGTAGCACAAATATTACCCAGATGTAGCCCACATATAGCCCAATGACAAAAGTGTGCAAAACACTTTATTTTTAGTTTTTTGCAGTTTTATGTAGTGCAGACTGGTCAGGTATTGGAGCATTGCATCTTAAAACATGACCCCCTACACTACAAAAACACCACTGTACTACCCTAAACCCTAAAACACTACCCCCAGCATGACCCCCTACACTACACAAGCACCACTGCACTATCCTAAACCCTAAAACACTACCCCCAGCATGACCCCCTACACTACATAAACACCACTGCACTACCCTAAACCCTAAAACACTACCCCCAGCACGACCCCTACACTACCCAAACACCACTGCACTAACCTAAATCCTAAAACACTACCCCCAGCACAACCCCCTACACTACCCAAACACCACTGCACTACCCTAAAACATGACCCCTACACTACACAAACACCACTGCACTACCCTAAACCCTAAAACACTACCCCCAGCACGACCCCCTACACTACACAAACACCACTGTCCTACCCTAAACCCTAAAACACTACCCCAGCACGACCCCCTACAATACCCAAACACCACTGCACTAACCTAAATCCTAAAACACTACCCCCAGCACGACCCCCTACACTACCCGAACACCACTGCACTACCCTAAAACATGACCCCTACACTACACAAACACCACTGCACTACCCTAAACCCTAAAACACTACCCCCAGCACGACCACCTACACTACACAAGCACCACTGCACTACCCTAAACCCTAAAACACTACCCCCAGCACGACCCCCTACACTGCCTGAACACCACTGCACTGCTCTAAACCCTGAAACACCAGCCCCTGCACGACCCCCTACACTGCCCAAACACCACTGCACTGCCCTAAACCCTGAAACACCACCCCTAGCACGACCCCCTACACTGCCCGAACACCACTGCACTGCCCTAAACCCTGAAACACCACCCCCTTCACGACCCCCTACACTGCCCGAACACCACTGTACTGCCCTAAACCCTGAAACACCACCCCCAGCACGACCCCCTACACTGCCCGAACACCACTGCACTGCCCTAAACCCTGAAACACTACCCCCAGCAAGACCCCCTACACTGCCCGAACACCACTGCACTGCCCTAAACCCTGAAACATCACCCCCAGCAAGACCCCCTATACTGCCCAAACACCACTGCCCTAAACCCTGAAACACCACCCCCAGCATGACCCCCTACACTGCCCGAACACCACTGCACTGCCCTAAACCCTGAAACACCACCCCCAGCACGACCCCCTACACTGCCCGAACACCACTGCTCTGCCCAAAACCCTTGAAACACCAGCCCCAGCACGACCCCCTACACTGCCCGAACACCACTACACTGCCCTAAACCTTGAAACATCAGCCCCAGCACGACCCCCTACACTGCCCGAACACCACTGCACTACCCTAAACCCTGAAACACCACCCCCAGCATGACCCCCTACACTGCCCGAACACCACTGCACTGCCCTAAACCCTGAAACACCAGCCCCAGCACGACCCCCTACACTGCCCGAACACCACTGCACTGCCCTAAACCCTGAAACACCAGCCCCAGCACGACCGCCTACACTGCCCGAACACCACTGCCCTGCCCTAAACCCTGAAACACCAGCCCCAGCACGACCCCCTACACTGCCCGAACACCACTGCACTGCCCTAAACCGTGAAACACCAGCCCCAGCACGACCCCCTATACTGCCTGAACACCACTGCACTGCCCTGAACCCTGAAATACCAGCCCCAGCACGACCCCCTACACTGCCCGAACACCACTGCACTGCCCTAAACCCTGAAACACCAGCCCCAGCACGACCGCCTACACTGCCCGAACACCACTGCACTGCCCTAAACCCTGAAACACCAGCCCCAGCATGACCCCCTACACTGCCCGAACACCACTGCACTGCCCTAAACCGTGAAACACCAGCCTCAGCACGACCCCCTACACTGCCTGAACACCCCTGCACTGCCCTGAACCCTGAAACACCAGCCCCAGCACGACCCCCTACACTGCCCGAACACCACTGCACTGCCCTAAACCCTGAAACACCACCCTGTGCACGACCCCCTACACTGCCCGAACACCCCTGCACTGCCCTAAACCCTGAAACACCACCCCCAGCACGACCCCCTACACTGCCCGAACACCACTGCACTGCCCTAAACCCTGAAACACCACCCCCTGCACGACCCCCTACACTGCCCGAACACTACTGCACTGCCCTAAACCCTGAAACACCATCCCCAGCATGACCCCCTACACTACACGAACACCACTGCACTGTCCTAAACCCTGAAACACTACCCCCAGCAAGACCCCCTACACTGCCCGAACACCACTGCACTGCCCTAAACCCTGAAACATCACCCCCAGCAAGACCCCCTACACTGCCCAAACACCACTGCCCTAAACCCTGAAACACCACCCCCAGCATGACCCCTACACTGCCCAAACACCACTGCACTGCCCTAAACCCTGAAACACCACCCCCAGCACGACCCCCTACACTGCCCGAACACCACTGCTCTGCCCAAAACCCTGAAACACCAGCCCCAGCACGACCCCCTACACTGCCCGAACACCACTGCACTGCCCTAAACCTTGAAACATCAGCCCCAGCATGACTCCCTACACTGCCCGAACACCACTGCACTACCCTAAACCCTGAAACACCACCCCCAGCACGACCCCCTTACTGTCCGAACACCACTGCACTGCCCTAAACCCTGAAACACCAGCCCCAGCAAGACCCCCTTCACTGCCCGAACACCACTGCACTGCCCTAAACCCTGAAACACCAGCCCCAGCACGACCGCCTACACTGCCCGAACACCACTGCACTGCCCTAAACCCTGAAACACCAGCCCCAGCAGGACCCCTACACTGCCCAAACACCACTGCACTGCCCTAAACCGTGAAACACCAGCCTCAGCACGACCCCCTACACTGCCTGAACACCACTGCACTGAACCCTGAAACACCAGCCCCAGCACAACCCCCTACACTGCCCGAACACCACTGCACTGCCCTAAACCCTGAAACACCAGCCCCAGCATGACCCCCTACACTGCCCGAACACCACTGCACTGCCCTAAACCGTGAAACACCAGCCTCAGCACGACCCCCTACACTGCCTGAACACCACTGCACTGCCCTGAACCCTGAAACACCAGCCCCAGCACGACCCCCTACACTGCCCGAACACCACTGCACTGCCCTAAACCCTGAAACACCACCCTGTGCACGACCCCCTACACTGCCCGAACACCACTGCACTGCCCTAAACCCTGAAACACCACCCCCAGCAAGACCCCCTACACTGCCCGAACACCACTGCACTGCCCTAAACCCTGAAACACCACACCCTGCACGACCCCCTACACTGCCCGAACACTACTGCACTGCCCAAAACCCTGAAACACCATCCCCAGCATGACCCCCTACACTGCACGAACACCACTGCACTGCCCTAAACCCTGAAACACTACCCCCAGCAAGACCCCCTACACTGCCCGAACACCACTGCACTGCCCTAAACCCTGAAACATCACCCACAGCAAGACCCCCTACACTGCCCAAACACCACTGCCCTAAACCCTGAAACACCACCCCTAGCATGACCCCCTACACTGCCCGAACACCACTGCACTGCCCTAAACCCTGAAACACCACCCCCAGCACGACCCCCTACACTGCCCGAACACCACTGCTCTGCCCAAAACCCTGAAACACCAGCCCCAGCACGACTCCCTACACTGCCCGAACACCACTGCACTGCCCTAAACCTTGAAACGTCAGCCCCAGCACGACCCCCTACACTGCCCGAACACCACTGCACTACCCTAAACCCTGAAACATCACCCCCAGCATGACCCCTACACTGCCCGAACACCACTGCACTGCCCTAAACCCTGAAACACCAGCCCCAGCACGACCCCCTACACTGCCCGAACACCACTGCACTGCCCTAAACCCTGAAACACCAGCCCCAGCACGACCGCCTACACTGCCCGAACACCACTGCACTGCCCTAAACCCTGAAACACCAGCCCCAGCATGACTCCCTACACTGCCCGAACACCACTGCACTGTCCTAAACCCTGAAACACCACCCCCAGCACGACCCCCTACACTGCCCGAACACCACTGCACTGCCCTAAACCCTGAAACACCACCCCCTGCACGACCCCCTACACTGCCCGAACACTACTGCACTGCCCTAAACCCTGAAACACCAGCCCCAGCACAACCCCCTACATTGCCCGAACACCACTGCACTGCCCTAAACCCTGAAACACTACCCCCAGCAAGACCCCCTACACTGCCTGAACACCACTGCACTGCCCTAAACCCTGAAACATCACCCTCAGCAAGACCCCCTACACTGCCCGAACACCACTGCCCTAAACCCTGAAACACCACCCCCAGAAAGACCCCTACACTGCCCGAACACCACTGCACTGCCCTAAACCCTGAAACACCACCCCCAGCACGACCCCCTACACTGACCGAACACCACTGCTCTGCCCAAAACCCTGAAACACCAGCCCCAGCACGACCCCCAACACTGCCCGAACACCACTGCACTGCCCTAAACCCTGAAACACCAGCCCCAGCACGACCCCCTACACTGCCCGAACACCACTGCACTGCCCTAAACCCTGAAACACCACCCCCAGCATGACCCCCTACACTGCCTGCACACCACTGCACTGCCCTAAACCCTGAAACACCAGACCCAGCACGACCGCCTACACTGCCCGAACACCACTGCACTGCCCTAAACCCTGAAACACCAGCCCCAGCACGACCCCCTACACTGCCCGAACACCACTGCACTGCCCTAAACCCTGAAACACCAGCCCCAGCACGACCCCCTACTCTGCCCGAACACCACTGCACTGCCCTAAACCCTGAAACACCAGCCCCAGCAAGACCCCCTACACTGCCCGAACACCACTGCACTGCCCTAAACCCTGAAACACCACCCCCAGCAAGACCCCCTACATTGCCCGAACACCACTGCACTAAACCCTGAAACACCACCCCCAGCAAGACCACCTACATTGGCCAAACACCACTGCACTGCCCTAAACCCTGAAACACCACCCCTCAGCACGACACCCTACACTGCCCAAACACCACTGCACTGCCCTAAACCCTGAAACACCACCCCCAGCACGACCCCCTATACTGCCCGAACACCACTGCACTGCCCTAAACCCTGAAACATCACCCCCAGCAAGACCCCCTACACTGCCCGAACACCACTGCACTGCCCTAAACCCTGAAACACCAGCCCCAGCATGACTCCCTACACTGCCCGAACACCACTGCACTGTCCTAAACCCTGAAACACCACCCCCAGCACGACCCCCTACACTGCCCGAACACCACTGCACTGCCCTAAACCCTGAAACACCACCCCCTGCACGACCCCTATACTGCCCGAACACTACTGCACTGCCCTAAACCCTGAAACACCACCCCCAGCACAACCCCCTACATTGCACCGAACACCACTGCACTGCCCTAAACCCTGAAACACTACCCCCAGCAAGACCCCCTACACTGCCTGAACACCACTGCACTGCCCTAAACCCTGAAACATCACCCTCAGCAAGACCCCCTACACTGCCCGAACACCACTGCCCTAAACCCTGAAACACCACCCCCAGAAAGACCCCCTACACTGCCCGAACACCACTGCACTGCCCTAAACCCTGAAACACCAGCCCCAGCACGACCCCCTACACTGCCCGAACACCACTGCACTGCCCTAAACCCTGAAACACCACCCCCAGCATGACCCCCTACACTGCCTGCACACCACTGCACTGCCCTAAACCCTGAAACACCAGACCCAGCACGACCGCCTACACTGCCCGAAAACCACTGCACTGCCCTAAACCCTGAAACACCAGCCCCAGCACGACCCCCTACACTGCCCGAACACCACTGCACTGCCCTAAACCCTGAAACACCAGCCCCAGCACGACCCCCTACTCTGCCCGAACACCACTGCACTGCCCTAAACCCTGAAACACCAGCCCCAGCAAGACCCCCTACACTGCCCGAACACCACTGCACTGCCCTAAACCCTGAAACACCACCCCCAGCAAGACCCCCTACATTGCCCGAACACCACTGCACTAAACCCTGAAACACCACCCCCAGCAAGACCACCTACATTGGCCAAACACCACTGCACTGCCCTAAACCCTGAAACACCACCCCCTGCACGACCCCCTATACTGCCCGAACACCACTGCACTGCCCTAAACCCTGAAACACCACCCCTCAGCACGACACCCTACACTGCCCAAACACCACTGCACTGCCCTAAACCCTGAAACACCACCCCCAGCACAACCCCCTACACTGCCCAAACACCACTGCACTGCCTTAAACCCTGAAACACTACTCCCTGCATGACCCCCTACACTGCCGGAACACCACTGCACTGCCCTAAACCCTGAAACACCACCCCCAGCACAACCCCCTACACTGCCCGAACACCACTGCACTGCCCTAAACCCTGAAACATCACCCCCTGCAAGACCCCCTACACTGCCTGAACACCACTGCCCTAAACCCTGAAACACCACCCCCAGCAAGACCCCCTACACTGCCCAAACACCGCTGCACTGCCCTAAACCCTGAAACACCACCTCCAGCACAACCCCCTACACTGCCTGAACACCATTGCTCTGCCCTAAACCCTGAAACAATAGCCCCAGCACGACCCCCTTCACGGCCCGAACACCACTGCACTGCCCTAAACCCTGAAACACCACCCCCAGCACAACCCCCTACACTGCCCGAACAACACTGCACTGCCCTAAACCCTGAAACACCAGCCCCAGCACGACCCCCTACACTGCCCGAACACCACTGCACTGTCCTAAACCCTGAAACACCACCCCCAGCACGACCCCCTACACTGCCCGAACACCACTGCACTGCCCTAAACCCTGAAACACCACCCCCTGCACGACCCCCATACTGCCCAAACACTACTGCACTGCCCTAAACCCTGAAACACCACCCCCAGCACAACCCCCTACATTGCACGAACACCACTGCACTGCCCTAAACCCTGAAACACTACCCCCAGCAAGACCGCCTACACTGCCCAAACACCACTGCACTGCCCTAAACCCTGAAACATCACCCCCATCAAGACCCCCTACACTGCCCGAACACCACTGCCCTAAACCCTGAAACACCACCCCCAGCAAAACCCCCTACACTGCCCGAACACCACTGCACTGCCCTAAACCCTGAAACACCACCACCAGCACGACCCCCTACACTGCCCGAACACCACTGCTCTGCCCAAAACCCTGAAACACCAGCCCCAGCACGACCCCCAACACTGCCCGAACATCACTGCACTGCCCTAAACCCTGAAACACCAGCCCCAGCACGACCCCGTACACTGCCCGAACACCACTGCACTGCCCTAAACCCTGAAACACCAGCCCCAGCACGACCGCCTACACTGCCCGAAAACCACTGCACTGCCCTAAACCCTGAAACACCAGCCCCAGCACGACCCCCTACACTGCCCGAACACCACTGCACTGCCCTAAACCCTCAAACTCCAGCCCCAGCACGACCCCCTACACTGCCCGAACACCACTGCACTGCCCTAAACCCTGAAACACCAGCCCCAGCAAGACCCCCTACACTGCCCGAACACCACTGCACTAAACCTTGAAACACCACCCCCAGCAAGACCACCTACACTGGCCAAACACCACTGCACTGCCCTAAACCCTGAAACACCACCCCCTGCATGACCCCCTACACTGCCCAAACACCACTGCACTGCCCTAAACCCTGAAACACCACCCCCTGCACGACCCCCTATACTGCCCGAACACCACTGCACTGCCCTAAACCCTGAAACACCACCCTCAGCACGACACCCTACACTGCCCAAACACCACTGCACTGCCCTAAACCCTGAAACACCACCCCCAGCACAACCCCCTACACTGCCCGAACACCACTGCACTGCCCTAAACCCTGAAACACCACCCCTGCATGACCCCTACACTGCCGGAACACCACTGCACTGCCCTAAACCCTGAAACACCACCCCCAGCACGACCCCCTACACTGCCCGAACACCACTGCACTGCCCTAAACCCTGAAACATCACCCCCAGCAAGACCCCCTACACTGCCTGAACACCACTGCCCTAAACCCTGAAACACCACCCCCAGCAAGACCCCCTACACTGCCCGAACACCACTGCACTGCCCTAAACCCCTGAAACACCACCTCCAGCACAACCCCCTACACTGCCTGAACACCATTGCGCTGCCCTAAACCCTGAAACACTAGCCCCAGCACGACCCCCTTCACTGCCCGAACACCACTGCACTGCCCTAAACCCTGAAACACCACCCCCAGCACGACCCCCTACACTGCCCGAACCCCACTGCACTGCCCTAAACCCTGAAACACCATCAACAGCAAGACCCCCTACACTGCCCGAACACCACTGCACTGCCCTAGACTCTGAAACACCAGCCCCAGCAAGACCCCCTACACTGCCCGAACACCACTGCACTGCCCTAAACCCTGAAACACCAGCCCCAGCAAGACCCCCTACACTGCCCGAACACCACTGCAATGCCCTAAACCCTGAAACACCAGCTCCAGCACGACCACCTACACTGCCCGAACACCTCTGCACTGCCCTAAACCCTGAAACACCAGCACAACCGCCTACACTGCCCGAACACCACTGCACTGCCCTAAACCCTGAAACACCAGCCCCAGCACGACCCCCTACACTGCCTGAACACCACTGTACTGCCCTAAACCCTGAAACACCAGCCCCAGCACGACCCCCTACACTGCCCGAACACCACTGCACTGCCCTAAACCCTGAAACACCACCCCCTGCACGACCCCCTACACTGCCCGAACACCACTGCACTGCCCTAAACCCTGAAACACCAGCCCCTGCACCACCCCCTACACTGCCCGAACACCACTGCACTGCCCTAAACCCTGAAACACCACCCCCTGCACCGCCCCTACACTGCCCGAACACCACTGCACTGCCCTAAACCCTGAAACACCACCCCCAGCACGACCCCTTTACTGCTCGAACACCACTGCACTGCCCCAAACCCTGAAACACCACCCCCAGCACGACCCCTATACTGCCCGAACACCACTGCCCTAAACCCTGAAACACCACCCCCTGCACGACCCCCTACACTGCCCGAACACCACTGCACTGCCCTAAATCCTGAAACACCACCCCCTGCACGACCCCCTACACTGCCCGAACACCACTGCACTGCCCTAAACCCTGAAACACCACCCCCAGCACGACCCCCTACACTGCCCGAACACCACTGCACTGCCCTAAACCCTGAAACACCACCCCCAGCACGACCCCTACACTGCCTGAACACCACTGCACTACCCTAAACCCTAAAACACCCCCCAGCATGACTCCCTAAACTACCCAAACACCACTGCACTACCCTAAACCCTAAATCTACCCCCAGCATGACCCCTACACTACACAAACACCACTGCACTACCCTAAACCCTAAAACACTACCCTCAGCACGACCCTCTTCACTACCTAAACACAACTGCACAATTTGTTACAGGCATTGCAACGCAGGCCTGTGGTGCTTACTGGAAGTACCTGGTGGGCTAGTTGGGCCCCAGGGACCCTCAGGATTCAAGGTGACCTAATCCCCCAACTTAAAACGCGCCACGGGGCGCGTTTGCACAGTGGTGAAGGGAGGGGGCGGGGCCTCAGGTGACATGTGCGCAAACACGCCCTGTGGTGCATTTTAAGTTGGGGAATTAATTCCCTTTGAATCCTGAGGGACCCTGGGGGCCAAGTAGCCCACCAGGTACCTTCAGTAAGCACAACAGAGCTGCGTTGCAGAGAGGTGAAAAAAGGTGGTGGCCTCGGAACGCCTCACTGCAACTCAGCTCTGTGGTCCTAACTGTAGGTACCTGGGGGGCTAGTTGGGCCCCAGGGACCCTCAGGATTCAAGGGGACTTAATCCCGCAACTTAAAACGCGCCACAGGCGCGTTTGCACACATGTCACCTCAGGCCCCCCCTCCCTTCACCACTGTGTAAACGCGCCCTGTAGCACGTTTTAAGAGGTAGTTTTAATCCCCCTGCCCTATTACGTACTAGGGACTTGCAGAGGAGGTCTTGCTAATCACAGGGGTACCCCAACGCATAGTGTTCCCTAGTGTATGTAGGTGTTTTCACTGTATTCTAAGTGTCTTTTAGCATAGCACTGGCTCTGGTTAGTCAGAGTCAGTTACCACCAGTACCCGTCTGAAAAAGTTGTGGGCACAGGATGATTTTGCAACAAGGCCTCTTTCTGCTCCTCTGTTGGTTCTTTCTGCACATCTTTTGCTACTTTCTGTGCGTTTTTTCTTCTTTCTTCACATTTCTTACCTCTGTAGGCATAGTTAGAAACTAGCATTTAAAAAACCTTTGAAATTCACTTAACAAATCATAGGTTTCAGGCACGTTATAGTTAGAAATTAGCATTTAAAAAACCTTTGAAATTCACTGAAAAAACCATAGGTTTCAGACACGTTATAGTTAGAAATTAGCATTTAAAAAACCTTTGAAATTCACTGAAAAAACCATAGGTTTTAGGGACAGTTATAGTTAGTTGGACATTTCACTCGTACAAAACCATAGAAATTCCCCCGTTATAGTTAGTTCAGCTAACTATAACTCGCGCCCGCAATGCACTGCTGATGACGTCACATATTACATCACTCATGACATGGTCAGTGACATCACTGATGACATCACTGATGACATCTCAAATGACATCACTGATGACATCATCCATGTGATAATTTCATGCATCTTCTCACACCCTAATATAACTTTTGATACACCCACTCTAAATTACAGACTGCCATTCTCAAAACCATAGACACTCCAACACCAAAAACTACATACCCACTCACTGATTCTTAGGTCTACACACACATCCACTCACTCACCCGTACAGTCACTCATACTTACAGTCACTCAGTACAGGACTATCATATGCACTCATACACCTATATAAACACTCACACACCGCCACTCATCCATAGAGGTACTCACACACCTAGTCAGTCATGCAAAAAATTAATCACACACCCGTTTACTCACCTATACATTTATACACACACCAGCTCACTTACTCATACAAATACTAGCACATTCTTACGCTCTTATACAATAACTGATACAAGCACACACGCATCCATACAGCCACTCTCACAATCACACACTCACTTATAGCCATTTAAATACTCTAACACACATATATACTGCCTTTTACATATGTAGTTACTCGCATATGTACCACTGAGATATACATTCACTCACTAACACACCCATACACACACTCACCCACCCAAGCAGTCCATCACAGATGCACTCTTGAAATCATGCACCCAGTGAATCACCCACTCACACATCTATGTACAGAGTCACACACACCCCACCCACACAAACACTCAGGCAGCCATATAGATACTCAGAGAACCAATCAATAACCCATATAGACACTCATGTAGCTATTCGCAAATCCATGCATCCACTTACACACCAACAAACAGACGGATACAGACATTCACACAGTTTAGTCACTAACCCATGCATTCAGTAAGATACGTTTAATCACTCACTTGTAGAGTCAGTCACTCACGTACTAAATCATCCATTCAGACACTTATACACCCACTCATTCTTCAATACGCCTTTCCCTATATATATTAAACATATTTAAACTTTACAGAAACACACAGTCACTGGATGATGTCATCAGTGATGTCATTTGAGATGTCATCAGTGCTGTCATCAGTGATGTCACTGACCATGTCATGAGTGATGTAATATGTGACGTCATCAGCAGTGCATTGCGGAGCGCGAGTTATAGTTAACTGAACTAACTATAACGGGGGAATATATATATATAATCAATCCTCAGCCCAACTTTGCCACAACAGGGCACGCAAGGTACGGACCACAAGACGCTCCAATAGTCCTATTCAGAAGAGTGCTTTATTGCAAATCACGGCACATCGTGTTGTTCAGGCCAGTGCCTGTCATGACGCATTTCGACCATTAGAAAACACGGTCTTGAACACATATATATTTATTGCCAGTAGGTAGTTATAGTTAGGACCTTGTTTCTATTCAAAAAGCATTTTTTCTTTTGCCAATATCTTTGGCACCGTTTGACAAATCTTCGTGAAATTCTGAAAACTAATGGTTCACTCAGGTCTGCTCCTGTTTTGAAAGTTTCGGGGTGATTCGTCAAGCGGGGGCCGAGAAAAAAGGGGTGTTCCAACACGCGTTTTCCCCATGTTAATTTCCATAGGAATTTTGGAACCGGCTACAGCCCGAACTGCTGAACGGAATTACACCAAATTTGGCAAAAAAGGTAGCTCTTAGTTCAGAAAGCGACCTTTTTTTTAAATGGTGTAAAACCATTCTGCAGTTTCTGAGAAATTCAAAAAATAAAAATATCGATATCTGAGCACCGAGGAGGATTCGAGAATCCTCCCGAGCATGAGCTTAATTCTGATTGGCTGCCAACACTCCAAACC
Source organism: Calotriton arnoldi (assembly GCA_963921515.1). Classification (NCBI taxonomy): domain Eukaryota; kingdom Metazoa; phylum Chordata; class Amphibia; order Caudata; family Salamandridae; genus Calotriton; species Calotriton arnoldi. Next base: position 1,133,090 of record CAWUFW010000945.1, read on the forward strand.
AGAATGTGTTGGCAGCCATCTTGTGACTTGGTAACCGAGTCACAAGAAAAAGGAAAAAAAAAGTTAAAAATGAAGAAAAGGGAGCAGGGTAGAAACACCCTGACCCCCTAGGCCTGAACCCCAGGCCCAAAAAAAGCATTTTTTTAAATAATTTTGGCCGAATTCACGCTGGGTGCGTGAATCCAGCTGACATTATTTTAAAAAATGAAGCGTGGTCTCCAGCGCTTCGTTTGTTTCAAGCTCCCGGGTGATCCAGGTCCGCGGGCAATTCTTAATTATGGTGTGGGGGCTTTGTTTATCATATGTGGGGGGCATGCGGCCCACACGCAGCCCCGGGGACCGCCAACTCCCTGGGGCTTTGTGTTAAAAAATGTGTGGGGGCTGCCCTGGGGACCGCCACCTCCCTGGGGCATTCCTACTTATGTGTGGGGGCCTCATGGGCCCCCCAAGGTCCGGGGACTGCCACCTCCCCGGGGCTTAAATTAATCTAAATAAGTGTGGGGGGGCTGCTGCCCCTCCCCACACTTCCCCGGGGACCACCACCTCCCTGGGGCAATTTTAAATAAAGAGCCGGGGTCCGTTGCGGACCCCCAGCCCCGGGGACCACCACCTCCCCGGGGCTTTAAAAATGCTGCGAAGGGGGCCACGCGGCCCCCCTACTTGAGCCCTCGATGGTTCTGGGGACCGCCACCCCCCAGGGCCGGCTCCTGCAATGTCCCCGGGTGCCCACCCCTGGGACGTTGATGTTTGCTAAGGCAGGGTGGGAGCACGGCTCCTGCCCTGCCATTGCAAACACTGCTTTGCTTTGTTCAAAGAAGCAAAGCAGAATTGCTTTTGGGCAAGGGCAGCTGCATGTTTGCAGCTCCCCTTGCCCAAAAGCAATGCCGGCTCCCGCAGGAGGCAGGGAGCCAGCAGGGACCGTGGGGGCATTAGGGCTCCCCCCACGGTCCCCATCAAAGAGGCCAGGCCCCAGGGGATGGGGTCCCCGGGGCCGAAATTGGCCTCGGGAGGGGGGCCACGCAGCCCCCCTCCGGAATAAAAAAATAAAAAAATAAATATTTTTTTTTAAAAAGAGGCAATGCCCTGGGGATGGGGTCCCCGGGGCAGATAAAGGCCTCAGAAGGGGGACCACGCGGCCCCCTCCATCAAAAAATAAAAAATATATATATTTGACCATGCCCCAGGGGATGGGGTCCCCGGGGCCGAAATTGGCCTCGGGGGGGGGCAACACGGCCGCCTTCCAATTTTTTTTTTTTTTAAATGTGGCAGGTCCTGGGGGATGGGGTCCCCAGGGCCCAAAAAATATTGAAAGAAGGGGGGCCACACAGACCCCCTTCTAACATTTTTTTCTTTTTTTAAAGACGGCATCTCGCCGGAGGCCCCGCCCCCTCCCTGCACCACTCTGCAAACACGCCTCCTGGCGCGTTCTAAGATGGGTGATTAAGTACCCTTGAATACTGAGGGTCCCTGGGGGCCAGCTAGCAAACCAGGTATCTCCAGTTAGCGCCACACAGCTGGATTGCTGAGAAGTGGTTTGAGGCCACGCCCCTTTTTATACCACTCTGCAAACGCACCTCGTGGTGCACTGCTGGTGGGGCGATGAGGTCCTCTTGTGTCCTGAGGACCTCAGGACTAAAGTGGACTTTATCCCCCAAACAGCAGTGCACCAGGAGGCGTGTTTGCAGAGTGGTGTAAAAGGGGGGGGTGGCCTCGGACCACTCTCAGCAATCCAGCTGTGTGGGACTTACTGGAGGTACCTGGTGGGCTAGTTGGCCCCTAGGGACCCTCAGGATTCAAGGGGACTGAATCCGCCAACCCAGAACATGCCAGGAGGCACGTTTGCAGACTGGTGGAGAAAGGGGGTGTAGCCTGTGTCCACCTTTCAGCTATCCCACTATCTGGGACATACTGGAGGTATCAGGTAGGCTAGTTGGCCCCTAAGGATCCCCAGCAGCGAAGGGGACTTTAATCCCTATCCAAGAGCGCGCCAGGAAGTGCGTTTGCAGAGTGGTGGAGAAAGGGGGCGTGACCTGCTATGAGAACTTAGCAATCCTGCTGTGTGGGACTTACTGGAGGTAATAGGAAGGGTAGTTGGCCCCCAAGATTCACCTTGGGGGCCAACTACCCTCCTGTTACCTCCTGTAAGTCCTACACAGTGGGATTGATGAGAGGTCTTCGGAAGCCATGTTCACCTTTCTCCACCACTCTGCAAATGCGCTTCCTGGCACAGTACTGGTTGGAGAATGAAGTCCACTTTACTCCTGAGGGACTTTGGCGCCAAGTAGCCCTCCTGGTATCTCCTGTAAGTCCTACGCAGCAGAATTCCTGAGCGCTGGTTGGAGGCCCAGCCTCCTTTCTCCACCACACTGCAAACGTGACTACCGGTTGAAGAAGCATTTGTAATGTAATAGGTCTCTCTCATTTGCAAGAGTTAGAGCTATTGGCATTATAAATCTAAATGTTTTTTACTAATGTTTTTTGGAGTGGAGTGAATGTACTTTGGGGCATATTCTCAAGGACTTATCGCTGAGTTAGTGGCACTTTATTGCAGCCAAAGTGGTGATAAATTCATCGCACCATTCACAAGCTGGTGCTAACAGCCGATATCACCAGATTTCCTGCGATAGCAGCTGCAAAAAACATCGCCACGGATGACACCGGCAACTAACGCTAATGAGATGCAGAGTAGGCGTTCCCGTGCAAAAACTCGCGAAAACACCACTATGCAACATTTTCAACGATCAGCCAGATCGGCGATAAGATCCCAAAACATGTGATAAGGCGCGTTAGCAGCATGGTTTTAACACCTGCTCCTACCTGGTGCTAAGTCGGACGTCAACCTTGCACCATAAAAGGGAGCCCAGCCCACAGCCACACCAGAAGAACAACAGATGCCATGGAGCTACTGATCATGCAGCTCGGAGCCCCAAGAGGGCCACAACCCCCACCGCCACCACCACCAGGACCCCCACCCCTCCAGGACCCCTCCCCAGACTACCACAGAGGCAGCGCAGACAAAGACACCGGACCTTCCGAAAACGCACCAGCCTCGGAGACTTAACGCCAGAGGAAGTCATTGCCCACTACAGGCTCAAAAGGACAACCATCCTCCGCATCCTGACCCTCATTGCCCACAGGCTGACAGTACCAACATAGCAGAGAACCAACATCCCTCCACAGACAAAGCTGCTGGCCGTGCTGCACCTGTTGGCCTCTGGGACCTTCCAACCAACAACTGCCATAGTCGGAGGAGTCTCACAGCCAGCCCTGTCAAAGTTCCTCACACCTGTCTTGGATGCCATCATCAGCTTGGTACCCCAGCAACTTTACTTCCCACACACTGCGCAGGAACAGCTGGAGATTAAGCAAGGCTTCTACGCCATAGCTGGCTTCCTGCACATGTTGGGAGCAATCAACTGCACACATGTACTCCTCGTGCCCCCTGCCGCCACTGCACACAATTACCGCAACAGGAAACACACGCATTCCATCAATGTGCAGGCAATAGTGGACCACCGGGGACTCTTCACCAATGTCGTCGCCAACTACCCAGGTTGTGTGTATGATTCCTTCATCTTCCGACAGTCCATCATCAACCAGCGCTTTCAGGATTGCACCTATGGAAATGCACTGCTCGTCAGTAAGTAACAACTGAAAAAACCACACACCTCAACTCCACCAACATACAACTCACAACTCTGGGAATGCACACGTGTCAAAATCACATACAACATGACAACCAACATCCCCACATTCCAGACACGACAACACAATTTACTGTGGCAATCTGGGCTAGCCATGTACACAAGCCATCAACGGCATGGCACCTCAGCCACACAATAGCAGAATGTGGGGAGAGGTGGGAACCAGGCATGTGCGAAGGAGGCAAGTGACCCATGAATGTGAATGTACACAATGCCAAGTGTGGCGTGGTTGTGCTGGACAGACTTGAGTATGCAGACCACAGACATTTCCATGTCGACATACACTGCTGGTGTCTGCAGGGTACTGGACAGTGGATGCAACCATGTTACCGCAGCCAGTGGGGAAGAATGCGGAAATGTAGCTTGTTACGTCCCCCCCTGTAAGCGTAAGCAGAGTCGGCTGGCCCGGCGTACGCCAGGCCAGCGTAGGGGTGTGAATAAAAAGCCCGTTACTCTGGGCTTGGTTCTCTTCCGGAATGGCCAATGTGTCTGCCAGGGCGGCGCCACTCACCCAGCCACGAGGCCGATGCTGGGTGCCTGCGATCCTGTGCGCCTGCTGCACCCCAGGCCGCTGGTCCCAAGACCTGTCTTGCCGGCCCCAGCGCACCCAGGCCTCACTGCTCACCTGCCGACACCGGCGTGTGTCAAAGAGGGCCCACCACGTGCTGGTGCAAGCTCCAAGCCCTAGGCCCACTACCATGGAAGCCTCCTCGGACCATCACGGCCTCCGCGACACAGGCCCCCAGTACTCCTTTCTCATTGACGTACTCCATCGCTGCCTCCGGCCTACACTGCGGTCCAGTAGGTCACACATTTGGAACTGAGTCTTGATTATACAATGGCAGAGTACATACGTTTATGGCAGATTTTATATCACCGTACTCCCTTCGATGTGGTGCCACCAACTCTGTGCATAGCATTCCAACGACATGTGTCTGTGGGCCCTTGCTGACTACTGCCTTTGGCCTACACTGTGGCCCAGCACCGCGGGGTCACCTGTGTACTGCCTACACTGTGCTCCAGCAGGCCTCACACCAATCCAATCCAGTCCGGACCAGGCAGGGCACAGCATCATCGCAGGCAGCACACACGCTCAGCTTTGGTGCTTCCACCTCCGTCAACCACAAATCATCGCCACATGGCATTCCAACGTCGTGTGTGAGAGTACCAGGAGGAGCTGCCTGAACAGCGGTTGGCCCGCGCTGACCGCTGCCTCCGGCCTACACTGCGGTCAAGTAGGTCACACATTTGGAACAGAGTCTTGATTGTGCAATGGCAGAGTCCATATCATTGTAGGCAAGGAGAGGAGTAAGAGGAAGACGCGGTTCAGTCCGGATGAAAAAAGAATCCTTGTTACGGAGGTGACCGAACACTACCAACAACTGCTCTGGTGCCACTAACTCTGTGCATTGCAAGCCAAGGACACGTGGCTGGGGGCCCCTGCTGACCGCTGCCTCCGGCCTACACTACGGTCAAGTAGGTCACACATTTGGAACTGAGTCTTGATTTATTTATGGCAGAGTTTATACAGGCCTCATCACAGACTGCATCCCTTTTCTGCTCTGGTGCCACTAACTCTGTGCCCCAAAATCCATGGACGCTCTCTGGTTGAACTTTGGTGGCATCTGAGTCAATGGCCTGGGGGTTGTCTTCATCATCATGTAGCTGATACTGACTTGGTGTCAAAAATGAGTCTGTAGCATTCATCTCCTCCATATTGCCTGTGTCTGCTTGGTACTGCCCTCTGTATCATGCCCTGGAAGATCACCTTCCACTGTCCCCCAAAACCCTCTTGACATTCACCTTGGACATCGACGAGGACCCGCTCAGCTCTCGTGGCCCTACCTCAGTGTACCGGTAGTCACCGTCCCGTGGCGGTGTTCCATGTGCCGGCCGCTGTGCATCCGGGGCACTAACTCCGTGCAGCTCAAGTCATGGACCCTTGCTGTTTGAACTGTGAACTTCTGATTGTCTGATCACTGTTGTAGTTGTTGTAGTTGTTGTCAGCACCAACCACTCCTTGAGGGTTGGCTCACACTCACCCCACACTCATCCAGCACAGGCGTCACTGGACATGTGACCCTGGCAATAAAAGGGGCCGGGCGCACATGCCCGTAGCCAGTTCCACATACTATCTAAGTGTGTCCGTGTGGTCATTGTGTATGCATGCCAACTGTTGTGTGTGTATCGCTATTCCCGCAGCATAAGCCAAAGTTCTTGCCTTGACCGCATCGCAAGTTCAGCCAGCCATGAACTCTACATCTGTGTCCGCCCTATCCTTACCATAGGCCTACATACACGTGGCCGCCCACCTTTAATGCACAACATCACAGTGTCGTTGTCAGGCTTGTGGACATGCGCAAACAGGCATGACAATGGTGTGCCGTAGGAGTGCAAGTGATGCAACCGCGCAGCGCACACAAGTAATTAGGCTCGGGGGAGGGAGGAGCAGCAGTGAGGCTACGTAATACACATTGATGGCGCTCATTTGCTACAAGCAGTACATATCACACAGGAATCACTATGACACACATGTCACATGCCAATCAACTAGTGAGCCTGCCAACACATCATGCAGAACCAACTATTGACTCGTGTCTCTCCGCACTGTCACAGGTGATCAAGGATATGCACTCTGCCCTTGGATGAAGACACCCCTCTGAGCCACGAACACACAGGCCCAGAGGCAGTACAATGCGGCCCACAAACGCACCAGGGGCATCGTGGAACGCACATTTGGCGTCTTAAAGTCACGTTTCAGGTGCCTGGACATCACAGGTGGGAGGCTCCTGTACAGCCCAGACATTGTGTGCAAGATGATCGTTGCATGTTGTGTGTTGCAAAACATATGTGTACGCACCAATGCCCCATGGTTACAAGTGCCAGATGCACTGGACAATGATGAGGAAGATAAGGCAGGTGGACCACACCCCGCTGCAGCAGGAATAGCCCGCAGGAACACCATCATTGACAATTTCTTCACATGAGGACGTCACATTGTGGCAGTGCTTAGTAATCATGAGGCAGTACAAAATGACCACAGGCACTGCATGTGCAAATACATTTTTTTCAACACACATTCCCTGAGTTTCCGTATGTGTGCTGCAGTGTGGCACGGGGAGCAGGGACATGGTCCAGAGTCATTGTGGGTGTGCAATGTGCTCTACTTAATTGTGCATGTGTGCCATTGTGCCCATCTCCCCCGTCCCCCTAGTCCCTGGTTGGTACTCACCCTGTTGATGTTGTGTCAGGTCATGTTGAGCAGTGTCCCGATCCCCGACTCCTGGCACCGTATCCCGACTGATGACTGTGGCCACCATTTTCTCAATGTCATCCAGCTCCTGGTGTGCCACTGGTCCCCCACCTCCAATCTGCGTTGCTGCTTTCATGTTGGCATCGGGTTTCTTCTTGGTTTTGCCCTTCACATCATTCCAGCGCCTCTTGACGTTTTCCATTGTCCTCCTCGACACTCCGACTGCATTCACGTTGTTCACGATGTACTGCCATATTTCCGTTTGTGTTGCCGATGACACAGTGGAGGTGACGAACAGTTGTTGGTAGTGTTCTGTCACCTCCGTGACGATCCGGTTTTCCTGCGGACTGAACCCCGTCTTGCCCTTCCCCGGGGTTCCTGGCTGGTCGTCTGTGGGGCTTGTGGGGTTCGCGTTGTCCTTTGCACTCGGTCCAGGTGCGTCCATGGTGCTACGCAGTTACATTTTTTCATCTTTTTTTTTTCTCTGCTTTTCTAGTGCATTTTCCCGCATGTCGCGTGGGAATCGCAGGCCTGTCGCTGGTTGTCGCTGATTTTTGTTTCGCGATTTGGGACATCGCAACTTTTTGGGCATTCGTGTTTTGCATTTTTTCAGCGTCGCGTTAATTTTAACGCGGGCATTTGTCGCGTTATCGTGTGACTATCGCATGGTGCAGCCGGGTTGAGAATACTGCGTTAACACAGTGTTATTTTCCCGCGATAGACTGCGATGTGAGAAGTTGTGTTAAGCGAATTTGGCGATAGTTAACACACGTTCTTGAGAATATCCCCTTTGTGTGTAGTGGAATTATGTGGTATGTTGTGCAGTGAAATTATGTGGATAGAAAGTATGTGGTATTTAGTGTATAGGAATTATGTAGAGTGGGATTATGTGTTATGGAGAGTAATTATGTGGTATGGTAGTCTGTGTTGTGGAGTGGTAACCTCAGGTTTAGTCTTCCTCGTTTCCATAGAAGCTAAATTATGAACTCAATGAGACAAAAAAAGAAGGAATCACTGAGGAGCACTTCTGGACTTAGTCAGAGGTATGAGCAGGACCACTGGAATTATGCGACTGTTTGGCTGCACCGAATTTCGCACAATTATACATTTTCCGCATTAGCCACATAATCCATCATCTGCTGCCTAATCTGCAGATTTGAACAAAAAAAAACTTGTTTCTAGCACAAATGGCTCAAACGTTACCAAAAATGCAGCGACAAGTGTTACAGCATGGTGGAAGGCCCTTTGCAAACCTAGAATATTCACCTGTTACTTATTGCTAAATGTGGGTGTTTGATTGGTACTAATGGTGTGCAAACCACTCTTGCTTCTTTCTGCGCCTCTCTTGCCACTTTCTGCATGTCTGTTGCTTCTTTCTGCAACTTTCTTTTTTTTGCACTTCTTTTGCCTCTTTCTGCTCATCTCTTCCACTTTTTGTACCTCTTTCCTCTTTATGCACCTCTCTTGCCTCTTTCTGCACCTCACTTTCTTCTTCCTGTACCCCTCTTGCCTCTTTCTGCACCCCTGTTCCCTCTTTCTGCACCTCTCCTGCTTGTTTCTGTACCTCTCTTGCCTCTTTCTACAGTTCTCTTGCCTCTTTCTGCACCTCTGTTGTTTCTTTCTGCACTTCTCTTGCCTCTTTGTGCACCCCTCTTGCCTCTTTCTGCACCTCTGTTGCTTCCTTGTACATTTCTCTTGCTTCTTTCTGCACCTCTGTTGCTTCTTTCTGCACCCCTCTTGCCTCTTTCTGCAACCCTCTTCCCTATTTCTGCACCTCTCTTGCCTCAGTCTGCCCACCTGTTCCCCGTTTCTGCACCCCTTTTGCCTGTTTCTGCACCCCTATTGCCTGTTTCTGAAACTCTCTTGCCTCTTTCTGCAGTTCTCTTGCCTCCTACTGCAGTTCTCTTGCCTCTTTCTGCACCTCTCTTGCCTCTTTCTGCACCTCACTTTCTCCTTTCTGCACCCTTTTGCCTGTGTCTGCACCCCTCTTTCCTCTTTGTGAAACTCTCTTGCCTCTTTCTACACCTCTCTTCCCTCTTTCTGCACCTCTCTTGCCTCTTTCTGTACCTCTGTTGCTACTTTCTGCACCACTCTTGTCTCTTTCTGCACCCTTTGTGCCTCTTTCAGCACCTCTGTTGGTTCTTTTGCACTGCTCTTGCTTCTTTCTGCAGTTCTCTTCCTTCTTTCTGCACCCCTCCTGCCTCTTTCTGTACCCCTCTTGCCTCTTTCTGCACCTCTCCTAACCCTTTCTGCACCCCTCTTGCCTCTTTTTGCACCTCTGTTGGTTCTTTCTGCACCTCTTTTGCTTCATTCTGCACTTCACTTTCCTCTTTCTGTACCCCTCTTGCCTCTTTATGCACCTCTGTTGGTTCTTTAAGCACTGCTCTTGCTTCTTTCTGCACCTCTGTTCCAAATTTCTGCATCCCTCTTGCCTTTTTCTGCACCCCTCTTCTCTCTTTCTCCACCTCTCTTGCCTCAGTCTGCCCACCTGTTCCCTCTTTCTGCACCCCTTTTGCCTGTTTCTGCAACTCTCTTGCCTCTTTCTGCAGTTCTCTTGCCTCCTTCTGCATCTCACTTGCCTCTTTTTGCACCTCTGTTGGTTCTTTTGCACTGCTCTTGCCTCTTTTTGCACTCTCTTACCTGTTTATGCACCACTCTTGCCTCTCTCTGCACCCCTGTTCCCTCTTTCTGTACCTCTTTTGCCTGTTTCTGTAACTCTCTTGCCTCTTTCTGCAGTTCTCTTTCCTCCTTCTGCACCTCTGTTGCTTCTTTCTGTACTTCTCTTGCCTCTTTCTGCACCCCTGTTGCTTCATTCTGCACTTCCCATGCTTCTTTCTGCACCTGTCTTGCTTCTTTCTGCACACCTGTTGTCTCTTTTTGCACTCGTCTCCCCTCTTTCTGCACCTCTTTTGCCTCTTTCTGCATCTCACTTGCTTCTTTCTTCACTTCTCTTGCTTCTTTCTATAACTCTGTTGCTTCTTTCAGGAATTCTCTTGCCTCTTTCTGCACTTCTCTAGCCTGTTTCTGTACCTCTCTTGCCTCTTTCTGCACCACACTTTCTTCTTTCTGCACCCCTCTTGCCTCTTTCTGCACCCCTCTTCCTTCTTTGTGCAACTCTCTTGCCTCTTTGTACACCTCTCTTCCCACTTTCTGCACCACTCTTGCCTCTTTATGTACCTCTGTTGCTTCTTTCTGCACCCCTCGTGCCTCTTTCTGAACCCTTCTTCCCTTTTCCTGCACGTCTCTTGGTTCTTTTTGCACTGCTCTTGCCTCTTTCTGCACCCCTCTTGCCTCCTTATGTATCTCTGTTGTTTATTACTGCACTGCTCTTGCTTCCTTCTGCACCTCTCTTGCAAATTTCTGCACCTCTCTTGTCTCTTTTGGCACCCCTCTTCTCTCTTTCTGCACCCCTGTTCCCTCTTTCTGCACCTCTTCTGCCTGTTTCTGCACCTCTGCTGCCTCTTTCTGAGCTTCTCTTGCCTCTTTCTGCACCGCTTTTGCTTCTTTCTGCACTTCTCTTGCTTCTTTCTGCACCCCTATTGCCTCTTTCTGCACCTCTGTTGGTTCTTTCAGCACTGCTCTTGCTTCTTTCTGCACCTCTGTTGTTTCTTTCTGCACTTCTCTTGCTTCTTTCTACACCTCTCTTGATTCTTTCTGCACCCCACTTGCCTCTTACTGCACCCTGCTTCCCTCTTTGTGCACCTCTCTTGCCTCTTTGTGCACCTCTCTTGCCTCTTTCTGCACCCGCCTAGCCTCTTTCTGCATCTCTTTTGCTTGTTTCTGCTCTTCTTTTGCTTCTTTCTGTGCCCCTCTTGCCTCCTTCTGCACCTCTGTTGTTTTTCACTGCACTGCTCTTGCTTCTTTCTCCACCTCTCTTGCAAATTTCTGCACCCCTCTTGCCTCTTTCTGCACCCCTCTTTTCTCTTTCTCCACCTCTTGCCTCTTTCTGCATCCCTGTTCCCTCTTTCTGCACCTTTCTCGCCTGTTTCTGCACCTCTTTTGCCTCTTTCTGTACCTCTGTCGGTTCTTTCTGCACTTCTCTTGCTCTTTCTGCACCCTTCGCGCCTCTTTCAGCACCTCTCTTGCCACTTTCTGCATTTCTGTTGCTTCTTTCTGCAACTTTCTTTTTTTTGCACTTCTTTTGCCTCTTTCTGCTCATCTCTTCCACTTTCTGTACCTCTTTCCTCTTTATGCACCTCTCTTGCCTCTTTCTGCACCTCATTTTCTTCTTTCTGTACCCCTCTTGCCTCTTTCTGCACCCCTCTTCCCTCTTTTTGCACCATTCCTGCTTGTTTCTGTACCTCTCTTGCCTCTTTCTCCAGTTCTCTTGCCTCTTTCTGCACCTCTGTTGCTTCTTTATGCACTTCTCTTGCCTCTTTGTGCACCCCTCTTGCCTCTTTCTGCACCTCTGTTGCTTCTTTGTGCATTTCTGTTGCTTCTTTCTGCACCTATGTTGCTTCTTTCTGCACCCTTCCTGCCTCTTTCTGCACCTTTCTTGCCTCTTTCTGCACTTCACTTGCTTCTTTCTGCACCTCTCTTACCTGTTTTGGCACCTCTGTTGCTTCTTCCTGCACTTCTCTTGCCTCTTTCTGCACCTCTGGCTTAGAGGTAGTTTTAATCCCCCTGCCCTATTATGTACTAGGGCCTTATAGGGGAGGTCATGCCAATTACAGGGGTAACCCAACCCATAGTGTACCCTAGTATATGTATGTGTTTTCACTGTTTTCTAAGTGTCTTTCAGCATAGCACTGGCTCTGGGCCTGGTTAGTTAGAGTCAGTTACCACCAGTACCAGTCAGCAAAAAGTTGGGGGCACAGGATGACTTTGCAGGAAGGCCCCTTTCTGCCCCTCTGTTGGTTCTTTCTGCAAATCTCTTGCTTCTTTCTGTACCTTTCTTCGTCTTTCTGGACTTCTGTTGCCTCTTTCTGCATTTCTCTTGCTTCGTTCTGTGCTTTTCTTCCTCTTTCTGCACATGTCCTACCTCTGTAGGCATAGTTAGAAATTAGCATTTAAAAAACCTTTGAAATTCACTGAAATAAAACATAGGTTTCAGTGACGTTATAGTTGGGAATTAGCATTTAAAAAACCTTAGAAATTCACTGAAAAAACCATAGGTTTCAGGAACGTTATAGTTAGAAATTAGCATTTAAAAAACCTTTGAAATTTACTGAAAAAACCATAGGTTTCACGGACGTTATAGTTAGAAATTAGCATTTAAAAAACGTTCACTGAAAAAAGCCACAGGTTTTAGGAACGTTATAGTTAGTTCGACATTTCACTCGTACAAAACCTTTATAGTTAGTTGAGCTAACTATAACTCGCACACCCGCAATGCACTGCTGATGATGTCACATATTACATCATTCATGACATGGTCAGTGACATCACTGATGACATCACTGATGACATCATCCACGTGATAATCTGATGCACCTCCTCACACCCTAATATAACCTTTGATACCTGAACCGACTCTAAAATACCCACTCTAAAATACAGACTACCATTTTCGAAACCATAGACACACCAATACCAGTTACTACATACCCACTCACTGATTCCTAGGTCTACACACACATCCACTCATTCACCCATACAGTCACTCATACATGCAGTCACTCATCAATACAGCACTATCATATGCACTCATACACCTATACAGACACTCACACACCGCCACTCATCCATAGAGTTACTCACACACTTAGTCAGTCATGGAAAGAATCAACCACACTCCCATTTACTCACCTATACAGTTATACACACACCACCTCACTTATTCATACAGATACTAACGCATACTTACTCTCTTATACAATCACTGATACAAGCACACACTCATCCATACAGCCACTCTCACAATCACTCCCTCTCACATATGGTCATTTATATAGTCCAACACTCACATATACTGCCTTTCACATATGTAGTTACTCACACATGTACCACTGGGACATCCATTCACTCACCAACACACCCATACACACACTCACCCACCCATACAGCCCTTCACAGATGCACTCTTGAATCCATACACCCAGTGAATCACCTACTCACACATCTATGTACAGAGTCACCCACCCCCACCCACCCACACAGACACTCAGGCACCCATACAGATGCTCAGACAACCAATCAATAACCCATATAGACACTCATGTAGCTACTCACCAACCCGTGCAGCCGCTTACAAACCAACTGACAAACAGATACAGACATTCACACAGTTTAGTCACTAACCCATGCATTCAGTAAGACACATTTAATCACTCACTTGTACAGTCAGTCACGCACCTACTAAATCATCCATTAAGACTCCTATACACCCACTCATTCTTCAATACACCTTGGTATATATGTATATATATATTATCTACTGGCGGTCGCCAGTAGATAGTTATAGTTAGGACCTATTTTCCATAGGAAATTCGCAACATTCTATTTCCAATAACTTTGGCGCCGGTTGATGAATCTTCGCGAAATTTTCAAAACTCGTGGGGCGCTCCGGTCTGCTCCTATCCTGAAAGTTTCGGGGTGATTCGGCAAGCGGGGCCGAGAAAAAAGGGGGGTCCCAAAACATGTTTTCTCCATGTTAATTCCCATAGGAAATTTTAGACACGGCTACAGCTCGAACTGCTGGACGGAATTACACCAAATTTGTCAAAAAGGTAGCGCTTGGTTCAGAAAGCGAGCTTTTTTAAATGGTGTAAATCCGTTCAGTAGTTGCGGAGAAATTAAAAAATAAGAGTCAAAAATCAATTTCCCATAGGAAACTTTATGCAAGGCTACAGCTCCGAACTGCTGAACAGAATTACACCAAATTTGGCAAAGAGGTAGTTCTTGGTTCAGAAAAACCCTTTTGTTAAATGGTGTAAATCCGTTCAGTAGTTCCTGAGAAAATCAAAAGTAAAAACACATATATATCTGGGCGGAGCCTAACCACACATGTCATCGTGAGATCTGATTGGCTGTCAGCACTTCATCCTGGAATTGCTGGCAGCCATCTTGGGACCAATATAAATGATAGTACCCCATTGAAATGCATTGTAGTGAATCGAAGATTTTGAGGGTTACCAAAAGGAGAACTATAAAGGGTGATAACAGACTTTAGTTACATTAGAATTCATTTGTTGATGGTACCATACTAATTTCAGGAATTGTGGTGTGTTCTAAGGTGATTTTACCCTGTGATAAACCTTCTGCTGGGATATCATGAATCATGTTTGAGAGAAAACTATTTTCACATGCTTGTCCCATACAGTTTTGGAAGGTGCTCCAGAAGCTAAAATGAGAGCATATTTTCTGTAAATTCACATTATTTTTCTCAGTCATGTGAGATTGAAGTCTGACATTCTCAGTAAAACATGTACATCCAACAAGGGCAGAGACTGTCAGTTGATTCCTTTGTGTTCTACTGCAGCTTCCCAGAGTGTTCTAAAGAATAACTAGAGTGCTAACAGCCTTACTTATGACAAAAGTATGGCACACCTGAAGCCATCTTGATTGGAATAAACTGGTAACACTTAAAACATTTAATTTAAAAAGGAACAAAATGATGGGGTTCATTTTGTCATAGAAATTATGGTTAGTGCTGTAGAAAGAAAAATTAGGACATGTTTCAAGTGTGATCTCAAATATCTTCCTGTTATATTTCAACAGGAGCAGCCTGTCAGTTGATGCCTTTGTGTTCTACTGCAGCTTCCCAGAGTGTTCTAAAGAACAACTAGAGTGCTAACAGTCTTACTTATGACAAAATTATGGCACACCTGAAGCCATCTTGATTGGAATAAACCGGTAACTCTTAAAACATTTAATTTAAAAAGGAACAAAATGAGGGGGTTCATTTTGTCATAGAAATTATGGTTAGTGCTGTAGAAAGAAAAATTAGGACATGTTTTAAGTGAGATCTCAAATATCTTCCTGTTATATTTCAACAGGAGCAGCCTGTCAGTTGATGCCTTTGTGTTCTACTGCAGCTTCCCAGAGTGTTCTAAAGAACAACTAGAGTGCTAACAGCCTTACTTATGACAAAAGTATGGCACACCTGAAGCCATCTTGATTGGAATAAACTGGTAACACTTAAAACATTTAACTTAAAAAGGAACAAAATGAGGGGTTCATTTTGCCATAGAAATTATGGTTAGTGCTGCAGAAAGAAAAATTTAGGGCATGTTTTAAGTGAGATCTCAAATCCTCTTCTATTTCATTAGAAAATTCTGACATGCAGACTGAAACAATCACTTTCAATACCAGCAGTAGACTTCCAGTTAACTCCCTGGTGAGCAGTAGCTTTACTACAGTGATCTAATGAACAACTAGAGTGCTAACATTCTGAATTTATGGCAAATGTGTGACACATCTGAATGCCTTCTTGATGGAATCAAAGTAAAAACTGAAAGCATTTCCTACTGAGGAGACTGCAGTAAATGACAAAATTAGGAAACTTCATAACAAATAAGTCTCCCAAGATGGCCACCAGAGAAAAAAGAGCCCAAATGTAGCACCAATATCACCAAGATGTAGCCCTCATATAGCCCAATGACAGAAGTGTGCAAAACACTTTTTATTTTTTAGTTTTTCTGCAGTTTTATATAGTGCAAACTGGTCAGGTATTGGAGTGTTACATCTTACTTGGACCCCTTATTGCGTATTTTGCACGAAGTACATGAGATTGATCTTGCCGAAGGCGCGCCTAAGGCAAGCCCGTCTGCGTCCGTCCGTGCCTCGACCGCGCCCAGCGCCAAACCCCCTGGCCCCTGCAGCAGCCAACCCACCCACCGGACTTACGACACCGCCACCCTCAACGCACTCAACACCGGCCGTATCCCCGGCTGCCACCGTGCCACCCCAGGTCGCACCCACGGACCCTTCTGCTGCCAATCCTGCAAGTTCTCCTGCCTCCGGACCTGCACCGCACCCGCCAAGCCGAGCACCAGCAGCAACCACCTGAAGTGCATCCTGCTCAACACCCGCTCCGTCCACAGACACGCCGTGGAACTTTGGAACCTGCTCGACTCCACATCACCAGACGTTGCTTTCCTCACGGAAACATGGATGAACGCCTCCTCAGCGCCCGACATCGCCATCGCCATCCCGGACGGATACAAGATCATCCGAAGGGACCGCGCCAACCAGACCGGAGGAGGCATCGCCATCGTCCACAAGAACACCATCCGCATCACGACCAACTCCGACGACACCTTCACAGCCGGCGAACACCTGCACTTCCAGATACACACCGACCCCAAGACCACCCTCAGAGGCACCCTCATCTACAGACCCCCAGGACCACGCACACAATTCAGCGAAGACATCGCCGACCTCATCAGCCCGCACGCCCTCCCTCGGCTGACTACATCCTCCTTGGGGACCTCAACTTCCACCTAGAGAACAACAACGATCGCAACACCACCACCCTGCTGGACAACCTCCGCCAACCTCGGACTCAAGCAACTGGTGACCACCCCCACACACCACGCCGGCCACACGCTTGACCCCGTCTTCTCCTCCAGCAAGGACATCTCCTTCAGCCACACCACCGGACTCCACTGGACAGACCACAGCTGCGTCCACTTCAGCTTCAGCAGGATCACCACGCACCACCACCCGCAACAGTTTCCGGCAGAAGCTGGAACAAGATCTCCACCGACCAACTCACCACATCCCTGAGCCAGAACCCTCCCGCCAGCTCAACGAACCCCAACCAAGCCGCCAGCAACCTCACAAGATGGATCACCAACTGCGCAGACGACCTCGCCCCATTGAAGACCCCCAGTCAGACCCGGCAACAAGAAAGCATCCTGGTTCACCGACGAACTCAAGAAATCCAAGAAGAACTGCCGGGCCCTCGAGAAAGCATGGCGCAGAGACCCGACTGCAGACAACATGACCACCCTCAAGCACGCCACCCGAAAACACCACCAGCTGATCCACACCACCAAGAAAACCGCATTCAAGGAACGACTGGACAACAACGCCCACAACAGCAAGGAACTCTTCATCATCGTCAAAGAACTCTCGAACCCCAGCGCCGGAAACAACGACATCACTCCCTCGCAAGACCTCTGCAACTCGCTCGCCTCGTTCTTCCACAGCAAGATCGCAGACATACACAACAGTTTCAGCACACAGCCGACGTACCCTACGACCGTTCCAACGTCCCCCACCTCCACCCTCCGAGCCTGGACCCCGATCAACACCGAAGACACTATCCGCACGATGAACTCCATCCACTCCGGATCACCAACCGACCCCTGCCCTCACCACGTCTTCAACAAGGCCAACGCCGTCATCGCACCCCACCTCCGGGACATCATCAACACCTCCTCGACACCGCCACCTTCCCAGAGAGCTGGAAGCACGCCGAACTCAGCGCCCTACTGAAGAAACCGTCAGCGGATCCCACCGACCTCAAAACTACCGCCCCATCTCGCTCCTTCCTTTTCCTGCCAAAGTCATCGAGAAGACCGTCAACAGACAACTGGCCGCCTTCCTCGAGACGAATGGATCCCTCGACCACTCGCAGTCCGGCTTCCGGGCCAACCACAGCACCGAGACAGCCCTCATCGCAGCCACCGACGACATCCGAGCCCTGCTCGACAACGGGGAAACAGCGGCCCTCATCCTCCTGGACCTCTCCGCAGCGTTCGACACAGTCTGCCACCGCACCCTAGTGCAACGCCTGAACAACGTCGGAATCCAAGAGAAGGCACTGGAGTGGATCATCTCCTTCCTCCCCAGAAGAACCCAGAGAGTCCGCCTCCCCCCGTTCAGTTCCAAGGCCACCGAAGTCATCTGCGGCATACCACAAGGATCATCACTCAGCCCCACCCGCTTCAACGTCTATATGAGCCCCCTCGCAGCCATCGCACACCAACACAACCTCAACATCATCTCCTACGCCGACGACACCCAGCTGATCCTCTCCCTCACCAACGACCCCACAACCGCCAGAACCAACCTACATGAAGGGATGAAGGACGTAGCCGAGTGGATGAGGAACAGCCGCCTGAAACTGAACTCAGATAAGACGGAAGTCCTCATCCTAGGATCATCACCCTCCGCCTGGGACGACTCCTGGTGGCCCACTGCCCTGGGCAACGCACCCAAACCAACGGACCACGCACGCAACCTGGGCTTCATCCTGGACTCCTCCTCTCAATGACCCGACAAGTCAACGCCGTCTCCTCGTCTTGCTTCAACATCCTACGCATGCTGCGCAAGATCTTCCGGTGGATCCCCACCGAAACCAGGAAGACGGTCACCCAGGCCCTCGTCACCAGCCGACTGGACTACGGCAACTCCCTCTACGCCGGAACCACAGCCAAACTTCAAAAAGACTCCAACGCATCCAGAACGCCTCAGCTCGACTCATCCTGGACATCCCCGACACAGCCACATCGCCGGACACCTGAGAGACCTGCACTGGCTCCCCGTCAGCAAGAGAATCACGTTCCGACTCCTCACCCACGCACACAAAGCTCTCCACAACCAAGGCCCCAGATACCTCAACGACCGTCTGACCTTCTACACTCCCACCCGCCAGCTACGATCGACCAACCACGCCCTCGCCGCCGTCCCCCGCATCCGAAGAGGCACAACGGGAGGAAGATCCTTCTCCTACCTGGCGGCCAAGACGTGGAACTCCCTACCCATCCACCTCCGCCTTACCCAAGACCACCTCTCCTTCAGGAAGCAACTCAAGACCTGGCTGTTCGAACAGTAGCGGACCCCCCCCCCCAAGCGCCTTGAGACCCTCCGGGTGAGTAGCGCGCTATACAAATGCTTGATTGATTGATTGATTGATTGATTGCGAAACATTGACCTTTACGATTCTGTTAACCTGAAGTTGCTCTGAACCGGGATTTGTAACACCCGTTTTTACCTACTGGTTTTAATTAATTCTCACTGTATTGTATTAGGAAAGAGGATTTACTGTTTTTATGTACACTTTTATGATCTATGTTTCTAAATCAGATCAAATAAAGTTTAATGAATTCTATGGCAGGACGGAGGCGAGGATTATGCATATCTTTCCTCACTTTATTTGCATAGCAGTTCAAAGAAAACGTAACACAACAATCATTAAACAAAAGACTACACAACCCATGAACCATTAGGGGGTAGTCTCCAAGGCAACTATAGTCAATCATATCACAGTCCATCGTATATAATATCGTGACGTCCCTTCCGCTTCCTCTTTCTTCACTGCTCGTCAGTTAAGTGCATTCCTTACATTCTTGGCTTAATCTGACGTTGTTGCTGTTTGTATAGCGGTTTCTTGTGCACGTTATTAGCATTATTGCCTTGGTATTGTTTCATATTCCCTGCGCAGCAGGCTCTTGCCCGAGCGCGTTCTCCCCCTCGCAGTTTCTCCCGCTTTGTGCTCTGCGTGCGGTGAGATCCTGTCAGGCGCGTCTGGTCCGAGCGAGGCAGCTCCGTCGAGCGCTCCCGCTGGTCTTTACGCGCGTTTGGGAATCCGGTCACTCCTTTAGTGTCCGCTTGATTCCTGACCAACCCTCGCCTAATTTTGACACCGCTACGCGGTCATTTCCCCACACGGCCACGTTAGTGACCAGCGCCACCTGGTGGTGGTAATTGGTATTGCGCCTCAGTCTATTCTTATAACAGCTTCGGGGAAAGCCCAGCTGTTGGAGCAACGGCGAGGGGGCTGCCTTAAGGATTTTAAGGGCATTTGTTCTGTGCTCACACCCTCTGCTATCATGTCTTCTCCAGAAGACCATTTTTACTCCTCCTACCAGGAAGTGGAGGAGGAATGGCCCCCCAACTTCTCCCTCCAGCAGTGGACCAAGCCCTCTCTCTGGCTATTTTTAGGGCGCTGGCTCCTCTTAGGGATCAGGTTGATAAGCTGGCGAAAAGCATCCCTGGGGTGTTCAGTGACCCAGATCTGGTGGTGGCGGGTCCCAGTAGCTCTCAGATGGGGAATAAAAGGGCCGTTAAGCATAACGCGGGGCACTTGGAAGGATTTGATAAACTTACGGAGACCTTCCTCAAGAGTGCGCGAATGCTAAAACATGCACCCTGCCGGGAGGAGGAGGTGCCCGGAGAAAATTGCGACACGGTCACCACTATTGTAGACCCCGACGGCGGGTTTCCCTTAGAGGGAGAGGGTGTATCGGAGGACGATTTCTCCTCCGATGAGGATAAGGACTCGGGGCATCCCTGGCGTCCAGAGTCCCACTCCTCTCAGTCCCCGGTTGGGGACGGGGTCCACTCGGACATGTTCGAGCCTACCCAAATTTACCATCCTAGGTCAGCAGAGTGGACACCTGACGCCAAAGTGGCAGAGTATGTGGTGGGAAAAATCCATCAACCCCTTGAAAGGGAGGTCAGGAATAGGAAGAGGGGAGAATGCCCCAAGCCCTCACTGAAGGGGAAGGTGGCACACACGTATGAAATTGATGAGAAACCATGTACCTTTTTCTCCAAGTATATGAGGGATCCCAAGAAAGGAATTGATAGGTCTTGGACGTGGTAGGGCCCTTGACCCAAATTATTCAATTGGCGGAGCGTTCCAAAGAGTCAGGATCCCCTTTGCCCACGGATATTGTGGCTGGTTGGGCGCACTACCCTAAACCCTAAAACACTACCCCCTCCACTACCCAAACACCGCTGCACTACCCTAAACCCTAAAACACTACCCCCAGCACGACACCCTACACTACCCAAACATAAGTGCACTACCCTAAACCCTAAAACACTACCACCAGCACGACTCCCTACACTACCCAAACACCACTGCACTACCCTAAACCCTAAATCTACCCACAGCACAACCCCCTACACTACACAAACACCACTGCACTACCCTAAACCCTAAAACACTACCACCAGCACGACCCCTTCACTACACAAACACCACTGCACTGCCTTAAGCCCTAAAACACTACCCCCAGCACGACCCCCTACACTACACAAACACCACTGCACTACCCTAAACCCTAAATCTACCCCCAGCATGACCCCCTACACTACACAAATACCACTGCACTACCCTAAACCCTAAAACACTACCCCAGCACGACCCCCTTCACTACCTAAACACAACTGCACTACCCTAAACCCTAAAACACTACCCCCAGCACGACCCCCTTCACTACCCAAACACAACTGCACGACCCTAAACCCTAAAACACGACCCCCTATACTACACAAACACCACTGCACTACCCTAAACCCTAAAACACTAGAACCCAGCACGACCCCTACAGTACACAAACTCCACTGCACTACCCTAAACCCTAAAACACTACCCCCAGCATGACCCCCTACACTACACAAACACCACTGCACTACCGTAAACCCAAAACACTACCCCAGCACTACACAAACACCATTGCACTACCCTAAACCCGAAAACACTACCCCCAGCATGACCCCCTACACTACACAAACACCACTGCACTACCCTAAACCCTAAAACACTACCCCCAGCACGACCCCCTACACTACCCAAACACAACTGCACTACCCTAAACCCTAAAACACTACCCCCAGCACGACTCCCTACACTACACAAACACCACTGGACTACCCTAAACCCTAAAACACTACCCCCAGCACGACTCCCTACACTACCCAAACACCACTGCACTAAACTAAACCCTAAATATACCCCCAGCATGACCTCCCACACTACACAAACACCACTGCACTACTCTAAACCCTAAAACACTACCCCCAGCATGACCCCCACACTACCCAAACACCACTGCACTACCCTAAACCCTAAAACACTAACTCCAGCATGACCCCCTACACTACCCAAACACCACTGCACTACCCTATACCCTAAAACACGACCCCCTACACTACACAAACACAACTGCACTACCCTAAACCCTAAAACACTACCCACAGCATGACCCCCTACACTACACAAACACCACTGCACTACCCTAAACCCTAAAACACTACCCCCTACACTACACAAACACCTCTGCACTACCCTAAACCCTAAAACACTACCCCCAGCATGACCCCAACACTACACAAACATGACTGCACTACCCTAAACCCCCTACACTATACAAACACCACTGCATTACTCTAAACCCTAAAACACTACCCCCAGCACGACCCCCTCACAACACAAACACCACTGCACTACCCTAAACCCTAAATCGACCCCCAGCACGACCCCCTACACTACCCAAACATCACTGCCATACCCTAAACCCTAAAACACTACCCCAGCATGAACCCATACACTACCCAAACACCACTGCACTACCCTAAACCCTAAAACACTACCCCAAGCACAACCCCCTACACTACACAAACACCACTGCACTACCCTAAACCCTAAAACACTACCCCAGCACTACCCCTACACTACCCAAACACCACTGCACAAACATAAACCCTAAAACACTACCCCCAGCACAACCTCCTACACTACACAAACACCACTGCACTACCCTAAACCCTAAAACACTACCCCCAGCATGACCCCCTACACTACCCAAACACCACTGCACTACCCTAAACCCTAAAACACTACCCTCAGCATGACCCCCTACACTACACAAACACCACTGCACTACCCTAAACCCTAAAACACGACCCCCTACACTACACAAACACAACTGCACTACCCTAAACCCTAAAACACTACCCACAGCATGACCCCCTACACTACACAAACACCACTGCACTACCCTAAACCCTAAAACACTACCCCCTACACTACACAAACACCTCTGCACTACCCTAAACCCTAAAACACTACCCCCAGCATGACCCCCAACACTACACAAACATGACTGCACTACCCTAAACCCCCCTACACTATACAAACACCACTGCATTACTCTAAACCCTAAAACACTACCCCCAGCACGACCCCCTCACAACACAAACACCACTGCACTACCCTAAACCCTAAATCGACCCCCAGCACGACCCCCTACACTACCCAAACATCACTGCCATACCCTAAACCCTAAAACACTACCCCAGCATGAACCCCTACACTACCCAAACACCACTGCACTACCCTAAACCCTAAAACACTACCCCAAGCACAACCCCCTACACTACACAAAAACCACTGTACTACCCTAAACCCTAAAACACTATCCCAGCACTACCCCCTACACTACCCAAACACCACTGCACAAACATAAACCCTAAAACACTACCCCCAGCACAACCTCCTACACTACACAAACACCACTGCACTACCCTAAACCCTAAAACACTACCCCCAGCATGACCCCCTACACTACCCAAACACCACTGCACTACCCAAAACCCTAAAACACTACCCCCAGCACGACTCCCTACACTACACAAACACCACTGGACTACCCTAAACCCTAAAACACTACCCCCAGCACGACTCCCTACACTACCCAAACACCACTGCATTAAACTAAACCCTAAATCTACCCCCAGCATGACCTCCCACACTACACAAACACCACTGCACTACTCTAAACCCTAAAACACTATCCCCAGCATGACCCCTACACTACCCAAACACCACTGCACTACCCTAAACCCTAAAACAGTAACCCCAGCATGACCCCCTACACTACCCAAACACCACTGCACTACCCTATACCCTAAAACACGACCCCGTACACTACACAAACACAACTGCACTACCGTAAACCCTAAAACACTACCCACAGCATGACCCCCTACACTACACAAACACCACTGCACTACCCTAAACCGTAAAACACTACCCCCTACACTACACAAACACCACTGCACTACCCTAAACCCTAAAACACTACCCCCAGCATGACCCCCTACACTACACAAACACCAGTACACTACCCTAAACCCCCCTACACTATACAAACACCACTGCATTACTCTAAACCCTAAAACACTACCCCAGCACGACCCCCTCACAACACAAACACCACTGCACTACCCTAAACCCTAAATCGACCCCCAGCATGACCCCCTACACTACCCAAACATCACTGCCATACCCTAAACCCTAAAACACTACCCCCAGCATGAACCCCTACACTACCCAAACACCACTGCACTACCCTAAACCCTAAAACACTACCCCAGCACTACCCCCTACACTACCCAAACACCACTGCACTAACATAAACCCTAAAACACTACCCCCAGCACAACCCCCTACACTACACAAACACCACTGCACTACCCTAAACCCTAAAACACTACCCCCAGCACGACTCCCTACACTACCCAAACACCGCTGCACTACCCTAAACCCTAAATCTACCCCAGCACGACCCCCTATACTACCCAAACACCACTGCACTACCCTAAACCCTAAAACACTACCCCCAGCACGACCCCCTACACTACCCATACACCACTGCACTACCCTAAACCCTAAAACACTATCCCCAGCACGACCCCCTAAACTACTGCACTACCCTAAACCCTAAAACACTACCCCCAGCACGACCACCTACACTACCCAAACACCACTGCACTTCCCTAAACCCTAAAACACTACCCCCAGCACGACACCCTACACCACCCAAACACCTCTGCACTACCCTAAACCCTAGAAAAGAAACCCCCACCCCATGCCCAATCCCCCTTACCTCTCACTTCTCGTGGTTCCTCTCTCCTCGTGGTTCCTGCTTCACGTCGTCTCTGAGGGGCGGTGCACGTCGTTGTGAGGAAACGGAACAGCCTCTGTTTCCTTACAACGACATGGATCGTCTACATGTTTTTTAGAACGCATGGTCATTTACCATACATACCTTTACAACAAAATTTGTTGTAAAGGCATGCATGGTAAATACCATGCGTTCTAAAAAAATGCGTAGTAATGACTTCGTGATTTACAACGCATGCATGGTAATGCATGCGTTGTAATGGTACCGCAAAGTAAAAAAGTCGTTGTAACGGCTGTTTACCGATCGAAGCTGGCCCCTGTTCTTCAGTGAGACGTTTATTTGATTAATTAGGAGGAAGGAATGTGTTTTTTTACCGAAAAGTGCATTCCCGGCTGTTGTATTGTGAAAGTGTCCGCGTGGCCTGGTTTCACTTCCGGTGAGAGAGTGGAAGAGTCGGTTTGGATCTAAAGGAGTTCTGTTGTTGGACGGGGCCGGCGCAACATGTCATCAGAAAACATAGCTAATGGAAAGCGTCCTCCCTGGAAGTGTGGAGCAGTGCCATGAGAGGTCAACGAGTGTGCGCCCCACCGCAGTATGACCGTACCGCGTGACCCATGTGCCACCTCCAGGGTACGGGAGGCAGAAGTGGCATCGCAGGTCCTCTTGAAGACCGTTGTAGCACTAATTCCACATTTTGGTACTAGGGCATTTTAACTTCGTTGTTCCTGCCAGATACAAAGAGAAGATCCTGTGTTATTCAGTGCCCCCGTTACCTTTTTTGTGGGTTGTGGTGCTTGTCACTTCGCTGCCCCACAGGTGCACACGACTGGGCACCCCACCTCGTGTGCCATCTGCAGGGCCTCTGCCCTCGGATCACTGGTTTCGGTTTCTGGAGTGGCAACATAAACAGTTGCTCCCAAAGGACTAGCCTGAACACTTAGGTGAATATCCCCTGCACCAGCATTCCATGGAAATTCTTTCCTAGCTCTCCCACGTCAACGAGGATGTCATAATAGCACGGCTCCGCTCGCAACACCGTATGACGTCATCGGAGCCATAAGAGGACCTCGTCGGCGTGCTGACGTCAGTTCCACCCATTTGTTCCATGCCACCGAGGCAAACAGGGGACCGAGACATTTTCACATGTATACATAGTATAATAAATATATATATATTCACTGAAAAAACCATAGGTTTCAGGCACGTTATAGTTAGAAATTAGCATTTAAAAAACCTTAGAAATTCACTGAAAAAACCATAGGTTTCAGGCACGTTATAGTTAGAAATTAGCATTTAAAAGACCTTAGAAATTCACTGAAAAAACCATAGGTTTCAGGGGCGTTATAGTTAGTTGGACATTTCACTCGTACAAAACCATAGAAATTCCCCCGTTATAGTTAGTTCAGCTAACTATAACTCGCGCGCCCGCAATGCACTGCTGATGACGTCACATATTACATCACTCATGACATGGTCAGTGACATCACTCATGACATCACTGATGACATCTCAAATTACATCACTGATGACATCATCCAGTGAATGTGTGTTTTTCTGAAAATTAAATATGTTTTATATATGTATATCTCAAGGTCGATGGAAGAATAAATGGGTATACAAGTGTCTAAATGGATGATTTTTTTGTAAAATTGATTGTATAACTCACTAAGTGTATCTTAGTGAATACATGGGTTAGTGAGTAATGTTTAAATATGAAAATATCTGTATCAGTCTCTCACTTTGTGTATAAGTGGCTGCATGGGTTGGTGAGTAGCTACATGAGTGTCTATATGGGTTATTAGTTGGTTTTTGAGTATCAGTATGAGTGTCTGAGTGTCTGTATGGTTCGGTGGGGCGTATTACTTAGTGCATAGATGCATGAATGAGTGACTCACTGTTTGTATGTGTTGAAGACAGCATGTGTGCAGGACTGTATAGGTGGATGAGTATGTGTATGGGTGTGTTAGTGAGTGAATGACTGTCTCAATAGTGTCTTTATGAGTAACTACATATGTTTTAAACTAGTATATGTGAGTATTGGTGTATATAAGTGAGTATATGTGAGAGTGAGAGATTGGAAGAGTTCCTGTACAAATAAGTAGGTGTTTCTATAAGTGATTGTTTAAGAGAGTAAGTATGTGTAAGTTTCTGTAGAAGTAAGTGTGGTAGTGTGTGTATAACTGTATATGCAAGTAAATGGATGTTTGATACTTTGTTTGCATGTGTGACTATGTGTGTGAGTAACTCTATGGATGAGTGGCGGTGTGTAACAGGATGTATATGTGTATGAGTACATATGATGAGTGAGTACATGTATGAGTGATTGTATAGGGACTGTTGGTGAATGAGTGGATGTGTGTGTAGATCTTAGAATTACTGAATAGGTGTGTTGTAACTGGTATTGGTATGTCCATTGTTTTGAAAATGTTAGTTTGTATTTTTGAGTGTGTGTATCAAATGTTATATTAGGGTGAGAGGAGGTCTGCCACTCTATCACAAGGATGATGTCATCAGTGATGTCATTTGAGATGTCATCAGTGATGTCATGAGTGATGTCACTGACCATGTCATGAGTGATGTAATATGTGACGTCATCAGCAGTGCATTGCGGATGCAGCAAGTTATAGTTAGCTGAACTAACTATAACGGGGGATTTTCTATGGTTTTGTACGAGTGAAATGTCCAACTAACTATAACGCCCCTGAAACCTATGGTTTTTTCAGTGAATTTCTAAGGTTTTTAAAT
The DNA here is from genome assembly GCA_963921515.1 of Calotriton arnoldi. Lineage (NCBI taxonomy): Eukaryota > Metazoa > Chordata > Amphibia > Caudata > Salamandridae > Calotriton > Calotriton arnoldi. The sequence continues at coordinate 1,160,380 of CAWUFW010000945.1, forward strand.
GCTAATTTCTAACTATAACGTGCCTGAAACCTAGTGTTTTTTCAGTGAATATATATATATATATATATATATATATATATATATATATATAACATATTTAAACTTTACAGAAACACAGTCACTGGATGATGTCATCAGTGATGTCATTTGAGATGTCATCAGTGATGTCATCAGTGATGTCACTGACCATGTCATGAATGATGTAATATGTGACATCATCAGCAGTGCATTGGGGGCGCAGGTTATAGTTAGCTCAACTAACTATAACGGCCGAATTTCTCTGGTTTTGTACGAGTGAAATGTCCAACTAACTATAACGTCCCTGAAACCTGTGGCTTTTTTCAGTGAATATATAAATATATATATGGTGGAACTAGATAAGGGCCTTTTAACCAGGAGATGAAAACACAAATTTGCGCCGGTGGTGTGGGCAAAACTGAAGACAACAAAAAACTGTTAGAAGAAAAGTTATCTTGATTAATATAGTAACCAAAAGAACTCAGATGGAATAAAGGAGGCTGTGAATCTGCATGTAGACTTCAGCCTTGGAATGCAGCAGGGGTGTCGACTGGAGGATCAGAATAAACAATGTCCATAATGGAGAGTGAAGAAGTTGTAACAGGTACCAGGTCAACTGAAGACTCGACATCCCCCTCCTGCAGCTGGGGAGAATTAGCAAGGATGGTCCTCATGGACAGTAAAGCTAATGAAATAGGGGTTGGGCCCTATAAAACACAGCCAGAATGGGCCCCTTCAATATGATTATATAACAAAGAGATCCGGCTGCGACAGTTAGAAGTGAATTATTTTGCTAAAACCAAGTCAAATTAATTCATGACCTTGGTTTGTGTATTCATTTCACATCTAATTCAACTATTTTTTGCACATTCCTTTATTACAATTAGGTATGTCCTACGGGACAATGTCCTCTATATCAATGAAGACTTGTAAATCCAACAGAAATGAGAAACAAATTCATCAAACATGTATGACAAACCATTAAAACATCTTGAAACATGTGACTAAACATTAAAACCTACAAGACATTGTGAAACATTGAATAACACCATTATATCACAAACCAGCTTGATAGATTTGTAATGACACAATCTCAATGGTGGAATTGCTGTGTCAATGCCAGTCTAACTAATAAGGAGAACCTAAGAAAACTGTCACAGAAAGTTAGAATATGTGACACTCTTGGAACAGGCTTAGGGATTCATGCTGTAGTGATCAGGCGTGAGGTGGATAATTTAGTTGTATATTCCACTATCCGTTAACTCTTCTGATGTTGCCCTGGCCTTTCTCATCGACGTGTTTTGTACCCCTATATCTTTGGGGTTCTCTTCAGGACCTGGACTGGACCATTTCTGTAGGGAAATGATGTATAAAGTCAAATAAATAAACTGACTTGGGCTCACATTGGCATTTGTCCAATGAAAAGTTTGGTGAACTGAAGGCAGTTTACGGATTACCTTATTTTTCTTTGGATTGAAAAACAGAGAGTTAGTTATGTCTCTTGGTGGTTTCTTGGAAGACCATTAATTTCCAACAAGCGTAGGAATTGAAAATTTTAAAGGTCATCATATTAGAATCATGGAGTTAGTGTACTCGATTCAAACAGCATTGTGGTAAAGAATCATACCTTAATTCCTTATGTCAGGAGAGTTCATTAATCTGCAATTCGATTCACAACTTCTCCAGCATTAATTGACAGCAGGCTTCATTTGGAGTTATCTAAAATGTGCAACAAGAGACCGTTTATGATTTACACACTAGAAGCATTTTCGCGTGCAGGATTGAAATCAATTTGCCCTCGCTTAAAAAGCCGGCTAAATCGAACTTTCATGCGAGCAAGTATGCGCGGTGCTGTAAGGTAGGTGAATTCTTGCCGGGATCTCGCTACAATGTTGCTAACATGTGGTGCTGCCAGCATTCTTTTATAACTTGAGTGGCGTGCTGGAAACATTCCAAAATTGCACTTACTTTGAAGTTCTTGTGAGTGAATTATATCAGCAGACCGCTCCGTCAGGCAGCAATTTGTTTGGTCTTACTCAATGTTACTTGTAGAAAGCTCCTCAAGGCATGATTAATCAATCCAGATTGAGATGTGGAAATCACACTGGAGCCTTATGGTACTTGGAGTTCGCACCAGTAAAAGGAAGAGGCTTCTCACAACAGCTGTGTTTTTTGGCTATTGTAATTTGTTGGTTACTGACATATCATTAAGTCCTTGATTCGCAGTATTAAATTTGAGGATTAAATATGCTTCTTTTTGTATTTGAAGTGTTTCCACATCGCCTCCTCTAGGATTTGGCTGTATAGCAGATAAAACTGTCCATTTGAAGTCTTTTTCTGTATGATTCTCTGTAATGAAATGGCTGGCGAGTGGTGCTGAAATTGTCTTTGTTTTTATTCTAAATTTGTGTTGAACAATCTGTTGTTTAATTTCTTGATTTATTTGTCCAATATACATTTTCCCACATGGGCAAATTATTGTGTATACCACATTTTTCGTTTTGCAATTGGAAAATTCCCTATGTTTCCACTGAACTTTGTCTTTGATAAACACTGAGCATTCGATTGTTTGAGCACAAGTGATACAATTACCACATTTGTGGTGACCTTCAATAGGTTTCAGATTCCATTGGGAAACTAGATCTCTTTTTTTGGATGATTGATTACAATCAGCTCTAACCAATTGTGTGCATATGCTGGCAGTTTTCTTTAGTGCAAAAAGTGGTACCTCAAAACCACAGTCTGAATTTTTTATTAGATGTTAATTCTTTATGATAATCTTTTTGAAATTATTAGTCTGAGGGCAATATATTGACACACAAACTAATTTGTTCATGGGCTCTCTTTCTTTCTTTGTGAGCAAAGAATCTCTAGGCGTGAACCAGGCTCTTTTCATGGAATGTTTGAGGAGTTTGATTGGATATCCTCCTTCTTTGAGTTTTTCACGTAAGTTTGCGCATGACGGAAATATTCATCTTTCTTAGTGCAATTTCGTCTGATTCTTAAAAACTGGCCAGAGGGCAGATTATCTCAGAAATTGCGGGGATGGTAACTTTTGTAGTGCAAAGGATTGTTTGCATCTTTAGGCAGTAAAGTGACATTCTGTATAGGAACACCTCAAGGCATACTATTTAGGATCGGCCATACAGTGTAGCTTGACATGTTCAATGGAAATGAAGTGATTATCCTGGAAGTGGAGGTAAAATCACAGTTCCGGTACCCTGAAGACCAAGCACTGGAACAGAAGCACAGTAGGAGGCTCCGAATTCTTTCTTGATCGCCACCTTTTCATAAACCAAATCGCTCACTTTAGGAAGCCAGCCAGTCACAGGAATCTGAACAACCGCATCTGATTGTAGAGAAGAAAGTAAATGACTTGTAGCCAAAGTATCACAATATTTTTGTAGATCCTGTAAGACAGCACAGTGGTTATTTACGTCAAAGGTTGCGACAGCCACCACCACGTCTAGACCATCAAGGTTCGGAACATACATCTTGATGCCAAAGAGCATTTCATACGGGGTCCCACCCAGAGATCTTTTAGGGAGGTTATTAAGTGCTCACTGAACCCCATACAGATCAGTTAACCTGCCACAACTCATACCTGATACCCTGATGTTAAGGACTGCTTTAACTCACGGTTCATCCTCTCCACAATAGAATTGACCTCGGGTGTTATATGGAGATGAGAAATGCCCCTGTATCCCTATCAACGCCATTGAATCCAGGTACGCCTTAGAGGCAAAAGCCGTACCCTGTTCCAAATGGAAAGCTTCACAGGCATGGGTTCCGACAAAGATCTGCAAATCCTTAATAACAGTTCGAGCATCAGCGGAACAATGTGGCCAGACCCAAAGGAATCCGGAGCATGAATCTACTGCAACAAAAATGTATTTGAATGCATTATCTGAAACAAGGGGACCGCATTGATCAAGATAAATACAGCCAAAAAGGCTGATTTGATATATATAGGTGGGTCTGAGGTGGCCGGGACACAGTGGAACATCTAATTTGCTGGCAAACCTCACAAAATAAGACATGACGACGAGCTTGCTGGTATAAGCCACCAATAACATTGCTGTAAGAGTTAAACAGTAGCAACAACCCCTGTATGCGCAACAGCCATACCCTCATGAGTGGCCACTATCAAAGAGTGTCTGCGATCCAAGTGGGGTAGGACGCTATCTCCTACCCCAGGTATGGTTACAAAGGGAACTTTCTCAGCTTTCAAATGACATGTTGATTTTCGAAGGAAATCCTTGTGGAGAAGCTGTACCATCCCAGCGGTGATGGCAGTCCTAATGGCATCATCAATTTGAGTCATAGGGCGCTTAACCACAGCAACTTTAGTTGTCTCAACTGCAGATTTGGCTGCTTCATCAGCCATTGAATTTCCAACAGCGTGCGTTCCCACACGTTGATAGCCCAATGTGTAAACAACATGTGTAAGCGGTAGGCGATCTTTAAGATAAACCACCTTGACCCAAAGAATTTTATGCTTTACTGTGCTACCTTTAAAATCCTGAAAATCATTTTGTTTCCAAAAATGCAAATTGTCATTAAAAGACTGTACAAAGTAAAAGGAATCACACACTATGAGTGTGAGAAAATCAGGATCAGAATGCTCAAGAGCTAAAAGGAGAGCTTTCAGTTCGGCCAATTGTGCCTTACAGTCTCCTAGAGACAGCGTATGAATCAAAGTGGAGTTGAAAACTCCATCGATCATAGTGCCTACAAAAATAGCACAAGTTGCAGAATAAGTCTGCTTTGAACCAAAGGCCGGTTCTGCTGAGCCATCCGTGTAAATGACACATTTATACTGATCTGAAGAAATAGGTGAAGCAAGGCAGAGGATGAACATGTTCATATTGAAGAAACTCTTCCGTTTGCAAGAACGGGTCAAAAACAAAGGAAACATTAGCAGATGTTAAAGATGAAGCCCATAGAATTCAATGGGTATGAAGGGCTTTGGAATTAGGAGCACTAGCCTTTGTGACCTGGATTCAAGCTAGCTTGGCTGATGACGGCTGATTAGCCAGAAACCGGTCCCAGGATGCTTGTTTCCGGTTCAGGGAAGACATGGCTTGGCAGTTCGGGCTGGACTGTTCCCATGAGGCACAGGGTCAGACTGATTTGCATATGGCCGTGTCTGAACTGGGGTGGTGGAGCGAGCTAAAGAATGATGATGGATTAAACCCAGATCAGTTGACTGGGGGTGAGTGTTTGATTTGCTCAAACGCTCCGTCCATCATCCCCTTTGGTATTGCTCTCTTCTAAAGCAGGCACAGGGGAAATAAAAATATGCATTTACCTTGAGCAAGTGGGCGTTCTATAAGGATGGCCATTTGCACCGCAGTCAGAACTTTCACACATTTCAGCAGGAATGTACAAATGCGATTTTTAAGCAATGGGCACTGTGTTATTCTCATTGAATGTTACATAAGTGAAACCAATCGCACCTCCAAAATCCGGATGACCAAATTCATGGTATTAAGCTTGGTCTGTGGGAACTGCATTGCTAGAAGATCTAACTGCAAATCACGTAAGACCGCAGTATGTTCTGAAAGCCAGGAAGAAGCAGAAAAATTGGGGTGTATCAAAGAATAAAGATTCGCTGAGCATAATCAGGAATATGTGTTCCACCTAAATTTTAAAAAACAAGCAGAGATTGCAGTTTTTGAGGGAAGAAGGGGGTTGCAATTGTGCACATTTTTTCAAAAAATGAGGGTCAAACCCCTACCTTTATTGGTCAATTTAAAATCAAGAAATAGTACTGCAAGAAAAGCAATGTGCAATTTGGCAAAGCTGAAATTGTAACCAAGTTCAGTGAATCGTGCAATAATGTGATCCACTCTTGCCAAATGAGGATTTAGTTAATTATCGGTAAGGTATATGTCATCGAGATAGAACAAAGTCATGTAAAAGGGACACAATACACGTTGCAAAGACACCAGGGCAATTCTCCTACCCCATTGGTAAACATTCTTATTGGCTCTAGGAGCTGAGGGCAGAAAATTCAGACCAGTGACGACTCTCAGGAGCCTGGTTGTGACTGAAAAAACAGTTAGAAATTTCTAGCATATTCTTGAATTTTTTATGATATTGGTAATCAGAGCTGTACTATGTGTATTCTGCACTGCGAAAGTCCATGTATGACTATTCAAATACCTGTAATTTAAGAATCTGCAATAGGAACCATCAGGTTTAAAAATCAGAAACAGAGGATTATTCATAGGAGAGACACAGGATTCAATAACACCCTGATGCTCAAGTTGTGCAAAGATGTTCTTAACGGACACTTTAGCATTGCTTTTGATAGGATATTGAGGTTGAGGCTGTGGGGTGGAATGTACCGGAATAACATGTAATCGGGAATCCTTGTACCAACTGACCTGGTTGCAGTATAAGGCAGGAGCTAGAGCCAAGTACAACTCAGAAGCATAAGCATACTTGGTCTCATCCAGGACTAGGTGTGAGAAAGAAGGGAGAATCACTTCCTCACCTCGAGGACAGGCGAGAAAAAAGGTGGTAGGCCAATCGACCTCCACCAATAAATTGTCATAGGAAGTCAGATTATCCCAAAAAATATGATGATGCGTTTAATATCACCTTCAATTTGAATGTCTAAATGATGTAGTCGATCTGGAGGAGCAACACATGTGTCTGCGGTCTCAACTGTTACAAAGGTGTAAGTTGCTCTAGCCTTCAGAAACTGGCAGAGTGTCTGGCGCACCACAGTGACTTCTGCTGCGCTGCCAAGGAGAGTCACCGCCGAACTCCTGTCCAAGAGAAGCTTTCTTTCCTTCTAGGGCATATTTCGCTGTCAAGGCAGCAACCTTCTTCTTTTGGAAGGAAGCTCTATATAGAGGCGGTTCCTCTCTCTTAACTTTTGTGTCAAAAGAGCATTGCGTGTCCCGCTTTGCCTGTACTGACTCGTCTTGTCTGCGATCCTGTCACCCACCTCTGTTGTACTGCTGATCATACGATTCCTGAAAGGAACCAGCAGGACGAGTATCAGGAACCTGAAAACTCTCTGGAGTCTTAATTTTAGTGCGATCACACAAATCATATCATCGCTCAGAATCGTCCCATTGTGGTGACCCACCACGAGACCTAGGCTTCTGCTGTTGTTGTCTAGGTTTATCCCAAGATTTCTTAGGATAAACAGGACGACCTTCCTTTTCAGGAGGAGGTTTGCCCAAATGTTGTGCAGATGGTCTGGGCCCCAAACTATTACGTCCCAAAGATGTATAAACATCTGAAATAATAACAGGCAACTCGCGCACATGGTCTGCGGCGGCCACAGCAGTAAGTCGGCGTATAATTAAGGATGCTGCTTTACCTTTAACATTCGAATAATCATTTCGGAGACTATGGGAATATTACTCACTAGCTTCATCCCCAAGTCTAGGGCAGGACCGGCCCCATTTTCACTGTACAAGTTTGAGAAAGTTCGGAAGAAAGCTCAATGTGTGGGTGCCCTTACAAAGTGTATAAACTGTAGCAAACACCAGCCCCCAGGTGTTGCAGTCGGCCAAGGGGGGGACCAGACCAGTAGGAAAACACATAGTAAGGGTCCTATGTTTCTTCATGGGACCCGTAAGGGTGAAAACAGCATCAAGCTGATCAATTTTTGGAGCAATCCAAAATGGAAAGTCTTCATGGTTAAGGGGTCATTTGCCCATAACGAAGTTAACAATAATCGGGCTAATAACAAGTCCTCCACTTAGTGGGGTTTGCACAAGAGGCGCATCCTCAGGAGGAGCTGCCAAAAAAGGCATGTGCAACTAACTGAATCAAATGTCTGTATAACTGGACAAGCTGAGCATACAACAAACATACATCCACCACAGTGCCAATGTGGATAAGGAGTAAAGTCCACCAAGACAGACCATGCAGCCCGTCAATATTTGAAGTGCCCATGCAAACAGAAGCAAAAGGATGGGAAAGGGTGTCACTAAACCAAATCCAGTGTCCCAAGGCAGTAACAGGAACCTCAATAATCACATAAGGGCCATAAGCCACAGGAACATTAGCTACAGTACAAGTATGAAAAGTATTATCATTCACCTCCACAGCAGAAAACGTAACCCAGGAGTAAAAAACTTCAAAGCGGTAAGCAGGGTCCGCTTCGATCATAAAAACAACTGGAGAGGCCGCATTGGGGACACCATGCTGTAGCACATGCTGAGTAACAGCTGTGCGGCAATACGTTGAAATCGCAACCGGTTGAGCCATATGCAGAGACACAAGATTCAAACTGCAGCACAAAAGTGGGCAGAAACCTTTTAAAATTCAAGCTTCAAAACCTACAGCAAGAGGAGGTACCTACAATCTGAGGAGGTAAAGCCCCACACCACGGACGTCTCTGAATAAAGGTGAGAGGGTATTGTGGACAGGCACAAGCACTACTCGGGGGTCCCCCAAATAAGTACTAGACCAAACGTTGGCGGCACAATGTTGCAGAGATTCTGCGGAGTCACAGAACTATGCTTGGGACCATAGAACCTTAGAAGGCAGGGACTGAGTTATCCTACCACCTTAGTACACATGAGCCTGGGACCAACTAGCTATAGTGTCTCTATTGCCCTCCTACTCATTCACAGAGGAACAAGTGATTAGACAACCCAGAACACGACACTCCAAACTCTCTCAGGAAGTGCGGTGACAGGACACACCCTTTCGCTCTCACACTCATACTTGCCCACAATAAGATCTGACAGAGGCACAGGTAAAGTTTAATATATTTATTTTAACTATGGTGCACTAGTATGCAGTATAAGTGCCACAATAAGTAGGAAAATGCCTAACACAAATACAGGCAGCATAGTAAGTAATCCATATATCATTAAATGAGCTGTCATGATATTAGACAGGGTGAACTAACCCCCCCTCCCCTTCTACAGAAGTAAGGTTATTATATATTAGCAGATCTCTGGGTGTTTGTAGCGGACCCCCTACCTTAGCATACACAGATGAGAGTTCTACATCTCAGGTGCAGTCGTGATGTCATCTGTCCCACTTCATATCTGTTCATATCTATAAGAGTATGTGTTCCCAAACAACAGCTGCACTGGTGTGTTGTGTCTAAGTGCTAAAGCCTGACCAGAACAGAATAACAAGCGGCAGTGTTTTTTGACCTTTATACGGTTTTCAGATAAATCCCAGGAAAGCACAGAATTCAAAAACAACAGCAGGTTCTCTGTGAAAGTGCCGCGTGGCACAAAGCAAGATACGTTTGCATAGTAACATGTGCACAGCAGAGAGCAACAATGTTGCCAATGTGCACTCTGGTACAACGTATTAGAAACTCAAGTTACACGAAATGTTTTCAATCAAGTGCGCATCCTGTGCCGATGCGCGGTGTCCAATGGCATCTACTAAACTTATGAAACCAAGTGTGCAGGAGGAACCACCCTTCCTGCTGGCAGGAGCACTATTCCAATAACAAAGGCTGTTATCAACTGGTTCAAGATAAGTTGTCATGAAATTAATACACTTTGAATCAAGTTCATAGTTTCTCATTAGAGTATTTAATGTTCATTCCATTCATTAGGACCGTGCAGTCCAATCCATGGTATTTATTAACAACCCGTCAAATTCAATCCATGGCATATTCAATAACCCAATGCATTTCGGGTCGGAACATGACCCTTCATCAGGGGTCGCTGAGCAAAGCTCTGAAAATAAAATGAAATGAAAACAGGAGACTGTTCATCATGCAGTCCACAATTGTGCTCATCGTAAACGCGATAATTTTTAATCATTACGAAAAATGTGTTTGCCGAAAAACAAAAGTAAAAAAACGTTCATGGTAAATTCTAAAGCGGGAATGGTGACGTGCTGGTGATATGACGTGATTGATGATATAAATGACGGCAGCCATGTCAACCGTGTAAGTGTGACACGTTTCTAAATGCGGCTTGTGAAAAATGCATCAGCAGTATGAAATTGCGCAACATGTGTGTTATAAACGGGGTTACCGAGTCCGGCACGGTAGCATGGCGCGAGGCGGGAAAGCACCCGAAGGCAATGTGTAAGGCAGTTGTGCAGCACACTCTTACTTTGACTCAGGAATGCGGATGCAATAACGTGACACCACACCAGGCTTGTGTATTTAAAAACAAGATCTTTTATATAAATCAATGCAGCATCAGATGAGGCAGATTAATTCAGGTCAACATTTAAAGTCATTGCATTACTCAACTGGTGCGTACTTTCATTAAAGCATCATAGCTCATCAACATTGTAGACCCTAAAAGGCCGCAGGAATCATCTCCTAAACGTAGCACCAATAATGATCACAGGGTGCAATAATAAAACATGGGCCTAAAACATGCAGTTCACCTCATGAATATTCAATTACTTATAAAGGGCATTTCACGTTACATTTCAAACAGGGCCTGCATTAATCTAGGCGCACCCACATTCAGTACAGTGGGCGTCGCAACTCCGGTACACCTGCAACATAAAACACTTCAACTCTTGACGGTGTACACTTCAGCTCAATTCAATTAAGCACCTTCACACTAGGTAAAGACTTTGCAATTATAAGCATATGCATCAGGCCTAGACAGTAATTACAGCAGGCGTAACGATGATACTGGTGAACAACTTAGGGAACCCCTCAACATGTCCTTTATTCTGGGGCCTTCCTGTAAATGAGGACTTTTGTGTCTCTCAGGGGTTAATTTAGGCCAGGCCCACTCCTCTCCGGGGCCTCGCCTCGGGGGTATAAGGCTTGATGACTTCCCCCTTGTTATCAATAAGGTAATGGTGGCCCCCGGCCCCCAGTGGCGTTCTTGCGTGCCCTAGGGGCCTCCCGGGCTCACCTGCAGTGTGTACGTTGGTCGCTCTCCAGCGTGACTGACTCCGTTCTGGGCCGGCCCGTGTTTTGCAGGGCGGGGCCCGGACTGGGGTCCTTGGCCTTCCGGCCGGTATTGCGGGTCGTTGGGGGGCCGGTATCGCTCTCCTCCGGCCCCCGTGGTCAGATGGGGCGATTGCGGGGAAGGGAGCGTGAGCCGGCAGTCCTCTCCGGACGGCTTCCCGTCTCCCTCTGTTGATTCGGAGCTCTTCTCCGGCCTCTGTCAGCGCTGGGGGCGTGGCGGGAGCCAGCGCCCAATTGTTGCGCGGCCTTCCCGGGGGCGCGGCCGATGACGCGGTCGGCGTCCCCGGTCTCCTGGCAACGGCGTCGGCGGGGCCTGGAGGCCTCGTTCCTCTCGCTAGGCCTCAGTTTCCTCACGCGAGCCCCTGGGCCGCAGCGGTGATCTTTGGGCCGCGACTTCTTCATGCGAGGGTCCCTGGGCCGCGGAGGTGATCTCCCACACTCCGGACCTTCGGTGGGGGGCGTGGACGGCGCACCTCACCTCCCCGGCCTCGGGGAGGGCCTCGCTACCCCCCGCAGCTCCTCACACGTGGCGACGGCCGCAAGGGCAAATCCCAGCCACGAGGTCAGTGGCTGCAGAGTGATTCCTCCCACGTGGAGGTGCGGCATGGTGCGCGCTGGCGGCAGGCTGGCAGGGGCTGACGGGAAAGGGTTTTGGGGACAGCCCAGCAGCAGGCAGGATTTAGATAGGGGGTGAAGGTCTAGCGCTTCAGGGCACGGCGCTTTACCTGGTGATCCCCAGTTTGGCAGTTCAGGTTTCTGGCCTTGCTGGTCGGTCAGGCCTTACAAATTAAGGTTTCTTGCGGCAGTTCTTGTTTGGTTGCTTCTTGGGGTTTCTTCTTATGAGGGGGAATGAGTTGGTGGTTGGGGTGCTGGATGATACTTCCCAGCACGCTGAAGGTGGTTCCCTGGGTCCCCTCACGCTGGGCAAGGTCAGTGGGTGGTGGGCGTTCCTCAGCTAACTTACTACAGCAGTGCCTAAGCCTTGTCAGCAGCAGTAGTGTAGGTCTCCCCCTAGGCCCTACAGCCTGTACTCCGGCAGAGGTTCTCCCAGGATCAGTGGTGCCCCAACTGACTAAAAGATTTCCTCCAAACCTCTTATACCCCTAGGTCAGGTGACCCTCCTAAAGGCGGCAAAACATAACTCCTCCCACAGCCCGGAAGGTTCTGGAACCTTCCACCATGTCTGGCTATGTGGCCCAGAGGCGGGGACGGGATGGATACTGTATCCCTATGTCTCAGCCTGACCCTGGCTACTAGTGTGTATGTGTGCAAGGCCCCTCTGCAGTAGCAGGGGCCTGTGGCAGCCATCTTGAGTGAGAGAGCACCTGCACCTCAGCACTGGTTAGCAGTGGTAAGGCGCCCGGAGACCTAGGTCCAGTAAAAATACGGTGGCAAAAATGAGGCGCAAAAGGGAAAAAAAACAGGGCAAGACCACCCTAGGGCTGACAGGTCTAACAATGTGCTTAACGTGAGGTGCTTCTACAAACGTGACCTCGTAGTGTTCACAATCGTCCAACTACCCGTCATTATCAAAATCAAAATAACCAAAAGTTAAACGCACTCACCCGGGTTGTGCACACTCAACAGTGACAGTGTAGTCATGAATTTACAAGAACTTCAATTGGTTAAACACGAAGGAATCTGACCGAAATGCTGCCGCTCTTCTAACCGCGATATAGAGGCAGTGGATACGTAACGTAGCTCGAGGTGAACGTTATCACGCCACCGCGAATCTCCATGTTTTAAAGGGGCAGTGCTCAATAATACAAAGAACATGATAAAATAAAGCTGTTGTTGAAGGACCAGTTGCAAAAAAATTCCTTGCCAAAAACAACTGTAACCATTGATGCGTCTTTACAATGAAATACAGTACGAACAAAACACAATTAACATAAAATAAGCATAAATCATATCGTGAATCTTATCAGAGATACTACGCATTGTTACATATCATTATAAGAAACAATTGTATTCAATTCTGTCATTCGTCCCGTAGGGTTGCATGGCATGTAATTTCTTTGTCCAGTAAAATTCAGCTCTCGACAATACTTTTTGGGGGTCCATCCCTTGTTGGGGTTTCAGCGCCTCCAGTATTGTGAATAGAAGTTGTGCAATATTGTGTCTTGCTTCCATCCAATGGGTCGCTAAGGTGGACTTCACATTGTGGTTTCTAATGTTACTCTTGTGCTCCCCCACACGTACTTTAACTTTCCTTTCAGTCTTCCCCACGTAGATTTTCCCATATGGGCATTTCAATGCGTATATGACATTAGCGGTGTCACATGTGCTGGAATGATGAAGTTGAATCGTAGTACCTTTAGTTGGGTGTACAAACCGATCTCCGACCATGACATTATTACAATGGACGCAGTTTATGCATTTTTGCATGCCTTTATGATCTTTCATCACTGGCTCCTGCCTCTTGGATAATAATTCCTTCAAGTTGTTAGATCGCTGCATCGCAAAGGTTGGTTGTTGCGGGAATAACTGTTTTAAGTCTGGTTCTGTTTGGATGATCATCCAATGCTTCATTATGATGGATTTTATCAAATTTGATTGTGTGGAGTGTTTCAAGACACAAATGATGAGATTGGATTGCTTAGATTCTGTACGACGCAACAAGGCCTCCCTGTTGAGGGTTGATATTCTTTGGATGGCATTGGTGATGACTTTTTTTGGATAACCACGATGTTGAAATTTAGTGGCAAATCTTTCAATGGTAGCATTTGCTTCTTCAGGATCAGATGTAATACTTTTCAATCTAATAAATTGGGAGTAAGGCAGGTGGTATTTTAAGGAACTTTGGTGAAAGCTCTTATAGTGTAAGGAATTATTCCTGTCCGTTTCTTTAGTAAACACACTTGTTCGAATTTTAACAGAATCAATTTGTATCAATACATCCAAGAAAGCTATGCAATGTTTGTCGATTTGGTGAGTGAATTTAATGTGGTTATGAATTTGATTTAGCTCACTGATGTCATTCTCCAAACTCTTCACATCCCCTTTCCAAATTATCAAAATATCATCTATGTATCGTTTGAATAGAACTAGGTGTTGAGTCCAATTTTGATTCTGAAGAATGTGTTCATGTTCCAGTTTAGCCATAAAGATATTGGCATACCAAGGAGCTCCAGCAAAGCCCATTGATGTTCCATTGCTTTGAGCATAGAATTCTCCTTTCCATTCAAAGTAGCTATGAAACATTGCAAATTGAAGAAGCTCCAGTAACAGCACTTTTTCAGCTCCAATGTCCTCTTTCTTTAACAAAAGCCCATTCTATGGCTTCTAAGCCATCTAGATGTGGTATAGAAGTGTAAAGGGTAGTCACATCTATGGTGCATAAGTACCAGTTCTCAATGCCATCCATGTCAAGTTCACATAATAAATTCAACAGTGATGTGGTGTCTTTTATATATGTCTCCCATTGTTGAACTATGGGCTGTAGAAAACTATCTAAGTACCTTCCGATGGGTTCAGATAATGATCCGCATGCCGACACTATAGGACAAAAGGGTGGTTTTTCAATGTTCTTGTGAATTTTAGGGAGCATATATAGTTTGGGACCTCTTGAGTATGTGGTGTAAAGATAATTTTTAGTGTTGACGCTGATCCATCCCATCTCCAATTTTTTCGAAAGTCAATTTGGTTAATCTCAGCTTTGACAAGTCTCTCAATGGCATCTATTGATTTATGTGAGATCAGTGCGCAAAATGAACTCTTGGGCTTGAATTCTTTAAATTCAGACTCTTGTTGAACTTCAAGTGAAGGTTCAATGGTGCTGAAAAAATATTTGAGCCTTAAAGTTCTGACGAATTTAAAAAGAGCGATCTCGGTCTCAGCCGCATTGCTGCAATATGCTGGTACATATGAAGTGCCTTTATTCAAGACTGCGATTTGAGCACTGTATAATCCCACCTTAGAGATATTGACCACTAGGTTGCTTTCGTTTTGCTTCGTAGTGATCTCTTGTCTGACTCTGTGTCTGGTTCTTTTCCCCCTCCTTGTTTTTGTGCGGTTTTGTCTGGTTGATGGTTTGCCGCTGGACTGGTGGATACAAAAGTTGCCTTTGATGTATGCGGGCCTCCCAAGGTGGATTCCATTTGTGCAGATATTTTACAGTTTTTACTTAATGGTAACCGAAGTTGGCTGTTTTTGCCATTTGCGTTGGTTATATACCTCAGCCCACGTATAAACTTCATCAAGTTTATAGTCAATAGTGTCTCTGCAGAATTTTTTAATTTTACGATCATGAATTTCCTTTGCATATTTATCAAGTTTAGTGTTGAGTTCTTGAAGAAGATCATCCTAATTATCTGGAGTTTTACTGGATAATTCATCCTTGATGGTTTGAATTTCTTCTTCCAAAGACTTTAGTATGTTAGATAATTCCTCAATGATCAGAAGAATCCGATCTAAAGAACATTTATTCAAGATCTGGTACCATCTCTCAATAAAGGTCTTATTAGTTTTATACAGCATGGTTTTTCAAAGCAATCCGTAGGCCTCTAGGAATTCTCTTGGCCTTATGGTACTGAATGAGCGTAGTTGCGTGGAGTCTCTGATTGATTTCTTTTCGGCTAAGGTATTCCAGTTGTTTGAGCAGTTGTGTGGTTGTGGATATATGTGGACTGTAGAGTCTGGCCTCCTGCACCAGACCATAGATTTCAGTGGCTCCTTCAGTGGAAAATGCTAAAGTGTCCGCTTTGTTGGTGGTCAATGATGCTATTTCTTCAAACGACATTTTTGCTGGTGCACAATTGGAAGAACTATGGACAAAATATATAAATGAAAAACAATGTTGCCAATGTGCACTCTGGTACAACGTATTGGAAACTCAAGTTACACTATCGGGTCGATTCCGATCTCGTCCGGAAGCGCACCCAACAGTATTTGTCCGGAAAAAAACCAAGCCGAATGCGTGTTTCCCGACCGAGTCGAACAGTCGTCCGAATGAACAACTACGATGCGCATAACAGCCCAGATTCCGAGTGAGCCGTACTCACCAAATCCAGCTCCTGTTCCCCGTCCGAGCCGGATCCGTAAACGCCGAATCGAGTCGCACGGAAGCAAACACACAGCACCTTCCGGCCGGACGAGTACGATGCGCCTTCCGTACGCGCCGAACCCGTCGCTACGTCCGGCACGTCAGAGCATCCGGGAGAGCTGCACATAAGCTCCGATTCGCGCCACAAGACGATCCACGGCGACGAGACGGACAAGCCAGCGACGAGTACGAGTCCAAGCCACGAGAAACCCGAACGAGACGAACAAACCATGAATCCCATCGCGCAGGTCCTACCAATACTCTACATCTATTACCGGGACCGGTACGGACGCGTACGACGCAGACGGTAAGTCAAACACCCACTACACAAACAAACGACACGTACCCAACATATGTCACACACACATAGGGATGCAGAAATGAAGTACACCAGCAACAGCAGAACAATAGGGGCGGGATGGCTCTCACCAATGCCATACACACCCATAGGGGGCTGGATGCCTGTCACTACCACCACCCCTACTCAGGGGGGGGCTGGATGCCTACCACTACCACCACCCCTACTCAGGGGGGGCTGGATGCCTACCACTACCACCACCCCTACTCAGGGGGGGCTGGATGCCTACCACTACCACCACCCCTACTCATAGGGGGATGGATGCCTACCACCACCACCACCCCTACTCAGGGGGGGCTGGATGCTTGTCACTACCACCACTCCTACTCAGGGGGGGCTGGATGCCTGTCACTACTACCATCCCCACTCATAGGGGGATGGATGCCTACCACCAACACCACCCCTACTCAGGGGGTCCTGGATGCCTGTCACTACTACCATTCCCACTCATAGGGGGATGGATGCCTACCACTAACACCACCCCTACTCAGGGGGTCCTGGATGCCTGTCACTACTACCATCTCCACTCATAGGGGGATGGATGCCTACCACTAACACCACCCCTACTCAGGGGGTCCTGGATGCCTGTCACTACTACCATCCCCACTCATAGGGGGATGGATGCCTGCCACCAACACCACCCCTACTCAGGGGGGGTGGATGCCTGTCCCCAACACCACCCCTACTCAGGGGGTCCTGGATGCCTGTCACTACTACCATCCCCACTCATAGGGGGATGGATGCCTACCACCAACACCACCCCTACTCAGGGGGGGTGGATGCCTGTCCCCAACACCACCCCTACTCAGGGGGGCGTGGATGCCTGTCACTACTACCATCCCCACTCATAGGGGGATGGATGCCTACCACTACCACCACCCCTACTCAGGGGGTGCTAGATGCCTGTCACTACTACCATCCCCACTCATAGGGGGATCGATGCCTACCACCAACACCACCCCTACTCAGGGGGGTGGATTACTGTCTCCAACACCACCCCTACTCAGGGGGTCCTGGATGCCTACCACTACCACCACCCCTACTCAGGGGGGGCTGGATGCCTGTCACTACTACCATCCCCACTCATAGGGGGATGGATGCCTACCACCAACACCACCCCTACTCAGGGGGGCTGGATGCCTGTCACTACCACCACCCCTACTCAGGGGGGGCTGGATGCCTACCACTACCACCACCCCTACTCAGGGGGGCTGGATGCCTTTCACTACCACCACCCCTACTCAGGGGGGGCTGGATGCCTGTCACTACTACCATCCCCACTCATAGGAGGATGGATGCCTACCACCAACACCACCCCTACTCATAGGATGGGTAGTGCATGACACAACCAGCACACTGCAACATAAGGAATGTCAGAAAAACACATCCCCCCAACACCATGACAAGCGTGCGTAGTCTGTGTCAAATGCCTACAACACTGAACATGACATTGAACATACAATGTGACCCCCTATCACATGTGTCTCACAAAAATGTGTGTGGCCTCCACAATGCAAGCAGACCATGACCACTGTGGCAATGGGGTCTAACACCCCATCATCACAGTGACCAAAAGGTAAGTGTGGGGTCCATAGCTGAAGCACATTTTGAACATTGTGGCAATGGGGTCCAAACCCCCATCATCACAGTGACCAAAATGTAAGTGTGGGGTCCATAGCTGAAGCACATTTTGAACATAGTGGCAATGGGGTCCAAACCCCCATCATCACAGTGACCAAAATATAAGTGTGGGGTCCATAGCTGAAGCACATTTTGAACATTGGGGCAATGGGGTGCAAACCCCCATCATCACAGTGACCAAAATGTAAGTGTGGGGTCCATAGCTGAAGCACATTTTGAACATTGTGGCAATGGGGTCTAAACCCCCATCATCACAGTGACCAAAATGTAAGTGTGGGGTCCATAGCTGAAGCACATTTTGAACATTGTGGCAATGGGGTCCAAACCCCCATCATCACAGTGACCAAAATGTAAGTGTGGGGTCCATAGCTGAAGCACATTTTGAACATTGTGGCAATGGGGTGCAAACCCCCATCATCACAGTGACCAAAATGTAAGTGTGGGGTCCATAGCTGAAGCACATTTTGAACATTGTGGCAATGGGGTCCAAACCCCCATCATCACAGTGACCAAAATGTAAGTGTTGTCATGGAAAAAGCTGCAAATGCCAAACAGCATGGATGATTCCTGGTCACACAACAACAAACACATCAGTGGCATAGTAGTGCTTTTGTCCCATAGCAACATAGATTGGGTGAGGCAAACAGTGCAGTGCAAATAAGACATACCTTTGGCCATGTGCAGACAAACATCACCCATGGGGGCTGACATTGTCAACATTCATCAATAACACAATGACAGAAGTGACCATCATAATGCAGACCCACATATCTGCACCAATTGATACACAAATGTAGATACCCTGTGGAGACTGTAGATGTGAGGTGAACAAATACCATACCATGGCAGCAATGGGACATACAAACCATGAATATTGTGCTGACTGATGACCTAGGAGTCCCAGGGACAGCAGGGGAAACCCACCAAACAACATACAGCCAATGGCACACTAAAGAGATGCCAATGCAGTGGTGCAGATGCACAAACACAAACAGGCAGCCTCACACTGCATATCAAACACAACAGGTGTTGGGGGGGGTGTGCCAGTGTCCCCAGGCAACCACACAACACATGAGGAGGCCTGAATCCCAATTACACAGATGTGTATATAGTGCCACACAAAAGTAACTCATGGATCGGATTCCCCTATGTGGCCAATCAGGCATTGTTAGATGACAGGGAGCCCAAATTACACATGTCACACAAGCTTGTAGGAACAGCAACTAACACAGCAAGAGACAGACCCACCACAGCACTACCCCCAGGGACACCACATTGTGGTGACACTGGCCTGCATGATAATCCCACTGTGATGACAAAGCTAGATGCCGTTCACACTGTGAACCACAGTCATGTGTCCTGAGCAACAAACTACCATCACACCTACACAAGCACAAATCAACCAGCACGGCCAGTCAGCCAAGGCCAATATGGAGGTAGGGGTCTAGCCGTGCAACAACTCTCATTTGCACACACTCAACACCACACACCTTGATCTCCACCAATGTGCAGCAGTGAAGCTCACATGGACTGGTGACATTGCACATGCACCCATGACAATCCCAGGGGTGGTGGTGGGAACTAAGGTGCAGAAACCCATCACACATGGCCAGTCAACAAGACTCGTGGATGTCTGACACACTGCACAGTACGCTGTACAAGGGCATGACGTCAAATCCACAACAACCAATGGGATCCCGGCCACAGTCACACACCAATGAAGAAGCCAAGGTCACCCACAAAGAACACACATAGACAACTTCCAACATTGCAGCTCTGACACTGAGGAGTGGCAGCAGTCTCACACACACAATGTGTCACAATCACTGAAAGCTACCACAAACTGTAAATTACATGACTTGTGTAACCAAAAAGTGCCAAGGGGAATCCTGACTGTGTCTCATCTGCGTTTGCCCATAAACTCAGCCCTGACAGCAAACACACCTATGGATGACACCCTGATGACCAGTAATGTGCCATGCACCCACATCCCAGAGAACCCAGGGCGAAGATTTTGGGGGAACATAGGTCAACTCAGCAAGCATCACAAACAGGAACATCACTAGGGATCCCAGCCTGAGTAGTGAAATGGAAGTGAACACACACAGACATGCTCACACAACACACACCTTGGGCTCAGGCAATGTCACGGAATTACACACTGCCATGAGGGGACTCCACTCCTATGTAAGGAAAGCTGTGCCATACGTTGTCTCTGCAGTGCTCTATCATGTCAGCAGAACACTTGGTCAC
Source organism: Calotriton arnoldi (assembly GCA_963921515.1). Classification (NCBI taxonomy): domain Eukaryota; kingdom Metazoa; phylum Chordata; class Amphibia; order Caudata; family Salamandridae; genus Calotriton; species Calotriton arnoldi. The sequence goes on from CAWUFW010000945.1 coordinate 1,180,582, forward strand.
TCAGTCAACAATTTGCACAAAAAGAAGGCTCTCGTCACATCAGCCTGGTCATGGGAGTGTCACCGAAATCATCTGCACAGATCCAACACACATGTATAGCAAGTTGCACTAATAACACAGATGAGTCCTTCCCCATTGATGCCCAAACTTGCATGTCCAGTGGAGATGGTCACACGGTCAGGGAAATAGACAAATTGAACAATGGCAAGCACAACAGATGTGCAGGGGTGTAAGCCACAGATGTGATATTGCAAATAAAAGTAGGAAATCCCATTGGCAAATATTGAAAACATGACACCCTCACATTGCTGCAAAGGATGACATGGATACACACCAGGATAGGACACATTCCCCCTGGACCACATGGGGTCCTGTACAGTAACACTTCATTTTCCTGATATCAAAAATCACCATCACTGCATCAAGGGCATGGTTAGCATCCTCAACATCATGTACAACTGAAGCAAAACCACTAGAGAACTGAAAGGAGCTTTATTCAGCATATGTGTTAGAAAAAATGAAAGTCCAGAAAAATAACAAAGGCCAATGGCCAGTCCATTATCAAAGTCCAAACAGGGTGACAGTGGCAGATGTCACCCTTTGCATGCCTGCACTGCTACACACCAGGGACATTCCCCTCGGAGGGGCATACGGGGGGCAGGCCAGGCACCGCAGGGACAGGATCAGGGCTCACCAGAAGGATGCAGGGGAGGGGTGGCTGGTGCTGGAGAGTCACTGACAACTGCAGTGGAGGTGTCTGACATGGTGTGTGTTGGCACAACTGGGGGGCATGAGTCAGATGGTGTGGGTGCCGGCACAACTCCAGTGGGCTGGCCAGATGGAGTGGACAGGTTCCCCACTGCAGTGCCCAAGTCAGACGGGGTGGTAGTGGACTCCACTGCAGTGCCCATCTCCAGGGAGTAGAATGGGGTTCAGGTAAGGTGGGCAGGACAGAGGGGGAGGACACGGTCTCCACACCAGTGGCACAAACATGTGCAGCGGGGGGGTGGGGCTGGAAGAGCAAGTGGTAGGTGGAGAAGGCCACATCATTTTGGGGATGGTGTATCTGTGGGTGGGGGAACCTGTGGAGTGGGGGCCTGAGGGATGGAGGAAGGAGACTTGGTGGTTGAGCTGCAGGGCGGCGGCAGGGTCTTGCTCTGCCAGGCCCGGGGGGACTTGCGGGTGGGGGCCTCAGTCTGTCTGCGCCTGGGGGAGGGTGTCCGGGGGTGAGGGGCACTCCCCTCTGTGTGGGTGGACTTCCTCTTCCCCCTGTATGCTGGATCAGCGGGATTGGAGGGGAAGAGGCCGAGGTCACAGAGGAAGAGCTACTTTGTAGGTGGGGTTGCAGGTGAGGCAAGGGAAGGGGTCTTGGAGGGAGAGGATATTGAGGACTGCGGAGTGACTGTGGATGCCTGTGTGTGTGTCTGTTCCCCATCCCCTGTGGGTGTGGTATCAGTCCCCTGAGGATGCTTGTGTGCACGTTTTGCTCTTGTTTTGTGTGTTTCGGTGCTGCTCGTGTCTGTGTGTTTGGGTGATTGTGCAGGTGTGCATGTGCTTGGGACAGGTAGGGTGCCAGGAAGTGTGGATGGGGCAGAGGTAGGAGGGGTGATGGAATGTTGGAGGAGGGACACTGCTGCCGTCAGTGAGGAGTCCATGGACCTATTGCTCCTCTGTAGGGCAGACATGCCCGTCGAGATGCCCTCCATGAACGACACCAGCTGTGTCAACAGAGTGGTGTGTGCATGGAGGACACTCAGCATTGGTGTCTGCCCTACATGGAGCTGGCAAAGGAGGTACACAGACTCCTCACTCAGGGCAGCAGGGGACACAAGGGCAGGGGCTGCGGTGCCTGACATGAAGGAGACACGCTCCCGAACACGGGAGCCTCCACGGACCTCTGGAATGGGAGCCAATGGGAGGGCGGTGGTGGTGGTGGTGGAGGCGGGGCCAGACATACTAGCTGGGGTGTGGTGGCTGCTGACAGCCGCCTCCACAAGGGAGTCATCCTCCGAGCTGCTGTGGTCCTCAGCTGAGGTGGATGGTGCTGAGGACTCCTCGGTGTGGCTCCCCTCGCCCTCCGTGCCACTGGGTCCCTCCGACCACTCCTCGGCTCCTGACCCAGTCTGGCTCTGCTGCTCCTCCTGGTCCGTGGAGCTGTCCCCTCCTGTGGCCGTGGATGTATCTGCAAACAATTAGGGAAACAGACAAACATCAGTCACCTGCACTGACCGCACACACCACAGTAAGTACAGCACATTACAGATCAAGCCCTGGCATCCTTAGTTGAACAGTGCCAAAAGTGCTCACACAGATTAGGAGAAGCCAATTGTCAGTCTGATAGTCAACCATGGCACTCACACCCCTCCTGCCCTTGCACCCATATGTCTGGTGCCTGTTGGATGGTAAGACCCCAGGGTGGACACATGCACCACGTACACAGTTGTTGGACATTGCATAGAACACGGTGAAGTATGTGAACATGCACACATCATATCTCTTGCCACTGAGTCAGTACAGGTGTCCGGATAAAGGGATGGCCAGAGTCTAATTAGAGATGCATGTGATGCATACCAGCACCAGACACCATGATGCACCCATGTCCGGATAGTCAATGCCACAATGGGGTGCATGTTGCACATGTCACTCCCATGCAGGATCACTCTTAGGAAGTTTAATGCCATGGCACAGGCATGCCTGCAAAGTCATACATCACTGTCTCCAGTCACATGGCCATGGCAGCCAGCCAACAACAGTCTGCACTGTGTCACAATCCTAGGTAATGGGGAATGCAAGTTCTGTAGCTGACAAGTGCACATGTCCATCCCCCACAAACCACATCATCTGAACTCTTATTTGTCCACGTCATGCCAATTGGACATATGGGAGGCATGAAACACAACTCTATGAACCTGAGCACCTCACAGTCTGCTGTGAATGAAAAACAGCTGACTGGAATTCACAGTCGCATACACCTGTGTGCACAGTCAAGTGGTCAAACACCTATAAGTCACACAAGTATCATCTCTCATGGTCACATCTCAGATGGCATTCTGAGCCCTAAACGATAAACATCCCAGTAGTCCTGACAACGAAGCCACAGCACAACGACACAGAGGCAGACACCTGAGGGAACATTTCACTGATCACAACATGTCAGCTGATACATGGGAGTGGGAGTACAGAGTGTATTGTATGCCCTGGAGTAGGCATGACTGTCCTGCTCCACCTGAAAGAGGGATGAGCCCTGGACAGTAGGGAGGTGGGTAAGCATGTGTGACACACTTCATATACATACTCCTGAGGCCCAAACATTGTCCCCACCCGCAGCATGGGGGTGTGCCAAATACCCCAGGGACATGTGGTGATTCAGATCAGCAAGTGGACCACATATCAAAGTTACACCCAGATTACATGTCAGAACTTAGGCATTGTGTAGGCAATTGACCCACCCATGAATCCCACCACAAAGTCACGGGAACAAATGCTGTCCCCCACCTTGAGCGAAGCAAAATGCTAGGACACAGTACCCAAGTGACACAATTTCCTGACTGTAAGGGCCACACCTGCGTATCAGATGAGGAGTGGGCATGTCACAATTGAGGGACATGGGTCCTGGACCACAAGACTGATGTACTGTGGAAGTTTAACCAGGCCAGAGGAGGGCACATAGCATGTCAGACAAAGTTCACAGTGCAGTCATGGACTCACCCCTCCTTGCTGCTGTCTGTCCTTCAGCTGCCCATCCAGGTCAGGGAAGACCACCGCCAGGATCCGGTGCATGTGGGGGTCAGGGTCCGGTGTCCGCCCCTCCTGCGAGGAGGCGACAGCTTCAGCTGGACCCTTGCGATCCTCCGGGTCCAGCCCCGAAGGTCCTGCCACCTCTTCTGGCAGTTGCGGATCCGGCGCTTGTAGACCCCCACGGATCTTACTGCCCTGGCGATGGTCAGCCAAATTTCCTGCTTCTGGTGGGCATCAACCTGTGAGGATGACAAAGTGAAAATGCCATTACTACACATGCAACATATACGTGCATTGCACAGTTGGATATACATGTCTCAATCACAGGGGCATATGCTGTACACAGGCAGTGCAACTATGGCTATGGACAGTTTGCCAGCAGTCACTACATGGTATCATTGTCTGGGAAGTAAAAGCTTTTTGGAATGCACTGTTACTGCACTGTACCTGTTCAGTGCATGTGACTACACACTTTGGGGGGTGAGAACTACTCAGTGAGCATGCTAGCCAGTGGTGTGCACACTGTAAGTCTTGCTAGTCAGACAACATGCACAATTAGTAAGGCAGTGGACAGCACACTCACATGCTCCCCTGGTTTCCCATACAGCTTGCTGTACTGTGGAAGGAGGCTGTCCAGCAGGGCCTGGTTCTCCTCAAGGCTGAAGGCTGGGGCTCTCTCCACAGTACGTGCCATTGCAGTAGCCAGAGGATGCAGAGACAGCAGCAGTGTTGGTGGCAGATGTCGTCCTGGAGCATGTAGTGCAGGCAAGTGAGCTCTCAGGGGAACAGCCAGCATTATATGTGTGCTGCAGAGGCAGATACTGTCCCATGTGTCCAAAGTGATAGGTCCAAGTCGTTTGCATCTTCTGAATCTGGCCAATCCATGGAATTGCACCACTTATACACGCCCACAGCATCCTTCAAAAGTTAAACTTTATGACACCCATGAATTTGCAACATTGTTGTGGCTGGCCAACTGAATTCACTGCATCAGACTTGTTGAAGCTTCGAAAACGCGTCCGTTGCCATTCCAGGCCCTAGTCAATGCATGCGCAACGATCTGACCATTGCTGTTCAACGCGTATTCCGGGATACAACGCGTACCCGCACACAACAGATTCAATGGCCAGTGCGATCACACCGATCGGTCCATTGCCGTACAACGCGTACCGCACAAAACAGATTCAATGGCCAGTGCGTGCACACCGGTCGGTCCATTGCTGTACAACGCATACCCGCACACAACAGATTCAATGGCCAGTGCATGCACACCGATCGGTCCATTGCCGTACAACGCGTATTCCGGGATACAACACATACCCGCACACAACAGATTCAATGGCCAGTGCGTGCACACCGATCGGTCCATTGCCGTACAACGCGTACCCGCACACAACAGATTCAATGGCCAGTGCGTGCACACCGATCGGTCCATTGCCGTACAACGCGTATTCCGGGATACAACGCGTACCCGCACACAACAGATTCAATGGCCAGTGCATGCACACCGATCGGTCCATTGCCGTACAACGCGTACCCGCACACAACAGATTCAATGGCCAGTGTGATCTCACCGATCGGTCCATTGCCGTACAACGCGTACCCGCACACAACAGATTCAATGGCCAGTGCGTGCACACCGATCGGTCCATTGCCGTACAACGCGTACCCGCACACAACAGATTCAATGGCCAGTGCGTGCACACCGTTCGGTCCATTGCCATACAACGCGTATTCCGGGATACAACGCATACCTGCACACAACAGATTCAATGGCCAGTGCGTGCACACCGATCGGTCCATTGCTGTACAACGCATACCCGCACACAACAGATTCAATGGCCAGTGCGTGCACACCGATCGGTCCATTGCTGTACCCATTGCTGTACAACGCGTACCTGCACACAACAGATTCAATAACCAGTGCATGCACACCGATCGGTCTATTGCCGTACAACGCGTATTCCGGGATACAACGCGTACCCGCACACATCAGATTCAATGGCCAGTGCGTGCACACCGATCGGTCCGTTGCCGTACAACGCGTACCCGCACACAACAGATTCAATGGCCAGTGCGATCACACCGATCGGTCCATTGCCATACAACGCGTACCCGCACACAACAGATTCAATGGCCAGTGCGTGCACACCGATCGGTCCATTGCCGCATAACGCGTACCCGCACACAACAGATTCAATGGCCAGTGCGTGCACACCGATCGGTCCATTGCCGTACAACGCGTATTCCGGGATACAACGCGTACCCGCACACAACAGATTCAATGGCCAGTGCGTGCACACCGATCGGTCCATTGCTGTACAACGCGTACCTGCACACAACAGATTCAATGGCCAGTGCGTGCACACTGATCGGTCCATTGCTGTATAACGCGTACCCCCACACAACAGATTCAATGGCCAGTGTGTGCACACCGTTCGGTCCATTGCTGTACGACGCGTCCCTGTACAGGTCACTCACATATGTCACCATGCTTGTCACTTGTGAACGTATGCCAGTGACATATACTTGCCAGGGACTCAGGGGCACACCTACAACACCACAGCCTGTCCACACTGTATCCTAAGGCATGTAAGGCTGCATTACCTTATCTGTGTATGAGGGTCAACATGTGGTTTTTGTGGTGGCACTTGGTGGCAGCCACTCCCAGGCTGTGCACGTGTTCATGGGGACAGGATCCTTTGTGTGTTGCGCACATGACCACTGTGATGTGCAACTGTTCATTTCTGAGCATGTGGCATGGTCACATTTCCAGGTTGTGTATGTGTATGTCATGTCACATACCCCCAGAGTCCCATGTGGGAAGGTATGTACGTCACAGGGTGACCCATTGCCACAATAGTGATGGCCCTCCACAGTCTGTGTGCATGTTGTGTTTCCGATGTCTCTGATTCCATGTGCACAATGGGAGACAGTCTCCACATCCACGTTGTTTGTGCATGGACTTTGATGTTGTGCGTGTGTGTGTCACAGACGTCTATGTCTGTCCTGCGGAGGCAACAGGGGCCACTACCTGTGGGAGTCATGTTTGTTTTGCTGACGTGTACGTGATACGCCATGTCATGCCAGTGTCCATGTGGCAAGACAGGGTCCCTGGGAATCTACCTGTCAATGAGCTGTGATGCCTGTGGCGCATCTGTCCAGACATGTCACTGTGGTGTGTGTTTGGAACGTGACAGCAGTAAATGGGTACTGTGACACAGCCTAATGGTTTCCCACAGCACAACCTGGAACCTGTTGTCAACACATGTTGAACTGAGATGTTAGATGATGGCCATGTAGGTGCCACATATGTCCATACAGAACGGCACACACATCAAGTACTTGTGTCTCGTAATGATGTATCATGTGATATTGAGTATGGTCAATGCCACATATGTGGGGTGACTGACAATCTTTCTTTCTTCACCTATGCACTGCAGGGCACCAGCTGTCCATAGACCATTCCCTGACCTTGCAACAATGGTGGAACGTGACAGCATCCGACGGTACCGCTTCACCAGGCAGCTGATTGATGATTTGGCCTTGCACTTGGCCCCACATTTGCAACCTGGCCGGCCGTACCCTACAGCGCTGACCCCCAAGGTGAAGGTGATGGCAGCCCTACACTTCTTTGCCACCGGTACCTTTCAACACACTGTGGCGCCTGCTGGTGGGATGTCACAGACTATGTTCAGCCGTGTGCTACGCGATGTTTTGGAGGCAATGTTGAGATGCCTGAACCAGTACATCTATTTCCCTAAACGTCAACAACTTACTGACATCAAGAGTGACTTCTATGCCCTGGGTAGGATGCCACATGTCATTGGCTCCATTGATGGGACACATGTGGCTTTGGTACCACCACAGGCACATGAGCAGGCATACAGGAACAGGAAACATTATCATTCTATCAATGCTCTGGTGGTATGTCTTGCAGATATGTGCATCTCACATGTGTGTGCCCGTTTCCCTGGTTTGGCACACGATGCCTATGTGATGAGGAGTAGTCGCATCCCGAGGATGATGTTACAGATGCAGAACCAGCGTGCCTGGCTTGTCGGTGTGTACTGACTTTGTACTGCTATGTTGTATTCTGCCCTCTTTTCCAACTCAGCTAATGTGCAATTGTCTGTCTGTAGGTGACTCCGGATACCCCAACATGCCGTGGTTGCTGACACCCCTCAGGAACCCTGTGACACCAGCCCAGATGCGCTACAATGAGGCACATGGTCGGACCAGGAGAGTTATCGAGCGGACATTTGGTCTCCTGAAGAGCCGCTTCCGCTGCCTGGACAAGACAGGAGGGGCCCTCCCATATGCCCCAGCAAAGGTGTGCAAGATTGTCATCGTCTGCTGCATGCTACACAACCTGGCAGTGCGGAAGGAGTTGCCTCTCATCCTGGATGACGATGACCAACATCCGCCACCTGTGGAGGATCCTGGCCTGGGCCACGATGCCAGTGATGATGATGGTGATGTCCGCACACAGCTCATCACCAACTTCTTCAGCTGAATGTGAGTATCCAGAGAGTTGTCATGCCAATGATCTGAGTTAGCGTGATATGTGTTGGTGGTGCTCTGGTGCTGTTTGAGTGTGGCCATGTGCTACTTGAATGGAAGCGTGCAGCGATGTGTCCTTACAGGTAGTCTGTTCTCCCCAACAGTGTTGACATGCTAACTTGGTTTTCTGTGAGTATCTTGTGACATGTATTGGCCATGAGTATTGCAGTTCTGTCCTGTTCTTCGGACCTTTTGACTGTGTGTCATGTCTGTCCTTCACAGGGTACTTTCAGAGTTGTTTGGTGAACTGTGATCCCGCGACACCATGATTCAACTTCCAGGGTGGAAGCAGTTGTTTCCCTACAGGTGATGTGCCACACACCCCTGGACTTTCTTTCTTCTACACTTGTTGACTGTGTGTCCCCTGCACGTAGGATTACCTTGCATCTGTAGTGGAAACAAAATGTTGCAAATGTGTAATAAACGTGTGCTTCACTTTGGGATGTGCGTTGTCTGTGGTCACACATCTGACTGACATGTGCTTACAGCACCTGTGGGCTAGTTAACACAGACTGTGAATAGGTGTGGTGTCTGTGCATTGCACTGTATTTCCTGGCAACATCAGTGTAGGCGATGAGTCTGATGGCCCTGGTGTGTATGTGTTGTGTAGCCCTAGTGGTGTGTCTCCCTCATATGTGTCACGTCTCCATGACTCACATGACGGTGTTGAACTTGCTGTAGCAGTTAGCATGCACAGTGTCATTTAGCAGATCACCATCTCCATGACAGAAACCACGTTGGAATCACAACAGAGGCAAGTATGGTGTATTGGTGAGTTTATTTCCATACATGTGTGAGGATAGTGCACAGGATGGTGGGTGCTGTACATTGGGATTGTAATCCAAAGTTCCCAGATGAGTTGGAAGTCTTGGTAGCAGAAATGTCCTGAGTAAAGTCCACGGTCATCTGATACATTGGGCCAACTTAAGCTCCCCATGTCATGTGGGAGAGTTGGGTTGCATTCGACAGGGTGAACAGTTTGCACACAAAGGAGATTTTCCAGAACAGGTGTTGGGTTCCTGGGGGATGTACATGGCCATCAACCTCTCAGTTTTCCTTCCTCGGACGACCCCTCTTCTTTGGGGGGACCCTCACGTGCAGGCTGCTGCGGTGCAGAGGACTCTCCGCCAGAGTCATCCTCTCACCCTGTGGCAGTTGCAGTTGTTGCAGCACCAGATGTTGTGGGCACACAGGGAGGTGTGGCCATGTTGGTGCTAATCTGGCGGAGGCATGTCAATATGTCCCTATGCACCGCTGTCAGTTCTTGCAATGTGTCCCACTTGGACTCCATGCCAGACATGTGTGTCTCCACACGGGACATGTGTGTCTCCACACAGGACATGTGTGAGTCCAAGCAGGCATGATGGGCAGCCTGCTGCTGTTGAATGTCCTTGAGGATCCCCACTACCTGGCTGACCTCTCCGGTGCTATTCTGGTACGCATCAGCAATGCGTGCCAGTTGTGGGTCATCATGCAGTCCAGACCCCTCTGCAAACAGCGACCTATGTCTCCCACCCCTCCCACCACCCCTGGCGACACGTGCCGGACCTGCGTTGGCACGCACAGGTGACTGTAGGCCCACTTGGGGGTTGTTACTGAGGTCGTTGTCCGTTGCTCCACGTTGGGCCGGGGTCCCTGTGCTGTTGTCATCGGCGGTCCTTGGTCTGTCCGTGTTGGCAGGGGTGGTCTGTGTGTTGGCAGTTGTTGGAGGGGTGGGTGCAGGGGTGCAGATGTTGGTCCTGCTGGTGCTGCATGATGACTCACACCGGAGGTGCCAGGTAGGTCTTCGCCATCCGAGGAGGGCAGAGGCTGTTCCACACCAGTGAGCTCAGTGTCCCCCAGAGCCTGGGACAGGGACTCCTCATCGTCTGCTGCTGTGTCCCCATCATCACCTGTTTTTGGAAGAGACACACAATGTATGTTATGTTTCTACAGGCATCAATGGTTCACACACCTGACAGTTGTGACTGTACCTCTGGATGCGGCCCTGTACATTGCATTGTCCTCAGTTGTCACAGTCAGAGGTTGATATTGGGGTAGCACATTGTCCTGCCAACCTGAAGCATTTCAATGTGAATGTTGAGGTGTGAACATGGCCAGAATTGGTGGTATTTGTTGGACATACGGCCCTCCTTCTCTCCCCAGCCCAGTTATCCCACCATGAAGCATGCCACCCTTGCAGTGTGTGCAGGTTGACTCTCAGGATGTCAGTCAGTGGTGTCCTGTTGTTTGTTGGTGCCCAGTTCCCAGCAGGGCATTGTGCTCCCCACAACAGAGCACCATTGTCAGACATCTTTGATGTGGCTTTCCACTCCCTGTGAGGTGTGCATGCTTCAGTGTGAGCTTGCTGGGCTATGTGGGTGGGGGATGTTGAGCTGTGACTACCACTCCCATCATGCTATTGCCTACACCCCCCTTCCCAGCATGCCCATACTTCCTTCCTTTTGACTCTGCTTCCCTGTGGGGTAGTGTGCCTGTGCTGACAGGATGGCTGACAGTGTTGTCCTGGCGTTTGTTTGTCTACAAGTCCCAAGAGTGTCCCTGTGCTTCACACAGCATAACCCAGGGTGGTGGTTCTTTGTGGGATATTTAATTGGAGTGTGAGGCATTGCATTCTCCCAGGTGAGTTGTGTGGAGTTTGTCTTAAGGGGGTGTGTAAGGAAAGCTGCTTATAACTATGGTCAGAGCTGTCAGTCCTCCTTCCCACCCAGCCAGATATCCCACCATGGAACGTGCTTCCATTGCAGGGAGTGCAAGTTGTCTTTCAGGATGTCAGTCAGTGGTGTCCTGCTGTTGGTTGGTGCACAGTTCCCAGCAGGGCCTTGTGCTCCCCACGGCAGTACCCAGTGTCAGCCATTTTGTCAGTTGTTTTCCACTCCCTGTGATGTGTGCATGGTTCAGAGTGGTGTTGATGGGCCAATTGTGAGGGTGAGCAATATCTGTGACTACAACTCCCATCATGCAATTGGCTACACTGACTTCACCAGCATACACATAATTCCTTCCTTTCAGTGAGCTTCCCTGTGAGGTGGTGTTCTAGTGGTGGCAAAATGTCTAACTGTGTTTGTTGGTTATATTTGTGCCACTGCCTTGCTGTATTTGTAGTTAGGTTTGTACATATCATGACACAGTTACATATCACTATGAGATGGCATGTATTGTGTTTATCTGACTGACAGACAAATCTTGGGGTGATTATCTTTTGGTTGCTGTGGATTTGCTAAGGGTGCATGGTTTGACTAGCCCCTTGACAGTGATGTGTGTGTATTGTCACACAATATTGGGTATATTAGTTGTGTACTCACCAGGCTCTGGGATGTTTGATAGTCCATATACGCTCACTGGTGGTAGGATGGCCCGCACCTTCTCCTCCCAGGGCCTGAGGTATAGTGGTTTGGCAGGAGGGCCACTGCCGGTGCGCTGACTCAAGATGTAATCCTTCTTTAGTAGGTCCCTGACCCTCCTGCGCACATCATACCACCTGTTCTGGATGTCTTCCTGTGTGCGCAAACATGGTGATTGTGCGTTGACCCTGTCGACGATCCTCTCCCACATCTTGGTTTTCTGCGACATGGGGGTCTGTTGGACCAATGTACTGAACAACTGGGGCTCTACCCTGAGGATCTCATCTACCATGACTTCCAATTCACTGTCTAGGAACTTTGGATTCTTCTTTGGGGGCATGGTGATGGGTGGTGGTTGTGATTGATGTGTGTGTGGGTGTGCAAGTGAGGGTGTGTGGGTGTAGGTTTTGCTGGGTGTATGTGAGGGTGCTATTTGTTGAGGTGCTAATGTTGTGTGGCTTGTGTGATGGATGAGCTGTGAGTGTGTCTGTGGTTGCTGTCTGATGGTGTTCTGTGCTGGCAGGTCAGTTGAATTTGCAAAGGATCATGGTAGGGATTTGTGGCCTTTATATGGGTGGAGTTGGTGGTGTGTCCTTGTTCCATGTTTTTTTCCCCTGTATTTATTGACTTTGTAATTGCTTGTTTGGCCCTTTTTTTTGTATTTTTCCCTTTGTTTTTTTTGTGCATGTAGGAGACGTTCTTCTGACCGAGTGGGACGCTGCAGTTGTCTCGTGCGAGCTTCTCCGAGTCGTTCACGCTGTGTTTCTGCTAGGTTCATGTGCGGCGTACGCGTCAGTCTCCGAGTGTTGGCTTTCTTCTGCTGGCTTTTGTATGCGTGTCGGTCGTACGGCTTGAGCTCCGTGCAACTCTGTCTGGTTTTCCACGCATTGCATCGTACTGCGCGGGTCAGAGTTCGCGGGTACGTTTCGTTCGGGTTCATTCCTGGTGCGTGTTGGTCGGTTCGATTCGCGTGGTTTTCCGGCCGGATGGCTTGTTTCCGTGCGGTTCGGTCGTTCGGCTTGTGTTCCATACGAGTCGGTCGTGATTCACATTCATTTCATCGTACTACCCAGGTCGGGCGACGCCGGTACGTGTCGGTCGGATTGAAGTCCCGTACCGAGTCGGTTGGTTCGTTTTCCGGCCCGAATCGGAATCGGCCCCTAAATGTTTTCAATCAAGTGTGCATCCTGTGCCGATGCGCTATGTCCAATGGCGTCTACTAAACTTATGAAACCAAGTGTGCAGGAGGAACCCCCCTTCCTGCTGGCAGGAGCACAATTCCAATAACAAAGGCTGTTATCAACTGGTTCAAGATAAGTTGTCATAAATTAATACACTTTGAATCAAGTTCATAGTTTCTCATTAGAGTATTTAATGTTCATTCCATTCATTAGGACCGTGCAGTTCAATCCATGGTATTTATTAACAACCAGTCAAATTCAATCCATGGCATATTCAATAACCAAATGCATTTCGGGTCGGAACATGACCCTTCATCAGGGGTCGCTGAGCAAGGCTCTGAAACTAAAATGAAATGAAAACAGGAGACTGTTCATCATACAGTCCACAACTGTGCTCATCGTAAACGCAATCATTTTTAATCATTACGAAAAATTTGTTTGCAGAAAGACAAAATTAAAAAAAAGTTAATGGTAAATTCGAAAGCGGGAATGGTGAAGTGCTGATGATACGACGTGATCGATGATATAAACGACGGCTGCCTTGTCAACCGTGTAAGTGCGATGAAACGTTTCTAAATGCGGCTCGTGAAAAATTCATCAGCAGTATTAAATTGCGCAACAGTGCTTAACGCGAGGTGCTTCTACAAACGTGACCGCGTAGTGATCACAATCATCCAACTACCCGTCATTATCAAAATCAAAATAACCAAAAGCTAAACGCACTCACCCGGGTGGTGCACACTCAACAGCGACAGTGTGGTTGTGAAATTACAAGAACTTCAATTGGTTAAACATGAAGGAATCTTACCGAAATGCCGCCACTCGTCTAACCGTGATACAAAGGCAGTGGATACGTAACGTAGCTCGAGGTGAACATTATAACGCCGCCGCGAATCTCCACGTTTTAAAGGGGCAGTCCTCAATAATACAAAGAACATGATAAAATAAAGCTGTTGTTGAAGGACCAGTTGCAATCAAATTGCTTGGCAAAAACAACTGTAACCAATAATGCGTCTTTACAATGAAATACAGTACGAACAAAACACAATTAACATAAAATAAGCAGAAATCATATTGTGAAACATATCAGAGATACTACGCAATGTTACATATCATTATAAGAAACAATTGTATTCAATTCTGTCGTTCCTCCCATAGGGTTGCATGGCATGTAATTTCTTTGTCCAGTAAAATTCAGCTCTCACCAATACTTTTTGGGGGTCCGTCCCTTGTTGGGGTTTCAGCGCCTCCAGTATTGTGAATCGAAGTTGTGCAATATTGTCTTGCTTCCAACCAATGGGTCGCTACGGTGGACTTCACATTGTGGTTTCTAATGTTACTCTAGTGCTCCCCCAGACGTACAGTAACTTTCCTTTCAGTCTTCCCCACGTAGATTTTCCCACATGGGCATTTCAATGCGTATATGACATTAGCGGTGTCACATGTGCTGGAATGATGAAGTTGAATCGTAGTACCTTTAGTTGGGTGTACAAACCGATCACCAACTATAACATTATTACAATGGATGCAGTTCATGCATTTTTGCATGCCTTTATGATCTTTCATCACTGGCTCCTGCATCTTGGATAATAAGTCCTTCAAGTTGTTAGATCGCTGCATCGCAAAGGTTGGTTGTTGCGAGAATAACTGTTTTAAGTCTGGTTCTGTTTGGATGATCATCCAATGCTTCATTATGATGGATTTTATCAAATTTGATTGTGTGGAGTGTTTCAAGACACAAATGATGGGATTGGAATGCTTAGATTCTGTTCGACGCAACAAGGCCTCCCTGTTGAGGGTTGATACTCTTTGGATGGCATTGGTGATGACTTTTTTTGGATAACCACGTTGTTGAAATTTAGTGGCAAATCTTTCAATGGTAGCATTTGCTTCTTCAGGATCAGATGTAATCCTTTTCAATCTAATAAATTGGGAGTAAGGAAGGTGTATCAAGCGGAGTGATTTTGTTAATTTCTCATTACTCTGTCGTTGATTTAGTGATAATTATGCGGTTACTCCTGTTTGCATAACTATGGGAGGGAATCCTACCGTGAGAGCACATTTACCACACGAGTGACCACTCATGCTTGCTATTCATTTTCTACTGCATTTAGCGCTATTTCTTAGCGCATAAGTGCATCCTCACTTCCATTTCAGATGCGACTGTGCATTTTGTGCTAAGCAAATAGCGCTATATGCTGGGAGTAAGTTGGGTGAAAACCCTACCGCAAGGGCAAATTTAGAAGCATTGGCTTGCATCTGCTATTTCTGTTCTTTTGTATTTATTGCTGTTTCTTAGCACAAAATGCATTTGTGCACCCATTTTGGAGGCATTATTCAGCAAAAAAAATAGCACTAAACGCAGAATTACTCTTTTCGTGTAAATAAGCGTCATCTTGCAGAATTCTCTTTTAATTCCATGTGATTACACTACACTGAATTACATGAGTTATGCCTCCCCTTACAGTTACTAGAACCTGGGTGTTAGACCGGATACTCTTCAGGTAGTGCTTGCCTACATTTTTTTGCTTTTTCCACCTTGGTTTTGCTGATTCTTTTGTAGTGGCTTTCAATCAATCAATCAATCAGGGGAATTGTAAAGCGCGCTACTCACCCGTGTGGGTCTCGAGGCGCTGGGTGGGATAAAGCAGCTCCATTTGGTCGAAGAGCCAGATCTTGAGTGTCTTCCTGAAGATGTTCAGGGAGGGGGAGCATCTGATGTCGATCGGGAGCTCGTTCCAGGTCTTGGCCACGATGTAGGAGAGTGTTCTTCCACCTGTTGTGGCTCTGCGGATGCGCAGGGTTTCGGTGAGGGTGAGGTCGGCAGATCGGAGGTTTCTCTTGGGTATGTGGAAGGAGATTCTTTCGTTGAGGTATTGGGGTCCGGTGTTTTGGAGGCATTTGTAGGCGTGGGTGAGTAACTTGATAGTAACTCTCTTCTCAACGGGGAGCCAGTGGAGGTTACGCAGGTGTTGGGTGATGTGTCCGTGTCAAGGGATGCCGAGGAGGAGACTGGCTGTGGTGTTCTGTATGGTCTGGAGTTTGTGGAGCAGAGACTTGTTGATCCCGGCGTAGAGGGCATTTTCATAGTCCAGTCTGCTGGTTATGAGTGCGTGGGTGACGGTCTTCCTTGATTCGGGGGGGATCAATTTGAAGGTCTTTTGGAGGTTGCGGAGGGTGTTGAAGCAGCTGGAGTGTCATGTCCCTTAGGTTAGTTTCATCATGTATATACCGATTACATACATTGCGTCCCATGCACACGACGTGACGGTCTTACACAGGTGACCTTTTACCCAGTAGCTGACTTCTGTCTCTCCGACATCAGGCTCTTGGTACCATATCTTAATCCCTGTATCTGACATTCACAAAACATGTCCCCAGGCACGGTAGATTTATTCTGTACAAGGGTCACCACTTTTTTCATTCATGGCCAACAGCCAGCTGCATATGCTCATGTTTGTTTAGAAAAGGACAAGTGTTTTCAAAACATATCGGTTCTAGAAAGACCCGAAGTGACCACTTTTGTATAAAAGACTCTCACTCCCCTTACCGAGGCAGAGGAAGGAAGTTTTCAAAACATATCGGTTCTAGAAAGACCCGAAGTGACCACTTTTGTATAAAAGACTCTCACTCCCCTTACCGAGGCAGAGGAAGAATTCCTTCCAGGCTGGACCTAAACTCTGCAAGCTGATCCTTCGACAAGGCGAGACCTGACATCCCTTGCTGTAGTAGTGAGCCTCAGCAAGGCCTACCAGTGCTTAGGGGTTCACCCTTCTCTGCACAGAGTCCTCAGACACTTAGGAAGAAGTTGGCATAGAAACTGGAATAAGAAAGATAGAGTTTATTAAACCTCATGAGGTGGAGCTAAATTTACACACATCACCCTTCAGTAATGCATGAAGTAGCACACTGAATGGAAGGACCATGGTCCTTTTATACCCACACAGGGGCTCAAATGAAGGCGGTACAAACACAAATGCTGGTTTTAGGTACATATAAGGTCATACAGAAAATGCACAGTCGACAAGTGGGTGGAGCTAACAGTTTCTACTTCTAGTAGACACATCCTGACATTTATAAACTCGGAACAGCTGCAAGCTCAACTGAGCATGTGCAAAGCAAGAGGAACTAAATATAACTTGTCTCTAGGCAGATTTCAAGAGCAGTTAACAGGAAGGTAGGACAGAGCACATGGTGAGCACATGGCAGCACATGGCAACCAAAATGGCTGCCAGAAATACAAAATGGATTCCACAAAGCGAACAATTTAGCCTCTAAATACAGGCTGTCTTTAGCCAATGCTTAACTTAAGTGCTGCCAAATTACAACAGACGACCCTTTCAGCATTGGCTGAAGACATTCGTTTATCTGGGGTAATCTAAATATTCATCCCGTACATCTATTAACATTATTTAGGCTACCTCTTCATTCAACATTTGTTGGGCCTTTGTTTCAGCAACGTTCCCTTTGGGAGGTATACAAGCAGAGATGCAAATGGAGCAAAGCATTGGACCACATTGGATACATACACAGCATGTAAAAAGTATC
The DNA here is from genome assembly GCA_963921515.1 of Calotriton arnoldi. Lineage (NCBI taxonomy): Eukaryota > Metazoa > Chordata > Amphibia > Caudata > Salamandridae > Calotriton > Calotriton arnoldi. The sequence continues at coordinate 1,197,956 of CAWUFW010000945.1, forward strand.
AACATTACATACAGGATAGTCAGTAGCTTCCAGCCCCAAGCAGAAACAAGAGTCCAAAACCATCTAGTCTAATTCTAAGTTTCAGGGCTCTGATGTATTTCAGTGACTATCTATTTCAATTTCAGAATAGCCAACAGCACATCCCTAATAAAAACATTTTCAATAGACTTTTCCAGTATTTCTTTTATGAGGGATAGAGTATCAATTAATATACTTAAGGAAAGAGTAAAGTAACATTTTTAAACTGCTCAGATGAACTTTTCTCGTGCAGAATAAACACTACTCCTAAAAAAAATATTAAAGCAATCAGACATATTATTACAAAAACAATCCTGGCTCCGGGGGATCAGGAGGACCACACAGGGCCATAGGAATTAGGACAAGGAGCCGCAAAGGGCTACTCCTCTTCAAAAATGGGACGACCAAAGGGGTACATTACTAACAAAAAAAAAGAGTCCTTGGGAAATTGTAGCCGCTGTACAAACCAGCCAGAGGGAGTCTTCTCCCTGTGTCCGTTTGAGCCTCACAGGCAGGCTCTTGTTGTTCCCACGGTGGAGCTGCACAACTCGCAACTCAAGAATCACGGCCCAGTTTGAGAAGAAAAAGTCTTTCTTTCAGAATAGGGCAATCACCCCCCCAGGGCAAATACCCTCAACAATCCTGTCCAGTGTCTCAGGCAGTGCATCAGTTTTCTTCACTTTAATCTAACAGGCACCAAGGGCACAGCACCTGTACCCTAAACTCAAGTCCTTCCCTAACTCCTGTATTGTTCCACTGGCGCACTGCTCTTTTGTTGAGGCCACTGATTGTAGCCAATATGCTCAAGCATCCCTTGATCAACAAACAAAGGTGTAGACTTGCATTCACTTTGGGACCAGGACTCAAGGCCTGAAGCAACCCTTGTTTCAAAGGGGGTCACCTCAAGCAAAAGCCTCCTTGCCGTCCTTGTCGGTCTGTGACTCTCTCAGCTGGGCGGCATCAAAAACTGGATCCACAGAAAGATTTCTTCATCCTGATTTGTGACCCCGTCTTTCGCCCAAGACAGAGGCAGGGGTACACACTTTACGTCCCAGTGCTTCCGGCCTTCACTGAGGTCCTAGTTGCCAGCAACGTCTGTGCTGGTTCCCTTTATCTTGACTGTAGGCTGGACTGGTGCTGACTCCCAGGCTGGATCTGATGTCCGGGCCCCTCTGGCAATGGTTGTAGAGCAGCAAATATCTATTGGTGGGCAGAACAAAAAGTCTTTAGACAAGGCACAGAAATAATCTATCAACAGAGAGGATAGTCTCAGAATACTTCCTTAGTCTTGGGGCCCCATTCATTAGCAAGGCACCCAAGAACCACTTCATCTTATCTGAGAATAAAAAAAAACACCCTAGACCTATTGGCAAGTATAAAAGGAACTGTTTGGTGAACTGACAAGAGTAATACGTAACCCAATCCCAAGCAGCCAAGGAAGTCTGTGTTCATTTACTAAATTCTGAGGAAAAAAGAAAAACAATACAGACATACTCCAAATCCTTACATTTGTGCATTCCTATATCATTCATCTGAAGAACCTCAAGAAAAAGGAACTTTTCCTACACTTCTACTTATGAACCTTGCATTACTTGTACAGGACTGCAGACACTGCTAAAATACTTTCTCTTAATAAAAACACCTACATGTTACACTTAGGGTCATGCTATGCTTTCATGTTATAGGCGCAGCAGGAAAATCTAAAACCGCTAATGTAACAGGGATTCTTATTTCATAAATAATTTTAAAAAAACTCAACATAGGGGTACATAAATTTCTCCAGCAGAACATGTTGTGACAAACAAACTCCTATAAAACAATATTTTCCTTCAAAATGTTTGCTAAGGATCACATGGGCGTCTTTCCTGCATTCTACTTTTCACGATCCAGACTATGCAACATAATTTTCAAAAGGAAAAAACCCTATTCTCTAGCTCTAATAAGGGCTGTCAGCTCAATTACACAGACTAGCTAATAAAAACTAGCAATGCCCTTGCAAAACTGTATAGAACATGAGAATAACATAAACAATAATGGTATTGCCACCTGAGATTTTTGAACAGAAACCCCCACTATACAGTTCCCCTTTAAAGGTCAAATAAGGGAACATCAATCTGTTCTACTCATTCTTTCATACAGGATGGGCAGTAACATAGCATATATTTTCATCATTTTATTAATTCTAACAATTTTAAAACAGTATTACAGAATAGCCAATAACTGTCTCATGGCCATGTCCTAGACAGCTTAGACAGACTCAAGAGAGTGAGAAAAAGAGAGAGAAAACATAAATTTGCCTACCCTTAATTTGCCCAGGAGCTAACCTCCTTCCCCCATTTTGACAGTAGGAAAACCTGAAAACAGGTTTACCTTCTGTCAACACTATTTACCCCTATTTGTGGCAACTGGGCACAAACAGCTTGTAGGACATATCTTAGAAAGTGGCTATTTTCTGATTCAACCTAACACAAGCACATTGAGTTAACTTTAAACCAATTCCTTCAGCAATTGTACTAGATTAACATGAGGGCGCATGAATGCAAACTAAAATCCATTTCCTCCTTATCTCAGCCCTTGCACAGTATTCTTTAAACTAAAACCATTATTTTTATATACATGGCAAATCAATGCTCTACTCAAGGCTGCTTTTCCTTCGTTTCACATGACTGCGCAAAACGTGCGTTTGCCAAAAATAGGAATCAAAGCTTCTCTTCCTCTCTCTGCGCTGTCATCTCCTCTTTCAAAAACTTTTCGGAGGTCGAAGTGTCCAAGCAAACCTTACCCTTCCCCCTGCTAGATTGCTAAATGCAGATCTCCGACCTTTGACCCTTTTCACCAGCTGTCCATTTTTGTTTGCAAGGCTTTCCATGCGGTCTTTGCAATTCAAAGCAACTCTGGAGAATCACAGCTGAAAGGCAGTCCTGTCCGGTGTGTTTGCCAGTAATTTAAAGGTAGGATAATAACGTCTGCTGGTTTCTGTATACTTATTTTTATTTGTGTACAGTGTGTGGTGTGCAGTAGGTCAGCTGTTTATTCTATACTTGCATGTATACTTTATTGAAACCTCTGATCAGTTTAAAAATTGCCCTGAGTGGCAGAATTGCTTTTAAAATAGTGACTTTTGCTCAATTTCGACTTTGGTGGTAGAGGCACTTAAAAATGAATAACCTACAATATTTGGCATATTAGGGATCACCAGGGTGTCCTCTAGATATCCCAGAGATGGGGAATTAGAAATGTATAAGGTATACCCTTAAAAAATAGGTTTTTATATCCCTAGATAAAGTGAAATTTCACATTGTACTCCCCACATCATGGTAAGGTGCTACTCAAATCCAACTTTGATGCTAGGAGCTATATATTATTCACAATATGATTATCAGACATTACAAAAGATCAAAAACAATTTTATGGCAATTATTTTTAAGAAACAGTTTTTCCCTTCATAGAATCAAAATTCTCCTCCTTTATTCTATTTTTTTTTAAACTAATGATCACAAACCCTTTTTATGGTTCCATATATGAAAAGCAAGCCTCATTCCTTTCCTATCACCTTTAAATGTATTCATTTATAATACAAAGCACAGAAGCCTGACTAAAACTGAAAAAGTCTGCGCCACTTTTAAAGGACAGTAATCATTTAACATCAGAACCACAGATGTACTTGTTAAAAAGGCATTAAGAAAGGAAATCCCTTTTAATCTTTTCTCTGTTATCCAAAATAATGAAACTGTCTTTTCTGACTTATAAAATCAGCAGTGTTTAATGCACGCCTTTATACCGTGTTTGCAGTAACTGAAAATCTAGTCGACTCGGCCTCATGGCTTGGGACCAAAAATAGCCATGTGTTGTTGACACAGCTGTGTTCTGACCAGCAGGCGTCAACATCTCACGCTTTTCAAACCAGCACAAATCTCTCGTTCTGTAATGTGGTGTTTATTTCAGCAACAGCCAATTCACTCAGATAATATGAATGCCTTTCAATATTAATATATAAGGATAAAACTGTAACATTTTGCATTTTAGTCCTAATTGTGTGAAAGCACACAAATTCGTTTTTTTTTCCTTCCTATCTATGAGGCCTATTTTATTCCTATTGAATGTAAATTCTGATTTACCTGTACCAGTGTGGCAATTTGCACATATCTATAATTTCTTACTTTATCAAGTTTAATGGTAGCGTGCAGCTATTTAGCATATGTTACATTATTCATTCCCTGGATTTAAAAAAAATGTAGTTTTTTTTAAATGACATTTGCATAACAGAATGACAACAAAAACCAATTTTAGCTCATTCCAGACATTTTCAGAAGGGGGTCATACACTCATAACACACAACACAGCGCGCTTAATGCTAGCCATTCTTACACAAAAAACATAGTCTATTTTACTGAAACAAGCCTACAGACTGTACGCAAAACCAAACTATTTGTAAATACTAATTGTAAGTCATATTTACAAGAAGAGCTCTCAAAAGTAGTCCAAAAGACTTCCATGTTCAAGAAGCCAAAATACACCAAATTCGCCAGTTTTGGCTGGTAGAACACTCAAAAAGCGCTCTGCATATCACCACTTATGAATGTTACTAAGTGCACAGATCAGGATCCGTTTTATGTACATATTTAGTTCCATGGGGTACTTAGTCACCAAGAAAGAAAAACTTTTTACCATACGTAAACCTATTTAGGTATCCCCTCTGAGGGGAGTCAACTGAGTACTTACTAAATCCCTATTGGTACCTCCAAAACAGCAACACTTTCTGCGAAGTGTGCTAGAAACAGGCATGCCAAAAATAGTGCAGAATATGCAATATTATAATCAAAGTAGCGCTTAAGGTACTCTTCGTACGTTGCGCTGTTCAAACAATTTCAAATAGAGAAAAATCTCCTCATTACCTGCCTATATGTATTGCAATGCATATATAACTACAAAACAGATTCCAAAATTGGCCAATCATACAAACAAAGCCACAGTAAGTGTTACTAAAACTACCTTACCAATCAAAGGCATCAAACCAACAGCAAGTGCCGCAAAACGGCTCTTACCAATCAAATGGTGTCCAGGTTCCAACTGCCAAGTTCTCAAATCGACCAAATGGTCACTGCACGGCGAATCAACAAAAGAGATCTCAGTCAAGGACCGGCGCCGCCGGGATGGTCAGATCAGAAAGAAAGGAAAAACGCCATGGGTGCCAAGACTCAGGTCTCCTCAGGCAGCGATCGCGTCCAAGAGCGAGATTCCAATCCTTCGTCGTGACCAGTCCTTCGGGCATCCGAGTCACTGATGAGCCCCACGTTGGGTGCCAATTTGTAGTAGTGAGCCTCAGCAAGGCCTACCAGTGCTTAGGGGTTCACCCTTCTCTGCACAGAGTCCTCAGACACTTAGGAAGAAGTTGGCATAGAAACTGGAATAAGAAAGACAGAGTTTATTAAACCTCATGAGGTGGAGCTACATTTACACACATCACCCTTCAGTAATGCATGAAGTAGCACACTGAATGGAAGGACCATGGTCCTTTTATACCCACACAGGGGCTCAAATGAAGGCGGTACAAACACAAATGCTGGTTTTAGGTACATATAAGGTCATACAGAAAATGCACAGTCGACAAGTGGGTGGAGCTAACAGTTTCTACTTCTAGTAGACACATCCTGACATTTATAAACTCGGAACAGCTGCAAGCTCAACTGAGCAGGTGCAAAGCAAGAGGAACTAAATATAACTTGTCTCTAGGCAGATTTCAAGAGCAGTTAACAGGAAGGTAGGACAGAGCACATGGTGAGCACATGGCAGCACATGGCAACCAAAATGGCTGCCAGAAATACAAAATGGATTCCACAAAGCGAACAATTTAGCCTCTAAATACAGGCTGTCTTTAGCCAATGCTTAACTTAAGTGCTGCCAAATTACAACATTGCGGGGTGCCACCTTCAACGCAGAGACGGGGTCCTTCATTCAGAACCATCAGGTGAGGGGTTAGCACTTCCCCGGGAATTCTTGGCTTCATTAGGTACCATTAGGACATATCCTTGCACTTACACATACATGCTTCACCTACACCTCTAGGCTATGCATGGTTAGGTAGGATACGCATCGTAGGAGTACACCAAATCTATTGTTTCATGTGATATGCTTTTATTTATCTTATTTGCACTATGGTAGAAATGTATCTACTTTTCACGATATTGGTACTAGCGATTACATTCTTCTGCTCCTGTCTTTTGATTGTCGCAGCTAACATGTTTCATACTAGACTGACGCTTGACCAATAAATACTTATTGAAACCATTCTAATCGTCATTATATGTACTCTGAGAAAAGCAAGCACGAGTGACTGAGCGAAAGATACCGTATTGTTTCCACGATACCTGAGGGATCAGGGTTGTCATGTTCAGTGTTTGCCAGAAACTAACTACCACACTGTATAGCACAGAGGGGTGATAGTGGCACTGAAGAGCTAGCAGGTCTAACAGCTAACTCATCCTGTGGGGTTGTCCAGAGTTTGTCTGCACACCAAGCCCTCAGTTTAGGTCATCCAAAACGCGCAGGTCCTGGGGGGTCCTAGGAACTACACGATAGGAGGCGAAGGCGTTGACCTGTCGGGTCATGGAGAGGGAGGAGTTGAGTATGATGCCGAGGTTTTGGGAGTGGTCCGTGGGGGTGAGAGGGCTGCCGAGGGCAGTGGGCCACCAGGTATTGTCCCATGCAGAGGGGGAGGGTCCGAGAACGAGGACCTCTCTCTTCTCCGAGTTGAGCTTCAGGCAGCTGCTGCTCATCCAGGATGCGATGTCCTCCATTTCTTCCTGGAAGTTGAGTCTGGTGGTGACTGGGTCCTTGGTGAGGGAGAGGATGAGCTGGGCGTCGTCTGCGTAGGATACTATGCTGAGTTTGTGGTGTCTGACGATGGCGGCGAGGGGGGCCATGTAGATATTGAAGAACGTGGGGCTGAGTGACAATCCTTGGGGTACTACGCAGTTGATTTCCATGGGTTCGGAAAGGAAGGGAGGCAGTCTGATTCTTTGGGTTCTGCCGGTTAGAAGGAGCGGATACAGCTGAGGGCGGTTCCCGGTATGCTGGTGTCGTGGAGTCTGGCGGTGAGTGTGCGGTGGGAGATGGTGTCGAACGCTGCAGAGAGGTCCCGTAGGATCAGGGCTGCGGTGTTTCCTTGGTCGAGGAGGGTGCGGATGTCGTCTGTGGCAGTGAGTAGAGTCGTCTTGGTACTGTGGTTGCTGTGGAATCCAGATTGGGAGGGGTCGAGGATGGAGTTTTCTTTGACAAATCTTGTTAGCTGGGCATTGACAGTCTTCTCGGTGACTTTGGCCATGAAGGGGAGTAGGGAGATGGGTCGGTAGTTCTTGAGGTCTGTGGGGTCTGCTCAGGGCTTCTTGAGCTGGGGTCTGACTCCTGCACGTTTCCAGTCGTAGGAAAAGGTGCCGGTCTTGAAGGTGGTGTTGATGGTGCATTGTAGTTCTGGAGCGATGGTTGTGGCGGCTCTGTGGTAGATGTGTTGTGGGCAGGAATCCATGGGGGCCCCTGAGTGGATGCCTTTCATGATCTAAGTGGTGTTTTCGGTGGGGACTGGGGTCCAGGAGGAGATGGTAGGCTGGCTGGCGTTGCTGGAGAGGGAGGTGGTTTCGGAGTCAGGTGTCTGGTCGTTGAAGTGGTCGTAGAGGCCCTTGATTTTCAGATGGAAGTAGGATCTGAGCTTGTCGCAGAGGTCCTGGGAGGGGGTGATGTCCATGGTTTCGCTGGGGGGCTTGGTGAATTCCTGGATGACACTGAAGATTTCCTTGGAGTTGCTGGAGTTGGTGAGGATCTTGTTTTGGATGAAGGTCCTTTTGGTGGATCTGATGCGTTGGTGGTATTCCATCATGGTGTTCTTGAAGAGGTGTGGCGCCACGGCCAGGCCGACTGACGCTGGACGCTGGGGATCATGGTTCGATCCCTGGCTCCGGCGGCAGGGGTCTGCCCAGCACCATGCGACTCTGGGCAATAGCTCGCTTAATCTTCCCAACGGCCCCCAGCGCCGAGAGACCCCTTCGGGGGTGATTCATGCGCTATACAAATACTGGACTTACTTACTTGTAGGTGGTGCAATCTTCTGGCATTTTGCTGTTTCTCCAGTTCTTTACGAAACGTCTGCAGGTGTTTCTGGATTCTTGGAGTTCGGTGGTGAACCAGGTGGCCTTCCTGGGGCATTATCTGTCGAATTGCGTAGGGATGCGAGCTTGTCTGCGTTCTTTGGCTGCGAGGTTTGTGTCGGTCGAGGTGGTAGGGGACTCACAGTTGAGGGTGGAGTTGAGCTGCACCTCAGTGATTTTGCTCCAATTTCTTCGTGGAGGGCAGGGTGCAGGTTTGGGGGCAGTGGGTTTGTCGAAGTTGAAGTGTATGCAGTGGTGGTCCATCCAGGAGGGTTGCGTGGTGTGGCTGAAATGGATGCTGTTACCTCCTGCTAAGATGGGGTCGAGGGTGTGTCCTGCCTTGTGGGTGGGCATGGTGACTAGCTGTTTCAGGCCGATGTTGGTGAGGTTGTCCAGGAGGGTGGTGAAGTTGGGGTAGCTGGGGTTGTCAAGGTGGAAGTTCAGGTCTCCGATGAGTATGTAGTCCATGGAGGTGATGGCATGGGGTGCGATGAGGTCGGCGATGGTCGTGGTGAATGAGGGTCGAGGTCCGGGGTGTCTGTAAGCGAGGGTGCCGTCAAGTGTGGTTCTAGGGCTGGTCTGGATCCGAAAGTGAAGGTGTTCGGTGGTGGAGAGGGAGTCATTTGTGGTGGAGGTGGAGAGTCGGAGGGAGCTCTCGTGTGTGATGGCGAGTCCTCCTCCTCGGCGGTTGGGATGGTCTTTCCTCTGGATCTTGTACCCATCGGGGAAGGCAGTGGCGATGTCGGGGCAGAGGAGGCGTTGGTCATGGTTTCAGTAAAGAAGTCAACGTCTGGTGAGAGGGTGTCGAGGAGGGCCCAGATCTCAACTGCGTGTCTGTTCATCGAGCGCACATTGAGGAGAATGCACCTCAGGGTTTCGGAGGTGTTGGCATTCGGTGCGAGGGTGGTGATCGTGGGGGTTTTGATGGTGTTGAAGGTCTGGCAGCAGTGACAGCAGGAGTATTGTCTGTGGGTGGTGCTCGGCGTGGACAGCTGACAGTTGTTGTTCCTCCCAGGGTTGAGTGCGAGGAGGGTAGCTGAGTCGTAGCGGTTGATGGTTGGAGATCCAGGGTCCCTGGCGCTGGTCGTGGTCAGGTCGCAGAAAGGCGCAGACAGGCTTGCCTTAGCCGTGCTGAAGCCGCCATTAAATAGGGGAGGAGGGAGGGAAAGCTCAGCTGGGATGTTGGAGCGTGAGCGGCAGGGGGGAGGGGCCATAGGGGAGCAGCATTGGGAGAACGCACAAAAAACAGTGACAACAGTGACAGAAATTAACAGTAGCAAAACAATACAATTTAAACAAGAAGGATGACCATTAAATGCGAAGGGTGACAAATTAAACAAGAAGGAAGAAAAATGGGCACACCGAGGCAGGAGGCAGCAGGGGCAGGCTCAAACCCTACCAGAACAGTGGCGGCGGATGCACAATGGTGGAGTTACTGGGGGAGAGTGCAGGTCACTGACCAGAGGTCTGAGGTCTTTCTCGCTCATCCCAGCAGCGGCCGCCATTAAATAGGGGAGGAGGGAGGGAAAGCTCAGCTGGGAGGCAGGAGCGTGAGTGGCAGGGGCTGCGGGGGAGCAGCGGGGGAGAACACGCGAAAAACTGTGACAACAGTGACAGAAATTAACAGTAGCAAAACAATACAATTTAAACAAGAAGGATGACAATTAAACGAGAAGGGTGACAAATTAAACAAGAAGGATGACACCAGAAGAAAAACTGGCACAACGAGGCAGGATGCAGCAGGGGCAGGCTCGAACCCTACCAGATCAGTGGCAGCGGAGCCACAACGGTGGAGCTACTGGGGGAGAGAGCAGGTCACTGACCAGAGGTCAGAGGTCTGGCTTTAGGACTTTGGGCACGTTCCTACTGTAAATGCAGCATGAAAGTGTGCATGACTTTCCTACACACATTAGGAAGTGGTGCTTACCTGGTGTTTCAAAGCATGTGTCCAGTCTGCCATTGCAGGCTGGTAGTGCGCACTTGCAACAATGATGTACTTGAACATGTGTAGGCCGGTGTGTGCACTTGCACCAATGGTGTTTCTAAACATGTGTCCAGCCGTCCATTGCGCTTCTACTCAGGCTGGCCTTTCTAAATTACTAGCCATGCTGAGAGGACCTTTCACTACCACTAGAGCACCCCAGGGGTACGCCTTAAGGGGTGAAGCGAGTGGCAGGTGAAATGCCAGGCAGGGACACGTGTGTTCCCTGACCAGGTAGTGAGGTTTGATCTTCCCATAGGCTAACAGGGGAAATGGTTGGAATTACTTTCAACTGCAATAGTGGATTGCAGTTAACAACCTCATCATGTTTCCTATCATTGGATTCACAATGACAAACCCTTTCTAGTGGTAAAGGTGGTTTCTTCAGTACTAGCTTAGAAATGTCTGTGATTGAAAGTGCTGTGGCAACAAATGTTGGACGGAATGCTGAATGAATCAAACATTTACCCCCAGTCAAGAGTTCTGGGTTAAATCCATTGTTCTTTTGCTCACAACGCCACCCCAGTTTGGACCCAGCTATATGAAAATCAGTCTTGACCCTTCTCCTAATGGGAACAGTCTATCCGATCTGCCAAGCCGGGTCCTTCCTGGACTGGAAACAAGCATCCTGGGACCGGTTTCGGGGTAACACCCCTCATCTGCCAGGCTAGCTTGAATCCAGTGGAACAGCGAGCAAGGGACCCACTTCTGGGCATACCCTCCCCCCCACTTAGGGCATAAAGTGCTGCGGCAACAAATGATGGATGGAATGATGAATGAATCCAACATTCACCCCGAGTCAAGAGGTTTGGGTTATAGCCATCGTTCTTTTGCTCACTACGCCACCCCAGTTTGGACCCAGCCATTTGCAAATCAGTCTTGACCCATCTCCTCATGGGAACAGTATAGCCCGAACTGCCCAGCTGGGTCCTCCCTGGACTCGAAACAAGCATCTTCAGACCGATTTTGGGGTAACACCCGTCATCAGCCAGGCTAGCTTAAATTCAGTGGCACAGCGATCAAGTGACTCACGGTGGTGTTGCTTTGCACGTTGATTTCTTGCCAGACGAACACTACGGTTGACATTGGTTTTCCCTGTATGGCCTCGGCCCGTGGTAAAGCTAAATAGTGTTCATCATCAAACCTTTTATTTCGGCTAAAAGCCATTAAAAGTTACATTCACAGAAATATATAATTCATTATAAATTTCAATTAAAAAACACATCATACAAACGTCCTATTTATATTAGGTTAAAATCAATAGTGGTTAAAATTAATGAATGTTAAATAGAAACAGTGCTACTAGTCCCAACGCTAAGAAGATTGTCCTAATGGACAAGTGTTCTTCATGGGAATATAAGTTCATATATAGTTAAAACAAATTAATAAATAAGCCATGTAAATAGCAATGTCTCCAATACTCACAGTAGTAGAGAACGACATATAGGGAAATAGAACAATGCATAAGCATTCTGTGCCCTTTTACTACGAGCTGGAAATCCTGGGAAGCGAATTGTCTATGGCCTTCTTCCTCTGGTTCCAGGCACAGAGCAAGTAACGGAATACTGCCAGTGCACGTTATTCCCTTGTGTTGCTCTGAAGGAGCCTTAGTGCTTCCCTGTAGTGTCTCACACCCATAGAGTTTAATGCCGCTATCAGCCATTCCTTTCGCAGATTTCTATATTGTGGGCAGAAGAACATAAAGTGTTCTAGAGTTTCCGCAATGGTAGGACAATTTGGTCAAAACTTGGAATTTGAATGTGACTTGTCCCATTTCGATGTGTGAGTTCTCAGGGGGAGTATTCCACACCTGAATTGAACATATAAACATTTAGAACGGCGTGGATACATACGGTCCATGTAGGGCTCTAGGCTGGGAGTACATTTATGGAGAAGGAACTGACCAGTTACGGTTTTTTCCTGTCATACTTTCCAGGTTTGCAGTAAACTTTCCTCCCAAAACCGAGTTTTCACTCCAAGGGTGTCCCTTTAGGAGATCTGCTCCGGGGTGTTCCATAATTTAGCCAAGCCTATTATTAATAGTGTTATAATTTGTTGTATGTACATATTTCTGATATTGTTGTGACCCAGGGTGCACCCTCTAACTGTGTAGTATTGAATTATGAGAATTGCTAGGGTGGGCCTGAGGTGGACAACGTGTCACTCTGCATAAAGGAGCTGGTAGGGGTTTAGAATAGGATCTGTCCTGAGTGTACTTATCATTGATGTCATTTCAACACGATTGGGTCTAGTACTGCTAGTAATACTTCGAAGTGTGATTTATGCTCCACATTACATGATGTTCATGTTGTGTTGATTATTGTGTGTGTTGAATTCAAATGTTATTTACAACCATCCCATCTGGAGTCTCTTTTGTGATACTCAGTGTATATATCGTGAGTAAGTGCTGTGTCAATGCTTTACACATTGCCTCTGTGATAAGCCTGACTGCTCAGTGCCAAGCTACCCAAGGGTAGGCGCAGGTTATATAGTGTGTGTAATCACACGCCCATGATGGGAGTGGTAGGTTCTGCCTGGCTGGGGCTTCGACTTAGCCAAATAGAAAGTGCCAGTTCTAACACTATGTGTGGCAGTGTCTTGGAAATTAATGGAATGCCTCATAGGCATCTTTGAATTAATAACGAGGTAGTGCAAAAGCTGCCGTTTGCTCTGCCAACTATTCCTATATACTCCTAGAAGGCTAATCTCTGTTAAGTGGTCAACACTTTGCTCTTCCTGAGCACAGAGGCAGGCTACTCTCTCCCTAGCCAGAGTTCTTAATTCTGGAGCTGTGTTCAGTGGCAGAACTATATATAAGCCAGTTCTGTCTCAGGCAGCCTAAAGTATATTTTTGCAAAGTTACTTTTCCACTTACGTTATCAAAAATCTAATTCACATTCAATGAGATAACAAAAATAAGTAAGAAATACATTTGAAGCATTTTTCTACCACTTCCCCAAGCTGTGATAGGATATAAAGATTCTAATCCCACCTAGGTCAGTTCATGAAAAAGTCTAGCATAGCCTACACAAATAGTTTTTGTGTTTTATTTCACTATGAGAGTATACTAGCCACAATATGTAGTGTCTCCTATGATTATATAACAGCCCTCAATATGGTCCAGAAAAAAGAAGAAATCTGCAGTGTCAGTGCAGAAAAGGCGAAATTGCTACACCCTGGATCACTTATCGAAACAGTAGACTACTAACTAAAACTTCTACCTCCAGCAAAACCTCAGACCTCAACAACATCAGTGAATAGCTCTGTCATCAGTTTCTCAGAGAAAATACTAGAAATACTTAATGAAATAAAAAGAAACAGCCTGTGTTCAACCTTATCTTTTATTCCAAAAGTGTGTGCGCCAAAATGGTCAAAATTTAACCAATGTAACATAGAGTGCAGACTAAAGAATATGTCAATTAAAACAACTTTATAAGTGCATGATCCTATCCAAGTACACCTGCTAAAACCCTTCTCCAAAGACACCACACTGTTATTTATGAACATCAATAGCACTGCTAGTAAGAACATGGGTTATTTGTTGGGGAGGATGTGAACCCCTCCAAATAAATGACCAAAAGCTTGGCAGGCCCAACTCACAAGTTCAATAAATAAACCCAGGCTCAGCCTCTGATAACGATGTCACAGAGCAGACAGTCTTGACTTAAGAAAAGGTGGGCAAAGCATTTACCAGTACAAAAACAACTAACTAGTCAGATTGCAGAACCATAAATATCCCACAGACACTTGCTAAACATAGAGAAAGTTTTGATTAAAAAAATGGCACCAAATAGTAAAATCCAATCCTAAAAATTTGAATCTTTAAGGTTTAGGGCAAAAAACACCAAGATGAAGTAAGGCACCATTCAGAAGTCACTGTTCAGGCTGGACCAGGACCTAGGTGCAGACTGTGATGGAGCAGACCAATCAGGTCATCCTGACAAAATATTTTAAATTTGGACATTGTCACCTTTTTGGACCTAGAAATCCAGCCAAGCAAGCCTGGAAGCTTCACCCCACAAAGTAATCTCAAAGTGGACATATTTCCTGTAAGGTCCCACTAAAACTCTGCAAGTTTTGAAAATCCAAGAATATTCTAAGTCCAAATTTTCAAACTTTCTGGAGGAGTTCTCTCCCAGCACCTCAGGGGCAATATTAGGGACCTTTACTCATTTTAACACAGTTAAGCAGCAGGGTCCAGTTCAGGTTCATTTGTAAATGGTCTACTGGTCACTTCAGGAAAAATGACTCTGCAGTGTGTTGTGCCACTCTATACTCAGGGGAGTTCAGTCAATGGATGTGTGGAGTCTACATCTCAGTCCTGGGTACAAGTGAAAGCAGGTTGACCTACTCGGATCTCCACACGGGTCACGGACTTCAGGACCAGTCCTCTTCTTTTCCACAGGTCCAGAGGTGTTCTGCCAGTGGGTGGTGGAGGCTCCTAGACATTTCCTAACAAATGAAAATAATGGCAACCCATCCATCTTTCACAGTATATTCTGTTTACTTTGCAGCAAACTATCCCACAGTGCACTATTCTGAGTTAAACCCAATGTAAGGCAAGGTAAATTTGATTAAGTTAATTAAAACCATAATAATTTTAGCATAAAAGAAACCGGGTACACACAAGCTTCATAATTAAAAACACTTCCTCAGATGTGAATTCCTTATATAGAAATGTTCAAATAATATACTTAATTTAAAAGCGCAAAATGCATAAGGCTAGCAAGAGTTGGAAAATGTAGGATTCATTCTTAAATTGAGACATGATAAATACTTCATCAAAAAATGTTGAATCAATGAGCAAAGCACAAACATCTTTCTTAAGTAGAAACTTAATAAACACTGCATCTAAAAATTAGTTCCATGTGCAAAAAATGGGGCGGTAGCTCTTCACCTTGTAGGCCCATAAAGTGCATTGTACTGGCTAGAACTACCACACAAGCTTCAGTCTTAAACTGAAACGTAGTAAATACTTCATCTAAAGGTTGATCCGATGTGCAAATTTAGCAAGGTAAACACAGACTTTCTTCTTAAATTAGGACATGAAAAACACTGAGGGGCAGACTTACAAGCCCCTTGCGACACTTTTACGCCGCCGTTGCATCACTTTTATGATGCAGCGGCGTCGTAAACAATGCGCCATGTTGCAACACATTTACAACGTGACGCATCTAGGGAGATGCGTCACGTTGTAAAGCCCTGCTTCACATTAAACCTGCGTCAGGTATAATGTATGCAGGGTGGGCGTTCCGACGCAAGAAAGCCTCGTAAAAGTGACGCAGTGAAATCTACAAGATTTCACTGCGTCACTTCTACGACACCACTGCGTCAAAACCTTACGCCTGCTTGAAGCAGGCATAAGGAGTGACGCAGCACAATAGGAATAGGCATTCCTGAACATTGCTGGAGTTGCGTCACACTTGAGACACGACTCCAGCAATGCATTACCTTTACGCCAACAGATGCGTGACGCATCTGTCAATCCTTGCGCCACGGTGCGCCGCATTGTAAATGCGACGCATCCATGGTCGAGCAAAGGTTTTTTTGCGTGACGCAATTGAACTGACGCATCTCTGCTAAAATGCAGAGATGAGTCAGTTCTTGTAAATCTGCCCCTATGTCTATAATTGATTCAATGGGCAGAAAAGGGCCAGTAACTCTTCAAATTGTACGATCATAAAGTGAATTGTGTTGGATAGGGCCATCACTAGACCTTCCCCTTATTTGCTTGACCGATGATCCAGATAACAAGCTAAATACCATTAGAAATACAAAGGTACGAAAAAGGAGCAGTGTGCCCTATGAGGGGGACCCTGGAAATGAGATTTTAAGCACCCGACAAAGCATACTTGTTCAAAACCTTGCAGGCATCCTTCAGGAATTCCAAAATTCTAGCGGTTAGCTGGACATGTGTACCTTTTAGATATGTTGCTTTTACATTTTGACATTGCCTGAATATATTTCTATAAACAGGTTTTACAAATTCTGAGCTGATTTTGTTTTGAAATCCCTCGTAAAATATGTAATTTATCTAAAATACAAATAGCAACATAATAATAGTGATGAGACCCAGGAAGTTATGTTTATTTACATGTAGCATGGTCGCTGCTTAAACGTCCAATGCCTTTCTCCTTCCTCCGTGTGTTAATTCACTTGTGACTTAGCATCCTTACGATTTGTTGCTTTTTGTGTAATGTTCTCTCAAAATGCATACCCAACGAGACAGAAGCGTACAAGCCTCACTCATTCTGAAATTTGAGAGTAATCGTTCAATGCCATGTAGCTCCACAAGCCGTTGAACACAAATGGCTTCTGATGTGAAAGACACAGGAAGCCTTATTTATGAGAAGTGACGCATCGCTGCGTGAAAACAGCGATGCGTCACTTCTCAATGCGCCCTCCTTGCGACATGATGGATGCGTCATATTTACTGTATGATGCATCATGTCGCAAGGAATGACAGATCAGTATTACTGACGTATCTGTCGGCGCAAAACTGACGCATTGCTGGAGTTGTGTCGTAAGCAACTCCAGCAACGCAGGGGAGGGGGCTATGAGGCAGGCATAAGGATTTGACGCAATGGCGTCCTTGAAGTGGTGCACCGAAATCTTATAGATTTTAATGCACCACTTCTACGAGGCTTGGATGCGGGGGAACACCCACCTTGCATACATTATACCCAACACAGATATAATGTAGCTCAGGGGGTTACAAAGTGACGCATCTGCCTAGATGTGTTATTTTGTAAATAGGGCGCAACATGGTGCATTTTTTACGCCGCCGGTGTGTCACAAAAAGTGATGCACCAGCGGCGCAAAAGTGTTGCAAAGGGATTTTGGCGAATCATGTGGATCGCTGTGCACAATAATAACAGGAGATTGTCGAAGTCTAATTTTTTTAGAGGCTGATGATTACTTATTTCTGTGCCCTCATAATACAAGTTCAACAACAGATCTGAATACATCGTTTTGTAGCACGTAAGTTTCGTCATTAAAAGTAATTTTACAGTTTGACATTTGAAGGTTTTTTTTTGTTTTATAAAAAATACTGCATGTTTCCTTATTTGTTTAACGTTTGCAGCTGTTTGTATCTGTACATTTATAAGAAAAAGACTTGTATGATGAACATCTGCGGTCGAGAATTTAAAAAAAAACGGTGGGGCATATTATCAACAAATGGCGATAATTATCGCTAACTCCCCTTAGCGCTATTTCCCATATCGCCGCAGTTCGCCGGAATCTATCGCCGCATTAGCGGCGTATTATCAACACGCCGCTAACAGCCGATAGCTACCTTTTCCCACAGGAATGGACGGCGATAGATTTAGCGTGCCGGCGATAAAAAAATGCACGCTAACGTTAAAAAAGCGGTGAAGGGCCAATCGGCGACAGAATCCTATCGCTAATTAGCACCAGGCATGCTTTTAATGCGTTTAGCGGGAAAATGCACCATAAAAGGCCCGCCAAGCAGAAAAAAAAAAAAAAAAGGAAAATACAAGCTGGGACCAGTGCAGAGGCCACAAACATGCCCACAAATACCCAGGAGAACCAGCCAGAGACCCATGTGAAGGCCAAGAGGAAGAGGAATCCTAAGTTCAGCCTGCAGGAAAACCAGGTCCTGATTGCGGAGGTGACCGAACACCAACAAGAACTGTTTGTCACCTCCACAGTGACATTGGCAAGAAAAAAAGAAATATGGGAGGACATTGTGTCCAAGGTGAATGCCGTTGGAGAGAGGAGGAGGACAGTGGACGACTGCAAGAAGCGCTGGCATGATACCAAGTGCAAAACCACGGAGAAACTAGCAGCCAACGTGAGAGCAGCCAGGCAGACTGGAGGTGGGAGTCCAGCGCCACAGGAGGAGCTGGATGAGTTGGAGGAGCAGGTGTCCCGAGTCATCAGTGAGGAGACGGTGGTTGGAGTTGCGGGCCAGGATAGCGTTGAATGTGAACAGACACAACAAAACCAGGGTGAGCATCAACCAGGGACGGGGGGGAAGAGGGTGGATGGGCACAGTGGCACTCATGTACAATTAAATTAATTGAAGTGCATACCCACATGTACTGTGGATCATGTCCCGGATACCCCTGTCCATGGTGGCATAGGGTCATATCACCCTTCTCAAACAACACATTGCACGACACACAGTGGCCGGCATACAGACCTTCAAATGAGCACAGGAAAGGAACCCCAAATTAGTCCTAGGTCAACGTCAGACCACTCCATAAGTGCCCCCTCAAATGACAAAGTGGAACAACAACCTGACATGTGGCAGGGTGGCTAAATGGCCCCCTTGCCACATCACCACACACATACAAATTGCCTGCACACGGACACATCTCACTCCAACGCCAAAATGCATGTGCACTGTGAGTGTTACCGGTCATGTGCACGATAAGGCATGCCACCACCAATGTCAGCACACCTGCAGCATTCTGCACATGTGTATGAGTGGTGTGCAGGTATGTGCATATAGGTGGACTTTGATGTGCATACACAACCTTGCACACTACTCAGACACATGTGCACAATGCTGCAGGTGTGCTGACATTGGTGGTGGCATGCCTCATCATGCACATGACCAGTCACATGCACAGTGCATCCGCATTTTGGCCTCAGAGTGAGACGTGTCCATGTGCAGGCAATTTGTATGTGCGTGGTGATGTGGCAAGGGGGAAAATCTGACATCACCTGCATCACCATGCAATGTGCCCCCTTGCCTGTTCATGAGATGCAGTCTGCTGTACACCAAGTGGAGAAACATCTAGTGAGTCTGCATACCACACACACATGCAATGTCACAACGAATTGACCATGTAGGCTGCTGGATAAAGCTTGCACCTACAAAAATGCACACAAACAGCACACTTCACTCAAAGGGCGAGGGAATACAATGAGCAGGGTGACGTGCCAACAACCACACAGTACGTGAACAATGCACAACAGGAATGTACCACACCAATATGTACTGCATGCCTTGTCTGTGTGACATACTCGCTGAACCACAATGTGCCTGTAAAGCTGTCTCACTGCCAAAGTATGACAACAAGCAAGGATAGCTAAATTGAAATAAATCATGTCAACCGGCCAAATACCACCCTCGACCCCTATGTAAAATTGCACTCCACCCCCCCAAGTGTACACATCTGACACACAGAATACAGCATCCCACATCAGTCCTGATGTGAGTTGCCCATCACACCATCATGTGCAAGTCAAATTAACGGTTTGGTAAGTCAACTGTGTCAGTGAACAAATATGCAGTCAGGTAGTCATCACCCACATGCCAAGCCAGGCATTGAATGACAGAACCAGGACAGCAGGTATGATCCATGGCAGCAGCTGCGTGGCACATACACAAACACACATCACCCGCACATTTGCATCTCCTGTGAGGGTGGCGTAGACCAGGCCTCTGCACCATTAATAGGCTTCATGAAATGCACATACATCAGAAAACTGACCACTTACACACCACACGTGGGGTCAACCTTGAGGGTAATGGGTGTTGACACCATGGGGCATATTACCAAGCCCCTATTGCCACCACAACATCACTTATCTTTTGACGTTGGGGTGGTGATAGGGTCAGCGCACCATAATCAAGGCAGCGTTAAGTCACTCAATGTGGCTTAAAGACACATTAAGTTGCTTTACGCTGCCTTGAGAATAGGGCCCCTTTCACACTAAACTTTGTGTGAAAGGGGGCGTGCAGTGGGTGTTGTGGTGGGCGTCCTACAACAACACCCATTGACGTCGACGCTGCCATCCATCATCAAGTTAGGCGAGAAGAGATGGCAGTGCTGATCTGAACACCAGAGAAATCATGGGCCTAAGGCTGCAAAACTAGGAGAAATGCATTAATCCCCTTGTCATTGCTCGTATCATGTATGCTGCCTTGTGCAGCCCACATGTGAAAAGCCAAATTCCATGGTATGTTCATGTACAGGAAGGTGTCCCTTCCTGTACATGAACAAACTGTACTTCTGAATGTCATTTCGTAACTTCCATGTGTGCTGCACGAAGCAGCACACATGAAAGCTACAAAATGTCATCTATGCTTTGTCCATGTGCAGTATGGTGCAAGGGAGCCTGCACTGGTGCTAAGCTGTGTAGTTTACTCCCATTGCAGGGGGAAACGCCAGGCTGCACCATATCTTTGATAACATGTATGAGCCTGGCGTTACCAAAGTAGATGCGAGAGCCGTGAAGACAAGATGGCTAACACCTCTCCCTGACACTTCCCCGGTAACATGCCCCTGTCTGTTCAGACCGCAACAACTATCGAAACTCACGCAGAACCATACTCACAACGGGTCAGCCAAACGGAGGGCACTCAGCAATGCATGCAACAAAAAACATGAAGGACGACATACACACCAGACAAATCACAATAGACAAAGCAAAATGGATGTCCATGTGTACCACATAGTGCAGCACATGTTGAAACAGCAAGTAAGCTCACATTGCTAATGTGCCTAAAGTGTGCCCTACTCACACATAACCATACTTGCACAAAACACATGCACATGTGCAGTACCCTGCAATGCTGCGTGTCCGTGAGCCACATTGACAAGGCAAGTGACAGTGCATGAAGAATAGCATGCCTGCAGGCCCAACCTATTAACATGGTTCAGGCCACCTCACTGAGGTGGCTGAGTGTGGACAACATCCTTAAACAAGCAAGTCACACTCTGACAAATCCTCGTGTACATACAACCCCTTACGTAAACAAGACATTTGAAGTCAAACAATGCACAACTCACACAACTCTGACCAAGACCCATATTCCACCCAGTTTGCCTCAGCACAGCATTGGAAATGCACAGAAACCAAAGGCTCATTACCTGAAAGGTATAATGTGCAGCTAAACAAAAGCTGCAGGTGCCACCAGCACACAATGCAGTGCACACACAGACAAATCTGAGCACATGAACATTGACTATTATGTGGGCCAAATAGCATTACTCACACAAATGAACAGAGGACACAACTTGTGATGCTTGGGTGTAGATATTGTACAATAACATTTGTCATAGCTGGAAACTGTGAGATGACAATGTACAACTACAACATCACATCCGCAATTTCCTCAAAATCATCACTATCCTGCAACAAATCGGCATCTCCTCAAAAACAGTATGAATGGACAATGTCCTGCTGTCTGCTTGTAAACACATCCAATGCATGATTGTACATGACAAACACGGTTAAACTGTATCTACCCCATCATATTGCAGAGGGAGAGACATCACCTCCTGGACAGCAGACTGGCCCAACCTTCACTGATGACAAGGAGGCATACCCCACCATCGATCAGGAAGCATTGCAACATCTGCTAGACTCCTTCCGCACCCCACCTCCAGGAGCAGGGCAACCCAGCAGCATAGCGGCAAGCCCACCCCCTGCACAAACCAACCAGCAGCAAGCACCTCCCACCACAGCTGCCACCCAGGACCTCGAGAACACACACCTGGCCTTCCAACGCCGTGTACTGGAGGTCCAGCGGGAGATGGCGGAACAGGTGCGGGTGGGGTTTGAGCACCTGGCGGACAAACTTGAGCCCATACGTGGGTGTCTGAGTCCCATATGGGACCACATGCAGAAGATCACGGACACCCACAGCCCGCTCAATGCCCTCCAACGGTCCATGGCTGACATTGCTGGAGTCATGATTCTGAGACAACAACAACTGTCTGCTCAGAGTGGCTCCAGCAATGACAGACAGGATTTGGCCAACATCTGTTGCATAATGGAGAGCATGGAGCGGATGCAGGCACAAGATATGGCTGCCAGGGCCGCACACCAGCGCGAGGTTGCTGGGATCTATCATGCCCTGCACCTGCTCATCACTTCATTGCTGCCAAAAGGACTGGCGCAGATGAATGCTGCTGCTGCCACCACATCCTCAGCTCCGCCACCTGATGTGTCAGTGCCTCACAGTGCTGCACCCACCATACCACCACCCACATGTGAGGCACATGACACATCAGAGGACGAAGAGGAGGGTGAAAGTGCATTTGTGCTAAGGAGGAAGCGGTAGCATCCATCTGCGTCAAAATACCAGTTTCCTCCTTGGTGCCGGGGTTAGTATCATGCCACAGAAAATCTTCTTGCACTGTCTTACACTGTCCCCCAAATATCACCTTGGACCTCCACATGGACTGCCATATAACTTTTTATCTTGCCAATGCCACTGCAATCAGCCTGCGGACTGAACTATGCCTCTTCCCTTGGACCTGTTACCACCAAATGACTCTGTCTGGCCCTCCAACGGGCATCCATGCAATGTGGGCATGTATGGCCAAGCACTGGTCCAGTCTTCATCCTCTGAATGTCAATAAAATTGTTTAACTCACACAGATGTGTGTGGTTCTTGACCAATCAAGTATAGAAGTATGTAAAAAGTGTTAGGACATTGATTCACCCAGAAGGTACACCAAGGGAAATATGAGCAATGTACCAGTTTTAGCTGACACAGATAGGCAGTGAGATGGCAGTGTTTGTGTGAACTAGCGTTGCCCCCATTCCTCCAAAACAACCATCTAGCAATATACCAACTAGCCCCACATCCTCTCATGAAAATGCATGTGTGTAAAAATGTCCTAGTCTGTTGCAGGCCACGAGTTGTGTCCTCCTTAACACTTGTAAACAAATATCTCTTGGCATATCTACTCACACACTACGTGGTGGACAAAGCCTGTCGTGATGGTGCACATTGCATGTCACATCCCAAAATACTGGACAACATATTCACATTGATGAAGACACGGAAGGGCACATGTCCACCATACACATACGGAACCACAATGTCAGCCTCAGTGAAGTAGATTGGCAAATAGGGGCTCACCCCAAAGTGCAAGCCCTAAGTCAGCCCCTCCCTGTTGACAAACGATGTAACCTAAAATATGCCCCCTCCCATGCTGTGACCACTGCGAGCGTATCGGGCAATATGTGTAGGGATGTGTGTGGCACTGGACTCAGCATATAGTCAGATGCACCAACAACATTTCAAGCACGTCATCAACATGAGCCAATGGCAGAAGTAACAGCTGGGAAAAGTCTCCATGACACTGTCCCTACAGGGAGCAATGCAACATTTCCCCCTTGTGTGCAGCAGGACAGTGTGCCACCCCCCAAACATTAGCTGTGACAAAATCTAAACTTGACTAGTCCAGTGAGTCATGGTAGGCATTTAGGAGATGTCAACTCTGTAAAGCAAAATGCACTACTCCCAAACTACATTTGTGAGTAACGTAAAATGTGAAGTCATCACTTACTCACAGATCACTTTTGTAAATCATGAACACTGCTGTTCCATGTCCTGTACACAATGCACACAGATTCCTAACAAATCAAGCATGGTCTGGAGAGTGAGCGTACATGAACCGAAGCATATCTTGCAAAGGAAGCGGACACACTGGCACTATGCAGCAAGTGTGGCTAGGTCTGTGCAATGTAGATGGGCTCTGCGGCAGGAGCATCTGACATGCAGGTGTGTGACAGAATCCGTGGAACCTGGTGCATACATCCATCTCCATGATGGATAACAGTAGCTAACTGTATTCACTTGCCATGCCATCTCACTAGGTCATGTTCAAATTGTGCAACAATGTGCTGTCCAAATCTGTGAGTCACACAGAAGATGTAGAACGTCACAGATGACTGTCCCTAGACCAGGACGTCAATCCAAATTGACACCCTGTCATCAATGCAAAGCCAGTGTGCTCCCATCTAAGGGATCCTGACACAATACATCCTGCAAACTTACATGTCATGAGCAGACTTAGCAATTCCAATGGATAGTCCAGTGATGTGAAAAGTTGCCTACAATGGGAAGAGCCACACTCCACAACCTCGTCCCTGACATAAGTGCAAGCAGTAATCCAAAGTATCAAAATTTTATTCAAACAGTATACATATGCAAGTGACCTAAACTAACACTTATCACTATAACTACTACTAAAATCTAAACTAACTATAAAACAATCTTACTTACCTAAACTATCTACACTAACTAATCCTAAACCTGCAACAACACATCGTAGACATCAACCCCCCTCCCACCCTTAAGGCACACCACGAGACCGGGCAAAGACATCTAAGCTGTACATAAACTAACTAAACATGTAACCTACACAAATATATATTTTTGTTAAGATTTTTTTTATTTTTTATGAAGAAAAAACACATCAACCCCCCACCCAAAGGAAAAGGAAAATGATCCCCAAATAGGGATGACTAATTAAAATCTTATATCTACCTAACAAGCTAACACTAACTAAAATCTACACTAAAACTACACTACCTAACAAATAAATAACTAACCTAACACTACATAATAAAACATTTCAAACATTAGGGGAAGGGAGAAGAGGGGGATGGTGTCCAACAGGTCCACCCATCATGGCAGTCCCAAGTGTTTGTGTATGTCCATCACTCATCTGTTGACATCCGACAATTCACGCCTGAGCTCGGCCTGCGATACAACAATGTCCTGTAGCAGCCTCCTGTCCCGCAATGTGAATGGAACCACTTGATCCCCAGTTGGAGGTGGGACAGTGCCTTGGGGTGGGGGGGGCATAGGGGGATGTGCCACCTGTACTGGCTGGGACACACCACTGACACCTGAGGTGCCTGGGGGGGGCTGTGTGACATCCTGGGCATGCTCAGGCACCGCCTTCCATGTGCCCTTCCTACGTTCCTCATGGTACCTCTTGGACATGTTGCAGTACCCCTTCGCAACCTTCTTCACATGGCGATAAGGGTCCTTCCGCACCTGGAAGGCATGTATTTGGCCAGGCGTCATGTTGTCTGTAAAACATACACAAAGACAAATTAGAGTCCCTTCGCCAATTTCAATTTCCTCCATACACATCTGTAATACAAGTTCACTTCAACATGGGAGCATACACTACAGCGTAACTATGTGAAGTCAGCCAGTGACCTGGACAACAACATGTTGAAGCATGGATCAGTGACTACATGCTGGGGAGACTGACATGACAGTACATGGCATGGTACATGCACTGTCACTAACAAATTAGGCTGACCGTGCCAAACGATTGTGCCATTACATACACGGGCAGAGGGTGACATGTACAAGCAATCGGAGGATGAAAGCATTACCCCCCTGTGTGTAGCACCACCCTCATCCTCTACAGTGACACAGGGCTGCATGATAGGTACTATGCCCATGTGCAGGCATGCGTGTCCCCCAGCACATGTGTGCGGTTCATCACGACAGCGCCAACACAGGCACCCTTGCACCAGAGTGCAAGGTTGTGTGTGTGCAGGTGAGTTTGGTGTCTGTACATGAAGGTGCACAGATTGCATCCTAGAAGACCATGTTGTGACTATCATGTGTGTTGCTTAGTGCAGCACACAGGAAAGATACATTGGGGAAAAATGAGGCATGTTAATGTATGTACTGGAAGGGCCACCTTGCTGTACTTATACACACCATGTCAATTCTCTATTCCCATGTGTGCTGCACAAAGCAGCTCACATGTACAAAGCAAACATGATGATCAAGAAGCATCCCTGCTCATATGGGCAGAATACAACCAGGATGTAACTGTTGGTGAGTTGTGCGCTGACAACTATGAATGCCACACTTGGACATCAGGGCCAGCCTCTGATGCAATGGGTGTTGCTGTGGAACGCTGAACACAACCCCCAATGCACGCCCCGTTCACACTCAACACAGCGTGACAGTGTACCTCATTGACAAGTAAGCATTAATACACGTGAAATGTATTAACGCTGCTCAGATTATGATGCTAGGCCCCTATTGACAACACAACTTTGATGACAGTTACGTTGACTTTGCGATATGGGCTTGATGATATGCACCTCACTTCCAATGTGTGTCACTGACTGGGGATGGGCCAAGTCACAACTGTGAGACCAATGCATTTGTCCAGAGTCACTTCCCGATTAGTGCACACTGCTGATTACCACAATACATCATCACACTGTAGGCAAGGTAGACGTGATACGCACCCATACTACATACTGCAACGGTGATCATGTGACCCAGACATCCATGCCAACTCAACATGCTAGTCAATTACGTTCCAACTCACCAGTGGCGTGTGGGTCCTCAAAGCTGTCAATGTCCCCCTGTGTGATTGGCGGTCGTCCATCTGTGAGACAAGGAAAGAAATGTGTTGGGATTAGACTTCAATTCATATGTGTCGAATTCCTCATACCAATCATCATCATGACAGCAAATTCTACGTAACTGTAGTGTGGCGTTTCATGTTGACTACATGATTGGGTCAACTTTGACTGCCATTCACACCAGACCAGTGACAGCTGATTTTGGACAGACAAGACTGGAATGCTAGCTGACATGCCCATGATCGTAGTGTGAGTCATCCACAATGCAATATTACTACATGTATCCTGATGTTCTACATGCACTTTGTACAACTGAGTAGCTGCAGATTGCACAAAGCAGTCACACAGAGGTAGGTGGTGTATGACAATCTGGGGATGTCAACTTTCCTTAGACCATTTGTACCTATACTATACTTTGTCACACAGCACCTATGTTCACAGGGCAGCGTAGCTAATGTAACACAAATCATGAGGACAGCATTTTGACTCTACCTTTTGGCCAGCACACAGCTCACATGGACAATTCCATGGCTGGTTCATGTACAGTCACACCCAAACAATCTTCTGCCTGCACGCACATTTTGCGCAGGTGTGCCAGCTATGGCAGTACAGTGCCAAGTGTTGGTCCAGCGCAGTGGGTGACACAGACTTGCAACATATGCTTGTCAATGTGATGCTGCGTTGTGTTTCGGATGTGCCAACAAGATGCGCAAATGCATTCTGTCTCCCACCTCAATCAGCAACCATTTCTCACTTTGACACCAATGTCACAGACGTCGTAATTTTCATTCGTTACAGTACACCAGATTAAATGGGGAGTTTGTACTTACCACCCTGTAGGCCTGTCATGACTCCCACGTAGTCAAGGAGGTCAGCTTCTCGTGCAAGCATGTCCTGCCAGTGGTGCTTCCACTGGCGCACGTTACGGTCCACTCCAAAGAACCTGCGCATATGCACCCGCACACACTCCCACCGAATCTTCCGCACACTCACGTTGTATCCTTGCAGGATACGGCCTCCCCTCTCCAACATCAGTGGCAGGTGGAATTTAATGAGCCACAGGAAGCCCCCCAATGCCCCCTCGGACATCCTGCCCTCCCTGCCCACACCTGGCATCTCCCTGCACACCTGTGAGCCCACAGCCAGAGAAAAAAAATATCCCTCTAAAATATCCCCAAAAACAATGTTATTGTACTACCCCAAGACAGACACCCAACAAAACTGAGGACAGGAGACAGTTAAACACAATAAATCAGTACACAACACTTCACAGACACTAACAACAGGACACAGCAACACTCTCCAAATCTCCAAACTGAAGCACACACCACCAAACAGCTCCAACACTCTCCACAATCACCAGCAATGTGCTTAAAAGAGAAAGTGAAAGTGGAAAACACTCCTCCAGTAGACAGGAAGCATGCAGACATCACTTCCTGTCTCTTTGCGGCCCGTTTTTGGGTTAGCGGCGAAATTCAGCACCCAAATGGTCACATGAGTAAACTTTCTAATGGCAAAAGTGTTGCGCGATGTATTTTAACATTGGGCGGATGGAAAGAGAAAATATCGCTTTTTTGTGTTAGCGGGCAGATCTGCTCGCTAAGAGGGAATCAATGCACTGATGTACAGTCTTGGTGCAAATTTCATGTCAGAGCCATGTAACATGTTGAGGTTGGTTGGCACTGAAATGACACCATGTAAATTATGTTTCACAACACATGACACCCTAACTTGCAACATTCAACACAGGTCACACCATAATTGCATGCCTAATAAGAGGACCATCTATCTATCATGGATTTTTTAAGTGTGCTACTCACCCGTGGGGGTCACAAGGCATAGGGGCATGGCTTTCGGCACGCTTCAAGTTGTCTGTGTACGTGCATGTGTTGAAGGTGATGTTGATGTTGCGTAATGGTTCATGTGCAGAGGCAGATGTGGCTCTGTGGTAGATGTGAGGGGGCCAGGGGTCTGTGTGGGCCCCCGGGTGGATGCCTTTCCTAGCGGGGGAGGTGTCTTCATCCGTGCATGGTGTCCATTTGGAGATGGCGGTCTGGTTGTTGTCTCAGGGGTGCTGGTGGTCCGTCTGCTGTGTCAAGTTAGTGGTCCACATACTTGTTGTAGGGCTTGTTGATCTGGAGGTGGTCGATGCTTCAAAGCTAATTGCTTAGGACACACAAAGGCAGGTTTTACCCCATTGCACGCCCTATTTTCAGTTTTTACCCCATTGCACGCCCTATTTTCCGATTTTACCCCATTGCACGCCCTATTTTCAGATTTTACCCCATTGCACGCCCTATTTTCAGTTTTTACCCCATTGCACGCCCTATTTTCAGATTTTACCCCATTGCACGCCCTATTTTCAGTTTTAACCCCATTGCAACCACTATTTTCAGATTTTACCCCATTGCACGGCCTATTTTCAGATTTTACCCATTGCACGCCCAATTTTCAGTTTTTACCCCATTGCACGCCCTATTTTAAGATTTTACCCCATTGCACGCCCTATTTTCAGATTTTAGCCCATTGCACCCCCAAAGTTTCATCTCTTACCCCATTGCACGCCCACAGTCTCATTGTTTTACACAACGTACACACTGCAATTAATTTTGACCACTGTCAACAGACTACAATTGTGCATTTATTCACAGACAACAACCTATATTGACTGATTTACACAAAGGACACACAACAGTTTTGGATTGGGTAGCCCAAATTGCACCATGAAGACTCTAGTCTTGCACATTTGACACACTGTAAAGCATCTCTGTACTGAGGAGACATTCCCAGCAAGTTTTGTTATTTTCATTGCACATATTGTGCAACGTACCCTTTTCAGAGTGATGTACCCATGCTGGAAAATGACATCCAGACAGGGTATGTGTGTGAATTTTTTTATTGGCACACACCGTGATTGCGGTCATTTTGCTATGAGGTACATTGAAGGGGGACTGTCACAATGTGACGTGCTCAGTTGAAGAAATTGTTTATTATTCGGTCCCTTCAGGCAGTTCCTGCTACATTTACTGTGGGGTGTGCGCCACCTGCCTCATCTTCAGCATCATCCTGGTCATCATCCGGTGCAGCAGGCACTTGAATCCATGGAGCATTTGTGCGCGCACATATATTGTGCAATACACAACATGCAAGGATGATTTTGTTGACCATTTCAGGGCTGTACAGCAGTCTGCCACCTGTGATGTCCAGGCAATGGAAACATGACTTTAGCACACCAAATGTGCGCTCCACAATGGACCGGTGCGATTGTGGGCCGCATTATACTGCCTCTGGGCCTCAGTGGTGGGGTTTCGGAGGGGTGTCATCATCCACAGGCATAGTGCATATCCTTGGTCACCTGTAGCATGTGATAGCGAGATGTTTACATTATTGTTGTGCAGGCTGTGTTGTTGGTGTATATGGTTTTGTGGTGTGTCATTTGTGTTATGTTGGATTTCATGTTAGCCATGTGTTGCTTCGGACTGATTACAAGCATCACTGCGAATTAAATTGCCTCACTGTTGATACTCCCTTCCCCAAGCCTCATCAATTGTGTGCGCAGTGCGGTTGCATGACTGGCTCTTCTACCATCTATCGATGGCACTCATCCACCCTCCTCACAGTCAATGCCATGTGAACGTTGAAATGCCAATGGGCCACACCAGACACGGTTCACGTTCAGTTGTGCTGCTGTCGCTGCTGCCAGACCTGCCCCAATGCCCAACACATGCTGTTTCCTGCCCCGTCAAGACACATATCAACAGTCATCAGCTCCCTCGCATGCAGGGCCCATTGCAGGCAGGAACGCTTCACCCACACCATCAGCATCATCATACGGAACACTGTCCACTCCAACTCACATGCCATGACTACTCAAGGTACATTTGACTTAGGGACATGTTAGCTGACATCAGACTGTCACAGATCTTCACCACACTGATCCACAAGGCAGGGCACACCTTTGACGGCTTCTTTGCATGTGTAGACTACGTCCAGTTCCTCGGCCCCACTAAACGCACATGTGTAAGTGTTGACCACTTACACATGCACCACCTTGTTGATGTACCCCAAACCACCGTTGACCACATGCAAGCCCCCACAAAGTTGGTGTAGATCAGTCACCGATGAGATGCTGCACACCACCATCGACAGCAACAACCACAACACTGCAGTTGTCAACAATGGCGCAAGTCCACATTTTCCAAACATGTATCCCCAACTGCGCATGCACCCATGTCCCACTATGCAACTGCAACATACGGCAGGCAATGAATGCCATCTCGGTCGGCACCAACCTCAGAGTTGGCTGATGCAGCTGCTGACACATGGAGTGGAGCTGGTGCATGCTTTGGGATACCAGTAAACTGCACCACCAACACGTACCGAATGCTCATATTCAACATCAACAATACTCACACACGGGGCGTGGCCGAGCCGGCAACCATGATGACCGACTGACTCCGGAGCTCCTGAGCCTGCGTGGAAAACGCTACAGCCATTTCGCACATTACTGCATCTCCCCCGCCCCGGATGCATCGCCCCAACCTCTCGGGGGCCCGGTGTGTCTGATGTGCGGGATCAGAGTGTACATGCTGCTATCTACGCCGCAAGCTGCTCCGCGGTGCGCCCAGGCCTCACGCGGCCTCCGGAGGCCCCAAGTTGACAGGGGACTCGGGTGAGCCTGCAGGCGGGGCCGAGGCGCAACCGCTGAGATTGCTGTTCCTGATTGACCGCTGCTGCAGTCGTAGCGATTATGGACTGCCGGAGGAGCCACCCTGGCTTCCTACACACCATAGACCCCTGCGCCAAGCCCATCTACCGAGGGAGAGGTGCACCTATTTTACTGCGGCCGCAGAGGAGGACACGATTCACCGGTCTACTTCTGACTGCGATGTGCGGCTGGGATCTGCTGCGGGCTGCACGGACGCCCTTCTCGCTGCGAGGCCATTGGTTATTGGTCACGTGACTACAGGAGTGCTGCGCTTGGCGCGCCTCCTTACTGTATTCTGATCTCTGCCATTTCACCGCCCGCTGTACTTTACACTGACACTTCACCAAGGCTGCCAAAACTCCCCTGGCCGGCATTTTACAAATACCCCATGCTACTGCTAGACACCTCGGAGCCCTGACCTGGCGCCCCCAATGTGTGGTCTGCTATAATAGTGCTTGCAGACGGGCTGCGCCTCCATGCAGGCGATCCACTGCACCCCCAATACTCTACATAATTATCATACAGCCCCCCCCTTTATCTGCTGCAAAAATGGGCCGGTCAGACCCAAAACAGCGCCAGTGGAACTTTGAGGTGGGGAAGACCCCCAAGGAGGGAGGACACTGACAATGCCACGGGGGAAGAAGCAGTCAAGTTGGATGGCACAGCAGCAATAATGGCTGAGCTCCGGGCAGGCTTCCGCTCTATTGACACACGCCTGGACACGCTAACTAGCCGTCTGGATGACATTCATGCATGCCTGGAGACACAGGATACACGGCTGGGCGGTGCGGAACAGCGTATTTCGGACTTGGAGGATGCACAGCTTTCCTTGCAGCGACGACTTGAATGGACGGAGTCCCTTCTTAAGCAGCCGGCCACTAAAGCCGAATACCTGGAGGCACGCTCTCGCAGAAGCAACATTCGCATCTTGTGAGTTGTGGAATCCACGAACACCGGCCCTATGGCAAAATGTGTGGAGACTCTTCTCGTGGACCTCTTCAGCAGGGAAGCCTTCTCGGCGTTATTTGCAATTGAGCAAATTCATCGCACCTTGGGCCCCCCGCCTATACAAGGCGCCCCTCCAAGGATGATCATTGCTAAAGTCCTCAACTATAATGATCGTGACATAGCCTTACGCCTATCCAGAGAACGTGGGACACTCACATACCAAAATGCCACCATCTCCTGTTCCCTGACTTTACACCACTGGTGCAAGAGGCCCGGCGTAAATATGCATCTGTGAAGAGAACTCTTCAAAAAGCAAACATAAAATATGCTATGTGTTATCCGGCCAGGCTACGGATTCAACTGGGAGGCAAGGCTCACATTTTTGACTCTCCAGACAAGGCGGAAACATTTTGGAAGAAGCACAAACCCTCTATGGTGCAGCGAAACCCAGAAGTGGGCACTGGCCCTGGGCCGGGCCCCTGAGCGCACTTGCTGCCTACTACCCTATGCTTAGATTTCGATCGATGAGACATAACTTATCGCCATGACATGGAACGCTGCGTATCTGCGCAGTTTCCTAGATTCTGTCGCTATTATTCACAGACTGATCGCATTGATATTTTTCACTGTAACTGAACTGCTCGATGGCAAAATTTATATTGTTAACGGATTGGTGACAAATGCTAATGTTCATTATCTCTACATCCCGTTGGCTCATTGGAGCGTTGCCATCCCCGCAGGATGATTCCATTCCTTTTTCCCTCCCTTTCTCGCTTTTCTTTCCCTTCTCCCTAATTGTGTTAACCGTGCTGGGATTCACCGGGTGCCTTGTTTCTGTGTATCTGATGGGGGTGGGGGGAGGGGTGGGGGGAGGTGGGGGGGTAGGGTGGTTTTGTAGGTTTATGAAGTTATTTGGTTTGTTTGCGGATTTTTGTGGAGTGATGTCTTTCTTTGAAATACAGGATGCGTGCTACGCTGGCCCTTGGGTTATACAACTATTATTTCGGGTGACTCACTGAATACTAACAGTGGTACCAGCTCTGGTTTACACCTCCGATGTTTATCTTGAAATGTTCGTGGTTTGGCCAATCCCAAAAATGCAGACAAGTATTGACCTATCTGGCCAGGCACTCTATCCAAATAGCTTTCCTCCAGGAGACCCATCATGCGCCCCTACCTACACACCGTTTTGCCTCCACTTGGGGGGAATCCCAGTTCTTTGCCTGTTACAGCTCATATTCAAGAGGGGTGTGCATATTGGTACATCGCTCCCTTCCCTTCAGGTCCGTTGAGGTGACTGCTGACCCCGAGGGCCAATACGTACTGGTGAAAGCGGTGTTGGGGGGGGGAAATTATATTACTCGTTAATGTGCACGCACCAAATATTGACTCCACTGACTTCTTTCCCACACTTTCAGCGAGTATTGACAGACTGGGGACTGATACCATCCTGATGGGAGGCGACTTTAACCTTACGCTTGACCCTGTGACAGACTCTACTGGCCCAGGACGGATCATGAAACCCCACTCTTCTCTTGGACTGTCGACACTGTTGCAGACTTCACTGCTGGCTGATCCCTGGCGAACTCACCACCCGACAACCCGTACATACTCCTTCTATTCCGCCCCCCACGGGACATGGTCCCATATAGACCACTTGTATCTCACACCTCAGCTACTGTTAGACGTGCACGAAATTGACTATCTACCTCGCACTATATCGGATCACTCCCCGGTCCTTCTTGTTTTGGAGCTTTCACTGCTCCCTAAGCAACGACCGTTGTGGAAATTCCCTTCATCTGCCCTACTCGACCCTGTGTTTCAGAGTGAGGTGGGAGAAGCCATTCGGGAATATTTTGACCTTAATGATGGTACGGTAGACTCCCAGTTGATACTGTGGGACGCCTTTAAGGCAGTGATACGTGGGATCTGTATTTCTAAGCACGCAGGTGTGCTCCGTACAATTCGCGGGGAACTTAGCAAACTCGAACAGAAGCTGAGAGAGGCCGACACACTTTCTCTCACTGACCCTTCACCAGCCTCTATCCGTACTCGATCCGCATTGATGGTGGAGTTTAATGATGCAGCCGCCAGGGAAATCAAATACCTTGGTAAATATGCTGCGGCCAGAGTCTATGGAGAGGGGGAACGGCCGGGTAAAACACTGGCTCGTCTCCTCCGCCCACAGATTCAATCAACATATTTCACGCAACTTGACTCGGATAGTGATGAGCCCTTAATAACCACTACTGATATCTCTGAAGCCCTGCTGACCTACTACACGAGGCTGTACGAGATGCGTGATCCCCCTGGAGGGCAGGCCCTGCGTGACGACTTGCAGGAAATGGTTGTATGATTAAACAACTACCTCTGAAATCACGAGTGCCTAAACCACGACGGCTCAACAACGACCAAATCCCAACCACTATGTTTTGAACCACGACTCACTGAACCACGAAAAAAATTCTATTTACATATAAACCGAATCTACCACTATGTTAAAAATAACGCTTCATTTAAACTTGTAAAAAAATGTAATTAGCATGTTTATCAGATATATCTTTCTATCAAATATTTAAATATCAAGTTCCAAAATATGTTTTTAAATTAAAGTACTACTTTTATTAAATGAATGTACAATATATTTCCAAATAATTAATTACAACTCTCAAATATTCCGATTTTTCTGACATTTTCTTTTAAATATATTCAAATCAGGACCCAACTGAACTTTGAAAGAGGAATGCATTTCTATTAATTACAATGATGGCACAGCATACAAAATTGTAAGTTTGTGAAGCACCCTCATAGTTCATCAAACTGTCGGCATCTATAATGCAGCGGATGTGACAGACCGCCTTACTTGCCTCTGTTTAAGAGGACGCCTCAGTTGTTTACATCTGCACCATAGCATCCTTGGGGTCAGAGTGGGCGCCTTTATCACTAGCATCTTTAAAACTACAAGCCTCTGAGGGACTGGCTGGGTGCCCGCCCTTCCCTCGTTTTGTTTGTGCCTGGTAAGGTCGATCTACCTGGGTCCCATATACACTACACCAAAGATTTCATGCCTGGAAGTGACAGTGAAATCCCTGTGCCCATTGTCCGTGCCCTGGGTCCTCCCAACTGATAACAATCCTACAGTGCCATCTACTGGCCTCACAAGGTAAATTAAATCTGTCTCTGTAAATTAATCGGTCATTTTAAGTAACGATCATAAGATGTTTATTAAAAATAGTTTACATTCGAAGTGTACTTTATTTTTTTCGTGTTTAAAGGTCGGAGTCGTTGTTAAGGTCACTTGTTTAATGAAGTAGTTGTTAAGGAGGTCGTGGTTCAGTCCCAGGTCGTAGTATATGAGTCGTTGTTAAGGCCACTCGTTGTTTAAAAATCGTTGTTCAGGCCGTTTCCCGCAGGAAATAGCCATGGTCAGGCTCGAGGACGAACAACGCAAATTTTTGGCATCCCCAATCGATGTGGATGAGGTCAAGCAAGCAATCAAAGACTTAGCTAGTAGTCGCGCCCCAGGCTCTGATGGCCTCACGGCAGACTTCTACAAAGCTTATCAGGATATTCTTGCACCACGACTAGTTGAGGTCTACGCCGAAGCCCTTGAAGGTGGCTCCCTCTCCCGACTATGCGCGAAGCCATAGTGACTCTATTGCTGAAGCCTGGTAAGTCACCCACCCAGCGCCAATCATACAGGCCACTATTGCTTCTGAACCATGACTATAAAATCCTCGCCAAACTTCTTGCCACCCGCCTTTCGCTATTAGTTGACACCGTATTATGCCCCTTTCAAGCAGGTTTTATACCTGGCCGATCCATGACGATAAATTTACGTACAATATTCTCAGTAATGAATCAAATGGAGCCGTCCCTTCCGGCCGCGGCTGTATTGCTAGATGCGGAGAAGGCATTTGATTCATTGGAGTGGACCTTCTTACATGCCGTAATGCAAAAGTTGGGTATACCAATCGGTTTTAAATCTGATTCGCCTTTTGTACTCCAGTCCAGTCGCCTGACAAAGTGAATGGGATAATGACAACAGAGTTCCTCCTGTCGCGAGGCACTCGTCAGGGCTGCCCACTCTCCCCCCTCCTGTTCATCGTTGCAATGGACCCTCTTGCCCGCCACCTGCAGGAGCGCCATCTGCACAGGGGATTGCAGCTGCAAACTGGTCCACTCATCACCTCATTTTACGAGGATGATGTGTTGTTGTTCGTCCGCCACCCAGCTGAGAACCTCCCCCATTGTTGAGAGAAATTGTATGTTTCGGAGTGCACTCGGGGCTGGTCGTAAACTGGGCGAAATCGGAGATTTTCCCAATTACCCCTGCTACCACCCAGGTTGACGTGGAGTTTCCTTTAAGCTGGAGTATCGATTCCCTAAATACCTTGGTATCTATCTACATTGCGACACTGCAGAGGTCATCAGACTTAACTATGGGCCAGTGATGGATCGCCTTACATCCCAAGTCGATAGATGGATCACACTCCATCTTTCTAAAGCGGGCCGAATCGCCATCATTAAGATGGTTGTTTTGCCTGGGCT
This sequence comes from Calotriton arnoldi, assembly GCA_963921515.1. Lineage (NCBI taxonomy): Eukaryota > Metazoa > Chordata > Amphibia > Caudata > Salamandridae > Calotriton > Calotriton arnoldi. The sequence goes on from CAWUFW010000945.1 coordinate 1,234,431, forward strand.
GCTATATTTATTTTTAAATAACCCCATTGCGTTGACTTCAGCTTTCTTCGCTACCTTACGATCTACATTTACGCGACTGATATGGGCGGGCAAGCAACCCCAAATTAGCTGGACTACACTTATCATGCCGTATGATCGGGGTGGGTTTGGAGTTCCAGATCTCTATCTCTATTACCTGATTGCTCAGGTACATTTCACGTACTACTGGTATCACCATGACGCCCGTATTCAATATCTTAGACCTGAAAGATCCCAGGTGCATCCATACCCACTATCGTCACTCCTGCCGCAGGGGCTCCCACGCTGTCACACTAAAATACAGACATTAGCTACAACCTGTTGGGCATGGACTAAATTACGACGCTACCTGCAACAGGATACCCTTTACTCTGCCCATATACCATTGCCAGACAATCCATGGATACCCCCAGCTACTGAAACACTCACCAAGAGGACACTGGACAAACTAAGACTTCGCACGGTGGGAGACCTCTTTCAAGCCTCCCGGCCTGGGACGGTTACTGAACTGGAGTCACGTGGCTCCGCCTCCTATAAGGACAGGTTCCTCTTACATAGAGTGCACAGTTCCCTATTGGACACTCTGCCCACAGTCGACTCGGAGCCGGAAGACTTCCCACCTCTCATGTTGTTGCTCACCTCCACAGATAGTACGCGCCTTGTCTCCCGACTATATCATCTCTCCCAGTCCAGGCACCCCCCTGTGGGGCTCCGGGCCAGGGGAGCGTGGGAGCTGGATCTAGGTGAGACTCTGACAGATAACATATGGACTTACTGTTGTGCACAAACCCGGTATGTCTCGAATAATTATAAACACAAATTGCTACATTTTAAATATCTCCACAGAGCATACATCACCCCAAAATTAATCGCTAGGATAAACCCCACCACCCCTAGTGGCTGCTCCAGATGCGCAACACTAGATGTGGACTTCATGCATCTTGCTTGGAGTTGCCCTCCCGTTAGGACATACTGGGAGGCCATCTTTCACCAGCTATCCCTTATGGTCGACCACAAACTGCAGCCCTCACCACTCATGGCACTGCTGGGAAACGTTAAACCCCTTAAGAGAAGCATCAGGAGGTTTTCAGCACTTGCCCTTCTCTTGGCAAAACGCCAGATCTCAATGCATTGGGGCAGAACACAAACACCCACTATAAAAGACTGGGTCCATTACTTAATCTATTGTAATACAACTAGTGACACTTACGCAACACTTCTACCTGTCGCCTCCCGTCCTCGTGATATTTGGCAGCCACTTAAGGACTTCTTGCTGCTTCATCCCGTTGATGAAATGAGGGACAGAACCGGGTATGGGCTGGAGTGAAGTGTCCTTGTTTACCTGTGCTGATTAATGTAATGACCAGATGCTGGACAAATATCTGCTATTGGCCTTGTGATAAACCCTATTGACTTACTGTGAATGTATGAGTTGATATTACCCTACTGATGCACCATCCTGTGCATTGTAACACCGCTTTGACATGCTCCCCTGATGTTGTGATTTATGTGTTTTTCTTTGAATGGGAGAAAGATATGTCCCTTGGTGCTTCACACCGCAACTATGTAACTCATTGATGTTCTTCTTGCCAGATGTAGGCATGCTCCTTTGTTTATTTTTGGTTTCATTTGGTTATATTATCAAAAATGCAATAAACAAATTTAAAAAAAAAACAATACGCACACACACCAAACTGCTTTTCCAGGTAGGATTGCTGTGATTTGCAACATGGATGATCAACAGCTGGGGCATGCTATACGCAGGGGAAACATGAGTCATCATCCTCGTAACAGTACAATCAGCATGTGGCATCACCTGGTGGTCCAACGCTTTCGGATGCCCCCACACCAAATCTAGGTACCTAGGCCCCATATTTGACTCCTCCATCTCCGAGTACCTACAGGTGTACGCAGTGGCCTGCAGCTGCTTTGCCAGCCTCTGCATCCTCCATGCAACCTTCACATAGTTCACCCCATTGTCGGATGTAGTAGTGACCCACACAGTCATTGCCATCAGGCTGGGCTACAGAGACACACTATAAGCCAACATGGGCACATCTGCAGTTAGCTTACTCCCAACTGTCCAGCACGACACCTACACACTGGGCCTTGTGTTCCTACTTTCATTATGGATTGTGTGCCTCCATCGCACATACATGGTTCCCACCTCTCGCCACATTTGCTTATGTGTGGCACAGGGGCTAAGCATTTGAGGATGGTTTGTCTACATATCTAGCCACAGTTCCCACAGTTTTTGGTGTTATTGTGTCTGGTATGTGGGCATGTTGATTGACATGTTGTATGTGTGATTGTAACATGTGCATTTTCACAATTGTGAGTTGCATGAATGTGGAGTTGAGGCGTGTGGTGTGTTCAGTTAGTACTTACCAACAAGAACTGCATTTCCATATGTGCCATCCTGGAAGGGCTGGTTCATGATGGACTGTCGGAAGATGTATGAATCATGCACACTCCCTGGGAACTTGGCTATGACATTGGTGAACAGTCCCCGGTGGTCCACTATTGCCTGCACATTCATGGAATGTGTGTGCTTTCTGTTGCGGTATATGTGTGCACTGTCCGCAGGGGGCACAAATAGGACATGTGTGCAGTCAATTGTGCTCAACACCTGTGGGAATCCAGCTATGGCGTAGAATCCTTGCTTGGTCTCAATCTGTTCCTGCACAGTGTTGGGGAAGTGAAGGTGCTGGGGTATCAGGCTGAGTATGCCATCCAAGATAGTTGGGAGGAAGATTGAGAAGGTTGCCTGTGAGACTCCTCCAGCTTTATCTGCGGAGGGATGTTGGTTCTCCGCTGTGTTTGTGGTGTCAGCCTGTGGGCTATCAGGTTCAGGATGTGTTGGATGGATGTCCTTTTGAGCCTGAATTGGGCAATGACATCCTCTGGCGCAAGGTCTGCGAGGCTGAGACGTCTGCGCTGGGCCTGCTGTCGTCTTTGGCGCTGCCTTGGTGGTGGTCCGGGGGGGTGGCAGTGGCGGTGGTGGGTGGTGGTTGTTGCCTTCCTGAGACTCCGAGCTGAATGATTAGCACCTCCATGGTGTCTGTGGGTCTTCAGGTGTGGGTCTGGGCTGGCCTCCCTTATATACCTCCATTTATCTCCCTGTTTTTTTCAGGTCTTATTTTCCTGCAGCTAAGGGGTCTTAGCTGGACTTTTTTTATCGCTTCGCGGGTCCGGGACATCATTGGTAATAGTGCGATGGTGTGTTAGCGACTATTTTCGTGAAATTTTGAGAAGGAACGCCTACTTTGCATATCATTAGCGGAAACTATCGCTGCCATGCACGGTGATAGTAAAAACAATAGCTATCGCCGGAAAGCTGTCGCTAACGCTTGTTAGCGAGATCTTGGTAATAGGGCGATAAAAAGAAAACGCGTTAGTGGCAGGAAAGTGCTGCTAACGCGGCGTTAACTGGCTTGCTAATATGCCCCGGTGTGTTCACAAATTAGGATAACATCAACACCACATTTTTGGCGGAATTGTGGGATAGTGGAGTTTAGCTAGGAGTAGTCATTAATATTTTGGTTTCATATTTTTCCTGGACCATAATCATGGGAAAGGAAGGTAAATAAATGAGTACAACAAAAATAAATATGAATTGCTCTACCACTGAAAGTCTTTGGAGTACCATTTCATTCTATTGTCTTTTTTTTTTTACCTAGTGTTTCTACAAAGAAGTTATTCATTTGGTATTAACAAAAGAATTGCTTCCTACGATAGAAATTTAGAGGCAGCTTAACAAATGAATAGATTCAAAGTGAATTTATTTGGTGTATGGTTACTGCAGCCAGTTCTGGCTTATTAGTAGGTGGCACCATGTCATCTAGGACTTGTATTTTATATTTTCAGTTTATACGTATTGGCTTAGGGAGGACCTGGCTTGGCAGTTCGGGCTGGACTGTTCCCACAAGGAACAGGGTCAAGACTGATTTGCATATGGCTGGGTCCTAACTGGGGTGGGGTGGTGAGCAAAAGAATGATGGATTTAACCCAGATCCTTGTGACTGGGGATGAATGTTTGCATTGTCCAGCATTCCGTCCATCAATTGTTTCTTTTGCATTTGTTGCCCTAAGTGGGAAGGGTATGCCCAGACGTGGGTCCCGTGCTCACTACACCACTGGATTCAAGCTAGCCTGGCTGATGAAGGGTGATGCCCTGAAACCGGTCCCAGGATGCTTGTTTCCGGTCCAGGGAGGACCTGGCTTGGCAGTTCGGGTTGGACTGTTCCCACAAGGAACAGGGTCAAGACTGATTTGCATATGGCTGGGTCCTAACTGGGGTGGTGTGGTGAGCAAAAGAATGATGGATTTAACCCAGATCCTTGTGACTGGGGATGAATGTTTGCATTGTCCAGCATTCCGTCCATCATTTGTTTCTTTTGCATTTGTCGCCCTAAGTGGGAAGGGTACGCCCAGACGTGGGTCCCGTGCTCACTACTAGGGGTGGGCAGAAAACTCCGCTCCGCCAGCGTTGCGGATAAAGCCAGCCCCCCTGCTCCCCAGCCCGGTCCCTGCTTCTGAAAGCAGCCAGGCCGGGGAGAGCGTCCCCGGGCCCCGGTGGACCGCCGTCCCCAGCGCCCGGACCCTCGGATGGCTTGCAGGACGGGGGGCTCCCGCACCCCGGGGCCTGCTGGACGGAGCACGAGCCCCGGGCCCGGTCCCAGCTTCCGAACCCTAGCCAGGCCGGGGAGAGCCTCCCCGGGCCACGGTGGACACCCTTCCCCAGCGCCCAGATCCTCGGCTGGCTTGCAGTACGGGGGGCTCCCGCACCCCGAGCCCGCCGGACGGAGCACGAGCCCCAGGCCCGGTCCCAGCTTCCGAACCCTAGCCAGGCTGGGGAGAGCCTCCCCGGGCCCCGGTGGACCCCCCGTCACCAGCCCCTGGACCCTCGGCTGGCTTCCAGGACGGGGGGGCTCCCGCACCCTGGGACCCTGGGACGCAGCACGAGCCCCAGGCTCGGTCCCAGCTTCCGAACCCTAGCCAGGCCGGGGAGAGCCTCCCCGGGCCCCGGTGGACCCCCCCATCCCCAGCGCCCAGACCCTCGGCTGGCTTGCAGGACGGGGGGCTCCCGCACCCTGGGACGGAGCACGAGCCCGGGCCCGGTCCCAGCTTCCGAACCCTAGCCAGGCCGGGGAGAGCCTCCCCGGGCCCCGGTGGACCCCTGTCCCCAGCGCCCGGACCCTCAGCAGGCTTGCAGGATTGGGGGCTCCCACACCCTGGGACCCTGGGACAGAGCACGAGCCCCGGGCCCGGTCCCAGCTTCTGAACCCTAGCCAGGCCGGGGAGAGCCTCCCCGGGCCCCGGTGGACCCCCGTCCCCAGCGTCCGGATCCTCGCTTGGCTTGCAGGATGGGAGGCTCCCGCACCCCGGGGCCCGCCAGACAGAGCACAAGCCCTGGGCCCGGTCCTAGCTTCCGAACCCTAGCCAGGCAGGGTAGATCCTCCCCGGGCCCCGGTGGACCCCAGTCCCCAGTGCCCGGACCTTCGGCTGGCTTGCAGGATGGGGGCTCCCACAACCTGGGACAGAGCACGAGTCCCAGGCCTGGTCCCGTTCACAGCTTCCGAACCCTAGCCAGGCCGAGGGCAGCCTTCTCGGGCCCCGATGGGACCCCCGGACCATCGGCTGGCTTGCAGGATGGGGGCTCCCACACCCCGGGGCCTGCCGGATGGAGCTCAAGCCCCAGGTCCGGACCCAGCTTCAGAATCCTAGCCAGGCTGGGGAGAGCCTCCCCGGGCCCTGATGGACCCCCGTAACCAGCGCCTGGACCCTCTGAAGGCTTGCAGGATGGGGGCTCCCACACCCCGGGGCCTGCCGGATGGAGCTCAAGCCCCAGGTCCGGACCCAGCTTCAGAACCCTAGCCAGGCTGGGGAGAGCCTCCCCGGGCCCTGATGGACCCCCGTAACCAGCGCCCGGACCCTCTGATGGCTTGCAGGACTGGGGCTCCCACACCCCGGGGCCTGCCGGATGGAGCTCAAGCCCCAGGCCCGGACCCAGCTTCAGAACCCTAGCCAGGCTGGGGAGAGCCTCCCGGGCCCTGATGGACCCCCGTAACCAGCGCCCGGACCCTCTGATGGCTTGCAGGATGGGGGCTCCCACACCCGGGGCCTGCCAGATGGAGCTCAAGCCCCATGCCCGGACCCAGCTTCAGAACCCTAGCCAGGCTGGGGAGAGCCTCCCCGGGCCCTGATGGACCCCCGTAACCAGTGCCCGGACCCTCTGATGGCTTGCAGGATGGGGGCTCCCACACCCTGGGGCCTGCCGGATAGAGCTCAAGCCCCAGGCCCGGACCCAGCTTCAGAACCCTAGCCAGGCTGGGGAGAGCCTCCCCGGGCCCTGATGGACCCCGTAACCAGAGCCCGGACCCTCTGATGGCTTGCAGGATGGGGGCTCCCACACCCCGGGGCCTGCCGGATAGAGCTCAAGCCCCAGGCCCGGACCCAGATTCAGAACTCTAGCCAGGCTGGGGAGAGCCTCCCCGGGAACTGATGGATCCCCGTAACCAGCGCCCGGACCCTCTGATGGCTTGCAGGACGGGGGCTCCCACACCCCGGGGCCTGCCGGATGGAGCTCAAGCCCCAGGCCCGGACCCAGCTTCAGAACCCTAGCCAGGCTGGGGAGAGCCTCACCGGGCCCTGATGGACCCCCATAACCAGTGCCCGGACCCTCTGATGGCTTGCAGGATGGGGGCTCCCACACCCCGGGGCCTGCCGGATGGAGCTCAAGCCCCAGACCCGGACCCAGCTTCAGAACCCTAGCCAGGCTGGGGAGAGCCTCCCCGGGCCCTGATGGACCCCCGTAACCAGCGCCGGACCCTCTGATGGCTTGCAGGACGGGGGCTCCCACACCACGGGGCCTGCCCGATGGGGCTCAAGCCCCAGGCCCGGACCCAGCTTCAGAACCCTAGCCAGGCTTGGGAGAGCCTCCCCGGGCCCTGATGGACCCCCGTAACCAGCGCCCGGACCCTCTGATGGCTTGCAGGACGGGGGCTCCCACACCCCGGGGCCTGCCGGATGGAGCTCAAGCCCCAGGCCCGGACCCAGATTCAGAACTCTAGCCAGGCTGGGGAGAGCCTCCCCGGGAACTGATGGATCCCCGTAACCAGCGCCCGGACCCTCTGATGGCTTGCAGGACGGGGGCTCCCACACCCCGGGGCCTGCCGGATAGTGCTCAAGCCCCAGGCCCGGACCCAGCTTCAGAACCCTAGCCAGGCTGGGGAGAGCCTCCTCGGGCCCTGATGGACCCCCATAACCAGTGCCCGGACCCTCTGATGGCTTGCAGGATGGGGGCTCCCACACCCCGGGGCCTGCCGGATGGAGCTCAAGCCCCAGACCCGGACCCAGCTTCAGAACCCTAGCCAGGCTGGGGAGAGCCTCCCCGGGCCCTGATGGACCCCCGTAACCAGCGCCGGACCCTCTGATGGCTTGCAGGATGGGGGCTCCCACACCACGGGGCCTGCCCGATGGGGCTCAAGCCCCAGGCCCGGACCCAGCTTCAGAACCCTAGCAAGGCTTGGGAGAGCCTCCCCGGGCCCTGATGGACCCCCGTAACCAGCGCCCGGACCCTCTGATGGCTTGCAGGACGGGGGCTCCCACACCCCGGGGCCTGCCGGATGGAGCTCAAGCCCCAGGCCCGGACCCAGCTTCAGAACCCTAGCCAGGCTGGGGAGAGCCTCCCCGGGCCCTGATGGACCCCCGTAACCAGTGCCCGGACCCTCTGATGGCTTGCAGGATGGGGGCTCCCACACCCCGGGGCCTGCCGGATGGAGCTCAAGCCCCAGGCCCGGACCCAGCTTCAGAACCCTAGCCAGGCTGGGGAGAGCCTCCCCGAGCCCTGATGGACCCCCGTAACCAGCGCCCGGACCTTCTGATGGCTTGCAGGATGGGGGCTCCCACACCCCGGGGCCTGCCGGATAGAGCTCAAGCCCCAGGCCCGGACCCAGCTTCAGAACCCTAGCCAGGCTGGGGAGAGCCTCCCCGGGCCCTGATGGATCCCCGTAACCAGCGCCCGGACCCTCTGATGGCTTGCAGGATGGG